>CM074721.1:366252149-367707149 GCA_037306005.1 Rhinophrynus dorsalis
CATTGCTTTTGTCTGTGAGGGCACAAATGGTGGTACCCCACCACTCAGTATGTAATGTTTCACCTGCCTTGTCATTACCTAGTCCTAGAGTCCAGGGTACTATTAGTAATATCCTAATCATCCCCCCCAGGCACACTCAAAGGCAACACATTTTTCACCAGTACCAACAACAGACAGTAAGTCTGTGGATGTCCAAATCTGGCAATATGACTCCATATATTGCACAATGGCCACAAATGAAGGTCAGTAGATTGCAGGGGATAAGGGGCAACTACAGACTGTGTAATATCTACAGAAGTATCTACTGAAGATTCTATTGCTATCTTCATTTGAGACAAGCCAAAAATTATGTGAGAGGCTCTGAGCACGAACAAAAGCACAATGGCCTGTTCTCCGGCTACTCACCGCTCAAGAGCATCACATTTTAGCTCTCTAGTGCCATTACAGAGGAGAAATTTTCACATACATATTAGACTAATCCTGCCCATAAGGGCAGTCCAGTACCAAAATGATGGGCAAGTCCCCTCCGCACGGAAAAAACAGCTAACCCCAGACGTATGTTTCGGCCTTATTTGGGCCTCGTCAGTTAGGTGCAGCTGGCTTCCCTAGGCACTGAGAGCAAGGGGTCCACATCTGGATTACCCTTTACACTTAGGGAGAGACCCTAAGTGTTTCGTAGAAACAAGCCAAAAATGATGTGAGAGGCTCTGAGCACAAACAAAAGCACAATGGCCTGTTCTCTGGGTAGTCACTGCTCAACAGCATCACATTTTAGCTCTCTAGTGCCATTGCAGAGAAGAAATTTCCACATACATATTAGACTAATCCTGCCCATATGCATGTGGAAATTTCTTCTCTGTAATGGCACTAGAGAGCTAAAATGTGATGCTCTTGAGCGGTGACTAGCCGGGAGAACAGGCCATTGTGCTTTTGTTCGTGCTCAGAGCCTCTCAAATCATTTTTGGCTTGTTTCTCCGAAAGTCAAAAAAAAAGACTAACGGGTGCATTAAGGTGCAGTAAGCCATTCAAAGGTCCGCGTTATGTTCAACTAACGGCAGAGAACAAGTCACAACGGCCGATTAATTTACATGCATTGGGACCCGTAGAACAAAATTCCCCAGAGCAATTCAAAGGAATGCAGGACTGCTAACGGCAGAGAAAAAGATACAGTTAACGGCCAAGAGTTAAGACCCAGTTTTGTTAGGCGTTAGACATCTAACAGACAAAAAAAACCCAGCTACATGGTAAAACAGACGAACTGCTCCCTGCACAGTATGTGAAAATGTGAAAATTAACCCTTGCAATGCCAAAATAACACAAAAAACATGTCCGCACACCACAGATCATTGGCACAAACAACACAACATTCAAGCAACACCACATGTACATGGCCCAACAAAAAAACACCAACACAACATGCCACAGAACAATGGGGGTTAGCACACAACACGGACACCTGCCAAAACAAAACAAGCTCACCTGGGCAACATCACCACACGATCCAGACACAACCTGCACCGCAAAGCTCCACACCCGCAACTGACAGGGAGACACCAACCACAACACAGCACACTTGTAAACACAGACACACCTGCAAACACTTACCTGGACAACAAACACCTTCCCATTCGTCAGCACTCACCTCATCACCACACCTACACAACGTCCCACCACCTACTTTAATGGACAGCTAACCACACTCACTTGTGGCTTGTTTTCCACTCAGGAGAGCTAGAGAGAGATAGAGATATATAGAGATAGTGAGAGAGAGAGAGAGTGCAATCAGTATGTTGGGTTACATATTGTTGCAAAGACTGCAAAGAAGGCGTGCAAAGGAGAGAGCTAGGGAACACCAGCAACCCCCAGGCACACCTGATCAACAGCCCTCACCTGTTGCAAGTGAGGAGGCTCCAGCTCATGAGCCACACAGGAGCCCATCCCCACCCGAAGTACACCTGCCTGCAGATGCACAGCTGCAGCAACAGGATGCTCACCATCAACAGGATGCTCCCCAGCTGCCACAGGGACCCCTGCAGCAGCCCAGGATGCATAGACGACCACCAAGGCCAGGGTATACCACCCAAATGTCACCCTCTTTGGAATGACCGATGACGAGGTCATTGATCGCTACAGGTTGAGGCCACACACCATCATTGCCCTGTATGTGGTCATCAAGGATCAGGTGGATCCCATATGCACCCACAACCATGCCCTAACTGGCTTGCAAAAACTCCTGTGTGCCATACACTTCATGGCAAGTGGCGTCTTCCAGTCGATAGAGGGTTACGCATCTGGCATGTCCCAGGCCACATTCTCCAGGGTGCTGGCCCAGGTCTTGCCAGCCCTCAAAGGCAAGGCCAGTACCTATATACATTTCCCCATCACCGACATCGAGTGGACACATCTGAAGCAGGGCTTCTATGCAAGGGGAGGCATGTCCAGGGTCATGGGCGCAATAGATTGCACCCATGTCCATATCAAAGCACCAGCACGTCAGGGACATATGTTCATGAACTGCAAAAACTTCCACTCCATGAATGTGCAGATGGTGTGTGACAACAACCTGGCCATCATGAATATCTGTGCGAAATTTCCCAGGAGCTGTCACGATTCACATATACTCAGAAATTCATCTGTGCAGAGGGATTTCGAAAATGGGACCTATACAGGCGGATGGCTTCTGGGTGAGTTAACAGTACCAAATGACACCACATACACATGTGCTAGTACGTTCACCACATAAAACATCATTCACACAACATGTGCTCCTTGTCACACCATGTCACTCACTTTCCACAGGTGATGCTGGCTATGGATGCAAGCCACGGCTCCTCACCCCGGTCGCCAATCTCCAAAACAATGCCCAGGAACGATATAACCAGGCTCATGCCAGAACACGGAATGCCATTGAGCGGACCTTCGGCCTCCTCAAGTACCGATTCCGATGTCTGGATCACTTGGGGGGAGCATTGCAGTATGCACCAGGCAAGGTCTGCGACATCATCATGGCATGTGCCATCCTACATAATATCGTGGTGGACACCAGACTCATCGACAATGTCCATCCCCCACCCAGACCTGAAGACCCTGTGGAGATTGTTGAGTGTGAGGAAACCCCAACAGGGATGCAGACAAGGGACAGACTGATCAGGGATCCCTTCAGCTGTGAGTATAATGCATGTATGCACACAATCCATGCATACACACCCACCACAACACACATGTTCTGTTTCACCCCACAGGATCAGGGACACAGCCCTGACACTGGCTGCAGTATGGACCACCAGCATCAACTATTCCGTGGACCAGTCAGATTAGGGCTAGAGATTCCGATTACATCTGACAATCTGTTGTCCATGTTGATACTGCTACCTCAAGGATATCATGCATGCCTCCTGGAAACCAAGGTACAACACTTTAACCTTGTTCGGCATATCCCACAGCTCCCTAGGCACCAACTAAAGTGTTTTGCTAGGATCAGACCCATAGCAAGCTGTCATATAAGGGGTTCAGGGGGCATTCGATGGGTCATGGGACCAGTAGTTTGCTACAGCTGAAGAGAGCAGAGGGGGTGGCTCTACAGAAATAGTGTGTTACACAACATGGAGCTCATGAAATGTGGATCACATCTCCGGGGCACCATGTTGCCCTGTGTGTGTGCAGTGATATGTGCCCCAGAACAAAACACACACATCAACAAATATGTCCTACTAGCTCCATGAACCAAACATATTTGGGCTCTCTCTGACAGTGGCAGCCCAAATATATTGTTGTCAGGAAGCTATTAGGACATATCTGTTGATGTGTGTAACCATGTCAGGGGCATATATCCCTAATGATGGTTAACATCCCCTTAGTTCCCCCCATGATGGTTCATAGACCAGTACACAACACATTACAAAGCAGTGGTTTGTGTAGACCTATGTAACGAGAAAGATTAAGAGGATCATGATGTTGTAGCTGTTGCATGACGATCACTTCGAGGGTGATGTTCCAAATCCTGTCCTCTTGTCCCACAGGCATCCATAGCACTATCCATCCTTGAACAGAGGAGTTTCCATGTGACTGGACTGAAGTCTGGACAACACTTACATGAAGCTCACCCCTTGGTGTTTCAAGTGATTGTGTTGGTGATGCAATGTTTGACCTGATGTTCACAGCAACCTCTACTGGAACATTCACATATGGACACTAATTCATGTGTGTTCTAACATCCAGGCATCAGACCTGTACAGTAAGCCTGCTCATACACAGAGTTGCCAAACCATGTGGACAACACATGAGCAGTTCATTAGTGTTACTAAAGTATTCCTATTTAGTTCAGATGTACCGCTTGTGTGATCATACAAGTGTTTAATGCATATAGGCTATATATTGTGAAAACGCATGTATGTTAAAATGTATTTTGAGACACAATAAAGGAGAGCCATCACTATTCAATCTGTGTCTGTATGAATGAATGTTGGATCAAACCTCTGTCAACGTGGAACCATACCCAAAGCTAGAGTATCCCTCAAACAAAGGAAGGAATGATACAACTATGGTGGCGCAGAGATGAAACAGAGAGGTATAACAAATACTCAGCAGCCGGACCTAGAACCACTACTCCACAAGTTCTCAAACCAATTTATAACAAAAAATGATCTGGCGCTTCGAGCATTTGTGGGAACTCCGTTGTGCAGATATTCACACAATAATTGTTAATAATTGTTAAGTGATGGAAAGTGATTGGGCTGGGAGACGGAGTGGATTCGTTAAACACCAGATAACGGTTGGATTTGGTCTGGTGTGGGATAAAGAGACATATATGGATTTCTGTTTTTGCCACATGTAGTTACACTTTCAATTAGAGTGTTGAATACAGCGATAAGGATATTCTCTTTTGATTGCTACTTTGTAGCGTGGAAACTCTTCCTTGATTATTATTTTGTATCTCTACTCTGCTCATATGTTTTTGGACTTTTTATTTTTTTATATATACCGGTATATAGAGAGGGATAGTTTGTGGGGGGGTTTTCTGTTAGGGGTAATTTGAGGATTCTAGTGGTACCCTGTGTAACATAATAGGATTTTAGTCTTACCAGTTAAATCCTTTTCACTTAGTCCATACAGGTTACTGGTACACTGGGAGGCGATCCGCCCCTTTAAGTAGGCAGGAACATTCATCTAAATGTATGCAGGGGGCGGAGCCTCCCCTCGCTCTTAGGCTGCACCTCAGTCAGAACAAGCCAGAATGATTTGAGACACTAACACTGACCAGAGATAGGAGAGAAGAAGACCCCTGTGAGCATGCCCCAAAAGGACTCCCACAGCATGCCACAGAAAAGCCAAGCATGGTCTCTTGACAGGGTGGGAGACCAGTAACCTGTATGGACTAAGTGAAAAGGATTTAACAGGTAAGACTAAAATCCTATTTTCACTGTCGTCCAATACAGGTTACTGGTACACTGGGATGTCCAAACATTGAGTTTTCCCAGAGGCAGGAAGAAGGCAAGGACCAGGCGCAAGGCCCCCAGAGTCACCAGAACCTCTATGAACCAACTGGTCATAGATCCCAACAAACAGAAGTGTCAACGGACACCAACTAGGGCTAACAACAGACCCCAAGAACAAAACACAGCACACTGAACCAGAGCCAACAGGGCTCAACAGTAAGGAAGCATTAAGAATCACAGAAGAAAAAGATCCTAGACAGGCAAAACTGCCTCCAGGACCTTCCTCCCAAAGCTGGCATCAGCCGAGGCCAGCACATCCACACGGTAGTGCTTTGAGAACGTGTGCACAGAGGACCAAGTGGCCGCCCGGCACAGTTGATCAGCAGACGCTTGATTTTTATAGGCCCAAGAGGCCCCAATTGATCTGGTGGAATGAGCAGTGACCGGAAAGGGCACATGTTTATTCCGCAATTCGTAAGCCTTACGAATAGTAGATTTTATCCAAGATGCAATTGTCACCTTGGATGCCGGTCTCCCTGCCCTAGGCCCCACAGGAATGACAAACAGAGCGTCAGACTTCCTGATAGACTCAGTGCGATGAACATAAAATTTGAGACAACGCACAACATCCAACAAATGAAGATCCCTCTCCTTGTCAGAGGAAGGGTTAGGACAGAAAGAGGGCACCACAATCTCTTGATTGATGTGGAATTCGGAGACAACCTTAGGTAAGAATTTCTTGGAAGTGAGAAGCACAGCCTTATCCTTGTGGAACACCAGATAAGGAGGTTTACAAGACAAGGCTTGTAACTCGGCCACCCGGTGAACTGACACGATAGCCAAGAGAAAGGCCATCTTCCAGGTCAAAAGGCGTAAAGGAATGGAGGCTAAGGACTCAAATGGGGTTCGTTGGAGAACCCCCAGAACTAGATTGAGGTCCCACTGAGGACCTGGACTCTTGAAAGCGGGCCGAACATGAGCCACACCTTGGAAGAAAACTTTGGCATCAGGAAGGATGGCAATGCGCTCCTGGAAAAAGACAGACAGAGCAGACGTATGAACCTTGAGAGAACTCAGGCTGAGCCCTTTCTCAACCCCGTCCTGTAAAAAGGCCAGGACAGTAGGAAGATGGAAATCAAGCGACAGATCCCTATCAGCACACCATGCAACAAAGGTTGACCAGACTCAATGATAAATCTTGAAAGACACAGGCTTACGAGCTTTAAGCATCGTAGACACCACAGAAGAGGAAAAACCCTTTTTCTTCAGAACTGAGGATTCAACCTCCAGGCCATCAAATGAAGACGATGAACATCCTCCTTCCACAGGTAACCTTGTAGCAGCAGATCTGGACGAGCTGGAAGCGGAAAGGTTTCCGCTACAGACATTTCCATCAGATCCGGATACCAGGACTGATGAGGCCAGATCGGAGCGATTAGGATGACCGGACAACGCTCCACCTTCAGCTTCTGGATGACTCTGATCAACAGAGGAGGAAAGATGTAGGCTAGGGAGAAGTCCCAAGGGATGGACAAGGCGTCCGCTGCCAGGGCCAGTGGATCCCTCCACCAGGAGCAGAACACTGACACCTTCCTGTTGTGCCTGGTTGCCATCAGATCCACCACAGGAACCCCCCACATCTGGGTTAGAAGGTGAAACACCTCTGGATGAAGAGCCCACTCTCCGCTGTCGACTGTGTGACGACTGAGAAAGTCTGCCATGACGTTGTCTACGCCTGGAATGTGAACCGCTGAAATAACGGGAACATGTGCCTCCGCCCAGGATAAAATGGCCTTGACCTCTAACCAAGCGGCGATACTTCTTGTTCCACCTTGTCTGTTGATGTAGGCCACTGCGGTGGCGTTGTCGGACTCCACTCTGGCTGGACAACCCTCCAGTTGAGATTCCCAATGTCTCAGGGCAAGGAAGATGGCAAGTAGTTCCAGAATATTGATGGAGAGGAGAGATTCCTCCAATCCCCACTTCCCCTGAGCACTGAAGCGACCCAAAACTGCCCCCCATCCCAGGAGGCTGGCATCCGTCGTGACTGTGGTCCAATAAGGAATCTGGAAGGATCTCCCTTTCAGGAGATGAGACAGGTCCAACCACCACTCCAAGCTCAACTCGACATGAGGAGGCAGAGAGACTGACAGGTGCAGATGGTCTGGATGATTCCTGCACGTCTGTATCACAAACCTCTGAAGTTCCCTGGTGTGTGCCATGGCAAATGGCACCGCCTCTACTGTGGAAATGAACTTCCCCACCAGAGATGTCAACTTCGGTACTGGAATCCGCTCGAGAGCCAGAATCTTTGATACTCGGAGAGCAATCTGATGAGCCACCTCTTCCGGGAGAAACACCATGCACCTCTGAGTGTCGAACAGGAGACAAAGGAAGAGTATCTGTTGAGATGGAACCAAGTCTGACTTTTCCAGATTCACAATCCACCCGTGGCGAGCTAGTGTCTGGATGCAAGCCTGAACCTGCTGGTGAAGGATCTCTGCAGATGAAGCTTTCAAGAGTAAATCGTCCATGTAGGGAGTCACTCTGATGCCATCTCGATGGGTCACTGCTATCAAAGCACCCAAGACTCTCTGAAAAACCTGCGGAGCTGTAGTCAGTCCAAAGGGAAGAGCCGAAAATTGAAAATGACCCTTGTGGCAGGCAAACCTGAGATACCGCCTGCTCTCTAGATGGATAGGGATGTGCAGATAAGCATCCTGAAGATCCAGGGAGGCAAGGAACTCCCCCGGAGACATAGCAGCTATCACAGAGCGCAGGGATTCCTGACGATAGTGGGTACTCACAACAAAAGAATTGAGATCTTTGAGGTCCAAAATAGGACGAGCGCCACCGTCCTTTTTGGCCACCACGAACAGGTTGGAATAGAATCCTGAACCTGTGTCCTCTGTGGAAACCGGTTCCAGGACTTCTTTGTCCAAAAGATCCTGAATAGCGTCGTCGAACAGACGCCTTTTTGTAGGTTCCTGAAAAGGAGGAAGAGAAGAGAAAGGGATCCTGTATCCCTCTGACACCACCTGAAGAACCCAAGGGTCCGCCACTGACTCCTCCCAAGTCTGGCGAAAGATGTGAAGGCGCCCACCTACAGCCGGATGCGGACCCGGGTTCAGTGAGTCATGCCGAAGTAGTCTTGGAGGTCTTGGCCTTGGGGGCAACTTTGGGCTTCCAGGACTGTTTGGGCTTGGAGGAGGAGCGTGAAGCAGGCGGAACCGCCTGGGACGCAGAGCGTGTCTCCGTTTGGAAGGAACGAAAGGACCGATTGCATTTGGCTGGAAACTTCTTTTTAAAGACTGAGGGTAGAAGAGTACTTTTACCTCCAGTAGCCTCGCTAATCAACTCCTTTAACCCCTTCAGTGCCAGAGGCTTGGGCCATTTCCTGTACCCTGCAGGCCAGACACTTTTTCAGCATTTTTGCTATCCTTCTGTTTATGCTTGATTTCCTCTGGGGATTTTTAGTTAAATATGGAAAACTATATATTGTTTTTTTCAGAACGAATTGAGCTTTCTCGTGGTACCTTACATGAAGAATTTTACATCGTGCAAAAAGCTATGATGTCATAATTACAAAAAAAAGTGAAAATTTACTAATTTTCCTAAAATCACATAATATGTATCAAAAACATTTACCTTGATTGAAAAAGTTTAAATTATTTGAAAAAGCCCCAAGTCCCCCGAGTAAAAAAATACCAAATTTGTATAGTTTTACCTACGTCCATGGCTAGCGTAGAGCCCTAATCACCAGCAGCGCAAAATGACATTTTCAACTTTATAAACTAATATGCGCATTCTAGGGTTTTTGTGGTAAAACTACCCTAAAACAGTGGAATAACTATATAAAACTATATATTTTGGAAAAGTAGACAACCTGCCGCATCTAATGAGGGGTAACTTGCCTTCTTACCCCAAGCCTGGTGTGCACAAATGCCTCCAGAAGATGGCGCTAATGAAAAAAAGGCATTTTCTTACATTTCTGCCCCTTCAGATATACTGAAATTTGTGAAAACCATGGCATTTCCAACTGTATTCATTAGCTAGTGCTCTTAGGAGAAAAATGACACCCCATTGGTATGAGTTTAACTACTTCAGGGGGCGTTAGAAGTGCAAAATGACACCTACTACAACCTCAAATTTTTCTAACATTTTCTCAAACATTACTTGTCTGTACACAAATGGTTATAACAACTACAGAAGTGAAGAAAGGGTACACAAACCATACCATTTTGAAAAGAAGACACCCTGCCGCATCTAATGATGGGTGACTTGCCTTGTTACCTCAAGCCTGGAGTGCACAAATGCCTCCAGAAGGTGGCGCTAATGGAAAAAAAAGGCATTTTCTTACATTTCTGCCCCTTCAAATGTACTGAAATTTGTGCAAACAATGGCATTTCCAACTGTATTCATTAGCTAGCGCTCTTAGGAGAAAAATGACACCCCATTGGTATGAGTTCAACTACCTCAGGGGGCGCTAGAAGTGCAAAACGACACCTACTACAACCTCAAATGTTTCTAACATTTTCTCAAACATTACTTGTCTGTACCCAAATGGTTATAACAACTACAGAAGTGAAGAAAGGGTACACAAACCATACCATTTTGAAAAGAAGACACCCTGCCGCATCTAATGATGGGTTACTTGCCTTGTTACCCCAAGCCTGGAGTGCACAAATGCCTCCAGAAGGTGGCGCTAATGAAAAAAAAAGGCATTTTCTTACATTTCTGCCCCTTCAAATGTACTGAAATTTGTGAAAACCATGGCATTTCCAACTGTATTCATTAGCTAGTGCTCTTAGGAGAAAAATGACACCCCACTGGAATGAGTCGACCTACCTTAGGGGTGCCAGAAGCACATCACTACACCTACCTGTTTGCTTCTTCTAAAATGGCGGCTTGTACTAAAATGTCCATAACTGTTAGAGACATGAAGGAAAGGTATAAAAGGTATACCATTTTGGAAAGTAGACATTCTCCCGCATCAATTGAGGGGTCACTTGCCTTTCTACCCCCTGGGCTGAAGTGCACAAATATTTCCAAAAGGTGGCGCTATGGGAATAAATACATGTTTTTTTACATTTCCACCACTTCAAAGATACTAAAATCTTTGAAAACCATAACATTTCCTGCTGTATTCAGTACCTGCAACCAACATGAGAAAAATGGTAGCCTATTTGTGTGGGTTAACATACAATATGTGGGTGCTAGGAACACGTACGTAAACCTGACACTTTTGTTTTTGAAATTATCTGCTTGCACTAAAATGGTTATAACCATAATAGATATGCAGAAAAGGTAGAGAAACAATGCCATTTTGGAAAGAAAACAACCTTCCGCATCTAATGAGGGGTCACTTGCCTTCTTACCCAAAGGCTGGTATGCACAAATGCTTCCAGGAGGTGGCGCTAGTGAAAAAAAAGGCATTTTCTTACATTTCTGCCCCTTCAAATGTATGGAACTTTGTAAAAACCATGGAATTTTCAACTGCATTCATTAGCTAGTGCTCTTAGGAGTCAAACGACACCCCATTGATATGAGTTGACCTACCTTAGGGGGTGCTAGAAGTAGAAAACTACACCTACTACAACCTCTGATGTTTCTGACATTTTCTCAAATGTGACTTGCCTGTACAAAAATGGCTATAACACATTCAGAATTGAAGAAAAGGTAGATAAACCATACCATTTTGGAAAGAAGACAACCTGCCGCATCTAATGAGGGGTCACTTGCCTTCTTACCCCAATACTGGTGTGCATAAATGTTTCCAGAAGGAGGCGATATAGGAAAAAAATTGAATTTTTTTACATTTCTGCCCCTTCAAATGTATGGAGCACTGTGAAAACCATGGAATTTTCAACTGCATTTGTTTGCTAGTGCTCTTAGGAGTCAAATGACACCCCATTGGTATGAGTTGAACTACCTTAGGGGGTGCTAGAAGTAGAAAACTACACCTACTACAACCTCTGATGTTTCTAACATTTTCTCAAACCTGACTTGCCTGTACGAAAATGACTATAACACCTTCAGAATTGAAGAAAAGGTAGATAAACCATACCATTTTGGAAAGAAGAAAACCTGCCGCATCTAATGAGGGGTCACTTGCCTTTTTACCCCTAAGTTAGTTGGCACAACTATTTCCAGAATGTGGTGCTACAGGAAAAAAAAAATTTGTTTTACACATCAGTCACTTCAAAGATACTAAAATGGTTCAATGGCGTGGGATTTCCTAGGACTTCTTGCCAGCCTAAGAAAAATGGTACCCCACTGCTGTGGGTTGACATACCAATTTACGCTACAGGAGCGTAGCTACCAGTGAAACAGAAATGGTAAAGCAAACAGTGTATGTGTGATTTTATGGCTAACAGATGAAAGAGGCTAGGGCATCAGCCGGTGTACGTGCGGACCTGTGACTACAAGTGTAACAAAGTATGTGGGAGGGTGAGGGATTAGGCAGTGTGTGTGGGTATGAGCAGAGGAGCAAGGATGGTGGTGATGGTGGGGCAGTGTTTGATAGTGTGTATGGGAGATCTGTGACTACCAGTGTTGATAAAAAGTCCTGTGTGTGCCACAGGAAGGGGGTCGGCATTGAACTCCCCTCCTAGTGGCACACACAGGGTTAATTTGTGTTTTAATTTTTTTTTTATTATTATATACCTCATTGAGGGGCATTAGGACCCCCTGATCCCTCCCCAATGAGGTCTTAGTAAAAAAAAAATATATATGTCCACAAACAGAGGGACCCTGAGAGTGCCACAGGGGTCTCCAGCGCATTGCAAAGCAATGCATTGGATCCTTGTGGCACTCAGAGGGTTAATTTTTTTTTTTTATCATTACTTGGTAATCAGAGCTTGTCGGGGGGCCATCAGGACCAATCATGATGGCCCCCCAACAATCTCAAGTAATGATAAATGCCCTGTGTGTGCGCCGCAGAAGGGGGGCTGCATTGGCCCCCCTTGTGGCACACACAGGGTTAATTTTTTTTCTTTACTTTTTTTATTATGGACCTCATTGGTGGGTATCAGGACCCCTTTGATTCCCCCCAATGAGGTCTTTAAAAAAAAAAAAAAAAAAAAAAGGAATCAAAATAAATGTCCCTGTGAGTGCCAAAGGGGTCTCCAGCGCATTGCAAAGCAATGCATTGGACCCTTCTGGCACTCAGAGGGTTAATTTTTTTTTTTATCTTTACTTGGTAATCAGAGCTTGTTGGGGGGCCATCAGGACCAATCATGATGGCCCCCCAACAATCTCTGATAACGAAGTAATGATAAATGCCCTGTGTGTGCGCCGCAGAAAGGGGGCTGCATTGGCCCCCCTTGTGGCACACACAGGGTTAATTTTTTTTTCCTTTACTTTTTTTTTATTACGGACCTCATTGGTGGGTATCAGGACCCCTCTGATTCCCCCCAATAAGGTCTTAAAAAAAAAAAAAAAAAAAAAAAGGAATCAAAATAAATGTCCCTGTGAGTGCCAAAGGGGTCTCCAGCGCATTGCAAAGCAATGCATTGGACCCTTCTGGCACTCAGAGGGTTAATTTTTTTTTTAATTATTACTTTGTAATCAGAGCTTGTTGGGGGGCCATCAGGATTGGTCCTCAACAATCTCTAGTAACAAAGTAATGATAGAAGCCCTGTGTGTGCCACAGGAGGGGGGGTGCATTGGACCCCCCCTGTGGCACACACAGGGTTAAAAAAAAAATTAAATGTTTTTTTAATAATAGACCTCATTGAGGGGCATCAGGATCCCCCCTGATCCCCCCAATGAGGTCTTTCAAAAAAGAAAAAAAAAAAACCCCAAAGAAATGACCCTGTGAGTGCCACAGGGGTCTCCAGCACATTGCAAAGCGGCACTTACAGGGTTACTTTTGCACTTTTTATTTATTTTTTTATTTTTTTTTATTTATTCAGACCTCCTGGTGTCCCCCCAGTAATTGATCTCCCAGCCGATAGGCTGGGAGATCAATTTGGCGACAGGAGAGCAGAAGCTCTCCTGCCTTTCACTCCTACCACCAGTAGGAGTGAATCGGATAAGGGAAACTTCCCTAAAGTCATCGGTGATCATGTCACCAATGACGTTTGGAGGTTTCCCCCGGTCCCGCCCACTCCTACCCGGAAGTTCGGGTAGGAGAGACGGAAGAGGAGAAGCTGCGCTTCTGCTGCGCTTCTCCTCTACTTTTATTGATCTCCCAGCACGATCGGCTGGGAGATCAATAACAGGGGGGACATGAGGAGTGATCCTCATGTCCCCCCACAATTGCCCAGCTTTTTTTTTTTTAAAATGCGGCCACTGCATGCCGGTTATACCGGCTCATGCAGTGACCGCATTTTAGTGGGTACATTGTACGAGCTTGGCACAGCGGGTACAGCTGTCCAAACTCGTACAATGTACCCACTTGGCACTCAAAGGGTTAATTCTGAACCAAACAGGGAAGTCCCTTGAAAGACCAAATTTTTAGCCAAAGAGCACGTCTAGCCAACACTGAAGAAGTGGAGGCCCTCGCCATCATGCGAACTGCGTCAAAAGCAGTGTCAGAAACATAATTCTGAGCTTCAGAAATGTTAGCAAGGAGTTACAACTGCTCTGACACTGGCGCATCTTGGCGGGCCGCCACAGTAAGCTGTTCAGTCCAGACCGCAATGGCCCGGTTAACTCACGCCACAGCAAAGGCTGGACGCATGGCAGTACCAATGGAGGCAAAAATAGACTTAAGACAAGTTTCTAACTTCTTGTCCATCCAATTCCGTAAGGCAGAAGCGTCAGATACAGCTAAGGCAGTAGATTTAGACAACCTAGAAACAGGAGCATCCACCTTGGGAGGATGAACCCATTTAGCCAGTTCAGCCTCAGGAAAAGGATAAAGTTTGGCAAACTTTTTTGAGACTGAAGAGGACTTATCAGCATTTTTCCACGCATCAGAGACTAAGCGTTCAAGAGTAGGATTAGTTGGAAAACATGTAACAGCCTTAGAAGGTTTCTGAAACACGTCCGTTGGATCAAGAGTAGATTCCTGATGCAAGGGAAGATTGAGGGTCGTCAGCACAGCCCTGACTAAACCCTCAGTAGAGAGTTCAGGGTCACATTCGTAGGGGTCTCCGATGGATCTGGTAGACTCAATAACTGTACCATCCTCAACATCAGAATCCTGCAACAATTCTTCCTCAGAAGAGTCAGACGTCAGGAGCTCCCTGTGGCTTGGGCAGGGAGGTCCTGACAGTGGAGGGGGTCTGCCATACTTGAAGAGCCCCCTGAACCTGAGAGGGAAAGAGCTGAAGAGTGGATCTAAGATCCCTAGTTTCAGCCTTGAACTCTTTCACCCATGTTGGCTCAATAATGTGACTGGAAGGCCCTGGGTTGCTGCCATGCCCTTCCACACAAGTTGGGCATAAATGACCAGAAAATTCTCTAGGTAGCCCTGCGTGACAGGAGGAGGAAAACGCAATGGGGGAGACAGATACCCCAGCCTCCTTCGTCTTAGGTCTAGTCCCAGGCTCAAGTGGAGTAGACATGCTCACAGCGTCAGATATACCCCACTGATAGGAATCACCCAATTAAAGTGTGAAAGATTAAACATTCACCCCAGAAACGTTTAAAACTAAACTTATCTGGCAAGCGAAGGGTTAATCAGCAGAGGAGAGAGAGAAGGTCCGGTCCCTGCATAGTATACTCGATGAGAAGAACTCACAAAATGGCTGCCGCACAGAGTACCCCAAAACAGTGACCGAAGTCCCCCCAGTCCCCCAACACACTCAAACATACAACCGGATGATAGAGCAAGGAAACACAATTAAAATGAGCCCTCTCTGAAGTCGCTATGTGAAGCGGTTCCAGAGATACGTCCCACAGAGTGTAAGTCCATAAAGAGTAAAGGAGCAATGGCGTCTATGCGGGAAAAGTGCGCTTAAAGGCGCGGAACATTATTTCTAATAAATTTTACCCTTAAAGTAAAAGTTCCAGAACACATAGCAAACAGGTATACTATAACAGTAAACATTACCCAACCAAGGTAAACCATGCAAATGCCCATAAAATAGACAAACCCAGCAGAGAGAGGGTTAAATCCCACATAAACTGCTCCAAAACTCAGACATACACATATACATTGCATTAGCAAAATATATAAAAACACCCAATGAGCGCTGGAGTGCACAATGAGAACTCCCAAACACAATCCCAATGAAGGGACACTGAGGGACAAGTGGAACTTCGGCACTCAAAGGGTGGCTCACCTTTCCTGCAGGACTTCTGTCTTCAGGTTACCAAGATCAGAAAGGAATCACCACAGAGGATAATTCCCCCAGGGAAATTACTTGAAATCATGTTATTCCCTCTTCAGGGCAAAAGATCCACCAGAAGTATCCTGGAAGCTGTGCTATCCACTTTAAATAGGGCATTTGACAGCCTTGGTAACCCGCCTAATGGTGGTATTCCATATTTGTAAAAATAACAAAGAAACTAAAACTTGAAGAGAGCTGTTCTCTGCCTGGTGTGAACACACCGAGGAACAAATCATTCTGGCTTGTTCTGACTTGAGGTGCAGCCTAAGAGGGAGAGGAGGCTCCGCCCCCTGCATACATTTAGATGAATGTTCCAGCCTACTTAAAGGGGTGGATCGCCTCCCAGTGTACCAGTAACCTGTATTGGACGACAGTGAAAAATGATTGCCATGCGGTGGATGTCTACACTGCAGTGGCTTTCTAAATGTTGAGAATATTCTGAGGGAATGATCTGTGGCATCGTAACTATTATGGTGTTTGAGGTGCCCCAGAGTATTATTCCATCACTTTTTAAGGTGTAGATCTGTGGCATTAAAACTGTTATAGTGTTTGGGGTGCCTCAGATTATTATCCCATTGTTTTTGGGTTTTATTTGTATGTGTTATAGGTAATTGAGATTGTTATTTTTCTTTTTACGTTTTTAATTCATTATTGTTTTTGAATATTGGATTATTAAAATCTTTTTTAATTCATTTTTTGTCTATTGTGTGAATATCTGCACAACGGAGTTCCCAAAAATGCTCGAAGCGCCAGTTCATTTTTTGTTGTAAAAAGGAAGGAATGACCCACATCACAGGAGTCCACTTATTGTATGACCATGAGTGGACTTCGTGATGTATACATGCAATGACATGATGGCAGTGATACACTAATGTGTGTTGTGAGTGATTAAGTGGTGATACAGGGGACAGACTTCCACAGTGATATAACGTCCACAGTTTGTGTGTTACTCAATATAATCAGTGTCCTGAGATTGCTGTAGGTTGACATATCTCAGTACATGGGCTACATCAACAAACAACAAGACCAAATGGATAAGTGTTATCACTGGTGAAGTGTGTTACAACCTTAGTTAAACAACAACACAACTTAATACATAACCCAATGCCCAGCCTAAGGTTTCAATGTGTGTGCTACACATTAACATCTTAGGAAGATCATTGGGTTATCCAGTGAGTTAGGCTGTGATTCAAACTCCTGTTGTGCAAGGGACATACACTCCTCCTCCAGACTCGTGGGGTGTAGACTGCTGGTGATGAGAATGCCAGGTGACTCAGGTGCTGTCTGCTCAACCTCAGTTGTCTCCTCAACCTCAGTTGTCTCTTCAGCCTCCTTCTCCCCAGCTTCAGCTGCCTCCTCAGTCTCTATCTCCCCAGCCTCTGCTTCTCCTCTGCTGGTGCTGGGTGTGATGTGGCTGCTACTGCTGTTTCTGTTGGTTGAGTGGCTTGCATAGATGGTGTGTGGGTGCCCACCACATCAAGGGACCCACTGCTGCCCACTGATGTCTGTGCTGGTTGAGGTGGTGGAGTGAACAAGTCCCTCGGCTGAGGGCGCTGGGGCTCCCCAATCAGGCCCAGATGTTGGTAGTCAAGTGGCCATACCTTGGCCACTGGTAGGTGCTTGACCCCCACCTGGGGCCATGCTGGGGAGCCATCCAGGAGGGCAGATCCATCTGGGTGGAATATGGCCCATATTGGCTGGTGGCCACATTCCCGGGCAGCCATTGCCTTCCTGGTGGTGGTGGTGCTGCTGCTGGAGGTAATAGCTCCTGGAGATGGTGTGATGCATCCATCTCTCCCCCTGCATCCAGCCACTGTACAGTTGTGGAGCATCCTGTGGTGGTGCAGGCAGTTGAGGGGCAGGCAGTTGAAGGGCAGCCAGTTGAGGGGCAGCCAGTTGAGGGGCAGCCAGTTGAGGGGCAGCCAGTTGGGGAGGAGGTGTGGTGGTTGTATACGGTTCCCATTTGCTAGTCCCTTACTCCGTATACTCCTCACTGGGTGGTGTGGTCGGCTCCTCCATGGGCTCCTGCTGTGATGGAGGCCCATAAGCTGTGTGGAGAGTTGAGATTGTGTGATTAGTAAACGTAGCCATGATGCGATACTAATACATTAAATGCGGAAAGGGAAATATATGTTGTGTGGTTTATCACACTGAGTGAAACAAGGGTACTCCCACTGCTGGAGGGGGTTTTTGTTCAAAAAGTATCCCAGCTCAGAACAGAATTGCTTTGGTGCTATATCCCAGTGGCCTGAAGTTCTACATTGGCACTGTTGCTACATTATCCTATGGGGATTTATGGCCCCTGGACGTAAGCTGTCCATAGGATGGTCTAGCAACATCGCCATTGTACAGTTCCAGGCCACTGTGATATTGCCCCTGGAATAATCAACTTTGAGTTGTGCTACTTTTTGAATGAAACACCTTTCAGCAGTGGGAATACCCTTGTTTTGCTTGGGGGATGAACCCTGCAATATATTTTTCTTTTCACACGTTAGGTATTACTTTCCCTTTAACAGAATAGCAATGGTTAATTTCACCATGATGTAATATTGTAGGCATCATAAGAGATAGATGTGGATCGATGTTAGTCCTATCCCTCCAACCCACATGGTTAGACAGATATTGCTCTATTTGACAGTCATTTTGACATGTTTGACAGTCATTTCACCACACGGAGGCTCTTCAGCAAAGTCTAAATTGCCCCATTCAGAGATGTAAACTTCATTGGAATGGTGCACAGAGTGTGCTTGCAAACCAGGAACACTTTGTTGACCATCTCAAAGATGTATTCATCTCTGAATGGGGCAATTTAGGCTCTAATGAAGAGCCTCCGTGTGGTCTAATGACCGAAAACTCCAGCTGTCAAATAGAACAATGAGGGTTGGAGGGATAGGACTAACATCGATCCAAATCTTGGTGAAATTAACCATTGCTATGCCAGTTACATACAAGGAGAAATGGTCAGATATGCATGTGGATATGTACCTTTCATATGGATACAAATATATCCTTTCAAGATATGAATCCAGAGATCATTTCAGTACGTGTGATTGCCTTACTGGCTATATATGTGCACCCATCAAAATATACATTGGATTGGTATCATGGATATGAACATACCCCGTATATCCCATCTACGTAGAGTGGGATATACTAGGTATGTGTATTTGGATAGTATCAATGTAAGTTAGTTTCTGATGGGTGCACATATCTGGCCAGTAAGGCAATCACAGGCAGTGAAATGATCTCTGGGTTCACATCATGTTGGGACATATTTTGAGCCATTTGAAAGGTACATATCTGACCATTTTCCTTTGTGTGCATATCTTTTTTGAACAGATGTGCAGTGGGATTCGAGTGTTATTCAACCCAATCTATCTTCTTAGTTGATCCCGTACAATGCACAATGTTTCATTACTTGACAGGTGACTCTCTGGTTGTCAGGATCATATCCTATGCATTGCATTGTGGGGCATGGGATACCACCCTGGCAATCAACGATTGATGAACTGGACAGGATCCTGTCCATGTCGTGTGTTCCAGTTGAATCCTGAAGGGCAACAATCACGCCAGTAGTGAGGGATATCTTTGAATGAGGCCTGTTTTTCTTGGAATATGAGCCCATCCATCCTTCTGAGTCAGGCAATTGTACTCAATCCAAGATATCCATCATTCATGGCCTGTTGATGACCAAGGTACAATGGTTGATATTTGGTTCCCATGTGTATCCTGCAAACAGTGGCTGGTGTACCATCCATCCATGGCATCAGCACTCCTGAGGATCCATGTGGGAATCCGATGTGAGATATGTCATTTCAAGTTAGAGTAAATGATTGCAGCCACAACACCAAGGCCTACTTTTTCCACCTTTAATTCTGGGGAATTGTTTGATGCCTGTGTGTTGCATATACAACCAGTTATTCTCAGTGACACTGTGATGTGTGACCTGCTCCATCCTTTTTGTGATTCAGTAAGCGGTGTTGTCGACATGATGGAGTGTACACGATGCTGACTTCTCCAGTGATCTCATTTCCCCATTTCCAGTGTTTTCTATAAAGTCTATACAATGTGACCTTAGCAACTTGATTCATCTTATTGCATATTCTCCATAGACTAACACTGGTATTGGTGGAGTGAGGGTGTGTAAGGGTTAATTTCTCTACACCATCTCTTTGTCACCGCTTAGTGAATGTCCCCTGTGTAGTATGTGATCATTGGCCTATTGACGTGTTTGTTGTCTGGTTAACCCTTTGAGTACCACAGGGATTGCCAAGGCATTGTTGAGTGATGCATTGATGAACTCTCTAGCAATCAAGGGGTTATGTGCTGACTTCCCTGTGGGTAAATGGGTGACATTGTGTGGGAACAGTGATGTTGTATAACAGACGACATTTTCAGGAAACATGGTTTGTATGGATTGTGTGTGATAAGCACAGCAACAAGAGGGTTGAACTGGGACTTGGACAGGTTTGGGCCTGGTTGAACCTTGCCATTTGTCCTTGTGTTGTGTCCTCTTTTTAACCCTCAGGGTGCTGTGTTGGTGCAGTTGTGTGGTTGAATGATGGGCATGTGTTGAGGTGTGACTGTGTTTGCAGCTTGTGTTGGTTGACGTGGTGATGCACTTACTGGTGGTGTGGAGGCTCCTCTCATCCCCAGTGTCAGCTCCTCCAGAGACCCCCTCTATGAGTGTCGGCGACATGTTCATTCGCACCATCTCCTCCCAGCTGCAGAAGGTGATAGGGACGGGTAGGCCACCTCCAGTGCCTCGGGCGTGCTTGGCTAGCTCTGTCATCTTATTCTTCACCACCCTCCGGCAGTCGCCCCATCGCTTTTTGATGGACTCCACGTCCCGCATGCATGGAGCCACCGCGTTCACCCGGCTGCAGATCTGCTTCCAGGCTGCCTTCCTTCTCGCTGACAGGCCAGGGACCTTCGCTGTCAGGTGGAGAACACTCTGTCCCTCCAGGAAAGCCTCCACGAGAGCCACGTTCTCCTCCTCGGTGTATTTAGGATCCCTGATCCTGCCCTCGTCAGCTCCGGCATGGGAGGATTCCGAGCCGGAGTGTTCTGCCTGGTCTGACCCTGACTGTGTGGGGTGCTCCCCAGCAACTACCCCTCATCCCACTGCAGGTTCTGTCCCTGTTGTCCGTGTGTCTGCTCTTGTGGGCCGGGTCCCCCTCCGCCCTGCAGATCTCCCTCTCCCACCCCTGCTCTGCTTAGGGATGCCCTCCTGACCTTCCTCCTCCTCCACTACTTTCCCCATCCCTCTCTCCTGTCCTCCTTTCCTGACCATCACTCACCCACTCACACCCAGGCTCTCCCACAGGCCCTCACAGACACTCGATCCACTCACTCTCTGTCACACACTTTCACTCAAAGATTCACACTGTAAAAAAAAAAAGTAAAACGTGTAAGGTGTTATAAAATAAAAGGACTATGTGTATGTATGTGTATGTGTTTGTATGTGTGTATGTAAAATGTGCAAAAGTGTGATATGTGTCGAATTATGTGCCATGCTCTCCTATCTCCAAACTCCTTCTACCTTCAATGTACGCTCATGTCTCCCTCCCTCTGATCACTATCCTCTGCTCCTGGGTCCTGATATCTAGCTCTCAAGAACTCGATAACAGACAGTATGTGACGGTTATTTTTGGGTATATATAGGTGTATTTGAACTTTTTGGATACTTTGGGGCTTTGGGATTGGCTGTGTGTTTGAATTTGTTGTTGCATCAATCAGGGTTGCTAGACAACGGCAGCAGTTATGTTACAGGTTGTTTTGAGCTATGTTATCGGGTGATTTGGCCACCCGTTGTGCATTAACATGAGCGACAACGGGTTTTGTGTTACATGTTTTGGCTGTGCCTACGCTCGATAGCTATTCTTGTAGAGTACCTATTGAATCTGCCATAACTCATGTATTATTTGCGAGCAATGTGCCTTTTTCACTTAGAGGCTGGTTTAACGTGAGCCTTTAAATCTAGCCCTTAGGGTCTCTCACTAAGTGTAAAGGGTAATCCAGATGTGGACCCCTTGCTCTCAGTGCCTAGGGAAGCCAGCTGCACCTCACTGATGAGACCCAAATAAGGCCGAAACGTATGTCTGGGGTTAGCTGGTTTTTCCGTGCAGGGGGGACTTGCCCATCATTTTGGTACTAGACTGCCCTTATGGGCGGGATTAGTCTAATATGTATGTGGAAATTTCTCCTCTGTAATGCCACTAGAGAGCTAAAATGTGATGCTCTTGAGCGGTGACTAGCCGGAGAACAGGCCATTGTGCTTTTGTTTGTGCTCAGAGCCTCTCACATCATTTTTGGCTTGTATCTTCATTTGAGGCAACATTGTGGGTCAGGGAACCACCTCCAGATAGTCAGGGTTAAGTATTACAGAGAGGTTGAAGAACACTAATTAGAAGATGTGGTGGACTATTTTTAATAATATAGAAGTTCTGTTGCTACAATTTTTTTAGTATCAAGACAATCCTCATTTCAATTTGTTTCCGCAGCCCTGTGCCACTCGGAGTGACTGGCACTTGTTATCTAGCCATTTAATGGTTAATTATAGTGGTTTGCTGTTCAGTTTATAGGGTTGGGAATATTTACTTTTCTTTACCAATTCCTTTATGTCAATTTACCCATACCATATGAATAACATCTTGTAGGTATAATCCGATATTATTTGGCTTAACATAATGACTGATTAACTTCCTATTAGTACAGTCCTAGTCTACTAATGCAGCATCAGCCTAAGCAAAATGTGTACTAAGTGATACATTTTAAAACTGATTAGGGTATATGCATACGTATTCTTTTTTGTTCCATTATAACAATTCTTCCTACCCCCCTTCTTTGGGAGGCATTAATGAGAACTTAGGGATTATAAAATGTGACCTATTTCTAATTTAGACTGAGCATACCTCACTTATAGGATTGGTTCTTTTAGAGCAAAAGTACTAATAGCAATGGGACACAGGAGGTAGGGCATTAAAAATGAACGAATCTAAGTAAATATATGTTTAATAAAAGTCTTAATAATAAAATGTTTAAAACACACACACACTTATATACACGCAAGGTATGTAATTCATACCTTGCCTATTAACCCTTTGGGTGCCAATGGGGTAGGAAACATGCTAAGCAATGCTCTCCTACCTCTCTGGTACTCAAAGAGTTAAGTGTTGAATATCAGACAGATTTCTCCACTACATGGAAGTCCCTGAGATGGATGTGGATGGAGTTAGTATGTTGCATATATGCAATATATGTGACATACAAAGGGGGGGATGTCGAAGAAGGGCATTGTGTAGTGCTTGGTGTACTAGGTTTATTTATTGTAACCCTTTGAATGCCACAGGGGTGAACAGTGCACATCCCTATGGCATTCAAAGCTGTCCATGGTGCTGAAAGCCTTCTCTGTGTTCCCCTACTGGCTGGGTAGGGAATCACAGACTCATGTTTTATCCCTAACTCTCTGTTTTATTTTCCCAGACGGTGGTTTTCTACTCTGACTTGTGTGATGTTCTCTAAAAAAAATAGGCGTTAGATTTCTGTAGTGAAATGTTGCAATTTAACTTGCGTTAGCCCTAACTCCAACATTTGAATTGCCCTTGGCTTCGCTTGTACATTATCCTCTATGGGTGAGATTTTGATGTTTTGAAGACGGGCGATGTGTGTTTCAAAACTGCCGTTATGTCTTACTAGTGGGAACATTTGCATTGCTTACTTGATGTACAAAACCACCGTCACCAGTTTTTTTCTGCCGACGCCAACATTTGGATCAAGCCCTTAATCCCCACAGGCAACACCGTGCTCCTTTTGCTAGTATAATATAATACATGCGGGTGTGTGCATGTGCCTCTGCAGTCTTGTGTGGTCTTTATATACTCCCTACGAACACAAAACTTCTATCTGTGAAGTGTGAAACTAAATTTCTTCAGTGTTATTCTCTGTATTTGGTAGGCAGCCACTGGCTCTCTAGTTGTATGGGACCACAACTCACAATCCCTAATACATTGAGGGCACTGTATCATTCAAGGGGTTAAAAGTCCCCAGCTCCATTCACTATCTTCTGGTACTCAACTCATGACATACAAAATACAAATAAGCTCTTAACCCCCTTCGATGTGAAGAGGTCTCCATAGTATTGAGAAGCAATGCACTGGAATCTTCACTAGCATTCAAGGGGTTAAATAATGGTGAGTAATGGTTATGTAAACATATACATACATTTACCATTTAGTATATAAACTGGTAAATAAAGCAATGGTCTGGTGCAGGGACCTTGGGACTGGTGAGGTGCCCCTCAAAATGTGTCATTCGAGGCAGATGTCTAATATGCCTAATGGGAAATACAACTCTGAACCTCACAGACCTTTTCTTCCCCATGTCATTTTGAATTTTATGCCATACCTGTTTTTACTGCCATAACTGTAATTAGTAATATGACGAGTAATACTGTGCTGGTCTTCATTCTGAAACACAAAAATAGGATTTTAGTCTTACCTGTTAAATCCTTTTCTCTTAGTCCATATAGCTTACAGGTACCATGGGGAGGCGACAGCTCCTCCCAGTAGGCTGGAACAATTCTTCAAAGAAGTGCAGGGGTGGTGACTCCCTCTCCTCCCTAGCAGGCTTCCTAGCCAAGCCCCTCATTAGATTTGTGACACTAAACATACTGAGCTAGATAGCGAGAAGAAGAAGAGGAAAACTCCTGTGAGCACGGACCCAAAAGGATTCCCATGTCCAGCCACAGGAACCAAGCATGGGCTCTTTCACTGGGTGGGAGACCTGTAAGCTATATGGACTAAGAGAAAAGGATTTAACAGGTAAGACTAAAAAGAGGATTTTAGTCTTACCTGTTAAAAGCTTTTCTCTTAGTCCATACAGGTTACTGGTAACTCTGGGAGGCGATCCGCCCCTTTAAGTAGGCAGGAACATTTCTCTAAATGTATGCAGGGGGTGGAGCCTCCCCTCCCTCCTCAACTGCATCCTAGCCAGCTAGCTCCAGAATGATTTGAGACACTAAAAACTGACCAGAAATAGGAGAGAAGAAGACTCCTGTGAGATTGCCCCGAAGGACTCCCACGTATTGCCACAGGAGAGCCAAGCATGGTCTCTTGACAGGGTGGGAGACCAGTAACCTGTATGGACTAAGAGAAAAGGATTTAACAGGTAAGACTAAAATCCTCTTTTCTCTCTTGTCCAACACAGGTTACTGGTAACTCTGGGATGTCCAATCATTGAGTTTCCCAGAGGCGGGAAGAAGGCAAGGACCAGGCGCAAGGCCCCAAAGTCACCAGAACCTCTATGAACCAACCGGTCAGAGATCCCAACAAAACTGAAGTGTCAATGGACACCAAACAGGGGTAAAAACACCCCAGGAACTGTTACAAAGCACACTGAACTAGAGCCAACAGGGATCAACAGCAAGGAAGCACTAAGAACCTGAGAAGAAGATCCTAGAGAGGCAAGACTGCCTCTAGGACCTTCCTCCCAAAGCTGGCATCAGCCGAAGCCAGCACATCCACACGGTAGTGCTTCAAAAAGGTGTGCACAGAGGACCAAGTGGCCACCCTGCACAGCTGATCAGCAGACGCTTGATTCTTATAGGCCCAAGAGGCCCTAGTAGACCTGGTGGAATGAGCCGTGACCCGAAAGGGGACATGCTTATTCCTCAACTCGTAGGCCCTACAAATAGTGGACTTGATCCATGACGCAATACTCACTTTGGATACAGGTCTTCCTGCCCTAGGACCCTCAGGAATGACGAACACAGCTTCGGACTTCCTGATAGATTCAGTGCAATGGACATAAGACTTGAGACAACACACCACATCCAACAAGTGGAGATCTCTCTCCTTGTCAGAGGAGGGATTAGGGCAGAAAGAGGGCACCACAATCTCCTGATTGATGTGAAACTCGGAGACTACTTTAGGTAAGAACTCCTCAGAGGTTCGAAGCACCACCTTATCCTTATGAAACACCAGATAACAGGATAGAGCTTGCAACTCCGCAACTCGGCGAATTGACACAAGGCCATCTTCCACGTCAAGAGACGTAAAGGAATAGAAGCCAGAGACTCAAAGGGAGGACACTGGAGAACTCCCAATACCAAATTAAGGTCCCACTGAGGAGCCGGACTCCAAAAGGCAGGACGCACATGTGCAACGCCCTGGAAGAAAACCCTGACATCAGGAAGGAGAGCAATGCGTTCCTGGAAAAAGACAGAAAGTGCCGAAGTCTGAACCTTAAGAGAACTCAGACCGAGTTCTTTATCCACGCCACGCAAAAAGGCCAGGACAGTAGGAAGATCAAAGTCATGAGACAGATCTCTGTCAGCACACCAAGACACAAATGTCGACCAGACACGGTGATAGATCTTGGAAGAAACAGGCTTACGGGCACTAAGCATAGTAGACACCACAGCGGAAGAAACCCTTTCTTCCTTAAAATCGAGGATTCAACCTCCAGGCCGTTGAGCCGATGAACATCTTCCTTCCACAGGAAACCCTGCAGAAGAAGATCTGGACGAGAGGGGAGCGGGAACGGCTCCGCCACTGATAGGGCCAGAAGCTCCAGACACCAGGACTGACGAGGCCAATTCGGAGTGATCAGAATTACTGGACAACGTTCCTCTTTCAATTTCTGTAACACCCTTATCAACAATGAAGAGGAGGAAAAATGTAAGCCAGAGAGAATGTCCATGGAATGGACATTGCATCGGCAGCCAGAGCTAGAGAGTCTCTCCACCGAGAGCAAAACTTCAGAATTTTCCTGTTGCATCTCGTTGCCATCAGATCCACTAAGGGCATCCCCCATCTCTGAGTTAGGAGTTGAAACCCCTCGGGATGTAGCTCCCACTCTCCTCTGTTGACTGTGTGACGACTGAGGAAGCCTGCCATGACGTTGTCTATGCCTGGGATGTGCACTGCGGAACTGACAGGAACATGAACCTCTGCCCAGGACAGAATGGCCTTGACCTCTAACCAAGCAGCGAGACTTTTTGTCCCGCCTTGTCTGTTGATGTAAGCCACTGCCGTGGCGTTGTCGGACTCCAATTGGACTCTACAATCCTCCAGTTGAGACTCCCAATGACGGAGAGCATGAAATATTGCTTGAAGTTCCAGGATGTTGATGGGGAGAAGGGACTCCTCCATGGACCACTTCCCCTGAGCACTGAAGTGACCCAGAACAGCTCCCCAGCCCAAAAGGCTGGCACCCGTCGTGACCTTGGTGCAGTAGGGAATCAGGAAGGATCTCCCCTTTAGGAGATTGGGAAGGTCCAGCCACCACTCCAAGCTCAACTCGACATGAGGAGGAAGTAAGACCGATAGCTTCTGATGATCTGGTCGGTCCCTGCATGTCTGTATAACAAACCTCTGAAGTTCCCTTGTGTGTGCCATGGCAAATGGAACCGCCTCTATTGTGGAAATGAACTTCCCCACCAAAGAAGACAACTTCGGAACAGGGATCCGATCCCGGGAAAGAATTGTTGAGACTATGTAGGCAATTTGATGGGCTACCTCATCCGGTAGAAACACCATGCACTTCTGAGTATAGAACAGAAGACCCAGGAAGATCAGTTGCTGGAATAGGACAAGAACTGACTTGTCCAAATTGACAAACCAACCGTGATGGGTAAGGATTTGAATGCAGGTTTGAACCTGCTGATGAAGAAGGTCCATAGGGAAGGCTTTCAAAAGCAAGTCGTGCAGGGAGTCACTCTGATGCCGTCCCAATGGAGGACGGATATCAAGGCCCCCAGAACCCGTTGGAAAACCAGGGGGGGGGGCATTGTCAGACCAAATGGAAGAGCTGAGAACTGAACATGACCCCTGCCGCAGGCACACCTCAGGCGCCGCCTGCTCTCCTGAAGAACTGGGATGAGCAAATACGCATCCTGAAGGTCCAGAGAAGCAAGAAACTCCCAATAGACACGGCAGCGATCACTGTTTCCTGACAATAGTGAGTCTTGATCACAAAGCAATTGAGATATTTCAAATCCAAAATAGGGCAGCATCCGCCGTCTTTTTTGGTCACCACAAAGAGGTTTGAGTAAATCCCCGAACCCCCGTCTGAAGGAGGCACCAGCTCCAGGACATCCTCGTCCAGAAGAGACTTAATAGCGCCTTCGAATAGATGGCCTTTTTCGACTTTCTGAGGAGAGCGAGAAAGATGAAAGTGAAAAGGAGGAAGATAAAAGAAAGGGATCTCGAACCCCTCTGACACTACCTGTAAAACCCATGGGACCGATACTGAATCCTCCCAAATCCCGCAAAAGATTTTTTGGCCTAGAGGAGGGACGCAGAGCTGATGGAACCGCCTGGTTCGTCGAACGCGTCACAGTCTGAAAGGAACAAAAGGATCGTTTACGTTTAAACGGTAACTTCATCTTAAAGACCTAGGGTAGAAGCGAACTCTTACCCCCAGTGGCCTCGCTAATTAGTTCCCTAAGATTAGGTCCAAACAAGGAAGTACCCTGAAAAGCAGTGTCAGAAGACCAAATCTTGAGTCAAAGCGCACGCCTGGCCACCACAGAAGTAGTAGAAGCCCTTGCCATCATGCGGACGGCATCAAAGGCAGCAGCAGAGACACGGTATTGCTCTTCAGAGAGATATTGGCAAGAAGACACAATGTCTCCGAAGTAGGCGCATCTTGACGGACAGCGATAGAGAGCTGATCAGTTCAGACTGCAATAGCCCGGTTAACCCACGCAACAGCAAATGCTGGGCGCCTAGCGGCACCAATAGAAGCAAAAAATGGACAAGTCACTTGTCAGTCCAGTCTAGCAGTGTAGAGTCAGCAGAGACAGGAAAAGCAGGGGATATAGATAGTCTAGAAATGGGAGCACCCACCTTAGGAGGATGAACCCATTTAGCCAGCTCAGCTTCAGAAAAAGGATAAAGCTTAGCAAATGCCCTGGACACAGAAGCAGACTTGTCCGGGTTTTACCACGCATCAGAACCCAAACGTCAAGAGTGGGCTTAGGAGGAAAATAAGGGGCTTAGCAAGTTCCTGAAAACATCAAAAGGATCAGAAGGGACCTCCTGAACCAAGGGAATGTTGAGTATGGTTAATAAAGCCATGATCAGGCCCTCAGTAGAGGTTTCAGGATCAGCTTCAAATGGGTTCCAAGAATACCTGGAAGATTCCAAAATAGTACCAACCTCAACATTCGAATCTTGCAACAATTCTTCCTCAGAAGAATCTGACACATCAGGTGCTCCCTGCGGTTGAGGGGCAGGATCTGATAGGAAGGGTCTGTCATAATTAAAGTGCCTCCTGCATCTGGGATGGAAAGAGCTGTAAATTGGACCTAAGGTCCCTAGTTGCAGCCTTAAACTCTTGCACCCAAGCTGGCTCAATAGCATGGCTGAGAGGCCCTGGGTTGCTGCCAGGAACTTAAGAACATGCTGGGCAGAAATTACCAGAGAACTCTCTAGGTAGCCCTGTGTGGCAGGAACAGCAATGCGCAATGGGGGATACTGACAGCCTCTTTAGTCTTAGGTCTAACCCCTAGCAGCAGCGGTATAGACATTCTCACAGTGTCAAAATAACCAACTGTACAATGAATCACCCAATTGTAGTGTATAAGATTAATATTTCACCCCAGAAACGCAAAATATAGACTTTTCTGGCAGGTGAAGGGTTAATCTGAAGAGGAGAAAAGGAGAGTCCAAGCCCTGTGTAGGATACTCATTGAGAAAAGTTCCCAAAATGGCTGCCGCGACGGGAGCCAATCAGAAATTAGGCGCGAATCAAGCACTCATGGGAAATGTAGTTTTTTCAAAAAAGTGCCCCAAAACAGTGCCTGAAGACAATTAAAATGAGCCCACTCTGCAGTTGCTGTGTAAAGCGGTTGCAGAGATACGTCCCAAACAGTGTTGTCCCATAGAAAGTAAATGGAGCAATGGCATCTATGCGGTAAAGCACGTCTTAAAGGCGCAGTACACAATTTTAACAAAAGTTAATCTACAAGTTAAAAATATGAAAAACATACAGGGAACACGTGTGCATACTGAGAAAACATTAACCCAGTAAGGAAAGTGTCAGAAAACCCTACTAAATGTGTCAAACCAGCAGACAAAGGGTTAAGTTACGACATAAAACTGCTCCAAATACCCAACAGACATACACATATATACCCAATGAGTGCAGGAGTGCGCAATGAGAACTCCCAAATACAAGCTCAGCAAAAGGGGGCACTGTGGGACAAGTGGACCTGCAGCACTCAAAGGGTAGCTCACCTTTCCTGCAGATCTTCAGATTACCATGCAGTAAGAATTACCTCAGAGAGTAATCCATGGGGAAGCACTTGTACCCAAGATTTTCCCCCTCAGGGCTTAAGGTCCACCAAAAAGCACCTGGATACTGAGCTAGCCACTTTGGAGGGCATTTGTCAATCATGGTAATCCGCCTAATGGTGGTATTCCGTATCTGACAAAAATAAAAAAGAAACTAAAACGAACGACAAATGTTCTCCACCTGGTGTTGTTGCACCAAAGGAACAAACAATTCTGGAAGTGGCTAGCGGGGCTGCAGCCTGAGAGGGAAGGGAGTCTCCACCCCCTGCATACATTTGGAGAATGTTCCTGCCTACTTAAAAGGGCTGACGCCTCCCAGAGTTACCAGTAACCTGTATTGGACGACAGAGAAATGTAGTTTTTCCAATACAGAGTACCAAAGACAGAACCGAAGCCTAAAATGCACTTATCTGGCGAGCGAAGGGTTACCCTGAGGAGGAGAGCCGAGGAGACCAAGCCCTGTGTATGATACTCGTGTATGTAGAAGCCAAAATGGCGTCCACACAAGAAATTAATCAGAAAACGGCCCGCAGAACGGGCGGTCATAGGAAATGTTTTCACAATACAGAGTACCTAAGATAGAACCGAATCCTTCCAGGGCCCACAAGATCAATGGCGCGTAGCAGTTGTGTGGTAAAACGCAGGATTCAAAATTAAACACATAATATTAAAAAGTGTAAAAACACATATAGAACACCACTAACTAGAATGTGAAATTCAAGCGCCCCACACAACCCATACTGGCAGGGAAGGGGTTAAATACCTCAAATGCTAAATACATCAGGGATCCCCAGATTAGCAGCTATAAGAATCCGTAATAAAACCAAATATGAGTGCAGGAGTTGCAGATGTCCCAAATATCCATTGTGCAGAAGGGAACAGTGGGATTGTGGACCATGGCACTCAAAGGGTTGCTCACCTTTTCTGCAGATCTTCAATCTTCAGATTACCATTATAAGGAAGAAGCCTCAGAGAGACTCCCTCTGGAGAGAGAGACATGGGCTGCATGGTTCTCTCCCGGGGCTGAAAAGGTCCACAAGCAGCTCCTGTAAACTAGGCAATCCACCAGGGGAAGCCAGTAATGATAATCCACCTAATGGGGGAATTTGGACACCCCATATCTAAGTAAACATAATAAAAGAACTATAACTAAGCAGAACTCTTCACAACCTTCCAAATCTTAATTGGAATGAGTGGCTGGGCAACCTGCTATGGAGGAGAAGGAGGCTCCGCCCCAGCAATTCCTTTGAAGAATTGTTCCAACCTACTGGGAGCTCCTCACAGGTACCATGGGAGCTCCTCACAGGTACCATGGGGAGGCGACAGCTCCTGTCGCCTCCCCATGGTACCTGTGAGCTATATTGAAAGACAGAGAAATATAATTTATTTAAGTAAAAATATACTATATACAAAAAGTAATCAGAATTATATGAGTAAGTGAACACCAAGTGATTCAGTCATACACGAAGATATATATAAGGAATTGATATACAGTGAATTAATAACCAATATCTCAAAGTAACATTACCCGACATAAATAGGATTAACCCTTTGAGTGCCAGAGTGGTACGGAACACATTGCTTTGCAATGTGTTGTGTACCACTATGGCACTCAAAGGGTTAAACCTTACAATGGAGTAGCCAGAGGTATTTGATAGCAAATAGCAATATTTGAACACAGCAGCATAGAAATGGTTAATTGTTCCTTACAATTAATGATAATACAGTTGGCCGCAGTGTATATGAATACCTGCCCCAAAACCTGTATAAACGATGCTAATTAAGGTATAAGGGATGTTGTTATGTGAGTTGGTTCTAATTTAAAACACAGGTCTCATAACAATTTCCGTTTACCACATACACAGTATTTCAAAATTTAGAAACTTATCTGGAATATAAAAAGTCTCAGATTAGATAATAGAATTTAACTATTTATCTACTGTTTCGAATATTGCATACCTTCTGGATGAAAGATAACATTTGCATATATCTTATCTAAACAAATATTAAAGGCCAGATGTATGTTTGACCAGTGCAGTCATGCGCAGTAGAGACTGCCTGAATGCACAGAATGCTGGGAGGTGTAGTTCTGTAGGAATACACCTGCCGTGTAGTTCTGCGGTAGTACACCTGCCGTTACATAGCTGTTTAAATAGCCGTTGGTACCTGCCGTTACATAGAGAGATACGCTATCACCTAATCACCAGTTGAAAAACTACAATTTATAAACACTCCTGATCCTGACTGTGGTAACTATAAAGATTTTTAACTATAAAGATTTTTTTAATAACCTTTATATTGGGTTTTTTCTCTCCCTTATGCCTCTCACTCCTTTTCTCCTGAGCTGACCCATTCCAGCACTGTGCCACGGGTGCTCTTTGCATCGGTGCCACAGATGCTTTCTCCCATCCGGCCCCTATGCCCCTCACTCCTCTTCTCCTGACCTGTTGCACCGCTGTGATAGTGCTGCGCTCTCTCTCTCTCTGCGAAAACATACCACATAATATATTAATACTCTGAAAATGTCTCTTTCTTTACGCACTTTGGCCCATGTATAAGGGCTTTTACACTAGTTGTTAATAACAGATTTTACCAAGAATATACCAGAAGTAAATCAAATAATATATGTTTAGAAATCAAAGCTAAACGTAATACATTTTATGCAACAAATACTACAAATATGACAATAACAATCCTGTTTTTTACACCATACAGCACTGCAAGGGTTAACCATAGATTATGGGTTACACTATTGCCCCACCCAAAATGGCAGCTTCTTTTGTTCTGTGAGAAACTTTCTCAACAGGACAAAATTTAGGCCCATGCAATAAGACAACACATGTAAACAGAAAAATCCTCTAAAGCACATCAATATAGAAACAAATGGAAATCTTTCCTGATACCAGACTATGGGTTAATAATAAAATTCACCATATCAAATATAAGCTCAATGACCTTTTCAGAAACACTAATATAAGCTATTTTGATCTAACTGCTATCACACTCTATCAAAATTTGCTAATTAATTCTGTTTAATTCCCCAGAATAACCTACAGCCAATGCAGCTTATTATAATAATTTTCTTTCTATAGACTGGCCACATCTATATATACAAGAATTATTATAAAATTATTTTTCCTAAAATATAGTGGAAATATATATTTCTTAGGGCTATACAGAATTAATAGGAAAGAAATGTATAATTACCAGATAACTTAGGCGTGCTGTTCTTAGAATTCTCTGGCCCTGGGCAGATGGTTATTTCATGGAAGACAACACCAAGAGACTTTCCTATCCCAAATCACTATCTTATGTACCAAAATGTCCTTATCAGAAAGACACGACCATGCTTCTCTGATAGAATGAGTTGCAAGATAATTAGAATATGATGTCAGACAAAATTTTCTAGACCCTCTGACTGGTTAGTCAAATATAAGATATTTTAGGATTTAAGAACCCTTGTAGCAATACTTCTTAGTTGCAGAAGATAGCACACCAATACCTTAATAGAAACTGTATATATATGATGACATGCCAGGTGTAAGAAATCAAATCTGAGATGGCTGGGATGTAACCAACACATCATGCCAACCTGTCACTTTTAATCCTTTTTTCTAGATTTTCACATCGGATAGGGAGCATATTCCAGACTACATGACTAGAAACAAACTATCAGTCACCATAAAATTCACTCAAATATTTCCCTTCCCCAAATCAAAATGAGATAATTTTCAATACAAACAGATCTAAGAATCATGTTTTTTCTAGAATAGGTTAATCATTTCTTATCCAGTCCAGAGCAGAATCTCTGACAATAAGTGTACATTTGGCAACAAATGTGGGTCACTTCTGCATAACTAATTTGCTACTATACTTGCATGTTATATGCCCATGGATGTTGATATTTAGAATATTGTGGGCCATATTATTATAAATATCATCCACACCACGTTGTATAAATCTGGGCCCCAAATGGGCAAACATACAAGTGGAGTGGCATATTATTTACACAGTGTGACACACTGCTGATGCCAAATGTACCAATGCGTGTATAAAATGTCCAACTTTGACATATATTGCGAATTATAAAGCTTTTGTGGGAGGTAGTGAGGCACTGTGGTGGCATATCATGCTGTATTGCTCTGCTGGTGGCATAAATCTTTGCAGTTATGTGGTGACATATAACTCTCTATTGCTCTGGTGGTGACATACACCTCTGTATTGCTGGGCTGGTGACAAATATGCAATCCTATGGTGTGACATATAACTGTATTGTCGTGATGGTGGCATACATTCATTGCTGTAGTGGTGGTCTATACCTCTGTACTGCTGGGCTGGTGGCATATATGTGTTGCTCTGGTGGATATATATATTGCTGTGCTGGTGGCATAGGTATTGCTCTGATGGTGGCGGCATACAATTCTGTGTTGCTCTGGTGGTGGCATATAAGAGGATTTTAGTATTATCTGTTAAATCCTTTTCTCTTAGTCCATACAGGTTACTGATAACTCTGGGAGGCGATCCACCCCTTTAAGTAGGCAGGAACATTTCTCTAAATGTATGCAGGGGGTGGAGCCTCCCTTCCCTCCTAGGCTGCAGCTTTGCCAGCTAGCTCCAGAATGATTCAAGACACTAATAACTGACTAGAAAATAGAAAGGAAGAAGACTCCTGTGAGCATGCCCCGAAGGACTCCCACAGACTGCCACAGGAGAGCCAAGCATGGTCCCTTGACAGGGTGGGAGACCAGTAACTTGTATGGACTAAGAGAAAAGGATTTAACAGGTAAGACTAAAATCCTCTTTTCTTTCTCGTCCCATACAGGTTACTGGTAACTCTGGGATGTCCAACCATTTAGTTTCCCAGAGGCCGGAAGAAGGCAAGGACCAGGTGCAAGGCCCCCAAAGTCACCAGAACCTCTATGAACCAACCGGTCAGAGATCCCAACAAAACTGAAGTGTCAATGGACACCAAACAGGGGTAAAACACCCCAGGAACTGTTACACAGCACACTGAACTAGAGCCAACAGGGCTCAACAGTGAGGAAGCACCAAGAACCTAGGGAGAAGATGTTGACAGGCAAGACTGCCTCTAGAACCTTCCTCCCAAAGCTGGCATCAGCCGAAGCCAGCACATCAACACAGTAGTGCTTCGAAAAGGTGTGCACAGAGGACCAAGCAGCGCCCTGCACAACTGATCGGCAGAAACCTGATTCTTATAGGCCCAAGAGGCCCCAAAGGACCTGGTGGAATGAGCAGTGACCCGAAAGGGAACATGCTTATTCCTCAACTCATAGGCTCTACGAATAGTGGACTTAACCTATGTCACTGTTTGTTAAGACTCTCAGACGTAAGGTTAGGTAAAAATACAACTTTATTGAAAAGTTTAAGATAATCCCATAGGGTTTTATACACATACAAACAATACATAGAATAGGCAGATAATAATGACAATAGCAATACAGGTTCTACCAGCCTTGCCAATATACCGGGCAAGGCAACCTGGGTGAGTATGGAACAGGTGGCTCTACCTGCCCTGCCAATATACCAGGCAGGGCAGCCTAACGGAATACCAGAGTAGTAGGCTCTACCGGCCTTGCCAATACCGGGTAAGGCAACCTTAAGATGGAATAGTAAATGGTTCTACCGGCCTTACCAATATACCGGGCAAGGCAGCCTGAAGGAATACCAATGTAGTAGGCTCTACCGGCCTTGCCAATACCAGGTAAGGCAACCTTAAGATGGTAAAGTAAAAGGTTCTACCGGCCTTACCAATATACCGGGCAAGGCAGCCCAAAGGGAGGGTGACCACCACAATGACCTAAGTGACTGTCAGATGGCAATGACAGTATAGGAGAAACGATAGAGGCTACAGGTCAAGTGGTTTCACAGTAGTATGAAACTCTAGTACCTGTGTACTGTAGGAATCATAGCTGTCTAGGACTGGACAGCACACTCTGGACCAACAGGTATAAGTGTAGAGACAGGGAGTAAACCAGCGCCCTTATGTTGGGAAACATCAAGCAAGAACTTGAGTAAACCCACAGGTCATGGAGCGAACCACCACCTGCGCGTTGGTAACCAACAAGCAAGAAATATCGCCACAAGTCAGTGGAGCAAACCAGCGTCCGCACTCTGGGACCAACAGACTAGTATAGTACAGCTGCAGGGCTTAAGGAGCTAACCAGCGTCCGCACTCTGGGACCAACAGTGCTGTAATATGGCTGTAAGCCCAAGGAGTAAACCAGCGCCCGCACGCTGGAACTAACAGGCTGTAAAGTGAGCCGCAAGGCTTAGTGGAGCAAACCAGCATCCGCACGCTGGAACCAACAGACAGTAACCTGTAGCCGCAAGGCCAGTGGAGCGAACCAGCGTCCGCACGCTGGGAACCAACAAAGTAGTATATAAGGCCGTAAGGCCAAGGAGCAAACCAGTGCCCGCACGCTGGGACCAACAGACTGTAATCAGTAGCCAAAAGGCTTAGTGGAGCAAACCAGCTTCCGCACGCTGGGACCAACAGGTGTTAAGTGTAGCCGCAAGGCTAGTGGAGCAAACCAGCGTCCGCATGCTGGGAACCAACAGGAGGAATGTCGCCGAAGCGAGCGAGGAACAAAGTTGCCACAGATGCAGGAACTGGAAGCAGGAAACGACAGGAATCAGCAGAGAAGATCAACCGGATCAAGTATGGCAACAAAGACTGGCAGCAGGAACATCAGCTACTGACGAATACAACCGGAACCAGACTGGAACTGACATAGCAGGCAGGAACTCAGGAACAGGTCGACTCAGGAACTCAGGAACACAGCAACAGGCCCAATCAGCTTACTGTAGCAAGGTAAAAGTGGATGCTGTCAGAGACACCACGAAAGGGCAACCAAAGGGTGCCCAGACTGAGTTTAAAAAGGCAATGTGAGGCAGGCTGAAGGCAGACAGCCAATGGGAGCCCCCTACAGGTGATAGACACTGGATTGCAGCAATCACGGGCACCGTGATAACTTATGATGCAATAGTCACTTTGGATGCAGGTCTTCCTGCCCTAGGACCCTCAGGAATGACGAACAGAGCGTCAGACTCCCTGACAGATTCAGTGCGATGTACATAAAACTTGAGACAACGCACCACATCCAACAAGTGGAGATCTCTTTCCTTGTCAGATGAGGAGTTAGGGCAGAAAGAGGGCACCACAATCTCCTGATTGATGTGAAACTCGGAGACCACCTTCGGTAAGAACTCCTTAGAGGTGCGAAGCACCTCCTTATCCTTATGAAATACCAGATGTGGTGGTTTACAGGACAAAGCTTGCAACTCCGCAACCCGGAAAACAGACACAATCACCAGAAGAAAGGCCATTTTCCACGTCAAGAGACGTAGAGGAATAGTAGTCAAAGACTCAAAGGGAGTACGTTGGAGATCTCCCAATACCAAATGAAGGTCCCATTGAGGAGCTGGGCTCCGAAAGGCAGGATGCACACGAGCAACGCCTTGGAAGAAAACCCTGACATCAGGAAGGGTAGCAATGCACTTCTGGAAAAAGACAGAAAGAGCCGAAGTCTGAACCTTAAAAGAACTCAGACTGAGTCCCTTGTCCACACCGTCCTGCAAAAAAGCCAGGACAGTGGGAAGATCAAAAGTCATGAGACAAATTTCTGTCAGTACACCAAGACACAAAAGTCGACCAGACACGGTGATAGATCTTGGAAGAAACAGGCTTACAGGCACTAAGCATAGTAGACACCACAGCAGAAGAAAACCCTTTCTTCCTTAAAATCGAGGATTCAACCTCCAGGCCGTCAAATTGAGCCAATGAAAATCTTCCTTCCACAGGTAACCCTACAGACTGAGATCTGGACGAGAGCGGAGCAGAAATGGCTCCGCCACGGATAGGGCCAGAATCTCTGGATACCACGATTGATGAGGCCAATCCAGAGCAATCAGGATTACTGGACAACGTTCCATTTTCAATTTCTGAAACATCCTTATCAACATTGGGAGAGGAGGAAAAATGTAGGCCAGAGGGAATGTCCAAGGAATGGACATTGCATCGGCAGCCAGAGCTAGAGAGTCTCTCCAGCGAGAGTAAAACACCAGAACCTTCCTGTTGTGTCTCTTTGCCATCAGATCCACTTGGGGCATTCCCCATCTCTGAACTAGGAGATGAAACACCTCGGGATGCAGCTCCCACTCTCTGCTGTCGACTGTGTGACGACTGAGGAAATCTGCCTTGATGTTGTCGATGCCTGGAATGTGCACTGTGGAAATGACAGGAACATGAACCTCTGCCCAGGACACAATGGCCTTGACCTCTAACCAAGTGGTGAGACTTCTTGTTCCGCCTTGTCTGTTGATGTAAGCCACTGCCGTGGTGTTGTCGGACTCCACTCGGACTGGACAGCCCTCCAGGTGAGAGAATGATGGAGAGCATGAAATATTGCTCGAAGTTCCAGGATGTTGATTGGGAGAAGTGACTCCTCCATGGACCACTTCCCCTGAGCGCTGAAGCAACCCAGAACAGCTCCCCCGCCCGAGAGGCTGGCATCCATCATGACCGTGGTCCAGTAGGGAATCAGGAAGGATCTCCCTTTCAGTAGATTGGAGAGGTCCAGCCACCACTCCAAGCTCAACTTCACATGAGGAGGAAGTGAGACCGACAGCTTCTGATGATCTGGTCGATCCCTGAACGTCTGTATCACAAATCTCTGAAGTTCCCTGGTGTGTGCCATGGCAAATGGAACCGCCTCTGTCGTGGAAATGAACTTCCCCACCACAGAAGACAACTTCGGAACTGGGATTCGATCCCAAGATAGTATCGTTGATACATTGTGGGCAATTTGATGGGCTACCTCGTCTGATCGATACTCAGAGGAGCACGGTGTTTCTAACAGAAGACCCAGGAAAATCAGATGCTGGGATGGGACAAGATCAGACTTGTCCAAGTTGACAATCCAATCATGATGGACTTGAATGCAAGTCTGAACTTGCTGATGAAGAAGGTCCGCAGAGGAGGCTTTCAAAAGCAAGTCGTCCATGTAGGGAGTCACTCTGATGCCGTCCCGATGGAGGACGGATATCAAGGCCCCCAGAACTCGTTGGAAAACCTGAGGGGCCGTCGTCAGACCAAATGGAAGAGCTGAGAACTGAAAATGACCCCTGTCGCAGGCAAATCGCAGGTACCGCCTGCTTTCCTGATGAACTGGGATGTGCAAATACGCATCCTGAAGATCCAGAGAAGCAAGGAACTCCCCCGGAGACATGGCAGCGATCACTGTGCGCAGAGACTCCTGATGACAGTGAATCTTGATCACAAAGAAGTTGAGATCTTTCAAATCCAAAATAGGGCGGCATCCGCCGTCCTTTTTGGTCACCACAAAGAGGTTTGAGTAAAACCACGAAACCCCTGTCTGAAGGAGGCACCGGCTCCAGGACATCTTTGTCCAGAAGAGCCTGAACAGCGCCTTCAAATAGACGGCATTTCTCGACGTCCTGAGGAGAACGAGAAAGATGAAAAGAAAAAGGAGGAAGAGAAAAGAAAGGGATCTTGTATCCCTCTGTCACTACCTGGAAAACCCATGGGTCTGATACCGAATCCTCCCAAATCCCACGAAAGAGGCGGAGACGACCACCCACAGCAGGATGCTGACCCGAGTTCGGTGAGTCATACTGAAGCAGTCTTGGGGGCCTTGGGCTTTGAGGCAGCCTTGGGCTTCCATTGCTGCTTGGGCTTGGAGGAGGGACGCGGAACTGATGGAACCGCCTAGGTCGCCGAACGCGTCTCAGTTTGAAAGGAACGAAAGGACCGCTTACATTTAAACGGCAACTTCTTCCTAAAGACCAAGGGTAGAAGAGTACTCTTACCATCTGTGGCCTCGCTAATTAGTTCCTTAAGATCAGGCCCAAACAAGGAAGTACCCTGAAAAGGCAAAGAAAGCAAGACTTTCTTGGAAGCAGTGTCAGCAGACCAAATCTTGAGCCAAAGCGCACGCCTGGCCACCACAGAGGTAGTAGAGGCCTTTTCTGTCATGCGGATAGCATCAAAAGCAGCAGCAGAGACATAGTGTTGCGCTTCAGAGATATTGGCAAGAAGACGCAATTTGTCCAAAGTAGGCGCATCCTGACGGACAGCCGTAGTGAGCTATTCAGTCCAGACTGCAATAGCCCGGTTAACCCACGCAACAGCAAATGCTGGACGCATAGCAGTGCCAATAGAAGCAAAAATGGACTTGAGGGAAACTTCAAGTTTCTTGTCAGTCCAGTCTTGCAGTGCAGAAGCATCAGAAACAGGTAAAGCGGTAGAGCTAGACAGTCTAGATAATGGTGCGTCCACCTTAGTGGGATGAACCCATTTAGCCAGTTCTGCTTCAGAAAAGGGATAAAGTTAAGCAAATTTCCTGGGCGCAGAAGCAGACTTGTCTGGATTTTTCCATGCGTCAGAAACCAAACGGTCAAGAGTGGGGTTAGGAGGAAAATAAGTAAGGGCCTTAGCAGGCTCCTGAAAAACATCAGAGGGATCAGAAGGGAACTCCTGAACCAGGGGAATGTTGAGTGTGGTTAATACAGCCCTGATCAGGCCCTCAGCAGAGGGTTCAGGATCAGCTTCAAAAGGGTCCCCAATGGATCTGGAAGACTCCAAAATAGTACCATCCTCAACATCCGAATCTTGCAACAATTCCTCCTCAAAAGAATCTGACACAGCAGGTTCCCCCTGCAGTTTAGGTAGGGAGGATCTGATAGTAGATTGGGTCTGCCATAAATGAAGTGCCCCCTGTATCTGGGATGGAAAGAGTTGTAGAGTGGACCTAAGGTCCCTAGTTGCAGCCTTAAACTCTTGCACCCAAGCTGGCTCAGTAGCATGGCTGGAGTCCCTGGGTTGCTGTCAGGAACTTCAGAACATGCTGGGCATAAATGACCAGAGAACTCTCTAGGTAGCCCTGTGTGACAGGAAGAGCAATGCGCAATGGGGGATACGGATACCCCAGCCTCCTTAGGTCTAGTCCCTAGCTCCATCGGTATAGACATTCTTACAGAGTCAAAATAACCAACTGTACAGTAAATCACCCAATTATAATGTGTAAGATTAATATTTCACCCCAGAAACGCTAATTATAGACTTATCTGGAAGGCGAAGGGTTAATCTGCAGAGGAGAGAAGGAGAGTCCAAGCCCTGCGTAGGATACTCGCTGAGAAAAGCTCACAAAATGGCTGCCGCAATGGGAGCCAATCAGAAAAAAGGCGTGAAACAAGTGCTCATGGGAAATGTAGTTTTTTCCAAAAAGTACCTCAAAGCAGTGCCCGAAGCCCCCCAACACACTTGAACTATAAACCGGATGATAGAGCAAGGGTAGACCATTAAAATGAGCCCACTCTGAAGTTGCTGTGTGAAGCGGTTGCAGAGATACATTCCAAACAGTGTTGTCCGATAGAAAGTAAATGGAGCAATGGCATCTATGCGGTAAAGAACGCCTTAAAGGCGCAGTACACAACAGTAATAAAAGTTAAAATATAAGTTAAAAACAGGTAAAACATACAGGGAACATGTGTGCATACTAAGAAAACATTAACCCAGTAAGGAAAGTGTCAGAAAACCCCACAAAACATGCCAAACCAGCAGAAAAAGGATTAAGTTACCACATAAACCTGCTCCAAATACCCAACAGACATACACATACATACCCAATGAGTGCAGGAGTGCGCAATGAGAACTCCCAAATACAAGCCCAGCAAAGAGGTACTGTGGGGACAAGTGGACCTGCAGCACTCAAAGGTAGCTCACCTTTCCTGCAGATCTTCTGTCTTCAGATTACCATGCAGCAAGAATCACCTCAGTGGGTAGTCCCTGGGGAAGCACTTGTACCCAAGATTTTCCCCCTCAGGGCTTAACGTCCACTAAAAAGCACCTGGATACTGAGCTAGCCACATTGAAGCACATTTGTCAGTCATGGTAATCCGCCTAATGGTGGTATTCCATACCTGATAGAAAAATAAAAAAGAAACTAAAACTAACAACAAATGTTCTTCACCTGGTGTTGTCACACCCAGGAACAAATCATTCTGGAGCTAGATGGCTAAGCTGCAGCCTAGGAGGGAAGGGAGGCTCCACCCCCCTGCACACATTTAGAAAAATGTTCCTGCCTACTTAAAGGGGCGGATCGCCTCCCAGAGTTACGAGTAACCTGTTATCACGGTGCCCGTGATTTGCTGCAGTTACTTGTCTGTCACCAGTAGGGGGCTTCTATTGGCTGTCTGCAGATAGCCCGCCTCTTATTGACTATTTAAACCTGGATTGGGCACCCTTTGAGTGCCCTTTCGTGTTTTTTCTGACCTTCTTGCTATCACTATGCTAGTGATAGCTGGGCCTCTGTTCCAGTGTTCCTGAGTTCCTGATCTCATGTGTTCCTGAGTTCCTGATCTCTACTGTTCCAGTGTTTCCTGCATGCTGAAGTACTTCCAGTCCTGGTTCCGGCCTAATCTCTGGTGTTGCAGTTCCTGCTGAACTTCTCTGCTGTTTTCTGACCTGACTGATCGTTGCTGGTTCCTGTCATCTCATCACCTGTCTTCAGTATCCTGGCGACCTTCTGCCTGGTCGCGTTGGTGACATTGATACAATTCCGTGTTGGTCCCAGCGTGCGGACGCTGGTTTGCTCCCAAGCCTTGCGGCTATACAAACTCGCTTGTTACACCAGTGTACGGTCACTGGTTTGCTCCAAAGCCTATCAGCTATACAAATCTGTGTTGGTCCCAGCGTGCGGACGCTGGTTTGCTCCTAAGCCTTGCGGCTATACAAACTCACTTGTTACACCAGTGTGCGGTCACTGGTTTGCTCCAAAGCCTTTCAGCTATACTAATCTGTGTTGGTCCCAGCGTGCGGACGCTGGTTTGCTCCTAAGCCTTGCGGCTATACAAACTCGCTTGTTACACCAGTGTGCGGTCACTGGTTTGCTCCAAAGCCTATCAGCTATACAATTCTGTGTTGGTCCCAGCGTGCGGACGCTGGTTTGCTCCTAAGCCTTGCGGCTATACAAACTCACTTGTTACACCAGTGTGCGGTCACTGGTTTGCTCCAAAGCCTTTCAGCTATACTAATCTGTGTTGGTCCCAGCGTGCGGACGCTGGTTTGCTCCTAAGCCTTGCGGCTTTACTACTCGCTTGTTACTCCAGTGTGCGGTCACTGGTTTGCTCGCTAAGCCTACGGCTATACTATTCAGTGTTGTTTCCAGCGTGCGGACGCTGGTTTGCTCCAAAGCCTTGCTGCTTAACGATTCTGCTAATTTGCCAGTTCCATCTGACTGCTGCTATTATCTCTGGGCTGCCCTGCCCGGTATTGGTAAGGCCGGTAGAACCTATTGCCACATTCCATCTGAGGTTGCCTTACCCGGTATTGGCAGGGCCGGTAGAGCCTACATTGTGTATCTATTGAGGCTGCCTTGCCCGGTAATTTGGTAAGGCCGGTAAAACCGTTATGCTATTCCATCTGCAGGTTGCCTTACCCGGTATTGGCAAGGCCGGTAGAGCCTAAAGACTGTCCTGTCCGGTATATTGACAGGACCGGTAGAGTCTGCCTTCTGTCTGTGCTATATTCTGTATATATATATATGTATGTTATTGCCATCCTAAGTTATCATTTATTATTTCAATAAAATTGATTTTTTTTACCTAAAACTTGTGTCTGAGAGTCATAATAAACCGTGACACCTGTATTGGACGACAGAAAAAACTGTATTACTGTGCTGGTGGCATATAGCTCTGTATTGCTCTGGTGGTGACATATAATTCTGTATTGCTCTGGTGGCAGGATGTCACTTCATTGCACTGGTGGTAGCATATAACTCTGTATTGCTCTGGTGGTGGCATATAACAGTATTGCTCTGGTAGTGGTATTTAACTCTGTTTTGCTCTGGTGGTGGCACATACCTCTGCTCTGGTGGTTGCATATATCTCTGTATTGCTGGTAGCATATATGTAATCCTCTGGTGTGACATATAACTGTATTGCTGTGGTGGTGGCATATAACTCTGTATTGCTCTTGTGGTGGCAAATAACTATGTATTGCTGTGCTGGTGGCATATTTCTCTGTATTGCTGGGCTGGTGGTATATATGTAATCCTCTGGTGAGTCATATAACTATATTGCTCTAGTGGTGGCATATAACTCTGTATTGTTCTTGTGGTGGCATATAACTTTGTATTGCTATGCTGGTGGCATATTTCTCTGTATTGCTGGGCTGGTGGCATATATGTAAATCCTCTGGTGTGACATATAACTGCACTGATCTGCTGGTGGCATATCACACTGTATTGCTCTGGTGCTGATATATAACTCTTTCTTGCTCTGGTAGTGACCTATAACTGTATTGCTCTGGTGGTGGCATATAACTGTATTGCTCTGGTGGTGGTATATATCTCTGTGTTGCTCTGGTGGTTGCATATATCTCTGAATTGATGGGCTAGTGGCATACATGTAATCTTCTGGTGTAACATAACTATTGCTCTGCTGGTGGCATATAACTCTGTATTGCTGGGCTGGTGGCATATATGTAATCCTCTGGTGTGATATATAACTGTATTGCACTGGTGGTGGTGTATAACTCTGGTGGTGGTATTTATCTATGTAGTGCTGGGCTGGTGGCATATATGAAATTCTCTGGTGTGACATATAATTGTATTGCTCTGCTGGTTGCATATAACTCTGTATTGTTCTGGTGGTGGCATACAACTCTCTTTTTGCTCTGGTGGTGGCATATAACAGTATTGCTCTGGTGGTGGTATATAACTCTGTTTTGCTCTGGTGGTGGTATACAACTCTCTATTTGCTCTGGTGGTGGCATATAACAGTATTACTCTGCTGGTGGTATACAACTCTCTATTTGCTCTGGTGGTGGCATATAACAGTATTGCTCTGGTGGTGATATATAACTCTGTATTGCTCTGGTGGGGGTATACAACTCTCTATTTGCTCTGGTGGTGGCATATAACTGTATTGCTCTGGTGGTGGTATACAACTCTCTATTGCCCTGGTGGTGGCATATAACTGTCACGGTTTGTTAAGACTCTCAGACGCAGAGTTAGGTAAAAACACAACTTTATTGAAAAGTTAATGCAACCCCGTAGGGTATCATACACATACACACATATATCTTTATTAGACAGGAATACAATACAACTGATAGCAATATTGGCTCTACCGGCCCTGCCAATATACCGGGCAAGGCAGCCAAGGAATTGGAACTCGGAGGTGAGGCTCTACCGGCCTTGCCAAGACACCGGGCAAGGCAGCCACTAAACAGGAGGCTTAGACTGGCTCTACCGGTCTTGCCAATACCAGGTAAGGCAACCCAAGGAAACAGGACAGGTTCTATCGGCCTTACCATATACTGGGCAAGGCAGCCAATTGACAGGAGATAACACCGGCTCTACCGGCCTTGCCAATACCGGGTAAGGCAACCCAAGCAATAGGACAGGTTCTACCAGCCTTACCAATACCGGGCAAGGCAGCCAATTGACAGGAGATAATGGCAACCACTCGCCTTTGTGACTGGAAGATGGAACGACAGTCACTCTGATGACAATGAGGCAAGTCAGTAAGTAGGCCGCCAGCAACAGAGATAGTGATGGATGTGGAGCAAACCAATGCCCTCACAGATGGAATGCCATAACTCTATAGTAGCAACCAAGTGTGCATGAAGCGAACCAGTACCCAGTACGTGGGACGCTAACAATCCTGCAATACAGCCGGGTGGCTAGAGGAGCGAACCAGTACCTAGTACGTGAAACACTAACAATACTGAGACAGCCGGGAGGCTAGAGGAGCGAACCAGTACTCTGTACGTGGAACGCTAACAATACTGAGACAGCCGGGCGGCTAGAGGAGCGAACCAGTACCCTGTACATGGAACGCTAACAATACTGAGACAGCCGGGAGGCTAGAGGAGCGAACCAGTACTCTGTACGTGGAACGCTAACAATACTGAGACAGCCGGGTGGCTAGAGGAGCGAACCAGTACCCTGTACGTGGAACGCTAACAATACTGAGACAGCCGGGTGGCTAGAGGAGCAAACTAGTACCCAGGACGTGAAATGCTAACAATACTGAGACATCCGGGAGGCTAGTGGAGCGAACCAGTACTCTGTACGTGGAACGCTAACAATACTGAGACAGCCGGGTGGCTAGAGGAGCGAAACAGTACCCTGTACGTGAAACGCTAACAATACTGAGACAGCCGGGTGGCTAGAGGAGCGAACCAGTACCCCGTATGTGAAACGCTAGCGATATTGAGACAGCCGGGTGGCTAGAGAAGCGAACCAGTAGCCCGTACGTGGAACGCTAGTGATACTGAGACAGCTGGGTGGCTAGAGGAGCGAACCAGTACCCCGTAAGTGGAACGCTAGCGATACTGAGACAGCCAGTTGGCTAGAGGAGTGAACCAGTACCCCGTACGTGGAACGCTAGCGATACTGAGACAGCCAGGTGGCTAGAGGAGCGAACCAGTACCCCGTACGTGGAACGCTAACAATACTGAGACAGCTGGGTGGCTAGAGGAGCGAACCAGTACCCCGTACGTGGAACGCTAACGATACTGAGACAGCCGGGTGGCTAGAGGAGCGAACCAGTACCCCGTACGTGGAACGCTAGCGATACTGAGACAGTCGGGTAGCTAGATGAGCGAACCAGTACCCTGTACGTGGAACGCTAGTGATACTGAGACAGCAGGGTGGCTAGCGATACTGAGACAGCCGGGTGGCTAGAGGAGCGAACCAGTACCCTGTATGTGGAACGCTAGCGATACTGAGACAGCCGGGTGGCTAGAGGAGTGAACAAGTACCCCGTACGTGGAACGCTAGTGATACTGAGACAGCCAGGTGGCTAGAGGAGCGAACCAGTACCCTGTACGTGGAACGCTAACGATACTGAGACAGCCGGGTGGCTAGAGGAGCGAGCCAGTACCCTGTACGTGGAATGCTAACGCTACTGAGACAGCCGGGTGGCTGGTCGAGCAACCAGTACCCGCGTACTGAATAACCGGCAAGATAGAAATGTCGCCAAGGTGACTCTGGACCGTCAGATGACAATAGACGGACTGGACAGGAACCAGCCGATGGAAGCAGGAACCAGCATGCAGACGATCAACCGGAATCAGGAACGACGGCGGCTACTGGCAGCAGGAAGCGGTGGCTCAACCGGATCAGGCGGAAGCAGGAACTACTCGACTGGAAACACTGGAACAGGAAGAACAAAGGTCGCAGGAACACAGTAGAGGCCCAGGATACTCAGGAACAAGGCAATGACTCGAACAGCATAGAGACAACACGAAAGGGCAACCAAAGGGTGTCCAGGCTAGGTTCAAATAGGCAATACAGGGCGGGCTGAAAACAGCCAGACAATGAAGGCCCCCTACTGGTGATAGACACAAAAGGAGAGCAATCACGGGCACCGTGATAGTACCCCCCTCTCAAAACACCCCCTCTCCCAGAGGAGGGTCTAGGTTTCTGAGGGTATTTGGAATGAAAAATTTGCAGTAATTTGGGCGCATGAAGGTCCTTACTATCCACCCAGGATCGTTCTTCAGGACCATAGCCCTTCCAATGCACCAAATATGCACCTTTCCTCTAAGCCTGTGGGAATCAATGATACTCTGAACTTTGTACTCCTCCTGACCTTCCACTTCAATAGGCCCTGGCACCACAGGGTTAGTTGTATAGCGGTTGCATACAAGAGGTTTAAGGAGGGACACATGAAAGACATTATGAATCCGCATGGACGCAGGTATGTCCAATGCATACGATACTAGACTGATTTTGCGAATGACTCTGTAAGGACCAAGGAATCGGGGAGCCAACTTATTAGATGGGACTTGAAGCTTAAGGTTCCTGGAGGACAGCCACACTCTATAACCAACCTGAAAGGAAACCGCTGGCAATCTCCTGCGATTCGCATGACGTTGATGACGTTGGAATGACTGACCCAGTGCCCTCTGCACATGTGCCCATGTGGAGCAGAGCTGCTCGATATGCTCATCCAGAGCTGGAATTTGTTGTGCCTGAAAGGAGTCCGGGAGCAAACAGGGTTGGAACCCATAATTGATCAGAAATGGAGAGCTCCCTACCAATAAGTTAACTGCACAATTCCTGGCGAACTCTGCCCAGGGCAACAGGTCGGCCCAGTTATCATGATGGTCAGTAATAAAACAGTGCAAGAACTGTTCCAAGCCTTGATTGGCACGCTCAGCGGCCCCATTGGTCTGGGGATGGTAGGCGGAGAAGATAGATAACTGTATGAACATCTGTCCACAAAATGCCCTCCAAAACCTGGACACGAACTGGCTCCCCCGGTCGGACACCAGCACTCTGGGTACACCATGCAACCGAAATACCTCTTTAGCGAATACCACCGACAATTCTTTAGCAGAGGGAAGGCCACGGAGAGGCACGAAATGAGTCATTTTAGAAAACCTGTTCCACTTATCACGGTGCCCGTGATTGGTGCTGTCCAGTGTCAGTCACTGTTGAATGTCACGATTGGCTGTCTGTGATTAGCCCTCCTCACACAGCCTTTTTAAACCCAGGCTGAGCACTTCCAGGTTGCCCTTTCGTGGTGTTTCTGACTTCACTCTGCCTGACCTACTTGTCAGGCTTCTGGGCCTGTTCCTGCTGTTCCTGCTGTACTTGCTGCTCCTGTGTTCCAGTGTTCCTGTATGCTAGTATCCTGTGTTCCAGTGTTCCTGCATGCTAGTGTTCCTGTGTTCCAGAGTTCCAGTGTTCCTGTGTTCCAGCACCTCGCGGGATAATCTTACTGAGTTCCTGAATCTCCTGCTCCAGCCATCGCTCTGGCGACATTGTTCTTCTCGCTGCTGATCATACTTTGTTGGTTCCAGCGTGCGGACGCTGGTTTACTCCACTAAACCTGGTTGCGATATACATTGTTGGTCCCAGCGTGCGGACGCTGGTTTGCTCCACTAAACCTGGTTGCGATATACATTGTTGGTCCCAGCGTGCGGACACTGGTTTACTCCACTAAACCTGGTAGTGATATACATTGTTGGTCCCAGCGTGCGGACGCTGGTTTACTCCACTAAACCTGGTTGCGAAATACATTGTTGGTCCCTGCGTGCGGACGCTGGTTTACTCCACTAAACCTGGTTGCGAAATATATTGTTTGTCCCAGCGTGCGGACGCTGGTTTACTCCACTAAACTGGTTGCGAGATACATTATTGGCTCCAGCGTGCGGACGCTGGTTTACTCCACTAAACCTGGTTGCGATATACATTGATGGTCCCAGCGTGCGGACGCTGGTTTGCTCCACTAAACCTGGTTGCGATATACATTGTTGGTCCCAGCGTGCGGACGCTGGTTTACTCCACTAAACCTGGTTGCGAAATACATTGTTGGTCCCTGCGTGCGGACGCTGGTTTACTCCACTAAACCTGGTTGCGAAATATATTGTTTGTCCCAGTGTGCGGACGCTGGTTTACTCCACTAAACTGGTTGCGAGATACATTATTGGCTCCAGTGTGCAGATGCTGGTTTACTCCACTAAACCTGGTTGCGATATACATTGATGGTCCCAGCGTGCGGACGCTGGTTTGCTCCACTAAACCTGGTTGCGATATACATTGTTGGCTCCAGCGTGCGGACGCTGGTTTACTCCACTAAACCTGGTTGCAATATACATTGTTGGTTCCAGCGTGCGGTTGCTGGTTTGCTCCATTAAACCTGGTGGCGCTATTACCATTAGTCCCAACGTGCGGACGTTGGTTTGCTCCTGAACATCCAGTACTGTGGTCAGTCGCTGTCCACTTCCTTGCAGTTGTCTGAGTATCCCTGGCAATAGACTCCTGTTGAGTAAGACCTCTGTACTTATGCTCTCTGCTGTCTTAGTCACCTGACAGCTGGTCTACTTGCTCAGGCTGCCCTGCCCGGTATTGGTGAGGCCGGTAGAACCTTGACGATACCATCCTGTAGGTTGCCTCACCCGGTATTGGCAGGGCCGGTAGAGCCTACTCCAGTACTCCTTTGGGCTGCCCTGCCCGGTATTGGTAAGGCCGGTAGAACCTTGTAATTCACCATCTTTAAGGTTGCCTTACCTGGTATTGGCAGGGCCGGTAGAGCCTACATTCAGCATTCCATAGGGGCTGTCTTGCCCGGTATTGGTAAGGGCGGTAGAACCGGTATATGTCATCTCACGGTTGCCTTACCCGGTATAGGCAAGGCCGGTAGAGCCTATTATATGTTCAATTACTGTTGTATTGTTATGTATGTTTACCCGACGGGGACTGCCTTTAACTTTTAATAAAGTTAAGTTATTTTACCAAACCTTAAGTCTGAGAGTCTTCAAAAACCGTGACACCACTATCATGAGTATAAAGGAATACCCTCTAGACACTGGTAATTCTCCCATGAAATCGGTGGAAACGTGAGACCAAGGGCATTCACCATTAGCTACCGGCTGGAGTAAGCCCACAGGAAGGTGTCTAGGGATCTTAGCACGGGCACAAGTAGCATAGGCATTCGTAAAATCGGCACAATCTGTCCTCATAGAAGGCCACCAGAAAACTTGCGAGAGAGACCATAACAATTGGTCTCTGCCAATATGTCCTGCAGCCTTAGAGGAATGGTATGTCTTGAGTAACTGCGTGCGAAATGGCACGGCAACAAAACACTTGCCCATTGGGGTTTCAGGAGGAGCGGAGGCTTGGGAGGCCAAAATCTGTTCCCCTAATGGTGAGGTGATACTCGTGCGTATAGTAGCCAAAATTCGATCAGGCTGAATAATAGGTGCTGGTACCTCATCTCTGTCAATTTCAGCCTCAAATTGTCTTGACAATGCGTCAGCCCTGACGTTCTTACACCCAGGTAAATAATATACAATGAAGTTAAATCGAGACAACAGTAGTGCCCACCTAGCCTGACGTGGGGATAACCTCTTTGCCTCAGAGAGCTAAATTAAGTTCTTGTGATCGGTCAGAATTAAGACAGGGTTCTTTGTACCCTCGAGTAGGTGACGCCATTCCTTTACAGCAAGAATAATGGCTAGCAATTCTCTGTCACCAATCTCATAATTGCTTTGTGCCTCGGTCAATTTTTTAGAGAAAAACCCACAAGGTCTGAGAGTTCCTCCTTTAATGGGACGCTGAGAAAGCACTGCTCCAACCCCAATATCTGAGGCGTCCACCTCCAGAGTAAATGGGAGCGATGGATTGTGGTGAGATAACACAGGAGCATTAGTGAAAGCAGCCTTCAATTCTTCAAAGGCCTTCTCAGCAGCCACTGACCATTGAGATGGGTTGGCACCCTTGTGCGTAAGGTCAGTCAAAGGTTTTACAATAGTAGAGAAGTTCTTAATAAATTTCCTATAATAATTAGCGGAGCCCAGAAATTGCTGAATGGCTTTAAGGCTCTAGGGGCGTGGCCAGTGTAAAACTGCCGTTAGTTTCTCTTTGTCCATGACAATGCCTTCTTTGCCAATTATAAACCCCAGAAATGGCACGCTAGTTCTGTGAAATTCACATTTTTCGACTTTACAATATAATTTATTGTCTCGTAGGCGAAGCAACATCTCAGACACGTCCTTGACGTGTTGTGACATTCTCAGAATGAATGACAATGTCGTCAAGATAGACAACGACACAGGACTGCAACATATCTCTAAGAATGTCATTGATGAACTCTTGGAATACAGCGGGTGCATTACAGAGACCAAATGGCATAACAAAGTACTCGTAATGGCCAGATCTCGTGTTAAAGGCAGTTTTCCACTCATCACCAGCTCTGATCCGAATTAGATTGTATGCAGCACGTAGGTCCAAATTGGTGAAAATAGAAGAACCTTTGAGTCTGTCAAATAGCTCGGTGATGAGTGGTATAGGATATGCATTCTTAGAAATTAACTTATTTAAGCCCCGGTAATCAATGCAAGGTCTCAGTTCGCCGTTTCTCTTTTTTACAAAGAAAAATCCAGCCCCAGCTGGAGAGGTGGATTTCCTTATGATGCCTCTTTCAAGGGCATCAGTAATATATTCTTCCATAGCTTGGTTCTCCTCACAAGATAATGGATACGTGCATCCCCTAGGGGGCACCGCCCCTGGAGGCAGTTCAATACAACAGTCATAAGATCTGTGCTGGGGTAGGGTGCCAGCTTCTCCCTTACTGAATACATTGCCAAACTGTTGGTATTCGTCTGGCAGAGCAGAGGAGGTACATAAGATCTTGACCGGCTGGGTTACGCAACGTTCCATGCAAGACTGAGACCAAGAGGATATTTCACATCATCAAACTGTGGGTTATGCAACTGTAATCAAGGAAAAACCAGGATCACTGCGTGATGAGGCGAATTGGTAAACTGGAACTGCTGTTCCTCTCTATGGAGAGCCCCAATAGATGCGGACAAAGGCATTGTTTCAAAAGTAACCTGAGCAGGTTCCAGGGGTCTACCATCAATTGCTTCAATAGCGGGTGGGGTCTCCCTCTCAATGCGTGGAACCCTGTGTAATTCAGCAAAGGTATTATCCATAAAATACCCAGCTGCACCAGAATCAACCAGGGCCAAAACCTCTACTGAGCGTTTTGCCCAAGAAAGTACCACCTGTATGGTGGGTTTCAGTATACCACACTCTGGGGATGACTGAACACCACCTAGGGCCTGTCCCCCAAGGTACCCTAGGTGTGTTCGTTTCCCGGACGTACAGGACAAAATCTTAGTAGGTGCCCATTTTTGCCACAATATAAACATAACCCATGTTTTCTGCGATGTGTCTTCTCCTCCTTGGTTAGCCTAGTGAAGCCTAACTGCATAGGTTTTCCTGGTTCTCGAGAAAGTTCGATAGGCTTTGTAGCCAAGGGAGGGACGGGTGGGCAAAAAGTACTGTTAGACCCATTACTCTTTTGCCGCGATCAGCGGTCTTTGGCTATTAGTCTCTCACGAATCTGTGTGTAAATTAGAATGACATATTCAATATAGTCATCAAGATCAATGGGCAATTCTTTCGCAGTGATCTCGTCCTTAATTTGGTCACTTAGGCCCTGAGCAAAGGCTGCCATTGTTCCAACCTACCTCTGCTGCCAAGGTGCGAAATTCAATGGCGTAGTCACATACCGTACGCCTGCCCTGTTGTATTTCCATAAGGCGTTTAGCAGCAGAGGTGGTTCTAGCAGGAGGCTCGAACACTCTCCGAAACGAATGCACGACTTCCCTGAAACTCCTTGTGCAGGGTTTCGCATTTTCCCATAATGGATTCGCCCATGCTAATGCTCTACTGGTCAGCAGAGATATCATAAAACCGACTTTACTGCGGTCACTGAGGAAGGCCTGAGCGGTCAATTCCATAAATATTTCATGTTGGTTAATAAACCCTCTGCAAAGGTTAGGGTCACCATCGTATCTGAGTGGCAAAGGGGCGAAGGCTGTTAACCCCTTGACTGCGGCCCCTGAGGGCATAGTAACATTCTCAGGTGACTGCCCTGAGGAAACCACAGGACTAAGGCCAGCCTTTTCAGAGAGAACCGTGCGTTCAAGAATAGTTTGGATTGCTACCGCTAGCTGATCCAATCGTTGCTCATGTGCATCCATCCTCCAATGGATGTTTTGTGTATTATGGATGTTTTGTGTATTACCATCACTCTTATTGTCTGAGGTCATGGCCCTTTCGTACTGTCACGGTTTGTTAAGACTCTCAGACGCAGAGTTAGGTAAAAACACAACTTTATTGAAAAGTTAATGCAACCCCGTAGGGTATCATACACGTACACATATATATCTTTATTAGACAGGAATACAATACAACTGATAGCAATATTGGCTCTACCGGTCCTGCCAATATACCGGGCAAGGCAGCCAAGGAATTGGAACTTGGAGGTGAGGCTCTACCAGCCTTGCCAAGATACCGGGCAAGGCAGCCACTAGACAGGAGGCTTAGACTGGCTCTACCGGCCTTGCCAATACCGGGTAAGGCAACCCAAGTAATAGGACATGTTCTACCGGCCTTACCAATACTGGGCAAGGCAGCCAATTGACAGGAGATAATGGCAACCACTCGCCTTTGTGACTGGAAGATGGAACGACAGTCACTCTGACGACAATGAGGCAAGTCAGTAAGTAGGCCGCCAGCAACAGAGTTGTGATGGATGTGGAGCAAACCAATGCCCTCACAGATAGAACGCCATAACTCTATAGTAGCAACCAAGTGTGCATGAAGCGAACCAGCGCCCAGTATGCGGAACGCTAACAATCCTGCAATACAGCCGGGTTGCTAGAGGAACGAACCAGTACTCTGTATGTGGAACACTAACAATACTGAGACAGCCGGGAGGCTAGAGGAGCGAACCAGTACTCTGTATGTGAAACGCTAACAATACTGAGACAGCCAGGTGGCTAGAGGAGCGAACCAGTACTCTGTACATGGAACGCTAACAATACTGAGACAGCCGGGTGGCTATAGGAGCGAACCAGTACCCCGTACGTGGAACGCTAGCGATACTGAGACAGCCGGGTGGCTAGAGGAGCGAACCAGTACCCCGTACGTGGAACGCTAGCGATACTGAGACAGCCGGGTGGCTAGAGGAGCGAACCAGTACCCTGTACGTGGAACGCTAACAATACTGAGACGGCCGGGTGGCTAGAGGAGCGAATGTCACAATCAGACAGGACCACGAGAGTCAAGATAGAAGACAGACTCCTCCAACAAGGATGATTGGGGCGAGAAGCTGGGTAGCGATGCTAGTGAGCGTAGCTGGATATCGCTGGCCAATCACAGGGGGGTGTGCTGCGGCCAAGGCCGTCTAAAGATGCTAGCCGCAAGGCTAGATAGCCCCCTTCGGTTGAGCCTCCGGGGACCCTGGATACCACACCGCGGTCAGACTATACCACAAAAACCCCAGGGAGAAACAACTCCAAGAACAGTGCAGGTAGTGAATGGTCAGACAAGCTGGTCAGCAACTGGAGCAGGAACACTGGAGCAGGCAGAGAATGGTCAGACAAGCCGGTCAGCAACTGGATCAGGAACACTGGAGCAGGCAGAGAATGGTCAGACAAGCCGGTCAGCAACTGGATCAGGAACACTGGAGTAGGCAGAGAATGGTCAGACAAGCCGGTCAGCAACTGGATCAGGGACACTGGAGCAGACAGAGAATGGTCAGACAAGCCGGTCAGCAACTGGATCAGGGACACTGGAGCAGACAGAGAATGGTCAGACAAGCCGGTCAGCAACTGGATCAGGAACACTGGAGCAGGCAGAGAATGGTCAGACAAGCCAGTCAGCAACTGGATCAGGATAACCAGGAACAAGGTACACCCAGAGTAGCTGGTAACGGAACGCTTTGATAGCGCACCCTTTACTGGAAAAGGGCATCCACTTATAGTCAGGACAGCCTCTAAATGTTGGACTGCGCATGCGCGAGCCAAACCGGAAGCGAGCGGAGGGAAGAGAGGATGTCTGCAACGGAGCGGTGACGAGCCGCTCGAGAGAGGCGACACTCACCTCCCCCTACGACCCCCCCCCACAGATCCGTCAGAAGGGCTTGGAAGGAAACATCTGGTGGAAACGCCGCACCAACAATGGTGCATGTACATCCCTGGCCAGAAACCAGGACCGTTCCTCGGGGCCGTAGCCCTTCCAGTCTACGAGGTACTGCAGATGGCCCCGTACTCGCCTGGAGTCAAGGTCAGCACTAATCATGAACTCCTCCTGACCGTCCACGGTGTCAGGAGCCGGCACAGCCGGAGCAGGATGAGCATAACGAGAGGACACCCAGGGCTTCAAGAGGGAAACGTGAAAGACAGGATGGACACGCAGAGAGGCAGGCAGTGCCAAGCGATACGCCACAGGTGAAATACGTTGCAGGATCCTAAAGGGTCCCAGGAAACAAGGACCAAGCTTGCGAGAAGGCTGACGAAGAGAGATGTTTTTAGCGGACAGCCAGACTTTGTCACCAGGGGAAAAGAGAGGAGCCAAAGAGCGACGGGGGTCCGCTGCGCATTTATGGCGCATCTGGGAGCCCAACAGAGTAGTTCTGAGCGATCTCCAATGATCAGTCAAGGAACGGACCCGGAACTCAGCTGAAGGCACCAAAGCCGAACCAGGCTGAAGCAACAAGACCCGAGGATTATAACCCAGGGCTGCAAAGAAGGGAGAACAGCCAATAGAGGAATGACATAGGGAATTATAGGAGAATTCCGCCAAAGGAAGCAAATGAACCCAGTTGTTCTGGTGCTCGTTACAGTAGGTTCTTAGGTATAGTTCTAAAGACTGGTTGACCCGCTCGGTTTGGCTGTTCGTCTGCGGATGGTACCCGGAAGAAAATCGCAGGTGGATACCCAACCAAGCACAGAAGGCCTTCCAGGACTTTGAGATGAACTGCGAGCCACGGTCAGAAATTATGTCTATGGGTACTCCATGAATCCGCACAATGTTGGAGACAAAGGAATCAGCCAACTGAGAAGCGGATGGGACCGAGGAAAAGGGTACAAAGTGGGCTTGCTTGGTGAACCGGTCAACGACCACCCAAATGGTGGTCATATCATCAGATCTAGGAAGGTCCACAATGAAGTCCATGGACAACTGTGTCCATGGCAAGGAAGGCACAGGTAAGGGTTGTAATAGCCCAACAGGTTTCTGACGGGAGGTTTTCATGAGAGCACATGTAGGACAGGAAGCAACATAAGCCTCTACATCAGTACGACACTCAGGCCACCAAAAGAACCGAGACAGGAGCTCATGGGTACGGGAAATCCCAGGATGACCGGAAACCGCGGAATGATGGGCCCAATGAAGAACCTCAGGACGATGACATGGTGGAACGGATAGCAAGTCTCCGGGAGGAGACTCAGAAGAAGGCAGCCTAGTCTGGGCCTGACGAATAGGGAAAGGGCTGCCAGGACACAAGCAGAAGGAATCACTGGCTCCAGAGCCACAGAGCAAGAAGGGCCAGATTCGAACTGACGGGATAAGGCATCGGCTTTCACATTCTTGGGACCGGGGAGGTAGGTGATCACAAAGTGAAAACGGGTAAAAAACAGGGACCATCTGGCCTGACGAGCATTCAGACGTTTAGCTGAGGCCAGGTTCTGATGGTCGGTTTATATTGTCACAATGTGCGGGGACCCTTCCAAAAGGTATCGCCATTCCTCAAGGGCGAGCTTGATAGCCAATAGTTCCCTGTTACCTTTATCGTAATGACGCTCAGCATTGGAAAACTTACGGGAGAAAAAGGAACAAGGGTGCATAAGTCCAGACACAGAGGAGACCCGAGAGAGAACAGCCCCAGCAGCAGTTTCAGAGGCATCTACCTCCAGGTAGAAGGCTTGCGAGGGGTCTGGGTAAACCAGTACAGGCGCGGAGGTGAAAGCTGCCTTGAGCCTGTCAAATGCTGCCAAGGCACCAGGCAGCCATGCCTTGGCATCAACCCCTTTACGAGTGAGAGCCACAATGGGACGGATGATGTCGGAAAAGTCCCAAATAAACTTTTGATAGTAATTCGAAAAGCCTATGAACCGCTGCACAGCTTTGAGACCAAGAGGCAATGGCCAGTTCTGTACAGCAGTAAGTTTAGCAGGATCCATAGCCAGTCCTGAAGGGCACACGATGTACCCAAGAAAGGGCAGGTGATCTTGCTCGAACTGACATTTCTCCAGTTTGGCATATAGGCTATGGGTACGAAGCCGTTCAAGGACCTGACAGACATGACCTCTATGAGCATCGAGAGACTTGGAGAAGATCAGTATGTCGTCCGAGTAAACGATTACGGAGGACATAAGATGGTCCCGGAAGATATCGTTGACAAACGCTTGGAAAACTGCTGGAGCATTCCGAAGACCAAAAGGCATGACCTGGTACTCATAGTGCCCAAATCTGGTATTGAAGGCAGTTTTCCACTCGTCACCTGCACGGATTCGTATCAGATTATAGGCCCCTCGAAGGTCCAATTTGGTGAACACCGTAGCAACACGAAGACGGTCAAGTAGCTCAGGAATCAATGGCAAGGGGTAACAGTTCCTACGAGTAATTGGTGACAAAGAAGAAGCCTGCTCCTGCAGGAGACGTGGAAGGCCGTATAAACCCACGAGCCAGGCTGTTGGAAATGTACTCCTCCAGGGCACGCGTCTCTGGTATGGAAAGGGGATAGGTCCTACCCCTAGGAGGCATGGCCCCTGGGAGAAGGTCTATGGCACAATCATTATACCTGTGAGGCGAAAGGACCTCCGCACGACGCTTACAAAACACAATCGGAAAAGTCCCATTAGGGAGCGGGAATACTGGAAACAGCAGTAACTGAGGAAAGGGAAGGAAGCAAGGAAGAAACAAAGACCGGTTCGGGGAAGGTCACAGTACCAAGACGCCAATCAATAGTAGGATTATTGGCTTGTAACCAAGGATAGCCCAAGATGACAGGGGTCCCAGGGGTGTCAATGATTTGAAAGGAAAGCGTCTATTGGTGGTCCTTCTGGATAACAAGGGCCAACGGTTGGGTAACCCACAAAATAAATCCTGTGCCCAAGGGAGAACCATCAACAGAGACGATAGGCAAGGGAGGTAAGCATCGAACCAAAGGAATACCATGGGCCCGAGCAAAAGAGGTATCCATGAAGGCACCGGCAGCTCCGGAGTCTAAAAATGCCTGCACGGATGTAGATCCTCCGGTCCAGGAGAGATCAACAGATAAGGTCAGACGTTGCGCCCTACCTGGGGGACAAGAAAAGGAATGACTTAGAGAGCACCCCCTACTCCCTAAGTCCGGGGGTTTCCCGGCTTATTGGGACAATTACGTGCCAAATGGCCAGGGAGACCGCAATACAAGCAAAGACCCATGGAACGTCGGCGAGTCTTTTCCTCTTCCGTGAGATGGTATACCCGCCCAATCTCCATTGGTTCAGGAGGAGGGACAGAGGTCGCAGCAGATTGGGAATGGGAGGTAGAGCGTGGAACCGAACGCGGAACAGGACGGTGTGAACGATCCCGATCCCTCTCCATACGCCTCTCAAGGATGCGATGTTCCAGAGAGGAACAAAGAGTGATAAGACCCTCCAAGGTAGAAGGAATTACCCGAGTAGTCAATTCATCCTTGAGACGGTCCGAGAGACCTCGTCTGAAGGCGGCCTTCAGTGCGCTGTCACCCCAGTCAGTATCGTAGGCCAGGGTGCAAAACTCGACCGCGTATTGCGAAACCGTACGGGACCCCTGCTGGAGCTCAAGTAAACCCGACTCTGCACGGGACTGAGAACCGTGCACATCGAACACCGCACGAAATGCCCCTAAAAAGGAGTTAAAATCATCCAAAAAAAGGGAACTGTCTGTCAATCAGAGGGGACACCCAAGCAAGGGCAGAACCCCGGAGCAGGGAGATGATGAAGGTGATCTTCGCTTGTTGAGAAGAATACAACTCAGGCTGGCAACGAAAATGAAGAAGGCACTGGTTAAGAAACCCCCGCACGTTAGAAGTAGAACAGTCAAAGCGATCCGGTAAAGGCATTCGGTGAGCCAGAGAGGAAGCCAAAGCACCCGAAGGAACGGTAGGCACAACGGGGGGCTGAATAGGAGGCCCAGGCACCTCAAGATGTTGCTGCATGCGCTGCAGAAGACCCGTAATTGCATCCAGCTTCTGGTCTAGATGCAGGATCTGAGAGGAGTGCTCCTCCAATACTGAGCCCTGTTGCAGTACGGCCTGTGCAAGGTCCACATGGTCTGACAACATACTGGAGGTGTGGCGCTATCAAAATGTCACAATCAGACAGGACCCAGAGAGTCAAGATAGAAGAGAGACTCCTCCAACAAGGATGATTGGGGCGAGAAGCTGTGGAGCGACGTTAGTGAGCGTAGCTGGATATCGCTGGCCAACCACAGGGGGGTGTGCTGCGGCCAAGGCCGTCTAAAGATGCTAGCCGCAAGGCTAGATAGCCCCCTTCGGTTGAGCCTCCAGGGACCCTGGATACAACACCGCGGTTGGACTATACCCCAAAAACCCCAGGGAGAAACAACTCCAAGAAAAGGAACACTAGAGCAGGTAGTGAATGGTCAGACAAGCCGGTCAGTAACTGGATCAGGGACACTGGAGCAGACAGAGAATGGTCAGACAAGCCGGTCAGCAACTGGATCAGGAACACTGGAGCAGGCAGAGAATGGTCAGACAAGCCGGTCAGCAACTGGATCTGGAACACTGGAGCAGGCAGAGAATGGTCAGACAAGCCGGTCAGCAACTGGATCAGGAACACTGGAGCAGGCAGAGAATGGCCAGACAAGCCGGTCAGCAACTGGATCAGGAACACTGGAGCAGACATAGAATGGCCAGACAAGCCGGTCAGCAACTGGATCAGGACAACCAGGAACAAGGTACACCCAGAGTAGCTGGTAACGGAACGCTTTGATAGCGCACCCGTTACTGGAAAAGGGCATCCACTTATAGTCAGGACAGCCTCTAAATGTTGGACTGCGAAACTGGAAGCGAGCGGAGGGAAGAGAGGATGTCGGAAACGGAGCGGTGACGAGCCGCTCGAGAAAGGTGACAGCAAACCAGTACCCTGTACGTGGAACGCTAACAATACTGAGACAGCCGGGTGGCTAGAGGAGCGAACCAGTACCCTGTATGTGGAACGCTAACAATACTGAGACAGCCGGGTGGCTAGAGGAGCGAACCAGTACCCTGTACGTGGAACGCTAACGCTACTGAGACAGCCGAGTGGCTGTCGAGCAACCAGTACCCGCGTACTGAATAACCGGCAAGATAGAAATGTCGCCAAGGCGACTCTGGATCGTCAGATGACAGTAGACGGACTAGACAGGAACCAGCAGATGGAAGCAGGAACCAGCATGCAGACAATCAACCGGAATCAGGAACGACGGCGGCGACTGGCAGCAGGAAGCGGTGGCTCAACCGGATCAGGAACTACTTGACTGGAAACACTGGAGCAGGACGAACACAGGTCGTAGGAACACAGTAGAGGCCCAGGATACTCAGGAACAAGGCAATGACTCAAACAACACAGAGACAACACGAAAGGGCAACCAAAGGGTGCCCAGGCTAGGTTTAAATAGGCAATACAGGGTGGGCTGAAAACAGCCAGCCAATGAAGGCCCCCTACTGTTGATAGACACAAAAGGAGAGCAATCACGGGCACCATGATAATAATTCTGTATTGCTGAGCAGGTGGAATATATGTAATCCCGTGGTGTGACATATAACTGTATTGCTCTGCTGGTGTCATATAACTGCATTGCTCAGGTAGTGGTATATTACTCTGTATTGTTCTGGTGGTGACATATTACTGCATTGCTCTGCTAGTGGTATATAACACTGTATTGTTCAGGTGCTGACATATAACTGTATTGCTCTGGTAGTGACCTATAACTGTATTGCTCTGCTGGTGGCATATTTCTCTGTATTGCTTGGCTGGTGGCATATATGTAATCCTCTGGTGCGTTATCTAACTGTATTGCTCTGGTGTTGGCATATAACTGTATAGCTCTGTTGGTGGTATATGTCTCTGTATTGCCGGGCTGGTGGCATTTATGTAATCTTCTGGTGTAACATATTGCTCTGCTGGTGGAATATAACTCTGTATTGCTCTGGTGGTGGTATATAACTGTATTGCTGGGCTGGTGGCATATATGTAATCCTCTGGTGTGACATATAACTATTATTCTGGTGGTGACATATAACTTTATTGCTCTGCTGGTGGCATATAACTCTGTATTGTTCTGGTGGTGACATATAACTCTGTATTTGCTTTGGTGGTGGAATATAACTGTATTGCTTTTGTGGTGGTAAATAACTCTATATTGCGCCGTTGGTGGTATATAACTGCATTGCTCTGCTTGTGGCATATAACACTGTATTGTTCTGGTGCTTACCTATAATTCTTTATTGCTCTGGTGGTGGCATATAACTCTGTATTGTCTGGTGGTGGCATATAACTCTGTATTGCTCTGGTAGTGACATAACAGGATTGCGCAGCTGGTGGCTTATAACTCTGTATTGCTGTTCTGGTGGCATATAACTGTATTACTCTGGTAGTTCACCCCAGCCAAACTACACAGCCATAACAATAAATGAATACAGACTAATGTCTCACAATCTGAAGAGATTCAAAGCATTGAAGACGTTAAAGGAACAATAAAATCAAAAAAGGAACATGCCAGGGGTAATGTACACTTAAATATCATGCTAGAATCTGAAATATTTCTCCATATGAGTGAGCATCCAACCATTTCCACCGTTTCCATTGCTCCAAATGACTGTTAATTGGTCTTCCAGAGGTAAACCAAATGAAAAAATTATTATACTTCTCTTGAATAACCCCTTCCAGAGGTAAACCAAATACAAAAATTATTATGCTTCTCTTTAATAACCCCTTGGTGTCTACAACTGTCTATATATATCCACATACATAATATTATATATATATATATATATCTCCACATACATAATATATATATATATATATATATATCCCCACATACATAATATATATATATATATATATATATATATATATATATATCCCCACATACATAATATATATATATATATATCCCCACATACATAATATATATATATATATATATCCCCACATACATAATATAATATATATATATATATATATCCCCACATACATAATATATATATATATATATATATATATATATCCCCACATACATAATATATATATATAATATATATATATATATATATATATATATATATATATATATATATATCCCCACATACATAATATATATATATATATATAATATATATATATATATATATATATATATATATCCCCACATACATAATATATATATATATATATATATATATATATATATATATATATATCCCCACATACATAATATTATATATCCCCACATACATAATATATACAGTTGAAACCAGAAGTTTACATACACTATATAAAAAGACACATATGCATGTTTTTCTCATTATCGGACATGAAATCAGAATAAACCTTACCCGTTTTAGGTCAATTATGATTACCAAAATTATTTATATTTGCCAAACGCCAGAATAATGAGAGAGAGAAATTTTTTAAGGCATTTTTATTACTTTCTGCAAAGTCAAAAGTTTACATACATTTCATTAGTATTTGGTAGAACTGCCCTTAAACTGTATGACTTGGGTCAAACGTTTTGGATATCCTTCCAGAAGCTTCTCACAATAGTTGGTAGGAATTTTGGCCCATTCCTGCTGACAGAACTGGTGTAACTGAGCCATGTTTGTAGGTCACCTTGCTTGCACCTGCCTTTTCAGCTTTGCCCATAAACTTTCAATAGGATTGAGATCAGGGCTTTGTGATGGCCACTCCAAAACATTGACTTTGTTATCCTTAAGCCACTTTGTAACCAGTTTGGCAGTATGGTTCGGGTCATTGTCCATTTGGAAGACCCATTTACGCCCAAGCTTTAACTTTCTGGCTGATGTCTTGAGATGTTGCTTCAGTATTGCAACATAATCTTCTTGTCTCATGATGCCATCTATTTTGTGAAGTGCACCAGTCCCTCCTGCAGCAAAACTACCCCACAACATGATGCTGCCACCCCCGTGTTTCACAGTTGGGATGGTGTTCTTGGGCTTCCAAGCTTCTCCCTTTTTCCTCCGAACGTAACGCTGGTCATTATGGCCAAACAGTTAAATTTTAGTTTCGTCAGACCACAGGACACATCTCCAAAAATGTAGGTCTTTGTTCCTGTGTGCATTTGCAAACATTAATCTGGCTTTTATATGTTTCTTTTGGAGTAATGTCTTCTTCCTGGCAAAGTGGCCTTACAACCCATGTTGATACAGTATTCGTTTCACTGTGTATAATGACACAATCTTACCAGCTTCTGCCAGCATCTTCACAAGGTCTTTTGCTTTTGTTCTTGGGTTGATATGCACATCGGGCCAAAGCACTTTCATCTCTGAGACACAGAACCCGTCTCCTTCCTGAGCGATATGATGGCTGGACATTCCCATCTTGTTTTTACTTGCGTATAATTGTTTGTACAGATGAACGAGGTACCTGCAGGTATCTGGAAATTGCACCCAAGGATGACCCAGACTTGTGCAAGTCCACAAGTCTCTTCCTGATAACTTGGCTGATTTCTTTAGACTTTCCCATGATGTTACACACAGAAGCAGTGTGTTTCTGTTGTGCATTAAAATACATCCACAGGTGTGTCTCTAATTAACTCAGATGTTGCCAATAAACCTATCAGAAGCTTCCAAAGACATGACATCATCATATAGGCTGTCCCAAATTGTGTAAAGGCATAGTGATCCTAGTCTATGTAAACTTTTGACTTTGCAGAAAGTAATAAAATGCCTTAAAAATTCTCTCTCTCATATTATTCTGGCATTTGGCAAATATAAATAATTTTGGTGATCCTAATTGACCTAAAATGGGTAAGATTTATTCTGATTTCATGTCAGATAGTGAGAAAAACATGCATATGTGTCTTTTATATAGTGTATGTAAACTTCTGGTTTCAACTGTATACTAGCAATATTGGTATGGTTTTGTCCATGAGGCTAATAAAGCAAATACAATAAAAAAAAAAACCCTCCCCCAAAGAGAAAGTCCCATGAAGTTGTATGCATGACCAAATAAACATAGAATATGATACGTCAGCTACTAATAAGGTTAACAATATTAAAAGTGGATTTACGTGTAGGACAATTTTCCCCTTACATCTAGGTAAATCCAGAAAGGACACAATGTTCCTAATGATTGGATTGTTGAATTTTCAGCCGTTGTGTATGTTTGTTGTTAGTGTGCCCAGGGCATCTTGAAGAAGGTTAGTGTTAACCGAAATGTCGATCTATTTAATAAATTTCAACTACTATTTACACTCAAAAAGCCCTGTGAGTGCTTTTTTCATACCTGAACTATTCTACATACAAATGGCCTGACTATAGCACCCAGGCATAAAAGACATTCTGGCAAGTAGAAATTCAGCCCTGGTGGGTATGTTTTGGCTTGCAGTGGCAAGTAACTTTTCAGGTCTGGCTAGTAGCAAAGCACTTAAAATTATGAGATTATATATCAGAGTATTTTTGTCTTACCTGTTAAATCTGTTTCTCTTAGTCCATACAGGTTACTGGTAACTCTGGGGGAGGCTATCCGACCCTCAGTAGGCAGGAACAATTCTCAAAGTGTATGCAAGTGGTGGAGCCTCCCTTCCCTCCTTGGCTACAGCTAGCCAATCAGCTCCAGAAAGATTTGAGACACTAAGTATGACTAGATAGTAGAAGGGAAGAAGACTCCTGTGAGCATGACCCCGAAGGACCCCCACATACTGCCACAGGAGAGCCAAGCATGGTCCCTTAACAGGGTGGGAGACCAGTAACCTGTATGGACTAAGAGAAAAGGATTTAACAGGTAAGACTAAAATCTTCTTTTCTCTGTCGTCCAATACAGGTTACTAGTAACTCTGGGATGTCCAACCATTAAGTTTCCCAGAGGCGGGAAGAAGGCAAGGACCAGGCGCAAGGCCCCCAAAGTCACCAGAACAGATATGAACCCAACAACAACTGAAGTGTCAACGGACACTAAACAGGGGTAATGGCACCCCAGGAACGGTACACAGCACACTGAACTAGAACCAACAGGGCTCAAAAGTGAAGGAAGCACTAAGAACCAGGGAAAATCCTAGACAGGCAATACTGCCTCCAGGATTTTCCTCCCAAAGCTGGCATCAGCTGATGCCAACACATCAACATGGTAGTGCTTCGAAAAGGTGTGCACAGACAACCAAGTGGCCGCCTTGCATAACTGATCAGCAGAGGCCTGATTCTTTTAAGTCCAAGAGGCCCCAATAGAGCAAGTAGAAGGAGCCATGACCCTGAAAGGAACAGGCTTCTTCCTCAGCTTCTAAGCCTAATGAATAGTGGACTTGATCCAAGAAGCAATAGTCACCTTGGATGCAGGTCTTCCTGCCCTAGGACCATCAGGATTGACGAACAACGCGTCTGATTGCCTGATAGACTCAGTGCGATGGACATAAAACTTGAGACAACGCACCACGTCTAACAAGTGGAGATCCCTCTCCTTGTCAGAGGTGGGGTCAAGGCAGAAAGAGGGCACCACAATCTCCTGATTGATGTGGAACTCAGAGACCACCTTCGGCAGAAACTCCTTAGAAGTGCGAAGCACCGCCTTGTCCTTATGAAGGACCAAATAGGGTGGTTTACAGGACAGAGCATGTAACTCCGCGACATGGCGAACTGACACAATCACCAGGAGAAAGGCCATTTTCCACGTCAACTGGCATAGAGGAATAATAGCCAAAGACTCAAAGGGAGGGCGCAGAAGGACGCCCAAAATCAAGTTAAGATCCCACTGAGGAGTGGGAGACTTGAAAGCAGGATGAATATGAGCAACACCCTGGAAGAAAATCTTGACATCAGGAAGGATGGCAATGCGTCTCTGAAAGAAAACAGAGCGCAGAAGTCTGAACCTTAAGGGAACTCAAACTGAGGCCCTTATCCACACCGTCCTGCAAAAAGGCCAGGACCGTAGGTAGAACAAAGTCCTGAGACAGGTCCCTGTCAGCGCACCAGGACAGAAAAGTCGACCAGACACGATGGTAGATCTTGGATGAAACCGGCTTGCGGGCAAGGAGCATAGTAGCCACCACACCAAAGAGAAGCCCTTCTTCTTCAATATTGAGGATTCAATTTCCAAGTTGTCAAAGCTAGCCGATGAACATCCTCCTTCCACAGGTAACCCTGTAGAAGAAGGTCTGGGTGGTAGGGGACCCGAAAGGGCTCCGCCACCGACGAGGCCAGTACGGAGCAATAAGAATGACTGTGCAACGCTCCAGTTGTAATTTCCTTAACACCCTGTCCAACATGGGAAGGGGAGGAAAGATGTAAGCCAGAGGAAAGACCCATGGAATGGACACTGCATCTACTGCTAGAGCCAGAGGGTCTCGCCACCAAAAGCAGAACACTGGAACCTTCCTGTTGTGTCTCGTCACCATCAGGTCGATGTAAGAGGGACCCCATCACTGAACAATGAGTTGGAACACCTGTGGGAGCAACTCCCACTCTCCGCTGTGTGTTGACTGAGGAAGTCCACCATTACGTTGTCTACGCCTGGAATGTGCACTGCGGATATAGCAGGTACGTGTTCTTCTGCCCAGGACAAAATAACCTTGATCTCTAACAAAGCAGTGAGACTTCTTGTTATGCCTTGCTTGTTCATATAAGCCACGGCCATTGTGTTGTCGGACTCCACTCGGACTGGACGGTCTTCCAGCTGAGATGTCCAATGTCGCAGGGCATGAAATATCGCCCAAAGCTCCAATATGTTGATCGGAAGGAGGGATTCCTCCAGAGACCACCGACCCTAAGCGCTCAAGCGACCCAGCGCTGCACCCTGGCAGGAGAGACTGGCATCCGTCTTCACCTTGGTCCAAAAGGGTACCAGAAAGGACTTGCCCTTTAGCAGGTTGGAAAGGTCGAGCTACCATGACAAGCTCAGTTCCACATGAAGAGGAAGAGAAACAAATGTCTTCAGAAGATCCGTTTGACCCTTGCACACCTGGATCACGAACCTCTGGTGTGCGCCATGGCAAACGGAACCGCTTCTATGGAGGATATGAATTTCCTCACCGGAGATGATAGCTTCTGGACTGGAACTGGATCCTGAGACAGAATCGCTGAAACCCTGTGGGCAATCTGGTGAGCCACCTCGTCCGTGAGGAACACCATGCTCTTCTGAGCGTCGAAGAGAAGGCCCAGGAAAACCACACGCTGGGATGGGACAAGATCTGACTTGTCCAAGTTGATGATCCACCCGTGATGGGTGAGAGCCTGAATGCAGTTCTGAACTTGCTGATGAAAAAGTTCCACAGATGGGGCTTTCAGAAACAAGTCGTCCATATATGGAGTAACTCTGATGCCGTTCCGGTGGAGGACGGATATCAAGGCACCCAGGACATGGTTGAAGACTTGAGGAGCCGTCATCAGACCAAATGGAAGAGCTGAGAACTGAAAATGTCCCCTTTCGCAGGCAAACCAGAGGTACTGCCAACTCTTTGGATGAATGGCAATGTGTAAATACGCGTCCTGAAGATCCAGAGAAGCAAGGAATTCCCCCGGGGACATGGCAGCAATCACTGTGCGCAAAGACTCCTGACAATAATGAGTCCGGGTCACAAAGGAATTGAGATCCTTCAAGTCCAAAAGAGGGCAACAACCCCCATCCTTTTTGGCTACCACAAAGAGGTTTGAGTAGAAACCTGAACCTCTGTCCTGGACAGGTACCGGCTCTAAAACATCCTTGTCCAGAAGAGCCTGAACAGTGCTGTCGAACAGACAGCATTTCTCTCCACCCTGAGGCGTGTGAGAAGGACGAAAGCGAAAGGAAGGAAGAGAAATGAAAGGGATCTTGTACCCTTCCGTCATTACCTGTAAAACCAATGGGTCCATCACAGTGTCCTCCCAAATGCTATGATAGTGTCGTAGACGACCACTCACAGTGGAGTGCGGACCCAGGTTCGGCGAGTCATGCCGAACAAGTCTTGGAAGCCTTGGGCTTAGAGGAGACCTTGGGCTTCCATTGTTGTTTGGGCTTGGAGGAGGTACGCAGAGCTGAGGGAACCATCTGATTCACTGGACATGTTGGATTCTGAAAGGAACGAAAAAAAATGGTTACGCTTAAGCAGCAATTTCTTCCTGGGAACAAAGGGTAGAAGAGTACTCTTTCCCCCTGTGGCCTCACTGATCAGATCCTTAAGATCTGGCCTAAACAAAGAGGTACCCTGAAAAGGCAGGGAAAGCAAGGCTTTCGTAGAAGCAGTGTCAGCAGACCAGATCTTGAGCCAAAGAGCTCGTCTGGCCACCACAGACATGGTGGAAACCCTAGCCACCAAACGGATGGCATCAAATAAGGAAGCAGAAACATAGTGCTGTGCCTCAGATATGTTGGCAAGAAGGCGCAACTTATTTGAAGTAGGTGCATCCTGACGGACAGCCTTGGTGAGCTGTTCAGTCCAGACCGAAATGGCCTGGTTCACCCACGCAGCGGCAATTGCTGGACGCACAGCAGAACCAGCAGTGTCAAAAATGTACTCGAGGGAAACCTCAAGATTCTTATCAGTCCAGTCCTTCAGAGCAGAGGCATCAGAGACTGGCAAGGCAGTAGATTTAGATAGCTTGGATATAGGGGCATCCAGTTTGGGGGGGATGAACCCACTGAGCAAGTGCAGCCTCAGAAAAGGGGTAAAGCTCTGCAAATTTCTTGGACACAGATGCTTTCTTGTCTGGGGATTTCCACTCCTCAGACACAAGGCGGTCAAGAGTGGGGTTAGATGGAAAGTATGTAAAGGGCTTAGCAGGCTCCTGGAATACATCAGAGGGATCAGAAGGGACCTCCTGAACTAGGGGAATGTTAAGATTAGTTAATATGGCCCTGATCAGGCCCTCAGCGGAGGGTTCAGGATCAGCCTCAAAAGGGTCCCCAAAGAACTGAGAGGACCCTAACACAGAACACTCCTCAACATCTGAATCCACCAGCAGTTCCTCCTCAGAGTAATCTGACACGTCAGGTACTCCCTGATGTTTGGGCAAGGAAGACCTGACTGAAGAGGGGGCCTGCCAAGACTGAAAGGCCCCCTGTAACTGGATGGAAAGAGTTGCAATGTGGACCTAAGGTCCCTAGTTGCAGCCTTGAACTCTTGCACCCAAGCTGGCTCTATTGCATGGCTGGAGGTCCCTGGAATGCTGTCAGGGACATCAGTACACGCTGGGCATATGTGACCTGAGAATTCTCTAGGTAGCCCTGAGTGACAGGAAGCGCAATGTGCATTGGGGGATACAGAGACCCCAGCCTCCTTAGTCTTAGGTCTAGCCCCAGTGGTATAGACATTCTCACAGTGTCAAATAACCTACTGTACAATAAATCACCCAATTATAGTATGTAGGATTAAAGTTTCACCCCAAAAATTGCTAAAATAAACTTAGCTGGCAGGTGAAGGGTTAATCTGCAGAGGAGAGAAGGAGAGTCCAAACCCTGAGTAGGATAATCGTCCAAAAACGCTCACAAAATGGTTGCCTCGGCGGGAGCCAATCAGAAACAAGGGAGCAAAGCAAGTGCTCATGGGAAATGTAGGTTTTCCCAAAAAGTACCCTAAACAGTGCCCGAAGCCCCCTGAGCCCCCCAACACACTAGAAACATGAACCAGATGATAGAGCAAGGGCAGACAAGTAAAATGAGCCATCTCTAGGTTAAACGGTTGCAGAGATACGTCCCAAACAGTACAGTCCCATAGGAGTGAACGGAGCAATGGCTTCTATGCGGTAAAGCGCGCCTTAAAGGCGCAGTACACAATTTTTATAAATTGTAAAGTAAAACATTAAAAAGTGTAAATCATCAATAGAACATGTGAGGATACCCAAAAAACACTAACCCAGTAGGAAAAGTGTTAGAAAACCCGCAATAAAGTGCCAAACCAGCAGTTAAAGGATTAAGTTACCACATAAACCTGCTCCAAACACCCAACAGACATACAGATATACCCAATGAGTGCAGAAGTGTGCAACAGAAACTACAGGAATACACCCCTGTGCAGAGGGGCACTGTGGGACAAGCGGACCTGCAGCACTCAAAGGGTAGCTCACCTTTCCTGCAGATCTTCTGCCTTCAGATTACCATGTAGCAAGAAGTACCTCAGTGGGTAACTCCTGGGGAAGCACTTGGAATCAAGATTTTCCCCCTCAAGGCTTAAGGTCCACAAAAAGCACCTGGATACTGAGCTAGCCACATCTAACGGCATTGTCAGTTATGGCAATCTGCCTAATGGTGGTATTCCATGTCTAACTATCACGGTGCCCGTGATTCACTATACGACATTCCTTCTTGCGGGTTTGTCAAGGCTGCCTCTTATTGGTTCTAGCTGACTAGCCCCTCCCAGGGCTTGCCTTTATATACGCCCTCCTGTCACTTATTCGGTGCCCTTTCGTGGTGTTCCTGACCTGACGTTTTGCATCCGTGTTCCAGTTCCATTGATCCGGTTTCGTCTGACCTTGCGCCTGTCTCTGCGCTCAGTGTACTGATCCAGGCTTTGGCTGGCTACCGCTCTCTGTGTACTGATCCAGGCTTTGGCTGGCTACCACTCTCTGTGTACTGATCCAGGCTTTGGCTGGCTACCGCTCTCTGTGTCCCGATTCTGGCTTTGGCTGACTACCACTCTCTGTGTACAGATCCAGGCTTTGGCTGACTACCACTCTCTGTGTACAGATCCAGGCTTTGGCTAACTAGCAAATATTGATATTTTGCTTTCTATATCTATTTCCAGGTCATTTATAAACATGTTAAAAAGCAGCGGACCCAATACTGAACCCTGAGGTACTCCACTTTAACTGTACAACAACACACTGTTACCTATCCTTCAGCCAGTTTTGTATCCAATTGCAAAGGTTAACTCCTAGCCCCAATTTCCTTATTTTATACACCAGCCTTCTGTGTGGCACTGTATCAAATGCCTTTGCAAAGTCTAGATAAACTACATCTAATGCCTTGCCATTGTCTAGGTTGCGGCTTACCTCCTCATAGAAGCTGAAAAGATTAGTTTGGCATGATCTATTCTTCATAAAACCATGTTGATTCGTGCTAATGATTTTATTTTTTGTGTTGTAATCCTGAATATAGTCCCTTATTATCCCTTCTAACAGTTTTCCCACTACAGAGGTCAAACTCACTGGTCTATAATTCCCAGGTTCTGTTTTAGTTCCCTTTTTAAATAGAGGCACTATGTTAGCTCTTCGCCAATCCTGTGGCACTGAGCCTGTGGTAATAGAATTTTTAAAGAGTAAATATAGGGGTTTTGCTAATACTGCACTAAGTTCCTGAAGAAAATGTGATGTGTACTTATATTTAAGAGAAATGTTTTCATATTTATCTGTATAACATGCCTGAGGAAGAGACCTAAGGTCTTGAAAACTTGCATTTAAATCTGCTTAGTTAGCCAATAAAAGGTATCAAAAACAATATTTGCCTCCTGTATTTCTACGGCTAACACGGTACCAACTCTCATCTGTCAATAAAACCGTGACAGTACGAAAGGGCCATGACCTCAGACAAAGCTGGTGAGGGTAGTCCCAGAATCTCCTCTGGAGATTGGAAGCTCAGGAACAACGGTTAGACCAGTTGTCTATGGCTATTCAGACTATTCTGGAGCGCACGGCCTGTATCGAGAGACCCGTACAAGAGAGACCCTTTGGTGGCCACTCCAGTTCCGGCACCATTGGCACAAGCAAGTACACCCTGTTCCTCCCCTAAAGGGCTTTCCGCTACTGCTCCACTTCCTCTGAGATACGATGGGGAGCCAACCCTCTGCCGAGGGTTTCTGAACCAACTAGAAATCTTTCTTGAACTAGTGCCGCAGGCATTTCCCAGTGAAAGAAGCAAGGTGGGATTTATAATCTCACTACTCACGGGCAAGACCCTAGCCTGGGCAAATCTGATTTGGGAGACTGGTAAACCTATCACTAATAACTTTACTGAATTTGTAAGAGCCTTCTGTAGCGTTTTCGAGATTCCAGGGCGTGCCACCTCTGCTGCCAAGCGCCTTATGAGAATTCAACAGGGCACACGTACTGTTTCCGATTATGCCATTGAATTTTGTACACTCGCGGCAGAGGTAGGTTGGAACGACGAGGCACTTGACGCTGCTTTCGCTCAAGGTCTCGAGGACAAGATTAAGGATGAAATTGCGGCCAGAGACTTACCAGAGAGCCTAGACAATTTCATTGATTATACTATCCTGATTGACTCTCGTATAAGGGAAAGGAGTCTATACAAGGATCGTAAAGCAAGATCCGCTAGCGAATTGGGCATTAGGGTTAATTTCCCACCCATACCTCCCTCTCCTCCCATACCTCTGGGTCCTGCTACAGGGACCTTAGAACCCATGCAAGTGGGGTTCACACGATTGTCCAAGGAGGAACGCTCCTTCCGCCGCAGACAGGGTCTATGTATGTACTGTGGCAAGGCAGGTCACCTGCTTAAGACTTGTCCCGTGTGGCTGGGAAACGCTCGCACCTAGGTTCAAGTGGGGGACAGATCCTAGGTGGTGTAAACCAGTCCCCGGAAGGTACATTAAACAAACCGGTACTTGATGTTGTGGTCTCGTGGGCTTCTGAGTCCGTGCATACGCCTGCTTTAATTGATTCCGGCGTGGCCGGTTACTTTATGGACAGGGACTTTGCTATTTTGCATAATATTCCATTATTGAACAGAGACTCTCCACTTGATACTGAGGCCATTGATTTGAGGCCTTTGGTACCACCTCAAGTCACGCAGGAGACATGCCCGCTATCTGTGGGTACTGGAGCACTTCACAAGGAGAGCTTACAATTCCAGATAATCCAGTCCCCCCATCTTGAGGTCATTTTGGGGTTCCCATGGTTGCTTAAGCATAATCCAGGATAGACTAGAGGATATGTGGGATATTGTCCTGGTCTGAACACTGTAACACCCATTGTCTGAAACATCCTACTAAAATCTTGTGTACCTCTCCCTCCTTACCGCTTGAATACCAACCATTCAGCGATGTATTCAGTAAGGGAGAGGCTAGCACTTTGCCTGTGCATCGCTCTTACGACTGTGCTATTGATATTGTGCCAGGGGCTATGCCTCCTAGGGGCAGGACTTATCCGTTGTCCTGTGACGAAAACCGGGCCATGGAGGAGTATATCAGTGACGCCCTGGCTCGGCGTATTATTCGTAAATCTTCCTCGCTCGTGGGGGCTGGATTCTTCTTTGTTAAGAAGAAAGATGGGGAGCTCCGACCCTGTATTGATTATAGGGGTCTTAACAAGATAATGATAAAAAAACGCTTATCCCATTCCACTCATCACCGAACCGTTTGATCGTTTAAAGGGTGCTTCTGTCTTTACTAAACTAGACCTGAGGGTGGCATATAATTTAGTCCAGATTAAGGAGGGTGATGAGTGGAAGACGGCCTTCAACACTCATACGGGGCACTACGAGTACTTGGTCATGCCGTTTGGTCTGTGCAATGCCCCGGCGATATTTCAAGAATTTATTAATGATGTGCTAAGGGACTTTTTACAATCCTGTGTAGTCGTGTACCTAGACAACATTTTGATATATTCTCCTGACCTGGAGACTCACCGCGGGCATGTCCTGGCGGTCTTGCAGAAGTTGAGAGAAAATAAGCTGTATTGCAAACTCGAGAATTGCGATTTCCATAGGTCCAGTGTAGCCTTTCTAGGTTATGTGATCTCTAAAGAGGGCTTTGCTATGGACAAAGACAAGCTTGCAGCGGTGCAACAGTGGCCACGACCCACGGGCCTCAAACCCTTGCAGCGATTCTTAGGATTCACGAATTACTATAGGAAATTTATTCGCAATTATTCCAGTATTGTTAAGCCACTCACTGATATGACCCACAAGGGTGCCAACACCTCGGAATGGTCCCCAGAGGCGATTAAGGCATTCGAAACTCTGAAATCGGCTTTCTCCACTGCCCCGGTTCTGTTGTATCCGATTCCTGGGCTGCCATTTACTTTGGAGGTGGATGCCTGTGACACCGGAGTAGGGGCAGTACTGGGCCAAAGACCAGGTCCTGATAAAACTTTAAGACCATGTGGGTTTTTTCCAAAAAGATGACCAAAGTGCAGAGTCTGTATGACATCGGAGACCGGGAACGCCTGGCTATTATCCTGGCTTTACGTGAATGGCGCCATCTGTTGGAGGGCACTAGGGTGCCCATACTGATTTTGGCTGATCATAAAAACCTCATGTACCTCTCAGAGGCTAAAAGGCTTTCTCCTAGACAAGCGAGATGGGCACTGTTTTTGTCTCGTTTCAACTTCATTGTCTCCTACTTGCCTGGTACTAAGAATGTACGGGCCAATGCCTTGTCCAGACAGTTTGGTTTGGATCCTGAAGCTGACTCAGTACCAGTGCCCATTATTCCTCCGGACCGTATACTTGCCACATTGAGGACCAGTATTACTTCACCTTTAGGAGAGGAGATTTTGGCATCTCAAGTCAATGCTCCTCCAGAGAAGCCTGTGGGCAAGTGCTTTGTGGCACAGCCTTTTCGGGCTAAATTAATGGAGACCTACCATGCATCCCGGCCTGCCAGTCATGTAGGGAAGAATCAATTAATTTGGTCATTGTCTTGTATGTTTTGGTGGCCAGGCATGAGGGATGATTGTGTTGCATTTACCACAGCCTGTGCCACGTGTGCCCGCTCCAAGACCCCCAGACATCTTCCAGTGGGACTGCTGCAGACTGTTCCTAATGGGGACCGGCCTTGGTCACACGTGTCTATTGACTTCTTGGTAGAACTGCCGGCCTCTAAAGGGTTTACAGTGATTCTAATAATAGTTGACAGATTCTCTAAAATGGCTCATTTCATGCCACTCCCTGGTTTGCCATCTGCTAAGGAGCTGGCGATTGTATTTGCCAGGGAGGTATTCCGACTCCACGGGGTACCCAAGGTGCTGGTCTCGGATTGTGGGAGTCAATTCGTCTCGAGATTCTGGAGGGCCTTTTGTGACCAGATGGGGACTCAGTTGTCCTTTTCCTCGGCCTATCATCCCCAGACTAATGGGGCCGCTGAGTGTGCTAACCAGGGATTGGAGCAGTTTTTGCGTTGTTTCATTTCCAATCATCACGACAACTGGGCTGACTTGTTGCCATGGGCAGAGTTTGCCAGGAACTGTGCAGTGTGCAGCACGTCTGGGAGCTCACCCTTCCTGATCAATTACGGGTTTCAACCATGCTTGCTCCCAGATAACTTTCAAGCACAGCGGATTCTGGCTGTGGATGAGCACATTAGGCATATCCGCTCCAAATGGGCACAGGTCCAGAATACCCTACGTGATTCTTTTGTATGAGTCCAGTGGCATGCCAACAACAGAAGTTTGCCGGCTCCTGTATTCCAGGTGGGGGACCGTGTCTGGTTATCTTAGGAATCTTGGAATCTTAGATTGCAAGCTCCTTGTTTCAAGTTTGCTCCTCGGTCTGTGGGTCCGTTCCGTGTACTCCGTCGAGTCAACCCTGTCTCCTATGTATTGGAATTACCTGCCTCCATGAAAATACATAATGTGTTCCATGTGTCACTTCTTAAACCACTGGTGTGCAACCGCTATACCACCACTCCTGCTGTCTCTGGTCCTGTGCGCATACAGGACCATGATGAATATGAAGTGCAGAGTATTCTGGATTCACGTAGGTTCCGTGGCCAGGTTCAATACTTGGTGCATTGGAAGGGTTATGGTCCAGAGGAACGCTCATGGGTTAACCACTCTGACATTCATGCTCCAGTTCTGTTGCGCAGATTCCATGCCAAATTTCTTGCCAAACCTAGACCCCCTCAAGGCAGGAGGGGGGGTCTTTGAGAGGGGGGTACTATCACGGTGCCCGTGATTCACTATGCGACATTCCTACTTCCGGGTTTGTCTTGGCTGCCTCTTACTGGTTCTAGCTGGCTAGACCCTCCTAGGGCTTGCCTTTATATACACCCTCCTGTCACTAGGCCGATGCCCTTTCGTGGTGTTCCTGACCTGACGTTTTGCATCCGTGTTCCAGTTCCGTGTATGATCCGGTTTCGTCTCACCTTGCTCCTGTCTCCGTGCTCAGTGTACTGATCCTGGCCTTGGCTGACTACTGCTCTCTGTGTACCGATCCAGGCTTTGGCTGACTACCGCTCTGTGTACCGATTCAGGCTTTGGCTGACTACCGCTCTGTGTACCGATTCAGGCTTTGGCTGACTACCGCTCTCTGTGTACCGATCCTGGATTTGGCTGACTACCGCTCTCTGTGTACCGATTCAGGCTTTGGCTGACTACCGCTCTCTGTGTACAGATCCAGGCTTTGGCTGACTACCGTTCTCAGTGTACCGTACCAGGCTTTGGCTGACTACTAATCTCTGTGTACCGATTCTGGCTTGGCTACTCTGCCTAGCGTCCTAGTGTCGCTAGTGCTTCCGTTGTCCCGTTGTGCCCTATGCCTTGCCTCCGCGGTAGCTACCAGCCGGTATTACTGTTGCCTCCGGTTGCGCTTACTCTCAGCCTGTGCCTCAGTGCAGCCTCCGTTACGTGCCTTACGGCCTGTGCCCTCCGGTCACTAGCTGTGTACCACTTTTCAGTCTGTTCTAACTGTTGCTTCCGGTTGCGCTTACTCTCAGCCTGTGCCCATTGCAGCCTCCATTACGTGCCATATGGCCTGTGCCTCCGGTCACTAGCGGTGTACCACTTGTCAGTCTGTTCCAACTGTTGCCTCCGGTTGCGCTACTCCTAGCCTGTGCCTCATTGCAGTCTCAGTTACGTGCATACAGCCTGTGCCTCCAGTCACTAGCGGTACACCTCCTGTCCAGTCGGCATATTGTGCTGTCTCCGTTTGTGCTACTAGGCTGCCTTACCTGGTTATAGGTAAGGCCGGTAGAGCCTCCTCTATCCTTATTTTCACCAGCTACTAGGCTGCCTTACCCGGTTATAGGTAAGGCCAGTAGAGCCTCCTCTATCCTTATTTTCACCAGCTACTAGGCTGCCTTACCCGGTTATAGGTAAGGCCGGTAGAGCCTCCTCTATTCTTATCGTCTCCAGCTACTAGGCTGCCTTACCCAGTTATAGGTAAGGCCGGTAGAGCCTATTCACCTTCCACTAAGGTGCCTGCCCTGCAGTATAGTTCCCTCCAAGGGCCTTTCCGGTTATGTACTGCTGAGGTTTCATTCCTGTTTCCGTTCCAGTCACATTTGCATATTGTGCCTACTGTATTGCCCTGACCGGTGTCAGATCATTATCTATCCTCTGTGTATGTCTGGACCCGTGTAGGGCCTTGTTGTACTTTATACTGTTCTAATAAAGCTTCACTGTTTTATCTCACCAAATTGTCTGAGTGTTCAATAAAACCGTGACACTAACAGAAAAATAAAAAAACATTCTAAAACTATAGCAGAACTGTTCTCAGCCTGGTGTTGTCTTCACCAAGGAACAAATCTTTCTGGAGCTGATTGGCTAGCTGCAGCCAAGGAGGGAAGGAAGGCTCCACCCCCTGCATACACTTTGAGAATTGCTCCTGCCTACAAAAGGGTGGATCGCCTCCGCCAGAGTTACCAGTAACCTGTATTGGACGACAGAGAAATTATATTATATATATATTATATATAGATATATATAGATAGATATTTACAAGATAAATAAAGTGGGCAGCACCCGTGTTACTTTTAGTAGGCAGAAAATGAGGATTATTGGTCAATGTTTCATTCATCGCATGGACCTTTCTCAAGACAACTAAATGGTTGAAAACCCAGAGTATAAATAGTCACTGAGCACAAGAATGGCTCTCAAAAAACACTAATGATGTCATATTCATGCAGTCTAATCACTAACTGCAAGAACTGACATAGAACACACATACATAATATCTGGGGAAACTATACAGAAATGTATTAAACAAAATAAAAGATAAAGAAAATTACCATATTTAACCCTTTCAGTGCCAGAGAAGTACGCAACGCATTGCTCTGCAATGCACTGCATACCTCTCTGGCACTCAAGGGGTTAAGGAGCATGCTGGCTAATTTACCTATTTTGCCTTTCAGGTCCACTGAGCTTTTGATCATCGTTATGGAAAATGTTCTTCAGGAGCGGTGAATCTGTGGAGACCCTTGTGCCCGCAGCAGGAGTGGGTGGAATCTCCGTTTCTAGAAAAAATAAGTGTTAATCAACCAAGGGTTGCTTAGGAGTCTCCTATCCACCAACCCTGTATGTGTATATATATATATATATATATATATATATATATATATATATATATATATATATATATATATATATATATAAAGAGAGAGAGAGAGAGAGAGAGAAAGGATATGCACTCTCGCTTCCAAATAAATATACCGGGTGCTCCAGAATGTAAAAATAGCAAGAAAAGGCTGCGCACTCTCGGACTTACAAAATACCAATGTTTATTGGTCTAATATGCGACGTTTTGGTCCTCTCAAGGGACCTTTATCAAGCAAACAATGTTTGCTTCATAAAGGTCCCTTGAGAGGACCGAAACGTTGCATATTAGACCAATAAACATTAGTATTTTGTAATTTTGTAAGTCCGAGAGTGCGCAGCCTTTTCTTGAGATATATATATATATATATATATATATATATATATATATACTAGCAATGTGGGACACGGTTGCCCGTCATATTATTTACATAGAGAGACATTGTGTGAAACAGAAATCTGCAGTGTTACACGTACACGTACTTAAAGGTATAGTAATGTTTCATAATAAAAACAGCTCTAATTAATCATCATAGTATTTGGACTTTGGAGAGTACTATTTAAATTCTGTCAGAGTTGTAGTTCAAGAGTATTTCAATGACAAAGTGTCCCCCTCCCGCCCCTTTTACTGATGTAACACTGCTCAGCCAGAGCAGAAGAGAGGTGCCCAGGTAGATTGCAGAGAGGGACAATCTTCAATTAAGATAAGGGAAAAACCTGAAAAGCTTGTCAAGGAGGGCAGGGCTTTCATTGTTTTCACTTTAAGAAGATTGTCCCCTGCTGTTATCTGTCTGGTCTTACAACTAGATTCCACATCTGAGAAGAGATGGCTTACACTAGGTAAAAGGGGCGGGAGGGGAAACTTTGCTTGTGAATACCTCTTAAACCATAAAGGTTTGAGAGATAAGACTTATATCATTCTTCATGTTTTTTTAATGCCTACAAAACAAAATAAAGTTAAAATGAAGTATTACTATCCCTTTAAAGAGACAGAGCGTGTCACTGTGAAATGCATACATACAGAGAGACACACATGCATGGACAAAGACAGTGTGCGACAGAAGCAGCGGTGATGTAGATATGCTGAAAAGAGTTGTAAAAAAGGTTTTAATTGCAGCTCTTCAGCTTGATGAATAAGGCCCTGTATCCTTTTGTACTTGGAAACATTACAGTTGAAGTGAGTGTGCTGTGTTACTTGATGAATAAGGCCCTGTATCCTTACAGTTGAAGTGAGTGTGCTGTGTTACTTGGTGAAGGTCACAGTGAGAAGATGTTTGTGAGTAAAGGAATAAGAGGTACACAGAGCAATGTGCTGCATATCATCTCTGGTACTCCAAGGGTTAATGGGCTTAACCCTCTGAGTGCCAGAGAGGTATCCAAGGCATTGCAACAGCACTCAAAGTGTTACATTGAAACAAAGTGAGTCCATCAGCCCCAGTTCTTACCATGGAAACTGAAGATCTGTGTGTTCTAACCTATTCCCCAGTTGACTCCATTCACATGATTCCAATCTGCCTCTGAATGTCCCAGTGCATTATGGGACAGGGGGTGGAAACAGAAGTTTTTATGCTCTTTGAAAGAAGTGATCAATGTGTGGCTCCCCAGCAAAATGGGAGCTGCTGGTTGGTGGGTTATATTATTGTGCCAGAAGTTGTTTACTGTAGGATTTGTAAGTCGAGAGAAGTGATGTAGCAGGTGAGTTGTGGAGGAGAATGTTAACCCTTTGAGTGCCAAAGAGGTACGCAACGCATTGCAATGTATGCGTACCCCTCTGGCACACAAAGGGTTAAGACTGATGTTGGGGGACAGGCTAACGTCCTTACAGCCGCCCCTGGGTATGTGTGTGGCAGGGGACGCAGGTTTTCTCTCATATATATATATATATATATATACACACACTACCAATGTGGGATGGCGTTGCCCCTCATGTTATGACCGTTGGGCAAACGTGTGTGAAATGTAGACACACTGATAAACAGAAACATATGCAACACACAGGCAGACACATACACACAGTGAGCGGCAGAAACATGCAAAAAGACACATGTACACACATATGTAGCAGAGATGTACAAACACACAAACGCAACATATATGCGCAGAAACACATGCGCGCATGAGTTGTGCACCCCTCTGGCACTCAAAGGGTTAAGGTATAGAGAGGCACGTCAGAGTTAAATAGCAGTGGGAAGTGTATTCATACCTGGGAACTTTGATTTGTGGGGTCTCTGGAGGGGAGTTATGTGGTGCTGATGTGGAGAGACAAATGGAGCAATCTGGGTTAAAAGTGGGCGGGGCTTAATCAGAAGGGCAGGGCTTAAGAGAAATGTTGAAAAAGTGTTAGTAATAGGCTGGGGAAGGAGGAGAAGTGGGAGGGAAATGCAAGTTTACAGTGTGAGGGGTTTGAACACACTTCCTGAGGGCTAAAACTTGATACACAACCCTGTGGCAGTCAGTGGGTTAAGTGTGTACCTGATGGCTGTCTGTCCTCTGTATTGTATTGCAAATGATGACAGTGAAGAAATAATTGAGCAATGAAGACCTACCTTAACCCTTTGAGTGCCACTTTATTCCCCTGGTGATGCAGCAGCCTTCAGTTGCTATACTATAGGTTCTGCTGAGGCCACTGGGAGTCAGGGTGAGTGACTGTGTGTGTGTGTCAGCCATATTTCTTTCTGGCTTTGTGTGTGTGTGTGTGTGTGGGAGTGGGGCATGTGTGTGTGAGGTGCTGTGTGTGTGAGTGAGGCATGTGTGTGTGAGTGGGGCATGTGTGTGTGTGTGTGGTCAAAAAAAAGGAATGAAAAGACCCCTGCAGTACTAGCACTCAATACTAAATATAGATTTGCTCTAGGGTATATATCCTCATGGAATATAGCATTACGTATATACTTAAAACGTAACTTTTATTAAATATAATAAAATGTGAATTGGTTAAAATACATGAATTTCCTGATGAGACATATGGTGTACTGCCGGGGCTTATCCGGCTTGCCTTTAAAGAATACTGTAAAATCTAGTCTAAAATATCTAAGATGTTACGCTTGCCAAATGTCAAGATGGAGCTAGCTTGAACATCTAATCTCAACAAGAACTTGTTGTATGAGGAAATATATCCTCTAAAAATGCCAACGCACGTTTCGCATAATAGCTTCTTCTTTAGGGCTGAACAAACCGAGTCTCCATTTCCTGGCTATTTTTAAACTTAATCCTCCTCCCACAAAAGGGGAGGTGATTGTAAAGTCATTAGTAACAGGAACGATCAACTATTACTTAACCTTTACGGTGCCAAATCCTCTATAAAGTACCATTAGATATAAGCAGCATTGGTAGTATGGACTGCTACATAACAGATACATTTGTTACAATCCTTAAAAGGATATAAAAGAAAATAGGCACGGAAAAAAAGGGGAAAATATCCTACTAATAGTGATCCGTTGTATGAATATACATAGATCTCATCAGGAGACATCGGAATGTTAAAAAAAGAGAGTGTTATAAATAAATAACCCTTATAAATAAGATTTCAAATCAGAAATAACTTCAAAGATGAACATGAAGCTGAAATTCTTCATTCATGCCGTTAGGGTGGAGGGAATTCAGTTGAAAAAATGTGAAATTTACTCACCGATATTTGTTTTTCCTCTGTGTCCTTCCACGGCATTGACAGTGGGTTTTGGCTCCTCCCTCCAGCTGGCAGGACCAAATCAGATCTTTTAAATACTGCTTACTTCCTCCCCTCGATAGTTATACAGTTGTCCAAGCTACGAGACATAACAGATTATAGATAATATCTAGTATGCATGATACATGTATAAAGTAACATTCTAATTGAAACAATACAATGCCAATAACCTGAACAACAACAGGGAGTGTTGCCGTGGAAGTATACAGATGAAAAACAAATATCGGTGAGTAAATTTCACCTTTTCCTCTGTGTCCAATCCACGGCATTGACAGTGGGACTTACCAAAGCAGTACCCTGTGTAAGGGAGAGGTTGACTCTGGATCATTGAGGAATGGCTGCTTCCAGCACTTTCCTTCCGAATTTGGCATCCTCAGAGGCCTGGACGTCCAGCCTATAATGTTTAATGAACGTGGAGACTGACGTCCAAGTAGCAGCTTGGCAAAGTTCATCTGGAGTTGCTGCTGCTTTATATGCCCATGATGTAGCCATGGCTCTAGTAGAATGGGCCTTTATACCCTCTGGAGATGGAATGTTAGCTGAGTCATATGCCAAATGAACACAGTCCCGGATCCACCTGGAAATGGATGGCTTGGAAGCTGAGGTTCCTTTAAATTTTCCGCAAAAGTGAACGAACAGACTGTCTTTCTGAACAGCTGCGTTCTATCTAGATAAATCCGCAGACAACGGATAAGATCTAAGTTATGAAGTCTGTTTTCAATCTGATGAGAAGGGTCTTTACAAAAAGATGGCAGAACAATTTCTTGATTCATATGAAATTGGGAGACCACCTTTGAACGGAATGATAGCTTAGTCTTTAAGATGACTTTATCCTGATGGAAAACTAAGAAAGGTGGAACTGACACCAGAGCTTGCAATTCACTGACTCTTTTGGCAGATGTAATTGCCATAAGGAACACATCTTTAAGAGTAAGATGTTTCAATGAGACAGATACTAAAGGCTCAAAATATACATGGGATGCCAATTGCTGTAAAACAATATTCAAATCCCATGGTGGAATAATGTCACGTTGGTTTTATTTTTGTAATAAAGTCCATATATCTTTTCATAATATAGTAGTCTGCCAGTGGAGTGGCCAATACTGCAGATATGGCTGAGAGTTGGACTCGTAGGGATGCAGGTTTTAGCCCTTTTTTAAATCCTGTCTGCAAGAAATACAGGATTCTTGAAGGAGAAAGAGAAGTGTGATCTAAGTAATTAGCAATGCACCATTTATAAAATATAGACCATATATGGTAATAGATCTTTGTGGTGGATTTCTTTCTCCCTTGTAAGACCGTATCTATGACTTCCTCAGATGTTCCTCAGTCCCGTAATAACTGTCGCTCAGCCTCCAGGCCTTTAGCTTGAAGAAGCCTGGACTCAGATGAACTATGGGACCTTGAGTGAGCAGGTTCCTTTACCCCTGGTAGAGGAATTGAAGGACTTACTGATAACTGAAGTAGGTCCGCATACCATGTTCTTCTGGTCCAGTCGAGAGCGATGAGAATCACTTCTGCTTGGTCTCTTCTGATCTTCCGAATTACTTCTGGTATGAGAGGAAGAGGGGGGAAAACATAAGATAGGGGAAAGTCCCATGTTATCTTCAATGCATCCTGGGCCCAGGCCTGAGGTTCCTTCCAACAGGATACATACAGGCTGCATTTCCTGTTTTCTAGTGTTGCCATCAGATCTATCAAGGGTTCTCCTAGAGACTGAACTACTTGATGGAAAATTTCTTCGTTTAGACTCCATTCTCCTGGGTCTAACACATGGCGACTGAGAAAGTCCGCTTGATGATTCAGACGTCCTGAGAGGAAGGATGCTGACAGATTTGTTAGATACTGTTCCTCCCAATGCAGGATCTTGAGGGCCAGAGAGTTTAATAACCTGCTTCTGGTGCCGCCCTGGTTCAGGAGATATTGTGCAGCGGCACATTGTCTGAACGTATCAGAACCGCTCTGTTCTGCAGGTGAACCCTGAAGTGCTTCAATGTTTTCCACACAGCTAGGAGCTCTTTTACATTTATATGGAGAAGAGACTCTTGACTTGTCCAGGTACTCTGGACTGAATTCTGTTCCCAGATGCCTCCCCATCCTGTATTGCTGGCATCTGTGTGAATAATGGCCCATTCTGGTTCTAACAGGGGCCTTCCTTTTGATAAGTGATGTGACTTTGTCCACCAGGTTAGTTCTTTTCTGGTTGTTCTGTGGACTGGAAACCTGAGATTGAGATTGTGTGGATGTCTTCTGTAATACAGGAGATAGTTCTGTTGAGTTAGCCTGGCATGGACTTTCGCCCAGGGCAGAATCTGAAATGCTGAGGATAGATGTCCCAGGAGTCTCTGGAAGTTCTTTAGAGATTGGACTTCTTTGAGTAGGAAGTTGGATACAGCCTGACTGATGCAATGTTGTCTGTCCTGGGATAGTGTGGCTAGAGCTGTTGAAGTGTTGAACTGAATCCCCAGGAAGGTCAATGATTGGGTAGGGACAAGGCAGCTTTTTTCCAGATTTATTATCCAACCCAGGCTGGATAGAAATCTTCTGCACTTCAGAGTGCTGCATATGGCTTGTTCCCTGGACGAACCTATTATCAAGATGTCGTCTAGATAGCGGATTGCCCTCACTTGATGTGCCTGTCTGAGTTCTGCCATGGCTAGACAATACTTTGGTGAATACCCGTGGGGACGTATCCAGGCCGAATGGGAGCACTCTGTATTGAAAATGTGTTCCCATGAAACAGAATCTCAGGTACTTGCGATGGCTCGCTCTTACAAGGATGTGATAAGCATCCTGAAGGGCCTGTGGATCAAGGATCTGTTCAATTTTTTGAGATCCAGAATAAGCCGTAACTCCCCTGAAGATTTTGAAACAGGAAAGAGCGTTGGAGTAGAAGCCTGTGAACCTCTGGTTTACCGGAACTTCTTCTATCACTCTGTTGGTAAGTAACTGGCGTACAGCATGCTTCATCTGTTGAAGTTGTGATTTCTTCTTGAGTATTGTTTTATGAAGCGGAAATTCAATGGGGCATTCTGAAATTCTCGTGCATAACCCCTTTTTACAACATCCAGCACCCAGGTATCCTGATGTAATTCTTCCCAGGCCTGCTGAAAGTCCCCCAGTCTGCCCCCCATTGGGGAAGGGGTAGCACTCCCTTCAGAACTGACCTTTTCGCTGGAAATCTCTGCAATCCCCAGCTTTCTGTCCTTGGCCTGCGCCTCTTCGCTTCTGGTCCATGCTTCTCTCTGGACGGTATCTTCTAGCTTGACGAAAGGATGGCCTATTGTACTGTCCAGGTCTTGTGGAGGTTGGACTTCTGGGCTTTTTACACTGAGGGAGGAAAGGACTTTTTCCTCCAGATGATCTTTTGATTATTTATTCAAGCTGGTCCCCAAATAACCTGGAACCAGTGAAGGGTAACGAAACTAGCCGATTCTTGGATGATGAGTCTGCATCCCATGACTTAATCCATAAGGCACGACGTGATGTAACAGACAGGGCAGAAGCTTTTGTTAGCAGTCTGATGTTATCAAGAGATGCATCACAGGAATAATTCACTGCATCTTTAAGCAGACCAAAATCTTTTAGAATCCGGTTTGTGGACACTGAGGATTCAATCTTCTCCTCTATTTCAGCAAGCCAAATTCGCATTGTACGGAATACTGAAGCCATTGCAGTCGCCGTCTTCAAATTTTGTCCTAGCATGTAGAATTGTTTCTTCAGTGCTGCATCCGCTCTCTTGTCCATCGGGTCATGTAAGGTAGTTGCATCTTCCATTAAGATAGTTGTTCTTCTGGAGGTTTGGGCTGTAGCCGCATCTACCTTGGGAGGCGTGTACCAACTTTGAGTGTCCTCATCTGCAAAAGGGTACATACGATGAAACCTGCGGTACAGAGAGTTGCGTTTGTCATAATGTTTCCATTCATTTGAGATATCTTGAATGGATGAATGCACTGGAATCTGTGGACAGGATTTTTATATTCCACAAATGCTGTATCCATGACTGTTAGCTCCTTTTGTACTTCCGAGAGACCTAATGATTTTCTCATGGATTTTACAAGATTATCCATTTAGTCTAGTGAAAAACTACCTGTGACTTTCGTGAGTTCACCCTCATCAGTAGATGACGTACCTGACTGTATTTCAAGAAAGCTGTGTTCTTCCTCTTCAGGCACTCTGGAGGGACCTTCGCCAGGGTCAAACTGACGTGGACGTTTCCTGGCAGATTCCTGCATGGATGAGAAGGTCTCTTGCGTGGAGCTTCTCATCCATGCAATAAAATCCTGGAATTGTGCTGGAACATCACTTGTTGCAGCCCTCTTAAGGCAGTCAGGGCATAACTCGGAAGGATCCTCAGCAGGGAGCTGTTGTTCACATCCCAATCAAGCCTTTAGATTTTATCTTGAAGCTTCTGTTTTGGCTTTGTCTATTTTCTGTTCTTTAGACATCTTAATGCATATGAATCAAAGCTAGCAACAATATAACTGAAATACAAGTATATATGTCAAATTTAAAGGTTTTACTCACTCAGAAAGGATGGCTCCGATTCTCTGCTCCATTTTATGGCTGTCCATGCTGGATAGATGCTTCTTGCGTTCCATGAATGGAACGGATGACGAGTTTCCTGTTGCTGCTTCCTGTTGGGCTACTGCAGAGCGCGCGCTTCAGAAGCGTGACATACACGGAGCAGCTGGCTCTGCGTTTCAAGCTCCTGGCCAGACTGAGTGAGCGGAAGGGGTGGCAGACTCACAGCATACCGGGAGGCTGTACCACGGACCTGAGACTGAGCCATGCGACCGCGGTAAGGCTGGTCACATATTTAGCTTTAAAACAATAAAGGGTGCTGTGGAGGATAGGAATATTCCTCCGTCCTCCAGCTTGGTAGGACCAAATAACTATCGAGGGGAGGAAGTAAAAAGTATTTAAAAGATCTGATTTGGTCCTACCAGCTGGAGGGCGGAGCCAAAACCCACTGTCCATGCCGTGGATTGGACAGGGAGGAACTCCATTGATTTTCTATTCTTAGAAGCAAATTATCTAGATTGCCCCCTCTAATACCTAATTTGGGATTTTGTAAGCCCCAGGCTTTCAGTAGTTCTGGATTATGTTGATGGAAAAACAGAAAGTGTTTAGCTACCGGTGACATCTTTTTGACCATTGTTTGGGAATCTCTTAATGCATATTTGATATTATGTACAAGAAAATTTGCGAATAGTTTTGCCCACATATCGAAGGCCACAGGGGCATTCGAGGCAATATACTACGCCTTTGGTTTGACATGTAATAAAAGAAGAGATGAATATACATTTTCCAAACCTATCTTTGACACTTTTCACAGTGTTCATGTGCTTACACATTACACAGTCACCACAAGAAAATGATCCTTTGACAAATTCCTTTTTAGGGGTACTAAGATGGCTGCGTACTAACATATCTTTAATGTTTGGTGCCCTTCTGCAGCTCATCTGCACTCGATTTCCCAGTATATGTTTAAGATCACTATCTGTTAATAAGAGATGCCAATGTTTATTAATAATAGAGACTAAAGAATTCTACTGACAATTGTAAGTTGTCACAAAGTGAATACCTTGTTCCCGTTGTACACGATCCTTATTATAAAGTAAATAGGGTCGTGATGTATACAAGGCTCTTTTGTAGGCTTTTTTGACACAAGTGGCAGTATAGCCTCTATTCAAAAAACGGATCTTTAGCTGTTCCGATCTAATTTTATAAGTAGTTAAATCACTACAATTGTGTCTTAAGTGCAAAAATTCACCCACCCGAGTGTTAGATTTCATATGGGTGGGGTGATGGCTCTCATAATATAATAAACTGTTAGTGGCTGTCTCTTTTCTATGGAGATCTGTCCTCAATACATCCTCTGGTCCCCTATATATTGTGATGTCTAAAAACACCACCTTAAAGGGATCTTTTTCCATCGTTAATTTAAGATGCATATCATTCAATAGATCAATGAACTTAGTTAACATAGAATCTGACCCTTCCAATAAAATGAAAAGGTTGTCTTTGTAACAAAGCCAAAGTGAAATATGGTCAGTGTAAACAGCATTGACTTCCGTAAAAACTACCGTCTCCTCCCACCAACCCAAATAGAGATTGGCATATGATGGTGCACAGGCACTGCCACATATTTGGAGGTAGGATTTGTTGTCAAACACAAAATAGTTATTGTGAAGAATAAAAGACAGTAACTTTAATACAAAAGTCTTACGATCATCACTAATAGTAGCATAACGATCTGAAAAGTATTTAGATGCTTTAAGACCAAACTTATGGTCTATGGATGTGTACAATGATTCCACATCACATGTGACCAAAATAGTATCTGGTCCTAAAGGTAAAGTGTCAGTTTTTGAAAGTACATCCATGGTATCTTTAACATATGAATTTAAATTCACAACTGATGGTCTCAATATGCAATCTACAAATTTGCTAATTTTCTCTGTTAGACTATCATTACCAGAAAGAATTGGTCTCCCAGGAGGGCACTGGTAATTTTTGTGGATTTTCGGTAACAAGTATAACGTTGGTATCTTAAGCAATAATACTTGCAAGTAGTCCTTTTCAGATCTACTTATAGCACCATTGTCAAAACCATGATTAATCATGTTAGAATAAATACTTAAAGGGATGGTAATACTTAAGTATTACTAATCCCTATAGTAAAGCCCTACTAAAAAAAAGTATTGCCCCCAGTGTCATCTCTCAAATCTTTATGGTTTGAGAGATGAATGCTTCTAAAGTTGCCCTCTCCCTCCCCCTTCCCCACAGTCAGCATTTTAGCTGACTGCAGGGAACAGAGTCGTACGACTTTCAGGCGGCTCTCCAGCACAGCCTGATCGCGTTACTAAAAAAGAAAACTTTCACTGAAATAGTCTTCTACGTGTGCTTGGTTTGGAAGCACACGTAGAAGACCGTTTTAGTTAAAGTTTTTTTTTTTTTAGTTAGCGCAATCGCGGCTCTGCTGCAGAGCCGCCTGAAGATCTATGACCGTATTTCCCTTCAGTCAGCTACAAAGCTGACTTCGGGGAAGGGGGAGGGAGACGGCAACTTTAGAAGTTTTTATCTCTCAAACCATAAAAGTTTGAGAGATGACACTGGGGGCAATACGTTTTTTTTAGTAGGGCTTTATTATAGGGATTAGTAATACTTAAGTATTACTGTCCCTTTAAGAGATCATTAGTAGGATTGGTAAGCAATATTTTATAGCAAGATAAATCTGTAGGTTGTCTGTAGGCTTCTGTTAAATACATTTCTCTAGGCCAAAGAACAACGTTGCCCCACTTATCAGAGGGCATCACTACAATATCTTGCCAAGAATTATTCTCTTTAAGAGTGTGTTGTTCTGAAAAAGTCAAGTTTTTGTTGGCTACCTGATCAGATAGACTCATAACTTCCCTCATAACTATCACATTGAAGGTTTGTATCTCCGGACAGATAGAAGATGGTGGAGTAAAAGTAGACTTTTTCATAGGAACCTCAGGAAGTCTATGTTTTTGAGGAGTCTCTGATTCTATAAGCACAAGCAGTTCATCTAAAGGTTCTTCATCCATTAGAGAAATATCTTCCTCGATTACAGATGATTTTCTATTAGCCAAAAACTTGTGCAACAGAAGTATCCTACTGAATCTAAACAGATGTACTGAAAACTGGTGTGTGTTTGGTGCTCTGTGTGTGAGTGGTGCTGTGTGTGTGTTTGGTGCTATGTGTGTGAGTGGGGCATGTGTGTGTGTGGTGCTGTGTGTGTGAGTGGGGCATGTGTGTGGGGCATGTGTGCGTGTTTGGTGCTGCATGAGTGGGGCATGTGTGTGGGGCATGTGTGCGTGTTTGGTGCTGCGTGAGTGGGGCATGTGTGTGTTTGGTGCTGTGTGAGTGGTGCATGTGTGTTTGTCTGTGGTGTAGGAGCAAGTGGCATCCATTTTGTTTTTTCCTGACTTTTATAGTGGTGGGCGGGCTGCATAGTGAGGGCGGGCCAACTCCCTGCATGATTTTCACACCAATAGCAGTGGCCTTCGGCCACTGCAACTGGCGTGAAAATCACGCCTCCATTGAATCACCCGATGGGAGAAGTAACTTCTCCTTTCTGCCTCTCCTGGGTGTTATGGCAGGCACAAAAAGTCTTTATATATATATATATATATATATATATATATATATATATATATATATATATATATTACATATACACACACATAAATAAGTAGAGATGGTACTCCAATACAAAGTGTTTGTATGAAATTGCCTCAGTGCTCCATCCACAATTAATAAAACAAATGGATGTGGTGAGATCAACCAACGTGGAACAAAAAAAACACTCATAGGTCTTCTATATGGAGAGAAAAACCTTAAAGTTTTGTTTTTGGATCAACATTTCAGCTCATATAAGAGCCTTTCTCAAGACAACCTAACATGTGCAAATACTTGACTTAAATGCAGAGTACCTTGTTAGAGTCCTTGTGTCAATGCAATTTAATTGGTTTCCCAAGTCTGTAGAGAAGGTGTGTTAATTAATGTGAATATTAAAGTACAACAGAGTGAGAAAAATGAATGGAAAAATAAAATGATAAATGACACAATGATCCCTTAATTTGTTTTGGTTTTTTTGGGGATCATTGTGTCATTATTATCATAGTTTTATTTTTCCATTCATTTTTCTCACGCTGCCTTCCTTCACTATGCAAGTTAATTAACACACCTTCTCTATAAACTTGGGAGACCAATTCAATTACGTCAGATATGTGTGCTAATTGCTTTGACACGAGGACTCTAATGAGGTACTCTGTATTTAAGTGAAGTATTTGCACATTATGTTGTCTTGCGAAAAGATTTTGTATTAACCAAAACGGCGATCTAAAAATTAAAAACCTTAATTTTTTTCCTCCATATAGAAGATCTATGAGTGCATTTTTGGTCCATGTTAGTTGATCTCACCACATCCATTTGTTTTCTATTCACTGACAAAGCTGTATACATACCCTAAGAAGAAACCATAAATATCCTGGCAGTTACTGGGGATACGGGGGCAAGCAGTAGAAGACCATTACTATGCCTGAGTTGCAGAATCGTAGCAGCCCGCAAAAAGAACGTCACGTGAAGCCCATAGCTGCAGCGCCCTGCCTATACTAAAGCTTGGCTCTCGCAAGCACTACACAGCTTGTGCAAATGTCGGCTGAGCTCCAGGCCCGCGGGTGAGCACAGAGACTCAATCGGCGAGCTGGAACCAGTGGAGAGCAGCGCTCTGTAATTTCTAGGGACCCCATATAATATAACGGCCCACGGTTCTGGGGTCCCCGCACCGCCACTGTTTATGTTGGCCGTGGATCAGTGCTAGTCCAGCGGATTGCAAAGCACTGTTCTAAAGGGACACATATCTCCAAAGTACCTCAGCTTAGAGCTCTCAGTCTTCCCATCTCCTACTTTCGTCACATTCACTTCTCTCTCCTCTCACCACACTGCCTACCCTGCACCACGGGCCATGGTAGCAGGCTCAAATAACCTCTGCATACTTGGACTCAGTGAAAAACAAATCACAATTGCCATGATGAAAATTGTACTTTTAATCATTATTTTAGTGGCCGAGGGGTGCACAAGGCATTGTTTTGCAATGCTTTGCGTATCCCTCCGCCACTCAAAGGGCTAAGCGCAATAATGCTAAAAACGCTTTCAAGTGGAATTCACAATTCAATTCTCTTCAATCATGTTTAGCCCCACAAACTTTAAACATATAAGAAGTACATTGGTGTACTAACAAGTGCAAAGTTTGTGCCTAAAGAGGACCGGGAAAATCTGGAACACACACGCTGCACCACCACGACAAACAAATTACTATGCCGTTGACATACCTCCCAACATTTCAAATTGCCAAAGAGGGACACTTGTGTTTTAGGGGGTGTTGCTGCGGGCGTGGCTGGTGGGTGGGGCATTACCGAGAATTTTTAGGTTATTTCATGACCTACTGACACCTCCTTGTGTAACCTAAAAATTGACTTATAACAAGACCAAAGTGTTTTATTTACACAAACTAGTATATAAACACCTATACTGACGTTTAAACAAACAATTATGTGAGTTTTATTGCTGTAGAACAATTTAATACACTTATATACACACCACACAATCTGATCGCCTAAAAAGAGGGACATCAGGGTGTGAAAGAGGGACAGAGGGATTTGGGTCTTAAAGAGGGACACTTGGTAGGTATGCCTTGATGCAAAATGCCCTTTTACTATTTCGACTGATAGGGGTGCGAAACACGTTGCTTTGTGTTGCATGCACCTCTGGCAGTCAAAGGGTTAATTCTATGAACGCTACAAAGGTCTTCAACACATTCCGCTGTGCTCACAAAGAGATATGGGTCCCTTCTCTGGAGGTTTACACCCATACCTGGGAACTCTCAGGATTTGACCCTGAGACTCAGGGTTTTGACCCAAATCTCAGGGTGAAGGGCCAAATTCTCAGGGTGAGAGAGGTCTGTGTCACCTACTATATGAATTTCCCCAATTAAATGTTTCCTTAGCCTCTAAACTGGTGCCATTAGTACCAGAAAGACAGTGGCAGATGTCCTGCTTGTCTTGTTTGTGTTCAGGCAGTGAGTTAGCCAAACTGTGGCATGTTAAAGGTCCCTCACACACAGACCGGAGCACCTCTGTGTTAGAGCAAGCAGGCACATATTGCATAAAATCTACATTATGGGAAGCTTTAAAGGTTAATATTTCAAAGATCTCAGGGTCAGCTCATCTTTAAAGTTCCCAGGTATGTCTACACCCATTACATTCATATTATGGGACAAGGGATGACAAATCACTTTAAATGGAATTCGCAGTGCAATTATCTCCAGTCCCTAATGAATGACAACAACAAAACTATATTTAACCAATTCTTTACAACTACACAAAGCCAATTCTTCGGGTGCACAGAAGTTTGGGGCTTACCTCTCAGCTCCCATTCAACAGAGTCTGCTTTATTTCGTCACATTTATTAAGATGTTATACCAGGAAGCCACCAGCAGATGGCGTTACAAAGAGGCAGATATGAAGGAGGAGGACACGTTAGATGTGGATTGACTCTCAAGTCAGGTACTGCTGGTGGGTAATAGCAGAGGCGCCACTAGGGTTGGTGTCACCACTACCCCGTATTTCCGCCATACGGAATCCTTAAAAACGATTAATATCCACACACATATATATATATATATATATATATATATATATATATATATACAAACAACCAAATCTGCGCTCCTCTATATACTGTGAATAGTGTGTGCCCTGTAATGGGCATATATAATAATCATTAGTAAATCTAAGTAAAATAAGTGAGAATTTCGTCCCACGAATTGGCCAATCCATGTGTAAGCTTACCAACCACGCCAAGGTATCTCACTTTATGGTAAGTCCTACTCTAATACACCTACAAATACTATCTAAATTAAAAATCCCTGAAGAAAGATGTTATTTTGAAACGTGTCGGAGGGGACCCATTAAATGGTATTTTGATGTTTTTATTATTATTATATTATTATTAGATTTACTAAGGATTATTATATATGCCCATTACAGGGCACACACTATTCACAGTATATAGAGGAGCGCAGATTTGGTTGTTTGTATGTGTTTTCACTTTTGGGTTTAGGCCCAATGTTAGGGGGACTGGAGAACCCTCTCATTTCTTGCTGCTATCTATATCTTTCATCTTTATATTAATAAGTTATTTATATTTATTATATGGATATTTCATGATGAGTTAGCGCTGCGAGCTTTCTTCTCTTTTTCTCTTTTTGTACACATTTCTCCTTCAGCTCACTTTAGCAGCTTCTCATTTTATCCACTTAAATCACACAGAGAAAAACACATTATTACTTTACTTTATTTCACCATTCCTTTCCTTTTCTATCCCACTTGGCCTTTAAGAACCAGGCTGTTTGGCCTGCTCCATTGTGTATAACCCCTGTCTGTTTGGTATCAACCATCCCTCACATGACTTGTGGGGAAGGTTACAAATAGAGCATAGTTCTCTATGTAATCACTTTATTAATGCAGGCCCATAAGGTCCCTGCACCAGGTAAGTCCTTAATCTACACCTTTTTTATTTTATTGTATGTCTGTTGTTTTTAATTGCACTACACTGGGACCCACAAATAAGAATAAAAACATCAAAATAATATTTAAAGGGTCCCCTCCGACGCGTTTCAAAATAACATCTTTCTTCAGGGATTTTTAATTTAGATAGTATTTGTAGGTGTATTAGAGTAGGACTTACCATAAAGTGAGATACCTTGGCGTGGTTGGTAAGCTTACACATGGATTGGCCAATTCGTGGGACGAAATTCTCACTTATTTTACTTAGATTTACTAAGGATTATTATATATGCCCGTTACAGGGCACACACTATTCACAGTATATAGAGGAGCACAGATTTGGTTGTTTGTATGTGTTTTCACTTTTGGGTTTAGGCCCAATGTTAGGGGGACTGGAGAACCCTCTCATTTCTTGCTGCTATCTATATCTTTCATCTTTATATTAATAAGTTATTTATATTTTTATATGGATATTTCATGAAGAGTTAACGCTGCGAGCTTTCTTCTCTTTTTCTCATATATATATATATATATATATATATATATATATATATATATATGTATATAAAACAATTAACATTAGACTGTGGCACACACTTTCAATCCAAATTACAATTTATATAAATATATAATGGTGCACGTCACATAACAGTGAATATATAATTGTACTCAGCCTGGGATAACCCTGGTTGTGGTAAGGAATAGCACTCATCTGTTGTTCTTCATATCTGTTTAAAGGTGATTCATAATAAAAAGCAACAGGATTGCTAGAGCATCTCTAGCCAAACGTTTTCGGTCCCTCAAATGGACCTTCATCAGGGCAAATGGGTTAACAAGACTAACATACATCTTTAAATACCTTCTTACCGCACCGTGGAGGTCCAACGCCAGCAAAGTGCCAACTGCCTAGCGTTGACCGACACTTCACGGTGCGGTGACGTCATCCTGATCCGTAACTAGGTAACGGATACCTACAACAGAAACATACAGCGGCGCCACCGGCTGTTAGCTAGCGCCACATCGAAACATCACTTGAGTGAAACACAGATTACACACATGACAAAAGTAATGAAACAGAGAGGCACATTCACTCAATTACAGTGAGCACTAGTGTCATACTATCGATGTAAGAATCCACAGTAGTTCCTAACTAAATCCACTAATATTACATCCCATGATAGATTAAACAATAAATATATCCATCAATAAATGATCGGCTGGGAGATCAATAAGGCGACCGCAGGAGAGCGAAAGCTCTCCTGCCTTTCTCTCCTACCACCGGTAGGAGTGAACGGACCGGGGAAACTTCCCTAACGTTATCGGTGACCATGTCACCGATGACGTTGGGATGCTTCCCCCGGTCCCGCCCACTCCTACCCGAAAGTTCGGGTAGGAGAGACGGAGGCGCTTCTCCTCTTGCGTTATTGGTCTCCCATCGCGATCGGCTGGGAGATCAATAACAGGGGGGGCATGAGGAGTGATTCTCATGTCCCCCCACGAGTGCCAGGCTATTTTTTTTTTTACATTCGGCCACTGCATGCCAGTTATACCGGCTTATGCAGTGACCGCATTTTATAGGTACATTGTACGAGCTTGGCACAGTGGGTACAGCTGTCCAAACTCGTACAATGTACCCACCTGGCACTCTAGGGGTTAAATAGGCAAATAACAATATAAAATAATTTGAGAACTTTGTCATGCATTGGCACACTACTTCACAGTAATGAATTGATCAGAGTAATAATCAATCCCTCATATTTGTGCAAAAATATATATTTTATTAAAATACAATATACTATATATATAACAAGTATCAGTAACAATGAAATATATGAGTGATTAGCAATTTAAATAGGTACATAGAAAACCAGACCACACTTATAACCATGAGGATTACCAGCGGTGAAAGGGTTAACCACACATAGGTGTATTCAGAGGTATTAAATAACAATACTTGCATTCAGTAGCATAGAAAAGGTTAATTGATTTTTACAATTAATAAAATACAGTTGGCCGCAGTGTCTCTGAATACCTCTGCCCCAGAAACTGTATAGACTGTGCTAATTATGATGTAAGGGGTATTGTGAGATGAATTAAATAATTCCTCTAACAATTCCTTGTATCATATCTCAATAATAATCAAATTTAGGGAATAACTGGAATAGAATCCCAGATTTAAATCACTATAATTCAATTATATACTGAATTCAAATATTGAATACCTCTGAATGAAATATATAAATTGCAATTAATATAGTCAATCAAAGATTATACAAATAATCTATCTAGAATTAATCCAATAACATATGTCTAGTAAGTATACCAACTTCATGCAACATACATCATAATTTTGACTACAGCAACATATATAAAACCTATAGGCACTCCAAGGGTTAATCCACTCATTTAAAATAAGTGCCAAACCCAGAAGTTATTTTGTCTATTAGAAGTGAATACTTCCAATTTACAAAATATAAGCCTAGCACATACACAGAGGACTTTAGAATGCACACCACAAATAAATAAACAGCAGTTAGAGAGTTAATAAATGAATTCCAAGAATTCCCTTGATTAAATATTAGCTATTATAATTTACCAGAAACACACTATTCTAGACATAACAAAAATTATATTAACTAATATACACAAGGATAAATATATCTCACTGCTATCTCTATTTTATGATCTCTCTGGCAGTTTATAACAATAAATTAATTAATTCTGCGTAATTTCTTAAAGGGATAGTAGTACTTGAAAATAAGTTTATTTTAAAAAAACATGAAAAATGATATAAGTCTTATCTCCCAAACCTTTATGGTTTGGAAGATATTCACTTGTAAAATATAGTAAAATTCTCTTTTCCTGGCTGTTTCAGCCAAGTCTGCCATCTAGTGGACAGATTTGGAATTCGGTCCACAGAGCAACCGGCAGCTTTTTAGCAGTGCAGAGATCACGATCTTTGAAAATAACTACTTAACTGGAACTATCTACAGTGTGCCTGGCTTGAAAGCACACTTTGTAGACCATTCCAATTAAGAAATTATTTTTAAACATGGTGATCTCAGACCGGATTCCAAATCTGAAGGGTGGAGCAATGACGTCACTCCAGGGGAAACTTTACTTCTGAATATCTCCCAAACCATAAAGGTTTGGGAGTTAAGACATATCATTTTTCATGTTTTTTTTTAAGGGCTACAATATAAAATAAACTTATTTTCAAGTATTACTATCCCTTTAATTACTATGCTAAATATAGCTGATTATAATATTTTTCATAAAACTGGCCAGGCTTCTATGGGCAAATATATATATAATTTTTCTCAAATATAGAGGAAATATACTTATTTTGAAATTAGGCAGAATTAGAATAAATAAAATATAATTACCAGGTTGATCAGTGTGGATTCTTGAAGTTATCAGGTGTTGTCAGGAATTTAATCAGCAGAGCCTTCTTTTTTCCATAAAAAAATGTTCTAACTTGAGTAAAGTTCTAAAATATTATTGCTAAACTGGAGGAGACTGTTGTCATCTTCTTCCCGTGACTGGGATCGTCTCTGACGTTAATACAATTTGCTTCAGTTCATGTCACGGTTTTACTGAACACTCAGACAATTTGGTTAAGATAAAACAATGAAGCTTTATTAACAACTTAATAAAGAACAGAGGTGCCCTTCTCGGGTCCAGACTTCAAACAGAGGATAGTACTATTGAATCTGACACAGGTCAGGGCATAAACAGATAACAAAATATGCAACAATGACTGGAACAGAGACTGGAACAAAACCTCAGCAGTACAGGTCAGGAGAGGCCCTACGAGGGACTGATACTGCAGGGCAGACACCCCAATAGATAGGGAAGAGAATAGGCTCTACCTGCCTTACCTATAACCGGGTAAGGCAGCCCAAACAATGGTACCAATGAGTATACTGAGGAAGTGCCCGGAGGCATGCAGAGTAGGCACAGTCTGCACAGAGGGCAACAGCTGTAGATATAGGCAGACTGCTCTAAATAGTGTAACTGGAGGTAGCGGGTAAGTGCAGACTGACAGGTGATAGAACCGCTAGTGACCGTAGAGCACAGGCTGTATAGTTTGCAAACGGAGATTGCAAGGAGGCACAGGCTGAGAGGTAGCGCAACCGGAGGCAGCGGGTAAGAGCAGACTGACAGGTGGTAGCACCGCTAGTGACCGGAGAGCACAGGCTGTATAGTATGCAAACGGAGGCTGCAAGGAGGCACAGGCTAAGAGGTAGCGCAACCGGAGGCAGCGGGTAAGAGCAGACTGACAGGTGGTAGCACCGCTAGTGACCGGAGAGCACAGTATGTACAGCATGCAAACAGAGGCTGCAATGAGGCACGGCTGACAGGTATCGCAACCGGAGGCAACGGATAAGCACCGACTGGCAGGCAACCATTAAGGCAAAGGCAATGGGCACAAGACAGGGACAACAGAAGCACTAGCGACAAGCAGACGCTAGGTGAGTAGCCGAAGCCTGGAACGGTACACAGAAAGCGGAAGTCAGCCAAAGCCAGAATCGGTGTACGGAGAGCGGTAGTCAGCCAAAAGCCTGGATCGGTACACAGAGAGCGGTAGTCAGCCAGAGCCTAGATCGGTACACGAGCGGTAGTCAGCCAAGCCTGGGTCAGTACACAGAGAGAGGTAGTCAGCCAAAGCCTGGATCTGTACACAGAGAGCGGTAGTCAGCCAAAGCCTGGATCAGTACACAGAGAGCAGAGTCAGCCAAATCGGTAGCGGATCGTAGTCAGGCAAGCCGGGTCCAAACAATACGGGCAGCGAAGACAGGAGCAAGGTCAGACGAAACCGGATCATACACGGAACAGGAACACAGCAACAAACGTCAGGTCAGGAACACCATGAAAGGGCACCGGCATAGTGACAGGAGGGCGTATATAAAGGCAAGCCCTGGGAGGGGTTAACAACCCAGAACCAATAAGAAGCAGCCAAAGCAAACCCAGAAGTAGGAATGTCGCTCAGGCAGAATCACGGGCACCGTGATAGTTCATCAACTACTTAATGGCATCAACTTGTTCCCAGAAGATGAGGCACTTGTTTTCTTCAATAATTGGAACTATCTCTCCATTTAGGAAATCAATATACCAGTTTTGTTGATAGAAAGACGTTTTTGTCTAATACGAATAGTTGCTTGGTCTACTCAAGTATCTCCATAGTTTTGACTTGAGTTGAAAAGGCACGCAGATCATATCAGACTCCCAGTTTTGGAAACACGTGATGGGAGAAATGTCAAATTTCTTCTTAGATGGCGATTTAGGGGAGCAGGTTGGCAAAACTCCTCTGGGATATAAACTCTTCTCTGTTAGGATGGACTCCGGCATCTCTTGCCCAACAGTTCTTGATAAAGGCACTGGAACCACGCTTGGCTGTGTCCGGAACTACTGTCACAGAAGAAGGATGATCCATATCACAGCTTTGGCCAGGACTCCTGTCATCGAAGTAGGATGATCCACATCACGGCCTTGGTCTTGATGTCCATAAGCATGGCAACTGTCAACCAATCTCACTCTTTTAAGAACTCTTTGGTCTAAAAGAAATGACACATGAGTGATCTCATATTGAAACATTTGTTGCATGCATACATACATGACAATACAGTTTCAATCAGTATCCCTATGACCATGGTACTGTTATGATTACTGTATATTGATTTTGCACCAGTTTGTTTGTGGCCTTGCTAGCCTTAAGCTAAACTATCATAAACTATCACTCTCTGTCTCTACTCTTCCCCCTTTTACAGAGGAATGACCCTCAGCTGTATTCTACAAACAAAACCTTGTCAAAAGGAAAAATAAAATTAGTATAACAACATTTTCAGAGAATCATAGAGCATCAAACCATTTGTTGACGAGATATGTTAGAGTGTTAGTGGGGAACATACATGCCACACAGAGAGACAAAAGAGAGAGCGACGTTTCACTGAAACAAAAGAAGACAATAGAACCAAATATGACAATGTCATTTGGATAATCATGGATACTCATCGATCCGATGATTAAAATAGGATCCTTGTTCTTCTTTCGCTTCTCCTTCTATGATCTGTAACTGAGATTTAGGGTGACAAGCACGCAATTGGTTTATATGAACCCACTTTTCTACAATTTCACCATTAATAGGAATAGAAACCTTACAGACAACTGGAGATATCTTATCAGTAATGATATATGGCCCTCTCCATGAGGCTAAGAATTTATTTTCTCTTACCTGGTTTCTTGCAAAATTGTACAGATAAACACGATCATTTACCTCATACTCCCTTTTGGTGATTTTTAGGTCATAGTAAGTCTTATTACTTACCACTGCTTTCTCCAGATTTTTCTGTGCAAATGCATGTTGTAAATGCTTGCGTAGCTGGTCTATGTATTGGTGTGTTGTGGAGGCATTAATTAGATTTTGATCGGATGTACGGTATAGCAAGTGCTGGGGTAGGACCATCTTTCTACCTGTCATTAATTCAAATGGTGACATTTTCGTGGCTGCACTGGGAGTAGCCCGAATAGCCATGAGAACTAGGGGTAGTTTAAGATCCCAATCCTTACCTGATTCCTTAACAAATTTCTTGAGAATGTTAGCAATGGATTGGTTATATCGCTCCACCCCACCACTTGACGCAGGACGGTAAGCGATATGTAATTTACGTTTTACCCCCAATAGTTTCCAGAGTTTGCTCATCACTTCGCTGGTGAAATGACTACCTCTGTCAGATTCAATCCGCTGTGGTAGGCCAAACCTGTTGAACACATGGTTAATTAACAAAGCAGCAGCGGTTTCTGCAGTATTGTTGTTTGCGGGTAAACATTCAACCCATTTGGTGAACAGACAAGTAAGCGTTAGCATATACTTGTTCCCCCCCTTGCTGTCCTAGTAACCGGTCCTGTAAAATCCATTTGAATATCCGACCACGGAAATGACATCCCCCTCTTCTGTAGTGGTGCACGATGAGTGGGGCGAGATGGTTGGAATTGGGAACACACCAAACAACCTTGACAATAGGTTTGTATGTCTTTAAACATATGAGGCCAATATGCGTAATCACGGATAATCTCATATGTGATTTTGTCGCCGCGTTGACCTGAAGGAGGTGCATCATGAGCATGTTGAAGCATTAAACCTCTAAATGCAGTAGGTACAACCCATTGTTGTATTCCATTTTTAGAAGTTCTGATTAACAGACCATCTTGTATATGGAACTGGGCCTTGGATCTCATCAAGATCCTTAAGTCTTCTTTTCCCACCCAGTCCTCCTCAGAAATTGGGTGGTTTAGGGGGTCTTCTATGTGCTTATAGAATAGCCCTATGATAGTGTCCCCCTTCTGACTTGTATCAGGTCCTCACTAGGTGAGTCTTTAATCCACTGTGCTACCGGAGTGTTTGCTTCATTACAGGCTTGTTGCCTAGTAACATCATTTATCTGTACAGGACCCAATAGATATGATATATCTAAGGCCTCCCCCTTAAGGGCGCCTTCTTTAGCCAATAGATCGGCTAGATCATTACCTTGTTTTTCAGGGCCTAGGACCTTCACGGTGCGGTGACGTCATCCTGATCCGTAACTAGGTAACGGATACCTACAACAGAAACATACAGCGGCGCCACCGGCTGTTAGCTAGCGCCACATCGAAACATCACTTGAGTGAAACACAGATTACACACATGACAAAAGTAATGAAACAGAGAGGCACATTCACTCAATTACAGTGAGCACTAGTGTCATACTATCGATGTAAGAATCCACAGTAGTTCCTAACTAAATCCACTAATATTACATCCCATGATAGATTAAACAATAAATATATCCATCAATAAATGATCGGCTGGGAGATCAATAAGGCGACCGCAGGAGAGCGAAAGCTCTCCTGCCTTTCTCTCCTACCACCGGTAGGAGTGAACGGACCGGGGAAACTTCCCTAACGTTATCGGTGACCATGTCACCGATGACGTTGGGATGCTTCCCCCGGTCCCGCCCACTCCTACCCGAAAGTTCGGGTAGGAGAGACGGAGGCGCTTCTCCTCTTGCGTTATTGATCTCCCAGCGCGATCGGCTGGGAGATCAATAACAGGGGGGCATGAGGAGTGATCCTCATGTCCCCCCACGAGTGCCAGGCTATTTTTTTTTTTACATTCGGCCACTGCATGCCAGTTATACCGGCTTATGCAGTGACCGCATTTTATAGGTACATTGTACGAGCTTGGCACAGTGGGTACAGCTGTCCAAACTCGTACAATGTACCCACCTGGCACTCTAGGGGTTAAATAGGCAAATAACAATATAAAATAATTTGAGAACTTTGTCATGCATTGGCACACTACTTCACAGTAATGAATTGATCAGAGTAATAATCAATCCCTCATATTTGTGCAAAAATATATATTTTATTAAAATACAATATACTATATATATAACAAGTATCAGTAACAATGAAATATATGAGTGATTAGCAATTAAAATAGGTACATAGAAAACCAGACCACACTTATAACCATGAGGATTACCAGCGGTGAAAGGGTTAACCACACATAGGTGTATTCAGAGGTATTAAATAACAATACTTGCATTCAGTAGCATAGAAAAGGTTAATTGATTTTTACAATTAATAAAATACAGTTGGCCGCAGTGTCTCTGAATACCTCTGCCCCAGAAACTGTATAGACTATGCTAATTATGATGTAAGGGGTATTGTGAGATGAATTAAATAATTCCTCTAACAATTCCTTGTATCATATCTCAATAATAATCAAATTTAGGGAATAACTGGAATAGAATCCCAGATTTAAATCACTATAATTCAATTATATACTGAATTCAAATATTGAATACCTCTGAATGAAATATATAAATTGCAATTAATATAGTCAGTCAAAGATTATACAAATAATCTATCTAGAATTAATCCAATAACATATGTCTAGTAAGTATACCAACTTCATGCAACATACATCATAATTTTGACTACAGCAACATATATAAAACCTATAGGCACTCCAAGGGTTAATCCACTCATTTAAAATAAGTGCCAAACCCAGAAGTTATTTTGTCTATTAGAAGTGAATACTTCCAATTTACAAAATATAAGCCTAGCACATACACAGAGGACTTTAGAATGCACACCACAAATAAATAAACAGCAGTTAGAGAGTTAATAAACCCAGAAGTAGGAATGTCGCTCAGGCAGAATCACGGGCACCGTGATAGTTCATCAACTACTTAATGGCATCAACTTGTTCCCAGAAGATGAGGCACTTGTTTTCTTCAATAATTGGAACTATCTCTCCATTTAGGAAATCAATATACCAGTTTTGTTGATAGAAAGACGTTTTTGTCTAATACGAATAGTTGCTTGGTCTACTCAAGTATCTCCATAGTTTTGGCTTGAGTTGAAAAGGCACGCAGATCATATCAGACTCCCAGTTTTGGAAACACGTGATGGGAGAAATGTCAAATTTCTTCTTAGATGGCGATTTAGGGGAGCAGGTTGGCAAAACTCCTCTGGGATATAAACTCTTCTCTGTTAGGATGGACTCCGGCATCTCTTGCCCAACAGTTCTTGATAAAGGCACTGGAACCACGCTTGGCTGTGTCCGGAACTACTGTCACAGAAGAAGGATGATCCATATCACAGCTTTGGCCAGGACTCCTGTCATCGAAGTAGGATGATCCACATCACGGCCTTGGTCTTGATGTCCATAAGCATGGCAACTGTCAACCAATCTCACTCTTTTAAGAACTCTTTGGTCTAAAAGAAATGACACATGAGTGATCTCATATTGAAACATTTGTTGCATGCATACATACATGACAATACAGTTTCAATCAGTATCCCTATGACCATGGTACTGTTATGATTACTGTATATTGATTTTGCACCAGTTTGTTTGTGGCCTTGCTAGCCTTAAGCTAAACTATCATAAACTATCACTCTCTGTCTCTACTCTTCCCCCTTTTACAGAGGAATGACCCTCAGCTGTATTCTACAAACAAAACCTTGTCAAAAGGAAAAATAAAATTAGCATAACAAAATTTTCAGAGAATCATAGAGCATCAAACCATTTGTTGACGAGATATGTTAGAGTGTTAGTGGGGAACATACATGCCACACAGAGAGACAAAAGAGAGAGCGACGTTTCACTGAAACAAAAGAAGACAATAGAACCAAATATGACAATGTCATTTGGATAATCATGGATACTCATCAATCCGAGGATTAAAATAGGATCCTTGTTCTTCTTCCGCTTCTCCTTCTATGATCTGTAACTGAGATTTAGGGTGACAAGCACGCAATTGGTTTATATGAACCCACTTTTCTACAATTTCACCATTAATAGGAATAGAAACCTTACAGACAACTGGAGATATCTTATCAGTAATGATATATGGCCCTCTCCATGAGGCTAAGAATTTATTTTCTCTTACCTGGTTTCTTGCAAAATTGTACAGATAAACACGATCATTTACCTCATACTCCCTTTTGGTGATTTTTAGGTCATAGTAAGTCTTATTACTTACCACTGCTTTCTCCAGATTTTTCTGTGCAAATGCATGTTGTAAATGCTTGCGTAGCTGGTCTATGTATTGGTGTGTTGTGGAGGCATTAATTAGATTTTGATCGGATGTACGGTATAGCAAGTGCTGGGGTAGGACCATCTTTCTACCTGTCATTAATTCAAATGGTGACATTTTCGTGGCTGCACTGGGAGTAGCCCGAATAGCCATGAGAACTAGGGGTAGTTTAAGATCCCAATCCTTACCTGATTCCTTAACAAATTTCTTGAGAATGTTAGCAATGGATTGGTTATATCGCTCCACCCCACCACTTGACGCAGGACGGTAAGCGATATGTAATTTACGTTTTACCCCCAATAGTTTCCAGAGTTTGCTCATCACTTCGCTGGTGAAATGACTACCTCTGTCAGATTCAATCCGCTGTGGTAGGCCAAACCTGTTGAACACATGGTTAATTAACAAAGCAGCAGCGGTTTCTGCAGTATTGTTGTTTGCGGGTAAACATTCAACCCATTTGGTGAACAGACAAGTAAGCGTTAGCATATACTTGTTCCCCCCCTTGCTGTCCTAGTAACCGGTCCTGTAAAATCCATTTGAATATCCGACCACGGAAATGACATCCCCCTCTTCTGTAGTGGTGCACGATGAGTGGGGCGAGATGGTTGGAATTGGGAACACACCAAACAACCTTGACAATAGGTTTGTATGTCTTTAAACATATGAGGCCAATATGCGTAATCACGGATAATCTCATATGTGATTTTGTCGCCGCGTTGACCTGAAGGAGGTGCATCATGAGCATGTTGAAGCATTAAACCTCTAAATGCAGTAGGTACAACCCATTGTTGTATTCCATTTTTAGAAGTTCTGATTAACAGACCATCTTGTATATGGAACTGGGCCTTGGATCTCATCAAGATCCTTAAGTCTTCTTTTCCCACCCAGTCCTCCTCAGAAATTGGGTGGTTTAGGGGGTCTTCTATGTGCTTATAGAATAGCCCTATGATAGTGTCCCCCTTCTGACTTGTATCAGGTCCTCACTAGGTGAGTCTTTAATCCACTGTGCTACCGGAGTGTTTGCTTCATTACAGGCTTGTTGCCTAGTAACATCATTTATCTGTACAGGACCCAATAGATATGATATATCTAAGGCCTCCCCCTTAAGGGCGCCTTCTTTAGCCAATAGATCGGCTAGATCATTACCTTGTTTTTCAGGGCCTAGGACCTTCACGGTGCGGTGACGTCATCCTGATCCGTAACTAGGTAACGGATACCTACAACAGAAACATACAGCGGCGCCACCGGCTGTTAGCTAGCGCCACATCGAAACATCACTTGAGTGAAACACAGATTACACACATGACAAAAGTAATGAAACAGAGAGGCACATTCACTCAATTACAGTGAGCACTAGTGTCATACTATCGATGTAAGAATCCACAGTAGTTCCTAACTAAATCCACTAATATTACATCCCATGATAGATTAAACAATAAATATATCCATCAATAAATGATCGGCTGGGAGATCAATAAGGCGACCGCAGGAGAGCGAAAGCTCTCCTGCCTTTCTCTCCTACCACCGGTAGGAGTGAACGGACCGGGGAAACTTCCCTAACGTTATCGGTGACCATGTCACCGATGACGTTGGGATGCTTCCCCCGGTCCCGCCCACTCCTACCCGAAAGTTCGGGTAGGAGAGACGGAGGCGCTTCTCCTCTTGCGTTATTGATCTCCCAGCGCGATCGGCTGGGAGATCAATAACAGGGGGGGCATGAGGAGTGATCCTCATGTCCCCCCACGAGTGCCAGGCTATTTTTTTTTTTACATTCGGCCACTGCATGCCAGTTATACCGGCTTATGCAGTGACCGCATTTTATAGGTACATTGTACGAGCTTGGCACAGTGGGTACAGCTGTCCAAACTCGTACAATGTACCCACCTGGCACTCTAGGGGTTAAATAGGCAAATAACAATATAAAATAATTTGAGAACTTTGTCATGCATTGGCACACTACTTCACAGTAATGAATTGATCAGAGTAATAATCAATCCCTCATATTTGTGCAAAAATATATATTTTATTAAAATACAATATACTATATATATAACAAGTATCAGTAACAATGAAATATATGAGTGATTAGCAATTAAAATAGGTACATAGAAAACCAGACCACACTTATAACCATGAGGATTACCAGCGGTGAAAGGGTTAACCACACATAGGTGTATTCAGAGGTATTAAATAACAATACTTGCATTCAGTAGCATAGAAAAGGTTAATTGATTTTTACAATTAATAAAATACAGTTGGCCGCAGTGTCTCTGAATACCTCTGCCCCAGAAACTGTATAGACTATGCTAATTATGATGTAAGGGGTATTGTGAGATGAATTAAATAATTCCTCTAACAATTCCTTGTATCATATCTCAATAATAATCAAATTTAGGGAATAACTGGAATAGAATCCCAGATTTAAATCACTATAATTCAATTATATACTGAATTCAAATATTGAATACCTCTGAATGAAATATATAAATTGCAATTAATATAGTCAGTCAAAGATTATACAAATAATCTATCTAGAATTAATCCAATAACATATGTCTAGTAAGTATACCAACTTCATGCAACATACATCATAATTTTGACTACAGCAACATATATAAAACCTATAGGCACTCCAAGGGTTAATCCACTCATTTAAAATAAGTGCCAAACCCAGAAGTTATTTTGTCTATTAGAAGTGAATACTTCCAATTTACAAAATATAAGCCTAGCACATACACAGAGGACTTTAGAATGCACACCACAAATAAATAAACAGCAGTTAGAGAGTTAATAAACCCAGAAGTAGGAATGTCGCTCAGGCAGAATCACGGGCACCGTGATAGTTCATCAACTACTTAATGGCATCAACTTGTTCCCAGAAGATGAGGCACTTGTTTTCTTCAATAATTGGAACTATCTCTCCATTTAGGAAATCAATATACCAGTTTTGTTGATAGAAAGACGTTTTTGTCTAATACAAATAGTTGCTTGGTCTACTCAAGTATCTCTATAGTTTTGGCTTGAGTTGAAAAGGCACGCAGATCATATCAGACTCCCAGTTTTGGAAACACGTGATGGGAGAAATGTCAAATTTCTTCTTAGATGGCGATTTAGGGGAGCAGATTGGCAAAACTCCTCTGGGATATAAACTCTTCTCTGTTAGGATGGACTCCGGCATCTCTTGCCCAACAGTTCTTGATAAAGGCACTGGAACCACGCTTGGCTGTGTCCGGAACTACTGTCACAGAAGAAGGATGATCCATATCACAGCTTTGGCCAGGACTCCTGTCATCGAAGTAGGATGATCCACATCACGGCCTTGGTCTTGATGTCCATAAGCATGGCAACTGTCAACCAATCTCACTCTTTTAAGAACTCTTTGGTCTAAAAGAAATGACACATGAGTGATCTCATATTGAAACATCTGTTGCATGCATACATACATGACAATACAGTTTCAATCAGTATCCCTATGACCATGGTACTGTTATGATTACTGTATATTGATTTTGCACCAGTTTGTTTGTGGCCTTGCTAGCCTTAAGCTAAACTATCATAAACTATCACTCTCTGTCTCTACTCTTCCCCCTTTTACAGAGGAATGACCCTCAGCTGTATTCTACAAACAAAACCTTGTCAAAAGGAAAATAAAATTAGCATAACAACATTTTCAGAGAATCATAGAGCATCAAACCATTTGTTGACGAGATATGTTAGAGTGTTAGTGGGGAACATACATGCCACACAGAGAGACAAAAGAGAGAGCGACGTTTCACTGAAACAAAAGAAGACAATAGAACCAAATATGACAATGTCATTTGGATAATCATGGATACTCATCGATCCGATGATTAAAATAGGATCCTTGTTCTTCTTTCGCTTCTCCTTCTATGATCTGTAACTGAGATTTAGGGTGACAAGCACGCAATTGGTTTATATGAACCCACTTTTCTACAATTTCACCATTAATAGGAATAGAAACCTTACAGACAACTGGAGATATCTTATCAGTAATGATATATGGCCCTCTCCATGAGGCTAAGAATTTATTTTCTCTTACCTGGTTTCTTGCAAAATTGTACAGATAAACACGATCATTTACCTCATACTCCCTTTTGGTGATTTTTAGGTCATAGTAAGTCTTATTACTTACCACTGCTTTCTCCAGATTTTTCTGTGCAAATGCATGTTGTAAATGCTTGCGTAGCTGGTCTATGTATTGGTGTGTTGTGGAGGCATTAATTCGATTTTGATCGGATGTACGGTATAGCAAGTGCTGGGGTAGGACCATCTTTCTACCTGTCATTAATTCAAATGGTGACATTTTCGTGGCTGCACTGGGAGTAGCCCGAATAGCCATGAGAACTAGGGGTAGTTTAAGATCCCAATCCTTACCTGATTCCTTAACAAATTTCTTGAGAATGTTAGCAATGGATTGGTTATATCGCTCCACCCCACCACTTGACGCAGGACGGTAAGCGATATGTAATTTACGTTTTACCCCCAATAGTTTCCAGAGTTTGCTCATCACTTCGCTGGTGAAATGACTACCTCTGTCAGATTCAATCCGCTGTGGTAGGCCAAACCTGTTGAACACATGGTTAATTAACAAAGCAGCAGCGGTTTCTGCAGTATTGTTGTTTGCGGGTAAACATTCAACCCATTTGGTGAACAGACAAGTAAGCGTTAGCATATACTTGTTCCCCCCCTTGCTGTCCTAGTAACCGGTCCTGTAAAATCCATTTGAATATCCGACCACGGAAATGACATCCCCCTCTTCTGTAGTGGTGCACGATGAGTGGGGCGAGATGGTTGGAATTGGGAACACACCAAACAACCTTGACAATAGGTTTGTATGTCTTTAAACATATGAGGCCAATATGCGTAATCACGGATAATCTCATATGTGATTTTGTCGCCGCGTTGACCTGAAGGAGGTGCATCATGAGCATGTTGAAGCATTAAACCTCTAAATGCAGTAGGTACAACCCATTGTTGTATTCCATTTTTAGAAGTTCTGATTAACAGACCATCTTGTATATGGAACTGGGCCTTGGATCTCATCAAGATCCTTAAGTCTTCTTTTCCCACCCAGTCCTCCTCAGAAATTGGGTGGTTTAGGGGGTCTTCTATGTGCTTATAGAATAGCCCTATGATAGTGTCCCCCTTCTGACTTGTATCAGGTCCTCACTAGGTGAGTCTTTAATCCACTGTGCTACCGGAGTGTTTGCTTCATTACAGGCTTGTTGCCTAGTAACATCATTTATCTGTACAGGACCCAATAGATATGATATATCTAAGGCCTCCCCCTTAAGGGCGCCTTCTTTAGCCAATAGATCGGCTAGATCATTACCTTGTTTTTCAGGGCCTAGGACCTTGGAATGCCCCTTGGTCTTTTTCCAATAGATGGTAAGGCCATTTGATAGCACAAGATTGTCAACCTCACAAAACAATTTACCATGTTTCACTGGTTTATTATTGGATCGGAGCATATGGCTTTTCCAACCTGGGAGGTATTCTACAAAGCTTTGGCGAACATAATTAGAATCAGTGATAATGACAAACTCCTTTATGTTATGCTCAATAGCTAATAGGACTGTCTTGTAGACTGCACAGAGCTCAGCCACTTGGCTACTCTGTGGTCATAGACTATACCCTTTAGATATAATAGAGCACTCACCTGTCCAGGTAATCCCAATACCTGCCACCAGTTTCCTTTCAGTACCAGTCGTGATATGGTAGGAACACCCGTCAATGTACGTGGTTGGTAAGGTTGTACAATAATTCTCATCAAATGCCTTATAGGGGGGAAAGCAATTGTTCCTCAAGGTAATCGTTTCCACTGTTAGCAATCTCTGTGGGAGGTGCTGAACAATCATGGAGCTTGGCGAGTCCTTGAGCTACAGGATTCTTCTTGTTTTGCTTATACCTAATCTCTAATGGACATTCTTGAAGGGATAAAGTCCAAGCAGTTATCGTACTATTGGAGAGGTGTCCTTCCTTTATCCGGTCACTTTGCAAATACTGCAAAGGCTGATGAGCGGTTTCAATGATGATCTTCTCACCCTGAATAAAACTCTGAAAGTTCTGTAATGCCCAAACAGTAGCCAATAAAGCTTTCTCACAGTCATTAAATTTAATTTCCACGGAAGACAGGGATTTGCTAGCATATGCAATAACCTTATTCAGGTTATTCTGCTTTTGATACAAAACCCTGCTGAGACTAAGATTATTGAATCCTGTCTCAAGAAAAAATGGCTTACCTCCTTCTGGATAAGCCAGACAAGGAGCCTGGGTGAGTCTACTCTTGAGCTCAGATGCGCCATGTTCCTGAGCTTCACCCCAGATCCATGGTTGATCTTTCTTCAATAGTAACATAGTAACATAGTAAATTAGGTTGAAAAAAGACACAAGTCCATCAAGTTCAACCTTCGCCTCATACCTCAGTAACTGAGAATTTTATAGCTTTCCTGCTACCAATTAAATTAGTCTTTATCAGACCTTCCTGATCAGCCTACTGATAAGCAGTATAACTCTGTATGTTCCCTTTTGAAAGAAATGTATCTAATCTTCTCTTAAATGTATCCATTGTATCTGCCATAACTACCTCCCTGGGCAATGAATTCCACAATTTGACAGACCTTACCGTAAAAAAACCCTTCCTCTGCTGAAGTTTAAACCTCCTTTCCTCTAATCTCAAGGGGTGTCCCCTGGTCACCTGATCAGGCCTGGGAATAAATAGCTCACCGCAGAGATCCTTGTATTGACCTCTCATATACAATGTGATAAGGTCTCCTCTTAGTCGTCTTTTCTCTAGAGTAAATAAACCAAGTTTGTTTAGTCGTTCCTCATATGTCAAGTCCTCCATTCCCTTAATTAATTTTGTTGCTCTCCGCTGTACCCTCTCTAGTTCTAGTATATCCTTTTTCAGAACCGGTGCCCAAAATTGCACTGCATACTCAAGGTGAGGTCTTACCAATGATTTTTATAATGGCAAAATAATGTTATCCACTCTTGCTTCAATACCTCTTTTTATGCAAGACAGGACTTTGTTTGCCTTTGCTACTACTGTTTGACACTGGTCACTGTTTCCAAGTTTGTAGTTGACAAGGATACCCAGGTCTTTTTCTAGCAACGAGTCCCCTAAAATTATTCCATTAAGTTTATAAGTAGCCTTGGGATTGTTTCCTCCCAAATGCATGACTTTACACTTCCCCACATTAAACTTCATATTCCACATGTTTGCCCAATCTGACATTGTATGTAAGTCCCTCTGTAGAGAGAAAATATCCTGTTCTGAATTAATGACTTTGCATAATTTAGTATCATCTGAAAATATTGATATTTTGCTTTCTATATCTATTTCCAGGTCATTTATAAACATGTTAAAAAGCAGCGGACCCAATACTGAACCCTGAGGTACTCCACTCTCCACTTTAACTGTACTGGAGAATTTTCCATTTACAACCACACACTGTTCCCTATCCTTCAGCCAGTTTTGTATCCAATTGCAAAGGTTATCTCCTAGCCCCAATTTCCTTATTTTATACACCAGCCTTCTGTGTGGTACTGTATCAAATGCCTTTGCAAAGTCTAGATACACTACATCTACTGCCTTGCCATTGTCAAGGTTGCTGCTTACCTCCTCATAGAAGCTGAAAAGATTAGTTTGGCATGATCCATTCTTCATAAAACCATGTTGATTCATGCTAATGATCTTATTTTTTGTGTTGTAATCCTGAATATAGTCCCTTATTATCCCTTCTATTAGTTTTCCCACTACAGAGGTCAAACTCACTGGTCTATAATTCCCAGGTTCTGTTTTAGTTCCCTTTTTAAATAGAGGCACTATGTTAGCTCTTTGCCAATCCTGTGGCACTGTGCCTGTGGTAATAGAATCTTTAAAGAGTAAATATAGGGGGTTTTGCTAACACTGCACTGAGTTCCTGAAGAACCCTTGGATGTATACCATCAGGACCCGGTGCTTTGTCGGTCTTAATTTTGTTCAGTCTTCCCATGACATCTCCTTGAGTTAACCCAATATCTATTAATTGTATTGTTTTATTTGTTACTTGCTCCCTTGTATATACTGATGCAAAGAAAGTGTTTAAAACATCAGCCTTTTCCTTTTCCTCACTAACCAACTCACCCATCTCATTTTTGAATGGTCCAATGCACTCCCTCTTAAGTTTTTTGCTATTTATATATTTAAAAAACTTTTTTGGATTAGTCTTGCTTTCCCTTGCAATTCCAGTTTCATTATCTATTTTTGCTACCCTAATTGCCTTTTTGCAGTCTTTGTTGCACTCCCTGTATTTTAAGAAAGATTGTTCAGTTTCTTCTGACTTAAATAATTTGAATGCTTTTTTTTTCCTTGCCATTTCCTTCTTTACATGTGCAGTTAACCACATTGGCTGTGACTTACTTCTTTTGCACTTGTTCCCCATTGATATATACTGTTGGGTACATTTCTGCAACCTAAATTTGAATTCTGACCATTTTTCCTCAGTATTTTTGCCTTTAAATAAAATATCCCAGTCTATGTGTTGCATCGAGGCCCTTAACAATTTGAAGTTCGATTTTTTAAAATTAAGAGTTTTGGCTGAACCTACACATTTTTGCTTTGCCAGACAGATCTCAAATGTAACCATGTTGTGATCACTGTTTCCCAAATGTTCTCTTACCTTAATATTGGATACTATTTCTGTGTTATTAGTGATCACTAGGTCCAATACATTGTTATTTCTTGTCGGCACTTCCACCATTTGTGACATGTAGCTTTCATGAAGCGTGTTCAAAAACCTGCTACCTTTAGCAGGGTTTAGTTATTTCTGAATAATTATCAATAAACTTCCGGGAATAATTCATCATGCCTAGGAAGGATCTCAATTCATGGAGATTAATTGGTGTTTTGGATTTAACTATCGCTTCCACCTTCTTTCTTTGCGGGTTTAACCCTTCAGTGGTCACCTCATGTCCAAGAAAGTTAACTTTGGTGCGGCACATCTGTGCCTTTTTGAGCGACAGTTTAACACCAGCTTCCTTTAGCTGAATAAAACATTTAATCTCTGTGATATGTTTTTGGAATGTAGTACTTTTAATCAGGGCATCATCCACATAGTAGAGAGTCCCCCTAGCCATAGCATCAGGCATAGCCTTGTGCATAAAAATGTTAAATTCATGACCTGAGTTGATATACCCAAAAGGCATTCTAACCCAGGCATATTGTACTCCTCCAAAGGTGAAAGCTAGCTTATATTGGTCTTCCTCACTGACTTTAATGGTCCAGTACCCTTGGGCACAGTCAATTGCTGTAAAGAATTTGGACCCTTGCATCTGAGCCAAACATTGATCTATATACGGCACCGGCCAGCCAGACATATATACATGTTTGTTCAGTTGCCTTAAGTCAGCACACAAACTCCATTGACCATTGGGTTTAAGGATTTCGAAGATGGGGTTATTATATGAGCTTTGCACTGGCCGTATAATACCCCTCTCTTTGAGGTTCCTTATGATCGCTGCCAATGAGTCATAGGACGCAAGTGGAAGACAGTACTGTTTGATGTATACAGGAGGTAACTTAGGGTCAGTTTGTATGCGGGCAATGTGTATGTTTGTTAAACCATAATCATAAGAATCCTTGGCAAACAGCTCTTGCAATTCCGTAAGTATTTCCCTTAGCTGTTGGCGTTCAGAATCATCAGAGCACGCATCGGCTAGAGAGATTTGCTCTTCTACTAGCTCATTAAAACTTGGAAATGCTTCAGGTTTACCTAACTCATAGGTTTTCTCAAGCTGTGTAGATAAATCATGAGTATTTACTCTTACCTTATCGACAGCCTCCTGATATTCTCGGGACTCTGGTTCCTCCATCTGGTGTTCAAATACCAGAGAGGATTCCTCAGTCCGGCATGTACCTGTATCAGGGCTATATGGATACACAGATTGAACGAAAAACAGTCCCTCTGGAAGGGAGTAAAACATTTGCTCAACCATTTGCTCCTCAGACAGATAATTAGCAGGTAGTAGGCCTATTACTTGGTTCTGAAACCCAGATGTATAGTATTCTGAATCCAGAGCATAACCTATTACAGTTCCTTTCTCCAAAGTAATACTGTGTGGGGTTATGATATTTACCACAATGTGGACTGGTGTTCTACGAATACTTATCATAGGGGTGTGTGATACAGAAATTCCTAATTGTTGAATCCTATTTGAGAGGCATATTAATGCATCAGGATTCTCAAGGTTCTGACCACTATGAACCTGCAAGGATATGGGGACCTGACTTGCCCCACCAGGTAAAGTGACCTTATTAGCTACCTGTAACTTTACTTCATATGGCAACAGTTGGCATGACTTCAGGGCTTTTAAGTCATCCTGAAATCCACAAGTGTTCCCTTCTAACCTAGTCCATAGGTTGTTATTCACCAGATCAATCTGGGCGGCAAAGCGATGTATTAAATCGATGCCTATATATATTTGGTGTTGGGGATTCTCCAGTACAAGAAAAACATGTTTGGCGGACCTGTCACCTAGAGATATAGATAACAGACACCTCGTAACAACGTTAGAACTCATAGCATCGTCATCTAGGTCATGTACCAAATCATATGGCGCTAGATACTTGATATGGATAGGATCACTTACCTCCATCATTAGGCTGTTACTAATGTAACTGTTTTCCAATTTCAGATTCAGTTTGGCCTGTTTGATCCTCCCCAAGTCTTTAACCTGTAAGGAAACAAATCACTCACCCCCTGTATTGTCAATATACACCAGATATTGAGAATGATTCTCTGGATATGCTGGTTCAGAGGGCGATCTGTGAAGAGAGATGGTTAAGACATCACCTTCTAGCTTCACATTCTGAATCTGTTCTGGTAACGCCTTGATGGAGATATCACTTTCCATATATTCAGCATCGGTATTAGGGATCTGTAAAACAGTGAGGTTAGGGTTCTGGCTATTGACAAAGTGGATTTCAATAGTATCCCTATTTCCCTCTACCACATGATCATTTGTATGGGGGCGTTGCAATGCCCGCTCATAATTGATTGGGGTTTTAACCTGTAACCATATGACATTATTCACACAGTCTATGACGGGACTTAATCGCCGTAGTAGATCGGCACCTATAATTAACCTGTTATAGGGAACTTCAACTACTATGACTTTATGTGTAAATGATTTATTACCGATTTTAAAATTTAACCATGTGGTTCCAAATACGTTTAAGGGGTTACCTCCTACGCTTATTAGGGATCCTTCAAATGCTTTTAACACTGGCTTTACAGAAGCTTCCTCCATAATTTGATGATAATGGGAGCTAGATAAGATGGTAGCTTGTGACCCTGTATCCAGGAGACTGGAAATAATTAGGTCATCAAGCCCCTGCAATGTAACATCAATAAAGTTTCATCCTTCATATTCATGCATTTTACATAATTAATTACGATGTAAAATCGTCTTATAATCCCTCTACTGCCTGCAAGGGTTAATTCCTTGAATTTACAGGAGAAGACTTGCTGACCACTGGGTCATGTTGTACAGCTGCAGCATCCCCTTCATTCCTCCTCCTCCTTCAACCTGTTCTGGAGAACTGCAGGGAAAAGAAGTGACATCATCAGGGATGGACTTATGTGTACTTGGCTGTGGATGAGATAACGAAGAAATGTTAGAGTCACACAAAGGATTTACATCCCGTAAAGAAAATGTGTTAGCATTCCTGTTGTCTAAGACATCATTGGGTATTATAGGACTTACATAAGGTAAAGCAATGTTATTCTTTTCCCCTAATGCCTGCTTACCATTACCCTGTTCTGTTATTGAGTGGCAGTTGCCACTCCTGGGGCTGTCCCTAAAAAAGGGTTAGATCCTTGCTGGGTATCAGAAGTGGGACTTTGGCCTAGCTGTGTCATAGTAGCCATCGTTTTGGCCATCATATCTGTTAGGCTGTTAATCTGGACCTTAAGACTTACCTGCTTCTGACCTTGGTTCCCAGAATCAGACTTATTATTTTGCTGATTTTGCTGGGCCCCCTGATTATTAGATTCTTTACCCTTTTTGAACCTCCTGGGAAACTTGGATCTATTTTGGTTTTTGTTGTATCCCTGGGATCTTTTGAAAAATGGTTTCTGACCATTTAAGTTATTAGACCCCTGGGACCTAACAGAGGCAGACCCCTTCTGTCCTGGTGCCTGTTTTTGAATCTGTGGAGTTTTTAACACCTCTGCATAAGTTCTCTTGCCGGATTCAAAGGGCAAACTTTCCTCAACCAATGTTTCTGCTACACACTGGGGGGCAGGCTTCTTGTCCCTAGGTGGGGTATTCTCACTCTGCTGGGCATTATACAGCTTAATAGCTTGAGTGAGTAACCAATCTAGTGATAACAGGGGTGAATAATGCCTAGCTAAATTAGTTTTCATGTACCTAGGCAGAGCATTAAAGAATAGTTCCCTAAACTCATATGAGTGAAAATCTGCATCCCTATCTGCAAGGATATATGCACATTTGAGCTCTGACAAGAATTGCCTGGGGTCCTGGTCTGGCCTACATTTTAGTGCATATATAGCACTTTTAGCCTCATGGCGGGTTTTATAAGGACCAAATGCTAGGATTATCTGTTCCACTGTTTCATCCCAGGTAGTGATATCCATCTCAGTTAAGGAACTGAAAAAGAAACTCTCTGCAATATCAAAAACCCAAGGCACGTAATACATTTTATGAGGTCAGAATGAAGGCCTAGAGATGCAAGTGTTTCAGTATAACGGTCAAAATGATTCACAACAGATATATTAGATTTTCTGTGGAAAACTGGCACGGTATCCCTAAGAAATCTTATTATTTTAGTTCCTTCAACTAAAGGTGACTGTTCCTCTTGTTCAAACCTACTCAGTGTGGGCATTGTCCTCCTGTTAGGTTTGAGCACTGACTCGCTGTTAGAGGGTAATCTGTGCCCTGTTAAAAGGCTCCGAGGTACAGGGTGTGTGACTTGCTCTGGGATGTTACCCTCATCATCACACTTCAGCAAGAAGTGTGACTTCTGAGGACTGACAACCCCCTCCTCCCCAGGTGAGTAATCCTGATGACTGCTAGGTATAGCTGGTTGGGCCTGAACTACCTTGTCAGGACTAATATCCTGTCCCAGCTAAGAGGGGGTATGGTCAGAATCAGATGCACTAAGGGCCTGCATTCTTTCTGACAATTCCTGTATCTGGCTGGACAAGATATTAAACATTTCTAGATCCACTGATTTATCCCCTTTAGGGGAATTATCACTGGCCTGATATACCAACACTTGCTCTTGCAATTTTATATTGTCCTGAACCCGCTTTTCTAAATGGGATTGGAGTTGCTTAATGTGTTCTTGCAAAATGTATTTCTCACATTGTAGATTATACAGATTAGCACTGATGACAGTGTTCTGTTCTTTTGTAGACCACATTTCCTCAAGAGCTTCTTTACGCCTGCTCTCAAGCCCATTTACCTGGTGCTGGAGAGACTTAATTTGCGCTGTGTGTTTGCAAGTTTAAGATATTTATGCACCTCTTCCTCTAACTCAGAGATATTTTCAGTCTTAGACTTTAGCGCTTGTTTTAGTGGATCCATACCGTTTTGCTTAGCCTCCAATTTGTTTCTCTGGAAGGCTATAATAGTTAACAATTCGGGCACAACTAATAAAATCTGGATATCCAAATCCTTTGCCTTAGTTTGATCTATACACCTATTCAATGCTCGATAATAGAAGCTATCAGGCTGCCACATTTTATCAAATTGGGAGTCTACCCTTAGCTCTATATCATCACTCCATTGCTGTGCATTACTTTTAATTGTGAGGCGAGAATGGATGGCATAAATTAACCTCCCTTCTACAGCCCATTTCATGTCTTCTTCTGATCTCTGTTCCATTGGATCAGACACAGAAGAAGTTGACTCAGACATGTTTAAGCACAAATGTGTTACTGTGTAATATATCTGCCAATAAAATTATTTAACAAATGTGTCAATCCTATATAAAGATCTCGGTGGGACCTCCAAAATCTGTCGGACTATTTATATGAAGGTATCCAAAGGGTTAAAACAGAGAACCACTCAGGTTGGATTTCTTCACTTAAATCGGCAAATGACAATATAAAATAATTTGAGAACTTTATCTTTATTATGTATTAACATGCTACTTCACATTAATGAATTGATCAGAGTAATAATCAATCCCTCATATTTGTGCAAAAATATATACTTTATTAAAATACAATATACTATATATATAACAAGTATCAGTAACAATGAAATATATAAGTGATTAGCAGTTAAAATAAGTACATAGAAAACCAGACCACACTTATAACCATGAGGATTACCAGCGGTGAAAGTGTTAACCACACATAGGTAGATTCAGAGGTATTAAATAACAATACTTGCATTCAGTAGCATAGAAAAGGTTAGTTGATTCTTACAATTAATTTCACTGTCGTCCAATACAGGTCACTGGTACAATGGGAGGCGATCCGCCCCTTTAATAGGCAGGAACATTTATTCAAATGTGTGCAGGGGGTGGAGCCTCCCCTCCTACTTAAGCTGCCTTCAGGCCAGAGCCAAACTAGATTGATTTGTTCCTGTGTGCTGTGCACACCAGGTGGAGAACATCTATCATTCAACTTAGTTTTTTAATGTTTTTATTCAAATATGGAATACCACCATTAGGAGGGTGACCATGGCTGTGAATTGCCCTCTCCAAAGTGGCTAGTGCAGCTTCCAGGGACTTTCTAGTGGACCTTGTACCCTGAAGAGGGAACAGCTTGAATCAAGTAGCTTCCCTGCTGGGGAATTTGCCTCTGGTTTATTCCCATTTCATCATGGTCACCTGAAGACAGAAGCCCTGCAGAAAGGTGAGCCACCCTTTGAGTGCTGAAGGTCCACTTTTCCCCACAGTGTCCCTTAGTTGGGCTTGTATTTGGGAGTTTGCACTTTGCACTCCAGCACTCATAGGGTGTTTTTATTTCTATTGCTAGTGTTTAAGCAATTTCTGTGGTATTCCCTGGGTTTTGGAGCTTTGGACTATTATTTTCTCATGTTTCTCATGTGTTAGAAGTATGTTTGGTGAACTTTATGTTTCAGTAAGACTTTATTAAAATTTAGTGTTCCGCGCCTTTAAGAGTGCCTTTTCCCGCATAAACGCCATTGCTCCTTTACTCTCTATGGGTTTACACAGTGTGGGACATATCTCTGGAACCGCTTGTCACAGCAACTTCAGAGATGGCTCATTTTGTTGCTCTTCTCCTGCTCTATCATCCGGTGGCTAGTTTCGAGGTGTGGGGAGTTCAGGGGGGCTTCAGGCACTGTTTGGGGTACTTCTGAGAGAAAACTACATTTCCCATGAGCGCCTTTTTCGCGCTCGTTTTCTGATTGGTTGAACTAACGGCAGCCATTTTGTGGTGTTATTTCTCAGCGAGTATACTACGCAGGGACCGAGCCTTCACTCCTCTCAGCAGATTAACCCTTCTCTGGCCAGATAAGTCCGATTTTAGGCATTTCTGGGGTGAAACTTTAATCTTTCACAATTATACTGGGTGATTTTTATTAAGTGGTGTATATCTGATGCTGTGAGCATGTCTACTCCACTGGAGTCAGGGGCTAGACCTAAGACTAAGGAGGCTGGGGTGTCTGTTTCCCCCATTGCGTTTTCCTCCTCTTGTCACTCTGGGCTGCCTAGAGAATTTTCAGGTAATTTATGCCCTAAATGTACAGATAGTCATGATAGCAACCCTGGGCTTCCCAGCCATGCTATTGAGCCAACTTGGGTTAAAGAGTGTAAAGCTGCCACTAGGGATCTCAGATCCACTCTTCAACTCTTTCCCTCTCAGGTTCAGGGGGCTTTGCAAGTCTGGAAGACCCCTTCCACAATCAGGACCTCCCTGCCTAAGCCACAGGGAGCTCCTGATGTGTCTGATTCTTCTGAAGAAGAACTTTTACAGGATTCTGATGCTGAGGAAGGCACTGTTATTGAGTCTAACAGGTCCATTGGGGACCCTTATGAATATGACCCTGAGGTTTCTTCTGAGGGTTTGATTAGAGCTGTGTTAAACACGCTCAACCTTCCTCTGACTCAAGAATCTACCCATGATCCAACTGACGTTTTTCAAAAACCATCTAAGGCGGTTGTGTGTTTTCCTACTAACCCTACTCTTGCCCGTCTAGTCTCTGATGCTTGGAAGAATCCTGACAAATCCTCTTCTGTGTCCAAAAAGTTTGCTAAACTTTACCCTTTTCCTGAGACTGAACTGGCAAAATGGGTTCATCCTCCTAAAGTGGATGCTCCTGTTTCTAGGTTATCCAAATCTACTGCTTTAGCTGTATATGATGCCTCTGCCCTGCAGGACTGGACGGACAAAAAGCTAGAGCTTTCTCTTAAATCCATTTTTGCCTCCATTGTCACTGCCATGCGTCCAACCTTTGCAGTGGCATGGGTTAATAGAGCTATTGCGGCCTGGACTGAACGACTGACTGAAGCGGTCCGCCAGGATGCGCCAGTGTCTGAGCAGTTACAACTTCTTGCTAATATTGCGGAAGCCCAGAATTATGTTTCTGATGCTGCCTTTGATGCTGTGCGCATGATGGCTAGGGCCTCTACTTCATCTGTGGTAGCTAGATACGCTCTTTGGCTGAAAATTTGGTCTGCTGATACTGCCTCTAAGAAAGCCTTACTTTCTTTGCCCTTTCAGGGGAACTTGTTGTTCGGTTCTGAACTCAAGGAGATGATTAGTGAGTCTACTGGCGGTAAAAGTACTCTTTTAACTTCAGTCTTCAAGAAGAAGTTTCCAGCCAAACGCAACCGGTCCTTTCGTTCCTTTCAGACTGAGACACGCTCCACGTCCCAGATGGGCCCATCCTCTACGCGTTCCTCCTCCAAGCCCAAACAGTCCTGGAAGCCCAAAGTTGCCCCTAAGGCCAAGACCTCCAAGACTGCTTCGGCATGACTCACCGAACCCGGGTCCGCATCCGGCTGTAGGTGGACGTCTCCACATCTTTCGCCGGACTTGGGAGGATTCAGTGATGGACCCATGGGTTATTCAGGTGGTATCAGAGGGATACAGGATCCCTTTCTCTTCCCTTCCTCCTTTTCGGTTCCATTTTACTCGTCCTTCTCAGGAACCCACAAAATGACGTCTGTTCGACGACGCTATTCAGGATCTTTTGGACAAAGAGGTCCTGGAACTGGTTCCTCCAGAGGACACAGGTTCAGGATTCTATTCCAACCTGTTCGTTGTGGCCAAAAAGGACGGAGGCGCTCGTCCTATCTTGGATCTCAAGGATCTCAATTCATTTGTTGTGAGTTCCCACTTTCGCCAGGAATCCCTGCGCTCTGTGATTGCAGCAATGTCCCCAGGGGAGTTCCTTGCCTCCCTGGACCTTTAGGATGCCTATCTTCACATCCCTATTCATCCAGAGAGCAGACGGTATCTCAGGTTTGCCTGTCACAAGGGCCACTTTCAATTTTCAGCTCTTCCCTTTGGTCTGACTTCAGCCCCTCAGGTCTTTCAGAGGGTATTGGGATCTTTGATAGCTGTGCTTCATCGAGATGGTGTCAGGGTGACTCCTTACATGGACGATCTCCTCCTGAAAGCCTCCTCTGCGGAGATTCTCCGCCAGCAGATGCAGCTGTGTATACACACACTGAACCACCACGGCTGGATTGTGAATCTGGACGAGTCAGACTTGGTCCCATCTCAACGGCTCCTCTTCTTGGGTCTCCTGTTCGACACTCAGCAGTGCATGGTGTTTCTACCGGAGGAAGTGGCTCATCAGATTGCCATCCGAGTAGCCAAGATACTGGAACTCGACAGGGTTCCAGTGCCGAAGTTGACATCTCTGGTGGGGAAGTTCATTTCCACGATGAAGCAGTGCCATTTGCCATGGCACACACCAGGGAACTTCAGAGGTTTGTGATCCAGACGTGCAAGAATCATCCGGATAATCAGTATCTGTCAGTCTCTCTGCATCCTCATGTCGAGTTGAGTCTGCACTGGTGGTTGGACCTATCTCATCTCCTCAAAGGGAGATCCTTTCGGGTTCCCTATTGGACCACGGTCACAACGGATGCCAGCCTCCTGGGATGGGGGGCTGTGTTGGGTCGTTTCAGTGCTCAGGGGAAATGGGGATTGGAAGAATCTCTTCTCTCCATAAATGTTCTGGAACTTCGTGCCATACAGCTTGCCCTGAGGCATTGGGAATCTCAACTGGAAGGTTGCCCAGTCAGAGTGGAGTCCGACAACGCCACCGCGGTAGCCTACATCAACAGACAAGGCGGCACAAAAAGTTTCACCGCCTGGTTGGAGGTCAAGGACATCTTATCTTGGGCAGAAGATCACGTGCCTGTCATTTCAGCGGTTCACATTCCAGGCGAAGACAACGTCATGGCAGACTTTCTCAGTCGTCACACAGTCGACAGTGGAGAGTGGGCTCTTCATCCAGAGGTATTTCACCTTCTCACCCAGAGGTGGGGGGTGCATGCAGTGGATCTGATGGCTACCAGACACAACAGGAAGGTGCCGGTGTTTTGTTCTCGGTGGCGGGACCCTCTTGCTCTAGCAGTGGATGCCCTGTCAATCCCTTGGAATTTTCCTCTGGCTTACATCTTCCGTCCTCTTCCTCTGTTGATCAGAGTCATCCAGAAGCTGAAGATGGAGCGTTGTCCTGTCATCCTGATCACTAAAAATTGGCCTCGCCAGTCCTGGTATCCAGAATTGCTGGCTATGTCAGTGGCGGATCCCTTTCCACTTCCTGCCCGCCCGGATCTACTTCTTCAGGGATATCTGTGGAAGGAGGATGTTCAGCATCTCCATTTGATGGCTTGGCGGTTGAATCCTCAATTCTAGAGAAGAAAGGGTTTTCTCCAGTGGTGTCAACGATGCTTAGGGCTCGCAAGCCTGTGTCCTCCAAGATCTATCATCGCATCTGGTCCACCTTTGTGGCATGGTGTACTGATCGGAAGGTGTCTCTAGGCTTTCATCTTCCCATGGTCCTGCCTTTTCTGCAGGACGGGGTTGAGAAGGGACTCAGTCTAAGCTCTCTCAAAGTCCAGACTTCTGCTCTGTCTGTATTTTTCCAGGAGCGCATTGCTATCCTTCCTGATGTTAAGGTTTTCTTCCAAGGCGTGGCTCATGTTCGGCCTGCCTTCAAGAGTCCAGCTCCCCAGTGGGACCTCAACTTGGTACTGGGGGTGCTCCAGAGACCCCCATTTGAATCATTGGCTTCCATTCCTTTACGTCTCTTGACCTGGAAAATGGCCTTCCTTTTGGCCATTGTCTCAGTTCGCCGGGTAGCAGAGTTACAAGCTCTGTCTTGTAAACCTCCTTACTTGGTTTTTCACAAGGATAAGGCAGTACTTCGCACTTCCAAGGAGTTTTTACCCAAGGTTGTCTCCGAGTTCCACATCAATCAGGAGATTGTGGTTCCCTCTTTCTGCCCTAACCCTTACTCTGACAAGGAAAGAGATCTCCATTTGTTGGATGTTGTGCGTTGCCTTAAATTTTATGTTCATCGCACTGAGTCTGTCAGGAAGTCTGACGCCCTGTTCGTCATTCCTGAGGGGCCTAGGGCAGGGAGACCGGCATCCAAGGTAACTATTGCCTCTTGGATTAAAGCTACCATCCGTGAAGCCTACAAGTTGCGGAATAAGCATGTTCCCTTCAGGGTTACTGCCCATTCCACCAGATCTATTGGGGCCTCTTGGGCCTACAACAATCAGGCATCTGCTGATCAACTGTGCAGGGCGACCACTTGGTCCTCTGTACACACTTTTTCAAAGCACTATCGCGTTGATGTACTGGCCTCGGCTGATGCCAGTTTTGGGAGGAAGGTCCTGGAGGCAGTTTTGCCTGTTTAGGACTTCTATGCTGTGTTTCTTAGTGCTTCTTTACTGTTGAGCCCGGTTGGCTCTAGTTCCGTGTGCTGTGTTAGTTCGGGGGTTTGTATCCCCCTGGTTGGTGTCCGTTGACACTTCTGTTACTGGGCTCTATGATTAATTGGTTTATAGCAGTTCTAGTGACTTGGGCCTCGCGCCTGGTCCTTGCCTTACTTCCCGCCTCTGGGACAGCTTAATGTTTGTACATCCCATTGTACCAGTGACCTGTATTGGACGACAGTGAAAATAGGATTTTAGTCTTACCTGTTAAATCCTTTTCACTTAGTCCATACAGGTCACTGGTCTCCCACCCTGTCAAGGGACCATGCTTGGCTCTCCTGTGGCATTCAGTGGGAGACCTTCGAGGCATGCTCACAGGAGTCTTCCTTTTCTTGCTTACCTCTGGTCAGTTTAAGTGTCTCAAATCAATCTAGTTTGGCTCTGGCCTGAAGGCAGCTTAAGTAGGAGGGGAGGCTCCACCCCCTGCACACATTTGAATAAATGTTCCTGCCTATTAAAGGGGCAGATCGCCTCCCATTGTACCAGTGACCTGTATGGACTAAGTGAAAAGGATTTTACAGGTAAGACTAAAATCCTATTATAATAAAGTTGACCACAGTGTCTCTGAATACCTCTGCCCCAGAAACTGTATAGACTATGCTAATTATGATGTAAGGGGTATTGTGAGATGAATTAAATAATTCCTCTAATAATTCCTTGTATCATATCTCAACAATAATCAAATTTAGGGAATAACTGGAATAGAATCCCAGATTTAAATCACTTTAATTCAATTATATACTGAATTCAAATATTGAATACCTCTGAATAAAATATATACATTTCAATTAATATAGTCAAAGATTATACAAATAATCTATCTAGAATTAATCCAATAACATATGTCTAGTAAGTATACCAACTTCATGCAACATATATCATAATTTTGACTACAGCAACATATATAAAACATATAGGCACTCCAAGGGTTAATCCACTTTTTTAAAATAGGTGCCACACCCAGAAGTTATTTTGTCTATTAGAAGTGAATACTTCCAATTTACAAAATATAAGCCTAGCACATACACAGAGGACTTTAGAATGCACACCACAAATAAATAAACAGCAGTTAGAGAGTTAATAAATGAATTCCAATAATTCCCTTGATTAAATATTAGCTATTATAATTTACCAGAAACACACTACTCTAGACATAACAAAAATTATATTAACTAATATACACAAGGATAAATATATCTCTCTGCTATCTCTATTTTATGATCTCTCTGGCAATTTATAACAATAAATTAATTAATTAATTCTGCGTAATTTCTTAATTACTATGTTAATATAGCTGATTATAATATTTTCCATAAAACTGGCCAGGCTTCTATGGGCAAATATATATATAATTTTCCTCAAATATAGAGGAAATATACTTATTTTGAAATTAGGCAGAATTAGAATAAATAAAATATAATTACCAGGTCGATCAGTGTGGATTCTTGAAGTTATCAGGTGTTGTCAGGAATTTAATCAGCAGAGCCTTCTTTTTTCCAGGAAATTTTGGGAATTTCTCAAAACACTGGTAATAACGCTATTTACATCCACAAGATGGCCCTCTCTCCACTTAACATTTTACATATAATCATTTTTTATGTCATCAATGATGTATGTAAGAGGGCATTAAATGTCATATAAATCTGCCATTTTTTCAGACGTTCTCATAGGTCAGGATCTCTCTCATAAGATAATCTTACTGCTTGGCACCATGGTTGTCTGGCATACTCTATTTATCACCATTACTGTCAGTTAGTTATTTCTCCCTCATAGAGGCCCATTATTTTAACATGAGGTAATTTGAATACATTTTAAACACAGGTTTTTCAGTTAATTTCTACTATTAGAGTTAACCCTCTATGCTCCACCAGGACAAAGTCTCTGACACTCTCACCCTGATCCCATCTCTCTCTATAGCTGTCTCTCATCCTGATCCCATCTCTCTCAGTAGCTCTCTTACCCTTATCCCATCTCTCTGTAGCTGTCTCTTGCCCTGATCCCATCTCTCTGTAGCTGTCTCTCACCCTGATTCCATCTCTCTCTCTGTCTGTCTCATCTTGATGCCATCTATGTCTCACCCTGATCCCGTCTGTCTCTCTCTGTAGCTGTGTCATCCTGATCCCATCTCTCTCTCTCTCTGTAGATATCTCACCCTGACCCCATCTCTCCCTCCATGTAGCTGTAACGCCCTGATCCCATCTCTCTCCCTGTGTACCGGTCTCACCCTGATCCCATCTCTCTCTCTCTCTGTAGCTGTCTCACCCTGATTCCATGTCTCTGCAGCTGTCTCTATCACAGTGCCTGTGATTCTTGTCACTCTTTGCTGTGGTTAGCTCTGATTTGCTGAGCCAGTTTGGCCCGCCCCTGGTGGCCTTCTTATGCCGGGCCCAGACATCTGTCAGGTGCCCTTTCGTGGTGTTCCTGTGCCTTGAGTGCTGTTGCTGTGTTCCAGTGTTCCAGATTCCTGTGTACCAACTTGGCTTGTCCTGACTACTCTCGAGTGTTCCTGTTCGTGTATGACCCGGCCTGGCTGACGTTCCTGCTCGTGTATGACCCGGCTTGCCTGACTACCTCCTACGTGCTCCGGCCCGGCTGACTTCCAGATCCGAAGATTGACTTCCTGCCTGTTCCAGTGACCTCCGTTCCTGTTGTCGCTGCCGTGACATTCTCATCCGCTGCTGCCAGCCGCTAGTGACCACCTTGCCTGTGTTGCCAGTTATACGTGCAGTGTACCGCTATACTTGCAGAGCTGTCCATGCCTCAGTGTGCCTCGCTATACTTGCAGAGCCTCGTTGTTTGCAGAGCTTCGTGTAAACGTGCATATTAACCCTAGCAGTGCTGCATTGCTCTCGCTATCTCGATTCCCAGAATAAGAGCCTCCTCCTTGGTACTACATCTGCTGAGTTGGCCGCTTACCGTCGGCGACTCTATCCAGTCTGCTGCAGAGTAGTCACGTACTGTGGGCCGGTTGGGCGCCATAGGCTCTCCCATCTCATTAATCCTGGGCTAAGATCTTTTAAGCTGAGTGGCGTTTAAGAGAAGGCTTCAGCTCTGGCAGTTTCCGTTGCATACGCCCGTGGGGGCTATTGGCTCTAGCACTACCGCTACTCGCATCCAGTTTAAGGCAAGCTCTAGCATTGCAGGCCGGTTTCCATTACGCCCGTGGGGGCTAAGTACACTTGCACTCGCAGAAGCAGTTTTCCAGTCGGTACGCCCGCGAGGGCTATTTGGATCTCTGTTCTGTTTCCTAATCGGTCACTTTGGCTAAGCAGCTACGATTCCAGTACATGGTGGACTGTTTCTATCAGCACATCTTTGTAACACCCAGGGCGTGCCAAACTACCACATTTGAGACTGACTATATTTAGTTCTTAACCCTTTGGGGTAGAGATCTCCTTATTGCATTATAACTGTGCATGTCAACCATCTTGTGCATTACTGTTGTAACATATCAGTCTTCTCTGTGTGTCTGTTCTACTGCCACTAGAGGGCGATCATTTGCCTTATTTTTTCTAATAAAATTGAGTTTTATTTCACATACTGGTCTGAGTGTCTTTAAAAACCGTTACAGTACGAAAGGGCCATGACCTCAGATGGTAAAAGTGAAAGTAATACACAGAACATCCACTGGAGAATGGATGTCCATGAGCAGCGCCTGGACCAACTGGCACTGGCTCTACAGATGTTACTTGAACGTACGGTACACTTGGACAAGCCTAGTTCTAATCCGGTGGTCCCCCCAGTTCTGACACCGGAGAATCTGCCTGCAGTCCCCTCGACTAATTCTAGAGATTTAATGGCAGCGGCGCCGTTACCGTTAAGATATGATGGCGAACCCTCCCTATGCAGGGGATTCATTAATCAGTTGGAGATATTTTTGGAATTGGCACCCCAGGCATTTCCTAACGACCATAGTAAGGTCGGTTTTATGATATCTCTGTTGACGGGCAAAGCTTTGGCATGGGCAAATCCATTGTGGTAGAATGCCAGACCCTGCACTCTGAACTTTAGGGAATTCGTGATAAAGTTCCGACAAGTGTTTGAGGTTCCCGGCAGGGCTGCTTCTGCTGCTAAAAGGCTGATGGAAATTCAGCAGGGCGAACGCACATTGGGCGATTATGCGATTGAGTTTCGGACCCTGGCAGCAGAGGTGGGCTGGAACAATGAGGCCTTAGTGGCCGCCTTTGCCCAGGGTCTTTCAGTACAAATTAAGGATGAGATAGCGGCCCGTGATGTACCCAGTGATCTGGATGAGTACATCGACTATGTCATGCTAATAGACTCCCGAATCCGTGAGAGACGGTTGACTAAAAGGGTGAAGTCAATAAACTATGGCCCGGGCAGTCTCTTTAACCCACCCACGCCACCCGTTCCTACTGAGCGACCAGCCGATATTATTGAACCTATGCAATTAGGTTTCACTAAGCTCACTAAGGAGGAGAGGTTGTATCGCAGAAGACAAGGCTTGTGCTTATATTGTGGCAAACCAGGGCACCTATTACGCACTTGCCCAGTCCGGCCGGGAAACAAACGCACCTAGGGTACCTTGGGGGACAGGCCCTAGGTGGTGTAGAACAGTTCCTAGATTCTGGCACTACTAAACCCACCATCCAGGTGGTGTTCGCTTGGGCAGACATGGTAATCGAGGTCCTGGCATTGGTGGACTCCGGGGCAGCCGGGTACTTTATGGACCAATCCTTTGCCGACTTGCATGGCATTCCATTATGCAAAAAGGATTCTCCTTTGGCAATTGAGGCCATTGATGGCAGACCCCTGGAACCCACATTTATTACTTTTGAGACAATTCCGGTGACAATGACGGTGGGGGCTTTTCACAAGGAACAGATACGATTTCAGGTTATTCGTTCTCCACACCATGCAGTTATTTTGGGATTTCCATGGTTACAAGTACATAATCCTCAATTTGACTGGCAGAGATGTGAGGTTAACTCCTGGTCTGAATACTGTACTAAGAATTGTCTTTCTCTACCTGTCAAAATTATGTGTACCTCTCCTACTATGCCAACAGAATATGGGCAATTCAGTGACGTGTTTAGCAAAGGAGAGGCCAGCACATTGCCTGGGCATCGACCCTATGATTGTGCCATTGATTTGCCTCCGGGTGCGGTGCCTCCCAGGGGCCGTACTTACCCTCTGTCATGTGAGGAGAACAGGGCTATGGAAGAGTATATTGAGGATGCTCTTAAGAGGGGAATCATTCGTAAATCTACATCCCCGGCTGGTGCTGGATTTTTCTTTGTGAAAAAGAAAAGTGGCGAGCTCAGGCCATGTATTGACTACCGAGGGCTGAATAAGCTGATGCCTAAAAACGCATATCCTATTCCACTTATCACGGAATTATTTGACAGATTAAAGGGCTCTTCGATTTTTACTAAACTTGACTTGCGACCCGCCTATAATCTGGTCAGAATTAGAGAAGGTGACGAGTGGAAAACGGCATTTAATACAAGAACAGGGCACTATGAATACCTGGTGATGCCATTCGGCTTATGCAACGCACCTGCGGTATTTCAGGAATTGATTAAAGATATTTTACGTGATATGCTTCAGTCTTGTGTGGTCGTATATCTAGACGATATATTAATTCACTCTGCCAACCTCTCTCAACATATTAAGGATGTCTCGGAAGTCTTGCTCCGACTTCGTAAACACAAGTTATTCTGTAAACTTGAAAAGTGTGAATTCCATACGTCTCAAGTACCATTCTTGGGGTTCGTGATCTCCAAAAATGGCATTGCTATGGATCAGGAGAAGTTGGCAGCAGTCCTGCAATGGCCTTGTCCTAAAGGGTTAAAGGCCATCCAACGTTTCTTAGGTTTTGCTAATTATTATAGGAAGTTCATCCAGAACTTTTCCACGATTGTGAAACCATTGTCTGATTTGACTCATACGGGCGCTTCTCCCTCTCAGTGGTCTGAGGCAGCTGAAAACGCGTTTGTTACCCTGAAATCTGCCTTTGCATCCGCTCCAGTGCTGTCCCACCCTAATCCCTCCCTGCCGTTTACATTGGAGGTTGACGCCTCTGAGGTCGGGGTTGGGGCAGTACTCTCCCAAAGCCCTGTGGGAGGTGGCATCTTGAGACCCTGTGGGTTTTTCTCCAAGAAATTGTCCAGTACGCAGAGCCATTACGAGATTGACGACAGGGAGCTGTTGGCCATTATCTTAGCCTTGAAGGAATGGCGCCACCTTTTGGAAGGTACTCAGACTCCAGTACTTATCCTTACTGATCATAAGAATTTAACTTATCTGTCTGAAGCCAAAAGATTGTCCTCTCGACAAGCTAGGTGGGCACTCTTTCTGTCTCGATTTAATTTTCTAGTGTCCTATCTTCCGGGTTCTAAGAATATAAAGGCAGATGCGTTGTCACGTCAGTTCGCATCGGACACTGAGAGGGAGGAGGAACCTGTACCTATTATTCAGCCTGATCGCATTCTGGCCACTATTCGTACCACCATAACCTCCCCTCTGGGGGAGGAGATTTTGGCATCACAATCTAGGGCACCTCCTGGGACCCCAGTGGGAAAGTGTTTCGTGGATGAGCCATTCCGCACACGTTTGTTGGAAACATATCATGCTTCTAAAGCAGCTGGGCATATCGGTAGGGATCAACTTGTATGGTCTCTTTCGCAATTATTCTGGTGGCCCACACTGAGAGCCGATTTTTCCGCTTTTACGGCAGCCTGTACCACCTGTGCCTGTGCCAAGACCCCTAGACATCTCCCCGTGGGCTTACTTCAACCAGTACCCAATGGAGACCGGCCTTGGTCTCATATATCCATTGACTTCTTGGGAGAATTACCAGTGTCTAGGGGTTATACGTTCATTCTTATGGTGGTCGATAGATTCTCTAAAATGGCTCATTTTGTGCCTCTGGCAGGCCTTCCATCGGCTCAGGAATTGGCTGCAGTCTTTGCTAGGGAGGTGTTCCGCTTGCACGGGGTACCCAGAGTAATTGTCTCCGATCGTGGGAGTCAGTTCATGTCCAGGTTTTGGAGGGCATTTTGTGGCCAGATGGGCATCCAATTGTCCTTCTCCTCCGCCTACCATCCCCAGACCAATGGGGCCGCTGAGCGTGCAAATCAGGGACTGGAGCAGTTCTGCGTTGCTTTGTCACTGATCATCATGATAATTGGGCGGACCTGTTGCCATGGGCAGAGTTTGCCAGTTAATTCATCGTCTGGGAGCTCTCCTTTTCTCGTGAATTATGGGTTCCAGCCATGTCTGCTCCCGGACTCATTTTAGGCACAACAGATTCCTGCTCTGGACGAGCATTTGGCACAACTTCGTTCCACTTGGGCACAGGTTCAGAGGTCCCTCAGTCAGTCATTTAAGCGTCATCAGCGGCACGCTAATCTCAGACGTCTCCCAGCGGTCTCATTTCAGGTTGGGGACAGGGTATGGTTGTCATCCAGGAACCTCAATTTGCAGGTGCCCTCCAACAAACTGGCCCCCCGGTTCATTGGTCCCTTTAAGATTATCCGCAAGATTAATCCGGTTTCTTATGCACTGGAACTTCCGCCCTCAATGCATATTCATAATGTGTTCCATGTGTCTCTTCTGAAACCTTTGGTGTGTAATCGTTATACTACTGCGCCATTGATTCCTGGGCCGGTGAACGTCCAGGGCCAAGAGGAATATGAGGTCCAAAGTATTATTGACTCTAGGAGATTTAGAGGAAAGTTGCAATATTTGGTCCACTGGAAGGGCTATGGCCCTGAGGAACGTTCTTAGGTTAATCAAGGGGACCTTCATGCGCCTAGACTCGTACGCAACTTTCACTCTAAATATCCTTTGAAACCCAGACCTCCGGGTGGGAGAGGGGGTCTTTGAGAGAGGGGTACTATCACAGTGCCTGTGATTCTTGTCACTCTTTGCTGTGGTTAGCTCTGATTTGCTGAGCCAGTTTGGCCCGCCCCTGGTGGCCTTCTTATGCCGGGCCCAGACATCTGTCAGGTGCCCTTTCGTGGTGTTCCTGTGCCTTGAGTGCTGTTGCTGTGTTCCAGTGTTCCAGATTCCTGTGTACCAACTTGGCTTGTCCTGACTACTCTCGAGTGTTCCTGTTCGTGTATGACCCGGCCTGGCTGACGTTCCTGCTCGTGTATGACCCGGCTTGCCTGACTACCTCCTACGTGCTCCGACCCGGCCCGGCTGACTTCCAGATCCGAAGATTGACTTCCTGCCTGTTCCAGTGACCTCCGCTCCTGTTGTCGCTGCCGTGACATTCTCATCCGCTGCTGCCAGCCGCTAGTGACCACCTTGCCTGTGTTGCCAGTTATACGTGCAGTGTACCGCTATACTTACAGAGCTGTCCATGCCTCAGTGTGCCTCGCTATACTTGCAGAGCCTCGTTGTTTGCAGAGCTTCGTGTAAACGTGCATATTAACCCTAGCAGTGCTGCCTTGCTCTCGCTATCTCGGTTCCCAGAATAAGAGCCTCCTCCTTGGTACTACATCTTCTGAGTTGGCCGCTTACCGTCGGCGACTCTATCCAGTCTGCTGCAGAGTAGTCACGTACTGTGGGCCGGTTGGGCGCCATAGGCTCTCCCATCTCGTTAATCCTGGGCTAAGATCTTTTAAGCTGAGTGGCGTTTAAGAGAAGGCTTCAGCTCTGGCAGTTTCCGTTGCATACGCCCGTGGGGGCTATTGGCTCTAGCACTACCGCTACTCGCATCCAGTTTAAGGCAAGCTCTAGCATTGCAGGCCGGTTTCCGTTACGCCCGTGGGGGCTAAGTACACTTGCACTCGCAGAAGCAGTTTTCCAGTCGGTACGCCCGCGAGGGCTATTTGGATCTCTGTTCTGTTTCCTAATCGGTCACTTTGGCTAAGCAGCTACGATTCCAGTACATGGTGAACTGTTTCTATCAGCACATCTTTGTAACACCCAGGGCGTGCCAAACTACCACATTTGAGACTGACTATATTTAGTTCTTAACCCTTTGGGGTAGAGATCTCCTTATTGCATTATAACTGTGCATGTCAACCATCTTGTGCATTACTGTTGTAACATATCAGTCTTCTCTGTGTGTCTGTTCTACTGCCACTAGAGGGCGATCATTTGCCTTATTTTTTCTAATAAAATTGAGTTTTATTTCACATACTGGTCTGAGTGTCTTAAAAAACCGTTAGTCTCTCAACCTGATTCTATCTCTCTCTCTCTGTCTGTCTCATCTTGATGCCATCTATGTCTCTCACCCTGATCCCATCTCTCTCACTGTGTACCTGTCTCACCCTGATCCCATGTCTCTCTCTCTGTAGCTGTCTCACCCTGATCCCATCTCTCTCTTTATAGCTGTCTCTCACCCTGATCCCATCTCTCTCTCTCTCTGTAACTATCTCACCCTGATCCCAAATCTCTATGTAGCTGTCTCTTGCCCTGATCCCATCTCTCTGTAGCTGTCTCTCACCCTGATTCCATCTCTCTCTCTGTCTGTCTGTCTCATCTTGATGCCATCTATGTCTCTCACCCTGATCCCGTCTGTCTCTCTCTGTAGCTGTGTCATCCTGATCCCATCTCTCTCTCTCAGTAGATATCTCTCCCTGACCCCATCTCTCCCTCCATGTAGCTGTAACACCCTGATCCCATCTCTCTCCCTGTGTACCGGTCTCACCCTGATCCCATCTCTCTCTCTCTCTGTAGCTGTCTCACCCTGATCCCATCTCTCTCTGATGTCTCACACTGATCCCATCTCTATGTAGCTGTCTCTTACCCTGAGCCCATCTTTCTCTCTCTGTAGCTGTCTCACCCTAATTCCATGTCTCTGCAGCTGTCTCTCACCCTGATTCCATCTCTCTCTCTCTCTCTCTGTCTGTCTCATCTTGATGCCATCTATGTCTCTCACCCTGATCCCATCTCTCTCACTGTGTACCTGTCTCACCCTGATCCCATGTCTCTCTCTCTGTAGCTGTCACCCTGATCCCATGTCTCTCTCTGTAGCTGTCTCACCCTGATCCCATCTCTCTCTTTGTAGCTGTCTCTCACCCTGATCCCATCTCTCTTTCTCAAGCTGTCTCTCATTCTGATGCTGTCTGTCACTCTCTTCTCCATAGAGGTCTCTCAACCTCTGTGTGTAGCTGTCTCTTGCCCTGATCCCATCTCTGTCTGTAGCTGTCTTTAATCCTGATTCTATTTCTCTTTCTCTATAGCCGTCTCTCATCCAGATCCCATCTCTCTCTCTGTAACTGTCTCACCCTGATACCATCTGTCTCTCACCCTGATCCCATCTCTAGCTCTCTCAGTAGCTGTCTCATCCTAATCCCATCTCTCTATAGCTGTCTCACCCTGATCCCTTCTCTCTCTATCGCTGCTCTCACCCTGATCCCATTTCTCTCAGTAGCTCTCTCACCCTGATCCCATCTCTCTGTAGCTGTCTTTCACCGATTCCCTCTCTCTCTGTCTCATCTTGATGCCATCTATGTCTCTCACCCTGATCCCGTCTGTCTCTCTCTGTAGCTGTGTCATCCTGATCCCATCTCTCTCTCTCAGTAGATATCTCTCCCTGACCCCATCTCTCCCTCCATGTAGCTGTAACGCCCTGATCCCATCTCTCTCCCTGTGTACCGGTCTCACCCTGATCCCATCTCTCTCTGTAGCTGTCTCACCCTGATCCCATCTCTCTCTGATGTCTCACACTGATCCCATCTCTATGTAGCTGTCTCTTACCCTGAGCCCATCTCTCTCTCTCTGTAGCTGTCTCACCCTAATTCCATGTCTCTGCAGCTGTCTCTCACCCTGATTCCATCTCTCTCTCTCTCTCTCTGTCTGTCTCATCTTGATGCCATCTATGTCTCTCACCCTGATCCCATCTCTCTCGCTGTGTACCTGTCTCACCCTGATCCCATGTCTCTCTCTCTGTAGCTCTCACCCTGATCCCATGTCTCTCTCTCTGTAGCTGTCTCACCCTGATCCCATCTCTCTCTTTGTAGCTGTCTCTCACCCTGATCCCATCTCTCTTTCTCAAGCTGTCTCTCATTCTGATGCTGTCTGTCACTCTCTTCTCCATAGAGGTCTCTCAACCTCTGTGTGTAGCTGTCTCTTGCCCTGATCCCATCTCTCTCTGTAGCTGTCTTTAATCCTGATTCCATTTCTCTTTCTCTATAGCCGACTCTCATCCAGATCCCATCTCTCTCTCTGTAACTGTCTCACCCTGATCCCATCTCTAGCTCTCTCAGTAGCTGTCTCATCCTAATCCCATCTCTCTATAGCTGTCTCACCCTGATCCCTTCTCTCTCTATCGCTGCTCTCACCCTGATCCCATTTCTCTCAGTAGCTCTCACCCTGATCCCATCTCTCTGTAGCTGTCTTTCACCGATTCCCTCTCTCTCTGTCTCATCTTGTTGCCATCTATGTCTCTCACCCTGATCCCATCTGTCTCGCTCTGTAGCTGTGTCTACTTGATCCCATCCCTCCCTCTGTAGATATCTCACCCTGAACCCATCTCTATCTCCCCGTAGCTGTAGCGCCCTGATCCCATCTCTCTCTCTCTCTCTCTGCAGCTGTCTCACCCTGATCCCATCTCTCTCTATGTAGCTGACACTTGCCCTGATCCCATCTCTCTCTATGTAGCTGACACTTGCCCTGATCCCATCTCTCACTATAGCTGTCTCTCACCCAGATCCCATCTCTCTCTCTGTAGCTGTCTCACCCTGATCCTATCTCTCTTTAAAGCTGTGTCTCACCCTGATGCCATCTCTCTGTCTCTCTCTAGCTGTCTCTCACTCTGATCCCATCGGTCACTCTCTTCTCCATAGTGGTCTTTCAACATCTCTCTGTCTGTAGCTGTCTCTTGCCCTGATGCCATCTCTCTCTCTATAGCTGTGTAACGGATACTGGGAAGGGACCGCGTCACCTTCCGCCGTCGTTCCTGGGTCTCTCCTTCGACGCAGATAAGCGCCGTCAGATGCACCAGTTGAAGTATGGACAGTCACGGAAAACAGCCGCAGGATTGTTGGAAGCAGGGAAGAGTCCACGTTGCCGCCTGACAGTCTACAAAGTTAGGTTGCAGGAAACTGGCAGCAGGAGGTCGACGATTCAGGATACTTGGCGCAGATGGGTATCAGAATGGATACTTTAGACCATAAGCAATACAAGGCTCCAGGACTCCTTGTTCACTCCAAACAGAACTCACTTTATTGTCACAAACCACAGATATTTATATACAGTACAGTACATTGGATCACATGGGGAAACCTGATACAATAGGGAACATGATTAAATCATAACACATCAGACAAAAGGCCAGCAGATACAATGACTTAGACAGGATTACATTTCAGATACAACAGGGTTTGATTGAACAAAGACTTGAGGGGTGTGAACTAATTACCACATGGCAGGGGGTCAACATATTGAATGGCTGGAGTTGCTATAATCCACATCTTAGGGACAGTGGCCTAAGGTTGGAGCCTTTGATTGACTATTTTGAATGCCCTGCCCCAACTTTGATCAATCACTGGTCTGCCTACCATTTCCCATGTTAAGCTAAGGAAGATATTTGCATACCTGGTAGTTGGTGATTGCACAAACCTTCAAATTGGACAAGTACAATTAAACACATACAATATTTGAAAATACATAAAACCAAACTTAATACACAAACCAATGTTCATAACTATAAGTCTTTGTTCCTGGCAATAGCTGGCCAGTTCGTATGCCAGAGCCCACAGCTACATCCAAGCAGGGCAACAAGGTCCATAGTTTTTAAGTAAATAGTTTGTGGTCCAGACAAGGTCTCAGTAACGGGTAGGATCCGTTACATTTCTCCCCCTTTTTTGTACCAAGCCAGCGGTTGCGGTAGTAAATGCTGGCTTGGGACTCTAGGAGAGCCTTGCTGCTGTGAGCCGCTTGTCTGGACAGTTCGTTAGTCCAGTGGCCTTGGTCCTAGGCCAGTCACAAGTGTGGAGCCCCTTGTCCTGGGCCAGGGAAACAACAAGCAAGCCCCTTGTCCTGGGCCAGGAGAGAATAGCTGTGCCCCTTGTCCTGGGCCAGGAGAAAACATGAGCCCCTTGTCCGAGCCTGGCAGTAGAGAAGAAGGCCCTTGTTCTGGGCCAGGGAAGAAAATGTAAGCCCCTTTGTCCTTAATGCTGGGCCAGGGGAACTGATGCCTGTTTGTCCTGGCAGTCAACAAATGGGGTGGCCTTCCCTGGGCCAGGCTCCATGCAGAGCTGGGGTTCAATGTTCCTGGGTCTGGGGCCAGGAGCTCAGGGTCCAAAGCCAGTCTATAAGGGGGATCTTCCTGGGGCAATTGTGTCTCTGGCTTCTGTGCATCAGAGTGTGGGGAGAGAGGCATATCTCCCCCTTTTAGTTGGGCCACTGCCCCAGAGGAACAGGAGAGGATGTCTGTCCCACTCTCCTGGGCTGGGGCAATGTTCTGGGACACATTCCCACCCCCCAGGCAGAGCTCAGGAAATTCAGGGGCCCCAGCAACATCCCTAGTGAGGACTGTCTCCTCCCTCACCAGCTCAGGGTTCCCTTGACCACTGGGAAAGCTTGTAATCCCACTTCCCCTGCCAAGAACATTTGTGTCCCTGAGTCGTAGACACTCTTGTTCCAGGGCAATCTCCATGGGGGTCACCTCCGTGGGGCTGCTGGTGAGCTTACTTCCCTTCACCAGAGTCAGGGCAAAACAAGGGGTGGTGTGCTCACTCCTACACACCACAACAGAGGGTTCACAGGACTCGGTGGATTCGCTCCCCTCCACCAAGCCAGGGGTCACAGAGAGGTGGATATCCAAGGAATCAGCGCTGCAAAGGGGCAATCGGCTGATCTCCTTGGCGTTCAGGGCCTCCTCCTCAGGGCCACTTTTCTTCAGCAGGGAGGCACTCCCAAACCTCCCAGCAATTTTACTCAGGCACCTGGAGAACACCATCTTCCCTTTCTCCAGGGCACTAACAACAGGGGGCAGACTAGGGCTGCTGGTGGGGACCTGTGTCTCCTTCACCACAGCAGGGGTAATAACAGGCTCCTTAATGAAGACCGTGGCCCCACTCACTAGGCCAGGGGTCTCAGGGAAACTGATGGGGCACTCTTCCCCACCCATCAGGTCATACGACACATCCGCAGGAGGTCCAGCAGCACTATTCTCTTCCAGTCCGCTGGGGTCCTCCTCCTGTAGGCTATCACACACAGGCCTTTCTTCTGCCTGGAGGGAGACCGCAGTTCCATCCCTCCAGGCGGCATTACTTGTAATCCTGGGGAGCATGCACGGCTCTGCTCCCAGCACATCTTCCACCCCCACAAGGGGCAACATCTTGGGGCTGCTGGTGGGCTCTTTCACACCCACTACAGCAGGGGGGTCATGGGGACTGATGGGCTCGCTCCCACCCATCAGTTGGGGCACACAATGGCTGCTGGTGGGGACCTGCGTCTCGTCCACCGCAGCTGGGAAAACAGGGGAAGGGGGAATATGCCTATCAGGGGAGTCGTCCGTCCCATCCCCTGATGCAGAGGCATTCTCTTCACTGAGGAGGAACGAATTCCCACCCCTCAGCTCAGGCAACAAACAGTCCAGGGGCAAAGGGGTATCAGGCAGGGCAACAGGGGCACTGGTGAGGAACGCATTCCCACTCACCAGTGTGGAGTGAACAGGGGCAGTCTCATCCAGGGCATCCTCTTCCCTGAATTCCTCCTCGGATGGATTACCCCTCCTTTTTTTTCCCTCTACTATCTTCTGATCCTCCGGAACAGGCCCATGTATGCCCTCTCCAGGTGCCATTCCCGCTCAACCAGGTCATCTAGTTCCCCTCCTAGCTCGGGGATATCCTGGAAACCCAGCATCGCTTCCCGGGCATCACGGATCTCCCAGAAGCGCTTCTCCTCCTGGCTTCCGAAATCAAGATCATCATCAAATGCCTCCCACTCTATTCCTGGGCTGTTGTATACATATTGCGCATGGAAAACTCCTATGGCGAATTCGAATGCCGAACCTCCTCTCTGCTTCATGGCGAAGGACAGTATATCGGTCATGTAGGTCACTCTCCACCTCCACGAACCGGTACATACTCTCTTTCCAATCCGGTAGAGGAGTTCTTCCCAGGATAGGCCAGCGTAGTTCCAACAGGTCCCCTAGGCAGCTCCAGTTGGGTTCGACAGCGTCCATGGGTCCCCAATAATCTGCCATGTCTTACTCGATGCACCTGATGAACGAAGGAGAAATCCCACCGCTATGCCACCAATGTAACGGATACTGGGAAGGGACCGCGTCACCTTCCGCCGTTGTTCCTGGGTCTCTCCTTCTGTACGCAGATAAGCGCCGTCAGATGCACCAGTTGAAGTATGGACAGTCACTGGAAACAGCCGCAGGATCGCTGGAAGCAGGGAAGAGTCCACGTTGCCGCCTGACAGTCTACAAAGTTAGGTCGCAGGAAACTGGCAGCAGGCGGTCGACGATTCAGGATACTTGGCGCAGATGGGTATCAGAATGGATACTTTAGACCATAAGCAATACAAGAGTCCAGGTCTCCTTGTTCACTCCAAACAGAACTCACTTTATTGTCACAAACCACAGATATTTATATACAGTACAGTACATTGGATCACATGGGGAAACCTGATACAATAGGGAACATGATTAAATCATAACACATCAGACAAAAGGCCAGCAGATACAATGACTTAGACAGGATTACATTTCAGATACAACAGGGTTTGATTGAACAAAGACTTGAGGGGTGTGAACTAATTACCACATGGCAGGGGGTCAACATAGTGAATGGCTGGAGTTGCTATAATCCAAATCTTTGGGACAGTGGCCCAAGGTTGGAGCCTTTGATTGACTATTTTGAATGCCCTGCCCCAACTTTGATCAATCACTGGTCTGCCTACCATTTCCCATGTTAAGCTAAGGAAGATATTTGCATACCTGGTAGTTGGTGATTGCACAAACCTTCAAATTGGACAAGTACAATTAAACACATACAATATTTGAAAATACATAAAACCAAACTTAATACACAAACCAATGTTCATAACTATAAGTCTTTGTTCCTGGCAATAGCTGGCCAGTTCGTATGCCAGAGCCCACAGCTACATCCAAGCAGGGCAACAAGGTCCATAGTTTGTAAATAGTAAATAGTTTGTGGTCCAGACAAGGGCTCAGTAACGGGTAGGATCCGTTACAAGCTGTCTCTAATCCTGATCCCATTTCTCTTTCTCTGTAGCCGTCTCTCACCTGGATCCCATCTCTCCCCTGTAACTGTCTCACCCTGATCCCATCTCTGTCTCTCATCCTGATCCCATCTCTCTCTCTCTCTGTAGCTGTCTCACCCTGATCCCATCTCTCTCAGTAGCTCTCAACCTGATCCCATCTCTCTGTAGCTGTCTCTCACACTGATCCCATCTCTCTCTGTAGCAGTCTCTCACCCTGATCCCATCTCTCTCTGTGGTTGTCTCCCACCCTGACCCCATTTCTCTGTAGTTCTCTCTCACCCTGATCCCATCTCTCTGTAGCTGTCTCTCACCCTGATTCCATCTTTCTCTCAGTAGCTGTCTGACCTGGATCCCATCTCTCTCAGTAGCTTTCTGACCCTGATCCCATCTCTCTCTCTCTCCAGCTGTCTTACCCTGACCCTATCTCTCTCTCTCTCTCTCTCTCCCTATGACTGTATTGCCCTGATCCTATCTCTCTCCCTGTGTAGCTGAATCACCCTGATCCCATCTCTCTCCCTCTAGCTGTCTTGCCCTGATCCCATCTCTCTCCCTGTGTACCTGTCTCACCCTGATCCCATCTCTCACTTTCTGTAGCTGTCTCACCTAGATCCCATCTCTCTCTGTAGCTGTCTCACTCTGATCCCATCTCTATCTCTCTCCCTCTTCCTGATCCCATCTGTCTCTCTCTGTAGCTGTCTCTCACCCTGATCCCATCTCTCTCTCTCTGTGTAACTGTCTTTCACCCTGATCCTGTCTCTATCTGTAGCTCTCTCACCATGATTCCATCTGTCTTTCTCTGTAGCTGTCTTGCCATGATCCCATTTCTCTCTGTAGCTGTCTCTCTCACTGATCCAAGCTCTCTCTCTGTAGCCATCTCACCCTGATCCCATCTCTCCCTCTGTAGCTGTTTCACCCTAATCCCAACTATCTCTCTGTAGCTGTCTCACCCTGATCCCAGCTCTCTGTAGCTTTCTCTCACCGTGATTCCATCTCTCTCTGTAGCTCTCTCTCACCCTGATGCCATCTGTCTCTGTCTGTACCTGTCTTGCCCTGACCCCATCTCTCTCCCTGTGTACCTATATCACCCTTATCCCATCTCTCATTTTCAGTAGCTGTCTCACCCTGATCCCATCTCTCTCTGTAGCTGTCTTACCCTGATCCCATCTCTCTCTCTCACCATGATCCCATCTGTCTGTCTCTCTGTAGCTGTCTCTCATCCTGATCCCATCTCTCTCTCTCTCTCTACATGTAACTGTCTCTCACCCTGATCCTTTCTCTATCTGTAGCTCTCTCACCTTGATTCCATCTCTCTCTCTCTAGCTATCTCTCACCCTGATCCCATCTGTCACTCTCTTGTCCGTAGTGGTCTCTCAGCCTCTCTCTGTAGCTGTCTATCACCCTTATCCCATCTCTCTCTCTGTAGCTTTCTCTAATCCTGACCCAAGTTCTCTCTCTCTGTAGTTGTCTCTCACCCTGATCCCATCTCTTTCTCATCTTGATTCCATCTATGTCTCTTACCCTGATCCCCTCTGTCTCTCTCTGTAGCTGTCTCACCCTGATCCCATCTCTCTCTGTAGCTGTCTCACCCTGATCCCAACTCTCTCTCTGTAGCTGTCTCACCCTGAACCCATCTCTCCCTCTGTAGCTGTCTCACCCTAATCCCAACTCTTTCTGTAACTGTCTCACCCTGATCCCATCTCTCTGTAGGTTTCTCTCACCCTGATTCCATCTCTCTATCTCTCTGTCTCATCTTGATGCCATCTAGGTCTTCCACACTGATCCCGTCTGTCTCTCTGTAGCTGTGTCATCCTTATCCCATCTCTCTCTCTCTCTGTAGATATCTCACACTGACCCCATCTCTCTCTCTCTCTCTCTCCCTGTAGCTGTAACGCCCTGATCCCATCTCTCTCGCTGTGTACCTGTCTCACCTTTATCCCATGTCTCTCACTCTGTTGCTGTCTCACCCTGATTCCATCTCTCTCTTTGTAGCTCTGATCCCATCTCTCTCTCTCTCTCTCTGTTACTGTCTCACCTTGATCCCCAATCTCTCTGTGGCTGTCTCTCACTCTGATCCTATCTCTCTCTCTCTGTAGATATCTCACCCTGACCCCATCTCTTTCTCTCTCTCTCTCCCTGTAGCTGTAACGCCCTGATCCCATCTCTCTCCCTGTGTACCTGTCTCACCCTTATCCCATATCTCTCTCTCTGTAGCTGTCTCACCCTGATCCCATCTCTCTCTCTCTGTTGCTGTCTCACCCTGATTCCATCTCTCTCTTTGTAGCTGTCTCTCACTCTGATCCCATCTCTCTCTCTCTGTTACTGTCTCACCTTGATCCCCAATCTCTCTGTGGCTGTCTCTCACCCTGATCCCATCTCTCTTTCTCTAGCTGTCTCTCACTCTGATCCCATCTCTCTCTCTGTAGATATCTCACCCTGACCCCATCTCTCTCTCTCTCTCTCTCTCCCTGTAGCTGTAACGCCCTGATCCCATCTCTCTCCCTGTATACCTGTCTCACCTTTATCCCATGTCTCTCTCTCTGTTACTGTCTCACCTTGATCCCCAATCTCTCTGTGGCTGTCTCTCACTCTGATCCTATCTCTCTCTCTCTGTAGATATCTCACCCTGACCCCATCTCTCTCTCTCTCTCTCTCTCTCTCTCCCTGTAGCTGTAACGCCCTGATCCCATCTCTCTCCCTGTGTACCTGTCTCACCCTTATCCCATGTCTCTCTCTCTGTAGCTGTCTCACCCTGATCCCATCTCTCTCTCTCTGTTGCTGTCTCACCCTGATTCCATCTCTCTCTTTGTAGCTGTCTCTCACTCTGATCCCATCTCTCTCTCTCTGTTACTGTCTCACCTTGATCCCCAATCTCTCTCTAGCTGTCTCTCACTCTGATCCCATCTCTCTCTCTGTAGATATCTCACCCTGACCCCATCTCTCTCTCCCTGTAGCTGTATCGCCCTGATCCCATCTCTCTCCCTGTATACCTGTCTCACCTTTATCCCATGTCTCTCTCTCTGTAGCTGTCTCACCCTGATCCCATCTTTCTCTCTGTTGCTGTCTCACCCTGATTCCATCTCTCTCTTTGTAGCTGTCTCTCACTCTGATCCCATATCTCTCTCTCTCTCTCTCCCTGTTACTGTCTCACCTTGATCCCCAATCTCTCTGTGGCTGTCTCTCACTCTGATCCCATATCTCACTCTCTTCTCCGTAGAAGTCTCTCAACCTCTCTGTCTGTAGCTGTCTCTTGCCCTGATCCCATCTCTCTCTATAGCTGTCTCTAATACTGATCCCATCTCTCTCTATAGCTGTCTCTAATACTGATCCCATCTCTCTCTCTGTAACTGTCTCACCCTGATCCCATCTCTGTCTCTCACCCTCATACCATCTCTATCTCTCTGTAGCTGTCTCACCCTGATCCCATATATCTCTCTCTCTGTAGCTGTCTCACCCTGATCCCATATATCTCTATCTCTGTAGCTGGCTCACCCTGATCCCATATATCTCTATCTCTGTAGCTGTCTCACCCTGATCCCATATATCTCTATCTCTGTAGCTGGCTCACCCTGATCCCATCTCTCTCTATAGCTGCTCTCACCAGGATCTCATCTTTCTCTATAGCTGTCTCTCACCCTTATCTTATATCTCCCTGTAGCTGTCTCTAATCCTGATCCCAATTCTCTTTGTAGTTGTCTCCCTCCCTGATCCCATCTCTCTGTAGTTCTCTCACCCTGATCCCATCTCTCTGTAGTTCTCTCACCCTGATCCCATCTCTCTGTAGTTGTCTATCACCCTGATCCCATCTCTCTGTAGTTGTCTATCACCCTGATCCCATCTCTCTGTAGTTGTCTATCACCCTGATCCCATCTCTCTGTAGTTGTCTATCACCCTGATCCCATCTCTCTGTAGTTGTCTATCACCCTGATCCCATCTCTCGCTCTGTAGCTGTCTCTCACCCTGATTGCATGTCTTTCAGTAGCTATCACCCTGATTCCATCTTTTTCTCAGTAGCGGTCTGACCCAGATCCCATCTCTCTCTTTTTCTTTCTCTCTGTAGCTGTCTCATCCTGATCCCATTTCTCCCTGTAGCTATCACCCTGATCCCATCTCTATTCCTGTCTCTCACCCTGATCCCATCTCTCTCTCTGTAGCTGTCTCTCACCCTGATCCTATCTCTCTCACTGTCTCTCCCCCTGATCCCATCTCTATTCCTGTCTCTCACCCTGATACCATCTCTCTCTCTCTAGCTGCCTCTCATTCTGATCCTATCTCTCTCACTGTCTCTCCCCCTGATCCCATCTCTATTTCTGTCTCTCACCCTGATCCCATCTCTCTCTGTAGCTGTCTCTCCCTGACCCCTTCTCCCTCTCCCTATATCTGTATCACCCTGATCCCATCTCTCTCTCTCTGTGTACCTGTCTCACCCTGATCCCATCTCTCTCTCCCTGTACCTGTCTCACCCTGATCCCATCTCTCTCTCCCTGTACCTGTCTCACCCTGATCCCATCTCTCTCCCTGTACCTGTCTCACCCTGATCCCATCTCTCTCCCTGTACCTGTCTCACCCTGATCCCATCTCTCTCCCTGTGTACCTGTCTCACCCTGATCCCATCTGTCTCTCTGTGTACCTGTCTCACCCTGATCCCATCTGTCTGTCTGTGTAGCTGTCTCACCTTGATCCCATCTCTCTCTTTCTCATTGTGTTCACATCTATGTCTCTCACCCAGATCCCATCTGTCTCTCTCTCTGTAGCTGTCTCTCATTCTGATACCATCTCTGTCTCTCTGTAGCTGTCTCTTACCCTGATACCATCTCTCTTTCTCTCCCTCTCTCTCCGTGTAACTGTCTCTCACCCTGATCCTATCTCTATCTGTAGCTCTCTCACCTTGATTCCATCTTTCTCTCTGTAGCTGTCTCTCACCCTGATCCCATATCCCTCTCTCTCTCTCATCTTGATTCCATCTATGTCTCTCACCCTGGTCCTCTCTGTCTATCTCTGTATCTGTATCGCCCTGACCCCATCTCTCTCTCCCTGTAGCTGTATCACCCTGCTCCCATCTCTCTCCCTGTAACTATATCACCCTGATCCCATCTCTCTCCCTGTAGCTGTATCACCCTGCTCCCATCTCTCTCCCTGTAACTATATCACCCTGATCCCATCTCTCTCCCTGTAACTATATCACCCTGATCCCATCTCTCTCTCCCTGTAGCTGTCTTGCCCTGATCCCATCTCTCTCCCTGTGTACCTGTCTCACCCTGATCCTATCTCGCTCTCTCTGTACCTGTCTCACCCTGATCCCATCTCGCTCTCTCTGTACCTGTCTCACCCTGATCCCATCTCTCTCTGTAGCTGTCTCTCACCCTGATCCCCTCCCTCTTTCTATAGCTGTCTCTCACACTGATTCCATATGTCACTGCCTCTTCTCTGTAGCTGTCTCTCAACCACTGGCTGTCTGTAGCGGTCTATTGCCTACAGACAGCTCTCTGTAGCTGCAGGGCCTGATTTACATCTCAGGCGCCCCTAGGCACAACACCCTCCGGGGCCCCTAGCCTGCCCTTGCCCCACCCCAACCACTCCCCTCACTTAGCCACACCCCTCAGTTAATCACACCCTCTTGCTGACACACCCATTTTTAGATTTTTTTGCTCTTCACAGTACCCTAGCAATTTTCCCAGAACCTGGGGGCTAGTAAATTATTTTGCAAATACCTAATATGAGGGATAGTAATAATAAAGTATTACTATCCCTTTAAGATTGATTCATTCAAAACATATTTTGAATTACAACCAATAAAGGTTTACAATAATTGACACAGGGGAAGGATATTACTTTATTGAAGCTGCTGATAATAGGTGCGCTATTGTTCCAAAAGGCAAGAACAAGGTACTAATTATATTTTGAAGCGCTGCGCTCTAAAAAGATAAGAGCAAATCAATAAAGATATTAAAGATATAGTGGTCCCTTTAACAATTATTCTTTTAGGGATTAATAATTACATTAATAATTAATAACAAATATGGTGGACATCTGCCATCTATGATCTATAAGGTCCTATAAAGTACTAGATATTAATACAGGGGTAAATTAGCAAACAAATAACTGTTTAAATGTACAAGGTCCCTTTTAGGACAATTCCTTTATTCAGTGGTAATGCAGAATCTCTATCTACTGATAAGGACATTGAGCATTATTTAAGCTACCCTTAGAAATCGTAGGGAGCTTTTGGTTCAAGGTTTTAAATTATTTTAATAAGCTTTTAATGAGCTTTGAATAAAACTATATTTTTAAATATGTGCTACTCTGAATTTCTTCAACATTTATAACACTGAAACTGGTCCCCTACATTGTTAGTGGTGTATATATATATATATATATATATATATATATATATATATATATATATATAGTACCGTAAAATCTCAGGTATAATACGCACCTGTGTATAATACGCAGGTGCATATTATACCCAAGATTTAGGGGAAAACAAGAGTGCCTATGTATAATACGCACCCTTGTTTTCCCCCTTCCAAAATAAAATTTTATGCCTGGCAGCTATCTTCCCTCCCACCCCCGGCGCTATCTGCTTTCAAAATAATGCTTACTATGCTCCACTGAAATAGAATAGAAGGCAAACTTCAGCTGTGTAAATGTTCTCTGCTTCCTTCAAAGGGCTGCGGGACCTCCCGCCTGTGGTATTGCCCTGTGAGGACCTTGAGATCCTCACAGCGCATTACCATTGGCTGGAGGCAGAAGGTCCTAAAAGACAATTGAAGGAAGCGGGCGGCAAATGCAAGTATGCCGCCCGCAGGAAACATTTACACAGCTGAAGTTCGCCTTCTATTCTATTTCCTCAGTGAAGCATGGTAAACATTATTTTGAAAGCGGATAGCGCCGGGGGTGGGAAAATAGCTGCCAGACACAACTTTTTTTTATTATAGAAAAAAAACCTCGTGTATAATACGCACCCCCCACTTCACATAAGGTGAAGTGGGGTAAAATTGTTTGTATTATACCCGAGATTTTACGGTAACTATGGACTTTGCATACCTTTGAATTTAATCTACCACAACCTCTTTTCTTTTCACACATTTGTTTATATATAAGCATTTGGGAACTGTGGTGTGTTCCAATAAAAAGACAATCTTTTTCTTTACATTATATTGTTAGTTGTCTGTACCTCCTCTGAGACAACCACACACGACACTCCAACACAACACGCTCAGCCAACAAATCTAGGCTGTAGACTGCTGCGCTGAAGTGCACGGCTTCCACTTGGTGCGTTGAACTCATAACATCACAGGAGGTCCTGGCGAGGTGACCAATGAGAATGGTCTGGAGGCAGTGGCACGCAGCTGTGGGTCACATGGGGCGGCTCCGGTACAAGGCAACCAACGGGGGATCGGGAACAGAGTAAACTGCTGTCTAAGCGCCTGCGCCCTCGAGGGTGAGTGAGCACAGGTGCAGCCATGCACAGCGTAATTATTTTAAAACTAAATGGCAGTACAGTATTGTGTGGCACACCATTAATAATATGCACCCTGGGGCGGAATGGTGGGCGTGACAAGGCCATTGCCAGGCGCCCCTGAAAATCTGGCGCCCTAGGCAAGTGCCTTGTTTGCCTATTGACAAATCCGGCCCTGTGTAGCTGTCTATCACCCTGATACCCTTTCTCTGTAGCTGTCTCTCACTCTGATCCCATTTATATTTCACTGTAGCTTTCTCTCATCAGGATCCCATCTCTCTCTCTCTCTCTGTAACTGTCTCACCCTGATCCCATATCTGTCTCTCACCCTTATCCAATTTCTCTCTCTCTCTATAGCTGTCTCTCACCCTGATCCCATCTCTCAGTAGCTGTCTCTCACCCTGATCCCATCTGTCTCAGTAGCTGTTACAGGTAGGGTTGCCACCTTTTCTTCCAAAAAATACCGGCCATGGCATTCCCTCCATAGACTTAACATTGGACAGAAGCCAATTTTTTACCGGCCTGCCGGTAAAATACCGGCTGGGTGGCAACCCTAGTTACAGGATGGGATCACATACCTCTACTGAGTGACCCCTTCACCTGAACTGTGATTGGTTAGGAGACTCAAAGGCATGTTGTAGACGGTGTGACCAGGCATTGGACATTAAAAAGCCAGTCACTGCTCCTTTTCTTCTCACAATGATTTGGGTGATGACCTGATTAGGACCTGGGGGGTGGTTTTCTGTTTTATTTCATTTTTAGCAGCAGAGGTGATGGTGGGTTCAAAAGCATAAAATAAAATACAGGGGCCCCCCTGCAAACTATAATGAGGGGTCCCCATGCCCCACCCACAAAAATGCTTCTCCCCAGCCAAACTACACAGCCATAACAATTAATGCAGACTAATGTCTCACAATTTGAAGAGATTCAAAACATTGAAGACGTTAAAGGGACAACAAAATAAGAAAAGGAACATGTCTAGGGTAATATACACTTACATATCTTGCTAGAATCTGAAATATTTCTCCATATGTTCTCTGTGGCCTAAAGTCCTAGATGTGAGTGAGCAGCTAGCCATTTCCACCCTTTCCATTGCTCCAAATGACTGTCAATTGGTCCTCCAGAGGTAAACCAAATGGAAAAAATATTATACTTAACTTGAATAACCCCTTCCAGAGGTAAACCAAGTACAAAAATTATTATACTTCCCTTTAATAACCCCTTAGTGTCTAGGGAGACATCTCTAACCTCCAAGAGGATAACACAGAAAAGTGTAATTTTACATAGCAACACTTCCCTGTAGACTGGTGTATCGAACAAGTTGATGACATTTGCAGTATTCAGTGAGTTAAAGGATCAACAGCATCTAAACATGAACATGGGGTGCTATACGCTTAACCTCATAAGTACAAGGGGGCAAGAAATGCACTGTAAAGATGTGTGTTGCTCAGCCCTCTTCTTAAATATATTTGTACTTAAGTTAGGTTTTCACGTATAATTGCCCATCCGTGGCCAGCTTTAAACAGTAGTCAATATCACCTTTTTTATAAATGTACACCCTGAAGACCAAATGGTTGTACAGTGTGCATTGCTTTTCAGGTGTTGTGTACCACTCAGTTCCTCAAGAGATCAAGAATGAAGTTGTTCACAACACATTGCAAAGCAGTGCACATTCAACACCCATTTGGTCTTCAAGGGTTAACTTACACCTGGGTGGGTTTAAAGCTGACCAATCACATTATGATGACAGTGACAACTTAGTACTGGGTTTAAAGAAGGTCAGGGATGGAAAATCTTAATTGCTTTATATTTTGGTAATCTATCTCTAAGTATCCCCATGGACTTAGTAAGAGGTGGTGGTACACAGGCCACAAAACTCTTTCCTAACTAAATATGTCTAATCGAAAACAAACATCTATATTAACTCTTTGATGAGATATATAGGGAAATAAGATTTTAAAGAATGGCGGTGACATACCTTACATACTATCTTCAAGAGACAGGTTGATATATTAAAGCGGAGCTACCACCCCACAAAAAGTTCCCCCGAAGAATTACCCATCTAGCGACCAGCTGCTCAAAAGTACTAGTTGCCAGAATTATTGCCTCCTTATAGTGATGTCTGCCAGGGCCGGATTTATAACAAGGCAGAGTAGGCATTTGCCTAAAGGTGCACCCTGCAGAGGGGTGCCTGTCATTGGTATAGTTTTTTTTTTTTTTAATTATATGTGCCTCCCTGGCTGCGCAGTGGCAATATTAATAACTCCCCCTCCCGGCGACCGCTCCATGTTGCCTCATATTGCCGCCCCCTTGTCCCTCCGTTGTCCACTTCCCACCTCCCTGGCAGGAGAGATCTGTGCCTCCTTCGACACAGACCTGTAGTTGCTGAGCTCCCTTGTCGGCTTTTTAGTAATGCAGAGTGCTGGGAGATGACATCGTGAGGGAGCTCCATCAGCTACAGTACTGTGTCAAAGGAGGCACAGATCTCTCCTGCCAGGGAGGTAGGAAACGGACAGCAGGGGTGGGGGGGCAATATGAGGGCAACATGGAGATGGTGGGAGCAATGTCGAGCTGATGGGGGGCAATGTGAGGACAATATGGAGATGGTGGGGGCAATGTAGAGATGATGGGGGGCAAGTTGGAGCTGATGGGGTACAATGTGAGGGCAATATGGAGATGGTGGGGGCAATGTGGAGCTGATGGGAGCAAGTTGGAGCTGATGGGGGCAATGTGAGGGCAATATGAAGATGATGGGGTCAATGTGGATATGTGAGGGCAATATGAAGATGATGGGGCAATGTGGATATATGAGGGCAATGTGGAGATGATGGGGGCAGTATGAGGGCAATATGGAGCTGATGGAGGGCAATGTAGAGATGATGGGGGGCAAGTTGTAGCTGATGGGGGACAATGTGAGGGCAATATAGAGATGGTGGGGGCAATGTGGAGCTGATGGAAGCAAGTTGGAGCTGATGGGGGCAATGTGAGGGTAATATGAAGATGATGGGGGCAATGTGGATATATGAGGGCAATGTGGAGATGATGGGGCAGTGTGAGGGCAATATGGAGCTGATGGAGGGCAATGTGGAGATGATGGGGGCAATATGGAGCTGAAGGGGGCAATGTGTGCATTATGGAGCTGATGGGGGGCAATGTGAGGGCAATGTGGAGATGATGGGGGGAAGTTGTAGCTAATGGAGGGCAATATGGAGTTGATGGGGCAATGTGGAGATGATGGGGGTCAATGTGAGGGCAACATGTAGCTTTTGGGGGCAACATGGAGCTGATGGGGCAACATGGAACTGATGAGGGCAATCTGGAGATGGGGCAATGTGAGAGCAATATGGAGATGATGGGGGCACTATGGAGCTGATAGGGCAATGTGGGGACAATATGGAGATGATGGGGGCAAGTTGGAGCTGATGGGGGGCAACGTGAGGGCAATATGGAGATGATGGGGGGTATTGTGGAGGTGTCCAGTGGAGATGGCCAATGGGGGGGCGCTTCAGATTTCTGTGCCTACAGGCTCCTGAGATGTAAATCTGGCCATGACGTCTGTGCGTCTGTGCGCTTGTGCTGTCATTCCCAGTCTGCTCTAGGAGGTGTTGCTAGGTACCATATGGCACAGGAAGGGACTGACAGCGCAGGTATGCAGACATCACTATGCAAAGATGTCTGCGCTGTTTCCTGGCTGTCAGTGCCGGGAGCAGCAGAATTTCTCTATACGGAGGTAAGAATTCTGGCTACTAGTACCTCTGAGCAGCTAGCTGCCAGATGGGTAATTCTTCAGGGTAAACTATTTGTGATGTGGTAGTTCTGCTTTAAGGTGAACTGGAGTAATTCTAGGTCAAGCCAACACCCAAAAGTCCCAATGTTGTGCTATGCAATGGAGACTTCTATAGAATTTGATAGGTTAAAAGTCCTTCTTTTTTAATCTTTTTATTAGCATTTATAACCTTTTTTACAAACAGTATCCCAATATCCCCAGGAACAAAACACAAAGTAAACACAGCATATTGTACCGTACATTTAGAGATGCAGCGGATCAAGAAAACGATATTCCAATATACACAAGATCTATATATGAACAGTGGGAGAGTGAAAAATCTCTCCACTGAACTTACAACACATAGGCATGTGATACACTAAGCAAGTTTAGTCTATGGAGAAGGTATACAGAACAATAATAGCATAGCCTCTGAGTCTGTTCCATTACCCACCCTCCAAACTCTCATCCCCTACCCCCAACTAATCCCATAACCATCCCTCCCCCGAACACCCTATTCGGTCCAAGAAATGCAGAACTGCTCAAGTCAAGAAGGATGATGGTCCTCCCCCTAAGGTGTGTACAGGTGATTTCCCTCTAAGTTGTTGTTCTCAGTACCAGGAAGTGTATTGGAATGTCTGCCTAATTCGATGTCTAATGTCATCCTCAAGTGAGTTAATATATCTGCCCCAGTTACCAAAGAAATGTTTAGCTTTCTGTTCTCTGTGTATAGTTGAGTCTAACCAGTCCATCCTGAAGAAATATGCTAGTTTAGTATGAAAAAGCGTCAGTGACGGTGGATCAGTTTGTATCCATTGCTGCAAAATGGTTTTACGGGCTACAGCTAGAATGTGTTTCAATAACCTTATGTGACCCCCCCTAGCTCTCCACCTGGACCCCAAGGATTGCCATTTCTGGTGACAACTGTATGTTACGGTAACCCAACCTGCCTAGGTACCCTTCAATCTCAGTCCAAAAGGCCCTTATCTGAGAACAATCCCAAAAAGCGTGATACAGATCTGCCCCTCGAGCGCCACATCTAGGACATAAATCAGAGTGCAATATATCCATGCGGAATTGTCTATGAGGAGATAAATACGCCTGATGGACAATACGCAATTGCATCTCAGTATATGTGCTAGCTGATAATAATTTGCATGTGCTCGCTGTAGAAGTTAGAATATCAGCACTAGTTAGATGAGCAAAGTGAGTCAACTAGACTTGTGCAAGGGCAAAATTTTTGGTAAAATTCGAATTCGGATGAATTTTTTTTTTTCTAATTCGGATGATCCTAATTTCGGACCAGGCCTATTCGATTCGAACGAAATTCTGATCCATTCCGAATTATTTGGCCGAATTTAACATGGGTTAAATTATAGCAGTGCGCCTCTGTGCACGCTGCTATCATTCTTTGCAGACAGGGTGTGCATTTAGAAAAAGATCCATCCCAAAAACGGACATTGTCGTACATTGCCAGTCTGTGCATGTCACCTCTACTCCAGCATGGGATGCCAGTCACAATGCAAACGTCGAACATCGAGAACCCATGCCTGTCATTCAATTTAGCATATGCTCGAACATATGAAGGGAACATATGAAGGGAAGCTGACAGAGAAGGAGGGTGGCAGAGGGACAGAAAGGGAAGGAGATGGACGGACAGAAAGGGAAGGAGATGGATGGACAGAGAAGGAAGGAGGCTGATGGACAGAGAGGGAAGGAGGCTGATGGACAGAGGGAATGAATGTAAAGGAGTCAAAGGGAGATGTGTAGACTGACAGGGCTCAATTCAAATGATGGAGATGGCTGTTTTCTCTGCCAACGCATTTTTGGGGTGTTAAAGTTAAAAGGTATTTTCATCCATAGGAACTAATGAAAACACCATAAATTGCAATTCAGTTGTCTGCGTTGGCTATGAAGATCCGATAAGTGACTCAAGTTATTGCAGGAAAGTTAAGACCTACTTTTTTTCTGACTTTAGTCACTTATCGCATCTTCAAACAGCTGACGAAACAGAAAGGGAAATAGAGTGGGTGTATTCATATGGGGCCCTAAGCCCCACATCAATACATCAAAGCACTCCAAAACAATGTGAAATGTTGGTAGAATTAACCTCATGAGTGCCAGTGGGGTATAATCACCCTGCCGGCACTCATAGGGTTAACCCAACTAAGTAAAAAAAAATTACAAGTAACACCATTAAACCTGATGTCCAGCAGAGTCGCCAGATGGGTAATTATTTGGGTCCATGTTTGTAAGAGATCACCCTCGCTATCAATTGTTCCCTCCAGGCAGTGAGGGAATTTGTCACGCTGCCCCTGACCGCTCCTCCTACCTTCATTTCTATTGGCGGCTGCAGGCTTTATGTACCTGGGTCAACCTCCAAGCCTCGCTCGATTTTAGCGCCAATAGTCTGAGAAAACCTTTGTGGCCGAGTTCCCGTGTTTGCTGATTCTGTGTACCGAACCCTGCTTGTAAACCGACCGAGTCTCTTGTCTTCTGCCCCTGGATCTTGACCCAGCTTTGCCTGACCTCGTCTCTGTCTGTCCCTCTGGCTCCTTGATTCGATTCCGGCTTGACCTTTGCTATCCCGGACCACGCTTCTCCTTCGGAACTTTCTGCCTCGCAATGAGAGTCCCTCCAGCTGCTCTCAAGGTTTGGTTCCAGTCAACTCGATCCTACACCTCTGGGGCTCCGATTGGTTTGGGTTGCCATCAGCAGTTGGTCCGGTGACTGCCCCGGCCAGTCGAGGGTGTAGGAACTCGAATACCCCTGACCTGCTTCCAGTCCTACTAGGCCTCAGGTCCAACCCTGACCTCTGGTTGGTTCAACTTCCATCTCCAAGTAAAGGATCAGTGGATTTGTTGCCTGTCGACCTTCGGTTCTATCTCGAACCTTTCCATACTTCTCAACCTCGAACCAGCGGAGAACAGAGGTCTCGTAGTCCGTCGACCTCGAACCTGTCTCGAACTTTTTCAACACCCCTCAACCTTCGATTAAGGGGAACCGTGACTTGTAGGCAGACGACCATACTATACCGTCTCGAACTCCTGTGATACCCCTCCATCTCCTTCCAGTAGAGAACAGTGGGGTTGTGGTCCGACCACCGACCTATCCAGTCTCGGACCTCCTCGAAACTCCAAATCCCCTCTGATCCAGTCTCGAACTCTGCAGTACTGTGGACTGGATCATCCTAACCCGTTTCGAACTATCACCTCACTTAACCCTTTGAGTGCCAGAGTGGTACGGAATGCATTGCAAAGCAATGCGTTCCATACCCCTCTGGCACTCAAAGGGTTAACCCTTCTCAGAGACTGACAGAATTGGAACGAAGTGCCAACTTGCCTTTGATTCGAGGATCGCAAATTGTGGCAAGCATTAACTCGGGACAATTGTCCATGCTCTCTTCCATGAGCCGAGTAAGTTCCTTCTTCAACCTCGTTAGAAGGGCAGCAACATCTGGAAGTATATTACCCTCAGCACCAGGCAAGCGTTCCCTATGGGAAAGGAAATCATCCAATTTTAAGGAGAGGTGCGTGAAGAGGGGAATGACTTCTGCCAGACTAGCGTTCTCTTTGCTCAAAAGTTCCGTCAAAGCACGGAAAGGCGTAAGGACTGTCACTAACTGTTCCATCAGGGCCCAGTCAGCCCTGCCCAGTGTTCTGTTACTGCCAATGAAATGGTGACATGACAATGCATGAATTGCCTTTTTCTGCTCCAGGATACGCTCTAGCATATCTAAGGTGGAGTTCCACCTGGTCCCAACATCTTGTTTTAGGCGTTGCTCTGGGATGTCTGCCTTTTTCTGTTCCTCCCTGAGTAGCTGGCTATTTTTGACGCTCCGATGGAAGTGGCCAGAAATTTGTCGGCACGACTCCAGAAGTGCTGACAACCTTCCAGTGTTACTGCCATCCTCAAGAGCAGCCTTCACTACTAGATGCAGAACATGCAACGCACACCCACAAATCTGCCATCCCGGAGAGCAGTGATCATGTTAGCTGCACCATCAGTAACCACAAACCCCATTTGCACCTGTGTGCCTGCCTGCTCCCCTAGCCATTGCGCCACCATGTTCTGCATTGCTTTGCGAATGTTATCTGAGGTGTGCTGCTGATCCATTACCTCAGCATGGAGGAGGAAAGAGCGGTGCCCTGCCTGCTTGGCTACTGGACCTGAACTTGTTGCTATCAGTGTGTCTTGCAACACATTGGGCTGCCACCAATGTGCCGTCAATGACAGGAAGCCATGTTGGCCACTGGGAGCACTCCATAAGTCAGTGGTAAAGTGCACTGACTGGCCACCAGCCTTTCCTAGCAGTTCTTTCAAAAGACCAACGCACGACTGGTACAGTGAGGGCACTATAGTTCTACTAAATGTGGTGCGGGATGGAATTTTATGTCGGGTGTGCAACAATCTCCATAAGTTGATGGAAGGGCTCCCCATCCACCAAATTGAAAGTTGCACCCCCAACAGCTATGAGCTGTGCAATGAGGCGTGTAATTTTCCTGGACTGGTGTCTGCACATCCCCTTGGAATGAAACCCACCAAAATCTTCCAGTGTGGCCTGTATTGACTTTGGGATGGGCTGTGACTGTCTACTGCTTTTACTAGGACCAGATGTGGCATGATCTCCCTGCCTTTTTTCCTGTCTACTGGTGGTGAGTGTTACACTGGTAAATGTAGTAGTGCCACCACGTTCTGCACCCATCAACACTGACTTGTGGTAGTGGTTCAGGTGTTGGTTCATCCCAGAGGTGGAAAGATGACCCAACACCCTCCCACGGCTGACTTCCCTGCCACACAATTTACATTTTGCTAGCCGGCCATCGCCAAGTGTCACAAAATGGTCCCACTCTTTGGAGCAACGGATGACTTTGGAAGGTGGTGAAGAAGAAACTGAAGTGACACTTTCTTCATCTTCACACGCTGAAGCAACCTCACTATGCTTTTTTTCTCTACATACCTTTACAGGGTTACTAGTAGTCCCAAAGATGGCAGCAGGGATGTCGGGACTGGGATTGGAGGAGGGTGGAGTAACACTGGTGGCAGAGACACTAGCAGCTACTACCTGCCTGGGAGACTCATTTGGAACTGGAGAGTCAGGTGGTGAGTTTTCATCAATAGAAGACAGAATTGTAGCTGGAGAAACAGGAGGAGTACTATGGGCAGCAGTGGAAAAATGGAGCTCAGGAGAATAATCAAGGTCAGAGGAAAAGTCATGCTCAGTGGAAAAATCAAGCTTAGCAGGCCTTGGTCCCTCATATTCTTCTTCCACCTCTTGTAGGTTTGGACAGGAAGAAAAATCATCAGCAGCAGATTTTGGGGAGAGCTGATGAATTCCCTCTTCTGCCTGGTGGCTACCGGGAAATGGTAAATTATCTCCCTCAATAACCTTTTTTTGGAGACGATATGCTCTCAGTGTCAGTGATAGTGGTGGCAGGAGAAATTTTCTCAAAATACTCTAATAATTCAAGTTTAGGTTGCTTACTCGGACGTTCGCTGTAAAACTCCCGCGTTGATACTGCCCGCATTTTCCCACCAGTAGTGTTCATGTTCAACAAGCTAGGTGTCCCCAGGTTTATAGAACTGGTTGTAGCAGAAGTGGTGATGTAACTGGCAGTGGCAATAGTCATTGTGCAGGTGGTTCTGGGGGGATCATCACGAAACAGCTGGCGAGAGACGGGTGACGGCCGCTTCGTGGTCTTAGAGGAGGAACTGGACCTCTCTACCCTGCTAGTAGAGGTAGAACGACCAGCAGTTCCCTTCTTTCTAGTTTTTGTTTTGGACTTCTGCTGCTGAGTTTGACTAGTACTAATCAAAGTACTCTTCTTTCCCCGCCTGCTGCTGCTAGCTCTGATTGAAAGCAACTGCACTGTGGTGGTGTTGGTGGTTGCTGGGTCACGGCAGCTGGTACCAGGACGAGGAACAACAGATTGTTCACTAGGACTCAAATCCATTACGGAAAGGTGGGTAGAGAACGATTATAGTTTTACAACTTCAAAACCTGCCCACACAACAACTGTGACACTGGCAGTATGACTCTGAAAATTATTCAAAAAAATAACTTGTATTAGGAATAATTTTAATAAAACCAACACATGTGGGTCTCCCTTGCGGTGGCAAAAAGGCACGCTGCCTGCCTATACAACTGTGACACTGGCAGTGTGACTCTGAAGAATATTCAAACAAATGACTTGTACTTTTTATATATTTTTTTTTAAGAAACACAGATGACCCCCTTGCGGTGGCGAAAAGGCACCCTGTCTGCCTATAGGACTGTCAGACTGGTTGATGTGACATTGAAAATTATTCGAACAGTGCCGGCCCAATACATTGTGCTGCCTGGGTCCAAGGATTAAATGCTGCCCCCTTTAAAAAAAAAAATACACGCCCACCAAAACACACCCACATCCATTATAATGGGGTCTTGTGCCCATAGAGAGATCTTAAGTCACCAGGGTTGTAAACATGCACTCTGATTTACAATATTTCAGCCAGTAAATATGATGGTGGGGTCTTCTGTCCATAGACAGCTTAAGTCACCAGGGGCTGTGAATGTGCTTTCTCTAATTTACAATATACCTGTAGACACCAATCAAGTGTAAGAGCGTAACCGATATTTAGACTAAATAGCAGTTATGCCCTTACACTTGGTTGGACTTGGTGTCTACAGACATATTGTAAATTAGAGAGAGCACATTTACAGCCCCTGGTGACTTGGGATGGAAGAAAATAGGAAGATGAGGGAAATAATAAGCCATTATCTATTTCAGAACCATAGCGTCCTACTCCTGGGCCCTGGGTGAACTCACTCACGGTATCAGCTCAGAATTCAGCAGTACACAGCAACAGTCAGATCATGCACGGTCTCACACCACACGCACGGTACGCACCCCAACCAGCCAATGTGGATGGACCATATTGACTGAGCAAATATGCTCCTCTTTAATTGGCTGGTGGCAGGCTGGTGATGCGATGGTGCTTGTGGGTTGGCTGTGAGGCATAGCACACTCCGGAACTGAGCCTGGTGGTGTGTCTGTGTGGACTGACACTGACTATCACATGATTCACATCACTGAAGCAACCAGCGGGCATCGCCACTGAATGAGCATAGGGCCACCCAGCTGCTGAGAGTGACAATGATGGGACATACTGAAACACAGACCTGGCGGCTTTGCTACACTAGTAGCCACAGAACAACATCTACACTGTCTGCTCCCAGTATGGTACCACTAGTAGGCAAAGAATGAAACATACATTTTCTGACACCCTAGCCTTGTTCCACTGTCCTCTAGTAGTCACAGAACCACATATACACTGTATAACAGCCACAGCCTTGTTCCACTGCTCCAGTGGTTGCTCTAGAACAGTATTTCTCAACTCTTGTCCTCGGGACCCACTAACAGGCCAGGATTTGATGATTTCTTTGTTAGAGCACAGGTGAGTTAATCAATGTGCATGAGCCTCTGATCACCACACTAGCAGAGAAATCCCTAAGTACTGGCCTGTTAGTGGGTCCTGAGGACAGAAGTTGAGAAACACTGCTGTAGAACCTACATGCACTGTTTCCTTAGTGGCATTCTACTGGTAGCCACAGCACCACATATAGACTGTCAGACACCCCACCCTTGTTCCATTAGTAGCCATAGATCGTAATTACATTGTGTGCTTCCCCAGCCTTGTTCCACCTGCAGCGACATCCTGCCAAAAAATAAAATGTTTTCTTTTTTTGAATGGGATATACATTCACTCCAAATAAAATGCATGTATAATCTGTGAAGAATATGTTCATAAAATGGTTTTCACTATTTGACTGTTTAAAAAATGTTTACAGGTTTAATTTTAAGACTCTGGTCACTTTACCATAATGCACACCTGCCAACTGTCCCTGGTTTTGACTCTCTGAACCAGCAGGCTCTTTTGGTCCCTGACCTTAACAGTGAAATGCAATCCAATATTTTCTGTGCTTGTCATCCATAGATGAACAGGTTACAATCTTACCAGTGTTTGCTATTATTATTTAATTATAGGATTAAATAATTACATGTAGTATTATTGTATAGGTAATATCCAACTGTACTACTGTAGATGTAATGTGTTAAAAAGAAAAATTGAGACATTCTGTTGTGAACAAACTGCAACACAGGAGAGAAATAAAAAAAATGCTTGACATCTATACTGAAGAGGGGTCCACAGCATTGTCTTAGTATAGCAATATCACCATTTTCCGTGAGTGTGCAATACAGGGCTCTACGGTAATTGCTGGGCATTTCCCAACGTCATAATCAGGGGATGATGGGAGTTGTATTCTAACTACTGTTAGGAAACACATAAGTGATGCACATTCATCTCCCACCTAGAAATTATTTACACACGAGGCAACTCCCCCAAGTAATACCTAGCCCCGTTCCAAGTGAAAGGACTCCCAGAAAGGCTTCAGATCTCTTAGTGACTCACCTGTTATTGCCAGTCAGCGGGACCCGGAGAGTAGGAGGGGGTGATGCTATGGCTGCAGATTAAGTCTGGCACGGTGCTCTTAGTTGGTCACTCGTCACAATGTTGAAGCTCAGCCCGGCCAGCACCTTCCGGGTGGAGACACCTTACAGCAATCCTGTTCAGGACACATCATGCACTGTTGTGCACACATACTAGGGATCCCAAATGTTTAGACTCATTTCGTGCAGGGGGCACCCTCCTGTATTTGTAAAACCTCTCTAGCAAATCTGGGACATTAGACCTATTTACTCAAGTCTTGACTTTAGGTGGGCGATAAACAATACAAAATAGGCATAATGTTTCACTATCACATAATTCACGCCACTGAAGCAGCCAGCAGGCATCGCCACTGAGTGAGCATAGGGCTGCCCGGCTGCTGACAGTCACACTGATGGGACACCCTGCAACACAGAACTGGCGGAAGCGCACAAAATAAACATGCTATGGGACAGCAAATTGCCGCCCCTGTCAAAGTGCCGCCTAGGTCCATGGACCCACTGGGACCCATGTAAGGGCCGGCCCTGTATTCGAACAAATACCTAATATTTTTTTATATTTTGCACAGGAACAAATATTACTCGCTCTTGCAGTGGCAATAACTGGAACTAATGCTGGCTGCCTACCTATGCCTAGCCTAATGCTACCTGCCTGCCTACACAACAACTGGACACTCTCTAATCTCTTCTCTCTCTGAGCTCCAGCAACGCAATGAGGAAATGCAGACTGTCTGTCTGTGTGACTGCCATTAGTCCAACCCCCATCATGAAACGAAGAAGGCTATTCGAATAGAGACAAAAGAGGGAAGTAGTGCATGAAACGGAGAATGGAATTGGACTAGAGACATGGAGGGAAAATTATGGAGGGAAATTAATTGAGCGCGCACAGGAAGTACAAACAAGTCCTGGTCGAAAGTAGTCAAAACTTTTGGAAATGTGTCGATTGCCGAAACTTCCGAAAGTTTCGACGAATTTCGGACCTGGGCTGTTCGGAGTCGGATCATTTTTTCCGAATGACCCTTGAGTTTCGGATTGGCCGAATGTCTCCAAATGACCCCATTTTCGACGAAATCCGAATGTCTCCGAATGAATTCGCACATGTCGAGAGTCAACCAATTACCCAGTCCACTCTCTCTTGTCGCATACTCAATGTTAATCTTCATATACTTGTAAATAATACTGGTAGAGAGCAGAACCCTAGTGTTACGGTTTTTACGACACTCAGACCAAGGTTAGAAATAAAACACAGTTTTATTGAGTTAAAATTAAGGAACAGCGCCCCTGGGGGCCAGAATAGGTAATAGCAGTAAAGCAAGTAATGGAGGAACTACCAGCTCAATGTAGCGGGAGCAGGTAGCGTGATCAGAAACACAAGATTAAAGGGATAGTAATACTTCATTTTAACTTTATTTTATTTTGTAGGCATTAAAAAAACATGAAGAATGATATGTCTTATCTCTGAAACCTTTATGGTTTAAGAGATATTCACAAACAAAGTATCCCCCCCCCTGTTCAACCAGATCAGAAGGGAGATGCCCAGGTAGACTGCAGAGAGGGACAATCTTCAATTAAGATAATGGAAAAAGCTGAAAAACTTGTCAAGGGGGGAAGGGCTTTCATTGTTTTCATACAAAGAAAATTGTCCCCTTCTGTTATCTGTACTGTCATACAACCAGACTGACATCTGAGAAGAGATGGCTTACACTAGGTAAAAGGGGCGGGGAGGGGAACTTTGCTTGTGAATATCTCATAAACCATAAAGATTTGAGAGATAAGACTTATATCAATCTTCATGTTTTTTTAATGCCTACAAAATAAAATAAAGTTAAAACGAAGTGTTACTATCCCTTTAAGGGTTAAAACCCAATACAAATACTCAGCCTCTGTGGTGGTGATTAGGCCAACGCCCGGTGATATGAACAGTCCCAGAGTAGTGAAGAAAAGCAAGCTCAAGCAGTGCGACTGAACTGAATCACAACCAGATAGCTGAATCGTAATGCCCAATAGTATAGTAAGGACCAACTGGAGCTGGAGCCAATACCCCCACTGGGGTATGATAACGGAGGAGAGACACTGCCAGAGTCACTAGAGCCAGAACCAGGAGCACCCCTAGATGCGGTAACCGGGGAGACACTGCATATGCAAATGGAACCGGAGCCAAGAGCACCCCTTAGGTGCGGTAACGGAGGAGACACTGCACAAGCCAATATACCGTGAGCCAAGCGCACTTCCAGGTGCGATCTGATATAACGATGCTGTGAGCAATAGAAGACCAGAGCCAAGGCACCCTTCCGGTACCAGAATGGAGCAACACACTGCTAGTGTAACGGATCGCCCAAAAGTACCACGCAGTGCGACCACTCTACAGGAACGAGCACCTAGATATCGGTAATGCTCTGCATTGTAAATGGGTAGGCTCGGTGATGGCGGCAACAAGCTCAACAAGTGTTAAACGGCTCAGGATCGGAGGCAACAAGCTCAGCAAGTGTATGCAGACAGGCTCAGTAACGGAGGCAACAAGCACAGCAAGTGTTCTCTGGCAGGCTCGGTAACGGAGGCAACAGACAGGCTCGATAACGGAGGGAACAGTAACCACAGGGGGCGTGATCAGTCAGGGCAAGCTGCGAGCAAGCTTCAGAATGTCACCGGGCAAGAGCCCAGAGTATGCAGGAATCCTGGAAGCAACACGGAGCAGGAACGTCAGCCAAAAATGGGTCAATTACGAAGCAGGAACATCAGCCAGGACCGAGTCAATTACGAAGCAGGAATGTTAGCCAGAGCCGGGTCAATCACGGAGCAGGAACGTCAGCCAGAGCCGGGTCAATCATGGAGCAGGAACGTCAGCCAGAGCCGGGTCAATCACGGAGCAGGAACGTCAGCCAGAGCCGGGTCAATCACGGAGCAGGAACGTCAGCCAGAGCCGGGTCAATCACGGAGCAGGAACGTCAGCCAGAGCCGGGTCAATCTCGGAGCAGGAACAGCAGAGTAGTCAGATGAGCTGAGTCGGTACACAGGAACTCAGTGACACAGCAACAAAGGCGCAGGAACAGGAACACCACGAAAGGGCATCTGACAGGTGTCATAGGCCCAGTATAAAAAGGGACACCCTGGGCGGGCCAATCAAGCTCCACCAATGGAAGAGCGCCACCACAGCGAGTGACAAGGAATCACGGGGACTGTGATACCTAGAGCCCGATCGGATCATCCGATCCACCCCATTCTCCCAATCTTTGTCAGTAAAGTGTTGGGTCTGCGTCTTCAGAAAGCTAACTGTCTGGAGATAAGCAAACCAAGATATATCAATATTTTGTAATTGTAATTTACAATCAGCCAAAGATCTCTGCAGTCTAGTGGTTAAGTTAACATAAGGAGTCAAGTCTTGAACGTCCCTAGTCGCCCAGTTCAAGAATGGAGTTGCTGCGGCCCCCTCCTGAAATAATGTATTGTCACAAAGAGGTTGGAAGAGAGAGAATCGTCATTGGGCCCCCAACCGCACTCTCAACTTCCTCCAAGCCCTGATTGTCACGGTTTATTATGACTCTCAGACACAAGTTTTAGGTAAAAATCAATTTTATTGAAATAATAAATTGATAACGTAGGATGGCAATCACATACATACAGATATATACAGAATATAACAAGACAGAAGGCAGACTCTACCGGTCCTGTCAATGTACCGGACAGGACAGTCTGAAGAAACAGAATGTTAGGCTCTACCGGCCTTGCCAATACCGGGTAAGGCAACCTGCAGATGGAATCGCATAACGGTTCTACCGGCCTTACCAAATTACCGGGCAAGGCAGCCTCAATAGATTCATAATGTAGGCTCTACCGGCCCTGCCAATACCGGGTAAGGCAACCTCAGATGGAATGTGGCAAAAGGTTCTACCGGCCTTACCAATACCGGGCAGGGCAGCCCAGAGATAGTAGCAGCAGTCAGATGGTAATGGCAAATTGACAGGATCGTAAGCAACCCAGTGTACACACACTGAGACTAACAGGGGAATTGTAAAGCCGCAAGGCTTTGGAGCAAACCAGCGTCCGCACGCTGGGACCAACACTGAATTGTATAGCCGATAGGCTTAGGAGCAAACCAGTGACCGTACACTGGTGTAACAAGCGAGTTAGTATAGCTGTAAAGCTTAGGAGCAAACCAGCATCCGCACGCTGGGACCAACACAGAATTGTATAGCTGATAGGCTTGGGAGCAAACCAGTGACCGCACACTGGTGTAACAAGCGAGTTTGTATAGCCGCAAGGCTTTGGAGCAAGCCAGCGTCCGCACGCTGGGACCAACACAGAATTGTATAGCTGATAGGCTTTGGAGCAATCCAGTGACCGCACACTGGTGTAACAAGCGAGTTTGTATAGCCGCAAGGCTTTGGAGCAAACCAGCGTCCGCACGTTGGGACCAACACAGAATTGTATAGCTGATAGGCTTTGGAGCAAACCAGTGACCGCACACTGGTGTAACAAGCGAGTTTGTATAGCCGCAAGGCTTTGGAGCAAACCAGCGTCCGCACGCTGGGACCAACACAGGATTGTATAGCTGATAGGCTTTGGAGCAAACCAGTGACCACACACTGGTGTAACAAGCGAGTTTGTATAGCCGCAAGGCTTTGGAGCAAACCAGCGTCCGCACGCTGGGACCAACACAGGATAGTACAGCCGATAGGCTTTGGAGCAAACCAGTGACCGCACACTTGTGTAAAGCGAGTTTGTCTAGCCGCAAGGCTTAGGAGCAAACCAGCGTCCGCACGCTGGGACCAACACAGAATTGTATAGCCGATAGGCTGTGGAGCAAACCAGTGACCGCACACTGGTGTAACAAGCGAGTTCGCAGACGCGACCAGGCAGGAGGTTGCCAGGATACAGGAGACAGGCGATGCGATGACAGGAACCAGCAACGATCAGTCAGGTCAGGAAACCGCAGAGAAGAAGTTCAGCAGGAACTGCAACACCAGAGACTAGGCCGGAACCAGGACTGGAAGTACTTCAGCATGCAGGAAACACTGGAACAGTAGAGATCAGGAACTCAGGAACACATGAGATCAGGAATAGTGATGAGCGAGCACCCCAATGCTCGGGTGTTCGGGTGCTCTGACCGAGCACCCCCTGAGGCTCGAGTGCTCGGCCGAGCACCCGAGCCCCATTGAAGTCAATGGGAGGACTCGAGCATTACACCAGGCACCCCCTGCTCTGATGAGGGGAGGGTGCCTGGTCCATAGGAAAAGGGCAGAAAATTATGGAAACACCACAGAAATGGTTCAGGGACAGCATAGGGAGGATGTCTGGATGCATCTTGGACTCCAACATCGCTGCTGGGAACGATCTTTCGCCCGTAGTACGCCATTTTTACAGACTGACCGTAAAACACACAAAAAGGAAAATAAAAACGACTTTAGGCGAAAAATTGTTACCAAACAGTATTTGCTGTATATTTACTTGTATATCATCTGCAAATTCTCCCAAAAATTTCCTCGATTTTTCTGAACTGAGGCCATGATTAAGAGGGAAACGTGCGCAGAGGCAAATTCTCCCAAAAATTTCCTTGATTTTCAGAACTGAGGCCATGATTAAGAGGGAAACGTGCGCAGAGGCAAATTCTCCCAAAAATTTCCTTGATTTTCAGAATTGAGGCCATGATTAAGAGGGAAACGTGCGCAGAGGCAAATTCTCCCAAAAATTTCCTTGATTTTCAGAACTGAGGCCATGATTAAGAGGGCTAACGTGCGCAGAGGCAAATTCTCCCAAAAATTTCCTTGATTTTCAGAATTGAGGCCATGATTAAGAGGGAAACGTGCGCAGAGGCAAATTCTCCCAAAAATTTCCTTGATTTTATTGAACTGAGGCCATGATTAAGAGGGAAACGTGCGCTGAGCTGACCATCTAAAACATTATGGGTGAGGGTCTGCTGCAGAGCTGACCATCCTAAACATTATATGCGAAGGCCCGCTAGTGAGCTGACGCTATAAAACATTATATGAGAGGGCCCGCTAGAGAGCTGACCCAATAAAACATTATATGAGAAGGCCCGCTGGTGAGCTGACCTATATAAAAATTGTCAAACAGGGCCCGCTGGTGAGCTGGCCCTATATAAAAATTATATCACAGGGCCCGCTGGTGAGCTGGCCCTATATAAAAATTATATCACAGGGCATATGGAAGAGGAGGAGGAGGATGAGAAGATTAAGAGTCAACCATATACCCGTTTTTTGGGTGGAAGGGGTGAATGGGAATACAGAGTATTCCCATCATTGTAAATAACATATATAAAGTGAGTTTATGTTCCCCCGGGGCTTTCCTCCAGTGGAGTGGAGAAGTCAGGGGAAATCCAGGCCTTGTTCATTTTTATAAGTGTCAACCTATCAGCATTGTCGGTGGAAAGGCGGATACGCTTATCTGTTATGATGCCACCAGCAGCACTAAATACCCGCTCAGACAGAACGCTGGCGGCAGGGCAGGCCAGCACCTCCAAGGCGTAGAGTGCCAGTTCATACCACGTGTCCAGCTTGGACACCCAGTAGTTGTAAGGCACAGAGGGATCATTGAGGACGCTGACACGGTCTGCTACGTACTCCTTCACCATCTTCCAAAACTTTTCCCTCCTTGTGACACTAGGCTGCGCATCAGGGTGAGGGTGCTGGCGGGGTGTCATGAAGGTGTCCCACGCCTTGGAGAGTGTTGCCCTGCCTTTCTCGGAACTGCTGTGTGCTCCCCTTTTCTCCTCTTCTCTGTTGGCCAAGGTAGCACGTAGTCTGCCGCCAGCTTTGTCAGATGGAAAATTTTGGAGCAATTTTTCAACAAGAACCTTCTGGTATTGCACCATTTTGCTTGTCCTCTCCACCGGAGGAATGAGAGATGAGAAATTCTCTTTGTAGCGGGGGTCCAGAAGGGTGAACACCCAGTAATCCGTGTTGTTTAAAATGCGTATAACGCGTGGGTCACGGGAAAGGCAGCCTAACATAAAGTCAGCCATGTGTGCCAGAGTACCAACAGTCAAGATTTCGCTGTCCTCACCAGGAGGATGACTCTCAATATCCTCATCCTCTTCCTCCTCTTCTGCCCACCCACGCTGAAGAGATGGAACTAAAGTTCCATGGCTACCCTCTGTAGCGGAGGCAACCGTGTCTTCCTCCTCCTCCTCCGCCTCCTCCAATTGTCGCTGAGAAGACGAAGTGAGGGTGCTCTGGCTATCACCTTGTGTAAGCTCTTCCTCCCCCATTTCCACCTCTTCCACATGCAAAGCGTCGGTTTTAATTGTGAGCAGCGAGCGTTTCAGTAGACACAGAAGTGGGATGGTTACACTGATAATAGTGTTATCGCCGCTCACCATCTGTGTCGATTCCTCAAAATTGCGTAAAACCTCGCAGAGGTCTGACATCCATTCCCACTCCTCACTTCTGATTACAGGAAGTTGAACGGAGAGGCGACGACCGTGTAACAGCTGGTACTCCACTACTGCCCTCTGCTGCTCACAAAGCCGGGCCAACATGTGGAAGGTGGAGTTCCAGCGCGTGCTCACGTCACACAGCAGCCGGTGAGCTGGCAATTGTAAGCGCTGCTGCAGCTTCAACAGGCCGGCCGAAGCTGTAGATGACTTACGGAAATGTGCACACACGCGGCGCACCTTGGTCAAGAGATCATGCACATTGGGGTAGGTTTTTTAGAAATCGCTGCACCACTAAATTAAATACATGCGCTAGGCATGGTACGTGTGTGAGCTTGCCGAGCTCCAAAGCCGCCACCAAGTTACGCCCATTATCACACACAACCATGCCTGGTTGCAGGTTGGGTGGCGAGAGCCACTGCTCGGTCTGGTGACTAATCCCCTGCAACAGCTCTGAGGCCGTGTGCTGTTTGTCCCCAAGGCAGATCAGCTTCAGCACGGCCTGTTGACGCTTCCCCACTGCAGTGCTACACTGCTTCCAGCTACTGGCTGATGGGGGAGTGGCGCTGCGTGTAGAGAATTCGGAGGTGGAAACGGAGGAGGAGGAGCCAATAACGTAGGTGCTGGCGGAAACCCTGATGGAGGTAGGGCCCGCAATCCTCGGCGTGGGTAGCACCCGTGCCATCCCAGGGTCCGAGTCGCTCCCAGCCTCCACGACATTCACCCAGTGTGCCGTCAGGGAAATGTAGCGTCCCTGGCCACAAGCACTTGTCCATGTGTCAGTCGTTAAGTGGACCTTCCCAGTAACTGCGTTGGTCAGGGCACGGGTGATGTTACGGGACACATGGTGGTGTAATGCGGGGATGGCACACCGGGAAAAGTAGTGGCGGCTGGGGACCGCGTACCGAGGGACAGCTGCTGCCATCAGGCTGCGGAAGGACTCAGTGTCCACAAGCCTAAATGGCAGCATTTCGATGGCCAGTAATTTGGAAAGGTGTGAGGTTAGTGCTATGGCCTGTGGGTGGGTGGCTGGGTACTTTCTCTTGCGCTCAAATGCCTGGGGTAACGACATTTGGACGCTGCGCTGGGACAGGGAAGTGGATGTGGTCGCTGATGGTGCTTCAGATGCTACAGGTGCAGGGCGGGAGGTATGCGGGCCTGCGCCTTCGACAGGCGATTGGCCGGCACCGAAAACAGGGGAAGAGGAGGCAGTGGTGTGGCCTGCAGACACAGATGGGCGATCCAGGCGTTCCTCCCACTTACTACGGTGCTTGGATGCCATGTGTCGGATCATGCTGGTGGTGGTGAGGTTTCTAGTGTTCATGCCTCGGCTCATTCTGGTGTGGCACAGGTTGCAAACTACAATTCTTTTGTCGTCCGCACTTTCCTTAAAAAAACGCCATACCGCGGAACACCTACCCTTTGGCAAGGTAGATTTACGCAAGGGGGTGCTCCGTGGAACATTTGCGGGCCGGTTTGGTGCGGTCCGCCTTCTTTCTGTAGCCACACCACTGCCTCTTCCAGCCTGTTGCGGTGCTGCAGATGGCTCACCCTCAGGACTGCTGTCATCGCTCGGCTCTACACCTTCCCAGGTGGGGTCAGTCACCTCATCGTCCACCAAGTCCTCCTCCACTTCCTCACTCTGATCATCCTCCTCAAGTCTTGATCCCACCACATACTCAGTCATTGACAACTGTATAACATTCTCCTCAACAAGGTCTTGAGACGGAAATAGTGGTTGATTTAATGGCAACTGTGTCTCATCATCATCATCATCATCCACTACTTCCTTTGACCTTAAATGCCGTTCACATCTGTCATCTTCTTGTGATTGGGTAGCCTCTAGAGGTTGTGAATCAGGGCACAAGATGTCATGTTCCTCTGCAAGCGTGCTTGGAGAGAGGGTCAAATGAAGGATTGGTGATGAGACGAGCTCCTCACTATATCCCAGTGTGGGATCACTTCTTTGACCAGACCGTGTATGGTGGGAGGAAGGATGATCAGAGTGAGGATTATGTTGACCAGACTCTTGGCTACTGAGAGTGGACTTGGTGGAAGACAGGGTGGTGCTTAACCGGCTGGAAGCAGTATCAGCTGTCATCCAACCGACCACCTGTTCGCAGTGGTCGGACCTCGAGAGTGATGTCCTGCGACGCCCTGTAAAATTAGACATGAAGCTAGGTATGGTGGATGTCTTTCTTTCTTGTGCTCTGGCACCAGGCACAGTTTCTCCGCGTCCTGACCCGCGCCCTGAACTATCAGGATCACGTCCACTTCCCCGTCCCTTTTTACCCGCCTTCTTCATCTTACACGGAATATGTGACTTTAATATTTGAGTTTGAAAACTTAACAGTATTTCTTCCTATTCTGCAACTGTGCAGAGTACACAGAATAGGCTGCTAAACTGCGGTGACGCACACTGAATGGAATATGTGACTTTAATATTTGAGTTTGAAAACTTAACAGTATTTCTTCCTAGTCTGCAACTGTGCAGAGTACACAGAATAGGCTGCTAAACGGCGGTGACACACACTGAATGGAATATGTGACTTTAATATTTGAGTTTGAAAACTTAACAGTATTTCTTCCTAGTCTGCAACTGTGCAGAGTACACAGAATAGGCTGCTAAATGGCGGTGACACACACTGAATGGAATATGTGACTTTAATATTTGAGTTTGAAAACTTAACAGTATTTCTTCCTAGTCTGCAACTGTGCAGAGTACACAGAATAGGCTGCTAAACGGCGGTGACACACACTGAATGGAATATGTGACTTTAATATTTGAGTTTGAAAACTTAACAGTATTTCTTCCTAGTCTGCAACTGTGCAGAGTACACAGAATAGGCTGCTAAACGGCGGTGACACACACTGAATGGAATATGTGACTTTAATATTTGAGTTTGAAAACTTAACAGTATTTCTTCCTAGTCTGCAACTGTGCAGAGTACACAGAATAGGCTGCTAAACGGCGGTGACACACACTGAATGGAATATGTGACTTTAATATTTGAGTTTGAAAACTTAACAGTATTTCTTCCTAGTCTGCAACTGTGCAGAGTACACAGAATAGGCTGCTAAACGGCGGTGACACACACTGAATGGAATATGTGACTTTAATATTTGAGTTTGAAAACTTAACAGTATTTCTTCCTAGTCTGCAACTGTGCAGAGTACACAGAATAGGCTGCTAAACGGCGGTGACACACACTGAATGGAATATGTGACTTTAATATTTGAGTTTGAAAACTTAACAGTATTTCTTCCTATTCTGCAACTGTGCAGAGTACACAGAATAGGCTGCTAAACTGCGGTGACACACACTGAATGGAATATGTGACTTTGATATTTTACAGTTTGAAAACTTAACAGTATTTCTTCCTATTCTGCAACTGTGCAGAGTACACAGAATAGGCTGCTAAACTGCGGTGACACACACTGAATGGAATATGTGACTTTAATATTTTAGTTTGAAGACTTAACAGTATTTCTTCCTATTCTGCAACTCTGCACAGTACACAGAATGTGCTGCTAAACTGCGGCGAAGCACACTGAATGGAATATGTGACTTTGATATTTTAGTTTGAAGACTTAACAGTATTTCTTCCTATTCTGCAACTCTGCACAGTACACAGAATGTGCTGCTAAACTGCGGCGAAGCACACTGAATGGAATATGTGACTTTGATATTTTAATTTGAAGACTTAACAGTATTTCTTCCTATTCTGCAACTCTGCACAGTACACAGAATGTGCTGCTAAACTGCGGCGACGCACACTGAATGGAATATGTGACTTTGATATTTTAGTTTGAAGACTTAACAGTATTTCTTCCTATTCTGCAACTCTGCACAGTACACAGAATGTGCTGCTAAACTGCGGCGACGCACACTGAATGGAATATGTGACTTTGATATTTTAGTTTGAAGACTTAACAGTATTTCTTCCTATTCTGCAACTCTGCACAGTACACAGAATGTGCTGCTAAACTGCGGTGACACACACTGAATGGAATATGTGACTTTAATATTTTAGTTTGAAGACTTAACAGTATTTCTTCCTATTCTGCAACTCTGCACAGTACACAGAATGTGCTGCTAAACTGCGGCGACGCACACTGAATGGAATATGTGACTTTGATATTTTAGTTTGAAGACTTAACAGTATTTCTTCCTATTCTGCAACTCTGCACAGTACACAGAATGTGCTGCTAAACTGCGGCGACGCACACTGAATGGAATATGTGACTTTGATATTTTAGTTTGAAGACTTAACAGTATTTCTTCCTATTCTGCAACTCTGCACAGTACACAGAATGTGCTGCTAAACTGCGGCGACGCACACTGAATGGAATATGTGACTTTGATATTTTAGTTTGAAGACTTAACAGAATGTGCTCTAATCTGCAACTTTGCACACTAAACAGAATGTGCTCTAATCTGCAACTTTGCACACTAAACAGAATGTGCTCTAATCTGCAACTGTGCACACTAAACAGAATGTGCTCTAATCTGCAACTTTGCACACTAAACAGAATATATTTTTTTTTTTTTTTTTTTTTTTCCCCCCACACAAAATAACCTGCTGCCCCCACACACAGTAGTCCTAAAAAGGACTTTTGGTTCTTTTTTTTCACAATTTTGCTTGTTTTCCTCCCTACACTGCCTTTCCCTTCCTATCCTCAGCTCTCCCTGGCTAAGACTGAGCCGAACTCGCTGGTCAGGTGCTATACAGCACCCGACCACGGGTTCTGGCCAGCCAATCAGTGTAATGCCAGCAGCCAACATGGCTGCTGGCTTTACACCGATGTCAGAGCCTCCTTGCACGTTTATTGGCTGCGCAGCAGCCGCAAAACGTGCGGGGAGGAGACCCGAACATGGCGGGCGAGCACATGCGGTACTCGTACGAGTACCGCCATGTGCCGAGCAGAGCGATGCTCGAGCCGATCCGAGCATCGGCCGAGCATGCTCGCTCAACACTAATCAGGAACTCAGGAACACTGGAACAGAGGCCCAGCTATCACTGGCATAGTGATAGCAAGAAGGTCAGAAACAACACGAAAGGGCAACCAAAGGGTGCCCAATCCAGGTTTAAATAGGCAATGAAAGGCGGGCTATCTGCAGACAGCCAATAGCAGCCCCCTACTGGTGACAGACAAGGAACTGCAGCAATCACGGGCACCGTGATACTGATGCTAGAGAACAACAATGGGTTCCGAATAATATCCGGGCCCAGATCCCCCACCGGGGTGTGTAATAGTGCCACCAAAGATATTCCCCCACCAAATTGTTCATCCAGTCGAGGATCAGTATGTACATTAGTACCAAGAACCCAATCAACGTTATATCTAAAAAGTGCGGCCCAATTATAATCCATTATATTAGAAAGATTAAAGCCCAGGTTGGACCTAGATTATTGTAGAATGGTCAGTGATAATTGTGAGCATTTGCCATTCCAGTTGAAGTGTCTAATTGCCGAATTCAGTCTGGAGTGGTCAGAGGCTGTCAAAACTAAAGGCAACACCTGTATCAAGTACAACAGTTTAGGAAATGTAATCATTTTAATAAGGGCTATTTGGCCTGAAAAGGATAAGGGCAAAGTCTTCCATGTATTAAGTTCCCCGATCAGGGTACGAAAAAGTGGGGTATAATTTAGTGAGTAAAGGGCTGACTGAGTTTTGGGTATCAAGGTGCCCAGGTAAGGAATGTGTCCCACTGCATTCCTATGTCCGGTATATGTGGTGGTCGTCGAACCCTATGTAGGCATAGAGCCTTGGATTTACTGGTATTAATGTGAAATCCCATAACTGGTCCGTAGTCAGTCAAGAGTCGAAAGAGTGGCGATAAAGAAATTTGTGGGTAAGAGAGGTAAATTAGTATGTAGTCAGCAAATGCCGTCAACTTAACAGTGGTCTGACCTAAAGAAATGCCTGTGATTAATGTAGAGTTCATGATTGTTCTCAGTAAGGGGTCCAGGGCCAAATTAAAAAGCAAAGGGGACAAAGGGCATCCCTGCCTGACCCCCTTTTCCATTGTAATAGGTTCAGAGTCTAGGCCATTAGATGTTATTACAGTGGTGGGGCTAGAATACAGTAGACAGACCAGCATAAGAAACGTTTGGCCAAAGCACTGGAATTCAAGCACTCTAAACAAGTGAGCCCAGGCCACCTGGTCAAACGCCTTTTCGTCATCTAGACTTAACAAAGATCCTGGGTCCGAGTCCCTTGTTTGGCAGTATAAGATATTATATGGCCCCTAAAGACAGCCTTTGCCGTCTCCTAAAACAATAGGGGTTCCTGCACATGAACTCTATTATCATCTAGATAATTACCCCAAGTGGTATCTAGGAAGGACTTAAAGTCTGCAGAACCAGACAAGTAGTGAGGAAAGTACCAATGTTATGTATAGGGCTTGACAGTACTAAGGCTGATTTGCATTTCAACCGGGGCATGGTCAGATATGAGGATTGCATGTATGTGAGTATACTGTATGTCAGACACCAGGTCCTGGGAGATCAAAAAGAAGTCAATTGTAGAAAATGTTGTGTGGGCTTATGACACATTTGTAAAGTCTCTAGTTGTCGGGTGAGTGATTCTCCAGGGGTCCGTCAGATGTAGGGAGTGTAGGAGAAGATTCAAACCTTCGTGTGTCTGGGGTTGCGTCAGTAGAGGGGGGCCCAATCTGTCCAGGGAATGATCCACCGCAGCATTATAGTCACCCCCAAAAATGATACGGCTACCTGCATGGGCTGTGAGTAAGTCAAAAATTTTGCAAAAGAAAAATGAATTTGGCATGTTAGGAGCATAAATATTGTCTAATACAAATCTATTAGTGCCTACTGAAATATCTATTATAAGGTAGCAACCGTTCACATCTGAGTTGAATGAATAGTATAATCAAGAGACCTATTAAACAGGATCACCACCCCTCTAGACCTGGAAACATGTGATGCCGAAACACACTCCCCAATCCAGGCACCCTTCAGTGTAGCTGGGTCACTGGATTTCCAATGCATCTCCTGGAGGAAAACGATATGAGGATTAAGTGATTTAAGGTGATTAGAAACTAATTTTCTCTTTATTGGTGTGTTGAGGCCATCAATGTTCTACAAAAACATACGGAGGGAGTCCTGCACTACAGTGGTCACATTCGGCCGAGTATCCACCAGGGGAGAGCTAGCCAACTCCCGTACGTGGATAGGTAACCGATGTAAGAAAACGCAGTAATCGGGTCAACCCCATGTCCCAGTACCTGGGGTTAAGCCCCAAAAAGGGGGGAAGTGACATGAGTCTCGACTTGACCGAGCAAATAGTCTGTAGGACCGAATAATAAGAACAACCATAGAACGTAACACCCCAATAACAGTATAACAAAACATATAGTGATACAAAGATAACTTTCAGTATCTCAAAGAAAAGAGAGAAATAACAGAAAAGGAGAGACAGTGCAGAGCTGTATAGGCTTATCCATCTCACTAATTACATCAGGTTCCATGAGTCCAGTCTGTTGTGGGCCTCCTCAGTAGAGTTCAGAAAGTGGACCTGGCCCTTGTGAGTCACTTTGAGCTTGACTGGGAACAATAAGGAAAACTTGATCTTCTTGTCATAGAGTGTTCTAAATATTGGAGAGAAAGCCTTACGTTTCACCGTCACCTGAGTTGAATAATCCTGGAAAATCAGCACCTTGGTAGACTGAAACAGGAGCTCTGGCAGTCTGCGATATTCCTGCAGGATTCCTTCCTTGTCCAAGAAGATGTATGATTACTGGTCTCGGTCTCTGATCCTGGTCATTCCTCTCCCGTCCCAGCCTGTGTGCTCTTTCTATGAGCAAGGGACGATCAGCAGAGTACGGGAGGTGCAAGGTGTCAGTCAGCCACTGTTGCAAGGTGGCCCCCAAATCCTGCGACCTGTCCGACTCTGGAATATTGACAAAACGTAGGTTGTTATGATGACTTATATTTTCCAAGTCATCAATTTTGTCCAGTAGGGATTGGATAATCGTGGCTTGAGTGTCAGAGGACACCTGCAAACGGTGTTGAGCATCCTCTACATTGCTCTGCCTTTGTTCCAGTTCTGTTATTTTTGCTGTGTTGACTGATAATTAAGTAAGGGTAGCATCCATTTTGACATTCAGTTCCTGAAATCTCGAATCAAATAAAGGCCATAGAGCTTTCGCTACTTCTGAAGCAGTCTCCGCCGCAGATGTAACCGGTGAAGACATAGTTGATGATGGGGGGGGGGGCGAGCTCAGCGGGGACCCTGATTGTCACAGGTCAGCCACCTCCAGTGTAGGTCCAGATCTGAGAGCAGATTGAGATCTCGCTGGCTTTGAGTTATTCCTTGAGGTTGTTTTTTTAGTAGACATGTTGAAAAACCTGTCCATGATAAGTATGAATGATGGAATAGATGTCACAGGCCTCCAGCGGAGGGCCCAGCCAGACCCATAGAGACTAGTGTGCAGGTGGATAATAATTAGCGGAGAACAGAGTGATCAAGCCAGTAACTCCTGTATGGCAATATAAGCAAAGACAAAATGACCCCATATGTTCAAGTTTAGGCAATGTTTGTTGATGGATCCCCACCGGTATAAGCTCAGATAACATGAATACTAGAACATGCAGGAAACTCACCAGAGTACCATATGCATAGAAAGAGAAGAAATCCACAACCCAGGTAAATGTGTAGGTGTTGAAGGGTCAAGATAATATCTATGCCTCTTTTAGGAACAGCACCTCTGTATGTAGGTTACATACATTGTTAGAATCTCACTCCACAGCAGTGTATTCTGAGAACTTTAAAGGGGATGTTTCACCTCTATAAAACTTAGGCTAAATAGTTAGGTTATCTAGCAAATCTGACTAAAATTGTGTTAATTTAAAAAAATTAACCGCAGGTTGTCGCTCTGCCTCTTCTCCCCTCCCTCTATCCAGCCTCCTCCGATGACAGAGGCTTCTGTCTGTAAGCTGGAGCGTTCTCATTGGCAGAGATCAATATCTAGCCAATGAGACTGCTCCAGCTTACAGTCAGAAGCCTCCGTCATCAGAGGAGGCTGGATAGAGGGAGGGGAGGAGCGGCAGATCGACGAACTGTAGTCTATGTGGAAGCAGCTGCAGCCTAGACTTTATAACTTAAATTCTGATGAAATAAAGCTTTTTTAAAAAGAATAACAACACAATTTTAGTCAGATTCGCTAATTAACTATTTAGCCTAAGTTCTATAGAGGTGAAACATCCCCTTTAACAACACAAAACAGAGAAGGAGCAGGAAACCCTCTCTCAGTGAGGACTTGATTTCTTTAGTGTGTGCAGATAAAATGGCAAACACACACACACAATTCAAAGGGCACATCCATCTGTCTGTCTGTCTGTCTGTAGCCCCTGTCATTTTACGTGCCATCCCCTCTGACTGGCCTGCAGTGGCCTGTAGATAGTATTGGTGGCTAGGGGTACTGAGGTCAATCCCCAAATTCCTTCTTTTTATTTTTCCTCAGTTTACTTATCCAATGAGGTTATACACAGTGAGACTAATGTGCAGACGCAGGTACATATGAGTAAGGACAGGGCTTATGTTTGCTATCCCCAGACCTAGCTATGCTCCCAGTGAGTCAGCATAGCTGTGTCTGGGTGTAGCCAGCATAAACCCCACTCATATGTAACTGCACCTGCAAATTCATCTTATAGTGTGTAATCTCATTGGTTAAGTGAACTAAAGAAAAGAAGAAAACAGATGATTTTAGGGATGAGTTTCAGGATCTGTTTAGACTCTGTGGCTTTTAATAGCTCTTATGGACCAAAAAGGGGTACAATGCATTTTGCTTTCCAATGTGTTTGCACTCCCCTCTGGACCTTCAAGGGTTAATACTGCTTGTGAGCAGTTGAATCTTGAAATCCACTGGGCCAAATCCATTTGTACCTATAATGTACTAATACATGATTTTACATAAACCCCCTATCCCCAATATCCCCTTAAAAACAATGACTTATTTTTCATGCTAAAACAAAAGAAAAATCAGTCACTGGACTAAAACCTGCAGACATCGCATCTGCTTATTTCAGGGGTAGGCTGCCCCCATAAGTATGTCATTTATAGAGTAGTAAAAATGGAGACTGGAGACAATCTCCCCACATTCGTGTCTGGCTGTCTTAAAGTACATTGCTCTCTCTCTCTCTCTCTCTCTCTCTCTCTCTCTCTCTCTCTCTCTCTGTGTCAAGAGCATGGATACAGCATTTCAGGAGGGAGTTATCATGTGGCAGGTGCGACCTTCCAATAAGGGGCAAGTGACATAGGTTACTTGGGTTTGTTCAGAGGCTGTGCCCGGTCACAGCTACACCCTCTAAGCTTGGGGCCTGGTGGGCTGCACTCTTCCAGAACTGGCCCCGAATATAGAGTGTACACATCTGCTGTATAGCTTAGTAGATATGGCTAATAAGAATAAGTTTTTGCCAGGGGTGGACAATCATAAAAAACACATTTCTGTATTCACCTATGCTCAACTATATACTGTATATTGGTGTATCATAAGATAGTACAGAAATGGGATTCTTATGGCTGCCCCCTCCCGGCAAAATATTTTAGTTAAAACAAAATTGCTAACACACAGTACACTAATAAACTATACATTGCTGAATATATTAATATAGACCTGTGTTTTTTATGATTGCCCACCCCTGCTGGCTAATATTGGTATACTAGTTGAACAGCCCGTTACATGGGCCACAGTGCCACTGCCACCCGGTCGCGGGCCAGTCACCTGCAGTAGAGACTGCCTGTGCCACGAATGATACTTCGGAGCGCCCAGCTCTGTATCAGCCGCTGCGTGGACAGTCTCTACTGCGCATGACTGCAGCACGCGCAGCAGTGTCTACTGCGCATGTCACAGTGTTACACACGATTTAGCGAATTATTATATAGGATATGTATTAAAAAAAGGTATTGGCCAGCAGAGGTGGACAGTAATAAAAAAACACAGTTCTGTCTTAATACATTCAACAATATATGGTGTATTTGTGTGCTATATGTTAACAATTATGTTTAAATAAAATTACCAGGGGTGGGCAGCCATAGGAAATCCATGTCTGTACTATGTTATGACACACCAATATACAGTATATAGCTGTGCATATGTTAGTACAGAATTGTGTTTTTTATGATTGCCCACCCTAGCAAATACTTATTCTTATAAACCATGTCTACTAACACTAGTTTTGTACCTCACTGCATGTTTTTATGTATGTCTTAGATACATGTTTAAAGGGGATGTCTCACCCCTATACAAGTTAGCCTGAATGGTTACATTTCTTTAGTGAATATGTGTAAAAGTCTATTAATTTCCTTTTTTAAAGCTCTAGTTGGTCGAAAATGAAGGAATAAATGCTGCCCTGCACCTACTTCCGCATAGACTGCAGTTACCTGCTCTGTAACTGCAGTCCATCATGCTGCCTCTGCTCCCCTCCCTCTATCCAGCCTCCTCCGATGACTGAGGCTTTCTGCCTGTAAGCTGGAGCCCTCTCATTGGCAGAAACAGATATCTGGCCAATGAGAGCATTCCAGCTTACAGACAGAAAGCCTCAGTCATTGGAGGAGGCTGGATAGAGGGAGGGGAGCAGAGGCAGAGTGACAGACTGCGGTTACAGAGAAGGTAACAGCAGTCTATGCGGAAGTAGGTGCAGGGCAGTATTTATGCCTTCATTTATGACCAACTACAGCTTTAAAAATGAAATTAATACACGTTTACACATATTCCCTATATAATATAACTATTCAGGCTAATAACTTGTATAAGGGTGATACATCCCTTTTAAAGCAATGTATTGCATGGCCTAGGGTAGGTAATCAAAAATATTTTGGTACTAACATATAATCCAATATACTTTATATTGGCATAGATGTTAATGTAAAAAAGAGAATCGAACAATTACCTGACCCTGGCCAAAATGTTTTTTCACTGTCGTCCAATACAGGTCACTGGTACAATGGGAGGCGATCCGCCCCTTTAATAGGCAGGAACATTTATTCAAATGTGTGCAGGGGGTGGAGCCTCCCCTCCTACTTAAGCTGCCTTCAGGCCAGAGCCAAGCCAGATTGATTTGTTCCTGTGTGCTGTGCACACCAGGTGGAGAACATCTATCATTCAACTTTAGTTTTTTTATTGTTTTTATTCAAATATGGAATACCACCATTAGGAGGGTGACCATGGCTGTGAATTGCCCTCTCCAAAGTGGCTAGTGCAGCTTCCAGGGACTTTCTAGTGGACCTTGTACCCTGAAGATGGAACACCTTGAATCAAGTAGCTTCCCTGCTGGGGAATTTGCCTCTGGTTTATTCCTATTTCATCATGGTCACCTGAAGACAGAAGTCCTGCAGAAAGGTGAGCCACCCTTTGAGTGCTGAAGGTCCACTTTTCCCCACAGTGTCCCTTAGTTGGGCTTGTATTTGGGAGTTTGCACTTTGCACTCCAGCACTCATAGGGTGTTTTTATTTCTATTGCTAGTGTTTAAGCAATTTCTGTGGTATTCCCTGGGTTTTGGAGCTTTGGACTATTGTTTTCTCATGTTTCTCATGTGTTAGAAGTATGTTTGGTGAACTTTATGTTTCAGTAATACTTTATTAAAATTCAGTGTTCCGCGCCTTTAAGTGCGCCTTTTCCCGCATAGACGTCATTGCTCCTTTACTCTCTATGGGTTTGCACAGTGTGGGACATATCTCTGGAACCGCTTGTCACAGCAACTTCAGTGATGGCTCATTTTGTTGCTCTTCTCCTGCTCTATCATCCGGTGACTGGTTTCGGGGTGTGGGGAGTTCAGGGGGGCTTCGGGCACTGTTTGGGGTACTTCTGAGAGAAAACTACATTTCCCATGAGTGCCCGTTTCGCGCTCGTTTTCTGATTGGCTGAACTAATGGCAACCATTTTGTGGTGTTATTTCTCAGCGAGTATACTACGCAGGGACCGAGCCTTCTCTCCTCTCAGCAGTTTAACCCTTCGCTGGCCATATAAGTCCGATTTTAGGCATTTCTGGGGTGAAACTTTAATCTTTCACAATTATACTGGGTGATTTTTATTAAGTGGTGTATATCTGACGCTGTGAGCATGTCTACTCCACTGGAGTCAGGGGCTAGACCTAAGACTAAGGAGGCTGGGGTGTCTGTTTCCCCCATTGCGTTTTGCTCCTCTTGTCACTCTGGGCTGCCTAGAGAATTTTCAGGTCATTTATGCCCTAAATGTACAGATAGTCATGATAGCAACCCTGGGCTTCCCAGCCATGCTATTGAGCCAACTTGGGTTAAAGAGTTTAAAGCTGCCACTAGGGATCTCAGATCCACTCTTCAACTCTTTCCCTCTCAGGTTCAGGGGGCTTTGCAAGTCTGGAAGACCCCTTCGACAATCAGGACCTCCCTGCCTAAGCCACAGGGAGCTCCTGATGTGTCTGATTCTTCTGAAGAAGAACTGTTACAGGATTCTGATGCTGAGGAAGGCACTGTCATTGAGTCTAACAGGTCCATTGGGGATCCTTATGAATGTGACCCTGAGGTTTCTGCTGAGGGTTTGATTAGAGCTGTGTTAAACACGCTCAACCTTCCTCTGACTGAAGAATCTACCCATGATCCAACTGCCGTTTTTCAAAAAACATCTAAGGTGGTTGTTTGTTTTCCTACTAACCCTACTCTTGCCCGTCTAGTCTCTGATGCTTGGAAGAATCCTGACAAATCCTCTTCTGTGTCCAAAAAGTTTGCTAAAATTTACCCTTTTCCTGAGACTGAACTGGCAAAATGGGTTCATCCTCCTAAAGTGGATGCTCCTGTTTCTAGGTTATCCAAATCTACTGCTTTAGCTGTATCTGATACCTCTGCCCTGCAGGATTGGACGGACAAAAAGTTAGAACTTTCTCTTAAATCCATTTTTGCCTCCATTGGCACTGCCATGCGTCCAACATTTGCAGTGGCATGGGTTAATAGAGCTATTGCAGCCTGGACTGAACGACTGACCGAAGCGGTCCGCCAGGATGCGCCAGTGTCTGAGCAGTTACAACTTCTTGCTAATATTGCGGAAGCCCAGAATTATATTTCTGATGCTGCCTTTGATGCTGTGCGCACGATGGCTAGGGCCTCTACATCCTCTGTGGTGGCTAGACGTGCTCTTTGGCTGAAAATTTGGTCTGCTGATACTGCCTGTAAGAAAGCCTTACTCTCTTTGCCCTTTCAGGGAAACTTGTTGTTCGGTTCTGAACTCAAGGAGATGATCAGTGAGGCTACTGGTAGTAAAAGTACTCTTCTACCTTCAGTCTTCAAGAAGAAGTTTCCAGCCAAATGCAACCGGTCCTTTCGTTCCTTTCAGACTGAGACACGCTCCACGTCCCAGACGGGCCCGTCCTCTACGCGTTCCTCCTCCAAGCCCAAACAGCCCTGGAAGCCCAAAGTTGCCCCTAAGGCCAAGACCTCCAAGACTGCTTCGGCATGACTCACCGAACCCGGGTCCGCATCCAGCTGTAGGTGGACGTCTCCACATCTTTCGCCGGACTTGGGAGAAGTCAGTGACGGACCCATGGGTTATTCAGGTGGTATCAGAGGGATACAGGATCCCTTTCTCTTCCCTTCCTCCTTTTCGGTTCCATTTTACTCGTCCTTCTCAGGAACCTACAAAAAGACGTCTGTTCGACGACGCTATTCAGGATCTTTTGGACAAAGAGGTCCTGGAACTGGTTCCTCCAGAGGACACAGGTTCAGGATTCTATTCCAACCTGTTCGTTGTGGCCAAAAAGGACGGAGGCGCTCGTCCTATCTTGGATCTCAAGGATCTCAATTCATTTGTTGTGAGTTCCCACTTTCGCCAGGAATCCCTGCGCTCTGTGATTGCAGCAATGTCCCCAGGGGAGTTCCTTGCCTCCCTGGACCTTCAGGATGCCTATCTTCACATCCCTATTCATCCGGAGAGCAGACGGTATCTCAGGTTTGCCTGTCACAAGGGCCACTTTCAGTTTTCAGCTCTTCCCTTTGGTCTGACTTCAGCCCCTCAGGTCTTTCAGAGGGTATTGGGATCTTTGATAGCTGTGCTTCATTGAGATGGTGTCAGGGTGACTCCCTACATGGACGATCTCCTCCTGAAAGCCTCCTCTGCGGAGATTCTCCGCCAGCAGATGCAGCTGTGTATACACACACTGAATCGCCACTGCTGGATTGTGAATCTGGACAAGTCAGACTTGGTCCCATCTCAACGGCTCCTTTTCTTGGGTCTCCTGTTCGACACTCAGCAGTGCATGGTGTTTCTACCGGAGGAAGTGGCTCATCAGATTGCCATCCGAGTAGCCAAGATACTGGAACTCGACAGGGTTCCAGTGCCGAAGTTGACATCTCTGGTGGGGAAGTTCATTTCCACGATAGAAGCAGTGCCATTTGCCATGGCACACACCAGGGAACTTCAGAGGTTTGTGATACAGACGTGCAAGAATCATCCAGATCATCAGTATCTGTCAGTCTCTCTGCCTCCTCATGTCGAGTTGAGTCTGCAATGGTGGTTGGACCTATCTCATCTCCTGAAAGGGAGATCCATTCGGGTTCCCTATTGGACCACGGTCACAACGGATGCCAGCCTCCTGGGATGGGGGGCTGTGTTGGGTCGTTTCAGTGCTCAGGGGAAATGGGGATTGGAAGAATCTCTTCTCTCCATAAATGTTCTGGAACTTCGTGCCATACGGCTTGCCCTGAGGCATTGGAAATCTCAACTGGAAGGTTGCCCACTCAGAGTGGAGTCCGACAACGCCACCGCGGTGGCCTACATCAACAGACAAGGCGGCACAAAAAGTTTCACCGCCTGGTTGGAGGTCAAGTACATCTTATCTTGGGCAGAAGATCACGTGCCTGTCATTTCAGTGGTTCACATTCCAGGCGTAGACAACGTCATGGCAGACTTTCTCAGTCATCACACAGTCGACAACGGAGAGTGGGCTCTTCATCCAGAGGTGTTTCACCTTCTCACCCAGAGATGGGGGGTGCCTGCAGTGGATCTGATGGCTACCAGACACAACAGGAAGGTGCCGGTGTTTTGTTCTCGGTGGCGGGACCCTCTTGCTCTAGCAGTGGATGCCCTGTCAATCCCTTGGAATTTTCCTCTGGCTTACATCTTCCCTCCTCTTCCTCTGTTGATCAGAGTCATCCAGAAGCTGAAGATGGAGCGTTGTCCTGTCATCCTGATCACTCCAAATTGGCCTCGCCAGTCCTGGTATCCGGAATTGCTGGCTATGTCAGTGGCGGATCCATTTCCACTTCCAGCCCGCCCGGATCTACTTCTTCAGGGATATCTGTGGAAGGAGGATGTTCAGAATCTCCATTTGATGGCTTGGCGGTTGAATCCTCAATTCTAGAGAAGAAAGGGTTTTCTCCTTCAGTGGTGTCAACAATGCTTAGAGCTCGCAAGCCTGTGTCCTCCAAGATCTATCATCGCATCTGGTCCACCTTTGTGGCATGGTGTACTGATCGGAAGGTGTCTCTAGATTTTCATCTTCCCACGGTCCTGGCTTTTCTGCAGGACGGGGTTGAGAAGGGACTCAGTCTGAGCTCTCTTAAAGTCCAGACTTCTGCTCTGTCTGTATTTTTCCAGGAGCGCATTGCTATCCTTCCTGATGTTAAGGTTTTCTTCCAAGGCGTGGCTCACGTTCGGCCTGCCTTCAAGAGTCCAGCTCCCCAGTGGGACCTCAACTTGGTACTGGGGGTGCTCCAGAGACCCCCGTTTGAATCATTGGCTTCCATCCCTTTGCGTCTCTTGACCTGGAAAATGGCCTTCCTTTTGGCCATCGTCTCAGTTCGCCGGGTAGCAGAGTTACAAGCTTTGTCTTGTAAACCTCCTTACTTGGTTTTTCACAAGGATAAGGCAGTGCTTCACACTTCCAGGGAGTTTTTACCCAAGGTTGTCTCCGAATTCCACATCAATCAGGAGATTGTGGTTCCCTCTTTCTGCCCTCACCCTTCCTCTGACAAGGAAAGAGATCTCCATTTGTTGGATGTTGTGCGTTGCCTTAAATTTTATGTTCATCGCACTCAGTCTATCAGGAAGTCTGATGCCCTGTTCGTCATTCCTGAGGGGCCTAGGGCAGGGAGACCGGCATCCAAGGTAACTATTGCCTCTTGGAGTAAAGCTACCATCCGTGAAGCCTACAAGTTGCGGAATAAGCATGTTCCCTTCAGGGTTACTGCCCATTCCACCAGATCTATTGGGGCCTCTTGGGCCTACAAGAATCAAGCATCTGCTGATCAACTGTGCAGGGCGGCCACTTGGTCCTCTGTGCACACCTTTTCAAAGCACTATCGCGTTGATGTACTGGTCTCGACTGATGCCAGTTTTGGGAGGAAGGTCCTGGAGGCAGTTTTGCCTGTTTAGGACTTCTACTCTGAGTTTCTTAGTGCTTCTTTACTGTTGAGCCCGGTTGGCTCTAGTTCCGTGTGCTGTGTTAGTTCGGGGGTTTGTATTCCCCTGGTTGGTGTCCGTTGACGCTTCTGTTACTGGGCTATATGATTAATTGGTTCATAGCAGTTCTAGTGACTTGGGCCTCGCGCCTGGTCCTTGCCTTACTTCCCGCCTCTGGGACAGCTCAATGTTTGTACATCCCATTGTACCAGTGACCTGTATTGGACGACAGTGAAAATAGGATTTTAGTCTTACCTGTTAAATCCTTTTCACTTAGTCCATACAGGTCACTGGTCTCCCACCCTGTCAAGGGACCATGCTTGGCTCTCCTGTGGCATTCAGTGGGAGACCTTCGAGGCATGCTCACAGGAGTCTTCCTTTTCTTGCTTACCTCTGGTCAATCTAGTTTGGCTCTGGCCTGAAGGCAGCTTAAGTAGGAGGGGAGGCTCCACCCCTGCACACATTTGAATAAATGTTCCTGCCTATTAAAGGGGCGGATCGCCTCCCATTGTACCAGTGACCTGTATGGACTAAGTGAAAAGGATTTAACAGGTAAGACTAAAATCCTATTTTTTTCCTTTTTACCAACACAACCATAAGCTTAACAGGTTAATTTTATCAAAACTGGTTCAAAATGAGGGTTTAAATATAGGAGACTAGTAGAATAAAAATGATACCTTTACTGGTTAACTGATCATCTTTGGATGCAGGATTTCAGGACAACGAGGGTCTCGATTCTATTACCAGCGCTAAAACCGGCGTTACAAGAAAGACAAGCAGAGTGAATTTTGCAAACATGTGTTACGTCGGTATTCTGTTGCAGAACCACAGTAAAACAAAACTGTTGTAGACAGCGCATTTCAGAGTACTAACAAAATTGCGCTGTCTGCTTTTATCCGACTACCGCCTACTGGGGTCAGACCAGGTGACTGAGTTAGTGATGGGACCGCAGCGCTGCGCATTCTAAGAATGAAACCGGTGACCGGGTTCTTTCATTCTGTAGAAGCACTTGATGCTGCAGTGGCTTATACAGCCCCTGGCAGCATCAAGAAGGCAGAAAATGCCTTTGGGGGTCGCCCCATGGATCATCTATCCTGTTGGATAGATGGTCCATGATAGGTGGGCTATCAGGAGGGATCCTGGCGCCCCCCTGGAGGTCTGAATGTTTTAATTCATTATAAAAAGCGCATATGCACTTTAATTAATAAAGGGGCAATTGTCGCCCTCATGCTAGGGGGGTGTCATGAGGGGTCATGATACCCACCTTGGGTCTGAAGTAATTTAACAAAAATTAAATATATTATTACCAAAAAAACATTTTTGCACATATTACAAAATGTAATAAAAAAAACCCCCAAAAACATTTTTTCACATATACAGGTTGCCCATTAACCCTTTGAGTACCAGAGGGGTAGCAAAACATTGCAATGCGTTGCTACCTCTCTTGTACTCATAGGGTTAATCTTCTAATACAAAATATGAGGGCATGTTGAAAAAAAAAAAAAAAAAAGAAGAAAAGTGTCAGATATAAATGGTGAAAGAAAGTCATGGGAGCACTGTAAGTCGAATTTTAAAGGGGGGTGAGGTTAAAGTGTCCACTACAATATTTGTTGAATTAACGTGGTGAAAGAAAATCACTGTAGTCGACTTTTAAAAGGGGGGGTTAATATGTCAAAGTGGGGCACTCTATGTTGGATTTCTATGCTGTATACTGTATTCTACACTGTTTTTGTTCAAACAACCATGGCTTTGAAACTGTCGTTGTAGCTTCTACGCCTCAACCTCTGAGGCACAAAATTTACAACTTCACTTGTATAATCAAAACAGGTGCTTATACTGAGCGTGGGTAATAGGATACTACTTGCACATTGTTTTTAAAGTGTTAGTAATGTCTGGAAAAACCTTTTTTGCATTTAGAAGAGCTTAAAAAGCTGGTCTAAATGCAAAAAACATATCTCTCAAACCGCAATGGTTTAAGAGATATGGGCGTTTAAAGTTTGATTTCTCCTACTGACAGCTGTAAAGCTGTCAGCAGGAGATCCGTGTCGGTCGACACGCTGGCGCTTGAGAAGTGCCGGGATCTCGTTACTTACATGGAATCCCTTCATTGTAATGGTGTAAAACGTGTGTCTGAACACTAGGCACATGTTTTAGACCATTCCAATGAAGGGATTCCGTGTAAGTAACGAGATCCCAGCACTTCTCAAGCGCCAGCGTGTTGACCGACACGGATCTCCTGCTGACAGCTTTACAGCTGTCAGTAGGAGAAATCAAACTTTAAACGCCCATATCTCTTAAACCATTGCGGTTTGAGAGATATGTTTTTTTGCATTCAGACCAGCTTTTTAAGCTCTTCTAAATGCAAAAAAAGTTTTTTTCAGAAATTACTAACACTAATTGATTCCTATGGGCTTTTTTTTGACTGGCGGTATGTGTAATTACCACTGATTTTGTTTTCACAAGTAAGGTAATATGATACAAAAAACGGACTTAGAATAACATAGCGCCTGTTTTTTTTTTTTAAGCACTAGTAATAGAATCGAGCCCTAGGTCCACTCAGACAATAATAAGGTATTGTTTTTACTCTACTAGTCCTCTGCATTTTGTACAGCTATCACAGTACCACACTTTACCCATCTTAAATTTATTTAAATATATGCAGTGCGCATATATTTAAACTAGACTTGTGCACGGGCAAAATTTTCGGTAAAATTCGAATTCGGACAAATTTTTTTTTTTCTAATTCGGATGATTCTAATTTCGGACCGGGCCTCTTCGATTCGAACGAAATTCTGATCCATTCCGAATTATTCGGCCAAATTTAACATGGGTTAAATTATAGCAATGCGCCTCCGTGCACGCTGCTATCATTCTTTGCAGACAGGGTGTGCATTTAGAAAAAGATCAATCCCAAAAACGGACATTGTCGTACATTCCCAGTCTGTGCATGTCACCTCTACTCCAGCATGGGATGCCAGTCACAATGCAAACGTCGAACATCGAGAACCCATGCCTGTCATTCAAGTTAGCATATGTTCGAACATCGAAACCCCATGCCTGTCCTTCAATATAGCATATGCTCGAACATCGAAAACCCATGCCTGTCACATCCTACTCAACATAAGTGGTTGACTCGAACATGGACAAACTACATGTCACATTCTATGTTAGTACATGGGTAAAGATTAAGGTTTCATTTTCTGGTACCAGCCTCCTACCCTACTGTCCCTCTTTAGTACCCAAATTCCTCTCTCTCGTTTTCCTATCCTGATTTCCCCTCATATCAGATAAGTCTATGTGTATATACATTGTAGTGTTTCATACTACATCAAGAATAAACATCAATGATTGTTTAAACTGCAGTATGTGTGTCAAAACTAATTTGTGTATTGAAAATACATTAACCCCATCACGACAAGTGACTTACCAGGTATGTCCCACAAAAACTGTCACTTAGTGACAGAGGACGTACCTGGTAAGTCCTGGAAGTCATTCGCTAGAATGAAGAAGAAAAATCCGTCGTTAAGTGCTGGGCGCGTGCGGCCGGTCATTAAGGGGTTAATCATGTGCTAAATCATCACCTCACTTACCCAAAGAGTTTTCAATAGTTTATGACGTTAACTACAAAGTGACCAGTCACACCACCAGCAACACGTATATATGATCTCTGTATATCCATCTCCCTTCACCACTTTAGGCTGTAATCTTTCAAACACAAACCCTACTTTTTAGTTTATCATTCTCCTACAATCTTCATCCTGTGATGTCCAAACCCTTAGCTGCTTTCACCCATTGAGTGCCAGAGCGGTATCCAACACACTACTTTTCAATGCGTTGGATAACTCTCTGACACTCAGAGAGTTAAGTAATTTGTTCACATACACCAAGGGCTGGCAAGAGTTCAACCAGTAGGTCGACAACCATGCCCTATGCAACACTGATTCAAAATACATTTCCCCCATCTTTGGCCATTTATTTTCCAGTTAGCTCCATGCTCGGCTTGTGTCTTTTCCTAGCTATCACTGTAAGTACAGTAACGTTATGTACAGTATACATTGGAGTTTCTGATGTTCGAAAGAAACTGAGTGCGCCGGGCCTGGAGCACTCAGCTGCCACCCCGGAGTGATCTGCAGATTGCCACACATAGTTTGTTGAACATCACAAACATATGTCTGTCACAGCCTAACCTGCATAGTATGTCGAACATAACCAAGCCGTTCGACCCTGCCTACCCTACACAGCTTGTCGACCAAACCATCTTGTCACTTCCTGCCCCTGCTTAGTGTGTGACAGTAGACATTGGAGTTTCCGATGTTCAAAAGAAACTGAGTGCGCCGGGCCTGGAGCACTCCGTTGCCTCCCCGGAGTGATCTCAAGATTGCCACGCATAGTTTGTTGAATATCACGAACATATGTCTGTCAATGCCTAGCCTGCATAGTATGTCGAACATAACCAAGCCGTTCGACCCCGCCTACCCTACACAGCTTGTCGACCAAGCTATCTTGTCACTTCCTGCCCCTGCTTAGTGTGCGACATCATAACATATCTTCCTCGAATCGTATTGGATAGCTTGAGATGGTATTGCCCATTCCAGCTCCCGCTTTCGAATACTATTGGCCCAAGTTTCGAACTTGTAGGATTCACATTGCTGGTTGGCTAGGTGCCTTACTACCAATGCAAAAAAGTTAAAGATGACTCTATGACCCCCAACATACAGCCATTTTACAGATCAGCAGCCATCTTGAAAGAAGGAAGACAGCAGCAATGTCCAGAGGAAGAGAAATACCCTTCAGCATGGAGGAGAATGAGGCACTAGTGGGGGCACTACAGGAATGTTATTCCAAGCTCTTTGGCCCATTGGCAGCTTCCACCGCAGTAGTGGATAAGAGCGAAATGTGGGATACTGTGGTGGAAGCTGTCAATGAGGTGGCAGTGTCCCCACACACATCAATCAGGTGCAGGAAACGGGTATACGACATTAGAAGTCAGGTGCTGCGGAAAAAGGCGAGGATGGAGGTAGCGTGGTCATCTGGGGCCTCCAGTTCTATTCCATCATTATGAACAGGTCCTGGATGGCCTCATTGCAGCATCTGAGGCAGAAGCTGCTCCTGCTTCAGGCGGTGATGAGGATGTTGCTGGTCCATCACATGCTGGACCAGCTCCCATCACCCCTGTAGCAGGACCAGTGGAATCCTCAGATGCTGAAGATGACCGTGCTCCTGCATCTTCCCCTGCCCCTACAGCACCTGTCTTCCCTGTCCACGTACCCGCTCCTGTTCCTGTTGATGTAAGTGCCCATTCTCCATTAGCTGGAGGGAGCGACTCTTCCTCTGGTCTCGTGATATGCACGAGTTCCGCCAGGAGCAGTGGCAGTGATGCCCCCTCCCTGCATGCCTCAGAGTTGGGTACTCCAGCGCCAGACATCTCCGCAGCTGAGGAGTCAGACCATGCTGGCGTGTTTTCTGGTAAGTAATTGTATTCTAATGCATGTGGTCATGTAATGCTGTTAACCCTTTGAGTGCCAGAGGGGTACGCAATGCATTGCAAAAAAAAAAAAGCAATGCATTCTGTACCCCTCTGGCACTCAAAAGGTTAATGTATAAACACATATACTGACAATTTACACATTTATGTTTTATTGCTGTGTAGCAATGTAATACACACCATTCATTCTGATGTCCTAAAAATAGGGACAAAAGGGTAGAAAAGAGGGACAGAGGGATTTGGGTCTCAAAGAGGAACACTTGGGAGGTATGTGTGTGTGTACTGTAATTTAGTACTTTGTTATGCAATGTACATTTGTTATGCAATGTCCACTTGTGTGTGTAATGTAATTTAGTACTTTGTTATGTAATGTCCATGTGTGTGTGTGTGTGTGTGTACTATAACGTGGTGTTCTCTTCTCATTACAGATGAACCTGATGGAGTACCTAGCTCTGGCAGAGAGGGGGAAGAAGAAGTCATCACCCTCTATCTGGAGCCGGTCACTGCCACTGCTCGTGCCAGTGTGGAGGAGGAGGTGGCTGCTGGTAAGTTGTTTTTAACATGTCTCCTTCACGTACAAATGTGTTTTTAGTCAGGTTAAATTGTTCCATATGTGTATTAGCAGCCCCAGCTTGCTTTAGCCATATCTTGTTTATATAACTATTGCATTGCCACAGGGGTGAGCAGCAGCTCATTGCTAAGCTATGCTTTGCTCACCCTTCTGGCACTCCAGGGCAGGGCCAGACTGGGATACCGGGAAAATTCCTGGGAGGCCACCTGCACTGGACTTCCCTGGGGCTGCTTCAAAATCAAGAAGCTATCCGCGGCCACGGTCCTGTCACCTTGCGGCGGCGTGTTGCTTATTGATTGCAGGAGTCCTGGCTGTGGCCATAAGGTGACAGGATAGCATCCGTGAGATTTGAAGGGCCCCGCAACATGCTGAGGTCTGTGCCTTCTTTGGCACTGACCTGTATCAGCTGAGCTCCCTTGTCTGATCTTTAGTAATGTCGAACGCTGGGAGATGACATCATCTCCCAGCACTCTGCATTACTGAAGAGAAGAATATGCGGGAGGTTGGAAATGGACACGGGGGGAAATGTGGCGATGGGGGGGGCAATGTGGAGACTGAGGGGCAATGTGGAGACTGAGGGCAACATGGAGGTCACCCAGTGACGTCAGACGCAGTGTGAAGAAGAGCACTGCCTCTGCGCACCGGTTTGGTTGCACTGCAATGATATGGGGCTGGTAAAAAATTTTTTCCAGGGATGGTTTTTATTCCCAGTCCATCCATGCTCCAAGAGTTAAATATCCCACTAATGCACATATGGAGCACATGTAAGAAATGTTTGTCATGCTCCTGCCATTCACATGATGACATTGTAGGCATGATGGACACAAGCTAATGCACCATGGTGGATGTCTCAGTATGTTGAAGCCCTGCCATGCATTACAGTGATGCTTCGTAGGTCAAATTTGCCTCTCTGTTGTTGATTAAATCCTGATAACTAGGTTAACCCACCTTGGTGCAGTTGTTGTGAACCTGAATGCTTACACAACTGAAGCATTTAATGAAGTCAGTGTTTCTCATCACATGTCAATTCCCTTAATATCCAAAATAGGTCCAGCTGACATGCCGGAGGAGGCGGAGGAGGGGGGGGCAGGAAGAAGCTGGGGTGTAGGCCCCCGTTGGTGCACCTGGGGACCACCACGTGGAAAGGGCAGGTGAGGATAGTAAATTGAAATATGTGGAAAGGGTTCTGAGTTTTGTGTTTCTTGTTGTTGTAACCATTTCAATGGCGGAGGGGTACCCGATGCAGTCTCAAAATTGTTGTGCACTCCTCTGGCACTGAAATGGGTTAAGGCGCCATACAATTATCTCACCCTTGTGAAAATGTCCTGTACCTCCTCAGGGTCATCGCGGGCTGTGTCTGGTGAGGAGGATGAGGAACCACCTCTGGGGGTGTCTGCCTCTGCTCCTGAGGCTATGGAAGGGGAAGCGCATGGTAAGTAAAATCATAAATCTGCTGTCCCATGTGTGTTCCACCTGTCTCCCCTTCCCTTACAAAGACCCATAATTCCCTGTAGTGATCAGTGTTCTTGTCACACATACCTGTGACAGTATCATGGCATGAACAAATATCATTATGTGATTTTTGTTGATTCCATGATCTTGTCACACACGTATGCTTGGCTCCAGGCCATAGCACACACCTACAGTTCCCGTTTGCAGGCTAGCACTAGTTGAGTGTTGGTGGCTCAATCACAATGACAGTGATGATCCACCTGTGTCCAATCAAGGCTAAAGAGCAAACCTGACCTGTCAGTTTGTTCATAGCAGGGGTGGTCAATCCTGTTCTCTGGCCACAACAATGCTACATGTTTGCTGTGTCCCCTCAAATTAAAGTGGATGTGTCACCTATTTATAACATAGCCTAAATAGTTAGGCTACAGATAGAATACTTTTAAAACGTTATTAATTTGTTTTTTAAAAGTTTGATTTGTTGTAAATTTAACTTAAAAAAGTATGTCCCCTACCTACTTCTGCATAGACTGCTCTGCCTCTGCTCTCCACCCTCCTCCGAAGACAGAGGCTTCAGTGTGGAAGCTGGAGTGCTCTCATTGGCTAGATATTGATCTCTGCCAACGAGACCACTCCATCTTGCAGACAGAAGCCTCCATCATTGCAGGAGGGTGGAGAGCAGAGGCAGAGTGACGGACTGAGGTTACAGAACAGGTAACTGCAGTCTATATGAAAGTAGGTAGGGGACAGATTTTTAAAGTTAAATTTACAACAAATAAAACTTAAAAATAAAACATGAACAACATTTTAGAAGTATTCGATATGTAGCGTATTTAGGCTATGTTATAGATAGGAGACACATCCACTTTAACACATTTTGTGTGGTGATTCTCAGCAATGGTCCTGTTGTCTAGGACGCACAATCATGTCCTCTAACCATCACAAAAGTGTATGTTGTAAGTTGAACACAAGTGAATGTCAATACCGCTTGTGTTTAAGTGAGCACATCCTGACAACATGCACTGTTGGTGTGGTTAGAGGACATGATTGTGCATCCTAGACAACAGGACCATTGCTGATAATCACTCTGCTAAATGCATCAAACATCTGTGTGCCAGAGAGGTGCTCACTGCTTTCCATTTCTTCTTTCCCCACAGCTGCATCTGATGAACAACCACAGCAGCAGCCCCCTTCCAGCCAGGAGTTCGCAGAGGTCCTGGTCGTCCTACACGGGATCTCAGCTGACATGAGGGGCTTACAGCGTGAGCTGAGAAATGACATGCGCCGTCAGGAGGCTCTGCTCCATCAAATGGTGGAGCAGAATAGGCTGATGCTGGGCCTCCTGACAGCGCATGTTGTGTGTCCAGGGCCAGCCCCCGACCTCAGCAGCTCCTCATCAGACAGCAGCCTGGAATCATCTGATGCCCTGCCTGCTGCACGTGGTGGTAGGTGCCACCTACCCAGACGGGGGCCTCGCACAAGAGGAGGAAGGAGGCTCCCCCACTGACCCCATTCCCTCCAGGGGGGGATTTTTCTTTTTTAAGTTTTTTATTATTATTATTATTATTATTGATAATAATAATAATATTTGTTATTAAATTTTTAAACTTCAGCATTGTTGTTGTCCATTTATTTCTGATACAAACAGGGGGGACATACACCAAAGTGTTATGAGGAGGTGATGAAGTGGAGATGACCCTTCCAGTGTGATAAACGATCCTTGCTTCTTCCATCTAGCCAGTGAACCGATATTTAACCAACCTGTAAGTTCTTATTGCATTGGCTCCGTGGGATAATCATGGAATCGGAGAGTTTAGCGCACTGGAGAAGTTCCTTACACCTCATCACCATTTGAAAACACCTTAGTGCATAACCCCACTGCTGACCCACTCTTGTGTGTGTGTCTCCAACCCTTGTCTGTCTCCCCTAGAGATTGGAAAAGGGAAGGAGACAGACACAGATTTGCATGAAGGGAAGCTGACAGAGGAGGAGGGTGGCAGAGGGACAGAAAGGGAAGGAGATGGATAGACAGAGAGGGAAGGAGGCTGATGGACAGAGGGAATGAATGTAAAGGAGTCAAAGGGAGATGTGTAGACTGACAGGGCTCAATTCAAATGATGGAGATGGCTGTTTTCTCTGCCAACGCATTTTTGGGGTGTTAAAGTTAAAAGGTATTTTCATCCATAGGAACTAATGAAAAGACCATAAATTGCAATTCAGTTGTCTGGCTATGAAGATCCGATAAGTGACTCAAGTTATTGCAGGAAAGTTAAGACCTACTTGTTGTCTGACTTTAGTCCCTTAACGCATCTTCAAACAGCTGACGAAACAGAAAGGAAAATAGAATGGGTATATTCATATGGGGCCCTAAGCCCCACATCAATACATCAAAGCACTCCAAAACAATGTCAAATGTTAGTAGAATTAACCTCATGAGTGCCAGTGGGGTATAATCACCCTGCCGGCACTCATAGGGGTAACCCAACTCAGTAAAAAAAAAAAAAATCACATTACAAGTAACACTTACCATTAATCCTGATATCCAGCAGAGTCCTCAGTATACCGGTCCTCTTCTGTCCTTTTTTCTTCTCTTCTATCTTCTCCTCTTTCTTCTATCTTCTCCTCGTTCTCCTCTTCTGTTTTCTTTCCTCTTGCTGTAAAAAATCTCCCAGAAAAGTATAAGTACAATGCATGAATATCCAGCACACTAATACATACTTTAACCCTACTGAGCCCCAGAGAGGTATGCAACACATTGCTTTGCAATGTGTTGCATAACCCTCTGGCATTCAAGGGGTTAAACTATGTACTAGTGTGCCAGATATTGCATTGGACTTATATTTTCTTGGTAGTTTTTACAGTAAGAAGACAGAAGCTCAAGACAGTAGAGAAGACAGAAGGAGACAGACAGTGGATGACAGGAAAGTGTAACACTGATTAGTTAACGATCAGTGCTTGACAGTATGTCAGGCACCAATCGTCAGCTTTTTTTCCTTTGAAGTTCCCAATACTGCCACTATTTAGTGGTGTTGAAAATTATTCAAGCAAATGACTTACATTTTTAATATTTTACACAGGGACAAAGGTGACTCTCCCTTGTGGTGGCAATAAGGCACCCTGTATGCCTATACAACTGTCACACTGGCTGATGTGTCACTGTGAAAAAAATTATTCAGACAAATTATTCCAAATTTTTTTATTATTGTCTGTTGCATGTGCCATTTCCGTTGCAGAGGTGAAATACATTATAGCATGGGCATCTGTCATTTACCATATGTATCAAAGGTAATACATTACACAATATGTAGCATTTGTCATTTATCATATATAGCAGAGGTGTTATATACATATGGATGTAGCTAAATTAGAAGGAAGAAGGAAAAGTGAGAATGGCTGGTGCAGTATCGTTTGAAACGTCAAAAAGAAAAATATTGCGTGGCTAGAAGCTGATTTAACCATGTTGCAGTATTTAAAATAGCAACATGAAAACCTTGAGCTGCATAAAAGCTCTAGGTTGTCATGTCGCATAATTAAACATCCCTGTTTACTGGCCACAACTCCCAGCATCCTTACCTTGCGTTGCCCAGTTCTCTTTAAATCAGAACTACCTCCTCTTACAAACATGTCCCCAAATAATTACACATCTGGCGACTGGCTTCTCAGCAGCGCTTGTCGCCAGAATTCTTACCGCGATTATACACTGCTTCTGGACTGACAGGCAGGAAACCGAGCAGACAATGACATCTTTCCATAGTGACATCTGCGTGCCTGTGCTGTCAGTCCCAGCCTTCTCTAGGAGGCATTGCTAGGAGCCGTTCGGCTCCAAAGGGGACTGACAGCGCATGCATGCAGACGTCACTATGGAAAGATGTCTCCGCGGATTCCTGCCTGTCAGTGTGGGAGCAGTGAATAATTTTCATGAACGCGGTAATAATTCTGGCAACTAGCTCTACTGAGCAGCTAGTCGCCAGATGGGTAAGTATTTGGGTCCATGTTTGTAAGAGATGGTAGTTCCACTGCAATGCGATGTTTCAAAAGGGAACTGACCTGTGCAAGGCAGAATCAGGATGACAGCAGCAACACTGGAGATATAGCCAGAACTGCAGAACACTGGAGCAGGCAGGACTCAGTCCATAGATGGATACAGCGGCAACTGAGGAAGACCGGTGCAAGGCAGAATCAGGATGACAGCTGCAACACTGGAGATGTAGCCAGAACTGCAGAACACTGGAGCAGGCAGGACTCAGTCCATAGATGGATACAGCGGCAACTGAGGAAGACTGGTGCGAGCCACACTCAGGATAAGAACAGCAACACTGGAGATGTAGCCAGAACTGCAGAACACCGGAGCAGGTAGGACTCAGTCCATAAATGGATACAGCGGCAACTGAGGAAGACTGGTGCGAGCCACACTGAGGATGACAGCAGCAGCAACACTGGAGATGTAGCCAGAACTGCAGAACACTGGAGCAGGCAGGACTCAGTCCATAGAAGGATACAGCAGCAACTGAGGAAGACTGGTGCGAGCCACACTCAGGATGACAGCAGCAGCAACACTGGAGATGTAGCCAGAACTGCAGAACACTGGAGCAGGCAGGACTCAGTCCATAGATGGATACAGCAGCAACTGAGGAAGACTGGTGCGAGCCACACTCAGGATGACAGCAGCAGCAACACTGGAGATGTAGCCAGAACTGCAGAACACTGGAGAAGGCAGGACTCAGTCCATAGAAGGATACAGCAGCAACTGAGGAAGACTGGTGCGAGCCACACTCAGGATGACAGCAGCAGCAACACTGGAGATGTAGCCAGAACTGCAGAACACTGGAGCAGGCAGGACTCAGTCCATAGATGGATACAGCAGCAACTGAGGAAGACTGGTGCGAGCCACACTCAGGATGACAGCAGCAGCAACACTGGAGATGTAGCCAGAACTGCAGAACACTGGAGCAGGCAGGACTCAGTCCATAGATGGATACAGCAGCAACTGAGGAAGACTGGTGCGAGCCACACTCAGGATGACAGCAGCAGCAACACTGGAGATGTAGCCAGAACTGCAGAACACTGGAGAAGGCAGGACTCAGTCCATAGAAGGATACAGCAGCAACTGAGGAAGACTGGTGCAAGCCACACTCAGGATGACAGCAACATGGATGATTGTAGATGTCTGAAGTCCCCCTTGTTTTTCTAATCTGCATCGAACCTGAGAGCAGGGTAACCGAGCTTTGGCAAGTTTACTTTTAAAAAAATAATTTGCTCCATGAGCTGGGGGGTGAGTTGAGAGCGCTGGGGGCTAAGTATATTTCCAGTAAGGGAAAATACCCGCTCACTCTGGACAGTGGTTGGGGGGCAAGAAAACAACTCCTGGGCTACCAGGGACAATGTAGGCCACACAGCCCTCTTGTTATCCCAGAAAGTCAAGGGATCTGTACTTGTGGCCAAAGAAGGTTCCGCAAGGTAAGCCTTAACCTCAAACTCAGCACTTTTTCTATTAATGGGGAGCTGTTTGTTTTCTCCGCAGCATAATCTGTCCATTGCCTCAGCATAAAAAGCAGCAGCTGGTCCACCGGAACAAGATGAAATGCTACTGGCACTGCTACTAATAGGTCCCGGAAGACCACCACACTCCTCCAGCTCATCTTCGGAATCTCCTCCCACCTCCTGTGACTGCATTCTAGTTTTTCTTTGCCTCTCATGCACCCTTGCTATCAATTGTTCCCTCCAGGCAGTGAGGGAATTGGAACGAAGTGCCAACTTGCCTTTGATTCGAGGATCGCAAATTGTGGCAAGCATTAACTCGGGACAGTTGTCCATGCGCTCTTCCATGCGCCGAGTAAGTTCCTTCTTTAACCTCGTTAGAAGGGCAGCAACATCTGGAAGTATATTACCCTCAGCACCAGGCAAGCGTTCCCTATGGGAAAGGAAATCATCCAATTTTAAGGAGAGGTGCGTGAAGAGGGGAATGACTTCTGCCAGACTAGCGTTCTCTTTGCTCAAAAGTTCCGTCAAAGCACGGAAAGGCGTAAGGACTGTCACTACCTGTTCCATCAGGGCCCAGTCAGCCCTGCCCAGTGTTCTGTTACTGCCAATGAAATGATGACATGACATTGCATGAATTGCCTTTTTCTGCTCCAGGATACGCTCTAGCATATCTAAGGTGGAGTTCCACCTGGTCCCAACATCTTGTTTTAGGCGGTGCTCTGGGAGGTCTGCCTTTTTCTGTTCCTCCCTGAGTAGCTGGCTATCTTTGACACTCCGATGGAAGTGGCCAGCAATTTGTCGGCACGACTCCAGAAGTGCTGGCAACCTTCCAGTGTTACTGCCATCCTCAAGAGCAGCCTTCACTACTAGATGCAGAACATGTGCTGAGCAGCGCACACCCACAAATCTGCCATCCCGGAGAGCCTTGATCATGTTAGCTGCACCATCAGTAACCACAAACCCCATTTGCTCCTGTGTGCCTGCCTGCTCCCCTAGCCATTGCGCCACCATGTTCTGCAGTGCTTTGTGAATGTTATCTGAGGTGTGCTGCTGATCCATTACCTCAGCATGGAGGAGGAAAGAGCGGTGCCCTGCCTGCTTGGCTACTGCACCTGAACTTGTTGTTGCTATCAGTGTGTCTTTCAACACACTGAGCTGCCACCAATGTGCCGTCAATGACAGGAAGCCATGCTGGCCACTCGGAGCACTCCATAAGTCAGTGGTAAAGTGCACTGACTGGCCACCAGCCTTTCCTAGCAGTTCTTTCAAAAGACCAACGCACGACTGGTACAGTGAGGGCACTATAGTTCTACTAAATGTGGTGCGGGATGGAATTTTATATCGGGGTGCAACAACCTCCATAAGTTGATGGAAGGGCTCCCCGTCCACCAAACTGAAAGTTGCACCCCCAACGGCTATGAGCTGTGCAATGAGGCGTGTAATTTTCCTGGACTGCTGTCTGCACATCCCCTTTGAATTAAACCCACCAAAATCTTCCAGTGTGGCCTGTATTGACTTTGGGATGGGCTGTGACTGTCTACTGCTTTTACTAGAACCAGATGTGGCATGATCTCCCTGCCTTTTTTCCTGCCTACTGGTGGTGAGTGTTACACTGGTTTATGTAGTAGTGCCACCACGTTCTGCACTCATCAACACTGACTTGTGGTAGTGGTTCAGGTGTTGGTTCATCCCAGAGGTGGAAAGATGACCCAACACCCTCCCACGGCTGACTTCCCTGCCACACAATTTACATTTTGCTAGCCGGCCATCGCCAAGTGTCACAAAATGGTCCCACGCTTTGGAGCGACGGATGACTTTGGAAGGTGGTGAAGAAGAAACTGAGGTGACACTTTCTTCATCTTCACATGCTGAAGCAACCTCACTATGCTTTTTTTTCTACATACCTTTACAGGGTTACTAGTAGACCCAAAGATGGCAGCAGGGATGTCGGGACTGGGATTGGAGGAGGGTGTAGTAACACTGGTGGCAGAGACACTAGCAGCTACTGTCTGCCTGGGAGACTCATTTGGAACTGGAGAGTCAGGTGGTGAGTTTTCATCAATAGAAGACAGAATTGTAGCTGGAGAAACAGGAGGAGTACTGTGGGCAGCAGTGGAAAAATGGAGCTCAGGGGAATAATCAAGGTCAGAGGAAAAATCATGCTCAGTGGAAAAATCAAGCTTAGCAGGCCTTGGTCCCTCATATTCTTCTTCCACCTCTTGTAGGTTTGGACAGGAAGAAAAATCATCAGCAGCAGATTTTGGGGAGAGCTGATGAATTCCCTCTTCTGCCTGGTGGCTACCGGGAAATGGTAAATTATCTCCCTCAATAACCTTTTTTGGAGACGATATGCTCTCAGTGTCAGTGACAGTGGCGGCAGGAGAAATTTTCTCAAAATACTCTAATAATTCAAGTTTGGGTTGCTTACTCGGACGTTCACTTTAAAACTCCCGCGTTGATACTGCCCGCAGTTTCACACCAGTAGTGTTCATGTTCAACAAGCTAGGTGTCCCCAGCTTTATAGAACTGGTTGTAGCAGAAGTGGTGACGGAACTGGCAGTGGCAATAGTCACTGGGCAGGTGGTTCTGGGGGGATCATCACGAAACAGCTGGCGAGAGACGGGTGACGGCCGCTTCGTGGTCTTAGAGGAGGAACTGGACCTCTCTACCCTGCTAGTAGAGGTAGAACGACCAGCAGTTCCCTTCTTCTTTCTAGTTTTTGTTTTTGACTGCTGAGTCTGACTAGTACTAATCTGTTACGGTTTTCTGACACTCAGACCAGGGTATGAAGTAAAAACACAGTTTTATTGAAAATAAAACAATGCCCCTAGAGGCTAGTACAGAAATAGCAATAATGACCAAGTGAATGCACACAATGATAGTGATAGGTGCTATGAATGGATAGGGAGTATTCCCCCAAAGGGTTAACAAATGAAATGGGTGAGATATACAAGATTGGCCAACGCCCGGGATAAATAGCTGTCTCTGGAACAGTCTCTCAATAGCTGGATAGAGGAGTAACTGCACTGAATACACTCTCAAGTTGATATAGTAGCGCAACAAAGTCAGAGCTGAGCCGGTACCACCACCGTGGGCTACAGAGGAATGCTATTGCCACGCTGTAGTGATTAGAACCAAAATCGCCTTAACTGGAAAAGTAGTAACCCTGCGTGTGCCACTTGGATTATGCCCTGACACCCCTTGGGTGCTGTACTGATGGTGACTGCCCAAGCTGTAGCAGAGCCAGCGCCCTCTGGAGTGCAATGGGAATGTACCTTCAGCGTCTGTGGCCCTGAGCCAGAATATGAGCACGGAACGGACAAGGCTCTGATGGTGAATGAGAGACACACAGAAGCACTCAGAGGAAAGGCTCACGTCAGAAGAACTATGCTTGGCAAGATATATTGGAGGCACTAGCCCGGAGACTACAGGCACTGCAAGGGTTAAGTGGTTCTGCACAAGCGAGTACCTTGGCAACCAGCAGAAGGCAAAGCAACCTCAGGCTACAGCTACTGAGAAGTGAGAGGAAAAGTGAGTCGCTTAAACAGTTCAGAATGTCGCCGAGGCGACCGGAATGATGCAGGAACACTGGAACAGCAGGCAGAACCGGAATGGTGACTGGAACTACAGACAGGCCGGATTGGCAACCGGAACAGCAGGCAGAATCGGAACGGTAACTGGAACAGCAGACAGGCCGGAATGGCAACTGGAGCAGCAGGCAGAACCGGAACGGTAACTGGAACAGCAGACAGGCCGGAATAGCAACTGGAACAGCAGGCAGAACAGGAACAGTACTGGAACATCAGACAGGCCGGAATAGCAACCGGAAGAAGCAGGCAGGACCGGAACAGCACCGGAACAGCAGACAGGCCGGAATGAATCACGGAGCAGGGTCGTCAGCCAGAACCGGGTCAAGTCACGGAGCATGGTCGTCATCCAGAGCCAGGTCAATTCACGAAGCAGGGTCGTCAGCCAGAGCCAGGTCAAATCACGGAGCAGGGTCGTCAGCCAGAACCGGGTCAAAATCACGGAGCAGAATCAGGAGATGAGTCAGACTAGCCTATACAACTGTGACACTGGCAGTGTGACTCTGAAGATTATTCAGACAAATCACTTGTATTTTGTATGTTTTTACTAAAACCAACACATGTGGGTCTCCCTTGCGGTGGCGAAAAGGCACGCTGCCTGCCTATACAACTGTGACACTGGCAGTGTGACTCTGAAGATTATTCAGACAAATCACTTGTATTTTGTATGTTTTTACTAAAACCAACACATGTGAGTCTCTCTTGCGGTGGCGAAAAGGCACGCTGCCTGCCTATACAACTGTGACACTGGCAGTGTGACTCTGAAGATTATTCAGACAAATCACTTGTATTTTGTATGTTTTTACTAAAACCAACACATGTGGGTCTCCCTTGCGGTGGCGAAAAGGCACGCTACCTGCCTATACAACTGTGACACTGGCAGTGTGACTCTGAAGATTATTCAGACAAATCACTTGTATTTTGTATGTTTTTACTAAAACCAACACATGTGAGTCTCTCTTGCGGTGGCGAAAAGGCACGCTGCCTGCCTATACAACTGTGACACTGGCAGTGTGACTCTGAAGATTATTCAGACAAATCACTTGTATTTTGTATGCTTTTACTAAAACCAACACATGTGGGTCTCCCTTGCTGTGGCTAAGAGGCACCCTGCCTGCCTATACAACTGTGACACTGGCAGTGTGACTCTGAAGATTATTCAGACAAATCACTTGTATTTTGTATGTTTTTACTAAAACCAACACATGTGGGTCTCCCTTGCGGTGGCGAAAAGGCACGCTGCCTGCCTATACAACTGTGACACTGGCAGTGTGACTCTGAAGATTATTCAGACAAATCACTTGTATTTTGTATGTTTTTACTAAAACCAACACATGTGGGTCTCCCTTGCGGTGGCGAAAAGGCACGCTGCCTGCCTATACAACTGTGACACTGGCAGTGTGACTCTGAAGATTATTCAGACAAATCACTTGTATTTTGTATGTTTTTACTAAAACCAACACATGTGGGTCTCCCTTGCGGTGGCGAAAAGGCACGCTACCTGCCTATACAACTGTGACACTGGCAGTGTGACTCTGAAGATTATTCAAACAAATAACTTGTATTAGGAATAATTTTAATAAAACAAACACAGGTGACTCTCCCTTGCGGTGGCGAAAAGGCACGCTGCCTGCCTATACAACTGTGACACTGGCAGTGTGACTGAAGAGTATTCAAACAAATGACTTGTACTTTTTATATTTTTTTTTAAGAAACACAGATGACCCCCTTGCGGTGGTGAAAAGGCACCCTGCCTGCCTATAGGACTGCCAGACTGGTTGATGTGACATTGAAAATTATTCTAACAAATACCTAATTTTTTTTAATATTTTGCACAGGAACAAATATCACTCGCTCTTGCAGTGGCAATAACTGGAACTAATGCTGGCTGCCTACCTATGCCTAGCCTAATGCTACCTGCCTGCCTACACAACAACTGGACACTCTCTAATCTCTTCTCTCTCTGAGCTCCAACAACGCAATGAGGAAATGCAGGCTGTCTGTCTGTGTGACTGTGTCATTAGTCCAACCCCCATCATGAAACGAAGAAGGCTGTTCGAATAGAGACAAAAGAGGGAAGTAGTGCATGAAACGGAGAATGGAATTGGACTAGAGACATGGAGGGAAAATTATGGAGGGAAAGTAATTGAGCGCGCACAGGAAGTACAAAAAAGTCCTGGTCGAAAGTAGTAAAAGCTTTTGGAAATGTGTCGATTGCCAAAACTTCCGAAAGTTTCGACGAATTTCGGACCTGGGCTGTTCGGAGTCGGATCATTTTTTCCGAATGACCCTTGAGTTTCGGATTGGCCGAATGTCTCCGAATGACCCCATTTTCGACGAAATCCGAATGTCTCCGAATGAATTCGCACATGTCTAATTTAAACCCTAGCTTTGAATCAGTTTTGATAAAATGATCCTGTTAGTTTATGGTTTTGTTATTAAAAGAGGAGGGGGGACATTGTGACTAGTGTTGGGTAATCACAAGAATTTCATTTCTGCACTAACATTATATTAGTGCAGAAATTAGATTCTTTTGACTGACCATCTCTGGCCGTCCCCCCCCTTTTTTTTCTATAAAGCTGTATTGAAAATGTGAATAATATATAAACATAAGGACATCAACAGTAATCATAAGACAATAGAGATTAGAAGTAAACAGTGCAGCAGACATTTGAAGTTGATAGTAGATGGAAGGATCTAACAGTTCCAATGAAGAAGTCCATAACTATGTTGGAAAGGGTTACCAGAAAGCTTGATATTGAATATCTTAGTATTGAGGAGGATAAATGTTTTCCGAAGGAAAGGAGAAAATAAAAAGACAGGAGGAATGTTAGTGTGAGAAGGAGGGGAAAGGAATAAAGACATGTTGAAGAAATGCACATTTAGGGGTAATGTCACACAGCCTCAAGAGAAACTGATGAAACAAAGGGATTTGTTGAGCAAATTCATAATCTAAAACTCAAGATGTTAGATACGTCAAAAGTCAAGGGGACCTAATAAACTGATCATAGGGGAGGAGATTCTAAACAGTTAAGATGTATTGAGAAGGCAGGAATGAAAAATCCCTCATAATCGCTAAGTCAAGGTATACAGTATATCTCCAGTGTGTTTTTGGAAAGAGCGTGACATTTCTCCATTTTAATAAGCAAATCTGTTTTCCCCCCATTTAACCAAAGCCTTAAGCTTAACAGGATATAGTTTTATAAAAGACCAGTTCACAGTCATGACTAAAATGTATGCACTCTGCATATATTTAAAACCTAAACCTGACTTTGAATCAGTTTTGATAAAATGATCATGTTAAGTCTGTTGTGCTTTTTTGTGTGTTTTTTCTCCCTCTAAATGTTTTGTGGGTTCTTCTTCGGTGGAATAAGGTCGTGTAACAGTTTTGTAGGACACTCAGACCAGAAGGTTAGAATAAAACACAGTTTTATTAAAAGACAAGATAGACTGCCCTCTAAAGGCAATACAGAATAACTGAAATTAACAGTAAAGTGCAGATGCCCTCTCAGGCCCAGTATACAGTGAAATAAATATATACTGTCACAGGACAGGCATAAGTAACATACAGGGTACTCAATGGTTAAATTACATAGAAATCAATCAGTCTCTGTTGTGGTGTATTTGACACACCCATAAGATGGTAAAAGAGCGATAAGTGGTGCTAGATGAGAAAACACCAGTAATAGATCAGGACAGAGACTACTGCTTATGCTGAGCAGGGAACTGAGGCCAAAATACTCTGCAAGAACTTAATGAGCTAGAGCCACGGTGCGTGAATGGAGAGCAAGTGTACTGCAAGAGCTGAGGATAATAGAGCCAATAGCCTCCACGGGCGTTGTAACAGAGACCAATTACACTGCAAGAGCTTAGCTGTATGGAGCCAATGGCACCCCCATGGGCGCTGTACGGAGACCCAAGGCTCAGCAAGTGTAGCGGAAGGCTCAGGGTAGAGGAAGCAACGGCTCTGCAAGTGTTAACGGAGGCTCAGTGAATGGAGGTGTAACGGAAGCTGAGAAGGGACCGCGTCGCCTTCCGCCGTCGTTCCCGGGTCTCTCCTTCTCGACGCAGATAAGCGCCGTCGGATGCACCAGTTGGAGTATGGACGGTCACTGGAAACAGCCGCAGGATCGCTGGAAGCAGGGAAGCAGGGAAGAGTCCACGTCGCCGCCTGACAGTCCACGAAGTTAGGACGCAGGAAACTGGCAGCAAACGGTCGGCGATTCAGGATACTTGGCGCAGATGGGTATCAGAGTGGATACTTTAGACCATAAGCAATACAAGACTCCAGGACTCCTTGTTCACTCCAAAACAGAACTCATTTTATTACAACAAACCACAGCATATTTATACAGTTTCAAACCACACTAACTTGGAGCACAGTACAGGAGACTTAATTCAATCACAGTTCATCAATAGGACACAGCAAATGGTAGGGCAGAACACAATGGGGTAGTCACAGGGATAATTCAGTCACCACAAAGGGTGCAAGAACCAACAACAAATGATTCAGGGAAACATAATAGGGCAGACATGATTGGATTAATCACACAGCAGGGGGCCACAGGACAGTGCTCAATACAATGACTTGAGTAATTAAGCAAAAGGCTTGGGGGACTACAATACATATTGAAAGTAAACATGCTCAAACTCAAATGATTAACCCTTTGCAGGTCAGAAGAGTTTGCAGCACCCAAGCCTTGAATTGTTCTTTCCTCTGGCACAGCTGCCTATCCACATAAGGCTAGCCAAAGTCTCTTAGTCCAGGATAAGGGCTTGAGAGATTGTAGGCCCGGGCACAAAGGAGTGTCCAAGAGTGTCCAATATCCATAATCCTTGGGCCCAGGGATGAATAAATGCCATGCCCAGACAAGGCTCTAGTAACGGCCTAAGGCCCGTTACATTACTCCCCTTTTTAAACTCAACCCAGGGTCCGGAATAAACTCGGAAAATCCAAAGTTCATAGGTCCTCCTGGCGAGATAGCCCATCAGCATTATGATTGTCCTTGCCGGGCCGGTATTGAATGGAAAAATTAAAGGTTTGTAATGCCAGGCTCCACCGTAGCAGTCTCCCATTGTCCCCTGAGACTCGGTTGAGCCATACCAGTGGATTATGGTCCGTTATTACGGTGAATTCTCTCCCGTACAGGTAGGGTTGGAATTTCTTCAGGGCCCACACTAGTGCAAGACACTCCTTCTCCACAGCAGCGTAGGATGTCTCCCTTGGTAATAGCTTCCGGCTCAGATAAGCAATGGGGTGCTCTTCTCCTTCTTGGTTCACCTGGCTCAGGACAGCTCCTAGCCCACAGTCAGAGGCATCTGTGTGAACCAAGAAAGTCTTGTTAAAATCCGGGGCGGCCAACACCGGTTCCCGCCCCAATGCCTCTTTTAGGGTCTGAAAGGCTTGTTCGCAAGCCGGGGACCAGTCTACATTACGGGGCAGGGCCTTCCTGGTCAGATCCGTCAGGGGTTTGGCTATGGTGCTATACTGGGGCACAAATTTACGGTAATACCCTGCGGTTCCCAAAAAGGCCAGGACCTGCTTCTTGGTCCTGGGGGTAGGCCATTTTAGGATGGCTTCAATCTTAGCTGGCTCGGGCCGTTGTTGCCCTCCTCCTACCCGGTGACCTAAGTACTGGACCTCCCCCATCCCTATCTGGCATTTATCCGGCCGGATGGTGAGCCCGGCACGGGCTATCCTCCCTAAAATAGCCTCTAGGTGTAGGAGATGCTCCTCCCAGGAGTCGCTGAAGATAGCAATGTCATCCAGATAGGCACAGGCAAACTCCTGTGCCCCTGCCAGCAGATGGTCCACCAACCTCTGGAAGGTAGCCGGGGCGTTCTTCATCCCAAATGGCATTACCTTGAATTGGTAGAGGCCAAAAGGGGTGATGAAGGCGGACTTGGCCACTGCCTCAGGGGCCAGTGGAATCTGCCAGTACCCTCGACTCAGGTCGAGGGTGGAGACAATGCTAGCTCCAGCGAGACGGTCTAGCAACTCATCTACCCGGGCCATGGGGTACGCATCAGTGACTGTCCGATCATTGAGCCTCCGGTAGTCCACACAGAACCGGGTGGTTCCGTCCTTCTTGGGTACTAGGACTACCGGGGAGGCCCAAGGACTGGCGGACGGCTCAATGACCCCCATATTTAACATATCCTGCAACTCCTGCCACATGCTACGCTTGACTGACTCAGGGACCCGATAGGCTGGCTGACGTAGGGGCCCGGACCCTGTGGTGTGGACCTCATGTTGGGCTACTGTAGTGGAACCGGGAAGTGGGGAGAATAGCTCGGGCCATTTTTTCACTATCTTCTCAATTTGCCCCTGCTGAACCTTGTTCAAATGGGTCCCTAGCTTTAAGGGGTGCCTGTTTGCCTGGGTCTGGGATTCGGCTAAGAAGTCAGGGATATCCTGCTCCTCTGGGTCTTCCCCCTCCATGTTACAGATGGCCATTACGGCCTCCTCTCTAGCATGGTATGCTTTAAGGGAATTGACATGGCAGGTCCTTTGGTCCTGCTGTGAATTCCCGCGGCCAATAACATACGTGGTGTCCCCTAGCTGGTCAATTACCCGGTAGGGACCCTCCCACGCGGTCTGCAACTTATTTTGTCTCACTGGGCGCAGGGCTAAGACCTGCTGACCCACGTGGAACGTTCTGTGTTGGGCCTTACGGTCATATTGCTGCTTTTGGGTCGCTTGGGCCTGAGCTAAATTCTGGTGGGCTAGTCCCATAAGGGTCTTCAACTTTTCCCTCAGTTCTACAACGTAGGTGACGGTAGGCGTCTCCTCAGAGTCACACTTCCCCTCCCAGTATTCGCGGAGTAGATTCAGGGGTCCCCGGACCTTCCTCCCAAACAATAGTTCAAAGGGGGAAAATCCCGTGGACTCCTGAGGCACCTCCCGGTAGGCGAACAGTAGGTGGGGCAGGTAGCGCTCCCAATCACGGTGTGACTGGGTGAAAGCTTTGAGCATCTGTTTCAAGGTTCCGTTGAACCTCTCGCAGAGCCCATTTGTCTGGGGATGGTAGGGTGTGGTATGGAGGGGTTTAACCCCGCATAGTTTCCAGAGTTGTTGCATTATATCTGAGGTAAACTGTGTGCCTCGATCCGATACTATCTCCCTAGGGAATCCGACCCGGGTAAATACCCTGACTAACGCATCCGCGACGCTTTCAGCAGAGATGCTGGATAGTGCCACGGCCTCCGGGTAACGGGTGGCAAAGTCCACAATGGTAAGGATATATCGCTTACCCGTGTGGCTAGGCCGAGCGAGTGGACCTATGATGTCAATGGCTACTCGTTGAAAAGGTTCCCCTATCAAGGGTAGAGGGTGCAGTGGTGCTGGCGGATGATCTCCCCTTTTTCCTACCCGCTGACATGTGTCGCAGGTGCGGCAAAAGAGGCGAACATCCCGGGACACTTTGGGCCAAAAGAACGCTCGGGTTAGGCGCTTTTCGGTGCGCCGGATTCCCGAATGTCCTGCTAAGGGAATGTCATGGGCAAGGGCCATGAGGGCCTCCCTATGCTGTAGGGGCACTACTAACTGGGTGCGAGTGACTGTGTTGGGGCCCTGACAGGGAGTCTGGGTGGTCCGGTATAACAACCCGTTCTCCCACACAAATTGTTCCCCCTCCCTCCCAATGGCTCTGGTGTCTGCCTGTCGTCTGTACCCTGCTAAAGTGGGGTCTGTCTGGAGAGCAGACCGGAAAGCTGGGGGCGGCAGCCAAGCTATACTGGGTTCGTCAAGGGTTACTGTTGTAGGGGCGGGAGGTGGTGTTGACCTTACCCTCTGTTGACGTGCCGCGGATCTTGTGACGACATTGCAGTCCTCTTGGTCCCTGGCGGTGCCGAAGTAACTCTCCAGATTGCCCAAGTCATTCCCTAGTAGCACGTCCGTAGGAAGTCCTGGCATGACCCCCACAATTCTTTCTTGGGGTCCTGCCCCCCAATCCAGTTGGACCTTGGCCATGGGAAGCTTGTACACTCGGCCTCCAGCCACCCGGATCTCCACCATTCGGGGCACTCTGAGTCTGGGGGGTAAGCAGTGAGGTTGCACTAAGGTAAGAGTGGCCCCAGAGTCTCGCATTCCTTGAGTGGTGTGCCCGTTGAGACGTACCGTTTGGATGTGCTGGTGCCGGTTGTCGGTTGAGTCCTCCTGGGCCAGGGTAACTTCATGGAAATAGCCCCATTCGTGACGGTCTCCTGCAGCCTCACCCATATCCATCGGACGGGGCCAGTCTGGGTCATAGGGTGTAGGGTAGGTATTCCAGGGGTCCTCCCCCCCTACACAATGGGCCTGATGTGGGGGCCCCCTACCTGTTGCGGAGCTTTGATTTGCCCGAGGGGCAGATTGATACCTGGCGGTGGGTCCCCTGTTCCTGGGGCAATTGGCTTGGCGATGACCAGGTTGCTGGCATGTAAAACACAGCGCCGGGGGGTTAGTGTGACGAGGTGGGTGGTAGGGGGCCTGTGGAGGTCGGGGCCCCGACCGGTATGCATTAGGGGTAGGGGCAGGGACCCGGGACCCCCCTCCCCCTGGGATGGATGGTACTTTGTGGCCCATGCTCCGATTGTCCTCATACTGATCCGCAAGCGAGGCAGCTTGGCTGAGGGTAGTGGGGTTCCGGTCCCGCACCCAATCCCGCACTGGGTCAGGAATATTTAGATAAAAATGTTCCAGCAGCATTTGTTGACAGCACTCCTCAAAAGTGGTAGCCCCACAGCCTTGAAGCCAGCTCCTAGCGGCCCGCTCAAAGGTATGTCCCCATTCTGAAAAGGTGTCTGTACCCTTTTTCTTAGTGTCCCTGAATTTCCGGCGATAGGTATCTGGTGTAATGGCATACCTAGCCAACAGTCTCTTCTTGACCGCGGCATAATTGCCGATGTCCTGGTCAGGCACCGTGCGGTAAGCCTCGCTGGCCCTCCCGGTCAGTTTTCCGGCAAGGATGCCCGACCAGTGCTGCTGGTCGACTTGGAAGAGTCTGCATAATCTTTCAAAGTCTTGTAAGAACCCATCAATATCTCCTTGTGTGTCATCGAACATGGAAAAGGACTGATGTGTAAGGGGCAGCCCGGTGCTGCTTTTCTCGGCCATCGCAGGAGGAGGTAGCCTCATACCCTGGTGTCGGATAGCCAGCTCCTGCAGATGATCCTCTCGAGCCTTTTCCATGAGTTGGTTAATCAGTTCGATTGAGGGGTTAGGGCCGTAGAGCGGTAGTCGGCGAGCTACCATGGTCGCCACCGGGTCATTATCCACTAACTCCGGTTGCCTCAATTCTCCATTTTCCGTTGAATATCGGTTGTCGACCGATCGACGTCGAACTGGACTGGAATCCCTCGGTAACGGTGTGCTTCGAGCTAATTCGGCATCGTTCTCGTCCATCTCCTGCAGCAGCTGGATCAGATCCTTTCTTCTTAGCCCTTCCACATCTTGGCCTCTCTGGATCCCCATTTCCTTTAGTGATGCCATAGTTGCATTATTGTAGGTGTGTGCCATAGTTCAGGCAGCCTTTTCCCAGGTGTTGTGTGAAACCTCAATTGAGACAACCTCGAATCCTGTTGCTGAATCCGGGGTCAAGCCAGCGGCTGTATCTCCCCCTGGAAGCTGGTTTCAGTTAGATTTCGCGTTGCTGAAACCGAGGTCAAGCCAGCGGCTGTATCTCCCCCTGGAAGCTGGTTTCAGTTCGATCCAACCGCTTGCCACCAGTGTAACGGAAGCTGAGAAGGGACCGCGTCGCCTTCCGCCGTCGTTCCCGGGTCTCTCCTTCTCGACGCAGATAAGCGCCGTCGGATGCACCAGTTGGAGTATGGACGGTCACTGGAAACAGCCGCAGGATCGCTGGAAGCAGGGAAGCAGGGAAGAGTCCACGTCGCCGCCTGACAGTCCACGAAGTTAGGACGCAGGAAACTGGCAGCAAACGGTCGGCGATTCAGGATACTTGGCGCAGATGGGTATCAGAGTGGATACTTTAGACCATAAGCAATACAAGACTCCAGGACTCCTTGTTCACTCCAAAACAGAACTCATTTTATTACAACAAACCACAGCATATTTATACAGTTTCAAACCACACTAACTTGGAGCACAGTACAGGAGACTTAATTCAATCACAGTTCATCAATAGGACACAGCAAATGGTAGGGCAGAACACAATGGGGTAGTCACAGGGATAATTCAGTCACCACAAAGGGTGCAAGAACCAACAACAAATGATTCAGGGAAACATAATAGGGCAGACATGATTGGATTAATCACACAGCAGGGGGCCACAGGACAGTGCTCAATACAATGACTTGAGTAATTAAGCAAAAGGCTTGGGGGACTACAATACATATTGAAAGTAAACATGCTCAAACTCAAATGATTAACCCTTTGCAGGTCAGAAGAGTTTGCAGCACCCAAGCCTTGAATTGTTCTTTCCTCTGGCACAGCTGCCTATCCACATAAGGCTAGCCAAAGTCTCTTAGTCCAGGATAAGGGCTTGAGAGATTGTAGGCCCGGGCACAAAGGAGTGTCCAAGAGTGTCCAATATCCATAATCCTTGGGCCCAGGGATGAATAAATGCCATGCCCAGACAAGGCTCTAGTAACGGCCTAAGGCCCGTTACAGGAGGCAACGGCTCTGCAAGTGTTAACGGAGGCTCAGTGAACGGAGGCAACTACTCTGCAAGTGTTAATGGAGGCTCAATGAATGGAGACCACTGCTCTGCAAGTGTTAACGGAGGCTCAGTGAAAGTAGGCACGGCTCTGCAAGTGTTAACGGAAGGCACAGTGCTCTGTAAGAGTAAACGGAGGCCCAGAGTAACGGAGGCAGCAGGCTCAGAAGAGTAAACGGAAAGGCCCAGTACACAGGAGGCAACTATACCGTCAGCCCTGCCACAAGCACAGCGGAAATCAGAATGTCGCTCAGGCGACACTGGAGCAGCACACAGCAGGAACACAGGCAGGGTCAGCAACGTAGCTGGGTCAGGTCACGGAGCAGGAACGTCAGCCAGGCCGGGTCAAATCACGGAGCAGGAACGTCAGCCAGGCCGGGTCAAATCACGGAGCAGGAACTAAGGAGCGTAGTCAGACGGGCCAAGTCAGTGCACAGGAAGCAGGAACACTGGAACACAGCTACACAGCAACACTGGCTCAGGAACACCACGAAAGGGCACCTGACAGGTGCCAAAGGCCGGGTATAAAAAGGCCATAATGGGCGGGCCAAACAAGCTCAGCCAACGGGAGCGCACCACAGCAAAGAGTGACAGGAAGATCACGGGCACCGTTATAGGTAGACCGTGAGACTAGGCAGCGAGAACTGGTTGTCCCCCCAATGACTCACTCCAAATGTCAATGCGTAGTTGGTGTTTGCTATTAAATAGCCTGTGCAGCTCTGTGGCGACACAGCACGCAGCTCCTCGTCATTCACCTCATCATCGCGCCTCCAGCCATCCACTTTAAAACATCTTCAGCAACTGCAAAGCGCTATTCAGGAAGCAAGGTGGGCTCTGTCACGAACGCCCCTACTCAAAGCAAGCGCATGACTTGGTTCTGGCAGTGAAAAGGTTCAAAAATTCACTATCTGTCTGCCCTAGACCGGAAATAATGATAAAAAAAAACCTTTAACACCATCCACACTTAATTATAATGATATAACTAATATCATAACGCTGCCACCACCAGACAATCTATAAATGCATAAAAATAAAGGGGGTGTCTGGGTCCCCCCCACAATTTAGACTAAAAACCCCACAAAATATGTTCTAACACAATATCTGTGTGATTTCAAATTGCCAATAAATTAGTCTCTTCAGGTAACATGATTCTTTACCAGACAAAGGCCAAACTTAATAAAGGAATATTTATTATGAATAAACAATAATCACAGTGCATAAAGAAACAGATGACAAACAAATTATTTACACCAAACAGATAAAAAATAAAAAGGAGAAAATAACAGAAATCCTAACTTACTCTCTTGGATGGTAAATTAATAGTATATTCTGTCTGAAGGGGCTCTGGCAAGTAAAGATGGCCACTTATTCAAAATGAGATCTTGTCCCCTAGTAAGCACACTAGACATTTTTTTTTATCCAGAGATTTATACAGTTTCAGTTCATCTCAGGTTTCCAAGCTGGCCCAGAGGTAATTATGGGCGGAGACAGAGGTGAGGGAAACCAAAATTCAGATCTCAAATTCAGACGGTAATTTTTCTCCTGTGTCTGACACCAATATAATTCTTATATCTATTAATTTGTTGCAATTTATGGAGTCCGTACATAAGTCACGCTTGCTACTTATCACTCAGCCTTATAGACTTCATAATTTCCTGCCCACCCCTATATTGGCGCTAGTCATGTTGGTAGTCTTATTGCAGGATGTGCTTTCCCCATTCCAAATGTGTACACCAGGAGGCTGGATTATCAATCTGTGAGATATTATTAAGGTATATTTTAGATATGACCCAGAAGACAGTGTCTCTTGACTGCTAAAGTCCCTTAACACATCCAACAAATTAGTTATCTGTGTCGGGATGCTGCCAAATGGTATCTAGCCAGTTAGTTTATATTAAAGCCAGACTGAAAGGCAATTCAGCAGTAACATTTCACACCTTGCAGAGGGGTCTCAGCTTCAAAAGGAATGTAAAACCTTCCAATATCACCATCCTATACAATCAAATTAACCCCTCTCATGCTGAAGTTGGCTATACCAACTCTACCCAGACGCGGATGAATGTATGCACTACACATTGTTGTGACAGGCTCTGCTTGGTATTAACCCTGTGGGTACCAGATGGGTACTCTGTAATGCGTTGCGTACCCCTCTGGCACTCAAAGGGTTAACCTCAGCACCGGTGTTGTGTTGAAGATGGTATCCATGTTCAAAACTCTACCCCCTCCCCTGAATTGTTTAGGCTTCTAGCTAAGCTTTTGCATTCAAGAGGTTAACAGTGTTTGTTATTATACGTGTATGAGTGTTTGTATACATAGATTTTTCTTTGTCAATGTGCATAAGTACATGTATGTGTGTCTACAGACGCGCATGTATTGGCGTGCCTCTCAGGTGTCCCGCTATTCTCTTCTGGTGCCCATCTTTTAAGATGGATTGTGTAGTGTATATAAGTGTATCACCTTGTTTCTCAGCAATAAACTCACATTAATGCATTTTAAACTCTTAAGGACTAGTGGGACGTGCAGAGCATTAGTTCGCAATGTGTTTCACACCTTACTGGACTATACAGAACATATGCTTAAAATAGCTCGTATACATAAAACACTTCCTTCTGGTCCCCTCAAGTCATGAATTACATCAAACCCACTTGACACAAAACTACAGAATCCTGCCCGCCTAGTGACTGAACATAATGTCCAAAAAATGTATTAGCCTATCGAGACGTGTTGCCCGCAATTTGAAAAGAACACATACACAATTTTGGCAAAACTGAAGTCTTTTTATTTTCCTCATTTAATAGACTAAACCAACCTGTACGCAGCACAGAACCCAATGTGACATTCCCCTTTTCCCATCCAAGGGTTGGTGGCCAAGCCCTGCATGCACTTGACCACAGCCGCAGCCAGATCTCGCCTGCATCTGGCTGCCCTCACTGGTGGAGCCCCATGCTCCACACCAATCTTCCATATCTGGGGAGGGCAGGCCAAACGTGCTGCAGTACCCCAACCAACTTGGTGGCCAGCCCTGCGCCCTTCCTGCCATCACTAAGCCTGACCACAGAGTCAGTTCCCAGCTAGCCCCGCACAACCGCAACCTTCTAGGGTGTTTTAACCTACCCCTTGGCTCAAGGAATGCCACATTACCGCCACCCAAAAGTGGGTAAAGGCACTAGCCTCACCCTCTTTTACCTCCACTTCTTTTGCCCTTTTTCAACCACATCCTGTAAACACAAGTTAAAAATGTCCAAAACAATATCTGACAGATGAACCCCATCCTGCCTGTATAATGCCCTGCAACTAGGGTGCAACTCCAAATGCGTGACTGCAACCCCCCCCCCCCCGACAGCACACAAACTTCTCCATGGCCCTATCAACCCTACTCCTTATCCTTTCAAAAGCCTTGATAGGGTGAGAGCTTTGCCATACCAGCCTGGGAATAATGCTAGACCACCCCACTGTTACACCCGGCCACCTCACCTGCATATCGCCCTCTGCAGTGAGAAAACCAGATCCAGTGACTTCCCTGCGGTCAAGTCATTGCACCCAGTGTGTATAATGACAAGGTTCTGTTTACCCCCTCTTTTATCTGCAATATTCAACATGGCCGTACAATCCCATATAAAGGGCTCTCCAAAGACCTGTTCATTAACAGAACAGTACACAGGACAAGGGGCCACCCACTTAGACTTGAGGAAAGGAGATTTAATCTACAACAGCGGAAGGGTTTCTTTACAGTAAGGACAATAAAGGTATGGAATGCACTTCCGGAGGAGGTGGTGCTATCAAATACATTAGATGCCTTTAAAAGGGGCCTGGATACTTATTTAAAAGAGCATAATATAGAGGGCTATGTACATTAGTATTGGGATTAATATTTAGTTAGGGCTTGTTGATCCAGGGAGAAGTCTGATTGCCATTTGGAGTCAGATGCCTTCTTTTGGGTCAGCGATGGTAAACAGGAATAGGAAAAGGGTTGAACTGGATGGACGCAAGTCTTTTTTCAACCTAAATTACTATGTAACTATGTAACTATGTATTAAGATGTAAAAGAATATGTATATGCAGTCGTAGGAAAAGAAAGCACATCTCCAAAATAGGGAAGCCTATAGTGTAATAATAAATTCTTATTTATACAGTAACTATACAATAGTAAGTAGTCCTGAACGGACAACAATTATGCACATGTGCTACAAATTGGCGATCACAAAGGAAAAATGGAGCAAGTCACAGACATATAATAGAAATGATAATGCTAAAAAGGGATATATGAAATATCCTTATGTAGATCTAAAAATAAAGAAACCATTAAGATAATCAATATCTCGGCAACAGCAAAAAATGTCGACGAGAATTTCTATAATAAGATTGCAATGTATATATAATGTTGTGGGCGCCAAGTAGATATCAAGAAAGGTAAGTATTATAAATATGTATATAAAACAAATGTTGCAAGGGGACGAACTCTCAATAATCCATGTGACCGCCTGGGTGCCAATACTGAATTTCAAATAGAAATGAACTAAATCAGCACTCTCAGGTCTGCTTAATGAAAATGATAAGGATATTTATTTAGAGGATCAACGTTTTGATCCCACTTAGGGATCTTTATCAAGATAGTAAACAAGACAAGACAGCCCCATTATATACCCCGTAATCTGTGAATAAACTCCCACCTGTTACACTTAGTGAAGAAAAGTAATACAGAAGGTGTTAAACAACAAATTAAAAACCTCCTAGAGATATAATAAATCTAGGAAATACTTTCCACTAAACATAAAGTGTAATATTATAGTGTCTGACAAAGAACACAAAATAACACAATAACACAATAACATTACAGAGACATGCCGTCACAAGGAGACCTATGACCTCCTAATATAACATGATCATATGGATACTATTCCTATGCCCAGGATCCAAATTACAATAAATAATAATGTCAAACAGTCACTTAATCAGAAATCCCCATATGAAAAACGGAGCTTATCTGGTTGCTATCAGAGCAGCGGGTCTCCTTCGCATTGCGCAGCATGCACCCTTGTGTGAAGTATCCCGCTAACCCCACAGTCAGCCAACAAGCCCGTACCTGATACATTGTACATAGGATACTAATAGTGCTTATCTGGCTGCTTTCAGAGTAGCGGGTCTCCCTTGCATTGCGCAGCATGCGCCCTTGTGCAAAGTATCCCGCTAACCTCACAGTCAGTCAACAAGCCCGTACTCAATACATTGTGCATAGAATACTAATCATGCTATTGCTAAATGCTACTTTGTATCTCACCTCACTCTGTTCAGTGGTGGTAGTTCTCATCCGCATTGCACAGCTCATGTGTGAAAGGATTGTATAACATATAGAAGGGTTAAATATTCTTAGGGTTAAATTGTTTGTGTAACAAGTCATTCTATATTTGTCAAACAGGCCATGTTAACATTATAAAGGGAGTCTGGTTATCAAACTGCTGCTCTGTGGCTGTGCATATCACGCCCGTAACTCCCCTGCCAATCCGTATGCCCCTTACTTGAAAATGTTATCCCGCCGCCCTACCCCTCCCACCCCTTGCTATGATGATATCCATGGCCCAGTGTAACCCCCAGAACTTAGTTTGGTGAATCAGTTTAGTACTGATTCAAAGAAGGGATTGAAGGGTACAGGAAGGAGGTGTGTAATACTTATGTTCGGCACCTATAGGGTTAATAGTTACATTTAACTGCTTTGCAGAAATCCATGTACTAGGGAGGAAATCACTAGACTGTGTTGCAAAAGTTGTTAGAATATGTTCAAAGCTGTTACGCCAGAATGTGCAGAGTTTCCAAACCCCCCACGGGGGAGGAGATGGGTTACTGAAGAAACTGTTATCTGCATTCTCTCCCCTTCCCCCCCTTCCTGTGAACAAGTTTTGTCTTTCAGTTTTTTTATAACTTCTGTTTTCTGCTGAAACGAAACTGTGCACCTCGCCCCTCCCTGTAAGGAGGGGTCTGTATAGGACTATAAATGCTATGTATGATAAGAATAAAGAGAGAGCTTGTATTGTATACGCTGTTGTGTGTGTTTTTCCTTGCGATCCTTACAGCCTCCTGGTACCAGTATTGACATAGATTCCACAGACTGATCATAAGAGAGTAAAAAGGTACCATACCTAGCAAAGATAACATAAGAGTGTGACAGGTGCCCTCTCAGGCAGCGATCCAGGTAAAGATTCCCTAACAATGTGTCGTCTGAATATTAATTGTGAGCTGATACTAATCTCAGTCTATAGAAATATCTGCAATACTTATTGACTGATTACTAGCTCCTAAACTATTTGTATATCAAGTGATTACGGATCGTGGCTCATATAAAATCACTGTGCGACCCCGCGTCACAGAGCTCATAATTACATATGTTAGTTCCAATATATGACAATAAATAGGCTACAAAGTATCCTATTGTGTGATCTTAATGCATCCAAATACCTTTAGGCCTTTGATAGAAGCAACATGTGCTACTAGGAAATGATGGGCTACCGTGGTCAAAGTCATACACCTACCTGCATCTCTTTCAGCGTTATGAATCAGCGACAGATGTTTCTGAATCCTGGATTTCATCAATTGTGTAGTTTGTCCGACTGTCAGGGTACCCCGTGTGGTGGCTGCTCGAGCCGACCGCATTTATCCTCAGCGGCTCCAGCTGCATTGTCCGCCCCACACTGTTGCCTCCGTTGAGGCAGGATCCCCTTCTGCTTGGCGGCACAGCCGCTGGTCGTGTCTGGTGCGGCTCAGCTGCCTCTGTTGCTGGGCTCCAGCGGCGGGTGATGTCATTATTGGGCGCATGTCCAAAAGCATGGACGTGCACTCCATTTAAAGAGACATCCACCTGTTGGCTGCTCCTCCTCTTCCTTCCTTTCCTCCTATTTAAACTGCCTGGACACAGGGCTTAGTTGCCCTTTCGTTGGTGTCCAGTGCAGTTCTTGAGTTGGGCTCTGTGTGTGATCTGGCTTGTCTGACTAACCAACCTGTTGCTGACCTGTGGCTCTGTCTGATTACCTGCTCTGTGTATGACCCTTGGCTTGCCGGACATCTATTCTGGTGCAGACCTGCGGCTCTGGCAGACTACCTGTTGCATGTATGACTCCTGGTTCTGGCTGACTAACCGCTCAGTGAGTGACTTCTGGCTTCTCTGACTACCCATTCTGATGTTGACCTGGGGCTCTGTCCATTGTGCATCCAGCATACAAATGCTTCAGCGGACATCCTATCTGGTGCAAACTTTTGGCTCTGGCTGATGACCCACTGCATGCATGATCTCTGGCTTGTCTGACCACCCAATCTAGTGCTGACCTGTGGCTATGTCTAACTACCTTGAGTGTGGCCTTCCGTTCAGTTAGATAACTAACCAGGTGCAGGCTTGTGGCTCTGGCAGACTCTTCCCTGGTGCCTTCCCAGTTGCCAGCTCTCCCAGATGCGGACCTGGGACTTGGACTCTCCTCATCTCTTTCTGGCTTCTTCCAGGTGCAGACCTGTGGTACTGCAGATACTCCTAGTTCCATTGCTGGGATCCAGTTGTCGGAGAATCACATGGTAGCAGGCTTCTATTCCTGGTAGTTGTCTCTTGCTCTGTTGTGCGCTTCTCTTTAGTTTTGTATATTTGTACACTGTCTTGTGATATCTCTCTATTGTTGCTGCCTTAATAAAGTTGGTGTTACCTATAGTACTTGTCCTGTGTTTCTTTGCTGGGACCGTGACACCGACATAATTCTGTCCACATGGGCACCTGATAACATAAATACAATTAGCTCTACAGCAGTTGATAAAGTCCCTCAGTTTGAGGTCCCTATCAACCTGGTCGTTGGTTGGTTGAAGATGGCTGTGTGCCAGTAAATCGGACAGATTTTTTTGATCTACGAGCTATCAAAGATGGTTTAGAATCCAGAAAAGGTTGCAAAGTCTTATCACTTTGCAAAATATGCCAATATTTCTGAAAGAGATGATAGATGGATTGCCACTGAGTTTTAAATGTAACAAATGGTTTAATTTTAACAGGAGTGGAAGTATCCATCTTACCCGTGGTCAAGAGGGCATCACGTGTGGTGGATCTTGCCCTTTGAAAACCTTTCCTTAGAATGCCGAACGAAAGTCGCATCAGTAGAACAATTTTTCCGAACTCTAAGGTATTGTCCAATAGGTATAGCTTTTTTACATGTTTCGGATGTGAGCTGGTATAATGTAGTAGAGCATTTACTGCAGTAGACTTTCTGTATAGTTATCTGGATGTATAACTGCAGATTGTTTATGGTGACAATAGAGACAGTTAATGCCACTTTAAGATAATACGGTCAGCCCCCCTTGAAGGACAACCTGTGAGTGCAGGATGCCTTTCTCCCAGGAGTTAATGGATATGGGTATGAGTTTCCCCTAGCCAGTCTAGTATTGAGATCCAGTGGTATAGAGATGTAGCTGGGGTTACTTGAGAGCTAAGTGATATGCAACCAGATAGCCATGGTAGTGGTACATACATGTCATTTTCTTAGAGCTGGTACCTATAATAGTTTCCTCTGAACTTTGGCATGATGAATTGTCAGACACAGGGTAGTTTTTGGGGCAGACAATATGTGTGGTATTAGTTTATTAATCTGCTAACTTCATAATTGCCTCCAGTTTACTGCGATACTTAGCTTGCTTTGCACCATAAGACATTTTAAAGCCTCACATGTCCTGGATATACATAGTGTTTCAGCAGTTGCTTTTTCAAGGGAATTTTCAAGCTAGCTCCTCAAGCCCAAACCTAATAGTGGCATTTGTAGCTCTTTAAAGTCTTGCAACTGATGACAATGACATAGATGACCTGATGAGGAAATCCCTGACCCTGAAAACTTGGGTGTTGTATGCAAGGGGTTGGTCACATTACTCCAAAATGCCAGAGGTTTTCTTTTGTTAAACATTGGGTTTGTCTAGGTCATCAGTTTTTGCTCTCCGCAAGCTGCTAATGGAAATTTATACACACTGGGCCTACTGGGGCAGGGACATTTATTAAGTCAAAGTGGGTCAACCCTGTGAATACAATTAGTTTCATACCTGTTCTTAAGAAGTTGCAGGGAGTAGGCATCTGTGGAGGTTTAGCGGTATGTAAGACACATTACACCCATTCATAATTCTAAATCTGTCCTTTATTACAAGCAGAAGAAAGGCTCCGCTACAAGTATTGTGGACAAAGAAGTGAGTGGGAGTTTCACCCCCCCCCCCATTTTGTGGGTGGCTATAATGGAATTATTTCTCCCAAAAGGCATACAAAAACACAGGAAGGTTTTGATTGTTTGAGTCTAGTCAGGCATTGACTCTCTAGTCAGGCTTGGCGACAGCTGGGGGCACAGGCCTAGCCTGCTGGGACAGTAGTCATTTATGTAGTGTCTTGCTTCTTGGTGTTTGCCGTAGTTCTTGTCAAGACATATGGAGCACCATTTTTTCTTGATAGTTGCTGAGTGGGGTGGCTCAGCCTGCTAACAGGTTTTGGGGGCTGGAAGGCTAGGATAAATCAGGACAGACTAAATGATCTGAGCATGTATAGCTTGGAAGAGAGAGTGGGATATGATAGGAACATTCGAATACATGATTCAAAAAAGTACAGGAGGGAAGTACGTTTTAAAGAAGTAAAAATGTTAGGACAAGAGGCCATAGTCTAAAACTAGAGAGACATAGGTTTAGATGTAATGTAATAAGTTTTGCTTCACTGAGAGGGTAGTAGATAAGTGGAACAGCCTAACAGCAGAAGTGGTAGAGGTTAATACAGTGATGGAATTTCAGTATGCATGGGAAAGGCATAAGGCTGTCCTAGACATAAAACAAGACCAAGGACCAAATAAGGTTTAAGGTTTTTACAGTAGGGAAAATGGCAGACTAGATGACATGCCGTCACCTCTCCCGGATCAATGCCGCAAAGCCCTCGTCCTCCAACAAGGTATTCTTGAAGTTCCAATAGGCGGCTTTTGTCACCGATGACATGGGCTACAGCTTCACGGACACACAGTTGTGGTCCGTGAACGGGGCCAACCTAATGGCACTGGACCGGGCCCGCGACATGTAGTGGCTAGATATATAAAGCCTATCGATCCGGGAGTGGGACACCCTACCATCTCTCACCCTGACATAGGTGAAAGTGTCTGATGCCCCTGGGTGCTGTTCTCGCCAGATGTCGACCAGGGAGTAGCGGGTGATGACCTCCCTCAAGGCCGACGCGGATGGTGGATAGTGCTCTGTCCTGACACGGTCCAGAGCTTCGAGGGTGCAGTTGAAATCACCCCCGATAATCAAACACTCATCCGCATCGACCGACTCCAGATAGGTCGACAGACTAGCAAAGAACCTCACCCTCTCCGGTCCTGCAGAGGGTGCATACACGTTCAGCAGACTAAACGTGCAGCCTAGCTCTCGGACCCGGAGATGCAGCAGACGGCCTGGGATAACAGCCTTCGCACTCAGCACCTCAGGCCGAAAGGACTCTGAGAACAGGGTCACCACTCCACATGACGCCGAAGTGAAGTGGCTAAAGAAAACCCTGCCTCGCCACTCCAGATGCCAGTTGGCTTCAGCCTCTGGAGTGGTATGGGTCTCTTGCAGGAAGCTCACAGAGTACCCCCCTTGCTGTAGATAGGAGAGTACCTGGAACCTGCGAAACCCATCCCTACAGCCATTGGTATTAAGTGTGCTGATGCTCAGAGCCATTACTGTGTGTCAGGATATGCTTTCGTCCCATCTCCTAGCGAGGCCTGATGGGACAGACACAAATTTAAGAACTTGCGGGCGCGGATATGTTCGGCAGTTCTTGGCCCGATTGCTGGCCCTAAGATATTCTCTGAGAGAGTGGATGATTAACGGCAGATCATTCCACCTCTCAAGGGCCAGGCGCACCTTCTTTTTATTTTGTCCGCGAAGGGTGCTCTCAAGGAAAGCTGTTATTTCCTTGGCAGGGATGACAGGGCTAGGTGTAGGTATTGAGGCTGCAGAAGCCTCACTGCCATCCCTGGGCTCCTCCTCGCTGAGTACTTTGTAAACCCCCTTCTCCTCTAAGGGGGTAAGCCTTCTCAGCTTGATCTTAACACTCCCACTTCTAGATGTTATTGAAGTGGGGTCTAATACACCCTTCGCGACCGAACCCTGAGAGGATTCTTGTGCCCCCTTGCTAGTACTAGGGGCACACTCAGGGGTAGCTGGCTGAACGGCGGCAGACGGCTTGGTGACATGCGGAGCTTTGGAGGCCTTATATGCCTCCTCAGCCTTCTCCACCGCCGCCTGCGCAGCTTGGATGACGCTAAGGTTGGGATCAGTGGCTGAAGTGGGAGGAGGGATCTCCGAGGTTGTAGCAGTCACCTCCACGGTATTAATAGGAGGGACTGCTTGGTCACCCTCCTCCATTACCACTGCCCCTGTTGCGTCACCCTCCCCTGGATTTTCCTCTACAGGGTCCTGAATGGGCGTTACGCTTAAGTCTATCGCCTCCAGGAGTGGCATATCCTGGGGAGTTGGAATTACCCCAGTGTCGCCACTGGAGAGTGACCCTGGAGGGAGAGGCTGACTGTGGTCCCCAAAGCTCAGCACCTTAGGGACACTAACTGCCCATTCTGCAGGGGCTTTATTGGGCCTCCCTTCATATATCAGGGGCAAGACAAGCTGCATAGGTATTGGCTGGCTGTCTGCCCCTGTCTCCTCAGGGAGACCCTCATTCCCCTGCACATTCCCCAGACCCTTGGCCACATTATCCCCCGCCAGGTCTGGGGGTAGAGGTGTGTGGTCTGCACCTGGCTGGCTGAGATTAATAGCCAGGTCAGACAATGTCACCACTTGAGGAGGCAATGGATGGCTCCTCTTTTTTACTTTGGAGGGATAGGAGATAAGCTCCTCCCATTCCTCCAGTGCCCCCTATTGGTCTTATATTTCCTCTTCCTTGGGGCGTCATCCTTAGAAGAGGAGGTGCCGCCGCTCCCCGTGCCCTCTTTAGAGGGCTGAGATCTTTCCTCCCTCCCCTCATCCCCTACATTTGCTGAAGTGTTTATACTTGGGGGGGGGGGATGGCACCGGGGCAGCGGCAACACAGGGGGTAGTGGTGACACTCTTCTCCTTCCTCCCTTTTGCTGCAGCATCAGAAGTAGCTGCAGCTACTGATGTTTTTGGTGGGGAGGAAGGAGGCATGGAGGCTGCGGTGGTGGGCTTTGGAACAGCCTCCTTATAGCTCTCTGAAGGGGGGGCTTTCCCTTTTGAGGGCCCTACCACGGTGGTCTTAGCAGGGCTGGTTGCTGTACGTGAGGTGCTTGCGACTGGCACTGGAGCTGGGGCTGATGTTTTGGAACGCTGCCCCTTGGGGCAGCTCTGGCGTGTATGCCCCAGCTCCTTACATGCAAAGCACCTCACTTCCTCTGTGCTGTAAAATATTCGGTACAGCACCCCCTCAAAATGAACCCCAAAGGACCCCTCAATGCTATCTGCACCCCGCGACAGGAGAACTTGTGCCTGCCTCTTAAAAGAGAGCACATGTTTGAGTGCTCTCTCTTTGCAGCCCAGGGGAATCTTAGTGATGTTAGATTTCAACTCCCCTAGGGCTTGCAAGTGGGGGCGCAGCAAAGGGTCAGGTAGGAAAGGGGGCACATTGGATAGTACATGTCGTGTGCCCATCCCTTCCAGGGGTTCCACAGGGATATAAGTCCCCCCTAGTGTGAGCCCCCTCTGCACCAAAGTATGTGCAGCAGCCAGCGTACGTAAAAATAGTACAGCTTTGCCGTACATTTTGCTGGCTGCTACAACTGCAGAGGGACTCACAACATCAGCTGCAGCCCTTACATATGCCCCTATGCTGTGAACCCCAGACATTATGGATCTGACTCCATGCCTCCTAGATAGCTGCTCTCCCCCAGAGTTGGCATGACTGGGGCTGGCACTAACCACCTGTGCAAAGATCTAGTAATAGTAGGTGCTACAGGGGCAGTGCCAGTAGGAGCAGCCTGAGTAGAGGCAGAGGGAGCCTGAGGTCTGGGGCTTGCTGCTTGGGACACAGCAGAGCTACAGCTAGTATTTCCAGGATCCCTTATTCCATCTTTGGGATCCTGAGGCCTCTTTATGCCCTTCCCCATTTTAAATCAAAGAAAGAAATAAAATAAAAGGAAGGAATTTTTATTTATATATATTTTTGTTTGTTTGTGTTTTAAAGAGAGAGAGGTGAGAGAGAGGGAGAGGGAGAGATGCAGTGCTATGCACCTGGCACCGGGAGGGTTATCAGAAAAATAGGTGTTTTAAATCTCTGTCCCTCCCAGCTGCTTTTATCTCTCCCTCTGGGACAATTTAAATGAAAAAGAAATTTAAACAAACATAAAATAATTTTCCCACCACCCACCAAACCAAAAAGTGTTGAAAAGAAAACAAAACAACTGAAATCAATTAACTAATTAAGTAGCACCGGGAGTGGGGGAAGGGTCAGGGGAGTGCTGCTGGGTTTGGAAGCCCACAGGATATTAGAAAAGAAAACAAAGATGCTTGCCTTATAGGCAAGCCAGCCAATCAGCAGAACAAATTTTTTTTTTTTTTTTTTTTTTTTAAATAAACCATGAGTGCCAGAGGAGCAAGCAGCGCGCCATCATTCAACGCGCCGCTCACCCCCAGCACCCAAAAGGTCAGAAAAGGAAGAGTAAAAAAAGAACTGCAACATAAAAGTAATTTTTTTTTTTTTTTTTTTATAAAATAAACATTAACCTCCTGAGTGCCAGAGGAGCAAGCAGCGTGCCATTAATTAACACGCCGCGCCCCCCCAGCACCCAAAGGGACATAGAAAGAAACGGAGAAAAACGAACTGTAACATAAAAATAACTTAAAGATGAAGAATGAGCTTAAATGAATCCTGATGGGGGAACACCGAGCAGAGCACACCATTTAAGGCCCACTGGGAGGTAAAAGCTGATATACTCCCAGTGGCAAGGGCTTGGGTGTACCCTGCTCGGATACGGGAGCGCACGAATGCCCGGAATAAAGCTTCAGGCGTCATTGGAACCTCCCCTGACAGTACCTGCTTCCTGGACACATAGATGGCCATCTTAGCCTGTGCCAGGAGCAGGTTTATGAGGAGGTCCTCAGCCCTACTTGTCCGAGACACCGTGCGCCCAAAGATGAAAAGATGTGGAGAGAAGTGCAGCCAGAACTGCAGGAGGAGTCCTCTCAGGAATGACAAGAGGGGCTGCAGTCGGCTGCATGAAAAGTAAACATGAAAAACAGACTCGCCCCTGCCACAGAAAGGACAGGTGGCAGGGGAGTCCGTGAAACGGGCCAGGTACTCCCCCGTGCTCAGTGCACCATGGAGCACTCTCTAACTCAAATCCCCGATGGGTCTGGGCACCAAGGTGGAATAGAGTGCCCTCCACCGGGGTCTCTCGCCCACGTCAAGCACTCGCCTCCAGATGGTGTCTGGCGACCGACGAGGGCGAGGAAGTGCACTGTGTGGAGCACGAGGGAATACAGCCTCTTCCTCGGCATGCCACGGAAACATGCCGAGGGTATCACCCCCAACCGGCTTAAGTTGGGGGCTGGAGAAGCCAAGGGGGACTGACGAGGCTTTGGTTGTATGCTTACAGCCGGAGGCGAGGGTTCCACAGGTAGATGTGGCTCTCCGGCCTGTAAGGCCCCGTCAATGAAGGTGCGCGAGTCGGGGTGGATGGCAAGCTTGATCTCCCGGAGCAAACGGCACGGAACTCTGGGACTGTGGAAACCCATACGGTGCATAAGCACATCGGGCTCCACCCAGTCCGCCCGTTCATAGTCCAGGAGATCCCCGACTCGGGTCATCCGTGCTTGGCGAAGGCGACGACATATGCTAGGGGCTTCCAACATCTGAGCCCCCACAGCTGGATTATATAGCAGGGGCTCCGCTAGAATGTCTGCCCCCTGCGCTGTGCCCTGCCTTGACACGGAGACCATGCTCCAGGCCTTGAGGGTTTCCCGGTAGTATGCCGGCAGCACTGAGAGGTCGCTCCCAAACCCCTCAGGCTTGATGATGAATAGTTGCCGGTCATACCCCATATTGCGCAACTGGCGATAGAAGCTGGAGGCCAGCGCGCACCACTGCGGTGAAGGGTGTGCGTTCAGGTATCTCTGCAGGTACTGGAGGCGGAAGGTGTGCACTTGAGTGCGTATGCACACCATTCCTTGACCGCCCTCTCCCAGTGGGAGGCTCGCCACACCCGCAGAGACCCAGTGCTTCCCCATCCAGAGAAAGTCCAGCAGCATTCTCTGGATTTTGCTGATGAACTCGGGGGTCGGGCTAAGGCAGATCAGCCGGTGCCACAGCTGCGAGGCCACCAGCTGGTTGATCACCAAAGCCCTCCCCCTTAGGGAAAGCACTTTCGCAAGACCCCTCCACAGTCCCATCCGAGAGAGGACTCGTTCCTCTAGTTCTTTCCAGTTTGCAGGGACTGTGGGATTCACAGCGGACAGGTAGACTCCAAGGTATTTCAAAGCTGTAGCCTCCCACTTGATGTTACGGAAGGTGGGAGGCAGGGAGTCTACCTGTATGGGACCCTCTAAAAGGCCTGTGCATTTGGACCAGTTGATCTGAGCAGAAGAGGCAGCTGTATAAACCTCTTGGCATTCTTTAGCCCGCTCCAGATCAACTAGGTCTTGGGCCACGAGGAGTACATCGTCGGCATATGCCGATAGGACCACCCTCATGTCTGGCTCCTTCAGCACCAGCCCTGTGAGCCTCTTCCTTAACAGACATAGGAAGGGCTCGATGGCTAGTGCATATAGGTGTCCAGACAAGGGGCATCCCTGCCGTACTCCTCGTCCAAATACCAGGGGTGCCGTTAGGGACCAGTTGATCTTAATTAAACACTCTGCAGAGGCATACAGCGTCTTAAGGTAGCCCACAAAGCGTGGGCCAAAGCCGTATGCTTGCAGAGTAGCTATGAGATATCTGTGATCCACTCTATCAAACGCCTTCTCCTGGTCTAGTGAAAGAAGGGCGAGTGACAGACCAGTCCTGCGGGCATAGCAGAGCAGATCCCGGACCAGAAAGATATTATCAAAGATGGTCCGGCCCGGGACTGTATAGGACTGGTCTGAGTGGACCACCTCTGCCAGCACGGACCTGAGCCTTAAGGTGACAGCTTTGGCTACGATCTTATAATCCGTGCTGAGCAGCGAGACTGGTCGCCAGTTCTCGATAAGGCGGAGATCCCCCTTCTTGGGCAGCAAGGCCATTACTGCCCGTCGACAGGAAAGGGGCATCTCACCAGTCTCGAGGGCCTCCGTTAGGACTAGTTGGAAATCAGGTCCTAGAGTCTCCCAAAAGAATTGGAAGAACTCTATGGTCAGTCCGTCCAGCCCCGGAGATTTGCCATGGGGCATTAGACTGAGGGCTTCAGAGAGTTCAGCTAGAGAGATGGGCTGATCCAGCCTCTCTCTTCCACCCTCGCTGACCGTTGGAAGCCCATCCCATAGCACCTCGCAGGCGTCTGGAGAGATGGGATCCGGAGAGTACAGGTTGGTATAGAATCTCCGGGCCCTGTCCCGGATGCTCTCCGGATCCAAAAGAGGGGCACCGTCCTCCGCGAGGAGGCAGGTGATATGTCTGCGGTTACCCCCTCTCTTCTCCAGTCCGTAGAAGAGGCGCGAGCCGCGATCCATCTCCCAAAGGAATCGCAAGCGGCTTCGCACGAAGGCTCCCTTAGCCTGGTGCCGTTCCAGGTGACAGAGAACCTCCTTCCTCTCTACGTATTCGCGCTGCAAGGCTTGATCCCTAGATTCAGCAGCCAGCCTTTGCTCGAGGCCAAGCACCTCCCCCCGGAGTGCCTCAATCTCGGCATTGCGCTGACTGCTCACACCCCTAGTATACTCCTGACACAAGAGTCTCAAGTGCACCTTGCCCACGTCCCACCACTGACTCAGCGTGGCAAAGTCACCCTTGAAACCCCTCCAGTCCGCCCACCTCTCCCGGATCAATGCCGCAAAGCCCTCGTCCTCCAACAAGGTATTGTTGAAGTGCCAATAGGCGGCTTTTGTCGCCGATGACATGGGTGACAGCTTCACGGACACACAGTTGTGGTCCGTGAACGGGGCCAACCTAATGGCACTGGACCGGGCCCGCGACATGTAGTGGCTAGATAAATAAAGCCTATCGATCCGGGAGTGGGACACCCTACCATCTCTCACCCTGACATAGGTGAAAGTGTCTGATGTCCCTGGGTGCTGCTCTCGCCAGATGTCGACCAGGGAGTATCAGGTGATGACCTCCCTCAAGGCCGACGCGGATGGTGGATAATGCTCTGTCCCGACACGGTCCAGAGCTTCGAGGGTGCAGTTGAAATCACCCCCGATAATCAAACACTCATCCGTATTGACCGACTCCAGATAGGTCGACAAACTAGCAAAGAACCTCACCCTCTCCGGTCCCGCAGAGGGTGCATACACGTTCAGCAGACTAAACGTGCAGCCTAGCTCTCGGACCCGGAGATGCAGCAGACGGCCTGGGATAACAGCCTTCGCACTCAGCACCTCAGGCCGAAAGGACTCTGAGAACAGGGTCACCACTCCACATGACGCCGAAGTGAAGTGGCTAAAGAAAACCCTGCCTCGCCACTCCAGATGCCAGTTGGCTTCAGCCTCCGGAGTGGTATGGGTCTCTTGCAGGAAGCTCACAGAGTACCCCCCTTGCTGTAGATAGGAGAGTACCTGGAACCTGCGAAACCCATCCCTACAGCCATTGGTATTAAGGGTGCTGATGCTCAGAGCCATTACTGTGTGTCAGGAAGTGCTTTCCTCCCATCTCCTAGCGAGGCCTGATGGGACAGACACAAATTTAAGAACTTGCGGGCGCGGATATGTTCGGCAGACCCGAAGTTCTTGGCCTGATTGCTGGCCCTAAGATATTCTCTGAGAGAGTGGATGATTAACGGCAGATCATTCCACCTCTCAAGGGCCAGGCGCACCTTCTTTTTATTTTGTCCGCGAAGGGTGCTCTCAAGGAAAGCTGTTATTTCCTTGGCAGGGATGACAGGGCTAGGTGTAGGTATTGAGGCTGCAGAAGCCTCACTGCCATCCCTGGGCTCCTCATCGCTGAGTACTGTATAAACCCCCTTCTCCTCTAAGGGGGTAAGCCTTCTCAGCTTAATCTTAACACTCCCACTTCTAGATGTTATTGAAGTGGGGTCTAATACACCCTTCGCGACCGAACCCTGAGAGGATTCTTGTGCCCCCTTGCTAGTACTAGGGGCACACTCAGGGGTAGCTGGCCAAACGGCGACAGACGGCTTGCTGATATGGGGAGCTTTGGAGGCCTTATATGCCTCCTCAGCCTTCTCCACCGCCGCCTGCGCAGCTTGGATGACGCTAAGGTTGGGGTCAGTGGATGAAGTGGGAGGAGGGATCTCCGAGGTTGTCGTAGTCACCTCCAAGGTATTAATAGGAGGGACTGCTTGGTCACCCTCCTCCATTACCACTGCCCCTGTTGCGTCACCCTCCCCTGGATTTTCCTCTACAGGGCCCTGAATGGGCGTTACGCTTAAGTCTATCGCCTCCAGGAGTGGCATATCCTGGGGAGTTGGAATTACCCCAGTGTCGCCACTGGAGAGTGACCCTGGAGGGAGAGGCTGACTGTGGTCCCCAAAGCTCAGCACCTTAGGGACACTAACTGCCCATTCTGCAGGGGCTTTATTGGGCCTCCCTTCATATATCAGGGGCAAGACAAGCTGCATAGCTATTGGCTGGCTGTCTGCCCCTGTCTCCTCAGGGAGACCCTCATTCCCCTGCACATTCCCCAGACCCTTGGCCACATTATCCCCCGCCAGGTCTGGGGGGAGAGGTGTGTGGTCTGCACCTGGCTGGCTGAGATTAATAGCCAGGTCAGACAATGTCACCACTTGAGGAGGCGATGGATGGCTCCTCTTTTTGACTTTGGAGGGATATGAGATAAGCTCCTCCCATTCCTCCAGTGTCCCCCTATTGGTCTTATATTTCCTCTTCCTTGGGGCGTCATCCTTAGAAGAGGAGGTGCCGCCGCTGCCCGTGCCCTCTTTAGAGGGCTGAGATCTTTCCTCCCTCCCCTCATCCCCTGCACTTGCTGAAGTGTTTATACTTGGGGCGGGGGGGGATGGCACCGGGGCAGCGGCAACACGGGGGGTAGTGGTGACACTCTTCTCCTTCCTCCCTTTTGCTGCAGCCTCAGATGTAGCTGCAGCTAATGATGATTTTGGTGGGGAGGAAGGAGGCATGGAGGCTGCGGTGGTGGGCTTTGGAACAGCCTCCTTATAGCTCTCTGAAGGGGGGGCTTTCCCTTTTGAGGGCCCTGCCACGGTGGTCTTAGCAGGGCTGGGTGCTGTACGTGAGGTGCTTGCGACTGGCACTGGAGCTGGGGCTGATGTTTTAGATCGCTGCCCCTTGGGGCAGCTCTGGCGTGTATGCCCCAGCTCCTTACATGCAAAGCACCTCACTTCCTCTGTGCTGTAAAATATGCGGTACAGCACCCCCTCAAAATGAACCCCAAAGGACCCCACAATACTTTCTGCACCCCGAGGCAGGAGGACTTGTGCCTGCCTCTTAAAAGAGAGCACATGCCTAAGTGCTCTCTCTTTGCAGCCCAGGGGAATCTTGGTGATGTTAGATTTCAACTCCCCTAGGGCTTGCAAGTGGGGGCGCAGCAAAGGGTCCGGCAGGAAGGGGGGCACATTAGATAGTACCAGACGTGTGCCCATCCCTTCCAGGGGTTCCACAGGGATATAAGTCCCCCCCAGTGTGAGCCCCTTCTGCACCAAAGTATGTGCAGCAGCCAGCGTACGTAAAAATAGTACAGCTTTGCCGTACATTTTGCTGGCTGCTACAACTGCAGAGGGACTCACAACATCAGCTGCAGCCTTAACATATGCCCCTATGCTGTGCACCCCAGACATTATGGATCTGACCCCATGCCTCCTAGATAGCTGCTCTCCCCCAGAGTTGGCATGACTGGGGCTGGCACTAACCACCTGTGCAAAAGATCTAATAGCAACAGGGGCAGTGCCAGTAGGAGCAGCCTGAGTAGAGGCAGAGGGAGCCTGAGGTCTGGGGCTTGCTGCTTGGGACACAGCAGGGCTACAGCTAGTATTTCCAGGATCCCTTATTCCATCTTTGGGATCCTGAGGCCTCTTTATGCCCTTCCCCATTTTAAATCAAAGAAAGAAATAAAATAAAAGGAAGGAATTTTTATTTATATATATTTTTGTTTGTTTGTGTTTTAAAGAGAGAGAGGTGAGAGAGAGGGAGAGGGAGAGATGCAGTGCTATGCACCTGGCACTGGGAGGGTTATCAGAAAAATAGGTGTTTTAAATCTCTGTCCCTCCCAGCTGCTTTTATCTCTCCCTCTGGGACAATTTAAATGAAAAAGAAATTTAAACAAACATAAAATAATTTTCCCACCACCCACCAAACCAAAAAGTGTTGAAAAGAAAACAAAACAACTGAAATCAATTAACTAATTAAGTAGCACCAGGAGTGGGGGAAGGGTCAGGGGAGTGCTGCTGGGTTTGGAAGCCCACAGGAAGTGAGCCCCTTCTGGGGAAGAAGCTCAAGCTTCCTGGGGCTATGAAATTAATAAAACAAATCAAAGGAAATACACTAAATGAACTTTTCTTCTTAAACAAAAAGAAAGAGGGAGAGCTGCAGTGCTATGCACTGGCACTGGGAGGGTTAACAGTAATGAAAGATGTTTAAATTCTTCCCTCCCATCTGCTTGCTTCTCTCCCTCAAAATAAAACTTAAATTCAAAAATAAACTTAAACTAACAGAAAATAATCTTCCCCACCACCCACCAAACAAAAGTTTTTCAAAATAAATAAAAGAATCAAAGTAAATCAAAGTAGAAAAAAGACCCAGCAGCGGGGGATGGGTCAGGGGTGTGCTTAGGAGAAAGGAGCCCACAGGAAGTGAGCCTTGTTGGGCAAGAAGCTGCTGCTTCCTGGGGCTCAACTTAAAAAGTGCAAAAATCAACTAAACATTCACCCAATTTTCCCCAAAAAGAAATAAAACCTAACTAAACTCTTATTTAACTAAACTAACTAAGAAAGAAAACAAAAGAAAAGAAAACTCCCATCAAAGAGGCCTTTTTCAGAGAGCTTCCTAACACACAACCTCTCTCCTACAACCTCAGTCAAAAGCTAGGGACAGGATACACAGAGCTTGCTCACAAATAGAGCGTGCTCTTTCCTAAGTGCTCTGAAATAAGTGCACAGTTTGTGAAACACAGCAGTTGGTGAAACAGAGGAGTTAGTGCAACACAGGTAAATTAATTGCTTACATTTTAGGAACTCACATTGCACCATACATGATGAGCAAGTTTGGAGATCTCACTCAGTGCACATCATGCCATATGTATGCATGCTTGGAACAGCAGTTCCAGGGTCCATACCGCTGTGGCAAATGTGAGCAAGTGGCCCTTCTAGAAGCTCATATTGGAGCTCTAGAGAGTCATATTGCAACATTGAGAGACATTGACAACCTTGAGAGGAGCCTCTTGCTAACTGAGCAGAGTCTAGCTGGGTCACCTAGCAAAGAGGGAGGAGATCAGCTAGAAGGGAACCAGGCACATAGCTGGGTGACAGTTAGAAGTGGTTGCAGTGGGGGAGGGAAGAGGAAGAGGGCAGCCAGTCCTGAGTTTTTCCATCCAAATAAATTTGCTCATTTAAGTGAAGATGTTGGGGAGGCAAACCCAGAAGTGGAATCCAGAGGAAAGTGAAGCCTAGGCAGGTTGTGGTGGTAGGGGTCTCCATTATTAGGAGAACAGATAGGGTAATCTGTGGCTCTGATCGCAGCAACCGAATGGTTTGCTGTCTCCCGGGTGCCCGGGTTTGGCATGTTGCAGACAGTGTGGACAGATTATTGGGAGGGGCTGGAGAGGATTCAGCTGTCTTGGTGCATATTGGTACCAATGACAAAGTAAGAGGAAGGTGGAGAGTCCTAAAAGGTAATTTTAGGGACTTAGGCAGTAAGGTTAGGAACAGGACCTCCAAGGCAGTATTCTCAGAGATACTACCTGTGCCATGCTCTACGCCAGAGAGACAGCGGGAGATTAGGGAGCTCAATGCATGGCTGAAGTCTTGGTGTAAGAAGGAGGGCTTTGGGTTTTTAGAGCACTGGGCTGATTTTGCTTTGGGGTACAATCTCTATAGCAGGGATGGATTGCACCTGAATGCAAGAGGGTCTCAAGTGCTTGGGGAGAGGATTACTAGATGGTTGGAGGAGATTTTAAACTAGGAAGGGGGGGAGGGGCCAATAAATACTGGGATGGATAGGAAAGAAAAGGAAGGCGTTGTAGTTAATAACCAGGTGGGAGGATCTGGGGGCGGGGTTAGTACAGATGATAGGGAGAAGCCTATAAACCACATCAAAATTAAATCACAAATGGAACACAGCAGTGGCATAAATTGTATGCTTGCAAATGCCAGAAGTTTAACTGGTAAAATAGGGGAATTGGAGCTGGTAGCTGAAATTGAAAACTATGACTTGATAGGCATAACAGAAACATGGTGGGATGACACACATGATTGGTCAATCAACTTGGAGGGCTACATGTTATTTAGAAAAGATAGGTCAAGCAAAAGAGGTGGTGGGGTCTGTCTGTATATCAAACCAGCATTATTGACACAATTGCGGGAAGATATATGTGAAGACAGTAGTGAACATGTGGAATCCCTGTGGGTTGAAATAGTCACTGGGGGTAAAACTGCCCAGAAAATATTAGTGGGTATTTGTTATAAACCACCAAACATTGGTGACCTTGAAGAATCACAGCTATTAATGCAAATAGAAAAGGCTTCCCAAATAGGGAGAACTTTAATTATGGGGGATTTTAATTATCCAGAAATAGACTGGAAAAATGGAACAGCTAACTCTGCTAAAAGCAGCAAGTTTCTGAACTTGTTGAATGACAACTTTTTGTCACAACTAGTGCAGACCTCAACCAGAGGGAATGCATGTCTGGATTTGGTAATAACTGACAATGAAGAACTTATCTCTAACATCCAAGTTAGGGAGCACTTGGGGAATAGTGACCATAACATGGTATCGTTTGAGATTAATTCAAAAAAACAATTTGATATGGGTTCCACCAAAACACTGAATTTTAAAAAGGCCAACTTTAGCAGGTTTAATTCATCCCTTGGTCTCGTTGACTGCGATAAAATATTTTCAGGAAAAAACACAGAAGGTAAGGGGAATGCCTTCAAAATAATATTGCAAAAATACACACATAAATTTATCCCTGTTGGAAACAAATACAAAAGAAGCAAATTAAAACCAATGTGGATAACCAGTAAAGTAATTCATGAAATAAATAACAAGAAAGTGGCATTTAAACATTACAAAGCTGAGGGATCAGCAGAGGCATTTGCAGAATACAAAAATGTCAACAAAACCTGTAAAAAGGCTATTAAATTAGCTAGACTGGAGAATGAAAAAAATATTGCTAAGGAGAGCAAAAGCAACCCAAAAAAATTATTTAAATACATTAATGGCAAAAAATTAAAGTCTGATAATGTTGGGTCCTTGTTATCTGAAACAGGTGAGATGGTCAAGGGGGACAGAGAGAAGGCAGATATGTTAAATCATTTCTTTTCTTCTGTTTTTACCAAGGAAGACCCAATGGACAAGAATCTGCAAACTACTTTTACAGAACAGTCACAGCAAGCATGGGACTGGTTAACACAAGAAAAAGTGTTAAAATAATTGAATGGTGTCAAGGTAGACAAAGATCCGGGGCCAGATGGTATACACCCACGGGTACTTAAAGAGCTAAGCCAGACCCTGGCCAGACCGATATATCTGATTTTCAGGGATTCTTTTATTTCTGGTATGGTGCCCATGGATTGACGTAAAGCAGATGTGGTGCCCATATTTAAAAAGGGATCAAAGTCACAGCCAGGAAATTACAGACCTGTAAGCTTGACATCTGTGGTAGGGAAGCTGTTTGAAAGGTTGCTAAGGGAATATATTCAAGAATTCTGCTGGAACAGGAATATCATTAGCAACAGCCAACATGGCTTTGTGAAAGATAGGTCTTGTCAAACGAACTTGATCGCATTTTATGAAAAAGTAAGTAATAATATAGATGAGGGAGCGGCAGTTGATGTGATCTATTTAGACTTTGCCAAGGCATTTGATACAGTTCCGCACAAGAGGTTACTGTACAAATTGAATGAAATAGGCCTAGGGGAAAATGTTTGTGTGTGGATTGGAAATTGGCTGAAAAATAGAATGCAAAGAGTGGTAGTAAATGGCAAGTTCTCCAGTTGGATAAACGTGATAAGTGGAGTACCTCAGGGATCTGTCCTGGGTCCTCTTCTTTTTAATTTGTTTATTAATGACCTCCCAGAGGGCATAGGGAGCCATGTATCAGTGTTTGCCGATGACACAAAATTAAGTAAGGTAATAAAGTCTGAACTGGATGTGTCTTCATTACAAGAGGATTTGGACACATTGAGTAACTGGGCAGGCAAATGGCAAATGAGATTCAATATAGACAAGTGTAAAGTTATGCATTTTGGGTATAATAATAAAAATGCAACATATAGTTTAAATGGTGTTTCTCTGGGGAAATCTACTAATGAAAAGGATTTGGGAGTAATGGTAGACAATAGACTTAACAGTAGCATGCAGTGCCAGCTGGCAGCTGCAAAGGCCAATAAGATATTGGCATGTATTAAAAGGGGTATTGACTCAAGGGAGGAAGATATAATTATGCCTCTTTACAGGTCCATGGTAAGACCCCACCTAGAATATGCTGTTCAATTCTGGGCTCCCTTTCTGAAGAAGGACATTATGGAACTAGAGAAAGTGCAGAGGAGGGCTACAAAACTAGTAAGGGGAATGGAAAGTTTTAGTTATGAAGAGAGGCTAGAAAAGTTAAACTTGTATACACTACAGAAACGGCATCTTAGAGGGGATATGATAACAATATATAAATATGTTCAAGGCCCATATAAAGATCTCTCCAAAGACCTGTTCATTAACAGAACAGTACACAGGACAAGGGGCCACCTGCTTAGACTTGAGGAAAGGAGATTTAATCTACAACAGCGGAAGGGTTTCTTTACAGTAAGGACAATAAAGGTATGGAATGCACTTCCGGAGGAGGTGGTGCTATCAAATACATTAGATGCCTTTAAAAGGGGCCTGGATACTTATTTAAAAGAGCATAATATAGAGGGCTATGTACGTTAGTATTGGGATTAATATTTAGTTAAGGCTTGTTGATCCAGGGAGAAATCTGATTGCCATTTGGAGTCAGATGCCATCTTTTGGGTCAGCGATGGTAAACAGGAATAGGAAAAGGGTTGAACTGGATGGATGCAAGTCTTTTTTCAACCTAAATTACTATGTATAACTAAAGGTGAAAAAGTTGGCCTTGGTGTTGTGTATGCAATCATTTACTCTAACTAGAATTTACATATCTCACATTTGATTCACATATGGATCCTCAGGAGTGCTGATGCCATGGATGGATGGTACACCAGCCACTATTTGCAGGATACATATGGGAACCAAGTATGAACCACTGAGGTTTGGTCAATAACAGGCCATGAAATATGGCTATCTATGATCGGGTCTGGCTGTCTCACACAGAAGGATGGATGGGCTGATCCAGGAAAAAAAAGGCCTCTATCAATGATATCCTTCAATACTGGCTTGATTGTTGCCCCTCAGGATTCAGCTTGAACAGACCTCATGGACAGAATCCTGTAATGTACATCAATCCCTGATTGCCACGTTGGTATCCCATGTATCACAATGCAATGCATAGGATACCATCATGACAACCAGAGAGTGACATGTAAAATCAGACAAAGTCCAGCACTGTACAGGATAAACTGATAACATAGGGATGAATACCACTTGAATCACACTGCAGATCAATTACAAAAAGATATGTACAGAAAGAAAAACGACCAGATATGTATGTGGATATGTCCCTTTCAAATGGGTACAAATATGTCCCAACAAGATGTGAACCCAGAGTTCAGTTCAGTACATGTGATTGTCCTACTGCCCATATATGTGCACCCTTAACAAACTAACACATACTGATATCATCATCAGAGTACACATACCTAGTATATTACACCTTACTTGGATGGGTATCAGTGGTATCAATGAAAGTTAGTTTGTGATGGCTGCACATATATAGGCAGTAAGACAATCGCATGTACTGAACAGATCTCTGGGTTCATATCAATCAATGATATGTTTGTAGCCATATGAACGGTACATATACACACATAACACACCATATTCCTCTCTGTGTACTTTGGCATGGCAATGGTTAATTTCACCTTGATGTAACATTGTAGGCATCATAAAGAGATGTTTAGAAAGATGGTGCTGTATGTGACAGCTGGAGATGTCAGACATTTGACCACACGGAGGCTCCTCAGTGGACCCAAAATTGAACCAATTGGAGATGGATCCGTCATTGAAATGGTCCACAGAGTGTGCTTACAAACCAGGAACACTTTGTAGACAATGCCAAAGATGTAGTAATCTCCAAATCTCCATGCCCTGGAGTCGGAGGTCATGAGGATCAACACTCAACTCCATCAGCTCCACACGGAGTTGATGGACATGTTTGCACAGGTACTGGTGGAGTTGAGAGAGCTGAACCGCAGGGAGACCTTACGGTGAGAGAGGGAGAACCTGCGTTCCACAGAGGGATCCACTGCCCCCACCACCCCCTCTAATGTGACCCCCGAAGCCACACCTAGGGGGCAAAGGGTGACCAGGAGATCATCCAGGTTATCCTCTTCTGCCACACAGTCTAAGGCCCCCCCACTAAGAAAAAAAAATAAAATGCCCAACATGTTACATTTCCCCTGAATAAAGGAACATTGTGCTTTTGAATCCTGTCTGATCTGCTTTGTATTTGGTCATAGATTGGGTGGCAGAGTTGTCTCCAATGCATTGCCAAACAATGCAGTGAACACCACTTCTGCCTAGGTAAGATGTTTGTCGGATGTTACAACATGGGTTCACACACACATACACACCGTTGTACAAAATCAACTGGAAATACATCCCTGGAGCCATATTACACAACTGTAATATGGTGATGTTGTGTGTTGCTTTTGAACAACAAAACATACCCCTTAGCACAAGAAATGGTACAACATTGAACATTCGTCTACATCAAATGTTGTGTTTAACCCTTTGATAGCCAGAGTGGTAGGCAACGCATTGCAAAGAAATGCGTTGGGTACCACTCTGGCACACAGAGGGTTAAGGGGATAACCAAACAAACAGCTATGTGACTTAGCTGTGACATAACAAGCAGGACAGATAAATGGGACCTGCATCAATATTGTCTTGGATTCAAACACTCATTGTGCAACTGACATACTGGGGAACCCAATGTTTTTAACCTAGGATTTCAATGTGTAGTAAGTAAGTTGAGTTGTTGTTTTTCCTAAGGGTGTAACAGACTTCACCAGTGAAAACACTTGTCCACTTGGTCTGGTTGTTCGTTGATGTAGCCCATGTACTGAGATATGTTAAAGTGGAGAAATATCACAGATTATACTGAGCAACACAGAAACTGTGAACAGGAATTCACTGTGGAAGTATGTCCCCTGTATCACCTCTTTATCACTCCCACAACACATTAGTGTATCACTGCCACCATCATCTGTTTGCATGAATACATCACAGAGTCCACTCACTTGCAAACAAGTGGTGGACTCCTGTGATATGGGTGATGCCTTTCCATGTATGGGGGATACCCTATCCTGAGTGTGGTTACGCATTAACAAATGTGTAATCCAATATATCCTCATACAGACACATATTGAATAGTGATGGTTCATCTTTATTGTGTCTCAAAGTACATTAGAACGTACCGTACATGTGTTTTCTATGTGTATTGCCTATATGCATTGAACACTTGTATGAGAACACTAAATGTACTTTGAAACTAAATCGTACTACTTAATAACACTGCTGTCCTGCTCATGTGTTGTCCACAAGGTTTGACAACTCTGTAGATGAGCATCCTAACTGTACAGGTTATTATACTCGTCAATTTGTGTTTTCTGTGTCTAAATGAGAATGTTCCAGTAGAGGTTGCTGTGAACCTCAGGTCAAACATTGCATCACCAATAAAATCACCAGAAACAACAAGGGGTGATCTTCATGAAGGTGTTGTCAAGACATCAATCCAGTCACATGGAAGATCTTCAGTTCAAGGATGGATCATGTCATGGATGCCTGTGGGACAAGAGGACAGGATTTGGAGCAATAGACCTGAACTGATCATCAAGCAACAACAATTTCGACTTTATAATCCCCTCAATTTTCTTAATTACAGGTGAGTGCACAAACTATTGCTTGGTAATGTGTTGTGTACTCATCTGTAACCAATTATGTGGAGAACTAAGGACATGTGCACCAGTCCTATGGATATGTGCCCCTGACATGAATACACACATCAACAAGTGTTCTGAGAGCTCCATGGAAGTAATAAATTTGGTCTGCCACTGTGAAAGTGACAGTGGCAGCCCAATGTCATTTGTTCCATGGAACTATTAGGACATATTTGTTGATGTGTGTATTCATATCAGGGGCACATATGTCTGCACACTCACAGGTCAGCATGGAGTCCCTGGTAATCTGATCTACGTTTCATGACCTCTACGTTGTATAACAATACCACTGTACATCCACCCCTCTGCTGCTCTTCTCAGCTCTAGCACAGTACAGGTCCCATATTGAGTCCAATGGCCCTTTAACCACTGATGTGACGGAGTATTATCCAATGCATAGCATTGGATAATACTCTTTCGCTACAAGGCTAGCATGGTTGCTCAGCCTATGATCATGGCAAATCAAGTTTGTTGCTGTCACTCAAGCCCTGTAAGGCGATGAACATGGGTTATGTGTTGTACCTTGTTTCTCCTGGGGGTGTGCATGATATCCTTGGGGTCTGTATGTCAACGTGGAGAGGGGAATGGAGGATGGTTTTGGAATCCCCACACACAATATGCCACGTCCATGGTATGGTTGATGTTTGGGGCCATGCTGCTACCAGTGCAGTGCTGTGCCAATGTTTACGTGGGGTGAGACAGAACATCATGTGCAGTGTTGAGAGTGTGTTGGCACCAATTCACAGAACTGAAGGGGGACTTGCATGGATTGTTTGCATGCCTGTGTTATACTCACATGTAAAGTGATCCGTGATGAGCCTGTCTCTGATCTGCGACTCTCTCAAGGTCTCCTCAACATGGCCGATGTCCATGGGCGCTTCATGTATGGAGGGGTCCTGGATGTGATCCAGCAGCCTGGTGTCCACTGCGATGTTGTGCATTATTGCGCATGCAACAATTATGTCGCACACCTTTCCAGGTGCATACTGAAGTGCTCTCCCTGAGTGGTCCAGACATCGAAATCTTGACTTGAGGAGGCCAAAGGTCCGCTCGATGGCATTCCTCGTTCTGCCATGGGCCTGGCTGTACCTTTCCTGGGCATGTGTTCGAGGACTGGCCACAGGGGTCAGTAGCCAGGACTTGCAGCCATATCCAGCATCACCTGTGTAATGTGAGTGACATAGTGAGACAGGGAGCACATGATGTGTGAATGATATTTTGTGTGGTGGACGTAGTAGCTGTGGGTCAGGAGCATGCTGAGCAGCGTTGTGTGTACACCTGTGGATGTGGTGTGATTTTGTATTGTGAACTTACCCAAAAGCCATCCCCCTGTAAAAGTTCCATTCTCGAAATCTCTGTGGACTGAGGAGTTTTGGAGAATGTATGAATCATGTGAGCTGCCAGGATACTTTGCACAGACATTAATTATCCTCATATGACTGTCACACACCATCTGCATGTTGATGGAGTGGAAGTTCTTCCTGTTGATGAATAGCTGTGCATCACATGCTGTGGCTTTAATACGGACATGGGTGCAATCTATAGCACCCATGACCCTGGGCATGCCTCCCCTTGCGTAAAAGGACTGTTTGACATGTATCCAGTCCATGTCGGTGGTGGGAAAATGTATATAGGTACTGGCCTTGCTTTTGAGGGCTGGCAGGACCTGGGCCAGCACCCTGGAGAATGTGGCCTGTGACATGCCAGATGCGTAACCCTCAGTGGACTGGAAGGCCCCACTTGCCATGAAGTGTATGGCACACAGTAGGTTTTGCAGGCCAGTTAGGGCATGGTTGTGGATGTAGATGGGATCCACCTGATCTTTGATGACCTCATACAGGCCAATGATGCTGTCAGGCCTCAACCTGTAGCGATCAATGACCTCATCATCAGTCATTCCAAAGAGGGTGACCCTTGGGCGGTATACCCTGGGCCTTGGTGGTCTTCTATACATCCTCTGCCGCTGTGGAGCATCCTGTTGCTGCAACTGTACATCTGCAGGCAGGTGCTCTCCTCCAGGTGGGGATGGACTCCTGTGTGGCTGCTGAGCCAGAGCCTCCTCACTTGCAACAGATGAAGACTGTTGATCAGGCATGCTTGGAGGTTGCTGATGTTCCCTAGCTCTTTCCCTTGCATGCCTTCTCCACAGTCTTCGCAACAATATGTAGCCCAACATACTGTTTGCTCTCTCTGTCTCTCTCTCTCTATCTCTCCCTCCCTGAGTGGAAAACAATCCACAAGTGAGTGTGGTGAGTTGTCCCTTTAAGTACTTGATAGGGCGTTGTGTAGGTGTGGTGATGAGGTGAGTGCTGACCAATGGAGAGTTGTTTTTGTCCAGGTAAGTGTTTGCAGGTGTGTGTGTGTTATAAGATGTAGTGTGTTGTGCTTGGTATGTGTCTGCCATTTTCGGGGGTGTAGTTGTGGGGTTCAGGTCACGTGTTGATGTTGCACAGGTGAGCTTGTATTTGCAGGTGTCCGTGTCGTGTGATAAGCCCCATTGTTCCGTGCCATGTTGTGTTGTTGTTTTTATGGGGGTCCTTGTCCCTGTGGTGTTGCTTGTTGTTGTGTGTGGAGTTATTTGTTTTGTGTGTCCATTTTTTTGTGTTGCTTTGGCATTGCATGGGTTAATTTTTCCATTTACATTCTTGTGCGGTAAGCATTTTGTGTATTTTCCTATGTAATGGGTGTTTGGTTTTGACCGTTAAGTGTCTAACGACTAAGAAAAGTGGGTCTTAATTTTTTCCCCGTTAGATGTGTCTTTTTTTCAGCCGTTAACAGTACCGCAAGCCTTTGAATGGCTCTGGGGAATGTTGTTCCGTGCGTCTCAATGCACGTAAGTGTATCAGCCGTAAGGATTCTGCCGTTAGCTGTTCTTTAGACGGATCTTTGAATTGCTACATGGAACTTAACGCACCCGTTAGTGATTTTTTTTACTAACGGCTGCCTTTAAATCTAGTCCTAAATCTTTTTTGTATTACAAAATATCACTTGGCATTGCTATAATATTTGCAACTTCTTGGATTAAATATATATACCAATAATGGCAAAATTAGCTGTGAGTCTTTTCTGGGACAAATCAATTACTTTGAGAGAGAGAAAAAAAAATCAACCCAACATATGTTAGACTGTCACATAAACGTGGCAATAAACCACAGTGAACAAAATAAGGTGAGAATTTACCAATCCTATGGAATTATCACGGTGCCCGTGCTCCCCTTGCTACTTTCTGTCAGTCTACATTGTGCTTTGCTCCCATTGGCTATTCCGTGTTTGTCCCGCCCAGTATGGCCTTTATATACTGGGCTCTGGCACCCCTCTGGTGCCCTTTCATGGTGTTCCTGTACCAGTGCTTGTTTCTGCTCAGTGATTCCCAGACTACTCTGTATCTCATCTCCTGCCTGTGTACCGACCCGGATTGCCTGACCATTCTTCTGCGCCTGCTCCTGTGTACTGACCCGACTTAGCTGATGTTCCTGCTCCTGTGTACCGACCCGGCTTGGCTGACGTTCCTGCTCCTGTGTACCGACCCGGCTTGGCTGATGTTCCTGCTTCTGTGTACCGACCAGGCTTGGCTGAAGTTCCTGCTCCTGTGTACTGACCTGGCTTGGCTGACGTTCCTGCTCCGTGAATCGACCCGGCTTGGTTGACATTCCTGCTCTGGGTGCCTCTGTGTCGCCTTGGCGACATTCCTATCCATCAGGCATTTTGTGTTGCTTCCGTTTGGTTACCCCCTCAGGGCGTGTTATCATGGCAGTGTTCAGTTGTGTCTCCATACTGCTCCTGCGGAGTGCAAGCGGCCTAGTCTCTGTTACTGCTATGGCAGTGTGCCTTTGGCCTTGTCTTCATAATGCTCCTGCAGAGCGCAAGTGGCCTAGTCTCCGTTACTGCTACGGCAGTGTGCCATGGGCTTTTTGTCCGTTACTGCTCTGGCAGTGTGCTATTGACCTTTGTCTCCGTTGCTGTCCCTGCAGAGTGCAAGTGGTCTGTCTCCGTTACTGCTGCGGCAGTGTGCCATTGGCCTTGTCTCAGTTAATTCTCCTGCAGAGCGCAAGTGGCCTAGTCTCCGTTACTGCTACGGCAGTGTGCCATTGGTGTTGTCTCCATTACTGCTCCTGCAGAGTGCAAGTGTCTGTCTCCGTAACTGCTACGGCAGTGTGCCATTGGCCTTGTCTCCGTTACTGCTCCTGCAGAGTGCAAGTGGCCTGTCTCCATTACTGGTACGGCAGTGTGCCATTGGTCTTGTCGCCATTACTGCTCCAGCAGAGTGCAAGTGGACTGGTCTCCGTTACTGCTACGGCAGTGTCATATGTTGCTCAATTCTTGATATTACTTTGGCAGTTCACGTTTATTCTGCTAACCTATTTCTGGGCGTTATATATCCTTAAGCTCTCTATATGGAGTGAGCTCCATCACAGACCTCTCTTCACATGGAACTGTTTACACTCATTAAAGACCATTGACCCATGCAGTACCTTTCACCTGGGAATTCATCGTATTCTGCCTGACCTGTGTCAGTATATGCTGTTATGGACTCTATGGTTATACTGGACCTGTGTAGGCATATGTATATGTAACCTGTCGTGTGTCTGTATTATTCTGCTTAAATACTACAGGACCTGTGAGGGTTATTATATTCCTGATATTTCAATAAAACTGTGTTTTATTCTAAACCACTTTTTGTGTCAAACAAACCGTTACAGGAATGTTCTTCATTGGTAAATATCTGTGCCTTATCTCCTATAGTCACTTTTCTATCCTTCCCCCTTCCCCTAGGTTCCTACCTGCCCCCTTACCTTCCCGCCCCCAGAAAGGGTCAGCCCACCCAGAGTGGAGGAAGTTGGCCAGTGGATCTGTGGACTTATGATGGCCTCCAACTTGGTTTTTACCTTCCGAGTGTATTTGTTGTCTGATTAGAGGAATAGTAGTGTGTAACATGTAAAAATAACTGTACTGCAGGATTTATCCTATTGAATAAAACAAAGTTACTCCCACTGCTGAAATGTTTTATTGAAAAGCTATTGCTTCTCACAATTTAGACACTGTACCGCTATGCCCTGAAACTTTTACAGTGGAGCTGTTACTACTAGTCTATGGAAGTTTGTCACTGACCACTGATGTCAGTGTCCTTTCTTTTCCACAATCCCTTTTCACTGACTGGCGCAGAGGATGAAGCTGCTGCTCCATCAGAATCAGAACTAGAACTAGAACCATGATTATTGCTGACATTGGCAAACAGAGTCTGTCCTAGTCCCTCATCACTGCTAGAATGCATTCCCATGGTGGTCTATGGCACAGTATTCTGCTCATCAGCCTGCTGCCGAGACAGATCAACATCTGGACCTTGAAGCTTAGCAGCAGCAGGAATTAAAGCAGCATCAAACTCGGCAATATCATTGCTGGTAGTGGTGGTGATGATGTCCATTCCCATTTGCATATCTGTCTCCCATTCCTTTTAACTTTCAGCTAAAAAGGCCCTCATTCTCACTGCTCCGCCATCACCTTCACTTTCATCACCACCAAAATTCCCTTGCTCCGGCTCTGAGCTGGACTAGTTGGCAATAATAACAAACTTGACAGAGGGTTCTCTACTGTCACACTAGCCATCTCCTTCAGGTGAAGGCACATTGTCAGCAGGCACGGGGAACTTGATGTGTGCTGGTGCCAATACTGTTAGCCAATTCTGCCTTCATCATCATATTTCAGAGGGACAATGCCGGGGGAATGGGAATCACAGGGTCAGGGGAATGTTGTGGGGCCCCCTTGATTGGTAATCTGGCTGCTCATCACTTCCCCTCCCACCTCCACAGTAGGAGGACCAAACTCAAGTTATTCCCAGCAGCTGCTTCGCCATCACCCCAACACACTCTAGCTGCTGTGTGGCAGTAGTGATGCTACTTGCAGGTGACAAATGTGACTTGGGGTCCCCTGCTGTCACACTTGCCATCATCTCCTCCTTCTCCTGAGTATCACGAGACACACTAGCAGCAGGCACAGACAGCTGACATGTCCTGCTCACACTGCTACCCACTTCTTCTTTTGCCTTTGCTGAAGATTACATTATTTTCCCCAGATCCCAAGGGAAGGTTTTGGAGAACTGGGAATCATTGATCCTGAGGAATCAGGGCTCCCAGACCCTTCAATCCTGGTAGAGTTAACTTCCTCCTCCTCTGACTCACTGGACACATCACAGCTGCTTCTTTTGTTTTTAATACGGGTGCTCATAGTGCTAGCCAACACTATCAGCTTCTGCTAGCCCTATTTTGCTAAATATATCACTAGGATATCACTTTTTTCCCTCTCTAGCTCTCTCTGCTTATTTTTCTGTTTCACTTCATGGAAATTTCACTTTTTGGCACAAAAATGCAAAGTACACATAGTAAATGGGCGGGAAGTTTGTAGCCTTTGAAAAACATAGCAAAAACATTTTGGTATAGGGGAGGAGGAGACATTTTTAAGGGGTTTGCATAAGGCGGAATTTTCTAGTGAAAAAAAGCACACAGGTTTTGCAGAATATCTCGTGGTAACACAATGGGTCCTTTCACCCATAACTACAGTCTGCACTGCACTGTCATTATTTGTTGAAGAATTTCACAACCCCCAACTCCTCTCACTGAAAGTCTCCCTTCAGAACTTAATTTATGTCAATCCAATTAGGCCTAGTGTATTCTATTTTATACATATTAATACCCTAAGAGGTATGTATAACAGAGCCGTTTTGGTAGAATGCACAATTTCTCTGAAGCGTAAGGACAACATCTATCTTCTGTGTGTACAAATAAAATGTAGTGTTCAGAGATTAGTAACTGTGTGTGTCTCCACCTAGAGAGGTGGTGATCCTTCTGAAGAAAGACAGGTTGATTACTTAAAGGGATAGTATTACTTCAAAATTACTATCCCTCATATTGTAGCCCTTAATAAACTGAGTTAAATGACACCAGCGGCATCTCTCAGACATTTATGGTTTAAGAGATAGCCGCTTTCAAAGTTTCCTCTCCCCTGCTGTCAGCATTCTGCTGCCAGTAGGGGAATCCAGTCCCGGGACAGGCGGAGGCTCTTAAACAGAGCCGATATCTCGTTATGGAAGGAAAAATTATTCATTGAAACAGTCTTCTACGTGTGTTTGGTTTCCAAGCACACGTAGAAGACTATTTTAATGAATCATTTTTCCTTCCATAACGAGATATCGGCTCTGCTGAAGAGCCTCCGATGATTCAGAGACCAGATTCTCCTGCTGGCAGCAGAACGCTGACAGCAGGGGAGAGGAAACTTTGAAAGTGGCTATCTCTTAAACCATAAAGGTTTGAGAGATGCCGCTGGTGTCATTTAACTCAGTTTATTAAGGGCTACAATATGAGGGATAGTAATTTTGAAGTAATACTATCCCTTTAATGCATGTCTAAAGTGAGTACCCTAGAAAGTTAATCAATGCCTTCAGATACATCTCTGCATCTTGGCCAGAAAGAGCTGAAATTTGAGATGCAACTACTTTCTTGCCTAGAAATGATGTGGTTAATTCATGAAGCTATTACAGAAAAATGTAGAAAAATAAGTGCTTCCCCACCCTTCTGATGTTCACTTAAATATATATCGTAGACTGTGGTAGTAGTGCATCTGTGTATGTATGTGTGTTTGTAATATAGATAATATATATATCACGGTGCCCGTGCTCCTGGTTGTGGGCGGCGACATTCTCAATTACTTGTTTTGACTGCCGCATTCTTATTGGTCCTTGTACTTTACTCCACCCAGGGCCAGCCCTTTTTATACCCTGTCATGTTAGTAGACAGGCGCCCTTTCATGGTGTACCTGAACTTAGCGCTAGTTGCTGCTGCTGCTCTGTTTGTGTATGACCTGGCCTGCCTGATGACATTCCTGCGTACCTGATCTGCTCCAATTCCGTTGCTGACTGATCTGGCTGAGAACCCGCTATGTTGCCGACTGGACTGACTGAGAACCCGCTACATTGCCAACTGGAGTGGCTGAGAACTCGCACTGTGCTGACTGCTCTGGCTGAGAACCCGATACATTGCCAACTGCCCTGGCTGAGAACCCGCATGTTGCCGACTCGACTGGTTAAGTATACGCATCCATTGCTGACCGTACTGGCTGATACACAGCTGACTCTGCTGACTGTGCTAGCTCTAAACCGCTTACGTTTCCGACCATTGGGCTGAGCACTCTCTGCTTCAGCCACTCGTACTGGTATCTTCCACCTCTGGCGGTGTGCACGCACGGAGTATCAGATCCCGGGCTGTCTGTAGTTCGGACCGTGTTACTCACTAATTATTATATGTCCATCACTACCATTGCCTTAAGCTGGGCTCACTCCCTGTGGGGAGTTACAGGCACTACTCTGGGCACATATCACGGTGCCCGTGATTCTGTATTGAGTGACATTGTTACTTCCGGGTTTACCCTGGCCTTATTCTTATTGGCTCTGTGTTGGTGACTCCTCCCAGGGTTTGCCTTTAAATACGCCCTCCTGTCATTCTACCGGTGCCCTTTCGTGGTGTACCCGTAACTAGCGATTAGAAATACTTGTTCCTGTTTCCGTGTATGACCTGGCTCGCCTCACTACGTTTAGCTCCTGACGCTCCTGTGATCCGATTCCGTTGCTGACCTTGGACTGGCTGACTAACTCCTTGTTCAACGAACTGGCTTGGCTTAGTATCTGATTCTGTTACCGACTAGGACTGGCTGACTGACTCTGTGGGTACCAACCTGGTTTGGCTGAGTATCCAATTCCGTTACCTACTAAGGACTGGCTGACTACTCCGTGTGTACCAACCTGGCTGGGCTAGTGTCTGGTTGTCCACCTAGACTGACTGTATCTTCCGTGTGTGCCGACCTGGTTGAGCTTCTGTTTTCGTTGCTAACGGGACTGGCTGACTAGCTCCGTGTACCAATCAGGGCGACTCCGGTTACCGATCGGCTACGTTACGTACCTTGCTCTCTCCCATTCTCTTACCGCATAGTGCCTGTTAGACCTACCCGCTCCAATAGTCTCCTGGGTTCTGTGGGAGCCCAATCATTCACCAGTGTCTGTGTTGCCTCCGGTAACCATATAGTATTGGGGTCCAGTCTGAGCCAGACTTCTGCCTGTGTTGCCTACACTAACCCTAGTGATCTAGGGTCAATATACTGCCAGTGTCTGGTGTCTGTTGCCTCCATTAACCCTAGCGTTCGAGGGTCAAGTCACTGCCAGAGTCTTGTCCGTATTGCCTTCATTAACCCTAGCGTTCTAGGGTCAAGTCACTGCCAGAGTCTTGTCTATATTGCCTCCGTTAACCCTAGCGTTCTAGGGTCCAGTCTTTGCCAGAGTCCTGTCCATGTTGCCTCCGTTTATCCTAAACCTCTTGGGTCAGTTCTATGCCAGAGTCTTGCCTGTTTTGCCTCCTTTAACCCTAGAATTCTAGGGTCAGGTGTCTACCTGTACACTGTCTGTGCTGCCTCCGATAACCCTAGTCCATTAGGGGATTGCCCTGCAGTTACCCATCGCTTGTGTCACCTATTGCGGTGTGGGGCTGTTTAAGATATTCTTGTTCCTGAACCTGTCTACGGATTCTTCCTGCAAGTCCAAGATCTTCACTTTATCTCATATTATTACTACTGTATGTGATCTTACCCTGACCTGAGTCAGATTTGGAAAGTACTTGGTACGGACCTCATCTGGACCTGAGTGGGGAGATTGTTATTTATTTTCAATAAAGCTTTTAACCTTACCTAACTGCCTGAGCGTTCTTAACAAAACCGTGACAGTACGAAAGGGCCAATGACCTCAGACAATTCAGGTGAAGGTAGCCCTCGGAACATCCATTGGAGAATGGATGTGCATGAGCAACGTCTGGATCAGTTGTCGCTGGCCATACAGACCAACCTGGAGCTTACCGCTCACCTAGACAAACCTGTGCAGGCATCGGTGGCCATCCCAGTTTTGGCACCAATGTCACAGACTATGACCCCCAGTACGCCTAATAGAGGTTTGTCGGCTACGGCTCCTCTCCCATTGAGATATGATGGGGATCCCACCTTATTCCGGGGTTTCCTAAATCAGCTAGAAATTTTTTTGGAACTGGTACCCCAGGCTTTTCCGAGCGAGAGAAGTAAGGTGGGATTCATGATTTTGTTGTTGACTGGTCGAGCGCTAGCCTGGGTGAACCCAGTATGGGAGAGGGGCAAACTATCACGGTGCCCATGTTATTGCTGGCAACATTATGACTATGCTTCTTCCTGATACATTCTTATTGGCTAACGTGGTGTTGCTCCATCCAGTGATAACCCTTATATACTGAGCCCTGTCACTTTAGCAGTGCCCTTTCGTGGTGTTTCCATTACTAGCGCTTGCTCCAGAATTTGTGTGTTTCCTGTGTATGACCCGGACTGCCTGTATCATTCCTGCTCTGTGTACCAACCCGGCCTGGCTGCCGTTCCTGCTCTGTGTACCGACCTGGATTGGCTGACGTTCCTGCTTTGTGTACCGACCCGGCCTGGCTGATGTTCCTGCTCTGTGTACTGACCCGGATTGGCTGACGTTCCTGCTCTGTGCACCGACCCTGCCTGGCTGACGTTCCTGCTCTGTGTACCGACCCGGATTGGCTGACGTTCCTGCTCCGTGTACCGACCCGGGCTGGCTGACGTTCCTGCTCTATGTACTGACCCGGTCCTGATTACTACCCTATCTGGTATCTGGTTGGGGGCATACTCTAGTCTCTCTCTGTCCACAGACAGATCCTTGTTGCCTCCGTTGCTGCTCCGGCAGCCAGTTACTGTGACCCGATCAGTATTGTGCCTCGTGATACGACATCCGGTGTTGTAGTGTTTTTCGGTAGCACCACGGTACGTTTGACCTATTCTGCTCTAGCTGAGGTTGGTCTTCCTGGGCGCCTCAAGCTTTCTCCATACTGGTAATCGGTTCTAGGTCTGAGCGTTCGTTAACCTCTTGTGGGTTGGTGCCTGGCACATTGGGTACAGTCATTGCAGTCACTGATTGGCGTTACTCCGTGCCTCTGTTGCAGTCCTCCTTTGGCAGCTCCGGTAGTCTACCGTTTGTCCAGGTCCTTCGTTGCTGTCGCTGCCTTTGTCACCATTGTGTCATTCTCTGTGTAGAGAGTGTACTAAGGGCCATTGTACTATTAGGGCCTGCCCGTCCTCCCGGCCTAATAGTAATCTCACTATCCGTATTTCATTTGTATTCACACGAATTGTACCTGACCTTTGTCAGTATTGTATTGTATTGTATATATATATATATATATATATATATATATATATATATATATATATATATATATATATATACTGGACCTGTGTTGGTATTTTGTACTGCTACCTGTCCTATGTCAGTTATATACTGTTGCATACATACTGGACCCACGAGGTTTATTCTATTATTGTGGTTCTTCAATAAAATTGCATTTTACCTTAACCTTCTGTGTCTGAGTGTCCATAAACCTATTACAGCAAACTTTGATGAATTAATAAGGGCCTTCCGTAGTGTATTCGAGGTTCCAGGGCGTGCCATCTCTGCAGCAAAACGTTTGATGTGAATCCAGCAGGGCGCACGAATGGTTGCGGATTATGCTATAGAATTTCGCACACTCACTGCAGAGGTTGGCTGGAACGATGAGGCACTTGTGGCAACGTTTGCACAAGGCCTCGATAACAAAATAAAGGACGATATAGCTGCTCATTAGTGATGAGCGAGCACCCCAATGCTCGGGTGTTCGGGTGCTCTAACCGAGCACCCCCTGAGGCTCGAGTGCTCGGCCGAGCACCCGAGCCCCATTGAAGTCAATGGGAGGACTCGAGCATTACACCAGGCACCCCCTGCTCTGATGAGGGGAGGGTGCCTGGTCCATAGGAAAAGGGCAGAAAAGGATGGAAACACCACAGAAATGGTTCAGGGACAGCATAGGGAGGATGTCTGGATGCATCTTGGACTCCAACATCGCTGCTGGGAACGATCTTTCGCCCGTAGTACGCCATTTTTACAGACTGACCATAAAACACACAAAAAGGAAAATAAAAACGACTTTAGGCGAAAAATTGTTACCAAACAATATTTGCTGTATATTTACTTGTATATCATCTGCAAATTCTCCCAAAAATTTCCTTGGTTTTCGGAAGTGAGGCCATGATTAAGAGGGAAACGTGCGCAGAGGCAAATTCTCCCAAAAATTTACTTGATTTTCAGAACTGAGGCCATGATTAAGAGGGAAACGTGCACAGAGGCAAATTCTCCCAAAAATTTCCTTGATTTTATTGAACTGAGGCCATGATTAAGAGGGAAACGTGCGCTGAGCCGACCATCTAAAACATTATGGGTGAGGGTCTGCTGCAGAGCTGACCATCCTAAACATTATATGCGAAGGCCCGCTAGTGAGCTGACGCTATAAAACATTATATGAGAGGGCCCGCTAGAGAGCTGACCCAATAAAACATTATATGAGAAGGCCCGCTGGTGAGCTGACCTATATAAAAATTGTCAAACAGGGCCCGCTGGTGAGCTGGCCCTATATAAAAATTATATCACAGGGCCCGCTGGTGAGCTGGCCCTATATAAAAATTATATCCCAGGGCATATGGAAGAGGAGGAGGAGGATGAGAAGATTAAGAGTCAACCATATACCCGTTTTTTGGGTGGAAGGGGTGAATGGGAATACAGAGTATTCCCATCATTGTAAATAACATATATAAAGTGAGTTTATGTTCCCCCGGGGCTTTCCTCCAGTGGAGTGGAGAAGTCAGGGGAAATCCAGGCCTTGTTCATTTTTATAAGTGTCAACCTATCAGCATTGTCGGTGGAAAGGCGGATACGCTTATCTGTTATGATGCCACCAGCAGCACTAAATACCCGCTCAGACAGAACGCTGGCGGCAGGGCAGGCCAGCACCTCCAAGGCATAGAGTGCCAGTTCATACCACGTGTCCAGCTTGGACACCCAGTAGTTGTAAGGCACAGAGGGATCATTGAGGACGCTGACACGGTCTGCTACGTACTCCTTCACCATCTTCCAAAACTTTTCCCTCCTTGTGACACTAGGCTGCGCATCAGGGTGAGGGTGCTGGCGGGGTGTCATGAAGGTGTCCCACGCCTTGGAGAGTGTTGCCCTGCCTTTCTCGGAACTGCTGTGTGCTCCCCTTTTCTCCCCTTCTCGGTTGGCCAAGGTAGCACGTACTCTGCCGCCAGCGTTGTCAGATGGAAAATTTTGGAGCAATTTTTCAACAAGAACCTTCTGGTATTGCACCATTTTGCTTGTCCTCTCCACCGGAGGAATGAGAGATGAGAAATTCTCTTTGTAGCGGGGGTCCAGAAGGGTGAACACCCAGTAATCCGTGTTGTCTAAAATGCGTGTAACGCGTGGGTCACGGGAAAGGCAGCCTAACATAAAGTCAGCCATGTGTGCCAGAGTACCAACAGGCAAGATTTCGCTGTCCTCACCAGGAGGATGACTCTCAATCTCCTCATCCTCTTCCTCCTCTTCTGCCCACCCACGCTGAAGAGATGGAACTAAAGTTCCATGGCTACCCTCTGTAGCGGAGACAACCGTGTCTTCCTCCTCCTCCTCCTCCTCCTCCTCCTCCTCCGCCTCCTCCAATTGTCGCTGAGAAGACGAAGTGAGGGTGCTCTGGCTATCACCTTGTGTAAGCTCTTCCTCCCCCATTTCCACCTCTTCCACATGCAAAGCGTCGGTTTTAATTGTGAGCAGCGAGCGTTTCAGTAGACACAGAAGTGGGATGGTTACACTGATAATAGCGTTATCGCCGCTCACCATCTGTGTCGATTCCTCAAAATTGCGTAAAACCTCACAGAGGTCTGACATCCATTCCCACTCCTCACTTCTGATTACAGGAAGTTGAACGGAGAGGCGACGACCGTGTAACAGCTGGTACTCCACTACTGCCCTCTGCTGCTCACAAAGCCGGGCCAACATGTGGAAGGTGGAGTTCCAGCGCGTGCTCACGTCACACAGCAGCCGGTGAGCTGGCAATTGTAAGCGCTGCTGCAGCTTCAACAGGCCGGCTGAAGCTGTTGATGACTTACGGAAATGTGCACACACGCGGCGCACCTTGGTCAAGAGATCATGCACATTGGGGTAGGTTTTTAGAAATCGCTGCACCACTAAATTAAATACATGCGCTAGGCATGGTACGTGTGTGAGCTTGCCGAGCTCCAAAGCCGCCACCAAGTTACGCCCATTATCACACACAACCATGCCTGGTTGCAGGTTGAGTGGCGAGAGCCACTGCTCGGTCTGGTGACTAATCCCCTGCAACAGCTCTGAGGCCGTGTGCTGTTTGTCCCCAAGGCAGATCAGCTTCAGCACGGCCTGTTGACGCTTCCCCACTGCAGTGCTACACTGCTTCCAGCTACTGGCTGATGGGGGAGTGGCGGTGTGTGTAGAGAATTCGGAGGTGGAAACGGAGGAGGAGGAGCCAATAACGTAGGTGCTGGTGGAAACCCTGATGGAGGTAGGGCCCGCAATCCTCGGCGTGGGTAGCACCCGTGCCATCCCAGGGTCCGAGTCGCTCCCAGCCTCCACGACATTCACCCAGTGTGCCGTCAGGGAAATGTAGCGTCCCTGGCCACAAGCACTTGTCCATGTGTCAGTCGTTAAGTGGACCTTCCCAGTAACTGCGTTGGTCAGGGCACGGGTGATGTTACGGGACACATGGTGGTGTAATGCGGGGATGGCACACCGGGAAAAGTAGTGGCGGCTGGGGACCGCGTACCGAGGGACAGCTGCTGCCATCAGGCTGCGGAAGGACTCAGTGTCCACAAGCCTAAATGGCAGCATTTCGATGGCCAGTAATTTGGAAAGGTGTGAGGTTAGTGCTATGGCCTGTGGGTGGGTGGCTGGGTACTTTCTCTTGCGCTCAAATGCCTGGGGTAACGACATTTGGACGCTGTGCTGGGACAGGGAAGTGGATGTGGTCGCTGATGGTGCTTCAGATGCTACAGGTGCAGGGCGGGAGGTATGCGGGCCTGCGCCTTCGACAGGCGATTGGCCGGCACCGAAAACAGGGGAAGAGGAGGCAGTGGTGTGGCCTGCAGACACAGATGGGCGATCCAGGCGTTCCTCCCACTTACTACGGTGCTTGGATGCCATGTGTCGGATCATGCTGGTGGTGGTGAGGTTTCTAGTGTTCATGCCTCGGCTCATTCTGGTGTGGCACAGGTTGCAAACTACAATTCTTTTGTAGTCCGCACTTTCCTTAAAAAAACTCCATACCGCGGAACACCTACCCCTTGGCAAGGTAGATTTACGCAAGGGGGTGCTCCGTGGAACATTTGCGGGCCGGTTTGGTGCGGTCCGCCTTCTTTCTGTAGCCACACCACTGCCTCTTCCAGCCTGTTGCGGTGCTGCAGATGGCTCACCCTCAGGACTGCTGTCATCGCTCGGCTCTACACCTTCCCAGGTGGGGTCAGTCACCTCATCGTCCACCAAGTCCTCCTCCACTTCCTCACTCTGATCATCCTCCTCAAGTCTTGATCCCACCACATACTCAGTCATTGACAACTGTATAACATTCTCCTCAACAAGGTCTTGAGACGGAAACAGTGGTTGATTTAATGGCAACTGTCTCTCATCATCATCATCATCATCCACTACTTCCTTTGACCTTAAATGCCGTTCACATCTGTCATCTTCTTGAGATTGGGTAGCCTCTAGAGGTTGTGAATCAGGGCACAAGATGTCATGTTCCTCTGCAAGCGTGCTTGGAGAGAGGGTCAAATGAAGGATTGGTGATGAGACGAGCTCCTCACTATATCCCAGTGTGGGATCACTTCTTTGACCAGACCGTGTATGGTGGGAGGAAGGATGATCAGAGTGAGGATTATGTTGACCAGACTCTTGGCTACTGAGAGTGGACTTGGTGGAAGACAGGGTGGTGCTTAACCGACTGGAAGCAGTATCAGCTGTCATCCAACCGACCACCTGTTCGCAGTGGTCGGACCTCGAGAGTGATGTCCTGCGACGCCCTGTAAAATTACACATGAAGCTAGGTATGGTGGATGTCTTTCTTTCTTGTGCTCTGGCACCAGGCACAGTTTCTCCGCGTCCTGACCCGCGCCCTGAACTTTCAGGATCACGTCCACTTCCCCGTCCCTTTTTACCCGCCTTCTTCATCTTACACAGAATATGTGACTTTAATATTTGAGTTTGAAAACTTAACAGTATTTCTTATTATTCTGCAACTCTGCAGAGTACACAGAATAGGCTGCTAAACTGCGGTGAAACACACTGAATGGAATATGTGAGTTTAATATTTGAGTTTGAAAACTTAACAGTATTTCTTATTATTCTGCAACTGTACAGAGTACACAGAATAGGCTGTTAAACTGCGGTGAAACACACTGAATGGAATATGTGAGTTTAATATTTGAGTTTGAAAACTTAACAGTATTTCTTATTATTCTGCAACTGTACAGAGTACACAGAATAGGCTGTTAAACTGCGGTGAAACACACTGAATGGAATATGTGACTTTAATATTTGAGTTTGAAAACTTAACAGTATTTCTTATTATTCTGCAACTGTACAGAGTACACAGAATAGGCTGTTAAACGGCGGTGAAACACACTGAATGGAATATGTGACTTTAATATTTGAGTTTGAAAACTTAACAGTATTTCTTATTATTCTGCAACTGTACAGAGTACACAGAATAGGCTGTTAAACTGCGGTGAAACACACTGAATGTAATATGTGAGTTTAATATTTGAGTTTGAAAACTTAACAGTATTTCTTATTATTCTGCAACTGTACAGAGTACACAGAATAGGCTGTTAAACGGCGGTGAAACACACTGAATGGAATATGTGACTTTAATATTTGAGTTTGAAAACTTAACAGTATTTCTTATTATTCTGCAACTGTACAGAGTACACAGAATAGGCTGTTAAACGGCGGTGAAACACACTGAATGGAATATGTGACTTTAATATTTGAGTTTGAAAACTTAACAGTATTTCTTATTATTCTGCAACTGTACAGAGTACACAGAATAGGCTGTTAAACGGCGGTGAAACACACTGAATGGAATATGTGACTTTAATATTTGAGTTTGAAAACTTAACAGTATTTCTTATTATTCTGCAACTGTACAGAGTACACAGAATAGGCTGCTAAACTGCGGTGAAACACACTGAATGGAATATGTGACTTTAATATTTGAGTTTGAAAACTTAACAGTATTTCTTATTATTCTGCAACTCTGCAGAGTACACAGAATAGGCTGCTAAACTGCGGTGAAACACACTGAATGGAATATGTGAGTTTAATATTTGAGTTTGAAAACTTAACAGTATTTCTTATTATTCTGCAACTGTACAGAGTACACAGAATAGGCTGCTAAACTGCGGTGAAACACACTGAATGGAATATGTGACTTTAATATTTGAGTTTGAAAACTTAACAGTATTTCTTATTATTCTGCAACTGTACAGAGTACACAGAATAGGCTGTTAAACGGCGGTGAAACACACTGAATGGAATATGTGACTTTAATATTTGAGTTTGAAAACTTAACAGTATTTCTTATTATTCTGCAACTGTACAGAGTACACAGAATAGGCTGTTAAACGGCGGTGAAACACACTGAATGGAATATGTGACTTTAATATTTGAGTTTGAAAACTTAACAGTATTTCTTATTATTCTGCAACTGTACAGAGTACACAGAATAGGCTGTTAAACGGCGGTGAAACACACTGAATGGAATATGTGACTTTAATATTTGAGTTTGAAAACTTAACAGTATTTCTTATTATTCTGCAACTGTACAGAGTACACAGAATAGGCTGCTAAACTGCGGTGAAACACACTGAATGGAATATGTGACTTTAATATTTGAGTTTGAAAACTTAACAGTATTTCTTATTATTCTGCAACTCTGCACAGTACACAGAATAGGCTGCTAAACGGCGGTGAAACACACTGAATGGAATATGTGACTTTGATATTTTAGTTTGAAGACTTAACAGTATTTCTTCCTATTCTGCAACTCTGCACAGTACACAGAATAGGCTGCTAAACTGCGGCGAAGCACACTGAATGGAATATGTGACTTTGATATTTTAGTTTGAAGACTTAACAGTATTTCTTCCTATTCTGCAACTCTGCACAGTACACAGAATAGGCTGCTAAACTGCGGCGAAGCACACTGAATGGAATATGTGACTTTGATATTTTAGTTTGAAGACTTAACAGTATTTCTTCCTATTCTGCAACTCTGCACAGTACACAGAATGTGCTGCTAAACTGCGGCGAAGCACACTGAATGGAATATGTGACTTTGATATTTTAGTTTGAAGACTTAACAGTATTTCTTCCTATTCTGCAACTCTGCACAGTACTCAGAATGTGCTGCTAAACTGCGGCGACGCACACTGAATGGAATACGTGACTTTGATATTTTAGTTTGAAGACTTAACAGAATGTGCTCTAATCTGCAACTTTGCACACTAAACAGAATGTGCTCTAATCTGCAACTTTGCACACTAAACAGAATGTGCTCTAATCTGCAACTTTGCACACTAAACAGAATGTGCTCTAATCTGCAACTGTGCACACTAAACAGAATGTGCTCTAATCTGCAACTTTTCACACTAAACAGAATATTTTTTTTTTTTTTTTTTTTGTTTTTTTCCCCCCACACACAATATAACCTGCTGCCCCCACACACAGTAGTCCTAAAAAGGACTTTTGGTTCTTTTTTGTCACAATTTTTGTTTTTTCCTCCCTACACTGCCTTTCCCTTCCTATCCTCAGCTCTCCCTGGCTCAGACTGAGCCGAACTCGATGGTCAGGTGCTATACAGCACCTGACCACGGGTTCTGGCCAGCCAATCAGTGTAATGCCAGCAGCCAACATGGCTGCTGGCATTACACCGATGTCAGAGCCTCCCTGCACGTTTATTGGCTGCGCAGCAGCCGCAAAACGTGCGGGGAGGAGACCCGAACATGGCGGGCGAGCACATGCGGTACTCGTACGAGTACCGCCATGTGCCGAGCAGAGCGATGCTCGAGCCGATCCGAGCATCGGCCGAGCATGCTCGCTCAACACTACTGCTCATGTGTTACCAAATGGGCTGGGCAGATTAATTGAATTCACTACACTAATTGATACCCACATAAGGGAGAGGAGTCTCTATAAAGACCGCAAGCAGAGGCCAACCACTGGTGGGTTGCCTAACCTTAATTGCCCACCCATACCTCCCTCTCCTCCCACACCTCCAGGCACCACGAACTATAGTAGCGAACCCATGCAGTTGGGGTTCACGCGCCTATCCAAGGAGGAACGACTGTTCTGACGCAGACAAGGCTTGTGCCTGTATTGTGGCAAGTCTGGACACCTTTTGCGCTCATGTCCAGTACGGCTGGGAAATGAACGCACCTAGGGTCTAGTAGGGGACAGATCCTAGGTGGAGTATACCAGTCCCCAGAGGGCACCCAGAATAAACCCGTGGTGGAGGTCCTGGCATCCTGGGCTGGGTCGTCCTTTGTTGCCTCCGCCCTGATTGATTCCGGCATGGCCGGTTATTTTATGGACAAGGACTTTGCGAGCCCTCAGAATATCCCATTGGTGGAGATGGAGTCTCCGTTGAATATTGAGGCCATTGATGGGAGACCTTTGGTGACTCCCCAGGTCACCCAGGAGACCTGTCCTTTGGTAAATCGCATTGGAGCCCTCCACACGGAGACCCTGAAGTTCCAGATCATTCAGTCTCCGCACTATGCAATTATTCTGGGCTTCCCATGGCTGCAAACACACAATCCCAAAATGGATTGATGATCCTGCAAGATTCTTGCCTGGTCTGAATTCTGTGTGACACATTGTTTACACCAACCTACCAAGATTTTGTGTACCTCTCCCTCTTTACCGTTAGAATAGCAATCATTCAGCGATGTATTCAGTAAGGGAGAGGCTAGCACTTTGCCTCCGCATCGTCCATATGACTGTGCTATTAATATTGTGCCCGGTTCAATGCCACCTACCCATTGTCCTGCGAGGAAAATCAGGCAGTGGAGGAGTATATCTCTGATGCCCTGGCTCAGGGTATAATTTGTAAGTCTTCCTCGCCTGCGGGGGCTGGACTCTTTTTTGTGAAAAAGAAAAATGGGGAACTCAGACCCTGTATCGACTATAGGGATCTGAATAAGATAATGATCAAGAATACCTACCCCATTCCACTCATAACAGAATTGTTTGACCGACTCAAGGGCACTTCCATTTTCACCAAACTTGACTTAAGGGCAGCATACAATTTAGTCAGAATAAAAGAAGGTGATGAGTGGAAATCCACCTTCAATACTCGGACAGGGCACTACGTATATTTAGTGATGCCCTTTGGGTTATGCAATGCCCCGGAGGTATTTCAAGAGTTGATTAATGACATCCTTAGGGACGTATTACAGTCCTGTGTAGTGGTCTACCTGGACGATATTCTGATTTATTCAGCTGACCTGGAGACACTCCGGGAACATGTTAAAGCAGCGGTACAGAAGCTGAGAGAAAATAAGTTATTTTGCAAGCTGGATAAGTGCGAATTCCATAGATCCAAGGTACCGTTCCTAGGCTATGTGATTGGCAAAGATGGCATTGCCATGGACAAGGACAAACTCTCTGCTGTGTTGCAGTGGCCACATCCCATTGGTCTTAAGCCCTTGCAGCGGATCCTGGGCTTTGCAAATTATTATAGAAAATGTATTTGTGACTACTCCATGATTGTAAAACCACTGACTGATATGACGTACAAGGGTGCTAATGCTTCAGTGTGGTCCCATGAAGCTATAAAGGCGTTTGAATCCTTAAAGTCCGCATTCTCCTCAGCACCAGTTCTGTCGCATCCTATACCTGGCTTGCCATTTACTCTGGAAATTGACTCCTCCGAGACTGGTGTAGGAGGAGTACTATCACAAAGACCAGGTCCTGGGAAGACCTTAATGCCATGTGGATGTTTTTCTAAAAAAATGACAAAGGGCCAGAGTGTCTACGATATTGGGGATCGCGAATTGTTGGCAATCATTCGTGAATGGTGCCATCTGTTAGAGGGCACTAGGGAGCCGATTCTGATTCTCACAGACCATGAAAACCTTACCTATCTCTCGGAGGCTAAAAGGTTATCCCCTAGACCGGCCAGGTGGGCCTTGTTCCTGTCACATTTCAATTTCATCGTGTCATACTGACCGGGCACTAAGAATATTAAGGCGGACGCCTTATCCAGACAATTTGGTACTGATCCGGAGTCCGAGTTCGCGCCTGTAACTATTATACCTCCGGATCGTATCCTTGCCATGCTACGCACCAGTATCACATCCCCATTGCGTCAAGAGATTTTGACAGGCCAGGCCAATGCTCCTCCAGAGAAACCCATGGGAAAGTGCTACGTGGCTGAACCCTTTCGGACTACGCTAATGGAGCCTTATCATGCATCCCGTGCTGCCGGTCAAGTAGGCAAGAATCAGTTAATATGGTCTTTGTCCCGAATGTTCTGGTGGCCTACACTAAGGGCGGATTGTGCAGCATTCACGGCAGCTTGTACAGTTTGTGCCCGCCCCAATTCTCAGAGGCATCTCCCTGTGGGGATCTTGCAAGCTGTTACTAATGCGATCGCCCATTGTCACATGTGTCAATCGATTTTATGGGAGAACTGCCTGCTTCTAATGTTTACACAGTCATTCTTATGGTGGTCGACAGATTATCGAAAATGGCTCACTTTGTGCCACTCCTCGGGTTACCCTCAGCTAAGTCATTGGCCATGGTTTTTGCTAGAGAGGTGTTTCGGCTCCATGGGGTACCCAAGATCCTTGTCTCCGATCATGGGAGCCAATTTGTATCCAGGTTCTGGAGGGCATTCTGTGACCAAATGGGCATCCAGTTGTCATTCTCTTCTGCATATCACTCCCAGATGAATGGGGCAGCTGAACGCTCCAACAAGGAGTTGGAGCAGTTTTTACGATGTTTTATCTCTAACCATCATGATAACTGGGCTGACTTGTTGCTATGGGCTGAGTTCGCAAGAAACTGTGCCATGTGCTCTTCTTCCGGGAGCTCACCCTTTCTCATCAACTATGGGTTTCAACCATGCTTGCTTCCAGACACATTTCAAGCACAGCAGATTCCGGCTCTATATGAGCACATTAGGCAACTCCACGCCACTTGGGCACAAGTCCAGAGTCCTCTCAGTAACTCTTTTCAACGTGTTCAGCGGCATTCCAACAACAGACGGCTACCGGCTCCCGTGTTCCAAGTGGGGGACCAGATGTGGCTGTCCTCCAGAAACCTCAAGTTGCAAGTTCCATGTGGCAAGTTGGCCTCCCGATTTGTGGGTCAGTTCCGGGTGCTCCGCAAAGTTAACCCTGTTACCTATGCCTTGGAGTTGCCTGCCTCTATGAGGATTCATAATGTGTTCCATGAATCCCTTCTCAAACCCCTGGTGTGTAACCGCTATACCACCTCTCCGGCAGTTGCAGCTCCAGTGTGCATTGAGGATCACGATGAATATGAAGTGCAGAGCATTATAGACTCATGTAGATTCCGTGGACAGATCCAATACTTGGTGCACTGGAAGGGATATGGCCCAGAGGAACGCTCATGGGTGAACCACTCTGACATCCATGCTCCACTATTGTTGCGCAGATTCCATGCTAAGTTTCCAGCTAAGCCTAGACCCCCTCAAGATGGGGGGGGGGGGTCTTTGAGAGGGGGTACTATCACGGTGCCCATGATTCTGTACTGAGTCTATTAGGGGATTGCCCTGCAGTTACCCATCGCTTGTGTCACCTATTGCAGTGTGGGGCTGTTGAGGATATTCTTGTTCCTGAAACTATCTACGAATTCTGCCTGCAGTTCCAAGATTTTCACATTATCTCATATTATTACTACTGTTTGTGATCTTACCCTGACCCGAGTCAGATTTGGAAAGTACTTGGTATGGACCTCATCTGGACCTGAGTGGGGCGATCCTAGCATTCTAGGGTCTTCGTACAAGTACTCGTGGTCCGTTTGCCTTGTTTACCCTAGCGTTCTAGGTTCTAAGTTGCCAGTATCCGTTGGTCTTGGGCGTCCATTCATCCCTAGAGTTCTGGGGTCCTTGCTGCCAGTAGTCATAAGTCGTGGGTCTCCGCTATACCCTAGTGTTCTAAAGTCTCAGTGTCAACATCAGCAGGTCGCTGCCTACTCCTCACCCTAGCTCTCTAGGGAACTTGCTGCTTGTTTGTACATTGTTGTTATACGGTACCTACCTAGCCATTGTGTATCGTAGACAGTACTTGTACCGTCTTATCCTGGGCTTGTGTAGATGTGAACATTTATGCTGTTTGTACTTTATTTTCAACAAAGATATTTTAACCTTACAAGTCTTGCCTGAGGTTCATCAAAAACTGTAACAATATATTACTAAAATATAATATTTCACTCTCAAAATATAAAATGGATATCTAGAGCACATACTACAGAAAAACCACCGAAGTTTAAGAATTAGATATACTGCCACCAGTCATTGTTGTCTGCCAGCATTTTCTCCAAAGTTGTCAGGGGACTAAAAGGCAAAGGTTTAGTACCATCTCTCCTCTCCATCCCCTCAACCCATGAGGATGATACCTTTGTCTCTAATTTGCGAAGGAATACTGCTCTTACTATTACATCAGGTTATAAAGTTGGAAATTAGTTTTAAATATGCATAGGAACATTATCTGATGAGGCAGACAATGACTATAAATCGTGGGCATCCAAATAGTGCCTTATCACTTAGGTATTAAAAATTGGTATTAAAATAATTGCACGCATGTTGCATTGGTTAACAGGGGCTTATACGTCATGTTAAGATAACCAGCCTGTAGAGAGTGTACCATGTACCATGTACAGCTCCTTGGGACTTTGTATTGCAAAATATAACTTTATTAAAATAACGAATAGTGATATATAAATGCCAGTATGTTACACCTGGCAATTCTATGTGTTTTGCAGCACTGAGGTGCTTTTTTGTTTTAATGGTTGCTGCAGCTTGTGCAGTCAATGATGATGATCCCTCTACTCCAAGGGAGGATGCAGTTTGTCAAGGTCCCAGCAAAACTAATTCCAGCACCACTAGTGCCAGTAGAAATATCCTGTATTATAATTCTCTAAGTTTGTCAGAAGCCATCATGCGCAGTAGAGACGGCTGCAGTCAGTGCAGTCATGCACAGTAGAGACTACCCACGCTGCTTCCGGTGCTCAGAGAGGACTACGATCTGAATTCTGGGTGCCCCACTCCGTATCAGCCGCGGCACGGAGAGTCTCTACTGTACATGACTGCACCATGGCCATTGCTGGGTGGCACTGTGGCCCGTGTACACGGGCTCTTCAATTAGTAGAACCATATGAGAAGAATACTGAAGATGACAACAAGTCACCTTCAAATGTTGATGATGCTGGCAGTAGCATAATAGAGGAAGGTGTAGCAGCTTCATGGCACAAAACTGCTTTATCAGTGGTAATCTGCAGAGAGAATGGCTGCCTCTAGCTGAGAGAGAAACACAATCAGATCAAATCAGATTGGACAATACACCTAATTAGAGGGTGTTAAACTAAAACTGAATATTAAATGATAAGGATTTGTCCTCAATGACCCAAAGGTCATTGCAGCGACTATCAATCATAATGACATCAATTTACAAGCAATCGGTTGATATGTAAAAGGCATATGTAAACTCTGTCTATTGCACAATAATGGATAATATTGGCAATAAGTCTTTCCACTCCCCCGGCAGATGCATAATTTCTGGGTTTGACTTCATATTTCAGAGATTTGTCTCATTTGTTGCTTGCGGATATCATCTGGGAAGTTTGGGTCCATTGGGTCACTATCTCTATATATTCTAATATCCCATATGTTGGGGGACTGTATGCAATCAAGAACTTCTTCCTCCAGGATTATTTGTTGCCAATTTGCCAGACTGAATTACTACTTCAGATAACAGAGTTCATCTTGTCTCATAAAATCTTTGAATTTGATGGCAGATTTTACCTTCAGAATAGAGATGGATAACAGGTTTGTGCATTTTTTTCTGAAAGACTTATGGTCCCAACCAATTTGGTGCAAACCTGGTGTTCTGTTTCATTGATTATGTAATCTGGAGGAGGGACTGCGTACATTTGGTCCTTCGTTAAGTATATTAATTAAAATATCTGGGATATGGACTATTTTTGGCTTTGGAATTGGGTTTCCTGGCCAAAAATATTTCAACCATACCTTTTTATTCATTTATTTTTTTAATCCGCTGATAAAGCTACCTGGATTTCCAGTCAGTTCTGTAGTATTAGCAGGAGCTGATGTCCTTTAGAATGGTGGTTCTCAACCCGTGCCCTCAGTGGCTACTAACAGGCCAGGATTTGAGAATTTCCTTTTAAGAGCACAGGTGAGTTAATCAATATGACTGAGCCTATGATCAACACACGTGTTCTAGCAGGGAAATTCCTAAGTCCTTGCCTGTTAGTGGCCACTGAGGGTACGGGTTGAGAACCTCTGCTTATTATGGTAAACAAGTTATAATATTATGGGAGTGTTTAGAGATTGATTTTATCCATAGGATCCTATGATATGAAAATAACGCCAAGGGAATGCCTCCCAGGGAATGCTTTTATGAAGCAGAAAATGTTGAGGGATCTTGAGAAAAGATCTCTTGGAGAAATTACATTTCAGATTATCCTATATTACTCTTTTCATGGCCTGGACTTTAAAGAACATTGTAGCACCAAGACACTTTAAGAGAGCTAATGGAGATAGAAAGGGAGGAGGGATGCGTCTGATGCAGGACTTGTGTGGGAGGTGGCTGGTGATGTGGAGGAGAGCGGCTCCAAGATGATCGCCTCAAGCAGGGAACCCGCTCCAGAGTCCCCAAACTTTTCTTCAATCGAGTGGAAGTGAAGAGGGAGGGGGAAAGCCGTGCAATGTGTAGAGTTTTGGGGAAGCGTCGGAGACGCTGGAGATGCTTATGCCCTTGAGTTAGACGTTTATGGGCACAATAGAGGCATCATCGATTGGACCAAGGAGCCCTCAGATGCAGTAGGATTCCCGTTATAGTAGTACCCAGATAAGTGCATTGTTTTGTATATGATTGGGGTAATTGAACTGTAAATGAATGCACTGAGTTCAGGTTGATGAAACTCTGGGAATCCTGCAGCGAAGAATGGGGGCCTACAACACTGAGCTGGAGGCCCACGCCGGGATAGGCTGAAAGGGTTTGACGCGGGACCTACTTGGAGGATAAACTGGAAATTTTGAATATTTAGAACTTCAGTATGGTATATGGGGACATGAGTTTTTTGATTTGTGAACATTGGACGCAGATTATTATAATATGTAACGTATAAAACAAATCTGGGTTATTAGAACATAAGCAAAGAATATGCTACGCAAAGTGTAATGGTAATATGGCTTTATTAAGGTCTGTTTAGATATTAACCGTATAGACGAAGCCCACCATAGCTGTTTGTCAGCCCAAATTGAAGCTCTTGGAAGGGAGGGTTGTGGAGAGCTTATCCCAGCTATATATCACTGTGATTCATAAGCAGAAAGCTTTTACTGGATTTTACTGGATTGAATATTTTATTTAAAAGGTTACCGCAATGCCTCCGAAAAAAGATAAAGAAAAATCGCAGAATAATAATAAATCTATAAGTGGTTATTATTCCCCTAAATCTTATACTTTAGGGAGGAAATCTGTTCAAGGTTTAATGGACTCTGTCCTGGGTCAAGGAATGGACAGAAGTATGGAGGGACCTGGAGAACCCCAGAGAGGGGTTACTGAAGCCATACTATCTCAGGCTTTAGAGTATCTAAGGGGGAAAATGATCATGGATTTCAAGTCAAATTTATCTGAGCTGAAAGAGGAGGTTTCACATATTTCTGAGAACATGTCAATAGAAATGGCTGAAACCCAACATTTGATGCAAGAATTTGAGTCTATGAAGGCTGTGAATAAAGCCATGAAGGAGGATGTATGTAAACTTGAATAGAAAGAACCCTTCCCAGCCGAAGCATCTGAGTAAATATGAGGTGAGTAATTGGTAAGGAATTTGTCCCGCATTGCAATGTCTAATCTGGCTTCGTTAACTGTAGGTGAGCAGGAATATGTTGATAGTAAATTGATGAGGTGAGAAGTGAAAGTTCTACCTTGAGGTAATATTTTTCATCTTCATATTCATCTTCATCTTGTTTGTTTTTCTTCTAATATTGCAATTGCGAATGTGAACTTCCATATATTTTTTGGAGTGAACGTTTATACATCAGGCTTGGTTGGCCATCTATTAAGTCAAGAATATTGATCTGTATACAGTGTGGCATTGTATCAACATAATTATGGACGCTGTATTCCATCCCTATATTAGTGCTATGTATAGTCTCTTTTGTAATTAACCGCTCTGTTTTTGTTTTTATTGTTGGTATTGGTGGTTTCTTTTTGTGGTGTGGGAGGTGGGGAGAGATGTTACAGGTGGGACTTTTTCATCATGCTGATGTGTTTTTTTCAGGTGTGATTTTGACATTTTGCCATGAATAAATTTCATACTTTTATAATTTATGTGTTATTGATTTTTATATTAGGCATATGCCTCTATTTAGTCCCTTTCTGCTCTCTTTTGGGTTATGTACTGTATTTTTGAGGGATTGAGTGCACCCCATACTATAATTTTATGGGTAAGACTTTATAGGATATTATAGGTGTGTTCCCATTTTTTTATTTTTTTCTAATCATTTAAACATAATGGGAACCATCTGGTTAAAAGTTAAAATCTATAACAAGTCATTGACCGTCATAAAAGGTCCGCTATAACAGGTTAATTATAGGTGCTGATCTGTCCTTGTTGTAGAAGAGACTAGAGATGTTATTCAATTTATTTTTCTCAATAGCCAGAAACCTAATCTCACGATTCTGCAGATGCATGATACCAGTGCTGAAAATATGGAAGCTGACCTTACCATCAAGTTGTTACCAGAGTATATTCACAATTAAAAGCTTGAGGGTGATGACTTAAATACCTCTTCACAGACCACACTCTGAGATCAAGGACCCAGAAAACCATTCTCAATTTCTAATGCAAAATGACAATGTAAGTTGATCTGTTTGCTTCCATACAGGTTAATGCCTTGGGAAGGGCCAAAATTAATGTAAATCTGGAATGCATCTAAATCAATAACTGACTACTGATGCAGGTAAGTAATTCCATGCATATTGAGTATCTAGCTCCGTTAGATAATTGGGTACATGACCTGTATGATGATGCATTGAGTCATAACATTATTGCTAGATGTATGTAATCTATATCACTAGGTGACTGGTTGGCAAAACACGTGTTTATAGTATTAGATGAACCCCACCATCAAATGTACATGGGCATCTATTTAATATAAAATTTTGCCATTCAAATTGATTTGGAGTACAATAATCTGTGAACAAGGATAGAGGGGAATCCCAACGGATTATAGGATGACTCAAAAGCACTGAAATCATACCAACTATTTCCAAATGCAGCTAAGATACTGGTAGCTGATGAGGTCACTATACCTGGTGGGACAAGTCAGTTGCACATATTATTGTGGCTCTTTAGTCACCAAATGCTCAAAAACCCTGATGCATTAATATGCCTCTCACACAGCCTTCAGCAGTTTAGGACTTTCTGTAACTCATACATCTATGGTGAGTATTCGCAAAACACCAGTCCATATTGTGGTAAACAATATAAGCCCAAACATCACCTTAGGAAATGGAACTGTTGTAGGTTATGCTCTGGATTCCAAATACTATACAATTGGGTTTCAGAACAAAGCAATTGGCCTAATACCTGATAACTCTCTGTGTGAAGCGCAAATGGTTGAGCAAGAGTTTTACTCCCTACCGAAGGGACTGTTTTCCATAAAATCTGTGTATCCTTATAGTCCTAAAAGAGGTACATGTAGGACAGAGGAATCACCTCTGTATTTGAACACCTACTAGATGAGTGTGAATCCAAAGGATTTCTCAAGATCGTTGATAAGGTAAGTGTAAATATTAATGATTTATTCACACAGCTTGAAGAAACCTACTAAATAGGTAAACTTGAAATAGTCACAAGAAAATAGTGACTCCAGGGTCAGAGATTAAATAATGTCCAATATAAATAATTTGTTAATGTAACGGTTTTATTTGACACTCAGACACAGTAGGTTAGATAAAACACAGTTTTATTGAACAAACTCAGAAAAACAATAACCCTTATGGGTCCAGTAATATCTATACACAATATAGTACTAACACAGGACAGGTTTGTCACAGTTTTAATGATCACTCAGACAATTGGGTAGGATAAAATAGGAAAGCTTTATTGAATAAAGCGCACAAGGCCCCTCACGGGTCCAAATTCTACAAAGCAGCAGCTTTTGACACAGGATAGGGCATACAAGATACATACAATAGGGAGGCTCTACCGACCTTACCGAATACCGGGTAAGGCTGCCAAATAGCTGGTGCAACAAGGAACAGAGGAGGCTCTACCGGCCTTATCGAATACCAAGTAAGGCAGCCTAGTAGGCTGGAGTAACAAGGAACTAAGGAGGCTCTACCGGCCTTACCGATTACCGGGTAAGGCAGCCTAATAGATGGTGCAACAAGGAACTGAGGAGGCTCTACCAGCCTTACCGAATACCGGGTAAGGCAGCCTAGTAGTTGGAGTAACCAGAAACTGAGGAGGCTCTACCGGCCTTACCGAATACCGGGTAAGGCAGCCTAATAGCTGGTGCAACAGTAAACCGCTAGTGACTGGGTAGCACTGACTGGAAGTGCTTAACGAAGGCAACCGAGTACAAGCTGAGCAACAGTGAGACAACAGTAACCCCTAGTGACTAGTAGCACTGAGGAGAAGTGCAAAACGGAGGCAACCGCAATACAGGCTGAGAGAGATAGGAAGGCAACAGTAACCGCTTAGTGACCGGATCGCACTGACACGGAGTGCTAACGGAGGCCACTGATTGCAACAGGCTGAGTTAAATTGGAAAGCAACAGTAACCTCTCAGTGACCGGAGCGTACTGACACGGAGTGCTTAACGGAGGCCACTGATCGCAACAGGCTGAGTGAAATCGGAAGGCAACAGTAACCGCTTAGTGACTGGAGCGCACTGACACGGAGTGCTTAACGGAGGCCGCTGATCGCAACAGGCTGAGTTAAATTGGAAGGCAACAGAAACCGCTAGTGACAGGTAGCACTGACTGCAAAGCGAGGGCAACAGTAAAGCAAGTCAGTCGTGCCTGGATAAACACACGGAGGGCGGTAGTCAGCCACGGCCTGGGTCGGTACACAGAAAGCGGTAGTCAGCCACAACCTGGGTCGGTACACAGAGAGAGGTAGTCAGCCACAGCCAGAGTCGGTACACAGAGAGTTGTAGCCAGCCACAGCCAGAGTCGGTACACAGGGAGAGGAAGTCAGCCAGAAACCGGATCAACACGAAACAGGAGCACTGAGTCACAAATCTCGGAGACACCACAAAAGGGCACCCTCTTGGTGAGGGCGTATATAAAGGCTAGCCCTGGGAGGGGCTAGCCAGCAAGCACCAATAAAAGTCAGTACTGCACAAACCCGGAAGTCAGAATGTCGCACAGTAATCACGGGCACCGTTTTAGTACCCCCCTCTCACAGACCCCCCCCTCCTTCCTTGAGGGTTCTAGGTTTACCAGGAAACTTGGCATGAAACCTGTGCAGCAGAATGGGAGCATGAATATCAGAGTGGTTAACCCATGATCGTTCTTCTGGGACCCTATGCCTGATACAGCAGGTCTTCCTACAACTTCAGTGACAGATTTCTGTATCTTGGGTAAATGATGAAAGATTGATAAAATAGGATGATCAGTCTTCAAAACATCAACATCATTCTGAGTTAATACAACAAGGCTCACTCCTCTTTCAATAAAGTTATGAAACAAGACCATAAATTCCTGTGTGGGATTGTGGGACAACCTAATGTATGCTCCTTTGTCCTCAAGTTGTCTCAGAGCCTCCCTGTGATAGTATTCAGTGTTCATCACTACTACAGAGCTTCCCTTGTCAGCATTTTTATAGTAATCTGATCCAACTGACTTAGATGTTTAAGGGTTTTATTTTCCTCTCGACTCAGTACATTTTCTATTTTTAAGGCTCTCGTGAAGCTTAAAGGGATAGTAATGTTTCATAATAAAAGCAGTTCTAATTAATCATCATAGTATTTGGACTTTGGAGAGTTGTAGTTCAAGAGTAATTCAATGACAAAGTATCCCCCTCCCGCCCCTTTTACTGATGTAACACTGCTCAGCCAGATCAGAAGGGAGGTGCCCAGGTAGATTGCAGAGAGGGACAATCTTCAGTTAAGATAAGGGAAAAACCTTGTCAAGGGTGGCAAGGATTTCATTGTTTTCATAGGAGTAAGAGTGTCCCCTTCTGTTATCTGTCTGGTCTATGGACTGCATTCCACATCTGAGAAGAGATGGCTTACACTAGGTAAAAGGGGCGGGAGGGGAAATTTTGCTTGTGAATACCTCTTAAACCATAAAGGTTTGAGAGATAAGACTTATATCATTCTTAATTTTTTTTAATGCCTACAAAATAAAATAAAGTTAAAACGAAGTATTACTATCCCTTTAATGAGACCTTTCTCAATGAGATTTTGGAAACCATCAAGAAGTGTGCCCTTGCAGCCCACATGATTAAATGTAAGATCAACTTTTTTCCTAACTGTTCTATCACTTTCCATGTCGCTAGGTTGAGATTATTGTTGGATATTCACCACAACCATCAGACAAAAATACTCATATACAGTCAGAATGGTGGTATCAGTTTTATCTTTAACACCTGTGTTGTTATTTATTTCTATATTATTATCAATATCCTCTGAATCAAAGAATTTTTTCAGAGTCAGTTTCCTGAAAATATATTAACATCTACAAATGTATCAAACAGGTTTAAATGCCTATTTGACACAAAATCAAATCACTTTTCAAGAACTTTCACCTCAGTAGGGGACAACTTATACTGAGAGAGGTTAACGACTGTTCTTATTTCTTCTTTTTGTCCTTCTTGGAAAATTTCTTGAAGGTAGCATCCATTACAGTTTTTTCTTTTCTTTCTTCCATCTCTTCTGATCTTATATTTGGCCCCTTCTGCAGTCTCTATCTGGATGAGGTCCGCAGAACTGGTGGTCTTTTGTTCGCATTGTCCCTGTTTGTAGTATCTGAAAAATTGTTGCTACTCTTTCCTCCCGACTTGGAGATAAAAAAAGAAGAGGAGGAACATTAAGCCACTGATATATTTCCCATAGTTGATGTAGAAGCCTCACTCAAACATTCTTCTATTGTATAAGCTTCAGGGCTGGAAAAGCTAACTCTTTTGACACGCGTATGTGGTTTAAGAATGGACTTTCATCTCATACATTGTTCTTTAACAAAAAAAAAAAGACTTTTCTATATGTAAATATTTTTATTATCGTAATCTTCCTTATCTTGTAGAAATTTTATTTTTATTTCCATTACTGAGGGTTCTAACCTTTCTAAGTGTGTAGCTAATTCAGCATCCAATCTGTCAAAATCTGGCTCCTGTTTATAATTTGTAACAGTTTCTTTTGTTTTTATATCAGTCTGAAGTTGATTTAAAATTTGTTGTTTGTAATCAATAATCAGCTGCATTAAATTATTTGAGCATTCAGTCAATGGCAGATTCCATTTTTCCATAAAATCATTATTGTAATTAATAAAAGTCAGAATTTTCTTAATGTGCAATTCCCTCGGTATCCTCTTGAACTGTTATGTATTGCTTCAGAGTAGTACTCTCCCACCATGTGCGTATTTCTTTGGTCATCAATTTTTACAATTCACCAAACTGGGTTGAAATGCTAGGAGATTATGCAGGTTAACTTCTAATCCTCCTGTTTCTTCAAACATTTTTTCTAAGTTAGAGAGTCTTGTCCTCAACAGATCTCAAACACCTGCTCACCTTAGTCTTGTCTGAAGACTCTTCCATCTTTATTATAGGAATAAATAAACAACAATCTCTACAAGCCCTTATGAGAGAATTGTAAAAAGGAAGCAAAATGTTTTTATATATTTCAGTCTAAAACCATACATTTAACTTTGTATACACAATAAAAGGAACTGTTGATTTTATTTGGATATCTAGTGGTCAGAAGATATGTTTGGTGCGACTGTTACATTGTTTGTTTTGAAGCCTGAAATATTTCCAGGGTTTAACAAAACTTTGAGGCGCAAATCTCTTTAGCTGATGCTTGCTCTTAAGGGCTAGCCGCTAAGGGAATATCACTGCGCCCGTGATTTGGTATGCTTGTTGTGTTACCTGTCATGTCCCCACTGGTGGAAGAGCAGAGGCATTGCTGGTCGCTGCCGTCTGACTGCTGGCCTCTCTGTTGCGGGCCCGCATCACTGGCATCGCGCTCGCTGTTTTGTGCCTTCGTCACTAATTGGCTGATTGATGTCCCACCTTCTCCATTGGCCTTATATACGGACATAAGACTGAGCTTCAGTGCCCTTTCGTGGTGTACCTGTGCATTGCTACTGTTGTACTCTTGATTGTCCCTTGCTTGGCTTCCAATTATCCTCCGGCTCGACCCTTGGCTTTGTCTGACTATCCGCTCCAGTTTTGACCAGTGGCTTTGTCTGACTACCCACTCCGTGTATGACCTACGTCTTGTCTGACTTCTCAGTTCTGTACTTGACCCTGATTCAGGCTGACTACCTGCTCTGTGAGTTTCATGGCTCTGGCTATCTGATCCGATTTTGACTTGTGGCTCTGTCTGACTATCCGCTCCGTGCATGACCCCAGTATTGTCTGACTTCCACTCTGTCAAAACCGGTTGCAAGTGTTGCCTCCTTTATAGCACCGGTACATTGCAATTGGTTATGTTCCACTCTGTCAAAAACCGGTTGCAAGTGTTTCCTCCGTGATTGCACCAGTATACTGCCATTAGTTCGCTCCACTCTGTCAAAACCGGTTGCAAGTGTTGCCTCCGTGATTGCACCGGTATACTGCCATTGGTTCGCTCCACTCTGTCAAAACCGGTTGCAAGTGTTGCCTCTGTGACAGCACCAGTACATTGCCATTGGTTACGCTCCTCTCTGCCAAAACCAGTTGCAAGTGTTGCCTCCGTGATTGCACCGGTACATTGCCATTGGTTACGCTTCACTCTGTCATAACCGGTTGCTAGTGTTGCCTCCGTGTCAGCACCGGTAGCACTCCTGTTTACTTTAGTGGACTGGTATCGCTGTGAACTCAGTCTTTGGCGTTTTCAAGAAGCAGCTTGTTGCCAGAACATATGGGACTGTTTTCCTTTCTTGATGAACGTTAATTGCTGTAACCTGGAAGCCTTATCATCTGCCTGACCCGTGTCAGCATAAACTGTTTGTCTCCTATACTTACGCTGGACCTGTGTGGGCCTAATTGACCTGTTGTGTGTCTGTACTATAAGATTTATATTACAGGACCTGTGAGGGTTCTTTATGTATTATTGTATTTAATAAAACTGTGTTTGTATCCTAACTCTGTGTCTGTGAGTCAAACAAACTGTTACAGTACGAAAGGGCTATGACCTCATACAATAAGGGTGAAGGTAATGCACAGAACATCCATTGGAGGATGGATGTACATGAGCAGTGCTTGGATCAGTTGGCACTGGCTATACAAAACTATTATCGAGCGTACAGTGCACCCTGACAAGCCTGTCCCGAGTCCAGTGGTCCCCCCAGTTTCTACATTGGAGAGTCTATCCGTGACTTCTGTGGCCTCAGTCAAAGGGTTAACCGCTTCTACGCCGTTGCCACTCAGATATGATGGCGAACCCAGTCTATGCAGAGGGTTTATTAACCAACTTGAGATATTTCTAGAATTGACCCCTCATGCATTTCCTAATGACCGAAGCAGAGTTGGGTTTATGATATCCTTACTGACCGGCAGAGCCCTGGCATGGGCCAATCCCTTATGGGAAAATGCTAAACCTTGCACCAGGAATTTCAGGGAATTTGTGCAAACATTTCGTAGTTTATTTGAAATTCCTGGTAGTACCGCCTCTGCTGCTAAACGTCTGATGGAAATACAACAGGGCAATCGGACGGTGGGCAACTATGCCATAGAATTCCGCACATTAGCAGCAGAGGTAGGTTGGAATAATGAGGCATTGGTGGCAGCCTTTGCCCAAGGTCTGGCCGACCATATCAAAGATGAGATCACAGCTAGAGAATTGCCTAATGATTTAGACGAATATATTGATTATGCCATTCTGATTGACACTTGGATCCGTGAGAGACTTGTGGTGAAAGACCGTAGGCTACGACCTAAAAGTGGTGGGTTCATTGTGCCCACCCACCCCTCCCTCGTTGCCTAAACCTAATGACCTTAAACAGGAATCCTGTGCAGCTAGGGTTTACCAGGTTAACCAAGGAGGAACGGCCACACCGCAGGAGGCAGGGGTTACGCTTATACTGTGGCAAAGCTGGGCATTCCATTTTTCCATAAAATCATTATTGTAATTAATAAAAGTCAGAATTTTCTTAATGTGCAATTCCCTCGGTATCCTCTTGAACTGTTATGTATTGCTTCAGAGTAGTACTCTCCCACCATGTGCGTATTTCTTTGGTCATCAATTTTTACAATTCACCAAACTGGGTTGAAATGCTAGGAGATTATGCAGGTTAACTTCTAATCCTCCTGTTTCTTCAAACATTTTTTCTAAGTTAGAGAGTCTTGTCCTCAACAGATCTCAAACACCTGCTCACCTTAGTCTTGTCTGAAGACTCTTCCATCTTTATTATAGGAATAAATAAACAACAATCTCTACAAGCCCTTATGAGAGAATTGTAAAAAGGAAGCAAAATGTTTTTATATATTTCAGTCTAAAACCATACATTTAACTTTGTATACACAATAAAAGGAACTGTTGATTTTATTTGGATATCTAGTGGTCAGAAGATATGTTTGGTGCGACTGTTACATTGTTTGTTTTGAAGCCTGAAATATTTCCAGGGTTTAACAAAACTTTGAGGCGCAAATCTCTTTAGCTGATGCTTGCTCTTAAGGGCTAGCCGCTAAGGGAATATCACTGCGCCCGTGATTTGGTATGCTTGTTGTGTTACCTGTCATGTCCCCACTGGTGGAAGAGCAGAGGCATTGCTGGTCGCTGCCGTCTGACTGCTGGCCTCTCTGTTGCGGGCCCGCATCACTAGCATCGCGCTCGCTGTTTTGTGCCTTCGTCACTAATTGGCTGATTGATGTCCCACCTTCTCCATTGGCCTTATATACGGCCTTAAGACTGAGATTCAGTGCCCTTTCGTGGTGTACCTGTGCATTGCTACTGTAGTACTCTTGATTGTCCCTTGCTTGGCTTCCAGTTATCCTCTGGCTCGACCCTTGGCTTTGTCTGACTATCCGCTCCAGTTTTGACCAGTGGCTTTGTCTGACTACCCACTCCGTGAATGACCTACGTCTTGTCTGACTTCTCAGTTCTGTACTTGACCCTGATTCAGGCTGACTACCTGCTCTGTGAGTTTCATGGCTCTGGCTATCTGATCCGATTTTGACTTGTGGCTCTGTCTGACTATCCGCTCCGTGCATGACCCCAGTATTGTCTGACTTCCACTCTGTCTCAATCGGCTGTCGCTGTCTCTCCCTCCTTACAGCCTAAGAGCAATCTGTACCTCCCTGGTACTGTGGTGACTGCCTTCCATTCGGCAGCCTCATGGTTAGTCTCATCTAAGGTATTGCTTGGTCAGTCTCGCTCCGGCATCCCAAGACTAGCTTTACCTCCTGGCTACTACCTGCCTGTTTCCCCGGTCTCGCTCCTGTACCTGGATCCCTAGCTCTCTAGGCTTCCGCAAGTATTCGCTCAGTAGAATCATAGGCTGGTTCTACTGCCTTGCTGCCTTGGTGATCCGTGGGTAGAGATGGTAGCTCAGTTTCAGCTCCTGGGTAGTGGACTGTACACTGTCCTCACTCCTGTCCCTGGGAAGGTTGGGGAAGTGTATTCGCTCTTGTACATTTATCTTAATAAACTGGTTAAATTTACTGTACCTGTGTTGTGTGTTTCTTATCCTAAGAGTACCGTAACAGGGAAGTCCTAATGGAATTCCAAGACAAATTTGCTAAGGATTCAAGTCGATGTGGGTTAACTAATCTGCATATTGCCCATATTCAAACTGATCCTAAGTTACCTCCTGTTTTGTTAAACAGTTATCACGGTGCCCGTGATTCCTTGTTTTCTATTTTTCTGTCAGTTATCCAATGTGAGTTCCTCATTGGTTGCCCTGTGTTTATCCCGCCCAGTATAGCCTTTATATACTGGGCTCCTGCACCCTCTCACTGCCCTTTCGTGGTGTTCCTGTGCCAGTTCTACGTTTGCTTTGAGGTTTCCAGTGTACCGACTTGGCTTGCCTGACTACTCTCCTGTTCCTGCTCCTGTGTACCGACCTGGACTGCAGGACTACTCTTCAGTGATTGTTCCTGTGTACCGACCCGGCCTGGCTGATGTTCCTGCTACCGTGTACCGACCCGGATTGGCTGACGTTCCTGCTCCTGTATCCTGACCCGGCCTGGCTGATATTCCTGCTCCTGGATTACGACTCGGCAGTCTCCCATAGTGGTCCTGGTCGCCTCGGCGACATTCTGACTTCCGGTGCCTTACTTGTTTGGCACCTCTGCCCCGCAGGCTTGCCTAGTCTTCCATTTGGCTTTACAGAGCACCTTGGGCCTAGTCCTCCTTTCCGCATACCGGTTGCCAGTGTTGCCTCCGTGATAGCACCGGTATATTGCCATTGGCTACACTCTGTCTAAACCGGTTGCAAGTGTTGCCTCCGTGATTGCACCGGTACACTGCATTGGTTCGCTCCACTCTGTCAAAACCGGTTGCAAGTGTTGCCTCCGTTATAGCACAGGTGCATTGCCATTGGTTACGCTCCACTCTGTCAATACTGGTTGCAAGTGTTGCCTCCGTGATTGCACCGGTATACTGCCATTGGTTCGCTCCACTCTGTCAAAACCGGTTGCAAGTGTTGCCTCCTTTATAGCACCGGTACATTGCAATTGGTTACGCTCCACTCTGTCAAAAACCGGTTGCAAGTGTTTCCTCCGTGATTTCACCGGTATACTGCCATTGGTTCGCTCCACTCTGTCAAAACCGGTTGCAAGTGTTGCCTCCGTGATTGCACCGGTATACTGCCATTGGTTCGCTCCACTCTGTCAAAACCGGTTGCAAGTGTTGCCTCTGTGACAGCACCAGTACATTGCCATTGGTTACGCTCCTCTCTGTCAAAACCAGTTGCAAGTGTTGCCTCCGTGATTGCACCGGTACATTGCCATTGGTTACGCTCCACTCTGTCATAACAGGTTGCTAGTGTTGCCTCTGTGTCAGCACGGTAGCACTCCTGTTTACTTTAGTGGACTGGTATCGCTGTGAACTCAGTCTTTGGCGTTTTCAAGAAGCAGCTTGTTGCCAGAACATATGGGACTGTTTTCCTTTCTTGATGAACGTTAATTGCTGTAACCTGGAAGCCTTATCATCTGCCTGACCCGTGTCAGCATAAACTGTTTGTCTCCTATACTTACGCTGGACCTGTGTGGGCCTAATTGACCTGTTGTGTGTCTGTACTATAAGATTTATATTACAGGACCTGTGAGGGTTCTTTATGTATTATTGTATTTAATAAAACTGTGTTTTTATCCTAACTCTGTGTCTGTGAGTCAAACAAACTGTTACAGTACGAAAGGGCTATGACCTCATACAATAAGGGTGAAGGTAATGCACAGAACATCCATTGGAGGATGGATGTACATGAGCAGTGCTTGGATCAGTTGGCACTGGCTATACAAAACTATTATCGAGCGTACAGTGCACCCTGACAAGCCTGTCCCGAGTCCAGTGGTCCCCCCAGTTTCTACATTGGAGAGTCTATCCGTGACTTCTGTGGCCTCAGTCAAAGGGTTAACCGCTTCTGCACGTTGCCACTCAGATATGATGTCGAACCCAGTCTATGAAGAGGGTTTATTAACCAACTTGAGATATTTCTAGAATTGACCCCTCATGCATTTCCTAATGACCGAAGCAGAGTTGGGTTTATGATATCCTTACTGACCGGCAGAGCCCTGGCATGGGCCAATCCCTTATGGGAAAATGCTAAACCTTGCACCAGGAATTTCAGGGAATTTGTGCAAACATTTCATAGTTTATTTGAAATTCCTGGTAGTACCGCCTCTGCTGCTAAACGTCTGATGGAAATACAACAGGGCAATCGGACGGTGGGCAACTATGCCATAGAATTCCGCACATTAGCAGCAGAGGTAGGTTGGAATAATGAGGCATTGGTGGCAGCCTTTGCCCAAGGTCTGGCCGACCATATCAAAGATGAGATCACAGCTAGAGAATTGCCTAATGATTTAGACGAATATATTGATTATGCCATTCTGATTGACACTTGGATCCGTGAGAGACTTGTGGTGAAAGACCGTAGGCTACGACCTAAAAGTGGTGGGTTCATTGTGCCCACCCACCCCTCCCTCGTTGCCTAAACCTAATGACCTTAAACAAGAATCCTGTGCAGCTAGGGTTTACCAGGTTAACCAAGGAGGAACAGCCACACCGCAGGAGGCAGGGGTTACGCTTATACTGTGGCAAAGCTGGGCATTTGCTAAGAACCTGTCCCATACGTCCGGGAAACGAATGCACCTGGGGTACCTTGGGGGACAGGCCCTAGGTGGTGTTCAATCATCCCCAGATCCTATCATACAGAAACCCACGATCCAGGTGGTATTCTCATGGGCAGATCGCTCAGTGGAGGTTCTGGCCATGATTGATTCCGGCACGACCGGTTACTCCATGGATAGTGCCTTTGCTGAACTGCACAAGATTCTGCTGGTTAAAAGGGAATCGCCTCTAGCCATTGAAGTCATTGACGGCAGACCATTAGAACTAGCTCAGATTACTTTTGAAACCATATCACTACCTATGACGATTGGGGTTCTTCACAGAGAAGAACAACAGTTTCAGATAATTAATTCCTCAGAGATTGGGGTGGGGGCAGTACTATTTCAACGCCCGGTGACAGGGGGCGCCTTCAGACCATGTGGGTTTTTCTCCAAGAAGTTGTCGAGTGCCCAAAGTCACTATGAGATAGCTGACAGAGAACTACTGGCTATCATTCTCTCCCTGAAGGAATGGCGTCACCTATTGGAAGCTACCAGAAGTCCAGTATTGATTCTCACTGACCACAAAAACCTGACTTATCTTTCAGAGGCTAAAAAGATTGTTCTCTCATCAGGCCAATGGGCCCTGTTTCTATCTCGATTCAATTTAATAGTGTCATATTTGCCAGGTTCCAAGAATGTTAGGGCTGATGCCCTGTCTAGACAATTTGAGCCTGAGGCTGATAGGGATGAGGTCCCAGTACCCATTATACAGCCTGACCGCATTTTGGCTACCCTACGTACTAGTATCACTTCACCACTGGGGAAGAGATTCTGGCTACCCAGGCTATGGACCCCCAGGAAACCCCGGTGGGCAAGTGTTTTGTTGCTGAGCCATTTCGTACTCGATTACTTGAAACATACCACTCGTCTAAGGCTGCTGGGCATATCGGTAGGGATCAATTAATATGGTCTCTCTCACAATTTTTCTGGTGGTCCTTTCTGAGGGCTGACTGTTCTGCATTTACCACAGCATGTGCCAAGACCCCTAGACACCTCCCTGTCGGCCTAATCCAACCAGTGCCCAATGGTGAACGTCCCTGGTCCCACACATCCATTGATTTCATGGGAGAGTTGCCAGTATCTAGAGGGTATTCATTCACACTGATGGTGGTTGACAGGTTTTCTAAAATGGCTCATTTCGTGGCCCTCCATGGCCTTCCCTCTGCCCAGGAATTGGCTGTTGTTTTCGCTAAAGAGGTGTTTCGGTTGCATGGGGTACCTAGAGTTCTGGTGTCCGACCGTGGGAGCCAGTTCGTATCCAGATTTTGGAGAGCATTTTGTGAACAGATGGGTATTCAACTGTCTTTCTCCTCTGCCTACCACCCCCAGACCAATGGGGCCGCTGAGCGTGCCAATCAGGGACTGGAGCAGTTCCTGCTCTGTTTTGTCACAGATCTTCATGATAACTGGGCCGACCTGTTGCCGTGGGCAGAGTTCGCCAGGAACTGTGCGGTTAATTCATCGTCCGGGAGCTCCCCGTTTCTCATCAATTATGGGTTCCAGCCTTGTTTGCTCCCGGATTCCTTCCAGTCACAACAGATTCCAGCTCTGGACGAGCACATAGAGCAACTCCGCTCCACTTGGGCACACGTTCAGAGGGCCCTCAGTCAGTCTTTCCAGCGCCATCAGCGCCACGCCAATCGTAGACGGCTGCCAGCATTCTCCTTCCAGGTTGGGGACAGGGTATGGCTCCCCGGTTTATTGGCCTGTTCAGGGTGATCCGTAAAATTAACCCTGTCTCATATGCCTTGGATCTCCCTGCGTCCATGCGCATTCATAATGTGTTCCATGTATCTCTCCTGAAACCTCTGGTATGCAACCGTTACACATCTGCTCCTGTGGTTGCTGGCCCGGTAGAGGTAGAGGGTCAGGAGGAATACAAAGTTCAAAGTATCATTGATTCACGCAGATTTAGAGGAAAATTGCAGTACTTGGTCCATTGGAAAGGTTACGGTCCGGAGGAACGTTCTTGGGTTGAGCAAAAGGACCTTCATGCTCCTAAATTACTGCGTATTTTTCACTCTAAATATCCTCAGAAGCCAGGTTCCTCTTCTAGGAGGGGGGGTCTTTGAGAGGGGGGTACTATCATGGTGCCCGTGATTCCTTGTTTTCTATTTTTCTGTCAGTTATCCAATGTGAGGTCCTCATTGGTTGCCCTGTGTTTAGCCCACCCAGTATAGCCTTTATATGCTGGGCTCCTGCACCCTCTCACTGCCCTTTCGTGGTGTTACTGTGCCAGTTCTACGTTTGCTTTGAGGTTTCCAGTGTACCGACTTGGCTTGCCTGACTACTCTCCTGTTCCTGCACCTGTGTACCGACCCGGACTGCCTGACTACTCTTCAGTGATCATTCCTGTGTACCGACCCGGCCAGGCTGACGTTCCTGCTACCGTGTACCGACCCGGATTGGCTGACATTCCTGCTCCTGTATCCTGACCCGGCCTGGCTGATATTCCTGCTCCTGGATTCTGACTCGGCAGTCTCCCGTTGTGGTCCTGGTCGCCTTGGCGACATTCTGACTTCCGGTGCCTTACTTGTTTGGCACCTCTGCCCCGCAGGCTTGCCTAGTCTTCCATTTGGCTTTACAGAGCACCTTGGGCCTAGTCCTCCTTTCCGCATACCGGTTGCCAGTGTTGCCTCCGTGATAGCACCGGTATATTGCCATTGGCTACGCTCTTGAGCCAACTTAAAAATAATTCCTCAATAGTGATCAAAATGTCAGATAAGGGTGGCTCGGTGGTGGTTCTCGATTCTGATTTTTACAAGGGGGAGGCTTTACGTCAACTTAATGATTCTAATACGTATATGTGCGTTGATGGGGACCCTACTTTTATATTCAAATTGAAACTAAGGGAGATTGTAGATGCTGGTGTGGGTATGGGAGTTCTTGTGCCTAGTGAAGCATCTGCTCTTATTCCGGACACTTGCATTATTCCTATTTTCCACCACCTGCCCAAGGTGCACAAATCCCTTATGGCCCCTCCTGGGCGTCCCATTGTTTCGGGTATTGGGTCTTTGCATGAACCTTTATCTCAGTTTGTGGATGTGTACCTTCGGCCGGTGGTGGATATTCTACCTGGTTCATTGCGGGATACCAAACAGGTGTTACAACATATGGCCAACTTAGTATGGCAGAATGGATGTCTTTGGATTACAGCGGATGTCACGGCACTTTATTCCTCTATACCCCACCAGCTGGGTCTTCAAGCTTTGAGGACTCAGCTGGAGCGATTTTCGAGGTATGGCCCTCAATTGATCTCTTTTCTTTGTATGCCAGTCGAGTATCTCCCACAATTTATTTTCCTTTGACGGGGTCTTCTACCTCCAGAGGTGTGGTGTTGCTATGGGGGCAAGTTTTGCCCCCTCTTTCACCAATCTCTACATGAGTTGGTGGGAGAGCACCCACATCTTTGGGGGTGGGGGACCCTGTCGTGGATCGATCTTGTGGTACGGGAGATACATCGATGATTTATTATTCATATGGCAGGGTACTAGGGAAGAGGCTGACAATTTTGTTCAGGGTTTGAACAATAATCAGCTTAATCTCAGGTTTACCCATGTATGTGATGTGTCATTTATACCATTTTTGGATTTGGTGCTTACAGGAGATGTCAAATCTGGAAAGATTTTGACTCAGTATTATAGGAAGCCGGTGGCGGGTAATAGTTTACTCCATGCTAGATCATCTCATCCGAGATTCCAGATCAACAGTTTCTTCGTTTACGCAGAAACTGCTCCTCAGAGATGGCATTTGAGGAAGCGTCTAGGGATTTAACCTCCAGATTTATAGCTAGGGGGTATGATTCCAAACTTGTTGAGAGAGCTTATTATGAAGCTAAGAGGATATCTAGAGATGATCTTTTGGGATCTCGGGATCCTGAAGGGTATTCGGTCTCTCAGGATGATAATGGTGTTAGGTTTATTACCACATATAGTTCTCAATATACGGAGATTTGTAACATCATCAAACGTAATTTACCACTCTTGCAAACTGATGAGAAATTGGCAACTATTTTAAAAACAGGATGTAAGTTTGTAGCCAAAAGGGGTACCACGATTGGTAATTATGTGTCACCGAGTTTATTTACTAGTAAGTCTCATATACCCACATGGTTAAAGTATATAGGTTTTTACAAATGTGGGGCGGTAATATGCAAATGTTGCAAATTTGCACAGGTATCAACAGAATTCGTGAGTACCCGTGATGGACATTCTTATAAGATCAAGAGTTACATCAATTGTAGTTCTGAATACATTATTTACCTCTTCACATGTTTAATATGTTCTATCCAATATGTGGGCAGAACAATACGCCCTTTAAAACATAGAATTAGGGAGCATATTTCACAGGTTGAGAAGGGGAGAAAGGAGTCTGCCATTGCTAGGCATATTTTGGAGCGTCATGAAGGGAGCCTTTCTTGTTTTGGTTTTTGTGGTATTGAAAGGGTCAAGTTACCATGGAGAGGTGGAGATATCCATCAGCTAATTAATCGTAGGGAGGCCTTTTGGATCTTTAAGCTAGGGACTAGGGTCCCATTTGGCTTGAATTCAGAATGGGATGTGAGTCATATTTTTTGATATTTTTTGATATATATATTTTTTACTGGGGGGGTTTCTCTTTGGATGTTCCCCTACTCTTGGTTGGGCTCCTTCTCCTCAAGTCTCGACTTTGGGAAATTGAACTTAGTTCTATGTATGATAAGACATCATTTAGGCTTGGTTGTTGCTCCCTATGTATATTGCTTTTTTGTTTTTAAGAAAGTTTTGAGATGACTTTCTGTTAATTGAAATGTCATAGCGTCTGGATGTATATTTCTTATATATAAAATTATAATTTTTTGGGATGTCCATCACCAATCATCCCTCTAACGATTGGAGTTATTTGGGTGGATATGTGTATAAGTATACATTTATATGGATTCTTTTTGGACCAAAATAGGGATACTTTTACCTTTTTGTTTGGAGTTGGATGTAGGTGTTTGATATCACAATTAATTAAATTATTCTGTCCTCTTAATGTGAGCATTGTACGTGTTGCATGGAGCTAATTAAAATTGCATGTCTCTCTGGTGATTGGATTGCTAGTTTTGATTGACATGCGATTAACCAACAGGATGTCATGTTGTTTTTGTAATTTTATCCAATGGGAATGTTTCTATGTCTTTATTTACACGGTGGGTGTATCTGTTTATTTAGTCTATGATTAAGCGCCGATTGGCGTGAAACGCGTTAGACGATGTCATGAACATCTTGTTGGTGGGGGTCACTGTTTTTCTTGCCTGTCTTTGGATGCCTGCATTTTTTTAACAAGAATAAAGAAGTTTCGAATTTGATTACGTCTGAGCGTCCTTCTTTGCGGAAGCCGGAAGTAGCTGCTACCCATTGTTGTGTTTCAAGATTGGCTACGCTCTGTCTAAACCTGTTGCAAGTGTTGCCTCCGTGATTGCACCGGTACACTGCTATTGGTTCGCTCCACTCTGTCAAAACCGGTTGCAAGTGTTGCCTCCGTTACAGCACCAGTACCTTGCCATTGGTTCGCTCCACTCTGTCAAAACCAGTTGCAAGTGTTGCCTCCTTTATAGCACCGGTACATTGCCATTGGTTACGCTCCACTCTGTCAAAACCGGTTGCAAGTGTTGCCTCCGTGATTGCACCGGTACATTGCCATTGGTTACGCTCCACTCTGTCATAACCGGTCGCTAGTGTTGCCTCCGTGTCAGCATCGGTAGCACTCCTGTTTACTTTAGTGGACTGGTATCACTGTGAACTCAGTCTTTGGCGTTTTCAAGAAGCAGCTTGTTGCCAGAACACATGGGACTGTTTTCCTTTCTTGATGAACGTTAACTCCTACATTGCTGTAACCTGGAAACCTTATCATCTGCCTGACCCGTGTCAGCATAAACTGTTTGTCTCCTATACTTATGCTGGACCTGTGTGGGCCTAATTGACCTGTCGTGTGTCTGTACTATAAGATTTATATTACAGGACCTGTGAGGGTTCTTTATGTATTATTGTATTTAATAAAACTGTGTTTTTATCCTAACTCTGTGTCTGTGAGTCAAACAAACCGTTACAACAGTACCATCTTCCATCTTCATCCTATGAAAATGTCAGGGAACCCAGAAAACCAGACCGAAACAGGAAATTCTGGTAAATAAAAATACCTTTATTAATAACAGAAAATAGCCAAACTGAATGCAGAAAACAATCTGGAATCGTAATCAAAGTACAAGCCAGGGGTCACAGCCAAAGCAGGTAGTCAGACAAGCCAAATCAGGAACTCAGGAAGCAACGGTGTCAGGAACAGAAGGCAAGATCAAGAACCAGAGAAATCAGTCAGCCAGGCCAGGGTCATTCACAGGAACCAGCAACAGCAGGAGCACACAGGGAGGTCATAGACCAGGCAAGGGCAGAGAGATACTGAGCCTGTGCAGCCAAATAGCCAGAGCACAGCAGGAAAGGGCTGGCTAATTGACAGGTAGCCATGGTAACAGAGAGTGACAGACAGTACTAATAAAACAGCTGAGCAAGCCAGAGACAGGGAATGAAAGGCAGAAGTAATCAAACAGCAGAGTACTAGAACAGATTAGCTGAACCATGACAGTACCTCCCCCTTAACGACCTCTCCCCTGCTGGAGAGGACCAGATTTATCGGGGAAACAGGCATGAAAGGCATGGAGGAGGGCGGGGGCGTGAAATCCAAGATCACTCCTCTGGACCATAACCTTGACAGTGAACTATATATTGTAAGCGGCCCCTGGACACACGAGAATTGCTAATGCTCTGAATCTCATATTCCTCATGGCTGTTCACACATAATGGCTCAGGACGAGGCAGTGAGGTAGTGAAGCGGTTACACACCAGCGGCTTGAGGAGTGAAACATGGAACACATTAGAAATGCGCATACTGGGCGGAAGGTGTAAGGCATAAGCCACTGGGTTGATCTGCCGAAGAATATGGAAGGTACCAGCATAATGGGGAGCCAGTTTCTGGGACGGCACTTGAAGGTTGAGGTTGCAAGAAGACAGCCAAAGCCTCTCCCCAACATGATAGGTAGGGGCAGGCAACGGCCTAAGTCTTTTAAAGTTGCATGGACCATTGGAGCAAGTTCTGAAACTGCACCCAAGCGGAACAGTGTTCTCTTAAGTGATCCTCCAATGCGGGAATGCCCTGTGGCACAAACATCTCAGGAAACATGGACTATGAAGCCCATAGTTAGCCATGAATGGGGATAACCCGGAGGACACGTTGAGTGCACTATTGCGGGCAAACTCCGCCCAAGGTAGCAGGTTGGCCCAGTTGTTGTGATGGTTCGAGATGCAGCAATGCAAAAATTGTTCTAGAGCTTGGTTAGCTCATCCCATTGATCTGCGAGTGATAATCAGAAGAGAAGGAAAGCTGAATTTCCAGTTCCGCACAGAATGCCTTCCAAAATCTGGAAAGAAACTGGCTCCCTCAATCCGAGTCTATTACTTTTAGTATGCCATGGAGACGAAAAACCTCTTGCACAAAGATGGAAGCAAGCTCCTGAGCCATGGGAAATTTTTCAGAGGTACACAGTGTGCCATTTTGGAGACTCGAACTACAACCATGCGGGCTACAGTATGGCCATGTGAGGTGGGTAGGTCAACTATAAAATCCATAGACAAGTGAGTCCAGGGGCACTCTCCATTAGGTATAGGCTGTAGAAGACCCACTGGAAGTTGCTGGGGAGTTTTGTTCTGAGCACAGGAAGAACAAGAGGCCACAAATGCAGTCACATCTGATCTGAGACTAGGCCACCAAAACTGTCAGAGACAGACCAGATCATCTGATTCTTGCCCGTATGACCCACAGCCTTGGTGTTATGAAATGTACTCATAAGTCTTTTGCGGAGGTTATCAGGTAAATAACACTTCCCATTAGACTTCTCTGGGGGGCCTGTGACAGGGCTTAGAGAATCTCCTCTCCCAAGGGAGAGGTGAGGTTTGTGCAAATAGTCGCCAGAATGTGGTCAGGAGGAATCACTGGCACAGGCAACGTCTCCTCTTTGGAGGGGGTAGTGAACTGATGTGACAATGCATCGGCCTTGGTATTTTTTGTACCAGGGAGGTACGAAACGATATAATTAAATCTAGGCAGAAGCAGTGCCCACCTGGCTTGCCTGGGTGACAACCATCTGGCCGCTGGTAAATAAGTGATGTTCACACGGGTGTAAAGGGCTTTCCGGAGTAGGACATTGAGACAGGACAGGGCCTACTCCTGTCTCAAACGCATCAACCTTGAGTATAAATGGCAGGGCAGGGTTAGGATGACCCAATACTGGTTCTGAGATAAAGTCTTGTTTCAGGGTATCAAACACCCATATGGCCTCGGGTGACCAATGGAGAGGGTCACTTCCTTTCCTGGTTAAGTCCGAAATGGGTTTCACTATGGATACAACATTTTTAATGAATTTATGATAATAATTAGTGAAATACAGAAAACGCTGTATGGAGCATAACCCAAGAGGACGAGGCCATTCTAATACAGAAGATAGTTTGATTGGATCCATTAAAAAGCCAGCTGTAGGTACATTATATACAATAACGTAACAGACATATTTATCAATAAAACTGACAACATCCTATAGAACATAGACTTGTGAGAATCAGTTTGGCCAAATTCTTAATTCAGACGAATAAGGGAAATTCGACGTCATTCGGTCCGGCCTAACGGCAAAGGCTGGTCATCAAAAAAAGAATGAATCCAAACAGCCCTGGTCCGAAATTTCTTTGGAAATTTGGACGACGGCTTCCCGCGCAAGCTACTTTCCCTTCCTCTCTAGTCCAATTAGCTTCTTCTTTCATGATGTTTTTTTTTCCCTCCCTCTCTAGTCCAATTAGATTCTTTGTTTCATGATGAGGGTTGGACTAATGATACAGACACCCAGACAGCCTGCATTTCCTGTTAGTCCTGTTTTTGGAGCTCAGAGAAGAAGCAGAGAGAAAGTGTCCAGAAAAGCGATTTTACTAGCCAGTCTAGTGCCTTATTAGCCAGTGTAGTGCCAGACTAGTGCCTTATAGCCAATCTAATGTCAGTCTAGTGCATTATTGCCACTGTCAGGAGCAGACAGTTGTGTAGGCAGGCATCCAACATTAGTGTCTTATTGCCACTACGAGTCATTTTTGTTCCTGTTGAAAATAAAAATAGTATGAATTTGTGTAAATAATAATTTTCAGAGTGACAAAGCCAGTCTGACAGTTGTTGTGTAGGCAGGCAGGCATCTGGTATTAGTGTGTTATTGCCACTGCAAGTCATTTTTGTTCCTGTTGAAAATAAAAATAGTAGGAATTTGTGTAAATAATAATTTTCAGAGTGACACAGCCAGTCTGACAATTGTTGTGTGGCCAGGTTTTAAAATTTTAAAACTATTATAGTACTCTACCTACATTATCTGTAATGGATTTGCGTCCTAGTGAACAACCTGATGTTCCTCATCCTGGTACCAGCTGCAGTGACTCAGCAACCACCAACACCACCACAGTGACATTGCTTTCAAGCAGAACTAGCAGCAGCAGGAGGCTAAAGAAGAGGAATGTCAGTAGTATTTGTATTAGTAGTCAATGTCATAGACTCAGCAGCAGCACTTCAAATCAAAAAATAAAAAGGGAACTGCAGGAAGTTCTACCTCTACCAGCAGGGTAGAGAGGTCCAGGTCCTCCTCTGAGGCAAAGTCTTCCTGTCCAAACATACAAGAGGTAGAAGACCTTGATTAATCCCCCGAGCTTGATTTTTCCTCTGCTGCCCATAGTACTGCTCCTGTTTCTCCAGCTACAATTGGCGATGGCCGGCTAGCGAAATGCAAATTGTGTGGCACGGAACCAACACCTGAACAACTACCACAAGTCAATGTTGATAAGTGCAGAAAATGGCACTACTACATATACCAGTGTCACACTCACCACCAGTAGGCAGGAGACAGGTCAGGGGGATCATGCCATATCTGGTCCTAGTAAGAGCAGACAGTCACAGTGTCACGGCCCCGGCTGCCAGGAACCTGAAGGGATGCCGGCTCAGGTTAAGGTGCTAGCGTGCGGAGCTGGGGTGCGAAGCTTGAGAGCGGTGACGGCGTGCCAGGTACTCCTTTGCTGCAGCCGAAGCTGTCTAAAGGTGCTGGTCGCGAAACCAGATTGTTCCACCCCAGTTGAGCCGGGGTGCAACCAGGATAGGAGTACCTAGGAACCGTTGGGTAACCAGGCCGGCAGGAGAGCGAGATACCAGGCAATGAGGGCTGAGCAACAGGGATAGTCAAGCGAAGCCGAGGTTCGAGTTGGGAACGGAGTTCAGGCGAGATCAGGAGCGGAGCCAAAGGTCAATACCGGGAGTGGAGATCTGGAGTAGTCAGGAGCAGAGCCAAGGGTCAATATCAGGAGTGGAGATCTGGAGTAGTCAGGAGCAAAGATAAGGGTCAATATCAGGAGTGGAGATCTGGAGTAGTCAGGAGCAGAGCCAAGGGTCAATATCAGGAGTGGAGATCTGGAGTAGTCAGGAGCAAAGCCAAGGGTCAATATCAGGAGTGGAGATCTGGAGTAGTCAGGAGCAAAGCCAAGGGTCAATATCAGGAGTGGAGATCTGGAGTAGTCAGGAGCAAAGCCAAGGGTCAATAACAGGAGTGGAGATCTGGAGTAGTCAGGAGCAAGCCAAGGGTCTATACCAGGAGTGGAGGTTAGGAATAGTCAGGAGCAGAGGTCCAGAGCCCAGAACCAAGCCAGAGAAATGAACAATGGAACGGGCGCCCAAAGCCTGGGGCAGCCCGTTCAAATAGGAAGGCTGACCAATGGCAAGAAGAGTGAGAGGGGCTCGGCTGGATGCCAAAAAGACATAGGGAAAGGACTGTCCAATAGAACGCCGGGCTCGGCGCATGCGCATCCGTCCGGCTGAGGGCGAGGGGAATCTGCGCATGCGCGGCCCGATCGTCACCGCAACCCGGAAGCGCCGCCGCGAGAGACGCGGCCCGGAAGCATCGGTGACACACAGCTCATCCCAAAATCAGTACAGGACACACTGAAAGATTTTGGTGGGTTTCATTCAAAGGGGATATGCAGTCAGCAGTCCCAAAAAATCAACCGCCTCATTGCACAGCTCATAGTCGTTGGGGGTGCTACTTTTAATTTGGTAGACGGGGAGCCTTTCCAGCAACTTATGGAGGCTGTTGCACCCTGATATAAAATTCCATCTCGCACCACATTTAGTAGCACTATAGTGCCCTCACTATACCGGTCATGTATTGGGCTTTTGAAGGACCTGGTAGGAAAGGCTGGTGGCCAGTCAATGCACTTTACCTGTCATTGACGGCGCATTGGCAGCAGCCCAATGTGTTGCAAGACACATCATTACCAATACCAACAATAAGTTCAGGTGCAGTAGCCAAGCAGGGGCACCTCTCTTTCCTCCTCCATGCTGAAGTAATGGATCAGCAGCATACCTCAGAGAACATTAGCAAAGCACTGCAAAACATGGTGGCGGAGTGGCTAGAAGAGCAGGTAGGCACACAGGCACAAATGGTGTTTGTGGTTACTGATGGTGCAGCTAACATGATAAAGGCTCTCCGGGATGGCAGATTTGTGTGTGTGCGCTGCTCAGCGCATATCCTGCATCTGATAGTTAAGTCTGCTTTCGAGGATGGCAATAACACTGGAAGGTTGTCAGCACTTCTGGAGTCATGCCAACAAATTGCTGGACACTTCCATCGTAGCATCAAAGATAGCCAACTCCTCAGGGGGGAACAGAAAAAGGCAGGTCTCCCAGAGCACTGCCTCAAACAAGATGTTGGGACCAAGTGGAACTCCACCTTAGATATGCTAGAGTGTGTCCTGGAACAGAAAAAGGCAATTCACACAATGTCATGTCACCATTTCATTGGAAGTAACAGAACACTGGGCAGGGTTGACTGGGTCCTGATGAAACAGCTAGTGACAGTCCTCACGCTTTTCCGTGTTTTGACAGAAATTTTAAGTAAAAAGAACGCTAGCCTGGCTGAAGTCATTCCCTTCTTCACACACCTCTCCTTAAAAATTGACGATTTCCTTACCCATCGGGAATGCTTGCCTGGTGCTGAACTTAATATAATTCCCGATGAGGCTGAAAAAGGAACTGCCTTGAAGCATGGAAGAGCGCATGGAAAATTATCCTGAGTTAATGCTTGCCACAATTTGCGATCCTCAAATCAAAGGCAAGATGGCACTTAGTTCCAATTCCCTCACTTGCTGGAGGGAACAATTGACAGCGAGTGTGCGTAAGAGGCAAAGAAAAAACAGAATACAGTCAGAGAAGGCGGCAGAAGATTCTGCAGATGAGCTGGAGGAGTGTGGTGGTCTTCCGGGACCTATCAGTAGCAGCGTCAATAGTAGATATTTTCCATAACAGGATATATACTTAGCCCCCAGTGCTCTCAATTGGCCCCCTAGCTCATGGAGCAAATTACTTTTTTAAAAGTCAACCTGCCAAAGCTGGGTTACCCTGCTCTCAGGTTCAATGAAGATTAGAAAAAAAAAGAACTTCATCTACAATCATCCATAGTACCATAGTACTCTGAGCGCTACAGCTTACCCATCTCTAGAACCATGGTAGGCTGGGCAGAGGACACACCTCTGACTTGGTGGGACACAGGTGGGAATTTAAAGTCTACATTGTTGTCCCACTATACAGGTTGTTCAGCCTTGCACTATTGTTATTCATCTCTTCTAAAAAAAAAAAAAATATGGTATCTATCTACTGAGTTCTACCTGCTCCAGTGTTCTGCAGTTTGCTGCTTGCTACATCTACAATGTTCCTGTCATCCTGAGTCCGCCCTGCACCAGTCATCCTCAGTTTTGTAAGTCTCTTCTAACAAAAGTTTTCTGTATCTATCTAGTGAGTTCTGCCTGCTCCAGTGTTCTGCAGTTTGCTGCTGGCTACATCTACAATGTTGCTGTCATCCTGATTCCACCCTGCGCCAGTCATCCTCAGTTTTGTAGTCTCCTCTAAAAAAGTCTGCTGTATCTATCTATTGAGTCCTGCTCCAGTGTTCTGCAGTTTACTGCTGGCAACATCTATAGTGTTCCTGTCATCCTGAGTCCGCCCCGCACCAGTCATCCTTAGTTTTGTAAGTCTCTTCTAAAAAAGTCTGCTGTATCTATCTACTGAGTCATGCACCAGTGTTCTGCAGTTTGATGCTGGCTGCATCTACAGTGTTCCAGTCATCCTGAGTCCTCCCTGCACCAGTCATCCTCAGTCTTTTCTTCCTTCGAACTTAATTTATTTGTTCATTGGTGCTTGTAGCTAGCTAGCTACAGCCATACTTCATCTACTTCATCCATAGAACCATAAGGCAAAACCTCCACCTTACCCTGTTCCACAGTCTTCATTTAGACCACGGAAATGGTTACATTTATTCTTATTTATTTAATTTTTTTATTGTATATTTTAAAGTATCTTAAATTCGGCCAAATAATTCGGACTATTGCCAATTTCGTCCGAGTCGAACAGGTCCGGAAAAAAATTTGTCCAAAATAGAATTTTACCAACTTTTTTTGACATGCACAAGTCTAATAGTAGAGCCTAGAAATGATAGAATGTTTATACTATAATTACCTCTCCTGTTGCCGCAAACTGAGTGAGTTATTTGGGTTGGGGAAAACATTTATTATTTTTCATAAAATTCTAAGCTGAAAACAGGCAACACACATACAGTATGTACATGCCTGGCTATTGAGAGCCTGCTGCTTCACCGGCTGCCCTACTGCCTGCTTACCAATGACTTTTGTTGGTGTGGCCTGGTCTCTCTTGCCACTACCCGCCCTACGACATTCACCATATGTATTTAATAAAATTAATGGGAAGTTAAGTGGGCGAACCGGTGGGCATGACAAGGCAATTGCCAGGTGCCCCTGAAAATCAGGCTCCCTAGCCCAGTGTCTAGTTGGTCTATTAATAAATCCGGCCCTGTTTCTATATTGTGGGGCATGGGGAATATCACCATTGTGTGTTATTCCCTCATACACTGCCTGACACTCCCCAGTCTTGTTCCCTTGCCCAGGCAGTGTCCATGGGGATTTGTGGCTACCAGTAGGTAGTGGAACAAGGCTGGAGGGGTCAGACAGTGTACATGGGGATCTGTGGCTACCTGTGAGCAGGGGAACAGGTATGGGGTTCTGTGGCTACCAGTGGGCAAGGGAACAAGGCTGGGGAGCAGCTGGTAGCCACAAATCTCCGTGGACTGACCCCCAGCCCTGTTCTCTTGGGAGTGCACAACATGTATGAAATATGATACAGAGCTGAGGGGATGAGTGCCACAGGAGAACACAATGCACATCCCCATAACACTGAAAGTGTTAAGAGAGTGATGCTATTCATGGTGCTGAAAGGATCCTCTTCACTCACCCTACTGGACAAGAGAGAAAGCAGAGAGAGAATGCTCTCAGACTTCAGGATTGTCGTTTTGCTGTTGATGTGCAAGCAGAGGTGTAACTAGAAGCCACTGGGCCCTCGTGCAAAAATTGCCACCGGGCCCTCCCTGGCCACATTGATGTCCCCCCAACCACATTGGCCCTCCCATTGGCCATCTCCACTTTCCACTTCCATATTGCCCCCAATCTCCACATTATCCCCCATCTCCACACTGCCCCCATTGTCTCCACATTGCCCCCAATGGCGGTGTGGCAGGAGAGGTCTGTGCCTCTTTCTGCACAGGCATCTATACAGTTGGAGCTCCCGCACGGTCCTCTCTTCAGTAATGCAGAGTGCTGGAAGATGATGTCATCTCCCAGTGCTCTGCATTACTAGAGTGCCGGAGAGGGAGCTCAGCTGCTAGAGGTCTGTGCCAAAGAAGGCACAGATCTCAGCATGCTGGGGGCACCGGGTGGGGGGTCTTGGGGGGAGGCCAGGCCCCTGAAGTGACTGACCCAGTTGCAGGCCCGACCCCTATTGTTACACCACTGTGTGCAAGGTAGGGCATAGAATTCTGTAAATTAATAGGGACCTTCTCGTCCCCTCCCCATGCATCCCTAAATTTTAGTGCGATGTGGGTTTACATCGAAAACTCAGTGTTTTGAACAAATCAATAAAATCATATCACCACAGTATCAACCTTTAGTGCATCTCCCCCAATGAAATGCAAATGATCGGTCTCCCTCACCTTGCATCCCTAAATCTTAGTGCATATGGCATCGAACCTTAGTGCATCTCCCCTTTGTCTCTTTCTGTCAGTTGCTTTCTCTGTCTCAATCTCTGTACTGCCTCACTCTCTTTTTCATTCTCATGTTCTCTGTTTATGTCTTACACTATTTGTCACACACTTTCACTTTCTCATATGCTCCTCTTTTCTCTCTCTCTCGCTGTCTGCCTCACATTTGGTCTGTCCCATTCTTGCTGTCTTATAACCTCGATTTTGCACGCTTTCTGTCTCTTTCTCTTTAGCTTGCCCTGCTTTGAACCCTCACTCTCTTTCTTGATTTGTCTCTACATTGCGTGCTCTCTCTGCCTTGTGGTGTCTGTTGTGTGCTGTCCCAAATCTGCACTTTTTCTGCCTTGTTCTCTCTCACTGCCTTTTTCTGCTTTGTTTCCCCTCTCTCATATGTGCTCTGTGCCTTGCAATTTCTCTGTCTTGTCCTCCATCGGAGAAACTCAATGTTTTGCGCTGAGGATGATCGGATGTATATTGCAGCAACAGCTAGAGACTACAGATTGCACATCCCGGGATTAGAGGGAACATTAGCTTTGAGTAGGTCATGAAAGAGGTAGGGCCATGGTCCTGGGGGCCAACCTCTTTCAGTGGCCTGTGCTTCTGGAAGCAGGAAAGTGTCATTAACCCTGTGAGTGCCAGAGGGGTATCCAGACAAATGCAAAGCAACTTCTTTTATCCCTTAATTATTCATTAGGCTGCAGCATACATTTAAATCCTATATAGTGTTTCATAGGATTTAAACGGGGATCTTTACCCCTTGAATGACAGACATCTTCAAGTCATTGTAAAGCAATGACCTGGAGATTTCTGTAGCAGTGAAGTGATTAAAATCCCTATTTAGATCAGCTGGAATTGTAGGAATTTGTATTTGTTCCCAGTGGTGCAATTGGTTTGCCCTAGAATCAGAGCTAGATTTATATCCCAGGTGCCCCTAAACAAGGCACTCTAGGCACCCTTAGCTCCACCCATGGCCACCCCCCATTCCTCACATTACCTCACCTTCAGTTACATCCACTATTTTCAGAAAATACCCATGGCTTATAACCAGAAAGTGATTTATTTATATTCATCATCTGAAAACACTGCAAAGAGAAAAAGAAAGACTGAGTTAGAAGGACGGAGAGGAACTGTATGAAACAGATAGTATGAAGATGGACAAATCTGAAGAGAGATAGACATAAGGAAACAGAAGGAAGAAAATATAGGGAAGGAAGAGAGGAGGACTGGAGATGATACTGCGTGAGAAAGAGGGCGTGTTTTGGTGGGTGTGGTTTTGGTGGTGGAGGGGCAGCATTTTATCTTTGGATCCAGGCGGCACAATGTCTTGGGCCGGCCCTGCCAATGAGGACAGAGAGAGAGAGAGAGAGAGAGAGATACATTGCAGGAGAGGAGCACAGAGAAGAGACAGTAGGTGAGCAGGACATAGAGAGGTGACACTGGAGGTGAGGGACACAGACAGAGGGTAATCAGGACAGAGGGCGACACACACCGGAGGAGAGGAGCAGAGAGAGAAAACATGTGTAATGGACAGATGGAGAGGGTAATTAGAGAGTAGAAAATGTGAGAGATGAGGCCAAAGAGCTTACATACTCTGTAATAGGATAAACAGAGGAGATGGGAGGTGAGAGGGCAAAGGGCTGAGGTAAAAGGGCTGAGGTATTTAAGAGGAGTAAAGAGAGGTGATAGTAAATGAAAATGTCTGAAAGGGGCAGAGGGAAGAGATAAAAGTTAAGACAGAGGAGAGAGGGAGGGAGGGAAGACATTAAGTGAGCTGGGGCAGATGGATGGGTGAAAAAGAGCAATAGGAAAACTATTCAATGAAGGGGGTAGACAGAAGGCATTAGGAGGAGGAAGGGAAGGAAGATATTGGTGAGAGGTAAAGAAGAAGAGACAGTAGATGAGAAATGAGGAGAAAGGGGAATAGGAAGGAGATAATGAGAGGTAAAAGACAGACAACATTGAATGAGGTAGAGACAAAAGGAGGGGTGAAAGGGCAAAAAGATTTTTGATGAGAGAGTTAAAGAGAGAAAACAGGGGTGAGGGGAGATAATAAATACTCACATTGAATTGAATAAAACATACAGAACTAACAAAATCACAGGGATAAAAACTGCTGCCTCTATATAGCGTCCGATTTTGATTAATATTTTCAGGAATGATGGTATTTTAGCTTAAAGTTAAAAAGAAAGAAACAGTCATTTACAGGCAGTCAGAAGATGCAAATCTTTCAAAAGAAAAAAGATATGTGCAAACATAACAGTTGTGGGAAAACTATTTTTTACTCATTTCCCCTTTCATGTTACTTACTAACATGATTTTGCAAATAGAATAACATGTTTATTTCTGATTACTGGTCACCCCGGCCATCAGGGCTGCTATCAGGGGCTACAGACAGTACACACTTATTGGGCCCAACCAAGGAGGGAGCCTAACTCCCCATAGTGCAGGGGAGCCTGTGTCAAAAAAGGGCCCCTAGCAGCTAGACTGCTGTATCTTTTTGGGGTGATGAAGAACTTGAGAGCACAGCAGGAGCACTGTCCTCCACCACCATGATGGAGCTGTATCACGGTCTCCTCCCTTTAACCAGATACCTCAGTGCAACCTGGAAGTATTGGATAACAGGCCATGAAACTGATTCACCATGGTGCTACATGACATGGAGTGAAGGACAGAGCAAATTCAGTGCACTCAAGTTCCATGGTCTCTACAGAAAACAGAAAGATAGAGGGGCTCAGGCAATGTATGTGGGGGATCTGTGACTAACAGTGGAATCATGCTGGGGGTGGGTCAGGCAATGTATGTGGGGACTGTGAGTACCAATGGAACCAGACAGGGGGCCACAGTGTATGTAGGGATCTTAGACTACTAGATGAACCATACTCCCAGTATGTAGGGATTTGAGACTACGAGCAGAACAAGGCTGGGTGTCAGACAGTGTATATGTGGAACTGAGACTACCAGCTGACAGAGGAACAAAGTGTCACACACTGTGTGGGGTGGTTGAGGCAGAGTGCAGAGCAGGGGTGCAGCAGAATGTTAGTTAAATGCCAGGCATGGGGTGGCTTTGTTGTTATGTTTGTACTGGGCCTCAAGATTAGAGTGACCAGACCTCACCTTTAACCAGGGACACATATAAAAAATGCATACTGCATGGCTGCTTTAATTTCACTGCAGTCCTGGAATATGCTGCCTATTTCCTATGTGTCCCTGGTTAAAGGTGAGGTCTGGTCAGCCTACTCAAGATTTTGGAATGTCAGCCCTGCGTGCTAGATGTGAAAACAATGCCTGAGAGCAAATTTAAGTGGTGGTTCTATTCACAATAAATTACTTCTGCTTCTGGGAACACACTGAAATCAGATTTCCATTGATTATTTTTTTTCTGCAGTGGGCATGGAGAAATGTACTATTACATATTATTAATCACTTGAATACTAAATAAGTGCCTATCATACATATTCACTATGCATAGGAGACCTCTCTAACATTCATGGCGTTAAATAGGAGATTTCTGTACACGTGTTTGTGTGCAGTGCAGAGAGGATTGAAGAGTCTCATCGTGTTTCACAGGACTCCTCAGTAAATACCAGCCATAGGGTCTTATGTATAAAGGCAAAGCAATCAATTATGGAGGCAATCCATCTTTTATGTAGGGGACAAATAAAAATATTCCTTTAATCAAAATGGGCCTTTTAACACCTTGAATGCTGGAGAGGTCTGGAAGCTTATTGGTAAGTTTAGTAATTTTTATTTGTCCCCTATAATGTGGATGGTTTGCATCAAAAATGCCCCAGTTTGCCTTCATACATAAGGTGCATAGCGTTTAACATAATAAATTACTGCTCCTAATGTGTTATACAGAGACTGATTATAATATAAATATTTCACTTATGTCATATGGGGAACACAGGAACCATAGGGGTGTAATGTCCCCTCCTCCACAGGGCAGGACACTTATTAAATGAAGGACAGAGACTCCCTTCTTTACTTCCCACTTTATCCCCAAACTTCAGTTTCATGTGAACTGCAAAACAGCAGGCTGGCACTGTTCTCTCTTTTTAGTCTTCTTTTTATTTTTAATTTGTTATGAGGCTGTATAATCCCCTATTAGGTGGGCTCCCATTAACTGGCGTCTATGGAGTTGGTTTGCCCAGGTCACAGGTATATTCCTGGACCATTTCCTTGTGGAGGATGACTTTATTACAAGTCTATACCTCATTAGTGAACTTCTGAGGTTCTGAATTGATATAATGGGAGTGGAAGATGGAAGACTGGAAAGTTAACTCTTTCAGTGCTGTGGTCCTTACTACTATGTCCCAGCTTTTACTTGGCACCCACTAAAGAGTGGTGTTTATGCCTTATAGAACTCGATCCTTCTCTGTTTTGTGCCTACTATGATTATAAAGGTGGCTGCCTTCAGTAGTTTGGGTTTCTTAACCCCTTATGTAATGTATGCTGCTTAAACCTCAGTTTACAGACTCTCTACTTTCCTTTGCAGTTATCCTTATTCTATTCTTATTTTTTTACATCACTATGTATTTTAGCTTTATTTCTATTCCTAATTCATTTTTCTGTTATTGTTCCATAGGAGTGCATTGTGAATCTTTACAGGGACATATCTCTGCACTCGTTTCACCTACAAGGGTCAGAGTATGCTCAAAATGAGTCACTGGTCATGCTCTATTGCATGGTCAGCATGGGGACAGTGTTCAGACTACTGCATTTTGCATTTTTAAAATGGCTGGTGGGCCACTGTTTACTTGGTTTATGCAATGGAAAACTATACTATTCACAATCCCCTTTATTCCTGGGTTTTCTGCTTAGCACAAGGATTTGGCAGCCATCTTACTACTCCCATTGCATAGGCTAGGCTTTCTTCTCTATCACTCCAGTTTAACCCTTTGCAGTCAGAAAATCACATTTTGGGGTATTTATGTGTATTTTCTCTTACTTTCCTAATTCTCTGGACTACCAGTGGCGTGCCTGTCAGGAAGGATGTGTCTCCTCAGTCCTTCAGCCTTCCTGTTGATCAGTATATGTATCTCCTCAGTCCTTCAGTTTTCCTACTATTCTGGCCTTTTTACCAGATGGTGTCAACAAGGGTCTTAGTCTGAGTTCTATTAAGGTTCAGATCACTGCCCTCTCTTCTTTTTCAGAAGCGGATTGTCTTTTTCTCTCTGATGCCAAAGACTTTATTCAGGGAATGACCCACTCCTACCTAACCTTCATGGATCCTTCTCCTCTATGGGACCTGAAACTGGTATTAGGAGTTCACCAGATGCCTCCTTCTAAGCCTCTTTAATCTTTTTTTTGCATCTTATGACACTTCAGATGGCCTTTCTTTTGGAAGAGTGCCCGAACTGCAAGCTCTGTCATGTACATCCCCCTTCCTGTTTTTTCTCCAGGACAAAGCAATTATTCGTATTCTCAGAGGTTTTTTTTGCCCAAGGTTGTTTTGCCCTGATCCGTCTACTAAGTAGAAGAAAGAGTTATGTCTGCTTCATGCAGTACGTTGCCTAATGTACTATGTTCATCGCATGGAGCCTTTCAAGAAAACATACTCTCTGTCATTCCTGAGGGTTCCAAAGCAGGCCAGGCTTCCTCCAGTAACCATTGCTTCTTGGATCAAGGGCACTATCTGACAGGTGTCTCTGCTCAGGAGAAAACATGCTCCTTTCCAAGTCCTGGCACACTACACCAAATCTGTGAGTGCCTCTTGGGCCTACAAGAATGAGGCCTGTGCTGAATAGCTGTGTAGGGTGGTGACCTGATTGTGTTTACATATCGTCAACAAACATTAAGGTGTGCAAGTCTGGTGTCTGTTGACACCTGAAGTTTATATGGTACCAGTTAGACCTGTGGAATACCATTCTCCAGTGGAGGTTTTTTCCTCTTTGCCCTGCCAGGAATCATGTTGGATGCTTTGTTATATCCCTATGGTTTATGTGTTCCACATTGGACTAAGAGAACAAAAAAGGATTTTAGTGGATCTTTTTCTCTTAGTCCATACAGTATACAGGACTTTTTCCTGGAGAAAAAATCACATGGTTTAAGTCCCTGAACAGAGGGATCATCTTGGGGTCTTTGTTCAAGGAGATTCCCTTCTTTTTTCTTCTATTTGTTTTCTTTCTGCTACTTTGTTAGATGTGAAATTGAGGGGCAGGGTAAAGGAGTAGGGAAAGAAAGGGATCTCTGCATCAAAGGCCCTGGAGTGCCTCTTCCCTCTGGAGGAAAGAACTTTGTCCATCTCATAGATTTTGTGTTCTGTATGGACTAAGAGAAAAGGATTTAATGGCAGGTTCACTAAAAACCCGTGGTGTTTAATGGCAGGGGAGAGTATTGTATTGTATTGAAAATCATTAATTATAAAAATAGAATACCTTTACGACGCACTTTAATCTTCGGGACTCGTTTACCAACAAATTCAGAAATGAGTTTCATTGCCTCCGCATGTTTGAGGTTAAAATCAAAAAAATAATTCCTTTCAGATTTTATTTCACGGTAAAACATCTCATTTGCTCTGAATTCTGGGTCTAGACAAGAGATAGACAATTAGGTATATTCCACAAACAACAGCAGCATTACACATAGGGATAATGCACTACAAAAATAAGAGCATTTCGTGTGCAAACCAACTGTACTGTAGGGTTAAAATACAAATTCCAATGGATTTAAATGGGGCTTTTAACTCTATGGAGGAGATTCACTAAGCGGTGATAAAGAGGTGATAAAGCAGAGATGACTTCTCCAGTGTATTACTTCTCCAGTTCCTATGTTATTCTATGGAGCCTATGCACTAAGATTTCTTCATCTTTGGAGAACTTAGTGAATAGGCTCCATAGAATAACATAGGAAGTGGAAGTGATAAACTGGAGAAGTCATCTCCGCTTTATCGCCTCTTTATCACTGCTTAGTGAATCTCCCCTTTGAATGTTAGAGAGGTCTCCAATGCATTGGGAAATCCCATTTAAATTAGTTGGAAGTTTATGAATGTTTACTTGTTCCCTATGGTGCATTTGTTTCATTCAGATTTGCTCCATTTTACCTTAGTAAATCATCCTCACTGTGCACCCTGCTCTCACTTTCACCCCTGTCATCTCCTTCACATTCACACTTTTGGTCTGTCAATCTTTCATTCTGTTTCTCTGTTGTCCATGTTTGAGTGACAGAGGGGAGCCCATACCACTGCAAAGCAATGCATTGCTTACCCCTCTGGCACTCAAAAGGTTAAATGAAATATGTCCAACATTTTGTTTGGGGCGGAGTTATTCAACAGTATTGAAGCTCTTATACTCCTCAAGCCCCAGCTCTGTGTCAGGGCTATGCAAGCCTCCACTGAACATCTGGCCCATGTTTTAACACTTGCAGCACCAAGCCCAGGAAATGAGGGACAAACTTTGTGAGGTACACCTTAAAAAGATCATGCAATACATGTGTGTGTGTGTGTGTGTGTCTGTGTAGATGATTATCATATTCTATGGAGATTTGTCAGTGTCTCACCTCTCTCACAGGGTGCAGCAGAATAACAGATTTAGACACTAGAGGGCACTGTTAATGTAAAAAACTGTAATAACTTTGAAAATACATATTTACCAGCAGCAGGAGTGCTGTTGTTTCACAAATATAACTAATGGAGGCAGATCCCCAGGGAAGGGAATCAGGCTGATAAGCACTTAACTGCCCTCTTAAAGGTGAATTATGCAGGTACAGGAGTCACCCCGAGACCCATTTCTGCTACAACATGAGTAACTAGAGCCATGTCTATCTGAGGTGACGTACTGTCTGATGCCATTAGGGCATCTAGGGCTCAAACCCCTCAGGCTTTAAAGCATCACCCCAAAGCCCATACAGATGTGACAGAACAAGAAGTCTGCTCAGGAACAAAATGCTGACAAGCCCACCTCTGCATGACTTGGAATCGTGGTCCGTCTTTACCCACAGGGGGCTGATTCAGTCTTTTTCAAGACACATGGAAATCTTCTGTGACAGACCAGAGAGCTTTTAAGGTTGTTTTGGAAGGGTACCACAAAGATCTCAAGACCCTTCCACCTCACTGTTTATTTTTGATTTAGGCATGTCTTTTTATAGACATAGTATTCTCCCTGTTGGAAAAACAGGTGCTAGACCTGTTCCAGCTCATGAATGTTTCACTGGATTTTATTCCAATTTTTTTTGTGGCTCCCAAAAGGATGATGGCTGCCGTCCTATTCTGGACTTGAAGTGTCTCAATCAGTATGTGCTAGCTCTGTGCTTCAAGATGGAATATTTGCGATTTTTTATCTCTGCCATGTGTCCGTGATAACATTTTGCTTCTCTGGATCTCCAGGAAGCCTATCTGCAAATCCTGATTCATCCAGACCATCTGTGCTTTCTACTCTTTGACAATACCAGTTCACCGCTTTCCCCTTCGGGCTACCTCCAAGGTTCTTTACAAAGTTCATGGCTACTTTGGTAGCCCAGTTCCATGCTCAAGGTATATCCTTGACCCCTTACTTAGACAAGCTTTGACTCAAGGCTCAATGGCAGATACAAGGGGTACATTTAAGAGAAGATTATATGCATGTCAAACAGAAGGGAACATATAGCATACCTACCAACATTTCAAATGGCCAAAGAGGGACACTTGTTTTAGGGGGTGTTGCTGGGGGCATGGTGGTGGGCAGGACATTACCAATAATGTTTAGGTTATTTCATGAACTACTCAAAGAGGGACTGTCCCTCCTAAAGAGGGACACTTGGGAGGTATGATATAGGGTTATGCTGTGTATTAGTAGGTAAAACAGTAAGTTCTGATAAACAGATTAATACCCATTTAGATTGGGAAGGCTAATATAATTCTCAGATTCTTGTTTATTAAGTGGCATAGCTTGAACCTCATGGACATTCTGAGGCAAATCTATTGCACTACAGGGGAGAACTAAAATTCACTTTCATTTAAATGGTGATTTTAAGCCCTTCAGTTGCTTCACAATATGCTTGAGACCTTTCTAGCATTCAAGGGGTTAAAATCCCCATTTAAATCAATTGGAGTTTTTTTAACTTTTTAGTTCTTCCCTGTAATGAAACTGGTTTGCCACATAATTCCTTCACTTTTCTTTTGAACATATGACCTTAGAATGCTACATCTACCACTCCACAGGGAAGTGAAGGACAGACACAGACAGATAGACAGACCCATGAAAATATACACAGAAGCTTATTCTCTCTCATTCCCCCCCACAGACATCTCTCTCACTCTCTCCTTGTCACTCTGTGTCTGAACATACCGCCTGGATCTTGCAGGGGATATGGAGTCACCTCTTTCTTCTCCTCCTCCTTCTTCTCCTTCTCCTTCTTCCTCTTTTTCTTTGATGTTCTGGTTTCTGTCAATGAAGGTTCAAGGGAATAAAGGACAGTGAATGAGTCTACAGTGTCTGCTCATATCTGAATATATTTCATATTTCATCACTTCTTCAACAAACAATTACACCACACAATACATTGGGTTGTTTTATTTTAAATACCATGGATTCCAGCTTGTATCTATAATCCTAAACTTAGATGTTTAATACAGGAGTAAACTATCCAGTGTGGACACAATTAGGCTGTTTGGCTAATGCTGTTAATGAACTGAGATTGTCATTTTATATATATATATATATATATATATATATATATATATATATATATCACTTCTGATAATCAAAATGTTTTATGATAATGTGAACCCGTAAGTACTGGCAAAAGCAGGAATAGCGGCCTCCTCAGGTCATATATAAGACTAGATTTTGGGGCTACAGAAAACAAATGGGGTAATTGACAGAGGCTAGCGTGGAGTACAAGGTATTTAAGTGTGTATAATCCCAGATGACTTTTAGGTCTGACTGCTGGTTTAAGTTGTCTCCTCTTGCACGTTCATCACTATTACTCCCACTCAGACATACACATACACACACATAGAAGCAGACACAGACATACACACTTATATGTCCAAGACATACACACATTCTCTCTCTATCCCACAAATATGCCTGTATTTTTCACCAACACATTTTCTTATTCTCACAGTATCACTTCCTCTCTCACTGGCACACTAACATTTATTTGTCATTGCGGCATAGAAAAGGGGCAATATTTTAGTTGTACCCCCACTGGAACATTCTAAAATAAAGAGAAGAGTGAATGATTTACAGGATGTATCTGCTCATATTAACACACAGTTCTTATCCAGAAGTCTCTCTTGTACTCTCCTATTGCCTTTGCTTCCTCCAGGATGGGTCTTGTTTAACCCCTTAAGGACAGATGACGGTCCTAACTATCAGTGGTGTTTGTGTTTTAAATACCCGTTGTGGTCTTGGCACATCATGGGTTTTGTGTTCACAGGGCTCCTGGGTAAAGACGTAATCACAAAGGATTGGTCAGTTCCAGCCTCACATTTGGTGAGCCGGCTCACTGAAGGATGTCTAAGCAGTCCTTAAGGGTGATCCAACCCCAGGACATCTGGAAGTTAAGGGGTTAAATCAAAAGTGAATGTATTCATGATTTAAATAAGTAGCTAGTCAATTGAATAATAGTTTTCTATATTTTCTTAATAAAAATGAATTCCTGTTAATTGAGTTGTTGATCCTGGAACTGAATCAGGGTTTTACCACATCACATCCAGCTCTTAACCCCTTCAATACTAGAGGGTCTCCATCGTATTAAGAAGAAATGCACAGGGGACTTCACTAGCATTCAAGGAGTTAAATAATGGTGGGTTATGTACACATATACATAGATTTACCAATAAAATAAATGATTAGCCACTATGTCCAGAAGCAGTTGTCTGGCACACCAACCCTGTGTGTGTATGTATATGTGTGTGTGTGTGTGTGTGTGTGTATGTATATGTGTGTGTGTGTGTGTGTGTGTGTGTGTGTGTGTGTGTGTATGTATGTGTGTGTATATGTATATGTGTGTGTTTGTGTGTGTGTGTATATGTATATGTGTGTGTGTGTGTATGTATTTATGTGTATGTGTATGATAGATATATATATATATATATATATATATATATATATATATATATATATACACACATTGATATAGATAGATAGATAGATAGATAGATAGATAGATAGATAGATAGATATACTAGCAATGTGGGATGGATATATAGGGAATTAATGCACACACACAGATGCAAGACAAACACACACAGAGACACACACGCAAATGCATGTGAGGAACACACAGGCACACACACACAGAAGTGAGTCATAAGGGGGTGACTTATGTGTCATTGTAATGAGTTTGTGTTTGTATTTATGCCTCCACTGTGGCATTCATTCATATAGTTGAAATGCATGTGGTAATTGCACATGCTATGGTGGAAGGGGGATCGTGCTGGCTCCCGGGGTGTGAGTGCAAGTGAGTTTGTGAGTGTGAGGCATTCATTCAAGTAGTTGAAATGCCTGTGGTAATTGCACATACTATGGTAGAAGGTGGATCGTGCTGGCTTCCAGGGTGTGAGTGAGTGTGAGTGCGAGAGTGAGTGATTGCGTGTGAGTGATTGCATGTGAGTGATTGCGTGAGTGTGTGTAATTGAGTGAGTGTGAGAGTGAGTGAGTGAGAGGGTGTATGTGAGAGTGAGAAAGTGTGAGAGAGTGAGTGAGAGAGAGTGAGTGAGAGTGTGTGTGATATAGTGAGAGTGAATGTGATAGAGTGAGAGTGAGTTTGTGACTGAGAGTGTGAGTGAGTGAATGAGAGAGTGTGAGTGAGAGAGTGTGAGTGTATGTGATTGAGTGTGTGTGTGATTGAGTGTATGTGAAGAGTGTGAGCGTGTGAATTATTGTGAGTGTGTATGATTGAGTATGTGTGAGAGTATGAGTGAGAGTGTGAGTGTGTGTGTGTTTTTTTGTCTGATGTGTGTGTCTGTGGTGTAGGAGCGAGTGGCAGCCATTTTGTTTTTTCAGTTACTTGGATAGTGGTGGGCGGGATGGATAGTGGGGGCAGGCCAACTCCCTGCATGATTAAAATCACTCCCCCATTGAATCACCCACTGGGAGCAGTAACTTCTTTGCTTTTCAATGCTTTGTGTACCCCCTGGCACTCAAAGGGTTAAGTTGAGGTAACATAGCAATATAACCCACAGTGGGTCTTCAGTTGAGGCAGCGTAGAAATATGCTGAGGGAACAAATAGAAAGTGGTGTTTGAGGCTTGCCCTCTGTAACATACAGCAAAGCATCTCTCTCCCTTTAAGGAGAAAGGGCGGGAATCAGGAAGTGGAGGAGTGACAGTTGAAAACAGACAGTTAGTGAGGATGACTGAAGAGATGAAAAGAGTTAAAGAAAAGAGTTGTTATTAAAGGGATAGTAATATTTAAGTATTACTAATCCCTATAGCAAAGTACTACTAAAAAAAACATATTGCCCCCAGTGTCATCTTTCAAACCTTTATGATTTGAGAGATGAACGCTTCTAAAGTTGCCCTCTCCCTCCCCCTTCCCCATAGTCAGCATGCTAGCTGAGTGAAGGGAAGAAAGTTACACGACTTTCAGGCGGCTCTCCAGCAGAGCCGGATCGCGTTCCTAAAACGGAAAACTGTCACTGAAATGGTCTTCTACGTGTGCTTGGTTTGCAAGCACACGTAGAAGACCATTTTAGTGAAAGTTTTTTTTTTAAGTAACGCGATCGCGGCTCTGCTGCAGAGCCTCCTGATGATCTATGACCGGATTTCCCTTCAGTCAGCTAGCATGCTGACTGCGGGGAAGGGGGAGGGAGAGGGCAACTTTAAAAGCCATCATCTCTCAAACCATAAAGGTTTGAGAGATGACACTGGGGGCAATACGTTTTTTTTTTTAGTAGTACTTTCCTATAGGGAATAGAAATACTTAAGTATTACTATCACTTTAAGTTTATCCCTGAGTTTGTATTTTATGGAAACATTACACCCTCGTACTGACACAGAGTGCATGGAGGGTTACAATTATCTGTGGGAGGTGAAATAGTGTGTTTGTGGGGTCATGATCCTGAGTGAGAGTGTGAGTGGACCAGGAGAAGTTATCGATATCCCCTACTTCAGAAGCGAGTGGCAGCTATATTTTTTTTTGTCAGTTGGATAGTGGTGGGCGGGCCAACTCCCTGTATGATAAACATGCCCCCATTGAATCACCCAATGGGAGCAGTAAAGTCCCCATTGAATCACCCAATAGGAGTTGTGTCTCCTAATGAGACATATATTATGTAATGAGGCATTCTGTTCAATGTGTGTTTGTTTTCTGAGGAGACATAAATTATGTTCTGTTTGTGAGGTACCATAAATTATGCAATGAGGCTTATTCTTTTATATATATACTAGTTGAACAGCCCGTTACACGGGCCACAGTGCCACTGTCACCCGGTCGCGGGGCAGTCAGGCGCAGTGGTGACTGCCCTCGCCGCGGCTGATACAGTGCGTTACACACGAATTAGCAAATTATTATATAGGATAGAGATATTTATATATTTATATATATATATATATATATATATATATATATATATATATATATGTGTGTGTGTGTATTTATGTGTGTGTGTGTGTATATGTATAGATAGGTAGGAAATGAACCGTAACTCTCAGGACTTAATAAAAATAATAAAGAGTTTTATTAGATCAGCTTTTCGATTATTTCATATAATTTTCCTCGGGATATCCATATAGTGCAACAGTGCTCCCTTAAATACCCTCTGTGTTCAAAAAAGGCACCAGATCCGGCTTCTCCAGCACCCTTATGATGTCAAAATGACCTGACCAATCAAACATTAAAATCCAGACTACTGTAAAAAGCAGAGATTCAGTATCAGTGAATACATCAGATATTATATATGTATATAGCAACATAGCTATATAAATACAACTGCACATAAGAGTCACTCGGATCAAAAAAAGGAGGTCATTGATAAAGGAGAAGAACAAATATCATGTATATAGTCTGCTCATAAAATATGATCAAGATTATGCCAATCATAGCTCTGCAATGTGACCACCAGTTAGCCGGCGCATCGCAGAGCACAGTGCACAAAGTCCCATTCATATCACAGGACAAAGTATTACAGGTTAGTTGATGGAAATCATTAAACAACTGACTGGAACCCAAAGATGAGACTATATTGAGGGTAACAGCAGTGATCCCCATTAGGGTAGTGCTGTGCAAGCCAGCATACTATACAGAAGACCACCCCCGGAGGTAAGAAATTGTCATGTTGATGTTATTCTCAGATTGTGAGGAGTTCCACATCTCTCTGTATTCAGAGTACCCAAGTTAGCAAAAAAATTAACAGGCAACCAGTCAATATAATCAATGTGCATTGTGTCTGTAAAGTGGAAATAGTGCTCGGTTAAGGAAATGTTCACCGTAGCTCCGCTGTGCAGGTGTTGACCTGTCTGCATATCGCAGAGCACAGCGGACACCAGCAAAACTAAACCAGATGTCATGAGGGTGCTGAATCGAGAACATTGATTATGTTGACTGGTTGCTTGTTAATTTTTTGCTAACTTGGGAGTCTGAGTAGAGAAATGTGGAAGTCCTCAAAATCTGAGAACAACATTGAGACGACATTGGCTTATCCTCCAGGGGCAGTCTTCTGTGCTGGCTTGCACTCCGGCACATTGCACAGCAGTACCCTAATGGGGATCTCTACTGTTACCCTCGATATACTCACATGTTTGGGTTCCAATCAATTGTTTAATGACTTCTATCAGCTAACCTGTAATACGTTGTCCTGTGAAATGACTGGGCCTTGCATTGTGCTCTGCGATCTGCTGGGGGTTGCATCACAGAGCTATGATTGGCATCATCTTGATCATATATTTTGAGCAGACTACAGATATATTTCTCCTTCTCCTTTATCAATGACCTCCTGTTTTTGATCTGAGTGACTCTGTGTAGTTGTATTTATCTAGCTATGTTATTACATATGATTTCTGATGTATTCACTGATACTGAATCTCTGCTTGTTACAGTAGCCTGGATTGTAATGTTTTGATTGGGCAGGTCATTATGAAATCACAAGGTTGGTGACTTTTTTGCACACAAATAGTATTTAGGGGAGCTCTGTGCCCTACATGGTTATCTTGAGGAAGATTATGTGAAATAATCGAAACGTTGATTTAATACAATGCTTTATCATTAAGACCTGAGAGTTCCTGTTCATTTCCTATCTGTCTATTGGCCTTTGGATGTAGCACACAGGCAATTGTCCCTCGAAAGTGTGAGTGCCTCCTTTCCGGGATATATATATGTAATATATATATATATGTAAGTGTGCAATCTGGTCAGCAGTGGGCCTGAAGCCACAATAAAGAGCTAGGCTCAGCCTTCTCCTTCCTCTCTGAAGAGGAGTGGGATCTTCCTCCCCCTGGTGGGAGGAAAATAAAGGGCAAATAGAGTAGGGGAAGGTAAGAAAGGGGGAGGAGTTGTGGATATACCTATTGCTGTTTGAGTGAGATTCATCAGTATTTACCTTTTTGACTTTCAAGTCCACCAAGCTGTTGATTAGCGCTTCTAAAAATCGGACTCAGGAGAGGTGAATCTGTGGCAACTGTTGTGCCTACAGCAGGAGAGGGTGGAATCTCCGTTTCTGGAAAAAAAAGTGTTAATCAGGATGCAACAGAGACACTTCTGGGTCCCTAATGGTTCACCCTTGGGATTGTCTATCATTCTCCTACCCACCCACCCTGTGTATGTATTATATATATATTTTTATTATCCTATATAATAACGATGAAGTCATGTGCAGTAGAGACTGCCTGCGCCGCGGCTGACACAGAGCTGGACACTCCTTTGGAGCGTATGACTGTCCCGCGACCTGCTGGCAGTGGCACTGTGGCCCGTGTAACGGGCTCTTCAACTAGTTTTATATATTTTATATATATTTTATTTTATATAGATATATATTTTTTTCTCGAAATGTGTGTGTCAGAAGCTGTCATGCGCAGTAGAGACAGCTGCGCGCACTGCAGTCATGCGCACTACAGATTGCCTGTGTCGTGGCTGATAACGGAGCAGGGATCCAAATTCAGTACGTAGTCGTCTCTGCGCACTGAAGGTGAGCAGAGAGGACTATGGTCTGAATTCAGAGCTACCCGCTCCGTATCAGCCACTGCACGGGCAGTCTATACTGTGCATGACTGAACTGTGGCCATTGCTGGGTGGCACTGTGGCCTGTGTACACGGGCTCTTCAACTATTATATATATAAATTAATGTTTATGTGTGTGTGTGTGTGTGTATATATATATATATATATATATATATATATATATATAAAAGAATAAGCCTCATTGCATAATTTATGGTACCTCACATACAGAACATAATTTATGTCTCCTCAGAAAACAAACACACATTGAACAGAATGCCTCATTACATAATTTATGTCTCATTAGGAGACACAACTCCCATTGGGTGATTCAATGGGGACTTTACTTCTCCCATTGGGTGATTCAATGGGGGCATGTTTATCATACAGGGAGCTGGCCCGCCCACCACTATCCAACTGACAAAAAAAATATAGCTGCCACTCGCTCCTGAAGTAGGAGATATCAGTAACTTCTTCTGGTCCACTCACAATCTCACTCAGGATCATGACCCCACAAACACACTGTTTCACCTCCCACAGATAATTGTAACCCTCCATACACTCTGTTTCAGTACGAGGGTGTAATGTTTCCATAAAATACAAACACTCAGGGATAAACTTAATAGCAACTCTTTTATTTAACTCTTTTCATCTCTTCAGTCAACATCACTAACTGTCTGTTTTCAACTGTCACTCCTCCACTTCCTGATTCCCGCCCTTTCTCCTTAAAGGGAGAGAGATGCTTTGCTGTATGTTACAGAGGGCATGCCTCAAACACCACTTTCTATTTGTTCCCTCAGCATATTGCTATGCTGCCTCAACTGAAGAGCCACCGTGTGTTATATTCTTATGTTATCTCTACTTAACCCTTTGAGTGCCAGAGGGGTACGCAACGCATTGCAAAGCAATGTGTTGCATACCCCTCTGGCACTCTAAGGGTTAAATAAGGAGAAGTTACTGCTCCCACTGGGTGATTCAGTGGGGAGTGATTTAAATCATGACAGGAGTTGGCCTGCCCCCACTATCTAGCCTGCCCACCACTATCCAAGTAACTGAAAAAACAAAATGGCTGTCACTCTCTCCTACACCACAGACACAAACACATCAGACACACACACACTCACACACACTCATACTCAATCACACACTCTCACACAAACTCAATCATACACACTCAATCATACACACAATAATTCACACACTCTCAGCACTTAACACCCTCTTACCCCATTGTATGTCTCCCTTTATCCATTTAGACTGTAAGCTCCTTGGGGCAGGGACCTCTCTCCCATTGTTTCTATGAATGTCGCACTTATTTCATCCCCTCTTATTTATTGTAACATATGTCTATTGTAAGGCGCTGCGTACACTGTGTGGCGCCATATAAATAAAGATACATACATACATACACTCACACTCTCTCACTCACTCTCATACAGCCTCTCACTCACACTCTCTCACAATTACACATTCACACTCAATCACACACATTAACACACTCACGCAATCACCCACACGCAATCACTCACTCTTGCACTCACATGCACTCATTCACACTCACTCACACCCTGGGAGTCGGCACGATCCACCTTCCACCACAGTCTCACTCACACTCACTCACACCTCGGGAGCCAGCACGATCCACCTTCTACCATAGTATGTGCAATTACCACATGCATTTCAACTACATGAATGAATGCCACTCACTCACACACACTCACTCACACCCCGGGAGCTAGCACAATCCACCTTCCACCATAGTATGTGCAATTACCACATGCATTTCAACTATATGAATGAATGCAACAGTGAAGGCATAAGTACAAACACAAACTCATTACAATGACACATAAGTCACCCCCTTATGACTCACTTCTGTGTGTGTGTGTGTGTCTCTCTGTGTGCCTTTGTGTTCCTCACTGTGTGTGTTGCATGTCTGTATCACACTATGTGTCTGTATGTTGTGCATTGCATGTATGACTGTGTCGCTCTTTATGGATCTCTGTGCATGCGTGTGCATTTGCGTGTGTGTCTCTGTGTGTGTGTGTCTTCCATCCGTATGTGTGCATTAATTCCCTATATATCCTGACGGGCAGCGCCGTCCCACATTGCTAGTATATATATATATATATATATATATATATATCTATATATATATATATGTATGTGTGTATGTATGTGTGTGTGAATATATGTATACTTTTAGTAAGCAAAAAAATGAGGTTTTATTGGTCAACATTTCAGTCCTCACAGGGACCTTTCAAATGGCTGAGTATAGATAGTCACTGAGCACCAGAATGGAGCCCAAAAAAGCAAATGACATCATATTCATGCAGTTTACCACTGACTGCACGATCTGACATCACCCCTGGGTGAACAGAATATACATACATAATATCTGGGGAAACAATACAGAAAACTATTAAACAAAATAAAATATAAAGAAAATTACCATATTGAAGGAGCATGTTGGCTAATGGAGTATTTACCTTTTTGTCTTTCATTTCCACTGCTCTGTTGATCAGCATTTGAGAAAATCTGCTTCAGGAGCAGTGAATTCATGGCAACTCTTGTGTCCGCAGCAAGAGTGGGTGGAATCTCCATTTCTGGAAAAAATAAGTGTTAATCAGGATGCACAGAGGACACTTCTGGGTCCCTAGTGGTTTACTGGAAAACAAGAACACAGGCGCAAACCATCTAAGAGTAGTCTATATGTGGAGATGGTAGAAATATATAATCATGAATCTACTTACAAGACAAATTCTTGTAAGTGAGTCCCATAAGGAAATCAGTGGCAAACTCTTCACCAGTCTGGGGATATAACAGTATGTTCACACACTCCTGTTTGGATGATATCGATGAGAGTTCTAAATCCAAATGAATAAATGTATCATCTGAGAGAGTATCTGTGTCTAACCCACACAAACAAACCCCCTGTGATGAAACAGACTCACCAGATAGCCGCATTATGCCATACGTTTAAAGCGCGATCTGGCTAATGAAGCAGGAATCAACCAAAGTAGACAGGTGTATTGTATAAAAAGTTCAAATACTTTATTGATAATAGCCCATTAATAATAGCCCTATGCGTTTCGTGAGTGCTAGGCTCACTTTGTCAGGGGATATAAGCAACGTATACATAAGTAGGCATATTTATACTAACAATATACTGAAGAATTTGCATACGTGACTTCTCCTCGGAGCTCCCATCCCGCCAAAGCTCCGTCCAAACGAGGCCCCAAAACAGAGCTCAGATCCATGCCTCACTCTGAGTTGTTGCCTCACTCCGGATGTTGCCACGGCAACCGAGACGCTCCGAGAGAGAACAACGTGTGGCATGCGACTTCAGAACTGAAATTGATTACAGATTAAGAAAAAAGAATAAATGCATAAAACCTGAATATTCACAATAGAATACCATCCTAATCATGGTTTCAAACACATAAAGTCCAACGTGTCTCAATTTAATTTGTACTTGTATAAGATCTATATTTAAGGATTACTGTTGTAATATTCCTGTACATATGCAAACAAACAGGATGTTCAAACATAATAATGAATGATACACATCATACCACATCATACTCACCACGCACAATATTCATATGCAAATGAATACAAGTGAATACCTTTATGCATGAGGTGTAGCATAGCGTGGAACAATGCGAGACATATACAACAGCATGGTCCCTATAAACAGCTTCATATAAACCAATCTTATAATGGAAAAAAGGGAACTGAAAAATATATTATAATAATGATACAAAATAGATCCATACATAAAATATTAATATAATATTGTGTATGCCCATCAAGGGACATACTCCCTCTATAACATATTGTATAAAAGATATATAGTATCTAAAACTTGGTATAATAAAATATGTTCATAGAAAGATCTGTATATATGGAATAATGGATGTTTTCTTCTCTTAAATGAAAATATGTAGATTTCAGAAATGGTGGTTATTCTTGGAGGAAATTACTGACCTCAAGTTCTTCGTTGAGGCCTTTTGGTGTTAATGTATCTAGAGTGTAGATCCAGTATGCCTCACGTCTACATAGGGTAGGGAATCTATAAGGGTTAGATGAAGGGATGTGTTCTATCCCTATAACCTTAAAATTTTCTAAACCACCTTTAGCACAGGTATTAAAATGTCTCGGGACTAAATGATCCTTAGATTTTTTTACTATTATGATATCTATGTTCCTGAGCCCTATCTCTCAATGCTCTTGTGGTCCTGCACACATATTGGATACCACATCCGCAGGTAAAGACATATATCACTACAGTTGTTTCACAAGTGATCATAGTCTTGATTTTGTATATGTTAGAGTTTGAATAGCTTTGTACATTCACAATTTTATTAGACAGAAACTTGCAATTTGCACATCTACTGTGAAGGCATCTAAAATTGCCCACTGGGAGATTAGAATTAAAAATACCTTTTTGTGTGGCATTCTCATCTTTTTTGATGTTTTTAGGACGACTTTTTGCCACATATCCACCTATACTTTTTTCTTTTTTGTATGTAATTTTGGCTTTTTTCGTTAGTATACCTTGTAAAGGTGGATCTTGTTTTAAGATTTCCCAATGTTTTTGGACAATACTGTGTATTACACTGGATGCCCCATTATACTCTGTAATGAGCGATGGAGGTCTCCGGTTTTTACGGACCTGATTTTTCTCTTTATGAAGAATAGCTGCTCTGTCTAACTCAATTGCTCTTTTATATGCAGAATCTATGACCGAACTTTTATGGCCCCTTTCCAGGAGCTGTTGTTTCAGTTCTTCACTCTTTTCTATATAGTCCTGTATATTACTGCAGTTTCTTCTTAGCCGATGGGATTGGCCAAAAGGAATATTGGTAATCCATTTAGTATGATGGCAACTGTCCGCCCTAAGATATTGGTTTCTTGAGACCTCTTTTTAGAGATAGTACTGATGATCTGTTCCTCCGGGGTTCCCACTAGTTTAAGATCTGAAAGGTTGATTTCCCGTGTGTTGATTTCAAAAGTGAACTGTAACCCCATATCATTATTATTGAAAGTATTTATGAAAGATTTTAATTTGTCTAGAGACCCACTCCATATGATAAGTATATCATCTATGTACCGGCCATAGTAGACCAGGTCTCCCCCCATCTCTCCATGGGCCATATGGAAAGATCCTCCCACAGGCCCATGAAAAGGTTGGCATATGAGGGGGAAAACCTGGTCCCTATGGCTGTACCCTTGATTTTCAAATAAAAATCCTCCTGGAACTCAAAATAATTATGGTTAAGAATAAAAGAAACACATTTGATGATAACAACATGTGCACACAACAAATGGAATTTATCAGCTTCCAAAAAATATCTAACAGCTTGTAGACCCAAAATATGGTCTATACAAGTGTTGAGTGCTGAGACATCTAAAGTAGCCCAAATAAATCCTTCTTTCCATATAATGCTGGACAGAGAGTTCAAGACATATTGTGAATCTCTGATGTAAGATGGCAACTTTACCACTTGTTGCTGTAGAAAAAAATCAATATATGCTGATAGATTGGAGGTAAATGAACCAATACCAGATATAATTGGCCTCCCTGGGGGATTTTTACTGTTCTTATGCAGTTTTGGAATGTGGCAGAAAAATGGGGGATCAGCATGTTCTTTATAGATATACTGAAATTCCTGCTTGTTAAGTATGCCTTCTGTCCAGCATTACATGGAAGGAAGGATTTATTTGGGCTACTTTAGATGTCTCAGCACTCAACACTTGTATAGACCATATTTTGGGTCTACAAGCTGTTAGATATTTTTGGAAGCTGATAACAACATGTGCACACAACAAATGGAATTTATCATCAAATGTGTTTCTTTTATTCTTAACCATAATTATTTTGAGTTCCAGGAGGATTTTTATTTGAAAATCAAGGGTACGGCCATGGGAACCAGATTTGACCCCTCATATGCCAACCTTTTCATGGGCCTGTGGGAGGATCTTTCCATATGGCCCATGGAGAGATGGGGGGAGACCTGGTCTACTATGGCCGGTACATAGATGATATACTTATCATATGGAGTGGGTCTCTAGACAAATTAAAATCTTCCATAAATACTTTCAATAATAATGATATGGGGTTACAGTTCACTTTTGAAATCTACACACGGGAAATCAACCTTTCAGATCTTAAACTAGTGGGAACCCCGGAGGAACAGATCATCAGTACTATCCATAAAAAAGAGGTCTCAAGAAACCAATATCTTAGGGCAGACAGTTGCCATCATACTAAATGGATTACCAATATTCCTTTTGGCCAATCCCATCGGCTAAGAAGAAACTGCAGTAATATACAGGACTATATAGAAAAGAGTGAAGAACTGAAACAACAGCTCCTGGAAAGGGGCCATAAAAGTTCAGTTATAGATTCTGCATATAAAAGAGCAATTGAGTTAGACAGAGCAGCTATTCTTATTAAAGAGAAAAATCGGGTCAGTAAAAACCGGAGACCTCCATCGCTCATTACACAGTATAATGGGGCATCCAGTGTAATACACAGTATTGTCCAAAAACATTGGGAAATCTTAAAACAAGATCCACCTTTATAAGGCATACTAATGAAAAAAGCCAAAATTACATACAAAAAAGCAAAAAGTATAGGTGGATATGTGGCAAAAAGTCGTCCTAAAAACATCAAAAAAGACGAGAATGCCACACAAAAAGTTATTTTTAATTCTAATCTCCCAGTGGGCAATTTAGATGCCTTCACAGTAGATGTACAAATTGCAAGTTTCTGCCTAATAAAATTGTGAATGTACAAAGCTATTCACACTCTAATATATACAAAATCAAGACTATGATCACTTGTGAAACAAGTTTTGTGATACATGTCATTATCTGCGGATGTGGTATCCAATATGTGTGCAGGACCACAAGAGCATTGAGAGATAGGGCTCGGGAACATAGATATCATGTTAGTAAAAAAATCTAAGGATCATTTAGTCCCGAGACATTTTAATACCTGTGCTAAAGGTGGTTTAGAAAATTTTAAGGTTATAGGAATAGAACACATCCCTTCATCTAACACTTATAGATTCCCTACTAGTGTTGAGCGAGCACCGCGATGCTCGGGTGCTCGGGTGCTCTGACCGAGCACCCCCTGCTGCTCGAGTGCTCGGACGAGCACCCGAGCCCCATTCAAATGAATGGGAGCACTCGAGCATCAAACCAGGCACCCCCTGCTCTGATGAGCGGAGGGTGCCTGGTCAATGTCCCCCTTCATCTCCGCTATGCCCCTCTTCCACAATGTCCCCCTTCATCTCCTCTATGCCATAGAGGAGATGAAGGGGGACATTGTGGAAGAGGGGCATAGCGGAGATGAAGGGGGACATTGTGGAAGAGGGGCATAGACTCTATGCCCCTCTTCCACAATGTCCCCCTTCATCTCCGCTATGCCCCTCTTCCACAATGTCCCCCTTCATCTCCTCTATGGCATAGAGGAGATGAAGGGGGACATTGTGGAAGAGGGGCATAGCGGAGATGAAGGGGCACATTGTGACAGACGGGCATAGCGGAGATGAAGGGGGACATTGTGGAAGAGGGGAATAGAGTCTATGCCCCTCTTCCACAATGTCCCCCTTCATCTCCGCTATGCCCCCTTCATCTCCGCAATGCCCCTGTACCTCCATTCCCTGGTGGTCCAGCGGAGCGTCTTCGGATCTGTGCCTCTTCCGGCACAGATCCCCGCAACCCGAACATGTCGGGCGAGCACATGGCGGTACTCGTACGAGTACCGCCATGTGCCGAGCAGAGCGATGCTCGAGCCGATCCGAGCATCGGCCGAGCACGCTCGCTCAACATTATTCCCTACCCTATGTAGACGTGAGGCATACTGGATCTACACTCTAGATACATTAACACCAAAAGGCCTCAACGAAGAACTTGAGGTCAGTAATTTCCTCCAAGAATAACCACCATTTCTGAAATCTACATATTTTCATTTAAGAGAAGCAAACATCCATTATTGCATATATACAGATCTTTCTATGAACATATTTCATTATACCAAGTTTTAGATACTATATATATTTTATACAATACGTTATAGAGGGAGTATGTCCCTTGATGGGCATACACAATATTATATTAATATTTTATGTATGGATCTATTTTGTATCATTATTATAATATATTTTTCAGTTTCCTTTTTTCCATTATAAGATTAGTTTATATGAAGCTGTTTATAGGGACCATGCTGTTGTATATGTCTCGCATTGTTCCACGCTATGCTACACAGCATGCATAAAGGTATTCACTTGTATTCATTTGCATATGAATATTGTGCGTGGTGAGTATCATGTGGTATGATGTGTATCATTCATTATTATGTTTGAACATCCTGTTTGTTTGCATAGGTACAGGAATATTACAACAGTAATCCTTAAATATAGATCTTATACAAATACAAATGAAATTGAGACCAGTTGGACTTTATGTGTTTGAAACCATGATTAGGATGGTATTCTATTGTGAATATTCAGGTTTTATGCATTTATTCTTTTTTCTTAATCTGTAATCAATTTCAGTTCTGAAGTCGCATGCCACACGTTGTTCTCTCTCGGAGCGTCCGGTTGCCATGGCAACATCCGGAGTGAGGCAACAACTCAGAGCGAGGCATGGATCTGAGCTCCGTTTTCGGGCATTGTTGTGGCGGGATGGGAGCTTCGAGGAGAAGTCAGTTATGCGAATTCATCAGTATATTGTTAGTATAAATATGCCTACTTATGTATACGTTGCTTATATTCCCTGACGAAGTGAGCCTAGCACTTACGAAACGCGTAGGGCTATTATTAATGGGCTATTATCAATAAAGTATTTGAACTTTATATACAATACACCCATGTACTTTGGTTGATTCCGGCTTCATTAGCCAGATCGGGCTTTAGACGTATGGCACAAGCGGCTATCTGGTGAGTCTGTTTCATCACAGGGGGTTTGTTTGTGTGGGTTATACACAGATACTCTCTCAGATGATACATTTATGCATTTGGATTTAGAACTCCCATCGATATCATCCAAAGAGGAGTGTGTGAACATACTGTTATATCCCCAGACTGTTGAAGATTTTGCCACTGATTTCCTTATGGGCCTCACTTACAAGAATTTGTCTTGTAAGTAGATTCATTATTATATATTTCTACCATCTCCACATATAGACTACTCTTAGATGGTTTTCCCATGTGTTCTTGTTTTCCAGTATTTACTATGTGTGCGAGGTGCGGCTAAGGACAACACACAAAAACGGCTGTCACCAAGAGAATTTCTATTGATGGACTCTAAATATTGGGTGTGATTCCTTTTGAATTTTATTGTTTTTACATATTGTAGATCAGTTGTGGTGCGCTATTTGTATATTATTTTATCTCCCTAGTGGTTTACCCATGGGTTGCCTATCATTCTCCTACCCACCCTGTGTGTATGTATATATATATATATATATATATATATATATATATATCCACATACACACACACTAGTTGAAAAGCCCGTGTACATGGGCAACAGTGCTGGACGGTCGTGGTGTAGTCAAGCGCAGTAGAGACAACTTTTAGCAAATATAACATATATATATATATATATTATATATATATCCCATACAATAATTCTCTAAATGTGTGTGTCAGAACCCGTCATGCACAGTAGAGATGGCTGCGTGCACTGCAGTCATGCGCACTACAGATTGCCCGCTCTGTGGCTGATATCGGAGCGGGGCTCCAAATTCAGAAGGTGCGCAGAGAGGACTATGGTCTGAATTCGGAGCGCCCCGTTCCATATCAGCCCAGGCACGGGCAGTCTATACTGTACATGGCTGCGCCACGGGCGTTGCTGTGTGGCACTGTGGCGAGTGTACATGGGCTGTTCAACCAGTATATAATAATTGAATGTTTATATATATGTGTGTGTGTGAATACATGTATACTTTTAATAGACAGAAAAATTAGGTTTTATTGGTCAACATTTCAGTCCTCACAGGGACCTTTCTCAAGACAACTAAATGGCTGAAAACCCAGAGTATTAATAGTCACTGAGCAGCACCCAAAAACACTAATGATGTCATATTCATGCAGTCTAATCACTGACTGCAAGAACTGACATACACCTGGGTTAATAGAACATACATACATACATAATATCTGGGTAAACTATACAGAAACCATTCAACAAAATAAAAGAGAAAGAAAATTACCATATTGAAGGAGCATGTTGGCTAATGGAGTATTTACCTTTTGGTCTTTCATGTCCACGGCTCTGTTGATCAGCTTTTGAGAAAATCTGCTTCAGGAGCAGTGAATTCATGGCAACTCTTGTGCCCACAGCAGGAGTGGGTGGAATGTCCGTTTCTGGAAAAAATAAGTGTTAATCAGGATGCACAGAGGACACTTCTGGGTCCCTAGTGGTTTACCCATGGGATGCCTATCATTCTCCTACCCACCCTGTGTGTATGTAAGTATGTATGTATATATATACATACACACACACACACACACACACACACACATACACACACACTAGTTGAAGAGCCCGTGTACACAGGCAACAGTGCTGGCCGTTCGTGGTGTAGTCAAGCGCAGTAGAGACTGCCTGTGTTGCGGCTGATACGGAGCGGGGCCCTCTGAATTCAGACCGTGATCCTCTCTCCGTTCAGTATCGGCCGAGTCACAGCAATCTCTACTGCGCATGACTGCAGAAAACTTTACTGCGCATGACTGCATCGTTACAAACTTTTAGCTAATATATATATATATATATATATATATATATATATATATATACTAGCAATGTGGGACTGAGCTGCCCGTCCGGCTATATAGGGAATTAATGCACACACACGGATGCAAGACAAACACACACACAGAGACACACACGCAAATGCACATGCATGCACTGAGATGCATAAAGAGCAACACAGTCATAGACACATACATGCAATGCACAACATGCAGACACATAGTTTGATACAGACATGCAACACACACAGTGAGGAACACACAGGCACACACAGAGACACACACACAGAAGTGAGTCATAAGGGGGTGACTTATGTGTCATTGTAATGAGTTTGTGTTTGTACTTATGCCTCCACTGTGGCATTCATTCATTCATGTAGTTGAAATGCATGTGGTAATTGCACATACTATGGTGGAAGGTGGATCGTGCTGGCTCCCGGGGTGTGAGTGTGAGTGAGACTATGGTGGAAGGTGGATTGTGCTGGCTCTCGGGGTGTGAGTGAGTGTGTGTAAGTGGCATTCATTCATATAGTTGAAATGCATGTAGTAATTGCACATACTATGGTGGGAGATGGATCGTGCTGGCTCCCAGGGTGTCAATGTGAGTGAGACTATGGTGTAAGGTGGATCATGCTGGCTCCCGGGGTGTGAGTGAGTGTGAGTGAGCGCGAGAGCGAGTGTGAGTGACAGCGTGTGAGTGATTGCTTGTGAGTGTGTGTGAGTGAGAGTGTGTGTGAGTAAGAGTGTGAGTGAGGGTGAAAGTGTGTGAGTGTGTGATTTTGTGTGAATGAGGGTGTGAGTGAAGGTGTGAGGGTGAATGTGAGTTAGGATGAGTGAGAGTGAGTGAGGGTATGAGTGAGAGTGAGTGAGGGTGTGAGTGTGGGTGTGAGTGAGAGTGTGAGTGAGGGTGTGAGTGAAAGTGAGGGTGTGAGTGTGAGTGACAGTGTGAGTGAGGGTGTGAGTGTGATAGTGAGTGAGGGTGTGAGAGTGAGTGAGGATGTGAGTGAGGGTGTGAGTGAGAGTATGAGTGACAGTGTGACTGAGGATGTGAGTGTGAGTGAGGATGAGTGAGTGTGAGTGAGGGTATGAGTGAGAGTGAGTGAAGGTGTGAGTGTGGGTGTGAGTTAGAGTGTGAGTGAGGGTGTGAGTGAGAATGAGGGCGTGAGTGATAGTGTGAGTGAGGGTGTGAGTGACAGTGTGAGTGAGGGTGTGAGTGTGAGTGAGGGTGTGAGAGTGAGTGAGGGTGTGAGTGAGGGTGTGAGTGAGTATGAGAGTGAGTGTGTGAGGGTGAGTGAGGGTGTGAGTGAGGGTGTGCATGTGAGTGAGGGTGTGAGTGTGAGTGAGGGTGTGAGTGAGGGTGTGAGTGAGAGTGACAGTGTGAGTGAGGGTATGAGAGTGAGTGAGGGTGTGAGTGAGGGTGTGAGTGAGAGTGACAGTGTGAGTCAGGGTGTGAGGGTGAGCGCGTGAGTGAGTGTGAGGGTGTGAGTGAGTGACAGTGTGAGTGAGGGTGTGAGAGGGAGTGAGGGTGTGAGTGATAGTGTCAGTGAGGGTGTGAGTGAGGGTGTGAGTGAGTGTGTGAGAGTGAGGGTGTGAGTGATGGTGTGCGTGAAGGTGTGAGTGAAGGTGTGAGTGGGGGAGTGAGGGTGTGAGTGAGTGAGGGTATGAGTAAGGGTGTGTGGGTGTGAGTGAGGGTGTGAGGGTGTGAGGGAGGGTGTGAGTGAGTGAGTGAGTGAGTGAGTGAGTGAAAGTGTGAGGGTGTGAGTGTGTGAGGGTGTGAGTGAGAGTGTGAGTGAGGGTGTGAGGGTGTGAATGTGAGGGTGTGAGTGATGATGTTAGTGTGAGTGAGGATGTGAGTGAGGGTGTGAGTATGAGTGAGGGTGTGAGTGTGTGTGTGAGTGTGTGTGTTTCTGGTGTGTTTGTGTCTGTGGTGTGGCAGTCATTTTGTTTTTTCAATCACTTGGATAGTGGTGGGTGGGCTGGAGGGGGTGGACCAACTCCCTGTATGATAATCATGCCCCCAATGAATCACCCAATGGGAGCAGTAACTTCCCCACTGAATCACCCAATGGGAGAATGAGGCATTCTGTTCAATGTGTGTGTGTTTTCTGAGGATAATAGATGAGAGTTGGTACCGTGTTAGCCGTAGAAATACAGAGAAGACATAAATTATGTTCTGTGTGTACATAAATTATGCAATGAGGCTTATTCTTATATATATATATATATATATATATATATATATATATATATATATCCCATACAATAATTCTCTAAATGTGTGTGTCAGAAGCCATCACACGCAGTAGAGATGGCTGCATGCACTGCAGTCATGCGCACTACAGATTGCCCATGCTGTGGCTGATACAGAGGCGTAACTAGAAGCCACCGGGCCCTGGTGCAAGAATTGCCATGGGGCCCCCCCCGCCCACATTGGCCCCCTCATCCACATTGCCCCTTCCACAATGCCCCTTCATCTCCACATTGCCCCCTTTATCTCCACAATGCCCCTTCCACAATGCCCCCTTCATCTCCACAATGCCCCCTTCATCTCATCTCCACAATGCCCCTTCCATCTCCACAATGCCCCCTTCATCTCCACAATGCCCCTTCCACAATGCCCCCCTTCATCTCCACAATGCCCCCTTCCACAATGTCCCCTTCATCTCCACAATGCCCCTTCCACAATGCCCCCTTCATCTCATCTCCACAATGCCCCCTTCATCTCCACAATGCCCCCTTCATCACATTTCCCCTACCTCCAGTCCCTGGTGGTCTAGCGGAGTGTCTTTACAGATCTGTGCCTCCTTCTGCACAGATCTCTGCAACCGGATGTCATCTCCCAGCGCTCTGTATTACTACAGCAGCGCGCCGAGTGGGAGCTCAGGTAAGTGACTGCTGCGGGTGAGGGGGTCGCAGGTGGTGGCCGGGCCCATGGAGTGACGGGCCCGGTTGCAGGTGCGACCGCTGCAACCCCTATTGGTACGCCACTGGGTCTGAATTCGGAGCGCCCCGCTCCATATCAGCCCCGGCACGGGCAGTCTATACTGTGCATGGCTGCACCGCGGGCGTTGCTGGGTGGCCCGTGTACATGGGCTCTTCAACCAGTATATAATAATTGAATGTTTATATATATGTGTGTGTGAATAAATGTATACTTTTAATAGGCAAAAAAATGAGGGACCTTTAGGGTCTCCAGCCTAAACTGGAGCAGAGGAGACAACACTCAAGGTGGATTCAAGCCAAAGAAGATTTATTCCAAGTCGGTTTCTACATCACCAAACGTTTTCGGTCCATACAAGGACCTTCATTAGGGTGTCCTTGTATGGACCGAAAATGTTTGGTGATGTAGAAATCAACTTGGAATAAATCTTCTTTGGCTTGAATCCACCTTGAGTGTTGTCTCCTCTGCTCCAGATTAGGCTGAGTACACCTTTATCTATCTATCTATCTATCTATCTATCTATCTATCTATCTATATATATATATGGTTCTTTTCCATGATTCATATGGATTGGTGTCTATGCTTAAGTCCATTGCTGCACCCGATTGGGATACAGCATGTTTCATGTTTCGTTTTGCCCTGGCGCCCAGCGGGTAAAATGGTATGGGTCTGTCGCCCATGTTGAATTAACTTAATGATGTACATAGGTATTTGACCCCTGTATTTTTGTCTATTTGGGCTCAAGATGCGCCGCACGTACAGTTTTGGAGACTTTGGCTAAATTATGAAACTCGTTATTATTTAGGTATGGATCTCTTTAAGGCTCCGGATACATGTATGTGTGGCGCACCACTCATTATGAGTATATATCAGAAATGTTGTCTTATTTACTTTTTGACTAAACAATGTTTGCTTTCCAGCGATTTTATGGACAGTATTTGTATAACCCTCAAATTTGGACACTTATTTTGGCCAGAAAATGTGTTGCTTGGCCAATGGTGCCCAATTGAGACTTAGTGCTTCAGCGCTCTGTGTATTAACATGGATGGATTTCGGGTAACATTTGTATTATATTGAATAGAGGTGTTTCCCTGCTGTGGTTGAGGAATACTGCTCTACAGTTGCAGTTCTAACTGATCTCCGATGATTAGGTACACATGGGACTCCGTTGCATTGCAACGCCAGTTGTGACATTTATTATTCTGGATCGGTATGAGCTGTGTGATTGGTATATGAGCGTATTCGTCTACATTAACTAGTTTCATGTTTAAGAGGGATCGTCTAAGTATGTATAAGAAGAGAAAGCGCCATTTCAAAAAAAAGGGCATACAGTTCCCATGAGCCTTTCCTCTACCTACATTGACAACATTAATAACAGTTGGTTAATTTACTCTTTATTATGCGGCATGGGTTCTGTTGTAGCCACATTATTTTAATTCTTTGCTTTTTGAGCATTTTTTATATGTTTTTCACGGGTGTAATTAGAGAAATGGGCTGATGTATTAGGTCCATAGATGATGATGTCATCATGTACTTACACACGCCATGTTTGGCGCCACTGAGGGTATTTGAGGTATGTTTGTTCACTAGTTACTTTGTCTTGAGAAAGGCCATGCTAAGTGGCCGAAACATTGACAAAATAAATTAACACTTTCATTAAGAAGTCCTGTGAGTGCTGCTTTAATTCAATTTTGTATATATAAATATATATATATATGTAATATAATATAATATAATATATGCGGGTGTGTGCATGTGCCTCTGCATGTCTTGTGTGTGTCTTTATATACTCCCTAGGAACACAAGACATCTGTCTGTGAAGTGTGAAACTAAACTTCTTCAGTGTTATCCTCTGGATTTGGTAGGCAGCCGTTGGCTCTCTAGTTGTCTGGGACTACAATGCACAGTCCCTAATACATTGAGGGCCACTGTATCATTCAAGGGGTTACAAGTCACCAGTTCCATTCACTATCGCCTGGCAGTCATCTCATGACATACAAAATACAAATAGGCTCTTAACCACTTTGATGCTAGAGAGGTCTCAATAGTATTGAGATGCAATGTACTGGAATCTTCTTTAGCATTCAAGGGGCTAAATAATGGTGAGTAACGGGTTATGCAAACATATAAATAACGTTTACCAAATTATTATATACACTGGTAAATAAAACAGTGGTCTGGTGCAGGGACCTTGGGACTGCTGAAGTGCCCCTCAAAATGTGTCACTCTAGGCAGTTGTCTGCCTAATGGGAAATACAACCCAGAGCCTCACAGACATTTTCTTCCCCATGTCATTCTGTATTTTATATCATACCTGTTTTAACTGCTGTTGCTGGAACCAGTAAAATAAGCCAGATAAAAATCATTGTGTTAGCCATCATGTTGCTGAAGCACAAAATAACATTTCATCTGTTGTGGTGATGTTATATTCATGTGAATCACAATATCCTCTATGACATCATAAGCACTGACCAACTGCCAGAATTCCCCCAGCTTCAGTCTAGTGCATGTCAGCATAACTGTCACATTTTAAAGCACACCATTAGGCATATAAATCCAATGATTATTATATAAACTGATCAAGTCTCTCTCAACTAGCATTAACCCTCTGAGTACCAGAGAGACATCCAACACATTGCAAGACACTGCATTGGATACCTTTCTTAAATGTTTTACCAGTTGTGGAGCGAACCAGCTTTATCATGGGGGGGATCTCACCACAAATTTAAATTTATCTTTTAACTCCTTGAATGCTATTTATGTCTCCAACACACTGATTTATAATGTATTGGTGACCTCTTTAGCATTCAAGGGGTTAAAGGGATAGTAATACTTCGTTTTAACTTTATTTTATTTTGTAGGCATTAAAAAAACATGAAGAACGATATAAGTCTTATCTCTCAAACCTTTATGGTTTAAGAGATATTCACAAGCAAAGTCTCCCCTCCCGCCCCTTTTTCCTAGTGTAAGCCATCTCGTCTCAGATGTGAGTCTGGTTGTACGACCAGACAGATAACAGAAGGGGACACTCTTCTTTGTATGAAAACAATGAAAGCCCTTCCCCCCTTGACAAGTTTTTCAGCTTTTTTCCTTATCTTAATTGAAGATTGTCCCTCTCTGCAGTCTACCTGGGCACCTCCCTTCTGATTTTGCTGAATAGGGGGGGGATACTTTGCTTGTGAATATCTCTTAAACCATAAAGGTTTGAGAGATAAGACTTATATCGTTCTTCATGTTTTTTTATCTCCCTAGTGGTTTACCCATGGGTTGCCTATCATTCTCCTACCCACCCTGTGTGTATGTATATATATATATATATATATCCACATACACACACACTAGTTGAAAAGCCCGTGTACATGGGCAACAGTGCTGGACGGTCGTGGTGTAGTCAAGCGCAGTAGAGACAACGTTTAGCGAATATAACATATATATATATATATATATTATATATATATGCCATACAATAATTCTCTGAATGTGTGTGTCAGAACCCGTCATGCACAGTAGAGATGGCTGCGTGCACTGCAGTCATGCGCACTACAGATTGCCCGCTCTGTGGCTGATATCGGAGCGGGGCTCCAAATTCAGAAGGTGCGCAGAGAGGACTATGGTCTGAATTCGGAGCGCCCCGTTCCATATCAGCCCAGGCACGGGCAGTCTATACTGTACATGGCTGCGCCACGGGCGTTGCTGTGTGGCACTGTGGCGCGTGTACATGGGCTGTTCAACCAGTATATAATAATTGAATGTTTATATATATGTGTGTGTGTGAATACATGTATACTTTTAATAGACAAAAAAATTAGGTTTTATTGGTCAACATTTCAGTCCTCACAGGGACCTTTCTCAAGACAACTAAATGGCTGAAAACCCAGAGTATTAATAGTCACTGAGCAGCACCCAAAAACACTAATGATGTCATATTCATGCAGTCTAATCACTGACTGCAAGAACTGACATACACCTGGGTTAATAGAACATACATACATACATAATATCTGGGTAAACTATACAGAAACCATTCAACAAAATAAAAGAGAAAGAAAATTACCATATTGAAGGAGCATGTTGGCTAATGGAGTATTTACCTTTTGGTCTTTCATGTCCACGGCTGTGTTGATCAGCTTTTGAGAAAATCTGCTTCAGGAGCAGTGAATTCATGGCAACTCTTGTGCCCACCACAGGAATGGGTGGAATGTCCGTTTCTGGAAAAAATAAGTGTTAATCAGGATGCACAGAGGACACTTCTGGGTCCCTAGTGGTTTACCCATGAGTTGCCTATCATTCTCCTACCCCCCCTGTGTGTATGTAAGTATGTATGTATATATATACATACACACACACACACACACACACACACACACTAGTCACACACACACACTAGTTGAAGAGCCCGTGTACACAGGCAACAGTGCTGGCCGTTCGTGGTGTAGTCAAGCGCAGTAGAGACTGCCTGTGTTGCGGCTGATACAGAGCGGGGCCCTCTGAATTCAGACCGTGATCCTCTCTCCGTTCCGTATCGGCCGAGTCACAGCAATCTCTACTGCGCATGACTGCAGAAAACTTTACTGCGCATGACTCCATCGTTAGAAACTTTTAGCTAATATATATATATATATATATATATATATATATACTAGCAATGTGGGACTGAGCTGCCCGTCCGGCTATATAGGGAATTAATGCACACACACGGATGCAAGACAAACACACACACAGAGACACACACGCAAATGCACACGCATGCACTGAGATGCATAAAGAGCGACACAGTCATACACACATACATGCAATGCACAACATGCAGACACATAGTTTGATACAGACATGCAACACACACAGTGAGGAACACACAGGCACACACAGAGACACACACACAGAAGTGAGTCATAAGGGGGTGACTTATGTGTCATTGTAATGAGTTTGTGTTTGTACTTATGCCTCCACTGTGGCATTCATTCATTCATGTAGTTGAAATGCATGTGGTAATTGCACATACTATGGTGGAAGGTGGATCGTGCTGGCTCCCGGGGTGTGAGTGTGAGTGAGACTATGGTGGAAGGTGGATTGTGCTGGCTCCCGGGGTGTGAGTGAGTGTGTGTGTAAGTGGCATTCATTCATATAGTTGAAATGCATGTAGTAATTGCACATACTATGGTGGGAGATGGATCGTGCTGGCTCCCAGGGTGTCAATGTGAGTGAGACTATGGTGTAAGGTGGATCATGCTGGCTCCCGGGGTGTGAGTGAGTGTGAGTGAGCGCGAGAGCGAGTGTGAGTGACTGCGTGTGAGTGATTGCTTGTGAGTGTGTGTGAGTGAGAGTGTGTGAGTAAGAGTGTGAGTGAGGGTGAGAGTGTGTGAGTGTGTGATTGTGTGTGAATGAGGGTGTGAGTGAAGGTGTGAGGGTGAATGTGAGTGAGGATGAGTGAGAGTGAGTGAGGGTATGAGTGAGAGTGAGTGAGGGTGTGAGTGTGGGTGTGAGTGAGAGTGTGAGTGAGGGTGTGAGTGAAAGTGAGGGTGTGAGTGTGAGTGACAGTGTGAGTGAGGGTGTGAGTGTGACAGTGAGTGAGGGTGTGAGAGTGAGTGAGGGTGTGAGTGAGGGTGTGAGTGAGAGTATGAGTGACAGTGTGACTGAGGATGTGAGTGTGAGTGAGGCTGAGTGAGAGTGAGTGAGGGTATGAGTGAGAGTGAGTGAAGGTGTGAGTGTGGGTGTGAGTTAGAGTGTGAGTGAGGGTGTGAGTGAGAATGAGGGCGTGAGTGATAGTGTGAGTGAGGGCGTGAGTGACAGTGTGAGTGAGGGTGTGAGTGTGAGTGAGGGTGTGAGAGTGAGTGAGGGTGTGAGTGACAGTGTGAATGAGGGTGTGAGAGTAAGTGAGGGTGTCAGTGTGAGTGAAGGTGTGAGTGAGTGAGGGTATGAGTGAGGGTGAGAGTGTGAGTGAGGGTGTGAGTGAGTGTGAGAGTGTGAGTGAGGGTGTGAGTGAGGATGTGAGGGTTTGCGTGAGGGAGTGAGTGAGGGTGTGAGTGAGAGTGTGAGTGAGGGTGTGAGTGAGAGTGTGAGTGAGGGTGTAAGTGTGAGTGACAGTGAGTGTGAGTGAGGGTGTGAGAGTGAGTGAGGGTGTGAGTGAGGGTGTGAGTGAGTATGAGAGTGAGTGTGTGAGGGTGAGTGAGGGTGTGAGTGAGGGTGTGCATGTGAGTGAGGGTGTGAGTGTTGGTGTGAGTGTGAGTGAGGGTGTGAGTGAGGGTGTGAGTGAGAGTGACAGTGTGAGTGAGGGTGTGAGAGTGAGTGAGGGTGTGAGTGAGGGTGTGAGTGAGGGTGTGAGTGTGAGTGAGGGTGAGAGTGACAGTGTGAGTCAGGGTGTGAGGGTGAGGGCGTGAGTGAGTGTGAGGGTGTGAGTGAGTGACAGTGTGAGTGAGGGTGTGAGAGGGAGTGAGGGTGTGAGTGATAGTGTCAGTGAAGGTGTGAGTGAGGGTGTGAGTGAGTGTGTGAGAGTGAGGGTGTGAGTGAAGGTGTGAGTGGGGGAGTGAGGGTGTGAGTGAGTGAGGGTATGAGTGAGGGTGTGTGGGTGTGAGTGAGGGTGTGAGGGTGTGAGTGAGGGTGTGAGTGAGTGAGTGAAAATGTGAGGTTGTGAGTGTGTGAGGGTGTGAGTGAGAGTGTGAGTGAGGGTGTGAGGGTGTGAATGTGAGGGTGTGAGTGATGATGTTAGTGTGAGTGAGGATGTGAGTGAGGGTGTGAGTGTGAGTGAGGGTGTGAGTGTGTATGTGAGTGTGTGTGTCTGGTGTGTTTGTGTCTGTGGTGTGGCAGTCATTTTGTTTTTTCAATCACTTGGATAGTGGTGGGTGGGCTGGAGGGGGTGGACCAACTCCCTGTATGATAATCATGCCCCCAATGAATCACCCAATGGGAGCAGTAACTTCCCCACTGAATCACCCAATGGGAGAATGAGGCATTCTGTTCAATGTGTGTGTGTTTTCTGAGGATAATAGATGAGAGTTGGTACCGTGTTAGCCGTAGAAATACAGAGAAGACATAAATTATGTTCTGTGTGTGCATAAATTATGCAATGAGGCTTATTCTTATATATATATATATATATATATATATATATATATATATATATATTTCCCATACAATAATTCTCTAAATGTGTGTGTCAGAAGCCGTCACACGCAGTAGAGATGGCTGCATGCACTGCAGTCATGCGCACTACAGATTGCCCATGCTGTGGCTGATATCGGAGCGGGGCTCCAAATTCAGAAGGTGCGCAGAGAGGACTACGGTCTGAACAGAGGCGTAACTAGAAGCCACTGGGCCCTGGTGCAAGAATTGCCATGGGGCCCCCCCCCGCCCACATTGGCCCCCTCATCCACGTTGCCCCTTCCACAATGCCCCTTCATCTCCACATTGCCCCCTTTATCTCCACAATGCCCCTTCCACAATGCCCCCTTCATCTCCACAATGCCCCCTTCATCTCATCTCCACAATGCCCCTTCCATCTCCACAATGCCCCCTTCATCTCCACAATGCCCCTTCCACAATGCCCCCCTTCATCTCCACAATGCCCCCTTCCACAATGTCCCCTTCATCTCCACAATGCCCCTTCCACAATGCCCCCTTCATCTCATCTCCACAATGCCCCCTTCATCTCCACAATGCCCCCTTCATCACATTTCCCCTACCTCCAGTCCCTGGTGGTCTAGCGGAGTGTCTTTACAGATCTGTGCCTCCTTCTGCACAGATCTCTGCAACCGGAGCTCCCGCACGCCGCTGTAGTAATGCAGAGGCTGGGAGATGATGTCATCTCCCAGCGCTCTGTATTACTACAGCAGCGCGCCGAGTGGGAGCTCAGGTAAGTGACTGCTGCGGGTGAGGGGGTCGCAGGCGGTGGTCGGGCCCATGGAGTGACGGGCCCGGTCGCAGGTGCGACTGCTGCGACCCCTATTGTTACGCCACTGGGTCTGAATTCGGAGCGCCCCGCTCCATATCAGCCCCGGCACGGGCAGTCTATACTGTGCATGGCTGCACCGCGGGCGTTGCTGGGTGGCCCGTGTACATGGGCTCTTCAACCAGTATATAATAATTGAATGTTTATATATATGTGTGTGTGAATAAATGTATACTTTTAATAGGCAAAAAAATCAGGGACCTTTAGGGTCTCCAGCCTAAACTGGAGCGGAGGAGACAACACTCAAGGTGGATTCAAGCCAAAGAAGATTTATTCCAAGTCGGTTTCTACATCACCAAACGTTTTCGGTCCATACAAGGACCTTCATTAGGGTGTCCTTGTATGGACCGAAAATGTTTGGTGATGTAGAAATCAACTTGGAATAAATCTTCTTTGGCTTGAACACACCTTGAGTGCTGTCACCTCTGCTCCAGTTTAGGCTGAGTACACCTTTATCTATCTATCTATATATATATATGGTTCTTTTCCATGATTCATATGGATTGGTGTCTATGCTTAAGTCCACTGCTGCACCCGATTGGGATACAGCATGTTTCATGTTTCGTTTTGCCCTGGTGCCCAGCGGGTAAAATGGTATGGGTCTGTCGCCCATGTTGAATTAACTTAATGATGTACATAGGTATTTGACCCCTGTATTTTTGTCTATTTGGGCTCAAGATGCGCCGCACATACAGTTTTGGAGACTTTGGCTAAATTATGAAACTCGTTATTATTTAGGTATGGATCTCTTTAAGGCTCCGGATACATGTATGTGTGGCACACCACTCATTATGAGTATATATCAGAAATGTTGTCTTATTTACTTTTTGACTAAACAATGTTTGCTTTCCAGCGATTTTATGGACAGTATTTGTATAACCCTCAAATTTGGACACTTATTTTGGCCAGAAAATGTGTTGCTTGGCCAATGGTGCCCAATTGAGACTTAGTGCTTCAGCGCTCTGTGTATTAACATGGATGGATTCCGGGTAACATTTGTATTATATTGAATAGAGGTGTTTCCCTGCTGTGGTTGAGGAATACTGCTCTACAGTTGCAGTTCTAACTGATCTCCGATGATTAGGTACACATGGGACTCCGTTGCATTGCAACGCCAGTTGTGACATTTATTATTCTGGATCGGTATGAGCTGTGTGATTGGTATATGAGCGTATTCGTCTACATTAACTAGTTTCATGTTTAAGAGGGATCGTCTAAGTATGTAGAAGAAGAGAAAGCGCCATTTCAAAAAAAAGGGCATACAGTTCCCATGAGCCTTTCCTCTACCTACATTGACGACATTAATAACAGTTGGTTAATTTACTCTTTATTATGCGGCATGGGTTCTGTTGTAGCCACATTATTTTAATTCTTTGCTTTTTGAGCATTTTTTATATGTTTTTCACAGGTGTAATTAGAGAAATGGGCTGATGTATTAGGTCCATAGATGATGATGTCATCATGTACTTACACACGCCATGTTTGGCGCCACTGAGGGTATTTGAGGTATGTTTGTTCACTAGTTACTTTGTCTTGAGAAAGGCCATGCTAAGTGGCCGAAATATTGACAAAATAAATTAACACTTTCATTAAGAAGTCCTGTGAGTGCTGCTTTAATTCAATTTTGTATATATAAATATATGTATATATATATATATATATATATATATATATATATATATATATATATAATATAATATATGCGGGTGTGTGCATGTGCCTCTGCATGTCTTGTGTGTGTCTTTATATACTCCCTAGGAACACAAGACATCTGTCTGTGAAGTGTGAAACTAAACTTCTTCAGTGTTATCCTCTGGATTTGGTAGGCAGCCGTTGGCTCTCTAGTTGTCTGGGACTACAATGCACAATCCCTAATACATTGAGGGCCACTGTATCATTCAAGGGGTTACAAGTCACCAGTTCCATTCACTATCGCCTGGCAGTCATCTCATGACATACAAAATACAAATAGGCTCTTAACCACTTTGATGCTAGAGAGGTCTCAATAGTATTGCAATGTACTGGAATCTTCTTTAGCATTCAAGGGGTTAAATAATGGTGAGTAACGGGTTATGCAAACATATAAATAACATTTATCAAATTATTATATACACTGGTAAATAAAACAGTGGTCTGGTGCAGGGACCTTGGGACTGCTGAAGTGCCCCTCAAAATGTGTCACTCTAGGCAGTTGTCTGCCTAATGGGAAATACAACCCAGAGCCTCACAGACATTTTCTTCCCCATGTCATTCTGTATTTTATATCATACCTGTTTTAACTGCTGTTGCTGGAACCAGTAAAATAAGCCAGATAAAAATCATTGTGTTAGCCATCATGTTGCTGAAGCACAAAATAACATTTCATCTGTTGTGGTGATGTTATATTCATGTGAATCACAATATCCTCTATGACATCATAAGCACTGACCAACTGCCAGAATTCCCCCAGCTTCAGTCTAGTGCATGTCAGCATAACTGTCACATTTTAAAGCACACCATTAGGCATATAAATCCAATGATTATTATATAAACTGATCAAGTCTCTCTCAACTAGCATTAACCCTTTGAGTACCAGAGAGACATCCAACACATTGCAAGACACTGCATTGGATACCTTTCTTAAATGTTTTACCAGTTGTGGAGCGAACCAGCTTTATCATGGGGGGGATCTCACCACAAATTTAAATTTATCTTTTAACTCCTTGAATGCTATTTATGTCTCCAACACACTGATTTATAATGTATTGGTGACCTCTTTAGCATTCAAGGGGTTAAAGGGATAGTAATACTTCGTTTTAACTTTATTTTATTTTGTAGGCATTAAAAAAACATGAAGAACGATATAAGTCTTATCTCTCAAACCTTTATGGTTTAAGAGATATTCACAAGCAAAGTCTCCCCTCCCGCCCCTTTTTCCTAGTGTAAGCCATCTCGTCTCAGATGTGAGTCTGGTTGTACGACCAGACAGATAACAGAAGGGGACACTCTTCTTTGTATGAAAACAATGAAAGCCCTTCCCCCCTTGACAAGTTTTTCAGCTTTTTTCCTTATCTTAATTGAAGATTGTCCCTCTCTGCAGTCTACCTGGGCACCTCCCTTCTGATTTTGCTGAACGGGGGGGGGATACTTTGCTTGTGAATATCTCTTAAACCATAAAGGTTTGAGAGATAAGACTTATATCGTTCTTCATGTTTTTTTAATGCCTACAAAATAAAATAAAGATAAAACGAAGTATTACTATCCCTTTAAAAGTCCTATTTAAATCAATGGGGATTTACAGCCCCCAGTCTGAGGCAGCAGGTTGCTCCATAACTGCACCTTGTTAGCTTGATGAAAAGGCCCCTAATGTTAATTTGATCAGTATATATATATAATCATTGGATATATGTGCTGTTTTAGGTTGCAACATTTTCATCACCCCACTATAGTGCACTGGGCTTGCTCCAGAACTGCACTTCTTTAGTTTGATGATTAAGAGTCTAGGACTGAACACATTATTACATAAAACAATGCTACTTAATTTAACTACCTTTATTCAATATAATAAAAGGCCAGATGTATGTTTGTCCGATGCAGTCATGTGCAGTAGAGACTGCCCGAACGCAAAGGTGTAACTATTCTGTGCATTCGGGCAGTCTCAACTGGGCCTGACTGCAACGGACAAACATAACGATGCAGTCATGCGCGGTAGAGACTGCCCAAATGTGCAGTTGTAACTACACCTCCCAGTCTTTACTGCGCATTACCTTGGCCTGTGTACACAAAGAAAATTGTAACCGCACTACCCCACGATCTAGAGACTGCCTGAACGCACAGGTATAACTATACCTCCCAGCATTCTGTGCATCCAGGCAGTAGTTACTGCGCATGACTTTGGTCCGTGTACATGGGCACTCACAATTGTAATATACAATCTGACCACGTGACAGAAACCCTTGTAGCTAAGCCTGTTAGGCAGAGAAGGACATAACATGTGATAAGCAGGATTAGGTGGGTCGGTCAGGATCTTAGGACTTCTGGATGAAAGGTATAGATTAAGTTGGTGGGTTCCCTTATAATTAGAGACCGCTCATCACCCCCCTGTCCTGTGCTGATCAGCCCTCAGGGTAGGCGCTTAACTACCATTTTCCTATCCATTGTTCTAGGCTGACCTTGTCCCATCCTTGATCTCCATCTCCCACTGCTTTTTGTGGCTTCTCTTCTCTGTTTTCTACCCTTTTTACATCATCTTTTCTCTTAGTTTCGCCCCCCTTCACTTAATTTTATCTTCTGTGCTACTGCTTGTTTTGTGCAGTGCTTCGTCTGACCCAGAACCAGATCATGGACAAGGCACCCAAGACACCTGCCATGGGCCCGGTCAAGTTGGGGGGGCCCCCAAAGCTGAACTGCAACAAAAAGCTAGGCCAATGAGTAGATCAGACTGATCTTCCCACTGGCAATCTGAGGTCTGTGCCTCTTTCTGCTTAGACTTTTATATGCATCTCCCTAGCTGTCCCCAGCACTCTAGTAATGCAGAGCACTGGGATATGACATGATCTCTCGACACAGACCTGTTCTTCCACAGCACATGCTGGTGGACCACCAGGGATGTGGCCACCTCGTTAGCCAGAAAATGTAGGCAAGTAGGAGGGTGCCACAGGAAAGGGGGATTGGGAGAAAACTGGGAAAAAAGAGATAAAATGATAGAAGGATTGGAGTTAAACCAGGAGGGTGGGCTAACTGATAGGGGGCCCCCAATTTGGAATCCTGCCTAGGGCTCATGGAGGCTTAATCTGGCACTGGTCTGCCCCCCACCTCCTTTTTTTCTTTATTCTCCCTTTCCATTCTCTCTCTCTTGCCTTGCCTTTCCATATATCTTATCTGCTTTGCTTGGCGCAATGCTTTGTTATTCCTTCCTTCCCTCACTTCTTCCCTCTTTGTCCCTTTGTTTCTCTCTACTTCTTGGTACCTAGGGCAAATGATCTTTCCACTGTACAATTTATTACGGGTAATGGTAGAACAATGACAGTTGCATGTTGGATTGATGGAAATAGATGTGTGTGCTTTAGCAAGTCCACAAATCCATTGTCAAATTGCTCATTCTTCTTTGACTACATATTAAACCATGTGATTGCTTCAGCTTCCACATTTTCAGTAGTTTGCAGTTCAATGATTTTTGCATTTATATTCATCATGTATTTATATATATTTATGTACTAATATTCATCATGTGTAATTTTTGCCGTTTGTGTTGGGGGAAGTGAGAAGATACTGACATTTTTTTGTTTTCTTTACAAACCAAATAAGGCAGTGATTGAATACAAGATTGGCACACAGATACCACAGCACTTACAGCTGAAATGGGGCTACAGAATTATACCACAGAGTTTACAACTGAACTGGGGCTACACACACATGATACCACAGAGCTTACAATTGAAAAGGGGTACTCTAGAGCTAGAGCTTAAAACTGAAATGGTGCTACATAAGTGCCCACATACACTATCCTCCTCCAAGCCTGGTTCAACAGATCACCACATATACTGTCTGCCCCTCCTCCGTTCCCATCCTGGCATTGTCTCAGGGGCTGAACTACAGAGGACGCACAGTGCACGGTTGCACCATGGCCCTGCATCCTAGGAGACGTCATCTACCCAGGGTACAATAGATTCTAGCTATGCCTCTGTGAAAATATTTTTTGATAGGGGCCCAAAGAAATGTTTGCACCACGGCCCTCCAATCCCTATTTGTGCCACTGCATTGTCTGCCAAGTCTGGTTCTATTGGTAGTCACATCATTGTCTGAACCCCTGCACCTTTTGGAGTCAAGCGCACCTGTGCCACTCTGTCATCCACTCCATTTCCTGTAGTGTAAGTGTCCTGGCATAGGAGCAATTCCCAGGCACCCCCTTACCTCATGCTTCCAGTTAAACTGATGTGACCAGTGCAACCTGGAAGTATTGGCTAAGAGGGAGTCTTGAAACTGCTCCTTCACAGTAGCATCGCCGGGGGGTTCAAGGGGGCCCAGGCCTCCCCACGAGAATGCCTGGGCCCCCTGCGTGCCCCACCGTTAGTGAAACTCACTGTCAGTAAGCTTCTCTTCATTGAGTCTATTGAGACTCAATGAAGTGAATCTAATTCCTAAATGCACATACATGCATGACCTTGTGGTCTGTGCTCTGTGTGCAGGATGTCGTCACGGCCCTCAGGGGTGCGTAATGAGAAAATATATGGGGACGGAGGCAGAGCGCGCCAGAAGCACAGCTCAGCAATCCAGACAATGGGTACAATGTGGAGGTGGACAGTTAGTACAATGTGGAGGTGGACAGTGGGTGCCAAAGTGGAGATGGACAATGGGGGCACAATGTGGAGCTGGACACTGGGGGCCAGTGTGGAGTTGGACAATGGGGGCATTGTGTAGGTGGACAATGGGGGCAATGTGGAAGTGGCAGAGCCAGATTAACACTCCACAGGACCCTAGGCAAGGTACCAGTTGGGTGCCCCATCCCCCAAGATAGTAGCTCCCCCATACCATAAACTATATTCACCCCGCCACACCTGATCCCATCCTTCTACCTTCTTTTATTGTAACTCAAAACCAAATTATATTAAGCATTTTATAAAGTGCCCAACATTATTTTATTTAAACAATAAATAACACAGCAAATACAAATTAACTCAGTCAATATCAGTGCAATGGTCCTGGTCACCTTACAGGTGCACTAGGGGTGGGCTACACATAGGAACTGAACTACAACATGTAGTCCACCCCTTTTGTACTCAAAGGATTAATATGATATGGTGTATCTATAAAGTGAACAAAGTAATAAAACATTTTTATTCCAACAATAGCTAACACAGGAAATACAAAAGTTAATTCAGTCATCATCAGTGCCAATATATAACGCATCACTGTTCCTGGTAAGCCAACAATGCAAAAGGGATGGTTATCTTAACAAGAGTTTAGCTTTAAGGTTAGCTTTACGAGATTTTTTTCTCAGCAACTGCTCTGGTTCCACAGCAAGCACAGATAATGCGCTCAGACGCTCCTGAGCCATGGTCATTCGTTGTTCATTTATTATTCTTCTTAAACAAGAAAGTGATCTTTCCCTAGTGGAATTGGAAACCTGCATGGCCAAAAAGATTTGAAACAATGTTTCAGCATTAGGGAAAGTATCCTGGAGTTTGTACTCCACAATATACTCTCTCATTCCAATGAGATTTCCTTCATTGGGGTACTAAAGAGGTAAACTGAATGAAAGCTTCGGTGAAACTATCCTCAAGATCACCTTCATAGAACTTTTGCAGATTGCTTGCCAAACTGCGCAACTCAGTTGAAGCTAAGAGTTTCATAAGAATGGTTTCTCCTTTTCTGAGAATCCATAATTACATAGAATGTTGCAAAGATAAAATTTTCTCCTGCTGAAAAAACTGTACAGAAAGTACACCCTCTTTGAATTCTATGGTTTTACATATCAGGACATAATAACAATCATCTGTTCCTTAGGAGGTCTACAAATTAGGTAAATACAACCTCAAATGAACAACACATGACATATTACACAGTGTCATGATTTATATAACAAAAATATAGCTAAAGTGGAGAAGCCACGTGTGAAAATCTAATTACACCCTTACTGCTTCCATAGGAATTAAGATGCTAAGTAGCAGACAGGTGCTACTATTTAAATGCCCTTGATTAATTGATCAGCAAGTGTGACCACCTCTATAAAAGTAGTTTGCTGGTCTGGAGCATTCAGGTATGTGTTAACTAGGAATGAGGGAAAGTTGTCGCCGTGTTCCCGTGTGAAATTTCGCGAAAACCAAATTTTTTCACAGGAAAATCCTTTTTAAAATTAGCGCTTAAAATTTTCGCACCTTTCACCCATTGGCCAAAATCTTTCACCATTTTATCAATGGCTAGAACGTTTTGGCTCATTGATTTATATTGTTTTTGCACTTCCGCTATAAAAACATGATGTTTTCACTGAAGACAGACACAATAGAAACAGCTACAGAGCGAGACAGACATGCTGGAGAGGCTCATAGAGACTGCTATCACTATGAGCAGGGTGACAAATAGTCATTGGAGGAGCTGGAAGGACCCTTATATGTCCACTGAGTCTGAGGAGGAGGAAGTGACTAGCAGTACTGAACCAATGCTGTCCAGTCCCCCTAAATCACCCAAGGGATCTTGGGGAATTTAATGAGAAGGGAGGGAGAAAAGTGAATTGGAAGGAAGGGAGAAAAGGGAATGGGAAGGGAGGGATGAAAAGATAGTACTAGTGAGAGCAGGACAGGTCAGCTTCCTGTGCCTGCTGCAAGACGTGCTGCCCCTGCTGCCAGTGCCAACATTGCTGTACCTGCAGCAACTAGTGTTGTACCTACTGTCAGACGTGCTGCCACTAGTGTTGTAACTGCTGCCAGACATGCTGCCACTAGTGATGTAGATGCTGGCCCTGCTACCTTTGCTGTACCTGCAGCCACTAGTGTTGTACCTGCTGCCTGATGTGCTGCCCCTGCTGCCAGTGCCTCCATTGCTGTGCCTGCAGCCACTAGTGTTGTACCTGCTGCCAGTTGTGCTGCCCCTGCTGCCAGTGCCACCACTGCTGTACCTGCAACCACTAGTGTTGTACCTGCTGCCCCTGCTGCCAGTGCCACCATTTCTGTACCTGCAGCCACTAGTGCTGAACCTACTGCCAGTGCTAAACCTGCTGCCACCAATACTTTGCCTGCTGCTAATGTTTCTTGTAGTACTCAGGAGGGGAAGGAGAGAAGGATGCCAAGTGTGACAGCAAGGGACCCTAAATCACACTTGCCATTCCCAAGCAGTCCTGCCAGTGCTCATACTACTGCTACTAAGGACCAGCAGCTTGGTAGCATTAGGAGTGAAGGAGGGGGTAAATCAACAATATCCTCATATTACTAGTGATTGTGAGACTGAGGAGGAAGACTCTGCGGCTGAACTTGATGTGGTTGGTGTTAGTAGTAGTAGCAGTAATGGTGAAGCAGCCGGAGTGCTAGGGGAAACATTTGAGAGCATCCAGACTTGCGGTCAAGGGATCCCACACCATTCCTCTGGGTCTGGGAGTCCCCTTCCCTTCACTACATTGTCCAAGTTGAACATGATCCTTAAGAGACCAGAACTGGTGTTGGGAGACAAGAGGCTCAAAATTAATAACACCACCACCAGCAGGAGCACAGATCAGCTGCCTGTGCCTGCTGCTGCTGCGGCTAGTGCTAGTCTGCCTTCTTCTTCAGATCTAAAGGAAATGGCAAGTGTGACATTGGGGGACCCTCTGTCACATTGCTCGTCACCTCCTTATCACGGTGCCCGTGATCTCTCTCTGTCACTCTCGCTTGTGGTACTCTCCTATTGGCTGGGTCTGTTTGGCCCGCCCCTGGTGACCTTTTTATGCCTGGCCATTAGCACCTGTCAGGTGCCCTTTCGTGGTGTTCCTGAGCCAGTGTTGCTGTTGCTGTGTTCCAGTGTTCCTGATTCCTGTGTACCGATTTGGCCTGTTTTGACTACGCTCCTGAGTTCCTCCTCCGTAATCTGACCTGGCCTGGCTGACGTTCCTGCTCGTGACTGATCTGGCTTGTCTGAGAACCTCTTCCGTGACCTGACCCGGCCTGTCTGACTTCCTGCTCCGTGACCTGAACCGGCTTGCTCCAGACCCTGCCATCATTCCTGCTTCCTGCTGCTGGTGTCGCCGTGGCAACATTCTGACTTCCGCTGGGCTTGTGGCAGGGCTGATCGTGATTGCCTCTATTACACTTGCAGAGCCGTGTCTCCAGTGCTGAGTCTCCGTTAACACTTGCAGAGCTGTGCTTCCGTTGCTGAGTCTTCCTTGGCATTTGCAGAGTGATTCCCACACTTGCTGAGCCTCCGGTTGTACTTGCAGAGCTGTGCGTCTGATCCTTGAGCTGTTATTAACACTTGCAGTGCTGCATAGGCCAAATGGCATCACCAGATATTCATAATGCCCTGATCTGGTATTAAATGCCATCTTCCACTCATCTCCAGCCTTAATTATGATCAGGTTATATGCAGCCCGTAGATCAAGTTTAGTAAAGATGGAAAAGCCATTTAACCTGTCAAATAACTCAGTAATGAGTGGAATGGGGTAGACATTCTTAGATATCAGCTTATTCAACCCCCGGTAATCAATACATGGCCTAAGCCCAAAAAACGCTGAATAGCTTTTAACCCCTTGGGGCGAGGCCACTGTAGGACTGCTGCCAACTTTTCCTGGTCCATAGCAATGCCATCTCTAGAAATTACGAATCCCAGGAATGGTACTTGGGACCTATGAAATTCACATTTTTCTAGTTTACAGAACAGTTTATTTTTACGTAATCGAAGCAAAATCTCAGAGACATCCTTAATATGCTGGGTAAGGTTGGCAGAGTGAATCAATATATCATCTAGATATACCACCACACAGGACTGAAGCATGTCACGAAGGATGTCATTAATAAATTCCTGGAACACCGCAGGTGCATTGCATAGGCCAAATGGTCCCACATATCGATTGACTTTCTGGGAGAACTGCCAGTATCTAGGGGGTACACATTTATCCTCATGGTAGTCGACAGGTTCTCTAAGATGGCTCATTTCATGACCCCCTCTGGCCTTCCGTCGGCTCAGGAGTTGGTGATGGTGTTTGCCAAAGAAGTGTTTCGTTTGCACGGGGTACCCAGATTGGTGGTGTCTGATCGTGGGAGCCAGTTCGTGTCCAGATTTTGGAGGGCATTTTGTGGCCAGATGGGCATCCAATTGTCCTTTTCCTCCATCTACCATCCCCAGACCAATGGGGCCACTGAGTGTGCCAATCAGGGACTGGAGCAGTTCCTGCGTTGCTTTGTAACCAATCATCGTGACAATTGGGCCGACCTGTTGCCGTGGGCAGAGTTTGCCAGGAATTGTGCAGTTAATTCATCGTCCGGGAGCTCCCCGTTTCTCATTAATTACGGGTTCCAGCCGTGCCTGCTCCCGGACTTATTTCAGTCGCAACAAATTCCAGCTCTGGATGAGCATATTGAGCAGCTTCGCTCCACTTGGGCTCAGGTTCAGAGGACCCTCAGTCAGTCCTTTCAGCGACATCAGTGGCATGCCAATCGTAGATGTCTGCCAGCGGTCTCCTTCCAGGTTGGGGATAGGGTATAGCTCTCCTCCAGAAACCTCAATTTGCAGGTGCCTTCCAATAAGCTGGCTCCCCGGTTCATTGGTCCATTCAAAGTTATCCTCAAGGTGAATCCCATCTCTTACGCATTGGAACTCCCAGCCTCTATGCGCATACATAATGTGTTCCATGTATTTCTGTTGAAATCCGTTACACTACCACTCCAGTGATTCCTGGGCCGGTGGACATTCAGGGCCAAGAGGAGTACGAAGTCCAGAGTATCACTGATTCTAGGAGATTTAGAGGGAAGTTGCAATATTTGGTCCATTGGAAGGGCTATGGCCCTGAAGAACGTTCCTGGGTAGATCAGAAGGACCTCCATGCGCCTAGACTGTTGCGCAACTTCCACGCTAAATATCCCCAGAAACCGAGACCTCCTGCAGGGTACTATCACAGTGCCTGTGATCTCTCTCTGTCACTCTCGCTTGTGGTACGCTCCTATTGGCTGAGTCTGTTTGGCCCGCCCCTGGTGACCTTTTTATGCCTGGCCATTGGCACCTGTCAGGTGGCCTTTCGTGGTGTTCCTAAGCCAGTGTTGCTGTTGCTGTGTTCCAGTGTTCCTGATTCCTGTCTACCGATTTGGCCTGTTTTGACTACGCTCCTGAGTTCCTGTTCGGTGATCTGACCCGGCCTGGATGACGTTCCTGCTCGTGACTGATCTGGCTTGTCTGAGAACCTCCTCCGTGATCTGACCTGGCCTGGCTGACATTCCTGCTCGTGACTGATCTGGCTTGTCTGAGAACCTCCTCCGTGACCTGACCCGGCCTGGCTGACTTCCTGCTCTGTGACCTGAACCGGCTTGCTCCAGACCCTGTCATCATTCCTGCTTCCTGCTGCTGGTGTCGCCGTGGCGACATTCTGACTTCGGCTGGGCTTGTGACAGGGCTGATCGTGATTGCCTCTATTACACTTGCAGAGCCGTGTCTCCAGTGCTGAGTCTCTGTTAACACTTGCAGAGCTGTGCTTCTGTTGCTGAGTCTTCCTTGGCATTTGCAGAGTGATACCCACACTTGCTGAGCCTCTGGTTGTACTTGCAGAGCTGTGCGTCCGATCCTTGAGCTGTTATTAACACTTGCAGTGCTGCTGTCTCCATTACCTGAGCCTTCTTTAACACTTGCAGAGCCGTTGCTGTTTATCCGCTACATCTGCTGAGCCGGCCGCGTTGAGAGCCTTGTGTATACGGCGGCTCATATTGTCAACCAGCAGAGTAGTCGGTCTCCGTTACCGCGCCCGCAGGAGGCACTATTGGCTCTAGCTCTATCAGTGTTACTCTCCGTTACAAGCCCGGTGGGGCTATTGGCTCAAGCTCTTGCAGCACAAGTTGTGTCCATTCGTACACCCGTGGGGGCTATCTGCTCAAGCTCATGCTGTACAATAAGTCTCCGTTACTACGCCCGTGGGGGCTATTGGCTCAAGCTCTTGCAGTGCAGGGTGTCTCCAGTATACGCCCGTGGGGGCTATTGGCTCAAGCAATTGCCTTACAGTTGGTCTCCATTATTACGCCCATGGGGGCCATTGGCAAGCTCTTGCAGTGTAGTCATCTCCGTTGTTACGCTCGTGGGGGCTATTGGCTCAAGCTCTTGCAGTGTAAGTTGTCTCTGTTACTACGCCTGTGGGGGCTATTGGCTGAAATTACTCTGCAGTGTTCTGCATCAGTTCCTGTACTGCCTAAGCAGCTTTCTAAGCCTTAAGGACTTAAGGTGTTGCATCATCTAACGCCATTGCTGCCTCTTTACCACCTTGGGTGCGCCAAACACCACAACAGAGACTGAGTGATTATTTGTACTTAACTATTGAGTACCCTTGCTATTCTGTGCCTGTCCTGTGACAGTATATGTATTATTCTTGCTTCTGTATACTGGGCCTGAGAAGGCATATGTAGCCTATCTATCGCTATTATTCTGTGTTGCCTATAGATGGCGATCTTTCTTCTTTATTTTTTTTAATAAAACTGTGTTTTATTCTAACCTCCTGGTCTGAGTGTCTTGAAAAACGTTACAGTACGAAAGGACCATGACCTCAGACAGTAAAGGTGAAAGTAATACAAAAAAAACCCCACTGGAGAATGGATGTTCATGAGCAGTGCCTAGACCAGTTGGCACTGGCCTTACAAACTTTACTTGAGCGTACGGTACACCTTGACAAACCAAACCAGAATCCAGTGGTCTCCCCAGTCTCGACACCGGATAATCAGTCTGTAGTCCCTACTACACATACCAGAGGCCTAACGGCGGCGCCGCTGTTACCATTAAGATATGATGGCGAACCTACTCAATGCAGGGGCTTTATTAATCAGTTGGAGATGTTTCTGGAACTAACGCCCCAGGCATTTCCTAATGACCGGAGTAAGGTCGGATTTGTGATATCTCTACTGATTGGCAAAGCACTGGCATGGGCTAATCCTCTGTGGGGGAATGCCAAACCCTGCACTCTGAACTTTAATGAGTTCCGCAGAGTGTTTGAGGTTCCTGGTAGAGCTGCCTCTGCTGCCAAAAGGTTAATGGAGATACAGCAGGGCGATCGTACCTTGGGCGACTATGCCATTGAGTTTCGGACCTTGGCAGCAGAGGTGGGATGGAACAATGAGGCATTAGTGGCAGCCTTTGCTCAGGATCTATCTGAATCCATTAAAGATAAAATAGCTGCCAGAGATGTACCCGGTGATCTGGATGAGTACATTGACTATGTCATGCTTATTGACTCCCGCATTCGTGAAAGACGGTTGGCAAAAAGGGCGAGATCCAGAAATTATGGGCATGGCAGTCTTTTAAACCCACCCTCGCCTCCCATTCCTCCTGAATGTTCACCCGAGTCTGGAGAGCCAGTGCAGCTTGGGTTCACCAGACTTATTAAGGAAGAGCGGGCACACCGTAGAAGACAGGGCCTATGCTTATATTGTGGTAAAGCTGGACACTTATTATGCACATGTCCGGTACGGCCGGGAAACGGACGCACCTAAGGTACCTTGGGGGACAGGCCCTAGGTGGCGTGCAGCAGTCCCTAGATTCAAATACACAGAAACCCACCATCCAGGTGGTATTCTCTTGGGCAGACCTGTCTGTGGTGGTTATGGCATTGGTAGACTCCAGTGCAGCTGGGTACTTCATGGACCAATCCTTTGCCGAATTGCACAAAATTCCGTTCGTCAAAAGAGAGTCTCCCCTGGCTATTGAAGCCATTGATGGCAGACCTTTGGAACCTGCATTTATTACCATGGAAACGATCCCTATTACTATCTTAGTTGGGGCTCTCCACAAGGAGGAGGTACGTTTCCAAATAATTTGATCTCCTCATCCTGCAGTCATTCTGGGGTTTCCATGGCTACTATTACATAATCCCCAGTTTGACTGGCAGAGATGTGAGGTTAAATCATGGTCTGAGTACTGTGCTAAAAACTGTTTATCACACCCTGTCAAGATATTGTGTACCTCTCCCTCCGTGCCAGTTGAATATCAAGAATTCAGTGACGTATTCAGCAAGGGGGAGGCTAGCGCACTACCTCAGCACAGACCCTATGATTGCGCTATTGATCTGCCCCTGGGCGTGCTGCCCCCGAGGGGTCGCACTTATCCACTGTCATGTGATGAGAACAGGGCTATGGAGGACTACACTGAGGACGCCCTCAAAAGAGGGATTATTCGCAAGTCTTCCTCTGGTGCCGGTTTCTTCTTTGTGAAGACTGGAGCAGTTCCTGCGTTGCTTTGTAACCAATCATCGTGACAATTGGGCCGACCTGTTGCCGTGGGCAGAGTTTGCCAGGAATTGTGCAGTTAATTCATCGTCCGGGAGCTCCCCGTTTCTCATTAATTACGGGTTCCAGCCGTGCCTGCTCCCGGACTTATTTCAGTCGCAACAAATTCCAGCTCTGGATGAGCATATTGAGCAGCTTCGCTCCACTTGGGCTCAGGTTCAGAGGACCCTCAGTCAGTCCTTTCAGCGACATCAGTGGCATGCCAATCGTAGATGTCTGCCAGCGGTCTCCTTCCAGGTTGGGGATAGGGTATAGCTCTCCTCCAGAAACCTCAATTTGCAGGTGCCTTCCAATAAGCTGGCTCCCCGGTTCATTGGTCCATTCAAAGTTATCCTCAAGGTGAATCCCATCTCTTACGCATTGGAACTCCCAGCCTCTATGCGCATACATAATGTGTTCCATGTATTTCTGTTGAAATCCGTTACACGACCACTCCAGTGATTCCTGGGCCGGTGGACATTCAGGGCCAAGAGGAGTACGAAGTCCAGAGTATCACTGATTCTAGGAGATTTAGAGGGAAGTTGCAATATTTGGTCCATTGGAAGGGCTATGGCCCTGAAGAACGTTCCTGGGTAGATCAGAAGGACCTCCATGCGCCTAGACTGTTGCGCAACTTCCACGCTAAATATCCCCAGAAACCGAGACCTCCTGCAGGGTACTATCACAGTGCCTGTGATCTCTCTCTGTCACTCTCGCTTGTGGTACGCTCCTATTGGCTGAGTCTGTTTGGCCCGCCCCTGGTGACCTTTTTATGCCTGGCCATTGGCACCTGTCAGGTGGCCTTTCGTGGTGTTCCTAAGCCAGTGTTGCTGTTGCTGTGTTCCAGTGTTCCTGATTCCTGTCTACCGATTTGGCCTGTTTTGACTACGCTCCTGAGTTCCTGTTCGGTGATCTGACCCGGCCTGGATGACGTTCCTGCTCGTGACTGATCTGGCTTGTCTGAGAACCTCCTCCGTGATCTGACCTGGCCTGGCTGACATTCCTGCTCGTGACTGATCTGGCTTGTCTGAGAACCTCCTCCGTGACCTGACCCGGCCTGGCTGACTTCCTGCTCTGTGACCTGAACCGGCTTGCTCCAGACCCTGTCATCATTCCTGCTTCCTGCTGCTGGTGTCGCCGTGGCGACATTCTGACTTCCGCTGGGCTTGTGACAGGGCTGATCGTGATTGCCTCTATTACACTTGCAGAGCCGTGTCTCCAGTGCTGAGTCTCTGTTAACACTTGCAGAGCTGTGCTTCTGTTGCTGAGTCTTCCTTGGCATTTGCAGAGTGATACCCACACTTGCTGAGCCTCTGGTTGTACTTGCAGAGCTGTGCGTCCGATCCTTGAGCTGTTATTAACACTTGCAGTGCTGCTGTCTCCATTACCTGAGCCTTCTTTAACACTTGCAGAGCCGTTGCTGTTTATCCGCTACATCTGCTGAGCCGGCCGCGTTGAGAGCCTTGTGTATACGGCGGCTCATATTGTCAACCAGCAGAGTAGTCGGTCTCCGTTACCGCGCCCGCAGGAGGCACTATTGGCTCTAGCTCTATCAGTGTTACTCTCCGTTACAAGCCCGGTGGGGCTATTGGCTCAAGCTCTTGCAGCACAAGTTGTGTCCATTCGTACACCCGTGGGGGCTATCTGCTCAAGCTCATGCTGTACAATAAGTCTCCGTTACTACGCCCGTGGGGGCTATTGGCTCAAGCTCTTGCAGTGCAGGGTGTCTCCAGTATACGCCCGTGGGGGCTATTGGCTCAAGCAATTGCCTTACAGTTGGTCTCCATTATTACGCCCATGGGGGCCATTGGCAAGCTCTTGCAGTGTAGTCATCTCCGTTGTTACGCTCGTGGGGGCTATTGGCTCAAGCTCTTGCAGTGTAAGTTGTCTCTGTTACTACGCCTGTGGGGGCTATTGGCTGAAATTACTCTGCAGTGTTCTGCATCAGTTCCTGTACTGCCTAAGCAGCTTTCTAAGCCTTAAGGACTTAAGGTGTTGCATCATCTAACGCCATTGCTGCCTCTTTACCACCTTGGGTGCGCCAAACACCACAACAGAGACTGAGTGATTATTTGTACTTAACTATTGAGTACCCTTGCTATTCTGTGCCTGTCCTGTGACAGTATATGTATTATTCTTGCTTCTGTATACTGGGCCTGAGAAGGCATATGTAGCCTATCTATCGCTATTATTCTGTGTTGCCTATAGATGGCGATCTTTCTTCTTTATTTTTTTTAATAAAACTGTGTTTTATTCTAACCTCCTGGTCTGAGTGTCTTGAAAAACGTTACAGTACGAAAGGACCATGACCTCAGACAGTAAAGGTGAAAGTAATACAAAAAAAAACCCACTGGAGAATGGATGTTCATGAGCAGTGCCTAGACCAGTTGGCACTGGCCTTACAAACTTTACTTGAGCGTACGGTACACCTTGACAAACCAAACCAGAATCCAGTGGTCTCCCCAGTCTCGACACCGGATAATCAGTCTGTAGTCCCTACTACACATACCAGAGGCCTAACGGCGGCGCCGCTGTTACCATTAAGATATGATGGCGAACCTACTCAATGCAGGGGCTTTATTAATCAGTTGGAGATGTTTCTGGAACTAACGCCCCAGGCATTTCCTAATGACCGGAGTAAGGTCGGATTTGTGATATCTCTACTGATTGGCAAAGCACTGGCATGGGCTAATCCTCTGTGGGGGAATGCCAAACCCTGCACTCTGAACTTTAATGAGTTCCGCAGAGTGTTTGAGGTTCCTGGTAGAGCTGCCTCTGCTGCCAAAAGGTTAATGGAGATACAGCAGGGCGATCGTACCTTGGGCGACTATGCCATTGAGTTTCGGACCTTGGCAGCAGAGGTGGGATGGAACAATGAGGCATTAGTGGCAGCCTTTGCACAGGATCTATCTGAATCCATTAAAGATAAAATAGCTGCCAGAGATGTACCCGGTGATCTGGATGAGTACATTGACTATGTCATGCTTATTGACTCCCGCATTCGTGAAAGACGGTTGGCAAAAAGGGCGAGATCCAGAAATTATGGGCATGGCAGTCTTTTAAACCCACCCTCGCCTCCCATTCCTCCTGAATGTTCACCCGAGTCTGGAGAGCCAGTGCAGCTTGGGTTCACCAGACTTATTAAGGAAGAGCGGGCACACCGTAGAAGACAGGGCCTATGCTTATATTGTGGTAAAGCTGGACACTTATTATGCACATGTCCGGTACGGCCGGGAAACGGACGCACCTAAGGTACCTTGGGGGACAGGCCCTAGGTGGCGTGCAGCAGTCCCTAGATTCAAATACACAGAAACCCACCATCCAGGTGGTATTCTCTTGGGCAGACCTGTCTGTGGTGGTTATGGCATTGGTAGACTCCAGTGCAGCTGGGTACTTCATGGACCAATCCTTTGCCGAATTGCACAAAATTCCGTTCGTCAAAAGAGAGTCTCCCCTGGCTATTGAAGCCATTGATGGCAGACCTTTGGAACCTGCATTTATTACCATGGAAACGATCCCTATTACTATCTTAGTTGGGGCTCTCCACAAGGAGGAGGTACGTTTCCAAATAATTCGATCTCCTCATCCTGCAGTCATTCTGGGGTTTCCATGGCTACTATTACATAATCCCCAGTTTGACTGGCAGAGATGTGAGGTTAAATCATGGTCTGAGTACTGTGCTAAAAACTGTTTATCACACCCTGTCAAGATATTGTGTACCTCTCCCTCCGTGCCAGTTGAATATCAAGAATTCAGTGACGTATTCAGCAAGGGGGAGGCTAGCGCACTACCTCAGCACAGACCCTATGATTGCGCTATTGATCTGCCCCTGGGCGTGCTGCCCCCGAGGGGTCGCACTTATCCACTGTCATGTGATGAGAACAGGGCTATGGAGGACTACACTGAGGACGCCCTCAAAAGAGGGATTATTCGCAAGTCTTCCTCTGGTGCCGGTTTCTTCTTTGTGAAGACTGGAGCAGTTCCTGCGTTGCTTTGTAACCAATCATCGTGACAATTGGGCCGACCTGTTGCCGTGGGCAGAGTTTGCCAGGAATTGTGCAGTTAATTCATCGTCCGGGAGCTCCCCGTTTCTCATTAATTACGGGTTCCAGCCGTGCCTGCTCCCGGACTTATTTCAGTCGCAACAAATTCCAGCTCTGGATGAGCATATTGAGCAGCTTCGCTCCACTTGGGCTCAGGTTCAGAGGACCCTCAGTCAGTCCTTTCAGCGACATCAGTGGCATGCCAATCGTAGATGTCTGCCAGCGGTCTCCTTCCAGGTTGGGGATAGGGTATAGCTCTCCTCCAGAAACCTCAATTTGCAGGTGCCTTCCAATAAGCTGGCTCCCCGGTTCATTGGTCCATTCAAAGTTATCCTCAAGGTGAATCCCATCTCTTACGCATTGGAACTCCCAGCCTCTATGCGCATACATAATGTGTTCCATGTATTTCTGTTGAAATCCGTTACACTACCACTCCAGTGATTCCTGGGCCGGTGGACATTCAGGGCCAAGAGGAGTACGAAGTCCAGAGTATCACTGATTCTAGGAGATTTAGAGGGAAGTTGCAATATTTGGTCCATTGGAAGGGCTATGGCCCTGAAGAACGTTCCTGGGTAGATCAGAAGGACCTCCATGCGCCTAGACTGTTGCGCAACTTCCACGCTAAATATCCCCAGAAACCGAGACCTCCTGCAGGGTACTATCACAGTGCCTGTGATCTCTCTCTGTCACTCTCGCTTGTGGTACGCTCCTATTGGCTGAGTCTGTTTGGCCCGCCCCTGGTGACCTTTTTATGCCTGGCCATTGGCACCTGTCAGGTGGCCTTTCGTGGTGTTCCTAAGCCAGTGTTGCTGTTGCTGTGTTCCAGTGTTCCTGATTCCTGTCTACCGATTTGGCCTGTTTTGACTACGCTCCTGAGTTCCTGTTCGGTGATCTGACCCGGCCTGGATGACGTTCCTGCTCGTGACTGATCTGGCTTGTCTGAGAACCTCCTCCGTGATCTGACCTGGCCTGGCTGACATTCCTGCTCGTGACTGATCTGGCTTGTCTGAGAACCTCCTCCGTGACCTGACCCGGCCTGGCTGACTTCCTGCTCTGTGACCTGAACCGGCTTGCTCCAGATCCTGTCATCATTCCTGCTTCCTGCTGCTGGTGTCGCCGTGGCGACATTCTGACTTCCGCTGGGCTTGTGACAGGGCTGATCGTGATTGCCTCTATTACACTTGCAGAGCCGTGTCTCCAGTGCTGAGTCTCTGTTAACACTTGCAGAGCTGTGCTTCTGTTGCTGAGTCTTCCTTGGCATTTGCAGAGTGATACCCACACTTGCTGAGCCTCTGGTTGTACTTGCAGAGCTGTGCGTCCGATCCTTGAGCTGTTATTAACACTTGCAGTGCTGCTGTCTCCATTACCTGAGCCTTCTTTAACACTTGCAGAGCCGTTGCTGTTTATCCGCTACATCTGCTGAGCCGGCCGCGTTGAGAGCCTTGTGTATACGGCGGCTCATATTGTCAACCAGCAGAGTAGTCGGTCTCCGTTACCGCGCCCGCAGGAGGCACTATTGGCTCTAGCTCTATCAGTGTTACTCTCCGTTACAAGCCCGGTGGGGCTATTGGCTCAAGCACTTGCAGTGCAGGTTGTGTCCTTTCCTACACCCATGGGGACTATCTGCTCAAGCTCTTGCTGTACAATAAGTCTCCGTTACTACGCCCGTGGGGTATATTGGCTCAAGCTCTTGCAGTGCAGGTTGTCTCCGGTATACGCCCGTGGGGGCTATTGGCTCAAGCTATTGCCTTACAGTTGGTCTCCGTTATTAGGCCCGTGGGGGCTATTGGCAAGCTCTTGCAATGTAGTCATCAACGTTGTTACGTTCGTGGGGGCTATTGGCTCAAGCTCTTGCAGTGTAAGTTGTCTCTGTTACTACGCCTGTGGGGGCTATTGGCTGAAATTACTCTGCAGTGTTCTGCATCAGTTCCTGTACTGCCTAAGCAGCTTTCTAAGCCTTAAGGACTTAAGGTGTTGCATCATCTAACGCCATTGCTGCCTCTTTACCACCTTGGGTGCGCCAAACACCACAACAGAGACTGAGTGATTATTTGTACTTAACTATTGAGTACCCTTGCTATTCTGTGCCTGTCCTGTGACAGTATATGTATTATTCTTGCTTCTGTATACTGGGCCTGAGAAGGCATATGTAGCCTATCTATCGCTATTATTCTGTGTTGCCTATAGAGGGCGATCTTTCTTCTTTATTTTTTTAACAAAACTGTGTTTTATTCTAACCTGCTGGTCTGAGTGTCTTGAAAAAACGTTACACTCCTCCAAGCAGCAGTGAGATGTCTGGAATAGAGCAGCAGCAACAACAGCATGTAGGGACTAGTGGTGGTGGCGATGATGATGCTGGAGAAGCTGGGGTGGAATAGACATTGATGGCCTTTTTAGCAGAAACTGAGAAGGAATGGGCATTACCACCACCACCACTAGCAATGAGATTTTGGAATTAGAGGAATTTGCAACTGCTCTAATTCCTTCTGATGCTGAGTTGCAAGGGCAGCAGGATACTGAGGAGCATGCTAGTGTGCCACAGACCACGGTGGACACAGTGGGAATGGGGTCAACAAGTGATGCGGGACTAGGACAGGTTCCAATTGCCAACAGTAGCAATACTCCTGCTCCTAGTTTCATTGCTGAATCTGAGGCAGTAGCAGCAACATTATCTGCGGCCACAGACAATGAAGGGGAATGTGGAGGACAAGAAGAAAGAGGCCATTCTTCTCCATCTAGTCCCTTCCCCCAGAAGTCATCATGGGTGTGGGACTATTTTTCTGTTGGGGCAGGCACAGTGCAGTCATCAGCAACGGCACTATACACAATTTGTAACAAGTCAGGGAGAATGGAGGAAACACACCTTGGCACAAGTGCCCTGATATCACACATGAAACGCAGACACCATAACATTTACATCAAACATGTTAAAGACAAATACCCACCACAGAAATCAAGCTCTGCTTTTGCTGTCTCTGACTCTCCAGAAAGGCAACAAGAGGCGAGGCGGAGATCAAAGAGAAGGAAGAATAGAACAATCCAGGCAGAGACTGGAAGTTCCATGATGAGTGAAACAACTAGCTCGCCATCACCTTCTAGGATAAGAACTACATCTTCTGCCAATCCACGTCATTCATCGTTACCTCCCCCACCAAATGATAGCCACTCTGTTGATGTTAGGATGTGGCAGTTCGTCTCTAAGACAAAAAACATAAAAGGGTGGCTCCAAAACTCTTAAGATATACCACACACAACACAAGTGTATGACTCAGCCTCGTATCACTAGTAACCAATACAATAAAACAACATCTGAAAATGTGTTACTTGCTTCTTATGCCACGTGCGGTTCAGAAAACTCTCTCTCAAAAGTTTTCATACAATACATAGAGAAACAAAGTGGCAGGTCGCACTGTGGGAGTCTCAAGCTAGAAAAAATATTGCAGTACATGCTACTTGCATAGAAACTTCATTTATTGAAATAATCTTCCTTAAAATACATCCGTATATGTAACTGCAATTGAAATCAAGATGTTACAGTTCAATTCAACAGCAAAAGGAATAGGCAGAAGCACTTATCTTTTCTCCATTCGATCAACGCGTTTTGCGCTAAGACCGCGCTTACTCATGATCTCGGAACATACATTGACCACCATTATTCACTTCTATTTAAAAACAAACTCACCAATCACTTCCCCATAGAAGCCACAATCACAAAACTATTGGATCCCGGTGAATCACCTATCATCATCTGATCGTGCTTAAAGGCAAAGCTATTAACCCCCGATTACTGGGTGTTTCACCAACCAGACATCTCCGTCCATTAGAGATCACTTACACACTAAATTCACTACTGCACTGCAACATATAAAAACAGCACAAGAGATGTCAAGGCACCACCGGGAAAGCAAGCCCAAAGCACTCAAACCGACGAAGATATTTCCAAATCCAAAATGAGTGACGAATGTATTCATCTTCCATACTACGGGTTAGTGAGCATCCATCAGTAGCGAACAAACATGGTCAGTGTCTACAATAAAAGAACTAATAAGCTAAAAACATATACTCAGAAACATCTGAAAGTATATGTACAATGTAACATAATGTACTATCAGTCGGCAAAAAAAGACACAATAAAATTTGATATTGCACTGGAATAATAGATAGAACTTCATCTTTCATAAAAGGTGTTATTTAATCAAGACAATCGTGACACCATTATATCAGAGACCTATCCTATTAATATCATAAACCAACATCACATATAATTCACCAATCCCAGCCTATCATATATCGCCTAATCTAGATGAGCATATACAGTACAACAATCCCCATCTAGTTACCTAGACATCCACACCACTGGGTTGGGTATGCCAACATCTCACCCATGATCCAACAAGGGACACATCTCTCCTTTCTCTTAAACATACAGAAAGATCGCATGGGTGAAGATTAATAATAATAATCTCCTTTAATTAAAGGTCCCATTTGCATGTATTTACATGACTCTAAAAGAGATTAATAGACTTGTGCACGGGCAAAAATTTCTATTTAATTCGAATTCGGACGAAATTTTTTTTTTCTAATTCGGATGATCCTAATTTCGGACCGGACCTATTAGATTCGAACGAAATTCTGATCCATTCCGAATTATTCGGCCGAATTTTACATGGGTTAAATTATAGCAGTGCGTCTCCGTGCACACTGCTATCATTCTTTGCAGACAGGGTGTGCATTTAGAAAAAGATCCATCCCAAAAATGGACATTGTCATACATTGCCAGTCTGTGCATGTCACCTCTACTCCAGCATGGGATGCCAGTGACAATGCAAACGTCAAACATTGAGAACCCATGCCTGTCATTCAATTTAGCATATGCTCGAACATCGAAACCCCATGCCTGTCATTCAATATAGCATATGCTCGAACATCGAAACCCCATGCCTGTCATTCAATATAGCATATGTTCGAACATCGAAAACCCATGCCTGTCATTCAATATAGCATATGCTCGAACATCGAAAACCCATGCCTGTCACATCCTACTCAACATAAGTGGTCGACTCGAACATGGACAAACTACATGTCACATTCTATGTTAGTACATGGGTAAAGGTTAAGGATTCATTTTCTGGTACCAGCCTCCTACCCTACTGTCCCTCTTTAGTACCCAAATTCCTCTCTCTCGTTTTCCTATCCTGATTTCACCTCATATCAGATAAGTCTATGTGTATATACATTGTAGTGTTTCATACTACATCAAGAATAAACATCAATGATTGTTTAAACTGCAGTATGTGTGTCTAAACTAATTTGTGTATTGAAAATACATTAACCCCATCGCGACAAGTGACTTACCAGGTACGTCCCGCAAAAACTGTCACTTAGTGACAGAGGACGTACCTGGTAAGTCCCGGAAGTCATTCGCTAGAATGAAGAAGAAGAAAAATCCCTTGTTAAGTGCCGGTCATTAAGGGGTTAATCTTGTGCTAAATCATCACCTCACTTACCCAAAGAGTTAACAACAAAGTGACCAGTCACACCACCAGCAACACGTATCTATGATCTCTGTATATCCATCTCCCTTCACCACTTTAGGCTGTAATCTTTCAAACACAAACCACACTTTTTAGTTTTTCATTCTTCTGCAATCTTCATCCTGTGTTATCCAAACCCTTAGCTGCTTTCACCCATTGAGTGCCAGAGCGGTATCCAACACACTACTTTTCAATGCGTTGGATAACTCTCTGACACTCAGAGAGTTAAGTAATTTGTTCACATACACCAAGGGCTGGCAAGAGTTCAGCCAGTAGGTCGACAACCATGCCCCATGCACCACTAATTCAAAATACATTTCCACCATCTTTGGCCATTTATTTTCCAGTTAGCTCCATGCTCGGCTTGTGTCTTTTCCTAGTTATCACTGTAAGTACAGTAACGTTATGTACAGTATACACTGGAGTTTTCGATGTTTGAAAGAAACTGAGTGCACCGGGCCTGGAGCACTCAGTTGCCTCCCCGGAGTGATCTCCAGATTGCCACGCATAGTTTGTTGAACATCACGAACATATGTCTGTCACAGCCTAATCTGCATAGTATGTCGAACATAACCAAGCCGTTCGACCCCGCCTACCCTACACAGCTTGTCGACCAAACCATCTTGTCATTTCCTGCCCCTGCTTAGTGTGCGACAGTAGACATTGGAGTTTCCGATGTTCGAAAGAAACTGAATGCGCCGGGCCTGGAGCACTCAGTTGCCTCCCCGGAGTGATCTCCAGATTGCCACGCATAGTTTTTTGAACATCACGAACATATGGCTGTCACAGCCTAACCTGCATAGTATGTTGAACATAACCAAGCCGCTCGACCCTGCCTACCCTACACAGCTTATCAACCAAACTATCTTGTCACTTTCTGCCCCTGCTTAGTGTGCGACATCATAACGTATCTTCCTCGAATCGTATTGGATAGCTTGAGATGGTATCGCCCATTCCAGCTCCCGCTTTCGAATACTATTGGCCCAAGTTTCAAACTCGTAGGATTCACATTGCTGGTTGGCTAGGTGCCTTACTAGCAATGCAAAAAAGTTAAAGATGACTCTATGACCCCCAACATACAGCCATTTTACAGATCAGCAGCCACCTTGAAAGAAGGAAGACAGACAGCAGCAATGGCCAAAGGAAGAGAAATACCCTTCAGCATGGAGGAGAATGAGGCACTAGTGGGGGCACTGCAGGGATGTTATTCCAAGCTCTTTGGCCCATTGGCAGCTTCCACCGCAGTAGTGGATAAGAGCGAAATGTGGGATACTGTGGTGGAAGCTGTCAATGAGGTGGCAGTGTCCCCACACACATCAATCAGATGCAGGAAGCGGGTTTACGACATTAGAAGGTAGATGCTGCGGAAAAAGGCGAGGATGGAGGTAGCGCGGTCATCTGGGGCCTCCAGTTGACCTGTTCTATTCCATCATTATGAACAGGTCCTGGATGGCCTCATTGCAGCATCTGAGGCAGAAGCTGCTCCTGCTTCAGGCGGTGATGAGGATGTTGCTGGTCCATCACATGCTGTACCAGCTCCCATCACTCCTGTAGCAGGACCAGTGGAATCCTCAGATGCTGAAGATGACTGTGCTCCTGCATCTTCCCCTGCCCCTACAGCACCTGTCTTCCCTGTCCACGTGCCCGCTCCTGTTCCTGTTGATGTAAGTGCCCATTCTCCATTAGCTGGAGGGAGTGACTCTTCCTCTGGTCTCGTGATCTGCACCAGTTCCGCCAGGAGCAGTGGCAGTGGTGCCCCCTCCCAGTACCCAGAGTTGGGTACTCCAGCGCCAGACATCTCCGCAGCTGAGGAGTCAGGCCATGCTGGTGTGTTTTCTGGTAAGTAATTGTATTCTAATGCATGTGTTCATGTAATGTTGTTAACCCTTTGAGTTCCAGAGGGGTACGTAATGCATTGCATGTGTTGTGTAACCCTCTGGCACTCAAATGGTTAAATATCTACCACTGAGCAGATAGGTTTGCAATGTATGGTAAAGCAATGCAAATCACACATATCTGCTCTGTGTAACTTAATCCTTTGTAATGCAATGTCCACGTGTGTGCATACCTCCCAACATTTCAAATGGCGAAAGAGGGACACTTCTGTTTTAGGTGGTGTTTCTGGGGGCGTGGCTGGTAAGCAGGGCATTTCCAAGAATTTTTAGGTTATTTCTTGACCCATCTGCACCTCTTTGTGTAACTGATAAATGATTTAGAGCAAGACCAAAGTATATTACCCATATTAACCCTTTCAGTCCCAGAGGGGTACCGAATGCATTGCAAAAAAAAAAAAAGCAATGCATTCTGCACCCCTCTGGCACTCAAAAGGTTAATGTATAAACACATATACTGACAATTAACACATTTATGTTTTATTGCTGTGTAGCAATGTAATACACACCACTCATTCTGATGTCCTAAAAAGAGGGACAAAAGGGTAGAAAAGAGGGACAGAGGGATTTGGGTCTCAAAGAGGGACACTTGGGAGGTATGTGTGTGTACTGTAATTTATTACTTTGTTATGCAATGTCCATTTGTTATGCAATGTCCATTCGTGTGTGTAATGTAATTTAGTATTTTGTTAGTATTTTGTTATGCAATGTCCGTGTGTGTGTGTGTGTGTGTACTATAACGTGGTGTTCTCTTCTCATTACAGATGAACCTGATGGAGTATCTAGCTCTGGCAGGGAGGGGGAAGAAGAAGTCAACACCCTCTATCTGGAGCCGGTCACTGCCACTGCTCCTGCCAGTGTGGAGGAAGAGGTGGCTGCTGGTAAGTTGTTTTTAACATGTCTCCTTCACGTACAAATGTGTTTTTAGTCATGATAAATTGTTCCATATGTGTATTAGCAGCCCCAGCTTGCTTTAGCCATATCTTGTTTATATAACTATTGCATTGCCACAGGGGTGAGCAGCAGCGCATTGCTAAGCTATGCTTTGCTCACCCTTCTGGCACTCCAAGGCAGGGCCAGACTGGTCTACTGGGATACCAGGAAAATTCCTGGGAGGCCACCTGCACTGGACTTCCCTGGGGCTGCTTCAAAATGAAGAAGCTATCCGCGGCCACAGTCCTGTCACCTTGCGGTGGCGTGTTGCTTCTTGATTGCAGTAGTCCTGGCCATGGCCATAAGGTGACAGGACAGCGTCCGTGAGATTTGAAGGGCCCTGCAACATGCTGAGGCCTGTGCCTTCTTTGGCACAGACCTGTAGCAGCTGTGCTCCCTTCTCTGATCTTTAGTAATGACATCATCTCCCAGCACTCTGCATTACTGAAGAGAAGACCATGCGGGAGTTTGGAAATGGACACAGGGGGCAATGTGGAGACTGAGGGGCAATGTGGAGACTGAGGGCAACATGGAGGTCACCCAGTGACGTGAGACGCAGTGTGAAGAAGAGCACTGCCTCTGGGCACCGGGTCGGTCACACCGCAATGATATGGGGCTGGTAAGCAATTTTTTCCAGGGCTGGTTTTTATTCCCAGTCCATCCATGCTCCAAGAGTTAACTATCCCACTAATGCACATATGGAGCACATGTAAGAAATGTTTGTCATGCTCCTGCCATTCACATGATGACATTGTAGGCATGATGGACACAAGCTAATGCACCATTGTGGATGTCTCAGTATGTTGAAGCCCTGCCATGCATTACAGTGATGCTTCATAGACCAAATTTGCCTCTCTGTTGTTGATTAAATCCTGATAACTAGGTTAACCCACCTTGGTGCAGTTGTTGTGAACCTGAATGCTTACACAACTGAAGCATTTAATGAAGTCAGTGTTTCTCATCACATGTTAATTCCCTTAATATCCAAAATAGGTCCAGCAGACACGCCGGAGGAGGTGGAGTAGGGGGGGCAGGAAGAAGCTGGGGTGCAGGCCCCAGTTGGTGCACCTGGGGACCACCACGTGGAAAGGGCAGGTGAGGATAGTAAATTGAAATATGTGGAAAGGGTTCTGAGTTTTGTGTTTCTGGTTGTTGTAACCATTTCAATGGCAGAGGGGTACCCAATGCAGTCTCAAAATTGTTGTGCACTCCTCTGGCACTGAAATGGGTTAAGGCGCCATACAATTATCTCACCCTTGTGAAAATGTCTTGTATCTCCTCAGGGTCATTGCGGGCTGTGTCTGGTGAGGAGGATGAGTAACCACCTCTGGGGGTGTCTGCCTCTGCTCCGGAGGCTATGGAAGGGGGAGAGCATGGTAAGTAAAATCCTAAATCTGCTGTCCCATGTGTGTTCCACCTGTCTCCCCTTCCCTTACAAAGACCCATAATTCCCTGTAGTGATCAGTGTTCTTGTCACACATACATGTGACAGTATCATGGCATGAACAAATATCATTATGTGATTTTTGTTCATGTCATGATCTTGTCACACACGTATGCTTGGCTCCAGGCCATAGCACACACCTACAGTTCCCGTTTGCAGGCTAGCACTAGTTGAGTGTTGGTGGCTCAATTACAATGACAGTGATGATCCACCTGTGTCCAATCAAGGCTAAAGAGTAAACCTGACCTGTCAGTTTGTTCATAGCAGGGGTGGTCAATCCTTTTCTCTGGCCACAACAATGCTACGTTTGCTGCATCCCCTCAAATTAAAGTGGATGTGTCACCTATTTATAACATAGCCTAAATAGTTAAGCTACAGATAGAATACTTGTAAAACGTTATTAATTTGTTTTTTAAAAGTTTGATTTGTTGTAAATTTAACTTAGAAAGTCTGTCCCCTACCTACTTCCTCATAGACTGCTCTTCCTCTGCTCTCCACCCTCCTCCGATGACGGAGGCTTCAGTGTGGAAGCTGGAGTGCTCTCATTGGCTAGATATCGATCTCTGCCAACGAGACCACTCCATCTTGCAGACAGAAGCCTCCATCATTGGAGGATGGTGGAGAGCAGAGGCAGAGTGACGGACTGAGGTTACAGAACAGGTAACTGCAGTCTATACGAAAGTAGGTAGGGGACAGATTTTTAAAGTTAAATTTACAACAAATAAAACTTAAAAATAAAACATGAACAACATTTTAGAAGTATTCGATTTATAGCCTATTTAGGCTATGTTATAGATAGGAGACACATCCACTTTAACACATTTTGTGTGGTGATTCTCAGCAATGGTCCTGTTGTGTAGGATGCACAATCATGTCCTCTAACCATCACAAAAGTGCATGCTGTAAGTTGAACACAAGTGAATGTCAATACCGCTTGAGTTTAAGTCATCACATCCTGATAACATGCACTGTTGGTGTGGTTAGAGGAAATGATTGTGCATCCTAGACAACAGGACCATTGCTGATAATCACTCTGCTAAATGCATCAAACATCTGTGTGCCAGAGAGGTGCTCACTGCTTTCCATTTCTTCTTTCCCCACAGCTGCATCTGATGAACAACCACAGCATCAGCCCCCTTCCAGCCAGGAGTTCTCAGAGGTCCTGTTTGTCCTACATGGGATCTCAGGTGACATGAGGGGCTTACGGCGTCAGCTGAGAAACAACATGCACCGTCAGGAGGCTCTGCTCCATCAAATGGTGGAGCAGAATAGGCTGATGCTGGGCCTCCTGACAGTTCATGTCGTGCAGTCAGGGCGAGCCCCCGCCCCCAGCAGCTCCTCATCAGACAGCAGCCTGGAATCAGCTGATGCCCTACCTGCTGCACGTGGTGGTAGGTGCCACCTACCCAGACGGGGGCCTCGCACAAGAGGAGAAAGGAGGCCCCCCCACTGACCCCATTCCTTCCAGAAGGGGATTTTTCTTTTTTCTTTTTTAAGTTTATTATTATTATTTTTATTATTATTAATAATATTTGTTATTACATTTTTAAACTTCAGCATTGTTGTTGTCCATTTATTTCTGATACAAACAGGGGGGAGATACACCAAAGTGTTATGAGGTGTCACCACCATTTGAAAACACCTTAGTGCATAACCCCACTGCTGACCCACTCTTCTGTGTGTGTCTCCAACCCTTGTCTGTCTCCCCTAGAGATTCTAAAAGGGAAGGAGACAGACACAGATTTGCATGAAGGGAAGCTGACATAGGAGGAGGGTGGCAGAGGGACAGAAAGGGAAGGAGATGGATGGACAGAGAAGGAAGGAGGCTGATGGACAGAGAGGGAAGGAGGCTGAGGGACAGAGAGGGAAGGAGGCTGATGGACAGAGAGGGAAGGAGGCTGAGGGACAGAGAGGGAAGGAGGCTGATGGACAGAGGGAATGAATGTTAAGGAGTCAAAGGGAGATGTGTAGACTGACAGGACTCAATTCAAATGATGGAGATGGATGTTTTCTCTGCCGACGCATTTTTGGGGTGTTAAAGTTAAGAGGTATTTTCATCCATAGGAACTAATGAAAACACCATAAATTGCAATTCAGTTGTCTGCGTTGGGTGTGAAGATCCGATAAGTGACTCAAGTTATTGCAGGAAAGTTAAGACCTACTTTTTTTCTGACTTTAGTCCCTTATCGCATTTTCAAACAGCTGACGAAACAGAAAAGAAAATAGAGTGGGTGTATTCAAATGGGGCCCTAAGCCCCACATCTATACATCAAAGCACTCCAAAACAATGTCAAATGTTAGTAGAATTAACCTCATGAGTGCCAGTGGGGTATAATCACCCTGCCGGCACTCATAAGGTTAACCCAACTAAGTAAAAAAAAAAAAAATCATATTACAAGTAACACTTACCATTAATCCTGATGTCCAGCAGAGTCCTCAGTATACCGGTCCTCTTCTGTCCTTCTTTCTTCTCTTCTATCTTCTCCTCTTTCTTCTATCTTCTCCTCGTTCTCCTCTTCTGTCTTCTTTCCTCTTGCTGTAAAAAATCTCCCAGAAAAGTAAAAGTACAGAGCAGGAATATCCAGCACACTAATACATACTTTAACCCTACTGAGCCCCAGAGAGGTATGCAACCTATTGCTTTGCAATGTGTTGTGTAACCCTCTGGCATTCAAGGGGTTAAACTATGTATTAGTGTGCCAGATATTGCATTGGACATACTTTTCTTGGTAGTTTTTACAGCAAGAAGACAGAAGCTACAAGACAGTAGAGAAGACAGAAGGAGACAGACAGTGGATAACAGGAAAGTGTAACACTGATTAGTTAATGATCAGTGCTTGACAGTATGTCAGGCAGCAATCGTCAGCTTTTTTTCCTTTGAAGTTCCCAATACTGCCACTATTTAGTGGCATTGAAAATTATTCAAACAAATGACTTAAACTTTTAATATCTTACACAGGGACAAAGGTGACTCTCCCTTGTGGTGACAATAAGGCACCCTGTATGCCTATACAACTGTCACACTGGCTGATGTGTCACTCTGAAAAAAATTATTCAGACAAATTATTCCAAATTTTTTTATTATTGTCTGTTGCATGTGCCATTTCTGTTGCAGAGGTGAAATACATTATAGCATGGGCATCTGTCATTTACCATATGTAGCAAAGGTAATACATTACACAATATGTAGCATTTGTCATTTACCATATATAGCAGAGGTGTTATATACATATGGATGTAGCTAAATTAGAAGGAAGAAGGAAAAGTGAGAATGACTGGTGCAGTATCCTTTGAAACGTCAAAAAGAAAAATATTGCGTGGCTAGAAGCTGATTTAACCATGTTGCAGTGTTTAAAATAGCAACATGAAAACCTTGAGCTGCATAAAAGCTCTAGGTTGTCATGTCGCATAATTAAACATCCCTGTTTACTGGCCACAACTCCCAGCATCCTTACCTTGCGTTGCCCAGTTCTCTTTAAAGCAGAACTACCACCTCTTACAAACATGTCCCCAAATAATTACCCATCTGGCGACTGGCTTCTCAGCAGCGCTTGTCGCCAGAATTCTTACCGCGATTATACACTGCTTCTGGACTGACAGGCAGGAAACCGAGCAGACAATGACATCTTTCCATAGTGACATCTGTGCGTCTGCGCTGTCAGTCCCAGCCTTCTCTAGGAGGCATTGCTAGGAGCCGTTCGGCTCCAAAGGGGACTGACAGCGCATGCATGCAGACGTCACTATGGAAAGATGTCTCCGCGGATTCCTGCCTGTCAGTGTGGGAGCAGTGAATAATTTTCATGAACGCGGTAATAATTCTGGCAACTAGCTCTACTGAGCAGCTAGTCGCCAGATGGGTAAGTATTTGGGTCCATGTTTGTAAGAGATGGTAGTTCCACTGCAATGCGATGTTTCAAAAGGGAACTGACCTGTGCAAGGCAGAATCAGGATGACAGCAGCAACACTGGAGATATAGCCAGAACTGCAGAACACTGGAGCAGGCAGGACTCAGTCCATAGATGGATACAGCGGCAACTGAGGAAGACCGGTGCAAGGCAGAATCAGGATGACAGCTGCAACACTGGAGATGTAGCCAGAACTGCAGAACACTGGAGCAGGCAGGACTCAGTCCATAGATGGATACAACGGCAACTGAGGAAGACTGGTGCGAGCCACACTCAGGATAAGAACAGCAACACTGGAGATGTAGCCAGAACTGCAGAACACCAGAGCAGGCAGGACTCAGTCCATAAATAGATACAGCAGCAACTGAGGAAGACTGGTGCGAGCCACACTGAGGATGACAGCAGCAGCAACACTGGAGATGTAGCCAGAACTGCAGAACACTGGAGCAGGCAGGACTCAGTCCATAGATGGATACAGCAGCAACTGAGGAAGACTGGTGCGAGCCACACTCAGGATGACAGCAGCAGCAACACTGGAGATGTAGCCAGAACTGCAGAACACTGGAGCAGGCAGGACTCAGTCCATAGATGGATACAGCAGCAACTGAGGAAGACTGGTGCGAGCCACACTCAGGATAAGAACAGCAACACTGGAGATGTAGCCAGAACTGCAGAACACCAGAGCAGGCAGGACTCAGTCCATAAATAGATACAGCAGCAACTGAGGAAGACTGGTGCGAGCCACACTGAGGATGACAGCAGCAGCAACACTGGAGCTGTAGCCAGAACTGCAGAACACTGGAGCAGGCAGGACTCAGTCCATAGATGGATACAGCAGCAACTGAGGAAGACTGGTGCGAGCCACACTCACGATGACAGCAGCAGCAACACTGGAGATGTAGCCAGAACTGCAGAACACTGGAGCAGGCAGGACTCAGTCCATAGAAGGATACAGCAGCAACTGAGGAAGACTGGTGCAAGCCACACTCAGGATGACAGCAGCAGCAACACTGGAGATGTAGCCAGAACTGCAGAACACTGGAGCAGGCAGGACTCAGTCCATAGATGGCTACAGCAGCAACTGAGGAAGACTGGTGCGAGCCACACTCACGATGACAGCAGCAGCAACACTGGAGATGTAGCCAGAACTGCAGAACACTGGAGCAGGCAGGACTCAGTCCATAGATGGATACAGCAGCAACTGAGGAAGACTGGTGCAAGCCACACTCAGGATGACAGCAACATGGATGATTGTAGATGTCTGAAGTCCCCCTTGTTTTTCTAATCTGCATCGAACCTGAGAGCAGGGTAACCGAGCTTTGGCAAGTTTACTTTTAAAAAAATAATTTGCTCCATGAGCTGGGGGGTGAGTTGAGAGCGCTGGGGGCTAAGTATATTTCCAGTAAGGGAAAATACCCGCTCACTCTGGACAGTGGTTGGGGGGCAAGAAAACAACTCCTGGGCTACCAGGGAAAATGTAGGCCACACAGCCCTCTTGTTATCCCAGAAAGTCAAGGGATCTGTACTTGTGGCCAAAGAAGGTTCCGCAAGGTAAGCCTTAACCTCAAACTCAGCACTTTTTCTATTAATGGGGAGCTGTTTGTTTTCTCCACAGCATAATCTGTCCATTGCCTCAGCATAAAAAGCAGCAGCTGGTCCACCGGAACAAGATGAAATGCTACTGGCACTGCTACTAATAGGTCCCGGAAGACCACCACACTCCTCCAGCTCATCTTCGGAATCTCCTCCCACCTCCTGTGACTGCATTCTAGTTTTTCTTTGCCTCTCATGCACCCTTGCTATCAATTGTTCCCTCCAGGCAGTGAGGGAATTGGAACGAAGTGCCAACTTGCCTTTGATTCGAGGATCGCAAATTGTGGCAAGCATTAACTCGGGACAGTTGTCCATGCGCTCTTCCATGCGCCGAGTAAGTTCCTTCTTTAACCTCGTTAGAAGGGCAGCAACATCTGGAAGTATATTACCCTCAGCACCAGGCAAGCGTTCCCTATGGGAAAGGAAATCATCCAATTTTAAGGAGAGGTGCGTGAAGAGGGGAATGACTTCTGCCAGACTAGCGTTCTCTTTGCTCAAAAGTTCCGTCAAAGCACGGAAAGGCGTAAGGACTGTCACTACCTGTTCCATCAGGGCCCAGTCAGCCCTGCCCAGTGTTCTGTTACTGCCAATGAAATGATGACATGACATTGCATGAATTGCCTTTTTCTGCTCCAGGATACGCTCTAGCATATCTAAGGTGGAGTTCCACCTGGTCCCAACATCTTGTTTTAGGCGGTGCTCTGGGAGGTCTGCCTTTTTCTGTTCCTCCCTGAGTAGCTGGCTATCTTTGACGCTCCGATGGAAGTGGCCAGCAATTTGTCGGCACGACTCCAGAAGTGCTGGCAACCTTCCAGTGTTACTGCCATCCTCAAGAGCAGCCTTCACTACTAGATGCAGAACATGTGCTGAGCAGCGCACACCCACAAATCTGCCATCCCGGAGAGCCTTGATCATGTTAGCTGCACCATCAGTAACCACAAACCCCATTTGCTCCTGTGTGCCTGCCTGCTCCCCTAGCCATTGCGCCACCATGTTCTGCAGTGCTTTGCGAATGTTATCTGAGGTGTGCTGCTGATCCATTACCTCAGCATGGAGGAGGAAAGAGCGGTGCCCTGCCTGCTTGGCTACTGCACCTGAACTTGTTGTTGCTATCAGTGTGTCTTTCAACACACTGAGCTGCCACCAATGTGCCGTCAATGACAGGAAGCCATGCTGGCCACTCGGAGCACTCCATAAGTCAGTGGTAAAGTGCACTGACTGGCCACCAGCCTTTCCTAGCAGTTCTTTCAAAAGACCAACGCACGACTGGTACAGTGAGGGCACTATAGTTCTACTAAATGTGGTGCGGGATAGAATTTTATATCGGGGTGCAACAACCTCCATAAGTTGATGGAAGGGCTCCCCATCCACCAAACTGAAAGTTGCACCCCCAACGGCTATGAGCTGTGCAATGTTTCCTGGACTGCTGTCTGCACATCCCCTTGGAATTAAACCCACCAAAATCTTCCAGTGTGGCCTGTATTGACTTTGGGATGGGCTGTGACTGTCTACTGCTTTTACTAGGACCAGATGTGGCATGATCTCCCTGCCCTTTTTCCTGCCTACTGGTGGTGAGTGTTACACTGGTTAATGTAGTAGTGCCACCACGTTCTGCACTCATCAACACTGACTTGTGGTAGTGGTTCAGGTGTTGGTTCATCCCAGAGGTGGAAAGATGACCCAACACCCTCCCACGGCTGACTTCCCTGCCACACAATTTACATTTTGCTAGCCGGCCATCGCCAAGTGTCACAAAATGGTCCCACGCTTTGGAGCGACGGATGACTTTGGAAGGTGGTGAAGAAGAAACTGAGGTGACACTTTCTTCATCTTCACATGCTGAAGCAACCTCACTATGCTTTTTTTTCTACATACCTTTACAGGGTTACTAGTAGACCCAAAGATGGCAGCAGGGATGTCGGGACTGGGATTGGAGGAGGGTGTAGTAACACTGGTGGCAGAGACACTAGCAGCTACTGTCTGCCTGGGAGACTCATTTGGAACTGGAGAGTCAGGTGGTGAGTTTTCATCAATAGAAGACAGAATTGTAGCTGGAGAAACAGGAGGAGTACTGTGGGCAGCAGTGGAAAAATGGAGCTCAGGAGAATAATCAAGGTCAGAGGAAAAATCATGCTCAGTGGAAAAATCAAGCTTAGCAGGCCTTGGTCCCTCATATTCTTCTTCCACCTCTTGTAGGTTTGGACAGGAAGAAAAATCATCAGCAGCAGATTTTGGGGAGAGCTGATGAATTCCCTCTTCTGCCTGGTGGCTACCGGGAAATGGTAAATTATCTCCCTCAATAACCTTTTTTGGAGACGATATGCTCTCAGAGTCAGTGATAGTGGCGGCAGGAGAAATTTTCTCAAAATACTCTAATAATTCAAGTTTGGGTTGCTTACTCGGACGTTCACTTTAAAACTCCCGCGTTGATACTGCCCGCAGTTTCACACCAGTAGTGTTCATGTTCAACAAGCTAGGTGTCCCCAGCTTTATAGAACTGGTTGTAGCAGAAGTGGTGACAGAACTGGCAGTGGCAATAGTCACTGGGCAGGTGGTTCTGGGGGGATCATCACGAAACAGCTGGCGAGAGACGGGTGACGGCCGCTTCGTGGTCTTAGAGGAGGAACTGGACCTCTCTACCCTGCTAGTAGAGGTAGAATGACCAGCAGTTCCCTTCTTCTTTCTAGTTTTTGTTTTTGACTGCTGAGTCTGACTAGTACTAATCTGTTACGGTTTTCTGACACTCAGACCAGGGTATGAAGTAAAAACACAGTTTTATTGAAAATAAAACAATGCCCATAGAGGCTAGTACAGAAATAGCAATAATGACCAAGTGAATGCACACAATGATAGTGATAGGTGCTATGAATGGATAGGGAGTATTCCCCCAAAGGGTTAACAAATGAAATGGGTGAGATATACAAGATTGGCCAACGCCCGGGATAAATAGCAGTCTCTGGAACAGTCTCTCAATAGCTGGATAGAGGAGTAACTGCACTGAATACACTCTCAAGTTGATATAGTAGCGCAACAAAGTCAGAGCTGAGCCGGTACCACCACCGTGGGCTACAGAGGAATGCTATTGCCACGCTGTAGTAATTAGAACCAAAATCGCCCTTAACTGGAAAAGTAGTAACCCTGCGTGTGCCACTTGGATTGTGCCCTGACACCCCTTGGGTGCTGTACTGATGGTGACTGCCCAAGCTGTAGCAGAGCCAGCGCCCTCTGGAGTGCAATGGGAATGTACCTTCAGTGTCTGTGGCCCTGAGCCAGAATATGAGCACGGAACGGACAAGGCTCTGATGGTGAATGAGAGACACACAGAAGCACTCAGAGGAAAGGCTCACGTCAGAAGAACTATGCTTGGCAAGATATATTGGAGGCACTAGCCCGGAGACTACAGGCACTGCAAGGGTTAAGTGGTTCTGCACAAGCGAGTACCTTGGCAACCAGCAGAAGGCAAAGCAACCTCAGGCTACAGCTACTGACAAGTGAGAGGAAAAGTGAGTCGCTTAAACAGTTCAGAATGTCGCCGAGGCGACCAGAATGATGCAGGAACACTGGAACAGCAGGCAGAACCGGAATGGTGACTGGAACTACAGACAGGCCGGATTGGCAACCGGAACAGCAGGCAGAATCGGAACGGTAACTGGAACAGCAGACAGGCCGGAATGGCAATTGGAGCAGCAGGCAGAACCGGAACGGTAACTGGAACAGCAGACAGGCCGGAATAGCAACTGGAACAGCAGGCAGAACAGGAACAGCACCGGAACAGCAGACAGGCCGGAATGAATCACGGAGCAGGGTCGTCAGCCAGAACCGGGTCAAGTCACGGAGCACGGTCGTCATCCAGAGCCAGGTCAATTCACGAAGCAGAGTCGTCAGCCAGAGCCAGGTCAAATCACAGAGCAGGGTCGTCAGCCAGAACCGGGTCAAAATCACGGAGCAGAATCAGGAGAAGAGTCAGACTAGCCGGGTCGGTACACAGGAGGCACTGGAATATGGCAACAAGGCGCAGCAACAGGAACACCACGAAAGGGCAACTGACAATCGGCCAAGTTCCAGCATATAACGGCACATCCTGGGCGGGCCAATCAGTCTCCACCAATGCACAGGCAAATCATGTCAGATTGACAGAAAGACACAGGGACCGTGATATAATCAAAGTACTCTTCTTTCCCCACCTGCTGCTGCTAGCTCTGCTTGAAAGTAACTGCACTGTGGTGGTGCTGGTGGTTGCTGGGTCATGGCAGCTGGTACCAGGACGAGGAACAACAGGTTGTTCACTAGGACTCAAATCCATTACAGAAAGGTAGGTAGAGAACGATTGTAGTTTTACAACTTTAAAACATGCCCACACAACAACTGTGACACTGGCAGTGTGACTCTGAAGATTATTCAGACAAATCACTTGTATTTTGTATGTTTTTACTAAAACCAACATATGTGGGTCTCCCTTGCGGTGGCAAAAAGGCACGCTGCCTGCCTATACAACTGTGACACTGGCAGTGTGACTCTGAAGATTATTCAGACAAATCACTTGTATTTTGTATGTTTTTACTAAAACCAACACATGTGAGTCTCTCTTGCGGTGGCGAAAAGGCACGCTGCCTGCCTATACAACTGTGACACTGGCAGTGTGACTCTGAAGATTATTCAGACAAATCACTTGTATTTTGTATGTTTTTACTAAAACCAACATATGTGGGTCTCCCTTGCGGTGGCAAAAAGGCACGCTGCCTGCCTATACAACTGTGACACTGGCAGTGTGACTCTGAAGATTATTCAGACAAATCACTTGTATTTTGTATGTTTTTACTAAAACCAACACATGTGAGTCTCCCTTGCGGTGGCGAAAAGGCATGCTGCCTGCCTATACAACTGTGACACTGGCAGTGTGACTCTGAAGATTATTCAGACAAATCACTTGTATTTTGTATGTTTTTACTAAAACCAACACATGTGGGTCTCCCTTGCGGTGGCGAAAAGGCATGCTGCCTGCCTATACAACTGTGACACTGGCAGTGTGACTCTGAAGATTATTCAGACAAATCACTTGTATTTTGTATGTTTTTACTAAAACCAACACATGTGGGTCTCCCTTGCGGTGGCGAAAAGGCACGCTGCCTGCCTATACAACTGTGACACTGGCAGTGTGATGCTGAAGATTATTCAGACAAATCACTTGTATTTTGTATGTTTTTACTAAAACCAACACATGTGGGTCTCCCTTGCTGTGGCTAAGAGGCACCCTGCCTGCCTATACAACTGTGACACTGGCAGTGTGACTCTAAAGATTATTCAGACAAATCACTTGTATTTTGTATGCTTTTACTAAAACCAACACATGTGGGTCTCCCTTGCTGTGGCTAAGAGGCACCCTGCCTGCCTATACAACTGTGACACTGGCAGTGTGACTCTGAAGATTATTCAGACAAATCACTTGTATTTTGTATGTTTTTACTAAAACCAACACATGTGGGTCTCCCTTGCGGTGGCGAAAAGGCACGCTGCCTGCCTATACAACTGTGACACTGGCAGTGTGACTCTGAAGATTATTCAGACAAATCACTTGTATTTTGTATGTTTTTACTAAAACCAACACATGTGGGTCTCCCTTGCGGTGGCGAAAAGGCACGCTGCCTGCCTATACAACTGTGACACTGGCAGTGTGACTCTGAAGATTATTCAGACAAATCACTTGTATTTTGTATGTTTTTACTAAAACCAACACATGTGGGTCTCCCTTGCGGTGGCGAAAAGGCACGCTACCTGCCTATACAACTGTGACACTGGCAGTTTGACTCTGAAGATTATTCAAACAAATAACTTGTATTAGGAATAATTTTAATAAAACAAACACAGGTGACTCTCCCTTGCGGTGGCGAAAAGGCACGCTGCCTGCCTATACAACTGTGACACTGGCAGTGTGACTGAAGAGTATTCAAACAAATGACTTGTACTTTTTATATTTTTTTTTAAGAAACACAGATGACCCCCTTGCGGTGGTGAAAAGGCACCCTGCCTGCCTATAGGACTGCCAGACTGGTTGATGTGACATTGAAAATTATTCTAACAAATACCTAATTTTTTTTAATATTTTGCACAGGAACAAATATCACTCGCTCTTGCAGTGGCAATAACTGGAACTAATGCTGGCTGCCTACCTATGCCTACCCTAATGCTACCTGCCTGCCTACACAACAACTGGACACTCTCTAATCTCTTCTCTCTCTGAGCTCCAACAACGCAATGAGGAAATGCAGGCTGTCTGTCTGTGTGACTGTGTCATTAGTCCAACCCCCATCATGAAACGAAGAAGGCTATTCGAATAGAGACAAAAGAGGGAAGTAGTGCATGAAACGGAGAATGGAATTGGACTAGAGACATGGAGGGAAAATTATGGAGGGAAAGTAATTGAGCGCGCACAGGAAGTACAAAAAAGTCCTGGTCGAAAGTAGTAAAAGCTTTTGGAAATGTGTCGATTGCCAAAACTTCCGAAAGTTTCGACGAATTTCGGACCTGGGCTGTTCGGAGTCGGATCATTTTTTCCGAATGACCCTTGAGTTTCGGATTGGCCGAATGTCTCCGAATGACCCCATTTTCGACGAAATCCGAATGTCTCCGAATGAATTCGCACATGTCTAATTTAAACCCTAGCTTTGAATCAGTTTTGATAAAATGATCCTGTTAGTTTATGGTTTTGTTATTAAAAGAGGAGGGGGGACATTGTGACTAGTGTTGGGTAATCACAAGAATTTCATTTCTGCACTAACATTATATTAGTGCAGAAATTAGATTCTTTTGACTGACCATCTCTGGCCGTCCCCCCCCTTTTTTTTTCTATAAAGCTGTATTGAAAATGTGAATAATATATAAACATAAGGACATCAACAGTAATCATAAGACAATAGAGATTAGAAGTAAACAGTGCAGCAGACATTTGAAGTTGATAGTAGATGGAAGGATCTAACAGTTCCAATGAAGAAGTCCATAACTATGTTGGAAAGGGTTACCAGAAAGCTTGATATTGAATATCTTAGTATTGAGGAGGATAAATGTTTTCCGAAGGAAAGGAGAAAATAAAAAGACAGGAGGAATGTTAGTGTGAGAAGGAGGGGAAAGGAATAAAGACATGTTGAAGAAATGCACATTTAGGGGTAATGTCACACAGCCTCAAGAGAAACTGATGAAACAAAGGGATTTGTTGAGCAAATTCATAATCTAAAACTCAAGATGTTAGATACGTCAAAAGTCAAGGGGACCTAATAAACTGATCATAGGGGAGGAGATTCTAAACAGTTAAGATGTATTGAGAAGGCAGGAATGAAAAATCCCTCATAATCGCTAAGTCAAGGTATACAGTATATCTCCAGTGTGTTTTTGGAAAGAGCGTGACATTTCTCCATTTTAATAAGCAAATCTGTTTTCCCCCCATTTAACCAAAGCCTTAAGCTTAACAGGATATAGTTTTATAAAAGACCAGTTCACAGTCATGACTAAAATGTATGCACTCTGCATATATTTAAAACCTAAACCTGACTTTGAATCAGTTTTGATAAAATGATCATGTTAAGTCTGTTGTGCTTTTTTGTGTGTTTTTTCTCCCTCTAAATGTTTTGTGGGTTCTTCTTCGGTGGAATAAGGTCGTGTAACAGTTTTGTAGGACACTCAGACCAGAAGGTTAGAATAAAACACAGTTTTATTAAAAGACAAGATAGACTGCCCTCTAAAGGCAATACAGAATAACTGAAATTAACAGTAAAGTACAGATGCCCTCCCAGGCCCAGTATACAGAGAAATAAATATATACTGTCACAGGACAGGCATAAGTAACATACAGGGTACTCAATGGTTAAATTACATAGAAATCAATCAGTCTGTTGTGGTGTATTTGACACACCCATAAGATGGTAAAGGAGCGATAAGTGGTGCTAGATGAGAAAACACCAGTAATAGATCAGGACAGAGACTACTGCTTATGCTGAGCAGGGAACTGAGGCCAAAATACTCTGCAAGAGCTTAATGAGCTAGAGCCACGGTGCGTGAACGGAGAGCAAGTGCACTGCAAGAGCTGAGGATAATAGAGCCAATAGCCTCCACGGGCGTTGTAACAGAGACCAATTACACTGCAAGAGCTTAGCTGTATGGAGCCAATGGCACCCCCATGGGCGCTGTACGGAGACCCAAGGCTCAGCAAGTGTAGCGGAAGGCTCAGGGTAGAGGAAGCAACGGCTCTGCAAGTGTTAACGGAGGCTCAGTGAACGGAGGCAACGGCTCTGCAAGTGTTAACGGAGGCTCAGTGAACGGAGGCAACTGCTCTGCAAGTGTTAATGGAGGCTCAGTGAATGGAGACCACTGCTCTGCAAGTGTTAACGGAGGCTCAGTGAAAGTAGGCACGGCTCTGCAAGTGTTAACGGAAGGCACAGTGCTCTGTAAGAGTAAACGGAGGCCCAGAGTAACGGAGGCAGCAGGCTCAGCAAGAGTAAACGGAAAGGCCCAGTACACAGGAGGCAACTATACCGTCAGCCCTGCCACAAGCACAGCGGAAGTCAGAATGTCGCTCAGGCGACACTGGAGCAGCACACAGCAGGAACACAGGCAGGGTCAGCAACGTAGCTGGGTCAGGTCACGGAGCAGGAACGTCAGCCAGGCCGGGTCAAATCACGGAGCAGGAACGTCAGCCAGGCCGGGTCAAATCACGGAGCAGGAACTAAGGAGCGTAGTCAGACGGGCCAAGTCAGTGCACAGGAAGCAGGAACACTGGAACACAGCTACACAGCAACACTGGCTCAGGAACACCACGAAAGGGCACCTGACAGGTGCCAAAGGCCGGGTATAAAAAGGCCATAATGGGCGGGCCAAACAAGCTCAGCCAACGGGAGCGCACCACAGCAAAGAGTGACAGGAAGATCACGGGCACCGTTATAGGTAGACCGTGAGACTAGGCAGCGAGAACTGGTTGTCCCCCCAATGACTCACTCCAAATGTCAATGCGTAGTTGGTGTTTGCTATTAAATAGCCTGTGCAGCTCTGTGGCGACACAGCACGTGGCTCCTCGTCATTCGCCTCATCATCGCGCCTCCAGCCATCCACTTTAAAACGTCTTCAGCAACTGCAAAGCGCTATTCAGGAAGCAAGGTGGGCTCTGTCACGAACGCCCCTACTCAAAGCAAGCGCATGACTTGGTTCTGGCAGTGAAAAGGTTCAAAAATTCACTATCTGTCTGCCCTAGACCAGAAATAATGATAAAAAAAACCTTTAACACCATCCACACTTAATTATAATGATATAACTAATATCATAACGCTGCCACCACCAGACAATCTATAAATACATAAAAATAAAGGGGGTGTCTGGGTCCCCCCCACAATTTAGACTAAAAACCCCACAAAATATGTTCTAACACAATATCTGTGTGATTTCAAATTGCCAATAAATTAGTCTCTTCAGGTAACATGATTCTTTACCAGACAAAGGCCAAACTTAATAAAGGAATATTTATTATGAATAAACAATAATCACAGTGCATAAAGAAACAGATGACAAACAAATTATTTACACCAAACAGATAAAAAATAAAAAGGAGAAAATAACAGAAATCCTAACTTACTCTCTTGGATGGTAAAGTAATAGTATATTCTGTCTGAAGGAGCTCTGGCAAGTAAAGATGGCCACTTATTCAAAATGAGATCTTGTCCCCTAGTAAGCACACTAGACATTTTTTTTTATCCAGAGATTTATACAGTTTCAGTTCATCTCAGGTTTCCAAGCTGGCCCAGAGGTAATTATGGGCGGAGACAGAGGTGAGGGAAACCAAAATTCAGATGGTAATTTTTCTCCTGTGTCTGACACCAAGATAATTCTTATATCTATTAATTTGTTGCAATTTATGGAGTCCGTACATAAGTCACGCTTGCTACTTATCACTCAGCCTTATAGACTTCATAATTTCCTGCCCACCCCTATATTGGCGCTAGTCATGTTGGTAGTCTTATTGCAGGATGTGCTTTCCCCATTCCAAATGTGTACACCAGGAGGCTGGATTATCAATCTGTGAGATAATATTAAGGTATATTTTAGATATGACCCAGAAGACAGTGTCTCTTGACTGCTAAAGTCCCTTAACACATCCAACAAATTAGTTATCTGTGTCGGGATGCTGCCAAATGGTATCTAGCCAGTTAGTTTATATTAAAGCCAGACTGAAAGGCAATTCAGCAGTAACATTTCACACCTTGCAGAGGGGTCTCAGCTTCAAAAGGAATGTAAAACCTTCCAATATCACCATCCTATACAATCAAATTAACCCCTCTCATGCTGAAGTTGGCTATACCAACTCTACCCAGACGCGGATGAATGTATGCACTACACATTGTTGTGACAGGCTCTGCTTGGTATTAACCCTGTGGGTACCAGATGGGTACTCTGTAATGCGTTGCGTACCCCTCTGGCACTCAAAGGGTTAACCTCAGCACCGGTGTTGTGTTGAAGATGGTATCCATGTACAAAACTCTACCCCCTCCCCTGAATTGTTTAGGCTTCTAGCTAAGCTTTTGCATTCAAGAGGTTAACAGTGTTTGTTATTATACGTGTATGAGTGTTTGTATACATAGATTTTTCTTTGTCAATGTGCATAAGTACATGTATGTGTGTCTGCAGACGCGCATGTATTGGCGTGCCTCTCAGGTGTCCCGCTATTCTCTTCTGGTGCCCATCTTTTAAGATGGATTGTGTAGTGTATATAAGTGTATCACCTTGTTTCTCAGCAATAAACTCACATTAATGCATTTTAAACTCTTAAGGACTAGTGGGACGTGCAGAGCATTAGTTCGCAATGTGTTTCACACCTTACTGGACTATACAGAACATATGCTTAAAATAGCTCGTATACATAAAACACTTCCTTCTGGTCCCCTCAAGTCATGAATTACATCAAACCCACTTGACACAAAACTACAGAATCCTGCCCGCCTAGTGACTGAACATAATGTCCAAAAAATGTATTAGCCTATCAAGACGTGTTGCCCGCAATTTGAAAAGAACACATACACAATTTTGGCAAAATTGAAGTCTTTTTATTTTCCTCATTTAATAGACTAAACCAACCTGTATGCAGCACAGAACCCAATGTGACATTCCCCTTTTCCCATCCAAGGGTTGGTGGCCAAGCCCTGCCTGCACTTGACCACAGCCGCAGCCAGATCTCGCCTGCATCTGGCTGCCCTCACTGGTGGAGCCCCATGCTCCACACCAATCTTCCATATCTGGGGAGGGCAGGCCGAACGTGCTGCAGTACCCCAACCAACTTGGTGGCCAGTCCTGCGCCGTTCCTGTCATCACTAAGCCTGACCACAGAGTCAGTTCCCAGCTAGCCCCGCACAACCGCAACCTTCTAGGGTGTTTTAACCTACCCCTTGGCTCAAGGAATGCCACATTACTGCCACCCAAAAGTGGGTAAAGGCACTAGCCTCACCCTCTTTTACCTCCACTTCTTTTGCCCTTTTTCAACCACATCCTGTAAACACAAGTTAAAAATGTCCAAAACAATATCTGACAGATGAACCCCATCCTGCCTGTATAATGCCCTGCAACTAGGGTGCAACTCCAAATGCGTGACTGCAACCCCCCCCCCCCGACAGCACACAAACTTCTCAATGGTCCTATCAACCCTACTCCTTATCCTTTCAAAAGCCTTGATAGGGTGAGAGCTTCGCCATACCAGCCTGGGAATAATGCTAGACCACCCCACTGTTACACCCGGCCACCTCACCTGCATATCGCCCTCTGCAGTGAGAAAACCAGATCCAGTGACTTCCCTGCGGTCAAGTCATTGCACCCAGTGTGTATAATGACAAGGTTCTGTTTACCCCCTCTTTTATCTGCAATATTCAACATGGCCGTACAATCCGTCAGCTTCATTCCTCTCTTCCCCAGCCACTGGATGTTCAAGTGCTCTTGCACCACACCCAGCTGCAAACTGTAACTTCTAACCTCTGCTCTCTTAGCTGCCCAGTGCACACATGAGTGGCCCATAATCAGAACGACTGCTCTCTGTCGCTCTGTAATTACATTTGTAAACAGAAATGTTCAACAATATAGCAATGACCTTCAATACCTTAAATTGAAGTTTTAGTGCACTGCAGGCTAACTGCTATACCAAGCAGATGAACAAGATAAATTCAAAAGAACATGGGTTTCATTGCCAGTCTTGGATTACATTTAACACTTAGTATTGCTGGATGAAAGAGCCCGTTCAGTGCAAAGCCCACAATATTCAAAAAATATCATTAAATGTAGCACTCATAAAACATAGCCTTTATTAAGTATTAATAAAAGAAAAACAAATTATTAATTGGCCACACAATAAAGCCGTTTAAAACAGTAGTGTATTGAACCTGTGGGTCTAAGGCCAGCAATCTAGCCGAGAACTCAGTACCCTGGATCCAAAACACCTACCTAAATTAAAAACATAATTTATCTGGGGTCATATCTCTCATAGTACAGCCTTAATAAATGTGTCGACTACTTGTCCCACTTTTGATGATTATAATTTAATTTATGACAGAGTAGTTTAATATAGTCAAAAATCAGTGTTTGTGTTAACCTAACCCACATGGCTGTCGTTTGTTTATTCAAGTAGCAGTGTTTGGTGCATTACATTACACAGTAGATTACCATTTCTAGTTACTACTTCTTTTAATTAAACATAACATGTCAGAATATTATTGACTGTAACAAATGCTATTGCATTCACTTTGGATGAATTAGGCAATTAGTCTGTTGCGATCACGATGGTTGTTTGTTTTCAAAGTAGTTCAACTAGCTCAAAGCAGCTCCCTACAAGTTTACTATTCATCTATATCACTAATTAGTCTCTAGTGATTGAATCTGTAACTTTGTATCACTAACTGTTCACGGATGCACGGTAGCCAGTAAAAAGTGCTGCCGCTACCTTGCTACCAGTAACTTTATTACAAGTCCTTTACTCAAACTACTTGGTAATCAATAGCCTGAATAAGCTGCTCTGCCGTATTTAAAAGCACTGATTAAAGTGAATCGTTGTTAACTGTCTGACCATTTAAATCCGCTGCTAGTTTGCCCTTACTTCATTTACCCAGAAGAACTCGTTTGAAGCCTCACATCCATTCAAGTGAATTTGAAAGTTAGCGAACTAGTTAGCCTTTACTTAATTCAAATTATTTCCTAAACCTTCATGCTAATGTTACATCAATCATTGCTCCTAACACTTAAAGCCTGCTACTAGGATAAGTTCAAATCGCCTATACATGTCCTATGAGAGTAGCCGCTTAATGAACCGTTCACTGTAACGGAAAATCAAGTCATTCAATCAAGGAATAATTCTATGCTGTACACGGGCTATTCTATCCTGAAAAGATATTCAATTCCCCCCTTCCCTATTGCCCAACGCATTTCGCCGTTTTAAATCATGGTTTCATCAGGGGATAGTATGTTACCGAGTGCCACGGTGTTCAAGTTTATATAGTATGACTTCCTGGGCGGGGAAAAGCAAAATGTCATCACACTTTGATTGGCAGTTCTCAGAGCCGTTGAGAACTTAACTAAACACCATAGATTTGGAATAAGCCAGTAACTAAATATGCATAAGGCATAATTTAGCCATATCAGTTGATGCCAAATGCAGTTTATTATAAAGATATCAGTTAACTATATAATTACAAAAAATAATATATAAATCATAATAAAAATGTAACAATTCATTTTATTTCTGTCAGACAAATGAGCATAGGAATCTAAAGAACAGATTGAGTGAAGAACCCCAACACCCAAAAAGCAGAAGGTCAGCCTCCTCCAACAAAGGATTAGGGAGCGAGCAGCTAGAGTGCGACGCTAGAGGGCGTAGCTCGGGCGCGGTGGTTGGCTGTACAGTGTTGTGCTGTGGCAACTGCCGGGTAAAGGTGCTGGCCGCGAAGCCAGATTGGTCCCCTTCGGTTGAGCCAAAGGGGGCCCGCGATAACACTGCACAACCAAACTATACTACCTAATCCTCAGGGAGGAAGATATGTCTCCAAAGTATACAGGGTACACACAGGGTACTCACTCAGGTAGACCAGGTGCCAAGGTAGGTCTGGAAGGCCACAGGTAGGCACGGGACTGGAGGATACACTGGATCCAGGTAGATCAAGAGACAAGGCAGGAGGATCCAGGTAGAACAAGAGACAAGGCAGGAGGATCCAGGTAGAACAGGTGACTAGGCAGGTAAGGTAGACCACAGGTGGGCACGGGACTGGAGGATACACAGGATCCAGGTAGCTCTAGAGACAAGGCAGGAGGATCCAGGTAGAATAAGAGACAAGGCAGGAGGATCCAGGTAGAACAGGTAACTAGGCAGGTCAGGTAGGCACAGTACTAATAGGAGTTAGCAACAGAATATACATACACAGCTACACTAGACTAAACGGTAGACATACAGGACGCTATACTAACGCGTCCGACCAGGGATAAAGGCAGCCTAAATACTCACTGAGTAAAGCACCGAAACGTCCCAGGAATCCATGCCGCAGCCAGCGCGACGTCACTTCCGGCCGCACGATGAGACGTCGGGACGCAACGCCAAGACGGTCGGAGGGAGGAGAGAAACCCCGACCGTGACAGTACCCCCCACCCAACGGCCACCTCCGGGGAACGCTACGCAGGCAGACGGGCGTGGCGTCGCCGAAATTGCCGAAGCAAAGCGGGAGCATGCAGATCCCGAGAAGAAACCCAAGATCGCTCCTCAGGGCCGTAGCCCTGCCAGTTCACCAAGTACTGGACACGACCTCGGAACCTCCGAGAATCTAAGATGTCGTCGATGACATATTCATCATAACCACGACAGGTAACAGGAGGAGGAATAGCAACCCGAGGATGGGCAAAACGAGAGGGCACCCACGGCCTCAACCTAGACACGTGGAATACCGGATGAATACGCATAGTCCGAGGCAGGTCCAGACGGTAGACCACGGGAGAAATGCGGTGGGCAACCCGGAACGGACCGAGGAATCGAGGACCCAATTTAACCGAAGGCTGGGAAAGACGGACATTCTGGGCAGAGAGCCATACCTTGTCCCCGGGAACAAAAAGGGGAGCTAACGACCGTTTTCGATCGGCAGCGACCTTCTGACGGAGCTGGGCAGACAGAAGTGAGGTCCGAACCCTCTGCCAATGAGCCGCCAGGGACACCACCCTGGTCTCTGCGGAAGGCACCAAGGAAGAACCAGGAGCTAAAAGAAGTGCACGTGGGTTGTACCCCAAGGCTGCGAAAAAGGGTGAACAACCTAAGGAGGACTGTAAAAGGGAGTTATAGGAGAACTCAGCCAAAGGGAGAAGACTAGTCCAATCGTCTTGACGGTGATTACAGTGAGTACGGAGATAGGACTCCAAAGATTGATTCAAACGCTCAGTCTGTCCGTTAGTCTGTGGATGATAACCCGAGGAGTACTGCAGTTTGATACCCAACCGAGCACACACAGCCCTCCAGAACCTAGAGATGAATTGCGAACCCCTGTCAGAGACAATATGAAGGGGCAAGCCATGTATACGAACGATATGCTGAAGGAACAAATCGACCAGTTCCGTGGAAGAAGGAATCTTAGGAAGGGGAATAAAGTGCCCTTGTTTACTAAACCGATCAATGACAACCCAAATCACGGACATACCAGCAGATACCGGAAGATCGACCACAAAGTCCATGGCGATCTGGGTCCAAGGTAATGCCGGCACGGGAAGAGGCGAAAGAAGTCCTAGAGGACGAGCTTTAGGAGTCTTCATGCGAGCACAGGTCGGGCAAGAGGAAACATATGCCTTCACATCAACATGACTCCCAGGCCAGCAGAAGTACCGAGAAAGGAGATCATGCGTACGTCGAACACCAGGATGGCCGGCCACAGAGGAATGATGAGCCCACCTTAACACCTCGGAACGGTGCTGGGAAGGCACAAAGAGACAGTGAGAACCAGAGCGGGAAGAGGAGGAGGTGGGCACCTGAGCGGCTTGGATAGCCGAAAGAGTCTGAGTGGATAGAGAAGCCAAAAAACACGAGGCTGGAAGGATGGTCTCAGGAACAGAGTTGTCCAAAGACCCTGGGTCTGTGAGCCTGGACAGAGCATCAGCTCTGGTGTTCCTACAACCCGGTATGTACGAGATCCGGAGGTGGAAACAGGCAAAAAACAAAGCCCAACGGGCCTGACGGGCGTTCAGGCGCTTAGCAGAGGCTAGGTATGCCAGGTTCTGATGATCGGTGAGGACAGAGACTACATGGGGTGAACCCTCAAGCAAGTGGCGCCACTCGTCCAGAGCCAATTTTATGGCCAACAACTCCCTGTTGCCCGTATCATAATTCCGTTCTGCTGAGGAGAACCGCCGAGAGAAAAAAGAACACGGGTGGAAAATACCAGACCTGGGACATTGCTGGGACAGTACTGCGCCAGCCGCTGTATCAGAGGCGTCAACCTCTAATGTGAAAGGCCTAAAGGGATCAGGGTATGTCAAGATGGGAGCAGAGGTAAAAGCGACTTTGAGAGCCTCGAAGGCCGAAACAGCCTCCTCAGACCAATTTGCAGGATCAGCTCCCTTACAAGTCAGAGACACAAGAGGTTGAATGATTCTGGAGAAACCGCGGATGAACCTCCTATAGTAGTTGGCGAAACCAATGAACCGTTGAACGGCTCGGAGGGTAACCGGACGAGGCCATTCCCTTACTGCAGCTACTTTGGCTGGATCCATAATGAGACCCGAGGAAGACACCACATATCCAAGGAAGGGTAAACTGGCCTGCTCAAAGGTGCATTTCTCGGCTTTGGCATACAGCTTGTGTAGGCGTAACCGCTCCAAAACCGACATCACATGCTGACGATGCTCGGCTATGGTGCTGGAGAAGATTAAGATATCATCTAAATACACGATGACATAGGACAGAAGGAGGTCCCTAAACACATCATTCATGAATGCCTGAAACACGGCCGGAGCATTGCGTAGTCCGAAGGGCATTACTAGATATTCATAATGCCCAAAGCGAGTATTGAACGCTGTCTTCCACTCCTCGCCGTGCCGCATGCGGACTAGATTATAAGCCCCTCTGAGATCCAGCTTCGTGAAAACAGTCGCCCCCTTAAGCCGATCCAGAAGCTCCGGAATCAGAGGCAGGGGATAGCAGTTACGACGTGTAATGGCATTCAAACCTCTATAGTCGATACAGGGACGAAGCGAACCATCCTTTTTAACAACAAAGAACAGACCAGCCCCGGCTGGGGAGGTATCAGGACGGATGTGACCTCGCACCAAGCTCTCTTTTATATAACTCTCCAAAGCAGCTGTTTCAGGTACGGACAGCGGATAAACCCGACCTCGTGGGGGATGAGTACCAGGAAGGAGGTCTATGACACAGTCATAATCTCGGTGTGGTGGAAGACCCTCAGACCCACGCTTACTAAAAACATCGGCGTACAGTCGGTAAGGTTCTGGCAGAAAACCCAGGTCTACCTCTCCTTCCGCAGCACAACCCAACCCAGAAGCTGCGACCAATACAGAAGAACTGGGTCCAGAGGAAGGAAGAGAGACCGTACCGGTAACCCAGTTGATGTTCGGGTTATGGCGTCGCAACCAAGGGAGCCCTAAGATAACAGGGTTATGAGGCGAAGAGATGATGTCAAATGATATCTGTTCATGGAAGGTACCATCAATACACAAAGACAAGGGAGCAGAAACATAGGAGATGATGCCAGACCCCACAGGCGTACCGTCTACAGCTACCACTCGCAGAGGAGGATGGCGAGGAAACACAGGTATATGGTGATGTTGGGCCAAATGCAGTTTATTATAAAGATATCAGTTAACTATATAATTACAAAAAATAATATATAAATCATAATAAAAATGTAACAATTCATTTTATTTCTGTCAGACAAATGAGCATAGGAATCTAAAGAACAGATTGAGTGAAGAACCCCAACACCCAAAAAGCAGAAGGTCAGCCTCCTCCAACAAAGGATTAGGGAGCGAGCAGCTAGAGTGCGACGCTAGAGGGCGTAGCTCGGGCGCGGTGGTTGGCTGTACAGTGTTGTGCTGCGGCAACTGCCGGGTAAAGGTGCTGGCCGCGAAGCCAGATTGGTCCCCTTCGGTTGAGCCAAAGGGGGCCCGCGATAACACTGCACAACCAAACTATACTACCTAATCCTCAGGGAGGAAGATATGTCTCCAAAGTATACAGGGTACACACAGGGTACTCACTCAGGTAGACCAGGTGCCAAGGTAGGTCTGGAAGGCCACAGGTAGGCACGGGACTGGAGGATACACTGGATCCAGGTAGATCAAGAGACAAGGCAGGAGGATCCAGGTAGAACAAGAGACAAGGCAGGAGGATCCAGGTAGAACAGGTGACTAGGCAGGTAAGGTAGACCACAGGTGGGCACGGGACTGGAGGATACACAGGATCCAGGTAGCTCTAGAGACAAGGCAGGAGGATCCAGGTAGAATAAGAGACAAGGCAGGAGGATCCAGGTAGAACAGGTAACTAGGCAGGTCAGGTAGGCACAGTACTAATAGGAGTTAGCAACAGAATATACATACACAGCTACACTAGACTAAACGGTAGACATACAGGACGCTATACTAACGCGTCCGACCAGGGATAAAGGCAGCCTAAATACTCACTGAGTAAAGCACCGAAACGTCCCAGGAATCCATGCCGCAGCCAGCGCGACGTCACTTCCGGCCGCACGACGAGACGTCGGGACGCAACGCCAAGACGGTCGGAGGGAGGAGAGAAACCCCGACCGTGACAATTTCTTAGTAAAATTATACTAATATCTATCTCCCAGGATGATATCACATCCCAGTTTAATATATTCATACTGTTACCATATGGTGTGTTAGTAATTGCTCTAATCTAAGTCCAGACATTTTAAATAAACGGATGGAAAGTAAAGCCTTCATTTAAAACTTTAGTAGATCCATTTGGCCTTTTTTTTTAAGGAGTTTTTCATCAATGTCACCTTTACACTGGTTAGTATGAACTTTGTCAATACCAAGAAAACGGATGGCTGTCAAATCTCCATCATGCCTCTGATTAATATGTTTGGCCACAGGTTTATCACGTTTGTTTCTAACATCACCCAGATGTTCTAAAATCCTGCGTCTTAATTCTCTTTTAGTTGTTCCTACATATTGTTTTCCGCATTTACATATGAGTAAATAAATTACCCCAGAAGATTTGCAATTAATAAAACTACGGATTTGATAAGACTGGGTAGTCTGAGTACTTTGAAAACTCTCTTACTCTTGAGAGCATATTTACATGCTGTACAATTTCCACAGGGAAAAAATCCCTGTAAACCTGTGTCCAACCAGGTCTTCTTTTTAGCTGTCTGGTAATGACTGTGTACTAGATGGTCTTTCAAGTTCATACTCCTTCTGTACGTTATTTTTGGTGTCAATCCCACCACCTCAGAGATGTCTTTATCTGTGGTCAGAATATTCCAGTGTTATTTGAGAATATTAATAATAGCCTTATATTGGCTATTGTATGTCCCTATTAAACGTATTTCCTCCATTTTATTCAATGAGTTATTTAAAGTGGGATGAAGTAGTTCATCCCTATTCGAACTTAATGCCCTTTGGTATGCCAATTTAAGGGTTCTATTTGAATATCCACGTTCTTTAAACCTCAGTTGTAAATCCTTGGCTTTGACCTTAAAGTCATCCGTATCACTACAAATCCCCCTCAATCAGAGGTATTGTCCAATTGGTATACTTCTTTGTAAGGGCATTGGATGGGCACTATCTGCATGTAAGAGACTGTTAGTTGCTGTTTCTTTTCGGAATAAAGTCGTTTGTATTATATTATTTGGTCCACGTTGTATTTCTATGTCCTAAAATGATAAGGACATAGCATCAATGACAGATGTTACTCTGAGATTTATGGAATTGATATTAAGCAGAGTAACAAACTCATGAAACTCCTCACGTGTACCAGTCCATAGGAGTACCACATTGTCAATAAATCTAAGCCATAATGGAATTTTATCCACATATTTTGACATCTCCTCTGTAAAAATGTAGTTGTGCTCCCACCAGCCTAGATATAAATTGGCATAGGTGGGAGCACAGGTACTGCCCATGGCAGTATCTTGTATCTGGTGGTAAAAGATACCATTAAACAAAATAGTTGTGGGTAAGAACATATTCAAGCATCTGCAATACAAATTCATTATGTAATTTGTATTGATCACCTCTTGTGGCTAGAAAAGTTTTAACTGCCTCGAGTCCTATATTGTGTATAATACTTGTATATAGTGACTCAGTATCAAGACTAGCCAAAAAGTGGTTGTTTTCCAAGTATATGCCCTCTAGATGTTTGAGGGCATCCTGTGAGTCTCGAATATAAGAAGGAAGTGCTGTAACAAATCGTATTAATATTTTATCCACATAGATGCTTGGTTTTTCCGTCAGATTACCTATTCCCGATACTGTTGGTCTACCAGGAGGCGTTTTTGCATTTTTATGGACCTTAGGAATAGTATAGAAAGTTGAAATAACAGCATATTCAGTCCAGAGATATTCTAATTCCTCTTTATTAATGACACCATTCTGCAAGGCCTCATCCAAAATGGGACGTAATTTTATTTTAAATGTTTCTGTTGGGTCACCTTTCAATTTTCTATAACAATTTGTGTCATTTAGAAGCCTTTGACATTCTCCCACATAATATTCAGTTGGTAAAATTACTATGTTACCACCTTTATCTGATGGTTTAATGGTGATAGATTCATTATTTATAATTTAAGTGCTTTTCTTTCTTTATAGGTTAAATTATTTGGTAAACCCAAATTATTTTGTGCAGCCAGTTGTTGTAAATCCTCACATACCATTTCTATAAAGATCTCAACTTGTGGAGAGACCGTCATTGGTGGTGTAAACTTATTTTTCTTTTTAAGATCAGTAAAAGGACCCTTTATTGATTCAGTTGTAAAAATATTAGTTTCCTCCAGAAACATTAAATTAGTTAGGGCCTCTCTATCTTGACTCCTCAGTTCTCTATTCTTACTTTGTTCTTTGAAAAGTTTATGCAGGAGAATTTTCCTGGCAAAAAGATGAACATCTTTAATCCATTCAAATGGGTTGAAGTTTGTTGTTGGACAAAAATTAAGTCCCTTTTTAAGTAATTTAAGATGAGATTCATCAAGTTTAATATTTGATAAATTGATAATCTGTAAATCATTTGATTTTGTCACTATTTTTGCTTGACCATTTTGTAGGCCCATCTTGCACGGTCTCTGAGATGTGGTTGCCTGTTGTAAGATTGTACTTGAATAGGTATCTGGCCTTGTCCTAAAAAAGTATTACTATTATTTTGGGCTTGAGATCTCTGATTTCTGTTTGTATGTTTTTTAAACCTATTTCTACTGGGACCTATGTCCTGCTCACCTGAATCAGATTGTTCTGATTCTGATGTTGTTTCCACATAATCAGAGTCTACAGATGGTGTTGTTATATGTACTCTGTAGGTTTTTCCTTCTTGAAAATCTTTCCTATCCCTGGAATATTTCTTAAATTTTCGATTTTTTAGATCATTGGCTAGCTTATCTATATCTTTAAGTTGTTTCTCTAAATTAGCAAAGGTAGGTTCATCCCTTAAGGTGTTAATATCTTTTAATTTATTATCCACCTCTATGTTTGTTTTAACTAATTCCTCTTGTCCTGCTGTAATGATCAATTTCATTAGTTCCAGGGAACTTTTTTTCAGAATGTTATTCCATTTTTTCAAAAATGTGGCATCATTAAGGTTAGGGTTGCCACCTTTTCTTCCAAAAAATACCGGCCATGGCATTCCGTCCATAGACTTAACATTGGACAGAAGCCAATTTTTTACCGGCCTGCCGGTAAAATACCAGCTGGGTGGTAACCCTAATTAAGGTGAGTTGCAGGTATAAGGGGACTCCACAAACCTCTTGGTATAATCTTATTATTTACATAGCTTTGTAAACTTGTAATCTCCCACCAGATTTTTGTTTGTCTTTTCATTAGTTTACTTAAATCCTGAAAAAATGTAGAAACATTCACATTGTCACTTTCAACTGGAGGTGGATTTAGATTGGTATTAAAAAGTGTAGCTGCCTCACTTTGCCATTTTGTAAAGTCTAAAGGACTCGATAAAAAACCTGCCATTAGTATAGTTTATGAAAAAGTCACTACTGGAAAGAGGATTAAACCTCAAGAAATCAGAAACCTTCAACAATATAGCAATGACCTTCAATACCTTAAATTGAAGTTTTAGTGCACTGCAGGCTAACTGCTATACCAAGCAGATGAACAAGATAAATTCAAATGAACATGGGTTTCATTGCTAGTCTTGGATTACATTTAACCCTTAGTATTGCTGGATGAAAAGAGCCAGTTCAGTGCAAGGCCCACAATATTCAAAAAATATCATTAAATGTAGCACTCATAAAACATAGCCTTTATTAAGTATTAATAAAAGAAAAACAAATTATTAATTGGCCACACAATATAAAGCCGTTTAAAATGGTAGTGTATTGAACCTGTGGGTCTAAGGCCAGCAATCTAGCTGAGAACTCAGTACCCCGGATCCAAGACACCCACCTAAATTAAAAACATAATTTATCTGGGGTCATATCTCTCATAGTACAGGCACAGCCTTAATAAATGTGTCTACTACTTGTCCCACTTTTGATGATTATAATTTAATTTATGACAGAGTAGTTTAATATACTCAAAAATCAGTGTTTGTGTTAACCTAACCCACGTGACTGTCGTTTGTTTATTCAAGTAGCAGTGCTTGGTGCATTACATTACACAGTAGATTACAATTTCTAGTTACTTATCTTATCTTATACATTTGTAAACAAAAAACAGACCAGCAGAAGCTCTACTAAAAATGTAACTGGGCAATAGAAATTATAATAGTTTGGTTCTCTCAGGGAAAATTATACATGAAAACCCATTACGGATACAAGCAACCCCACACAAGAACCCATTTTTGAGGTACACAACCCAGACAAATTATTTGAGAATATAGGTAAAAAAAATCTATCTTTATTATTCTAATTTCAAATACAAAAGGAGACAAATTAAAACATGCTTAAAAACACACAGACATAGAGGAGGACCAACAATATTACAGAGATTATAACATACATATGGTGGCCAAGGCCAAATGACCATTAAAACCAGTCTTCACCAATGCCCACAATACAGTACTATTAATAAATGGGAACAATAAAGTGCATGTACATACTTAGCCAAATCACACGAAAATACTAGACAATTCTTGAAAAGTGCTTACAAAAAAGTTATTATAAAAGACAAAGTCAATAAGGTGTTCAAATCGAAACAAAATAATAAATGGTATACTTAGCAAATGAGAATCACATCCCAAAGGTCTAGAAGACTGGAAAAAGTAAGCGTCAAAAAGGCCAAAGATAAACGGTCACCCCGCAAAGAGCTACAGTCCCAACGCGTATCGCCAGAAGGCTTCATCAGGGGATGTAGGATCAACTGACTCTGCTGAGTTTAAATCTGGCTACAAACCAATGGGAAGATCAAAGGGCTTATCATGTGACTCTGTTCAAACCTGGATGTAATCTCCATCTATCCTTAACTAATCATGTAAAATCAGTCTTGTCTCGTTACGAAAAAGTGGTAAGCCAACCAATCATGAGTAAACTCTAGTTGTAAACACAACCGCATGGCTAGAGGCAAAACTGGAGAAAAAACAACAAAATCAAATGATTGCTATAACATCTGGTTTTGTAACGAGAATAAAACACAAAAGGTACAGTCACAGCAAGCATGGGACTGGCTAACACAAGAAAAAGTGTTAAAACAATTGAATGGTGTCAAGGTAGAGAAAGCTCCGGGGCCAGATGGTATACACCCACGGGTACTTAAAGAGCTAAGCCAGACCCTGGCCAGACCGATATATCTGATTTTCAGGGATTCTTTTATTTCTGGTATGGTGCCCATGGATTGGCGTAAAGCAGATGTGGTGCCCATATTTAAAAAGGGATCAAAGTCACAGCCAGGAAATTACAGACCTGTAAGCTTGACGTCTGTGGTAGGGAAGCTGTTTGAAAGGTTGCTAAGGGAATATATTCAAGAATTCTGCTGGAACAGGAATATCATTAGCAATAGCCAACATGGCTTTGTGAAAGACAGGTCTTGTCAAACGAACTTGATCGCATTTTATGAAAAAGTAAGTAATAATATAGATGAGGGAGCGGCGGTTGATGTGATCTATTTAGACTTTGCCAAGGCATTTGATACAGTTCCGCACAAGAGGTTACTGTACAAATTGAATGAAATAGGCCTAGGGGAAAATGTTTGTGTGTGGATTGGAAATTGGCTGAAAGATAGAATGCAAAGAGTGGTAGTAAATGGCAAGTTCTCCAGTTGGATAAACGTGATAAATGGAGTACCTCAGGGATCTGTCCTGGGTCCTCTTCTTTTTAATTTGTTTATTAATGACCTCCCAGAGGGCATAGGAAGCCATGTATCTATCACGGTGCCCGTGATTGGCTGCAGTTACTTGTCTGTCACCAGTAGGGGGCTTCTATTGGCTGTCTGCAGATAGCCCGCCTCTTATTGACTATTTAAACCTGGATTGGGCACCCTTTGAGTGCCCTTTCGTGTTGTTTCTGACCTTCTTGCTATCACTATGCTAGTGATAGCTGGGCCTCTGTTCCAGTGTTCCTGAGTTCCTGATCTCATGTGTTCCTGAGTTCCTGATCTCTACTGTTCCAGTGTTTCCTGCATGCTGAAGTACTTCCAGTCCTGGTTCCGGCCTAGTCTCTGGTGTTGCAGTTCCTGCTGATCTTCTCTGCTGTTTTCTGACCTGACTGATCGTTGCTGGTTCCTGTCATCTCATCACCTGTCTTCAGTATCCTGGCGACCTTCTGCCTGGTCGCGTTGGTGACATTGCTACAATTCCGTGTTGGTCCCAGCGTGCGGACGCTGGTTTGCTCCCAAGCCTTGCGGCTATACAAACTCGCTTGTTACACCAGTGTGCGGTCACTGGTTTGCTCCAAAGCCTATCAGCTATACAAATCTGTGTTGGTCCCAGCGTGCGGACGCTGGTTTGCTCCTAAGCCTTGCGGCTATAGAAACTCACTTGTTACACCAGTGTGCGGTCACTGGTTTGCTCCAAAGCCTTTCAGCTATACAAATCTGTGTTGGTCCCAGCGTGCGGACGCTGGTTTGCTCCTAGCCTTGCGGCTATACAAACTCACTTGTTACACCAGTGTGCGGTCACTGGTTTGCTCCAAAGCCTTTCAGCTATACAAATCTGTGTTGGTCCCAGCGTGCGGACGCTGGTTTGCTCCTAAGCCTTGCGGCTATACAAACTCGCTTGTTACACCAGTGTGCGGTCACTGGTTTGCTCCAAAGCCTATCAGCTATACAAATCTGTGTTGGTCCCAGCGTGCGGACGCTGGTTTGCTCCTAAGCCTTGCGGCTATACTCTCGCTTGTTACTCCAGTGTGCGGTCACTGGTTTGCTCGCTAAGCCTAACGGCTATACTATTCAGTGTTGTTTCCAGCGTGCGGACGCTGGTTTGCTCCAAAGCCTTGCTGCTTAACGATTCTGCTAATTTGCCAGTTCCATCTGACTGCTGCTATTATCTCTGGGCTGCCCTGCCCGGTATTGGTAAGGCCGGTAGAACCTTTTGCCACATTCCATCTGAGGTTGCCTTACCCGGTATTGGCAGGGCCGGTAGAGCCTACATTGTGTATCTATTGAGGCTGCCTTGCCCGGTAATTTGGTAAGGCCGGTAAACCGTTATGCTATTCCATCTGCAGGTTGCCTTACCCGGTATTGGCAAGGCCGGTAGAGCCTAAAGACTGTCCTGTCCGGTATTTTGACAGGACCGGTAGAGTCTGCCTTCTGTCTGTGCTATATTCTGTATATATATATTATGTATGTTATTGCCATCCTAAGTTATCATTTATTATTTCAATAAAATTGATTTTTTTTACCTAAAACTTGTGTCTGAGAGTCATAATAAACCGTGACAGTACGAAAGGGCCATGACCTCAGACAGCAAGGGTGAAAGTAACGCACAGAATATCCATTGGAGGATGGATGTGCTCGAGCAACGTTTGGATCAGTTGGCAGTTGCAATTCAAACGATCCTTGAATGCACGGTACCTGCTGCCCAATCTAGCTCTAGCCCGGTGGTCTCGCCAAGTCAGACACCGGAAAGTGATACCAGACCCCTAGGGGGTACTGTTAAAGGGTTAACGGCTTCTGCACCCTTGCCGCTAAGATATGATGGTGACCCTAGTCTCTGCAGAGGGTTCATCAATCAACTCGAAATCTTTATGGAATTGACGGCACACGCATTTCCCAATGATCGTAGTAAAGTGGGGTTCACGATATCACTGCTCACTGGCAGAGCATTGGCTTGGGCTAACCCCTTGTGGGAGAATGCTAAACCTTGTACTAAGAACTTTAGTGAATTTGTGCGTTCCTTTCGAAGAGTGTTTGAGCCTCCTGGTAGAACCACCTCTGCTGCCAAACGCCTTATGGAGATACAACAGGGCAGGCGTACAGTGGGCGACTATGCCATCGATTTCCGCACATTGGCAGCAGAGGTAGGTTGGAATAACGAGGCATTATTGGCAGCCTTCTCTCAAGGCCTGAATGACCACATTAAAGACGAAATCGCTGCTAAAGATCTACCTATTGATCTAGATGATTACATTGAGTATGTTATGATAATTGACTCCAGAATACGTGAGAGATCAATTGCCAGAGATCGTAAGTTACGGTCAAAAAATAATGAGCCTAGTAGCATGTTTTGCCCACCCATCCCTCCCTTGGCATTGAAGTCTAGTGAACCAGTACGGGAAACAAGTGAACCTATGGAAATAGGCTTCACTAGACTATCCAAGGCAGAGAGACTATATCGCAAACAACAAGGGTTATGTTTATACTGCGGTAAAAAAGGGCACTTGCTAAATTCCTGTCCGGTACGTCCGGGAAACGCACACACCTAGGGTATCTTGGGGGACAGGCCCTAGGTGGTGTACAATCGTCCCCAGTGTCGGGCATAATGAAACCCACCATACAGGTGGTATTGTCTTGGGCACAACGCTCTGTGGAGGTTTTGGCCTTGGTTGACTCCGGTGCAGCAGGGTATTTTATGGATGATACCTTTGCTGAATTGCACGGAGTTCCACGCATTGAAAGAGAAAACCCCTTGACTATTGAAGCGATTGATGGTAGACCCTTAGAACCGCCTCAGGTTATATTTGAAACTATGCCATTGTCTATGACTATTGGGGCACTTCACAGAGAAGAGCAGCAGTTTCAACTGATTAATTCCCCGCACCATGCGGTGATATTGGGATTTCCGTGGTTACAGTTACATAACCCACAATTCGATTGGAAAAAGTGTGAAATTGCTGCTTGGTCCCAGTTTTGTATGGACAAGTGCGTCATCCAGCCTATTAAGGTCATGTGCACCTCCTCTGCTATGCCGGATGTGTACCAACAGTTTGGCGATGTTTTTAGCAAAGGAGAGGCTAGTTTGCTACCCCAGCATAGACCTTATGATTGTTGCATTGAATTGCAGCCTGGTGCAGTACCTCCGAAAGGACACACTTATCCATTATCTTGTGATGAAAATAAGGCTATGGAGGATTACATTTCTGATGCCCTTGCTAGGGATCATACGTAAATCTACCTCTCCAGCTGGGGCTGGGTTCTTTTTTGTAAAAAAGAAAAATGGCGAATTAAGACCATGCATTGACTACCGGGGCTTGAATAAACTAATGGCAAAAAACGCATACCCAATACCACTCATCACCGAGCTTTTTGACAGGCTTAAGGGCGCTTCGATATTTACCAAGTTGGACCTACGGGCCGCTTACAATCTGGTTCGCATTCGAGCAGGTGATGAGTGGAAAACTGCCTTTAATACTCGAGCTGGGCACTACGAGTATCTAGTAATGCCTTTTGGGCTGTGTAATGCACCCGCAGTTTTCCAGGAACTGATAAATGATGTTCTGAGAGATATGTTACAGACATGTGTTGTGGTGTACCTCGACGATATACTGATTTACTCCCAAAACATGGCACAGCACATCAAAGATGTATCCGCAGTATTGCTACGACTCCGTGAGAACAAATTATTTTGTAAAATGGAAAAATGTGAGTTTCATAGAACCAGTGTGCCATTCTTGGGGTTCATAATTGGCAATGATGGCATTGCCATGGACAAAGAAAAGTTGTCAGCTGTCCTACAATGGCCAAAACCCAAGGGTCTTAAAGCCATACAGCGTTTTCTGGGTTTCGCTAATTATTATAGGAGGTTTATTAAGAACTTTTCTTCCATTGTCAAACCTCTGTCCGATCTTACGCACAAGGGTGCTAATCCTTCTTGTTGGCCGGTATCTGCTGAGAAAGCCTTTGAGAATTTGAAGCTGGCATTTGCTGCGGCTCCTGTGTTATCCCACCCCAATCCTTTACTTCCATTTACGTTGGAGGTTGATGCCTCAGATATTGGGGTCGGGGCAGTACTTTCGCAGCGACACGAGAAAGGTGGAACTCTCAGACCTTGTGGGTTTTTCTCTAAAAAGTTGACTGTCACTCAAAGCCACTATGAGATAGGTGACAGAGAATTATTGGCCATTATCCTTGCTCTTAAGGAATGGCGTCATTTGCTTGAAGGTACTAAGAATCCTGTCTTAATCCTAACAGATCATAAGAATCTGACCTATCTCTCGGAGGCCAAGAGATTGTCCTCTCGTCAGGCCAGGTGGGCACTGTTCCTGTCTCGATTTAATTTCATTGTATCGTATTTACCAGGGTCAAAAAATATCAGGGCTGATGCACTGTCAAGACAATTTGAGGCCGACAGTGACAGAGTGGAAGCACCAGCTCCTATCATCCAACCTGATAGAATACTGGCTACTATACGCACGAGTATCACTTCTCCTCTAGGGGAGGAGATCCTGGCCTCTCAGGGGTCCGCTCCCCATGAAACCCCAGTGGGCAAATGTTTTGTCGCTGAATCATTTCGTACTAGGCTGCTCGAAACCTACCATTCCTCTAAGGCTGCGGGACATATTGGTAGAGACCAATTGTTATGGTCCCTTTCTCAGTTATTTTGGTGGCCTTCCATGAGAAACGATTGTGCCGAATTTACGAATGCCTGTGCCACCTGCGCCCGCGCTAAGACCCCGAGACATCTCCCTGTGGGCTTGCTTCAACCGGTGCCTAATGGCGAACGCCCCTGGTCTCATGTTTCCATTGATTTTATGGGAGAGTTGCCTATGTCGAAGGGGTACTCCTTTATATTCATGGTGGTGGACAGGTTTTCTAAAATGGCTCATTTCGTGCCCCTCCGTGGTCTTCCTTCAGCGAAGGAATTGGCAATGGTGTTCGCCAGAGAAGTATTCCGGTTGCATGGAGTGCCTAGGGTACTGGTGTCTGACAGGGGGAGCCAGTTTGTGTCTAGATTTTGGAGGGCATTTTGCCAACAGATGGGCATACAGCTGTCCTTCTCCTCTGCCTACCATCCCCAGACCAATGGAGCCGCTGAACGAGCTAATCAGGGCTTGGAACAATTTCTCCGTTGTTTCGTTACTGACCATCATGATAATTGGTCCGACTTGTTGCCTTGGGCAGAGTTCGCCAGGAACTGTGCGGTCAATTCTTCATCTGGGAGCTCTCCGTTTCTGATTAATTATGGGTTCCAGCCCTGTTTGCTTCCAGACTCATTTCAGACGCAACAGATTCCAGCTCTGGATGAGCATATCGAGCAACTCCGTTCCACATGGGCACAAGTTCAGAGGGCACTTGGTCAGTCATTTCAGCGTCATCAGCGCCATGCTAATCGCAGAAGGCTTCCAGCGGTTTCCTTTCAGGTTGGGGATAGAGTATGGCTTTCCTCCAGAAATCTCAAGCTGCAGGTTCCGTCTAATAAGTTGGCTCCTCGGTTTATTGGTCCATACAGAGTTATTCGCAAAATTAACCCTGTCTCCTATGCACTAGACCTACCTGCATCCATGCGTATCCATAATGTGTTCCATGTGTCCCTTCTTAAGCCTCTGGTTTGCAATCGCTATACTACCACACCTGTGGTGCCAGGACCTGTTGAGGTCGAGGGCCAGGAGGAGTACGAGGTTCAGAGCATTATTGATTCCCGTAGGCTTAGAGGAAGGGTACAGTACCTGGTACATTGGAAAGGGTATGGTCCTGAGGATCGATCATGGGTGGATAGTACGGACCTTCATGCACCTAGGTTAACTAGGGCCTTTCATGCCAATTACCCGCAGAAACCTAAACCCTATTCTAGGAGAGGGGGTCTTTGAAAGGGGGGTACTATCACGGTGCCCGTGATTGGCTGCAGTTACTTGTCTGTCACCAGTAGGGGGCTTCTATTGGCTGTCTGCAGATAGCCCGCCTCTTATTGACTATTTAAACCTGGATTGGGCACCCTTTGAGTGCCCTTTCGTGTTGTTTCTGACCTTCTTGCTATCACTATGCTAGTGATAGCTGGGCCTCTGTTCCAGTGTTCCTGAGTTCCTGATCTCATGTGTTCCTGAGTTCCTGATCTCTACTGTTCCAGTGTTTCCTGCATGCTGAAGTACTTCCAGTCCTGGTTCCGGCCTAGTCTCTGGTGTTGCAGTTCCTGCTGATCTTCTCTGCTGTTTTCTGACCTGACTGATCGTTGCTGGTTCCTGTCATCTCATCACCTGTCTTCAGTATCCTGGCGACCTTCTGCCTGGTCGCGTTGGTGACATTGCTACAATTCCGTGTTGGTCCCAGCGTGCGGACGCTGGTTTGCTCCCAAGCCTTGCGGCTATACAAACTCGCTTGTTACACCAGTGTGCGGTCACTGGTTTGCTCCAAAGCCTATCAGCTATACAAATCTGTGTTGGTCCCAGCGTGCGGACGCTGGTTTGCTCCTAAGCCTTGCGGCTATAGAAACTCACTTGTTACACCAGTGTGCGGTCACTGGTTTGCTCCAAAGCCTTTCAGCTATACAAATCTGTGTTGGTCCCAGCGTGCGGACGCTGGTTTGCTCCTAGCCTTGCGGCTATACAAACTCACTTGTTACACCAGTGTGCGGTCACTGGTTTGCTCCAAAGCCTTTCAGCTATACAAATCTGTGTTGGTCCCAGCGTGCGGACGCTAGTTTGCTCCTAAGCCTTGCGGCTATACAAACTCGCTTGTTACACCAGTGTGCGGTCACTGGTTTGCTCCAAAGCCTATCAGCTATACAAATCTGTGTTGGTCCCAGCGTGCGGACGCTGGTTTGCTCCTAAGCCTTGCGGCTATACTCTCGCTTGTTACTCCAGTGTGCGGTCACTGGTTTGCTCGCTAAGCCTAACGGCTATACTATTCAGTGTTGTTTCCAGCGTGCGGACGCTGGTTTGCTCCAAAGCCTTGCTGCTTAACGATTCTGCTAATTTGCCAGTTCCATCTGACTGCTGCTATTATCTCTGGGCTGCCCTGCCCGGTATTGGTAAGGCCGGTAGAACCTTTTGCCACATTCCATCTGAGGTTGCCTTACCCGGTATTGGCAGGGCCGGTAGAGCCTACATTGTGTATCTATTGAGGCTGCCTTGCCCGGTAATTTGGTAAGGCCGGTAAACCGTTATGCTATTCCATCTGCAGGTTGCCTTACCCGGTATTGGCAAGGCCGGTAGAGCCTAAAGACTGTCCTGTCCGGTATTTTGACAGGACCGGTAGAGTCTGCCTTCTGTCTGTGCTATATTCTGTATATATATATTATGTATGTTATTGCCATCCTAAGTTATCATTTATTATTTCAATAAAATTGATTTTTTTTACCTAAAACTTGTGTCTGAGAGTCATAATAAACCGTGACAGTATCAGTGTTTGCAGATGACACAAAATTAAGTAAGGTAATAAAGTCTAAACTGGATGTGTCTTCATTACAAGAGGATTTGGACAAATTGAGTAACTGGGCAGGCAAATGGCAAATGAGATTCAATATAGACAAGTGTAAAGTTATGCATTTTGGGTATAATAATAATAAAAATGCAACATATAGTTTAAATGGTGTTTCTCTGGGGAAATCTACTAATGAAAAGGATTTGGGAGTAATGGTAGACAATAGACTTAACAGTAGCATGCAGTGCCAGCTGGTAGCTGCAAAGGCCAATAAGATATTGGCATGTATTAAAAGGAGTATTGACTCAAGGGAGGAAGATATAATTATGCCTCTTTACAGGTCCATGGTAAGACCCCACCTAGAATATGCTGTTCAATTCTGGGCTCCCTTTCTGAAGAAGGACATTATGGAACTAGAGAAAGTGCAGAGGAGGGCTACAAAACTAGTAAGGGGAATGGAAAGTTTTAGTTATGAAGAGAGGCTAGAAAAGTTAAACTTGTACACACTAGAGAAACGGCGTCTTAGAGGGGATATGATAACACTATATAAATATGTTCAAGGCCCATATAAAGGGCTCTCCAAAGACCTGTTCATTAACAGAACAGTACACAGGACAAGGGGCCACCCACTTAGACTTGAGGAAAGGAGATTTAATCTACAACAGCGGAAGGGTTTCTTTACAGTAAGGACAATAAAGGTATGGAATGCACTTCCGGAGGAGGTGGTGCTATCAAATACATTAGATGCCTTTAAAAGGGGCCTGGATACTTATTTAAAAGAGCATAATATAGAGGGCTATGTACATTAGTATTGGGATTAATATTTAGTTAGGGCTTGTTGATCCAGGGAGAAGTCTGATTGCCATTTGGAGTCAGATGCCTTCTTTTGGGTCAGCGATGGTAAACAGGAATAGGAAAAGGGTTGAACTGGATGGACGCAAGTCTTTTTTCAACCTAAATTACTATGTAACTATGTAACTATGTATTAAGATGTAAAAGAATATGTATATGCAGTTGTAGGAAAAGAAAGCACATCTCCAAAATAGGGAAGCCTATAGTGTAATAATAAATTCTTATTTATACAGTAACTATACAATAGTAAGTAGTCCTGAACGGACAACAATTATGCACATGTGCTACAAATTGGCGATCACAAAGGAAAAATGGAGCAAGTCACAGACATATAATAGAAATGATAATGCTAAAAAGGGATATATGAAATATCCTTATGTAGATCTAAAAATAAAGAAACTATTAAGATAATTAATATCTCGGCAACAGCAAAAAATGTCGACGAGAATTTCTATAATAAGATTGCAATGTATATATAATGTTGTGGGCGCCAAGTAGATATCAAGAAAGGTAAGTATTATAAATATGTATATAAAACAAATGTTGCAAGGGGACGAACTCTCAATAATCCATGTGACCGCCTGGGTGCCAATACTGAATTTCAAATAGAAATGAACTAAATCAGCACTCTCAGGTCTGCTTAATGAAAATGATAAGGATATTTATTTAGAGGATCAACGTTTTGATCCCACTTAGGGATCTTTATCAAGATAGTAAACAAGACAAGACAGCCCCATTATATACCCCGTAATCTGTGAATAAACTCCCACCTGTTACACTTAGTGAAGAAAAGTAATACAGAAGGTGTTAAACAACAAATTAAAAACCTCCTAGAGATATAATAAATCTAGGAAATACTTTCCACTAAACATAAAGTGTAATATTATAGTGTCTGACAAAGAACACAAAATAACACAATAACACAATAACATTACAGAGACATGCCGTCACAAGGAGACCTATGACCTCCTAATATAACATGATCATATGGATACTATTCCTATGCCCAGGATCCAAATTACAATAAATAATAATGTCAAACAGTCACTTAATCAGAAATCCCCATATGAAAAACGGAGCTTATCTGGTTGCTATCAGAGCAGCGGGTCTCCTTCGCATTGCGCAGCATGCACCCTTGTGTGAAGTATCCCGCTAACCCCACAGTCAGCCAACAAACCCGTACCTGATACATTGTACATAGGATACTAATAGTGCTTATCTGGCTGCTTTCAGAGTAGCGGGTCTCCCTTGCATTGCGCAGCATGCGCCCTTGTGCAAAGTATCCCGCTAACCTCACAGTCAGTCAACAAGCCCGTACTCAATACATTGTGCATAGAATACTAATCATGCTATTGCTAAATGCTACTTTGTATCTCACCTCACTCTGTTCAGTGGTGGTAGTTCTCATCCGCATTGCACAGCTCATGTGTGAAAGGATTGTATAACATATAGAAGGGTTAAATATTCTTAGGGTTAAATTGTTTGTGTAACAAGTCATTCTATATTTGTCAAACAGGCCATGTTAACATTATAAAGGGAGTCTGGTTATCAAACTGCTGCTCTGTTGCTGTGCATATCACGCCCGTAACTCCCCTGCCAATCCGTATGCCCCTTACTTGAAAATGTTATCCCGCCGCCCTACCCCTCCCACCCCTTGCTATGATGATATCCATGGCCCAGTGTAACCCCCAGAACTTAGTTTGGTGAATCAGTTTAGTACTGATTCAAAGAAGGGATTGAAGGGTACAGGAAGGAGGTGTGTAATACTTATGTTCGGCACCTATAGGGTTAATAGTTACATTTGACTGCTTTGCAGAAATCCATGTACTAGGGAGGAAATCACTAGACTGTGTTGCAAAAGTTGTTAGAATATGTTCAAAGCTGTTACGCCAGAATGTGCAGAGTTTCCAAACCCCCCACGGGGGAGGAGATGGGTTACTGAAGAAACTGTTATCTGCATTCTCTCCCCTTCCCCCCCTTCCTGTGAACAAGTTTTGTCTTTCTGTTTTTTTATAACTTCTGTTTTCTGCTGAAACGAAACTGTGCACCTCGCCCCTCCCTGTAAGGAGGGGGGCTGTATAGGACTATAAATGCTATGTATGATAAGAATAAAGAGAGAGCTTGTATTGTATACGCTGTTGTGTGTGTTTTTCCTTGCGATCCTTACAGCCTCCTGGTACCAGTATTGACATAGATTCCACAGACTGATCATAAGAGAGTAAAAAGGTACCATACCTAGCAAAGATAACATAAGAGTGTGACAGGTGCCCTCTCAGGCAGCGATCCAGGTAAAGATTCCCTAACAATGTGTCGTCTGAATATTAATTGTGAGCTGATACTAATCTCAGTCTATAGAAATATCTGCAATACTTATTGACTGATTACTAGCTCCTAAACTATTTGTATATCAAGTGATTACGGATCGTGGCTCATATAAAATCACTGTGCGACCCCGCATCACAGAGCTCATAATTACATATGTTAGTTCCAATATATGACAATAAATAGGCTACAAAGTATCCTATTGTGTGATCTTAATGCATCCAAATACCTTCAGGCCTTTGGTAGAAGCAACATGTGCTACTAGGAAATGATGGGCTACCGTGGTCAAAGTCATACACCTACCTGCATTGGATTTCATCAATTGTGTAGTTTGTCCGACTGTCAGGGTACCCCGTGCGGTGGCTGCTCGAGCCGACCGCATTTATCCTCAGCGGCTCCAGCTGCATTGTCCGCCCCACACTGTTGCCTCCGTTGAGGCAGGATCCCCTTCTGCTTGGCGGCACAGCCGCTGGTCGTGTCTGGTGCGGCTCAGCTGCCTCTGTTGCTGGGCTCCAGCGGCGGGTGATGTCATTATTGGGCGCATGTCCAAAAGCATGGACGTGCACTCCATTTAAAGAGACATCCACCTGTTGGCTGCTCCTCCTCTTCCTTCCTTTCCTCCTATTTAAACTGCCTGGACACAGGGCTTAGTTGCCCTTTCGTTGGTGTCCAGTGCAGTTCTTGAGTTGGGCTCTGTGTGTGATCTGGCTTGTCTGACTAACCAACCTGTTGCTGACCTGTGGCTCTGTCTGATTACCTGCTCTGTGTATGACCCTTGGCTTGCCGGACATCTATTCTGGTGCAGACCTGCGGCTCTGGCAGACTACCTGTTGCATGTATGACTCCTGGTTCTGGCTGACTAACCGCTCAGTGAGTGACTTCTGGCTTCTCTGACTACCCATTCTGATGTTGACCTGGGGCTCTGTCCATTGTGCATCCAGCATATAAATGCTTCAGCGGACATCCTATCTGGTGCAAACTTTTGGCTCTGGCTGATGACCCACTGCATGCATGATCTCTGGCTTGTCTGACCACCCAATCTAGTGCTGACCTGTGGCTATGTCTAACTACCTTGAGTGTGGCCTTCCGTTCAGTTAGATAACTAACCAGGTGCAGGCTTGTGACTCTGGCAGACTCTTCCCTGGTGCCTTCCCAGTTGCCAGCTCTCCCAGATGCGGACCTGGGACTTGGACTCTCCTCATCTCTTTCTGGCTTCTTCCAGGTGCAGACCTGTGGTACTGCAGATACTCCTAGTTCCATTGCTGGGATCCAGTTGTCGGAGAATCACATGGTAGCAGGCTTCTATTCCTGGTAGTTGTCTCTTGCTCTGTTGTGCACTTCTCTTTAGTTTTGTATATTTGTACACTGTCTTGTGATATCTCTCTATTGTTGCTGCCTTAATAAAGTTGGTGTTACCTATAGTACTTGTCCTGTGTTTCTTTGCTGGGACCGTGACACCGACATAATTCTGTCCACATGGGCACCTGATAACACAAATACAATTAGCTCTACAGCAGTTGATAAAGTCCCTCAGTTTGAGGTCCCTATCAACCTGGTCGTTGGTTGGTTGAAGATGGCTGTGTGCCAGTAAATCGGACAGATTTTTTTGATCTACGAGCTATCAAAGATGGTTTAGAATCCAGAAAAGGTTGCAAAGTCTTATCACTTTGCAAAATATGCCAATATTTCTGAAAGAGATGATAGATGGATTGCCACTGAGTTTTAAATGTAACAAATGGTTTAATTTTAACAGGAGTGGAAGTATCCATCTTACCCGTGGTCAAGAGGGCATCACGTGTGGTGGATCTTGCCCTTTGAAAACCTTTCCTTAGAATGCCGAACGAAAGTCGCATCAGTAGAACAATTTTTCCGAACTCTAAGGTATTGTCCAATAGGTATAGCTTTTTTACATGTTTCGGATGTGAGCTGGTATAATGTAGTAGAGCATTTACTGCAGTAGACTTTCTGTATAGTTATCTGGATGTATAACTGCAGATTGTTTATGGTGACAATAGAGACAGTTAATGCCACTTTAAGATAATACGGTCAGCCCCCCTTGAAGGACAACCTGTGAGTGCAGGATGCCTTTCTCCCAGGAGTTAATGGATATGGGTATGAGTTTCCCCTAGCCAGTCTAGTATTGAGATCCAGTGGTATAGAGATGTAGCTGGGGTTACTTGAGAGCTAAGTGATATGCAACCAGATAGCCATGGTAGTGGTACATACATGTCATTTTCTTAGAGCTGGTACCTATAATAGTTTCCTCTGAACTTTGGCATGATGAATTGTCAGACACAGGGTAGTTTTTGGGGCAGACAATATGTGTGGTATTAGTTTATTAATCTGCTAACTTCATCATTGCCTCCAGTTTACTGCGATACTTAGCTTGCTTTGCACCATAAGACATTTTAAAGCCTCACATGTCCTGGATATACATAGTGTTTCAGCAGTTGCTTTTTCAAGGGAATTTTCAAGCTAGCTCCTCAAGCCCAAACCTAATAGTGGCATTTGTAGCTCTTTAAAGTCTTGCAACTGATGACAATGACATAGATGACCTGATGAGGAAATCCCTGACCCTGAAAACTTGGGTGTTGTATGCAAGGGGTTGGTCACATTACTCCAAAATGCCAGAGGTTTTCTTTTGTTAAACATTGGGTTTGTCTAGGTCATCAGTTTTTGCTCTCCGCAAGCTGCTAATGGAAATTTATACACACTGGGCCTACTGGGGCAGGGACATTTATTAAGTCAAAGTGGGTCAACCCTGTCAATACAATTAGTTTCATACCTGTTCTTAAGAAGGTGCAGGGAGTAGGCATCTGTGGAGGTTTAGCGGTATGTAAGACACATTACACCCATTCATAATTCTAAATATGTCCTTTATTACAAGCAGAAGAAAGGCTCCGCTACAAGTATTGTGGACAAAGAAGTGAGTGGGAGTTTCACCCCCCCCCCCATTTTGTGGGTGGCTATAATGGAATTATTTCTCCCAAAAGGCATACAAAAACACAGGAAGGTTTTGATTGTTTGAGTCTAGTCAGGCATTGACTCTCTAGTCAGGCTTGGCGACAGCCGGGGGCACAGGCCTAGCCTGCTGGGACAGTAGTCATTTATGTAGTGTCTTGCTTCTTGGTGTTTGCCATAGTTCTTGTCAAGACATATGGAGCACCATTTTTTCTTGATAGTTGCTGAGTGGGGTGGCTCAGCCTGCTAACAGGTTTTGGGGGCTGGAAGGCTAGGATAAATCAGGACAGACTAAATGATCTGAGCATGTATAGCTTGGAAGAGAGAGTGGGATATGATAGGAACATTCGAATACATGAAGGGATTCAAAAAAGTACAGGAGGGAAGTACGTTTTAAAGAAGTAAAAATGTTAGGACAAGAGGCCATAGTCTAAAACTAGAGAGACATAGGTTTAGATGTAATGTAATAAGTTTTGCTTCACTGAGAGGGTAGTAGATAAGTGGAACAGCCTAACAGCAGAAGTGGTAGAGGTTAATACAGTGATGGAATTTCAGTATGCATGGGAAAGGCATAAGGCTTTCCTAGACATAAAACAAGACCAAGGACCAAATAAGGTTTAAGGTTTTTACAGTAGGGAAAATGGCAGACTAGATGACATGCCGTCACCTCTCCCGGATCAATGCCGCAAAGCCCTCGTCCTCCAACAAGGTATTCTTGAAGTGCCAATAGGCGGCTTTTGTCACCGATGACATGGGCGACAGCTTCACGGACACACAGTTGTGGTCCGTGAACGGGGCCAACCTAATGGCACTGGACCGGGCCCACGACATGTAGTGGCTAGATATATAAAGCCTATCGATCCGGGAGTGGGACACCCTACCATCTCTCACCCTGACATAGGTGAAAGTGTCTGATGCCCCTGGGTGCTGTTCTCGCCAGATGTCGACCAGGGAGTAGCGGGTGATGACCTCCCTCAAGGCCGACGCGGATGGTGGATAGTGCTCTGTCCCGACATGGTCCAGAGCTTCGAGGGTGCAGTTGAAATCACCCCCGATAATCAAACACTCATCCGCATCGACCGACTCCAGATAGGTCGACAGACTAGCAAAGAACCTCACCCTCTCCGGTCCTGCAGAGGGTGCATACACGTTCAGCAGACTAAACGTGCAGCCTAGCTCTCGGACCCGGAGATGCAGCAGACGGCCTGGGATAACAGCCTTCGCACTCAGCACCTCAGGCCGAAAGGACTCTGAGAACAGGGTCACCACTCCACATGACGCCGAAGTGAAGTGGCTAAAGAAAACCCTGCCTCGCCACTCCAGATGCCAGTTGGCTTCAGCCTCTGGAGTGGTATGGGTCTCTTGCAGGAAGCTCACAGAGTACCCCCCTTGCTGTAGATAGGAGAGTACCTGGAACCTGCGAAACCCATCCCTACAGCCATTGGTATTAAGTGTGCTGATGCTCAGAGCCATTACTGTGTGTCAGGATATGCTTTCGTCCCATCTCCTAGCGAGGCCTGATGGGACAGACACAAATTTAAGAACTTGCGGGCGCGGATATGTTCGGCAGTTCTTGGCCCGATTGCTGGCCCTAAGATATTCTCTGAGAGAGTGGATGATTAACGGCAGATCATTCCACCTCTCAAGGGCCAGGCGCACCTTCTTTTTATTTTGTCCGGGAAGGGTGCTCTCAAGGAAAGCTGTTATTTCCTTGGCAGGGATGACAGGGCTAGGTGTAGGTATTGAGGCTGCAGAAGCCTCACTGCCATCCCTGGGCTCCTCCTTGCTGAGTACTTTGTAAACCCCCTTCTCCTCTAAGGGGGTAAGCCTTCTCAGCTTGATCTTAACACTCCCACTTCTAGATGTTATTGAAGTGGGGTCTAATACACCCTTCGCGACCGAACCCTGAGAGGATTCTTGTGCCCCCTTGCTAGTACTAGGGGCACACTCAGGGGTAGCTGGCTGAACGGCGGCAGACGGCTTGGTGACATGCGGAGCTTTGGAGGCCTTATATGCCTCCTCAGCCTTCTCCACCGCCGCCTGCGCAGCTTGGATGACGCTAAGGTTGGGATCAGTGGCTGAAGTGGGAGGAGGGATCTCCGAGGTTGTAGCAGTCACCTCCACGGTATTAATAGGAGGGACTGCTTGGTCACCCTCCTCCATTACCACTGCCCCTGTTGCGTCACCCTCCCCTGGATTTTCCTCTACAGGGTCCTGAATGGGCGTTACGCTTAAGTCTATCGCCTCCAGGAGTGGCATATCCTGGGGAGTTGGAATTACCCCAGTGTCGCCACTGGAGAGTGACCCTGGAGGGAGAGGCTGACTGTGGTCCCCAAAGCTCAGCACCTTAGGGACACTAACTGCCCATTCTGCAGGGGCTTTATTGGGCCTCCCTTCATACATCAGGGGCAAGACAAGCTGCATAGGTATTGGCTGGCTGTCTGCCCCTGTCTCCTCAGGGAGACCCTCATTCCCCTGCACATTCCCCAGACCCTTGGCCACATTATCCCCTGCCAGGTCTGGGGGTAGAGGTGTGTGGTCTGCACCTGGCTGGCTGAGATTAATAGCCAGGTCAGACAATGTCACCACTTGAGGAGGCAATGGATGGCTCCTCTTTTTTACTTTGGAGGGATAGGAGATAAGCTCCTCCCATTCCTCCAGTGCCCCCTATTGGTCTTATATTTCCTCTTCCTTGGGGCGTCATCCTTAGAAGAGGAGGTGCCGCCGCTCCCCGTGCCCTCTTTAGAGGGCTGAGATCTTTCCTCCCTCCCCTCATCCCCTACATTTGCTGAAGTGTTTATACTTGGGGGGGGGGGATGGCACCGGGGCAGCGGCAACACAGGGGGTAGTGGTGACACTCTTCTCCTTCCTCCCTTTTGCTGCAGCATCAGAAGTAGCTGCAGCTACTGATGTTTTTGGTGGGGAGGAAGGAGGCATGGAGGCTGCGGTGGTGGGCTTTGGAACAGCCTCCTTATAGCTCTCTGAAGGGGGGGCTTTCCCTTTTGAGGGCCCTACCACGGTGGTCTTAGCAGGGCTGGTTGCTGTACGTGAGGTGCTTGCGACTGGCACTGGAGCTGGGGCTGATGTTTTGGAACGCTGCCCCTTGGGGCAGCTCTGGCGTGTATGCCCCAGCTCCTTACATGCAAAGCACCTCACTTCCTCTGTGCTGTAAAATATTCGGTACAGCACCCCCTCAAAATGAACCCCAAAGGACCCCTCAATGCTATCTGCACCCCGAGACAGGAGAACTTGTGCCTGCCTCTTAAAAGAGAGCACATGTTTGAGTGCTCTCTCTTTGCAGCCCAGGGGAATCTTAGTGATGTTAGATTTCAACTCCCCTAGGGCTTGCAAGTGGGGGCGCAGCAAAGGGTCCGGTAGGAAAGGGGGCACATTGGATAGTACATGTCGTGTGCCCATCCCTTCCAGGGGTTCCACAGGGATATAAGTCCCCCCTAGTGTGAGCCCCCTCTGCACCAAAGTATGTGCAGCAGCCAGCGTACGTAAAAATAGTACAGCTTTGCCGTACATTTTGCTGGCTGCTACAACTGCAGAGGGACTCACAACATCAGCTGCAGCCCTTACATATGCCCCTATGCTGTGAACCCCAGACATTATGGATCTGACTCCATGCCTCCTAGATAGCTGCTCTCCCCCAGAGTTGGCATGACTGGGGCTGGCACTAACCACCTGTGCAAAGATCTAGTAATAGTAGGTGCTACAGGGGCAGTGCCAGTAGGAGCAGCCTGAGTAGAGGCAGAGGGAGCCTGAGGTCTGGGGCTTGCTGCTTGGGACACAGCAGAGCTACAGCTAGTATTTCCAGGATCCCTTATTCCATCTTTGGGATCCTGAGGCCTCTTTATGCCCTTACCCATTTTAAATCAAAGAAAGAAATAAAATAAAAGGAAGGAATTTTTATTTATATATATTTTTGTTTGTTTGTGTTTTAAAGAGAGAGAGGTGAGAGAGAGGGAGAGGGAGAGGGAGAGATGCAGTGCTATGCACCTGGCACTGGGAGGGTTATCAGAAAAATAGGTGTTTTAAATCTCTGTCCCTCCCAGCTGCTTTTATCTCTCCCTCTGGGACAATTTAAATGAAAAAGAAATGTAAACAAACATAAAATAATTTTCCCACCACCCACCAAACCAAAAAGTGTTGAAAAGAAAACAAAACAACTGAAATCAATTAACTAATTAAGTAGCACCAGGAGTGGGTGAAGGGTCAGGGGAGTGCTGCTGGGTTTGGAAGCCCACAGGAAGTGAGCCCCTTCTGGGGAAGAAGCTCAAGCTTCCTGGGGCTATGAAATTAATAAAACAAATCAAAGGAAATACACTAAATGAACTTTTCTTCTTAAACAAAAAGAAAGAGGGAGAGCTGCAGTGCTATGCACTGGCACTGGGAGGGTTAACAGTAATGAAAGATGTTTAAATTCTTCCCTCCCATCTGCTTGCTTCTCTCCCTCAAAATAAAACTTAAATTCAAAAATAAACTTAAACTAACAGAAAATAATCTTCCCCACCACCCACCAAACAAAAGTTTTTCAAAATAAATAAAAGAATCAAAGTAAATCAAAGTAGAAAAAAGACCCAGCATCGGGGGATGGGTCAGGGGTGTGCTTAGGAGAAAGGAGCCCACAGGAAGTGAGCCTTGTTGGGCAAGAAGCTGCTGCTTCCTGGGGCTCAACTTAAAAAGTGCAAAAATCAACTAAAAATTCACCCAATTTTCCCCAAAAAGAAATAAAACCTAACTAAACTCTTATTTAACTAAACTAACTAAGAAAGAAAACAAAAGAAAAGAAAACTCTCATCAAAGAGGCCTTTTTCAGAGAGCTTCCTAACACACAACCTCTCTCCTACAACCTCAGTCAAAAGCTAGGGACAGGATACACAGAGCTTGCTCACAAATAGAGCGTGCTCTTTCCTAAGTGCTCTGAAATAAGTGCACAGTTTGTGAAACACAGCAGTTGGTGAAACAGAGGAGTTAGTGCAACACAGGTAAATTAATTGCTTACATTTTAGGAACTCACATTGCACCATACATGATGAGCAAGTTTGGAGATCTCACTCAGTGCACATCATGCCATATGTATGCATGCTTGGAACAGCAGTTCCAGGGTCCATACCGCTGTGGCAAATGTGAGCAAGTGGCCCTTCTAGAAGCTCATATTGGAGCTCTAGAGAGTCATATTGCAACATTGAGAGACATTGACAACCTTGAGAGGAGCCTCTTGCTAACTGAGCAGAGTCTAGCTGGGTCACCTAGCAAAGAGGGAGGAGATCAGCTAGAAGGGAACCAGGCACATAGCTGGGTGACAGTTAGAAGTGGTTGCAGTGGGGGAGGGAAGAGGAAGATGGCAGCCAGTCCTGAGTTTTTCCATCCAAATAAATTTGCTCATTTAAGTGAAGATGTTGGGGAGGCAAACCCAGAAGTGGAATCCAGAGGAAAGTGAAGCCTAGGCAGGTTGTGGTGGTAGGGGTCTCCATTATTAGGAGAACAGATAGGGTAATCTGTGGCTCTGATCGCAGCAACCGAATGGTTTGCTGTCTCCCGGGTGCCCGGGTTTGGCATGTTGCAGACAGTGTGGACAGATTATTGGGAGGGGCTGGAGAGGATTCAGCTGTCTTGGTGCATATTGGTACCAATGACAAAGTAAGAGGAAGGTGGAGAGTCCTAAAAGGTAATTTTAGGGACTTAGGCAGTAAGATTAGGAACAGGACCTCCAAGGTAGTATTCTCAGAGATACTACCTGTGCCATGCTCTACGCCAGAGAGACAGCGGGAGATTAGGGAGCTCAATGCATGGCTGAAGTCTTGGTGTAAGAAGGAGGGCTTTGGGTTTTTAGAGCACTGGGCTGATTTTGCTTTGGGGTACAATCTCTATAGCAGGGATGGATTGCATCTGAATGCAAGAGGGTCTCAAGTGCTTGGGGAGAGGATTACTAGATGGTTGGAGGAGATTTTAAACTAGGAAGGGGGGGAGGGGCCAATAAATACTGGGATGGATAGGAAAGAAAAGGAAGGCGTTGTAGTTAATAACCAGGTGGGAGGATCTGGGGGCGGGGTTAGTACAGATGATAGGAAGAAGCCTATAAACCACATCAAAATTAAATCACAAATGGAACACAGCAGTGGCATAAATTGTATGCTTGCAAATGCCAGAAGTTTAACTGGTAAAATAGGGGAATTGGAGCTGGTAGCTGAAATTGAAAACTATGACTTGATAGGCATAACAGAAACATGGTGGGATGACACACATGATTGGTCAATCAACTTGGAGGGCTACATGTTATTTAGAAAAGATAGGTCAAGCAAAAGAGGTGGTGGGGTCTGTCTGTATATCAAACCAGCATTATTGCCACAATTGCGGGAAGATATATGTGAAGACAGTAGTGAACATGTGGAATCCCTGTGGGTTGAAATAGTCACTGGGGGTAAAACTGCCCAGAAAATATTAGTGGGTATTTGTTATAAACCACCAAACATTGGTGACCTTGAAGAATCACAGCTATTAATGCAAATAGAAAAGGCTTCCCAAATAGGGAGAACTTTAATTATGGGGGATTTTAATTATCCAGAAATAGACTGGAAAAATGGAACAGCTAACTCTGCTAAAAGCAGCAAGTTTCTGAACTTGTTGAATGACAACTTTTTGTCACAACTAGTGCAGACCTCAACCAGAGGGAATGCATGTCTGGATTTGGTAATAACTGACAATGAAGAACTTATCTCTAACATCCAAGTTAGGGAGCACTTGAGGAATAGTGACCATAACATGGTATCGTTTGAGATTAATTCAAAAAAACAATTTGATATGGGTTCCACCAAAACACTGAATTTTAAAAAGGCCAACTTTAGCAGGTTTAATTCATCCCTTGGTCTCGTTGACTGGGATAAAATATTTTCAGGAAAAAACACAGAAGGTAAGTGGAATGCCTTCAAAATAATATTGCAAAAATACACACATAAATTTATCCCTGTTGGAAACAAATACAAAAGAAGCAAATTAAAACCAATGTGGCTAACCAGTAAAGTAATTCATGAAATAAATAACAAGAAAGTGGCATTTAAACATTACAAAGCTGAGGGATCAGCAGAGGCATTTGCAGAATACAAAAATGTCAACAAAACCTGTAAAAAGGCTATTAAATTAGCTAGACTGGAGAATGAAAAAAATATTGCTAAGGAGAGCAAAAGCAACCCAAAAAAATTATTTAAATACATTAATGGCAAAAAATTAAAGTCTGATAATGTTGGGTCCTTGTTATCTGAAACAGGTGAGATGGTCAAGGGGGACAGAGAGAAGGCAGATATGTTAAATAATTTCTTTTCTTCTGTTTTTACCAAGGAAGACCCAATGGACAAGAATCTGCAAACTACTTTTACAGAACAGTCACAGCAAGCATTGGACTGGTTAACACAAGAAAAAGTGTTAAAACAATTGAATGGTGTCAAGGTAGACAAAGATCCGGGGCCAGATGGTATACACCCACGGGTACTTAAAGAGCTAAGCCAGACCCTGGCCAGACCAATATATCTGATTTTCAGGGATTCTTTTATTTCTGGTATGGTGCCCATGGATTGACGTAAAGCAGATGTGCTGCCCATATTTAAAAAGGGATCAAAGTCACAGCCAGGAAATTACAGACCTGTAAGCTTGACATCTGTGGTAGGGAAGCTGTTTGAAAGGTTGCTAAGGGAATATATTCAAGAATTCTGCTGGAACAGGAATATCATTAGCAACAGCCAACATGGCTTTGTGAAAGATAGGTCTTGTCAAACGAACTTGATCGCATTTTATGAAAAAGTATGTAATAATATAGATGAGGGAGCGGCAGTTGATGTGATCTATTTAGACTTTGCCAAGGCATTTGATACAGTTCCGCACAAGAGGTTACTGTACAAATTGAATGAAATAGGCCTAGGGGAAAATGTTTGTGTGTGGATTGGAAATTGGCTGAAAAATAGAATGCAAAGAGTGGTAGTAAATGGCAAGTTCTCCAGTTGGATAAACGTGATAAGTGGAGTACCTCAGGGATCTGTCCTGGGTCCTCTTCTTTTTAATTTGTTTATTAATGACCTCCCAGAGGGCATAGGGAGCCATGTATCAGTGTTTGCCGATGACACAAAATTAAGTAAGGTAATAAAGTCTGAACTGGATGTGTCTTCATTACAAGAGGATTTGGACACATTGAGTAACTGGGCAGGCAAATGGCAAATGAGATTCAATATAGACAAGTGTAAAGTTATGCATTTTGGGTATAATAATAAAAATGCAACATATAGTTTAAATGGTGTTTCTCTGGGGAAATCTACTAATGAAAAGGATTTGGGAGTAATGGTAGACAATAGACTTAACAGTAGCATGCAGTGCCAGCTGGCAGCTGCAAAGGCCAATAAGATATTGGCATGTATTAAAAGGGGTATTGACTCAAGGGAGGAAGATATAATTATGCCTCTTTACAGGTCCATGGTAAGACCCCACCTAGAATATGCTGTTCAATTCTGGGCTCCCTTTCTGAAGAAGGACATTATGGAACTAGAGAAAGTGCAGAGGAGGGCTACAAAACTAGTAAGGGGAATGGAAAGTTTTAGTTATGAAGAGAGGCTAGAAAAGTTAAACTTGTATACACTAGAGAAACGGCATCTTAGAGGGGATATGATAACAATATATAAATATGTTCAAGGCCCATATAAAGGGCTCTCCAAAGACCTGTTCATTAACAGAACAGTACACAGGACAAGGGGCCACCTGCTTAGACTTGAGGAAAGGAGATTTAATCTACAACAGCGGAAGGGTTTCTTTACAGTAAGGACAATAAAGGTATGGAATGCACTTCCGGAGGAGGTGGTGCTATCAAATACATTAGATGCCTTTAAAAGGGGCCTGGATACTTATTTAAAAGAGCATAATATAGAGGGCTATGTACGTTAGTATTGGGATTAATATTTAGTTAAGGCTTGTTGATCCAGGGAGAAATCTGATTGCCATTTGGAGTCAGATGCCATCTTTTGGGTCAGCGATGGTAAACAGGAATAGGAAAAGGGTTGAACTGGATGGACGCAAGTCTTTTTTCAACCTAAATTACTATGTATAACTAAAGGTGAAAAAGTTGGCCTTGGTGTTGTGTATGCAATCATTTACTCTAACTAGAATTTACATATCTCACATTTGATTCACATATGGATCCTCAGGAGTGCTGATGCCATGGATGGATGGTACACCAGCCACTATTTGCAGGATACATATGGGAACCAAGTATGAACCATTGAGGTTTGGTCAATAACAGGCCATGAAATATGGCTATCTATGATCGGGTCTGGCTGTCTCACACAGAAGGATGGATGGGCTGATCCAGGAAAAAAAAGGCCTCTATCAATGATATCCTTCAATTCTGGCTTGATTGTTGCCCCTCAGGATTCAACTTGAACAGACCTCATGGACAGAATCCTGTAATGTACATCAATCCCTGATTGCCACGTTGGTATCCCATGTATCACAATGCAATGCATAGGATACCATCATGACAGCCAGAGAGTGACATGTAAAATCAGACAAAGTCCAGCACTGTACAGGATAAACTGATAACATAGGGATGAATACCACTTGAATCACACTGCAGATCAATTACAAAAAGATATGTACAGAAAGAAAAACGACCAGATATGTATGTGGATATGTCCCTTTCAAATGGGTACAAATATGTCCCAACAAGATGTGAACCCAGAGTTCAGTTCAGTACATGTGATTGTCCTACTGCCCATATATGTGCACCCTTAACAAACTAACACATACTGATATCATCATCAGAGTACACATACCTAGTATATTACACCTTACTTGGATGGGTATCAGTGGTATCAATGAAAGTTAGTTTGTGATGGCTGCACATATATAGGCAGTAAGACAATCGCATGTACTGAACAGATCTCTAGGTTCATATCAATCAAGGATATGTTTGTAGCCATATGAACGGTACATATACACACATAACACACCATATTCCTCTCTGTGTACTTTGGCATGGCAATGGTTAATTTCACCTTGATGTAACATTGTAGGCATCATAAAGAGATGTTTAGAAAGATGTTGCTGTATGTGACAGCTGGAGATGTCAGACATTTGACCACACGGAGGCTCCTCAGTGGACCCAAAATTGAACCAATTGGAGATGGATCCGTCATTGAAATGGTCCACAGAGTGTGCTTACAAACCAGGAACACTTTGTAGACAATGCCAAAGATGTAGTTATCTCCAAATCTCCATGCCCTGGAGTCGGAGGTCATGAGGATCAACACTCAACTCCATCAGCTCCACACGGAGTTGATGGACATGTTTGCACAGGTACTGGTGGAGTTGAGAGAGCTGAACCGCAGGGAGACCTTACGGTGAGAGAGGGAGAACCTGCGTTCCACAGGGGGATCCACTGCCCCCACCACCCCCTCTAATGTGACCCCCGAAGCCACACCTAGGGGGCAAAGGGTGACCAGGAGATCATCCAGGTTATCCTCTTCTGCCACACAGTCTAAGGCCCCCCCACTAAGAAAAAAAAATAAAATGCCCAACATGTTACATTTCCCCTGAATAAAGGAACATTGTGCTTTTGAATCCTGTCTGATCTGCTTTGTATTTGGTCATAGATTGGGTGGCAGAGTTGTCTCCAATGCATTGCCAAACAATGCAGTGAACACCACTTCTGCCTAGGTAAGATGTTTGTCGGATGTTACAACATGGGTTCACACACACATACACACCGTTGTACAAAATCAACTGGAAATACATCCCTGGAGCCATATTACACAGCTGTAATATGGTGATGTTGTGTGTTGCTTTTGAACAACAAAACATACCCCTTAGCACAAGAAATGGTACAACATTGAACATTCGTCTACATCAAATGTTGTGTTTAACCCTTTGACAGCCAGAGTGGTAGGCAACGCATTGCAAAGAAATGCGTTGGGTACCACTCTGGCACACAGAGGGTTAAGGGGATAACCAAACAAACAGCTATGTGACTTAGCGGTGACATAACAAGCAGGACAGATAAATGGGACCTGCATCAATATTGTCTTGGATTCAAACACTCATTGTGCAACTGACATACTGGGGAACCCAATGTTTTTAACCTAGGATTTCAATGTGTAGTAAGTTGAGTTGTTGTTTTTCCTAAGGGTGTAACAGACTTCACCAGTGAAAACACTTGTCCACTTGGTCTGGTTGTTCGTTGATGTAGCCCATGTACTGAGATATGTTAAAGTGGAGCAATATCACAGATTATACTGAGCAACACAGAAACTGTGAACAGGAATTCACTGTGGAAGTATGTCCCCTGTATCACCTCTTTATCACTCCCACAACACATTAGTGTATCACTGCCACCATCATCTGTTTGCATGAATACATCACAGAGTCCACTCACTTGCAAACAAGTGGTGGACTCCTGTGATATGGGTGATGCCTTTCCATGTATGGGGGATACCCTATCCTGAGTGTGGTTACGCATTAACAAATGTGTAATCCAATATATCCTCATACAGACACATATTGAATAGTGATGGTTCATCTTTATTGTGTCTCAAAGTACATTAGAACGTACCGTACATGTGTTTTCTATGTGTATTGCCTATATGCATTGAACACTTGTATGAGAACACTAAATGTACTTTGAAACTAAATCGTACTACTTAATAACACTGCTGTCCTGCTCATGTGTTGTCCACAAGGTTTGACAACTCTGTAGATGAGCATCCTAACTGTACAGGTTATTATACTCGTCAATTTGTGTTTTCTGTGTCTAAATGAGAATGTTCCAGTAGAGGTTGCTGTGAACCTCAGGTCAAACATTGCATCACCAATAAAATCACCAGAAACAACAAGGGGTGATCTTCATGAAGGTATTGTCAAGACATCAATCCAGTCACATGGAAGACCTTCAGTTCAAGGATGGATCATGTCATGGATGCCTGTGGGACAAGAGGACAGGATTTGGAGCAATAGACCTGAACTGATCATCAAGCAACAACAATTTCGACTTTATAATCCCCTCAATTTTCTTAATTACAGGTGAGTGCACAAACCATTGCTTGGTAATGTGTTGTGTACTCATCTGTAACCAATTATGTGGAGAACTAAGGACATGTGCACCAGTCCTATGGATATGTGCCCCTGACATGAATACACACATCAACAAGTGTTCTGAGAGCTCCATGGAAGTAATACATTTGGTCTGCCACTGTGAAAGTGACAGTGGCAGCCCAATGTCATTTGTTCCATGGAACTATTAGGACATATTTGTTGATGTGTGTATTCATATCAGGGGCACATATGTCTGCACACTCACAGGTCAGCATGGAGTCCCTGGTAATCTGATCTACGTTTCATGACCTCTACGTTGTATAACAATACCACTGTACATCCACCCCTCTGCTGCTCTTCTCAGCTCTAGCACAGTACAGGTCCCATATTGAGTCCAATGGCCCTTTAACCACTGATGTGACGGAGTATTATCCAATGCATAGCATTGGATAATACTCTTTCGCTACAAGGCTAGCATGGTTGCTCAGCCTATGATCATGGCAAATCAAGTTTGTTGCTGTCACTCAAGCCGTGTAAGGCGATGAACATGGGTTATGTGTTGTACCTTGTTTCTCCTGGGGGTGTGCATGATATCCTTGGGGTCTGTATGTCAACGTGGAGAGGGGAATGGAGGATGGTTTTGGAATCCCCACAAACAATATGCCACGTCCATGGTATGGTTGATGTTTGGGGCCATGCTGCTACCAGTGCAGTGCTGTGCCAATGTTTCTGTGGGGTGAGACAGAACATCATGTGCAGTGTTGAGAGTGTGTTGGCACCAATTCACAGAACTGAAGGGGGACTTACATGGATTGTTTGCATGCCTGTGTTATACTCACATGTAAAGTGATCCGTGATGAGCCTGTCTCTGATCTGCGACTCTCTCAAGGTCTCCTCAACATGGCCGATGTCCATGGGCGCTTCATGTATGGAGGGGTCCTGGATGTGATCCAGCAGCCTGGTGTCCACTGCGATGTTGTGCAGTATTGCGCACGCAACAATTATGTCGCACACCTTTCCAGGTGCATACTGAAGTGCTCTCCCTGAGTGGTCCAGACATCGAAATCTTGACTTGAGGAGGCCAAAGGTCCGCTCGATGGCATTCCTCGTTCTGCCATGAGCCTGGCTGTACCTTTCCTGGGCATGTGTTCGAGGACTGGCCACAGGGGTCAGTAGCCAGGACTTGCAGCCATATCCAGCATCACCTGTGTAATGTGAGTGACATAGTGAGACAGGGAGCACATGATGTGTGAATGATATTTTGTGTGGTGGACGTAGTAGCTGTGGGTCAGGAGCATGCTGAGCAGCGTTGTGTGTACACCTGTGGATGTGGTGTGATTTTGTATTGTGAACTTACCCAAAAGCCATCCCCCTGTAAAAGTTCCATTCTCGAAATCTCTGTGGACTGAGGAGTTTTGGAGAATGTATGAATCATGTGAGCTGCCAGGATACTTTGCACAGACATTCATTATCCTCATATGACTGTCACACACCATCTGCATGTTGATGGAGTGGAAGTTCTTCCTGTTGATGAATAGCTGTGCATCACATGCTGTGGCTTTAATACGGACATGGGTGCAATCTATAGCACCCATGACCCTGGGCATGCCTCCCCTTGCGTAAAAGGACTGTTTGACATGTATCCAGTCCATGTCGGTGGTGGGAAAATGTATATAGGTACTGGCCTTGCTTTTGAGGGCTGGCAGGACCTGGGCCAGCACCCTGGAGAATGTGGCCTGTGACATGCCAGATGCGTAACCCTCAGTGGACTGGAAGGCCCCACTTGCCATGAAGTGTATGGCACACAGTAGGTTTTGCAGGCCAGTTAGGGCATGGTTGTGGATGTAGATGGGATCCACCTGATCTTTGATGACCTCATACAGGCCAATGATGCTGTCAGGCCTCAACCTGTAGCGATCAATGACCTCATCATCAGTCATTCCAAAGAGGGTGACCCTTGGGCGGTATACCCTGGGCCTTGGTGGTCTTCTATACATCCTCTGCCGCTGTGGAGCATCCTGTTGCTGCAACTGTACATCTGCAGGCAGGTGCTCTCCTCCAGGTGGGGATGGACTCCTGTGTGGCTGCTGAGCCAGAGCCTCCTCACTTGCAACAGATGAAGACTGTTGATCAGGCATGCTTGGAGGTTGCTGATGTTCCCTAGCTCTTTCCCTTGCATGCCTTCTCCACAGTCTTCGCAACAATATGTAGCCCAACATACTGTTTGCTCTCTCTGTCTCTCTCTCTCTCTATCTCTCCCTCCCTGAGTGGAAAACAATCCACAAGTGAGTGTGGTGAGTTGTCCCTTTAAGTACTTGATAGGGCGTTGTGTAGGTGTGGTGATGAGGTGAGTGCTGACCAATGGAGAGTTGTTTTTGTCCAGGTAAGTGTTTGCAGGTGTGTGTGTGTTATAAGATGTGGTGTGTTGTGCTTGGTATGTGTCTGCCATTTTCGGGGGTGTAGTTGTGGGGTTCAGGTCACGTGTTGATGTTGCACAGGTGAGCTTGTATTTGCAGGTGTCCGTGTCGTGTGATAACCCCCATTGTTCCGTGCCATGTTGTGTTGTTGTTTTTATGGGGGTCCTTGTCCCTGTGGTGTTGCTTGTTGTTGTGTGTGGAGTTATTTGTGTTGTGTGTCCATTTTTTTGTGTTGCTTTGGCATTGCATGGGTTAATTTTTCCATTTACATTCTTGTGCGGTAAGCATTTTGTGTATTTTCCTATGTAATGGGTGTTTGGTTTTGACCGTTAAGTGTCTAACGACTAAGAAAAGTGGGTCTTAATTTTTTCCCCGTTAGATGTGTCTTTTTTTCAGCCGTTAACAGTACCGCAAGCCTTTGAATGGCTCTGGGGAATGTTGTTCCGTGCGTCTCAATGCACGTAAGTGTATCAGCCGTAAGGATTCTGAAACTGCCGTTAGCTGTTCTTTAGACGGATCTTTGAATTGCTACATGGAACTTAACGCACCCGTTAGTGATTTTTTTTACTAACGGCTGCCTTTAAATCTAGTCCTAAATCTTTTTTGTATTACAAAATATCACTTGGCATTGCTATAATATTTGCAACTTCTTGGATTAAATATATATACCAATAATGGCAAAATTAGCTGTGAGTCTTTTCTGGGACAAATCAATTACTTTGAGAGAGAGAAAAAAAAATCAACCCAACATATGTTAGACTGTCACATAAACGTGGCAATAAACCACAGTGAACAAAATAAGGTGAGAATTTACCAATCCTATGGAATTATCACAGTGCCCGTGCTCCCCTTGCTACTTTCTGTCAGTCTACATTGTGCTTTGCTCCCATTGGCTATTCCGTGTTTGTCCCGCCCAGTATGGCCTTTATATACTGGGCTCTGGCACCCCTCTGGTGCCCTTTCATGGTGTTCCTGTACCAGTGCTTGTTTCTGCTCAGTGATTCCCAGACTACTCTGTATCTCATCTCCTGCCTGTGTACCGACCCGGATTGCCTGACCATTCTTCTGCGCCTGCTCCTGTGTACTGACCCGACTTAGCTGATGTTCCTGCTCCTGTGTACCAACCCGGCTTGGCTGACGTTCCTGCTCCTGTGTACCGACCCGGCTTGGCTGATGTTCCTGCTTCTGTGTACCGACCAGGCTTGGCTGAAGTTCCTGCTCCTGTGTACTGACCTGGCTTGGCTGACGTTCCTGCTCCATGAATCGACCCGGCTTGGTTGACATTCCTGCTCTGGGTGCCTCTGTGTCGCCTTGGCGACATTCCTATCCATCAGGCATTTTGTGTTGCTTCCGTTTGGTTACCCCCTCAGGGCGTGTTATCATGGCAGTGTTCAGTTGTGTCTCCATACTGCTCCTGCGGCGTGCAAGCGGCCTAGTCTCTGTTACTGCTATGGCAGTGTGCCTTTGGCCTTGTCTTCATAATGCTCCTGCAGAGCGCAAGTGGCCTAGTCTCCGTTACTGTGTGCCATGGGCTTTGTGTCCGTTACTGCTCTGGCAGTGTGCTATTGACCTTTGTCTCCGTTGCTGTCCCTGCAGAGTGCAAGTGGTCTGTCTCCGTTACTGCTACGGCAGTGTGCCATTGGCCTTGTCTCAGTTAATTCTCCTGCAGAGCGCAAGTGGCCTAGTCTCCGTTACTGCTACGGCAGTGTGCCATTGGTGTTGTCTCCATTACTGCTCCTGCAGAGTGCAAGTGTCTGTCTCCATAACTGCTACGGCAGTGTGCCATTGGCCTTGTCTCCGTTACTGCTCCTGCAGAGTGCAAGTGGCCTGTCTCCATTACTGGTACGACAGTGTGCCATTGGTCTTGTCGCCATTACTGCTCCAGCAGAGTGCAAGTGGACTGGTCTCCGTTACTGCTACGGCAGTGTCATATGTTGCTCAATTCCTGATATTACTTTGGCAGTTCACGTTTATTCTGCTAACCTATTTCTGGGCGTTATATATCCTTAAGCTCTCTATATGGAGTGAGCTCCATCACAGACCTCTCTTCACATGGAACTGTTTACACTCATTGAAGACCATTGACCCATGCAGTACCTTTCACCTGGGAATTCATCGTATTCTGCCTGACCTGTGTCAGTATATGCTGTTATGGACTCTATGGTTATACTGGACCTGTGTAGGCATATGTATATGTAACCTGTCGTGTGTCTGTATTATTCTGCTTAAATACTACAGGACCTGTGAGGGTTATTATATTCCTGATATTTCAATAAAACTGTGTTTTATTCTAAACCACTTTTTGTGTCAAACAAACCGTTACAGGAATGTTCTTCATTGGTAAATATCTGTGCCTTATCTCCTATAGTCACTTTTCTATCCTTCCCCCTTCCCCTAGATTCCTACCTGCCCCCTTACCTTCCCGCCCCCAGAAAGGGTCAGCCCACCCAGAGTGGAGGAAGTTGGCCAGTGGATCTGTGGACTTATGATGGCCTCCAACTTGGTTTTTACCTTCCGAGTGTATTTGTTGTCTGATTAGAGGAATAGTAGTGTGTAACATGTAAAAATAACTGTACTGCAGGATTTATCCTATTGAATAAAACAAAGTTACTGCCACTGCTGAAATGTTTTATTGAAAAGCTATTGCTTCTCACAATTTAGACACTGTACCGCTATGCCCTGAAACTTTTACAGTGGAGCTGTTACTACTAGTCTATGGAAGTTTGTCACTGACCACTGATGTCAGTGTCCTTTCTTTTCCACAATCCCTTTTCACTGACTGGCGCAGAGGATGAAGCTGCTGCTCCATCAGAATCAGAACTAGAACTAGAACCATGATTATTGCTGACATTGGCAAACAGAGTCTGTCCTAGTCCCTCATCACTGCTAGAATGCATTCCCATGGTGGTCTATGGCACAGTATTCTGCTCATCAGCCTGCTGCCGAGACAGATCAACATCTGGACCTTGAAGCTTAGCAGCAGCAGGAATTAAAGCAGCATCAAACTCGGCAATATCATTGCTGGTAGTGGTGGTGATGATGTCCATCCCCATTTGCATATCTGTCTCCCATTCCTTTTAACTTTCAGCTAAAAAGGCCCTCATTCTCACTGCTCCGCCATCACCTTCACTTTCATCACCACCAAAATTCCCTTGCTCCGGCTCTGAGCTGGACTAGTTGGCAATAATAACAAACTTGACAGAGGGTCCTCTACTGTCACACTAGCCATCTCCTTCAGGTGAAGGCACATTGTCAGCAGGCACGGGGAACTTGATGTGTGCTGGTGCCAATACTGTTAGCCAATTCTGCCTTCATCATCATATTTCAGAGGGACAATGCCGGGGGAATGGGAATCACAGGGTCAGGGGAATGTTGTGGGGCCCCCTTGATTGGTAATCTGGCTGCTCATCACTTCCCCTCCCACCTCCACAGTAGGAGGACCAAACTCAAGTTATTCCCAGCAGCTGCTTCGCCATCACCCCAACACACTCTAGCTGCTGTGTGGCAGTAGTGATGCTACTTGCAGGTGACAAATGTGACTTGGGGTCCCCTGCTGTCACACTTGCCATCATCTCCTCCTTCTCCTGAGTATCACGAGACACACTAGCAGCAGGCACAGACAGCTGACATGTCCTGCTCACACTGCTACCCACTTCTTCTTTTGCCTTTGCTGAAGATTACATTATTTTCCCCAGATCCCAAGGGAAGGTTTTGGAGAACTGGGAATCATTGATCCTGAGGAATCAGGGCTCCCAGACCCTTCAATCCTGGTAGAGGTAACTTCCTCCTCCTCTGACTCACTGGACACATCACAGCTGCTTCTTTTGTTTTTAATACGGGTGCTCATAGTGCTAGCCAACACTATCAGCTTCTGCTAGCCCTATTTTGCTAAATATATCACTAGGATATCACTTTTTTCCCTCTCTAGCTCTCTCTGCTTATTTTTCTGTTTCACTTCATGGAAATTTCACTTTTTGGCACAAAAATGCAAAGTACACATAGTAAATGGGCGGGAAGTTTGTAGCCTTTGAAAAACATAGCAAAAACATTTTGGTATAGGGGAGGAGGAGACATTTTTAAGGGGTTTGCATAAGGCGGAATTTTCTAGTGAAAAAATGCACACAGGTTTTGCAGAATATCTTGTGGTAACACAATGGGTCCTTTCACCCATAACTACAGTCTGCACTGCACTGTCATTATTTGTTGAAGAATTTCACAGCCCCCAACTCCTCTCACTGAAAGTCTCCCTTCAGAACTTAATTTATGTCAATCCAATTAGGCCTAGTGTATTCTATTTTATACATATTAATACCCTAAGAGGTATGTATAACAGAGCCGTTTTGGTAGAATGCACAATTTCTCTGAAGCTTAAGGACAACATCTATCTTCTGTGTGTACAAATAAAATGTAGTGTTCAGAGATTAGTAACTGTGTGTGTCTCCACCTAGAGAGGTGGTGATCCTTCTGAAGAAAGACAGGTTGATTACTTAAAGGGATAGTATTACTTCAAAATTACTATCCCTCATATTGTAGCCCTTAATAAACTGAGTTAAATGACACCAGCGGCATCTCTCAGACATTTATGGTTTAAGAGATAGCCGCTTTCAAAGTTTCCTCTCCCCTGCTGTCAGCATTCTGCTGCCAGTAGGGGAATCCAGTCCCGGGACAGGCGGAGGCTCTTAAACAGAGCCGATATCTCGTTATGGAAGGAAAAATTTTTCATTGAAACAGTCTTCTACGTGTGTTTGGTTACCAAGCACACGTAGAAGACTATTTCAATGAATCATTTTTCCTTCCATAACGAGATATTGGCTCTGCTGAAGAGCCCCCGATGATTCAGAGACCAGATTCTCCTGCTGGCAGCAGAACGCTGACAGCAGGGGAGAGGAAACTTTGAAAATGGCTATCTCTTAAACCATAAAGGTTTGAGAGATGCCGCTGGTGTCATTTAACTCAGTTTATTAAGGGCTACAATATGAGGGATAGTAATTTTGAAGTAATACTATCCCTTTAATGCATGTCTAAAGTGAGTACCCTAGAAAGTTAATCAATGCCTTCAGATACATCTCTGCATCTTGGCCAGAAAGAGCTGAAATTTGAGACTACTACTTTCTTGCCTAGAAATGATGTGGTTAATTCATGAAGCTATTACAGAAAAATGTAGAAAAATAAATGCTTCCCCACCCTTCTGATGTTCACTTAAATATATATCGTAGACTGTGGTAGTAGTGCATCTGTGTATGTATGTGTGTTTGTAATATAGATAATATATATATCACGGTGCCTGTGCTCCTGGTTGTGGGCGGCGACATTCTCAATTACTTGTTTTGACTGCCGCATTCTTATTGGTCCTTGTACTTTACTCCACCCAGGGCCAGCCCTTTTTATACCCTGTCATGTTAGTAGACAGGCGCCCTTTCATGCTGTACCTGAACTTAGCGCTAGTTCCTGCTGCTGCTCTGTTTGTGTATGACCTGGCCTGCCTGATGACATTCCTGCGTACCTGATCTGCTCCAATTCCGTTGCTGACTGATCTGGCTGAGAACCCGCTATGTTGCCGACTGGACTGACTGAGAACCCGCTACATTGCCAACTGGAGTGGCTGAGAACTCGCACTGTGCTGACTGCTCTGGCTGAGAACCCGATACATTGCCAACTGCCCTGGCTGAGAACCCGCACGTTGCCGACTCGACTGGTTAAGTATACGCATCCATTGCTGACCGTACTGGCTGATACACAGCTGACTCTGCTGACTGTGCTAGCTCTAAACCGCTTACGTTTCCGACCATTGGGCTGAGCACTCTCTGCTTCAGCCACTCGTACTGGTATCTTCCACCTCTGGCGGTGTGCACGCACGGAGTACCAGATCCCGGGCTGTCTGTAGTTCGGACCGTGTTACTCACTGATTATTATGTGTCCATCACTACCATTGCCTTAAGCTGGGCTCACTCCCTGTGGGGAGTTACAGGCACTACTCTGGGCGCATATCACGGTGCCCGTGATTCTGTATTGAGCGACATTGTTACTTCCGGGTTTACCCTGGCCTTATTCTTATTGGCTCTGTGTTGGTGACTCCTCCCAGGGTTTGCCTTTAAATACGCCCTCCTGTCATTCTACCGGTGCCCTTTCGTGGTGTACCCGTAACTAGCGATTAGAAATACTTGTTCCTGTTTCCGTGTATGACCTGGCTCGCCTCACTACGTTTAGCTCCTGACGCTCCTGTGATCCGATTCCGTTGCTGACCTTGGACTGGCTGACTAACTCCTTGTTCAACGAACTGGCTTGGCTTAGTATCTGATTCTGTTACCGACTAGGACTGGCTGACTGACTCTGTGGGTACCGACCTGGTTTGGCTGAGTATCCAATTCCGTTACCTACTAAGGACTGGCTGACTACTCCGTGTGTACCAACCTGGCTGGGCTAGTGTCTGGTTGTCCACCTAGACTGACTGTATCTTCCGTGTGTGCCGACCTGGTTGAGCTTCTGGTTTCGTTGCTAACGGGACTGGCTGACTAGCTCCGTGTACCAATCAGGGCGACTCCGGTTACCGATCGGCTACGTTACGTACCTTGCTCTCTCCCATTCTCTTACCGCATAGTGCCTGTTAGTGATCTAGGGTCAATATACTGCCAGTGTCTGGTGTCTGTTGCCTCCATTAACCCTAGCGTTCGAGGGTCAAGTCACTGCCAGAGTCTTGTCCGTATTGCCTTCATTAACCCTAGCATTCTAGGGTCAAGTCACTGCCAGAGTCTTGTCTATATTGCCTCCGTTAACCCTAGCGTTCTAGGGTCCAGTCTTTGACAGAGTCCTGTCCATGTTGCCTCCGTTTATCCTAAACCTCTATGGTCAGTTCTATGCCAGAGTCTTGCCTGTTTTGCCTCCTTTAACCCTAGAATTCTAGGGTCAGGTGTCTACCTGTACACTGTCTGTGCTGCCTCCGATAACCCTAGTCCATTAGGGGATTGCCCTGCAGTTACCCATAGCTTGTGTCACCTATTGCGGTGTGGGGCTGTTTAGGATATTCTTGTTCCTGAACCTGTCTACGGATTCTTCCTGCAAGTCCAAGATCTTCACTTTATCTCATATTATTACTACTGTATGTGATCTTACCCTGACCTGAGTCAGATTTGGAAAGTACTTGGTACGGACCTCATCTGGACCTGAGTGGGGAGATTGTTATTTATTTTCAATAAAGCTTTTAACCTTACCTAACTGCCTGAGCGTTCTTAACAAAACCGTGACAGTACGAAAGGGCCAATGACCTCAGACAATTCAGGTGAAGGTAGCCCTCGGAACATCCATTGGAGAATGGATGCGCATGAGCAACGTCTGGATCAGTTGTCGCTGGCCATACAGACCAACCTGGAGCTTACCGCTCACCTAGACAAACCTGTGCAGGCATCGGTGGCCACCCCAGTTTTGGTACCAATGTCACAGACTATGACCCCCAGTACGCCTAATAGAGGTTTGTCGGCTACGGCTCCTCTCCCATTGAGATATGATGGGGATCCCACCTTATTCCGGGGTTTCCTAAATCAGCTAGAAATTTTTTTGGAACTGGTACCCCAGGCTTTTCCGAGCAAGAGAAGTAAGGTGGGATTCATGATTTTGTTGTTGACTGGTCGAGCGCTAGCCTGGGTGAACCCAGTATGGGAGAGGGGCAAACTATCACCCATGTGCCCATGTTATTGCTGGCAACATTATGACTATGCTTCTTCCTGATACATTCTTATTGGCTAACGTGGTGTTGCTCCACCCAGTGATAACCCTTATATACTGAGCCCTGTCACTTTAGCAGTGCCCTTTCGTGGTGTTTCCATTACTAGCGCTTGCTCCAGAATTTGTGTGTTTCCTGTGTATGACCCGGACTGCCTGTATCATTCCTGCTCTGTGTACCAACCCGGCCTGGCTGCCGTTCCTGCTCTGTGTGCCGACCTGGATTGGCTGACGTTCCTGCTCTGTGTACCGACCCGGCCTGGCTGACGTTCCTGCTCTGTGTACTGACCCGGATTGGCTGACGTTCCTGCTCTGTGCACCGACCCTGCCTGGCTGACGTTCCTGCTCTGTGTACCGACCCGGATTGGCTGACGTTCCTGCTCCGTGTACCGACCCGGGCTGGCTGACGTTTCTGCTCTGTGTACTGACCCGGTCCTGATTACTACCCTATCTGGTATCTGGTTGGGGGCATACTCTAGTCTCTCTCTGTCCACAGACAGATCCTTGTTGCCTCCGTTGCTGCTCCGGCAGCCAGTTACTGTGACCCGATCAGTATTGTGCCTCGTGATACGACATCCGGTGTTGTAGTGTTTTTCGGTAGCACCACGGTACGTTTGACCTATTCTGCTCTAGCTGAGGTTGGTCTTCCTGGGCGCCTCAAGCTTTCTCCATACTGGTAATCGGTTCTAGGTCTGAGCGTTCGTTAACCTCTTGTGGGTTGGTGCCTGGCACATTGGGTACAGTCATTGCAGTCACTGATTGGCGTTACTCCGTGCCTCTGTTGCAGTCCTCCTTTGGCAGCTCCGGTAGTCTACCGTTTGTCCAGGTCCTTCGTTGCTGTCGCTGCCTTTGTCACCATTGTGTCATTCTCTGTGTAGAGAGTGTACTAAGGGCCATTGTACTATTAGGGCCTGCCCGTACTCCCGGCCTAATAGTAATCTCACTATCCGTATTTCATTTGTATTCACACGAATTGTACCTGACCTTTGTCAGTATTGTATTGTATTGTATATATATATATATATATATATATATATATATATATATATATATATACTGGACCTATGTTGGTATTTTGTACTGCTACCTGTCCTATGTCAGTTATATACTGTTGCATACATACTGGACCCACGAGGTTTATTCTATTATTGTGGTTCTTCAATAAAATTGCATTTTACCTTAACCTTCTGTGTCTGAGTGTCCATAAACCTATTACAGCAAACTTTGATGAATTAATAAGGGCCTTCCGTAGTGTATTCGAGGTTCCAGGGTGTGCCACCTCTGCAGCAAAACGTTTGATGTGAATCCAGCAGGGCGCAAGAACGGTTGCGGATTATGCTATAGAATTTCGCACACTCACTGCAGAGGTTGGCTGGAACGATGAGGCACTTGTGGCAACGTTTGCACAAGGCCTCGATAACAAAATAAAGGACGATATAGCTGCTCATGTGTTACCAAATGGGCTGGACAGATTAATTGAATTCACTACACTAATTGATACCCACATAAGGGAGAGGAGTCTCTATAAAGACCGCAAGCAGAGGCCAACCACTGGTGGGTTGCCTAACCTTAATTGCCCACCCATACCTCCCTCTCCTCCCACACCTCCAGGCACCACAAACTGTAGTAGCGAACCCATGCAGTTGGGGTTCACGCGCCTATCCAAGGAGGAACGACTGTTCTGACGCAGACAAGGCTTGTGCCTGTATTGTGGCAAGTCTGGACACCTTTTGCGCTCATGTCCAGTACGGCTGGGAAATGAACGCACCTAGGGTCTAGTAGGGGACAGATCCTAGGTGGAGTATACCAGTCCCCAGAGGGCACCCAGAATAAACCCGTGGTGGAGGTCCTGGCATCCTGGGCTGGGTCGTCCTTTGTTGCCTCCGCCCTGATTGATTCCGGCATGGCCGGTTATTTTATGGACAAGGACTTTGCGAGCCCTCAGAATATCCCATTGGTGGAGATGGAGTCTCCGTTGAATATTGAGGCCATTGATGGGAGACCTTTGGTGACTCCCCAGGTCACCCAGGAGACCTGTCCTTTGGTAAATCGCATTGGAGCCCTCCACAAGGAGACCCTGAAGTTCCAGATCATTCAGTCTCTGCACTATGCAATTATTCTGGGCTTCCCATGGCTGCAAACACACAATCCCAAAATGGATTGATGATCCTGCAAGATTCTTGCCTGGTCTGAATTCTGTGTGACACATTGTTTACACCAACCTACCAAGATTTTGTGTACCTCTCCCTCTTTACCGTTAGAATAGCAATCATTCAGCGATGTATTCAGTAAGGGAGAGGCTAGCACTTTGCCTCAGCATCGTCCATATGACTGTGCTATTAATATTGTGCCCGGTTCAATGCCACCTACCCATTGTCCTGCGAGGAAAATCAGGCAGTGGAGGAGTATATCTCTGATGCCCTGGCTCAGGGTATAATTTGTAAGTCTTCCTTGCCTGCGGGGGCTGGACTCTTTTTTGTAAAAAAGAAAAATGGGGAACTCAGACCCTGTATCGACTATAGGGATCTGAATAAGATAATGATCAAGAATACCTATCCCATTCCACTCATAACAGAATTGTTTGACCGACTCAAGGGCACTTCCATTTTCACCAAACTTGACTTAAGGGCAGCATACAATTTAGTCAGAATAAAAGAAGGTGATGAGTGGAAATCCACCTTCAATACTCGGACAGGGCACTACGTATATTTAGTGATGCCCTTTGGGTTATGCAATGCCCCGGAGGTATTTCAAGAGTTGATTAATGACATCCTTAGGGACGTATTACAGTCCTGTGTAGTGGTCTACCTGGACGATATTCTGATTTATTCAGCTGACCTGGAGACACACCGGGAACATGTTAAAGCAGCGGTACAGAAGCTGAGAGAAAATAAGTTATTTTGCAAGCTGGATAAGTGCGAATTCCATAGATCCAAGGTACCGTTCCTAGGCTATGTGATTGGCAAAGATGGCATTGCCATGGACAAGGACAAACTCTCTGCTGTGTTGCAGTGGCCACATCCCATTGGTCTTAAGCCCTTGCAGCGGATCCTGGGCTTTGCAAATTATTATAGAAAATGTATTTGTGACTACTCCATGATTGTAAAACCACTGACTGATATGACGTACAAGGGTGCTAATGCTTCAGTGTGGTCCCATGAAGCTATAAAGGCGTTTGAATCCTTAAAGTCCGCATTCTCCTCAGCACCAGTTCTGTCGCATCCTATACCTGGCTTGCCATTTACTCTGGAAATTGACTCCTCCGAGACTGGTGTAGGAGGAGTACTATCACAAAGACCAGGTCCTGGGAAGACCTTAATGCCATGTGGATGTTTTTCTAAAAAAATGACAAAGGGCCAGAGTGTCTACGATATTGGGGATCGCGAATTGTTGGCAATCATTCGTGAATGGTGCCATCTGTTAGAGGGCACTAGGGAGCCGATTCTGATTCTCACAGACCATGAAAACCTTACCTATCTCTCGGAGGCTAAAAGGTTATCCCCTAGACCGGCCAGGTGGGCCTTGTTCCTGTCACATTTCAATTTCATCGTGTCATACTGACCGGGCACTAAGAATATTAAGGCGGACGCCTTATCCAGACAATTTGGTACTGATCCGGAGTCCGAGTCCGCGCCTGTAACTATTATACCTCCGGATCGTATCCTTGCCATGCTACGCACCAGTATCACATCCCCATTGCGTCAAGAGATTTTGACAGGCCAGGCCAATGCTCCTCCAGAGAAACCCATGGGAAAGTGCTACGTGGCTGAACCCTTTCGGACTACGCTAATGGAGCCTTATCATGCATACCGTGCTGCCGGTCACGTAGGCAAGAATCAGTTAATATGGTCTTTGTCCCGAATGTTCTGGTGGCCTACACTAAGGGCGGATTGTGCAGCATTCACGGCAGCTTGTACAGTTTGTGCCCGCCCCAATTCTCAGAGGCATCTCCCTGTGGGGATCTTGCAAGCTGTTACTAATGCGATTGCCCATTGTCACATGTGTCAATCGATTTTATGGGAGAACTGCCTGCTTCTAATGTTTACACAGTCATTCTTATGGTGGTCGACAGATTATCGAAAATGGCTCACTTTGTGCCACTCCTCGGGTTACCCTCAGCTAAGTCATTGGCCATGGTTTTTGCTAGAGAGGTGTTTCGGCTCCATGGGGTACCCAAGATCCTTGTCTCCGATCATGGGAGCCAATTTGTATCCAGGTTCTGGAGGGCATTCTGTGACCAAATGGGCATCCAGTTGTCATTCTCTTCTGCATATCACTCCCAGATGAATGGGGCAGCTGAACGCTCCAACAAGGGGTTGGAGCAGTTTTTACGATGTTTTATCTCTAACCATCATGATAACTGGGCTGACTTGTTGCTATGGGCTGAGTTCGCAAGAAACTGTGCCGTGTGCTCTTCTTCCGGGAGCTCACCCTTTCTCATCAACTATGGGTTTCAACCATGCTTGCTTCCAGACACATTTCAAGCACAGCAGATTCCGGCTCTAGATGAGCACATTAGGCAACTCCACGCCACTTGGGCACAAGTCCAGAGTTCTCTCAGTAACTCTTTTCAACGTGTTCCACGGCATTCCAACAACAGACGGCTACCGGCTCCCGTGTTCCAAGTGGGGGACCAGATTAGTGATGAGCGAGCACCCCAATGCTCGGGTGTTCGGGTGCTCTGACCGAGCACCCCCGGAGGCTCGAGTGCTCGGCCGAGCACCCGAGCCCCATTTAAGTCAATGGGAGGACTCGAGCATTACACCAGGCACCCCCTGCTCTGATGAGGGGAGGGTGCCTGGTCCATAGGAAAAGGGCAGAAAATGATGGAAACACCACAGAAATGGTTCAGGGACAGCATAGGGAGGATGTCTGGATGAATCTTGGACTCCAACATCGCTGCTGGGAACGATCTTTCACCCGTAGTACGCCATTTTTACAGACTGACCGTAAAACACACAAAAAGGAAGATAAAAACGACTTTAGGCGAAAAATTGTTACCAAACAGTATTTGCTGTATATTTACTTGTATATCATCTGCAAATTCTGCAAAAAATGTCCTCGATTTTTCTGAACTGGGGCCATGATTAAGAGGGAAACGTGCGCAGAGGCAAATTCTCCCAAAAATTTCCTCGATTTTTCTGAACTGAGGCCATGATTAAGAGGGAAACGTGTGCAGAGGCAAATTCTCCCAAAAATTTCCTCGATTTTTCTGAACTGGGGCCATGATTAAGAGGGAAACGTGCGCAGAGGCAAATTCTCCCAAAAATTTCCTTGATTTTTCTGAACTGAGGCCATGATTAAGAGGGAAACGTGCGCAAAGGCAAATTCTCCCAAAACTTTCCTCGATTTTTCTGAACTGGGGCCATGATTAAGAGGGAAACGTGCGCTGAGCCGACCATCTAAAACATTATGGGTGAGGGTCTGCTGCGGAGCTGACCATCCTAAACATTATATGCGAAGGCCCGCTAGTGAGCTGACGCTATAAAACATTATATGAGAGGGCCCGCTAGAGAGCTGACCCAATAAAACATTATATGAGAAGGCCCGCTGGTGAGCTGACCTATACAAAAATTGTCAAACTGCGCCTGCTGGTGAGCTGGCCCTATATAAAAATTATATCACAGGGCCCGCTGGTGAGCTGGCCCTATATAAAAATTATATCCCAGGGTATATGGAAGAGAGTCAACCATATACCCGTTTTTTGGGTGGAAGGGGTGAATGGGAATACAGAGTATTCCCATCATTGTAAATAACATATATAAAGTGACTTTATGTTCCTCCGGGGCTTTCCTCCAGTGGAGTGGAGAAGTCAGGGGAAATCCAGGCCTTGTTCATTTTTATAAGTGTCAACCTATCAGCATTTTCGGTGGAAAGGTGGATACGCTTATCTGTTATGATGCCACCAGCAGCACTAAATACCCGCTCAGACAGAACGCTGGCGGCAGGGCAGGCCAGCACCTCCAAGGCGTAGAGTGCCAGTTCATACCACGTGTCCAGCTTGGACACCCAGTAGTTGTAAGGCACAGAGGGATCATTGAGGATGCTGACACGGTCTGCTACGTACTCCTTCACCATCTTCCAAAACTTTTCCCTCCTTGTGACACTAGGCTGCGCATCAGGGTGAGGGTGCTGGCGGGGTGTCATGAAGGTGTCCCACGCCTTGGAGAGTGTTGCCCTGCCTTTGTCGGAACTGCTGTGTGCTCCCCTTTTCTCCCCTTCTCGGTTGGCCAAGGTAGCACGTACTCTGCCGCCAGCGTTGTCAGATGGAGAATTTTGGAGCAATTTTTCAACAAGAACCTTCTGGTATTGCACCATTTTGCTTGTCCTCTCCACCGGAGGAATGAGAGATGAGAAATTCTCTTTGTAGCGGGGGTCCAGAAGGGTGAACACCCAGTAATCCGTGTTGTCTAAAATGCGTGTAACGCGTGGGTCACGGGAAAGGCAGCCTAACATAAAGTCAGCCATGTGTGCCAGAGTACCAACAGGCAAGATTTCGCTGTCCTCACCAGGAGGATGACTCTCAATCTCCTCATCCTCTTCCTCCTCTTCTGCCCACCCACGCTGAAGAGATGGAACTAAAGTTCCATGGCTACCCTCTGTAGCGGAGGCAACCGTGTCTTCCTCCTCCTCCTCCTCCTCCTCCTCCTCCTCCTCCGCCTCCTCCAATTGTCGCTGAGAAGACGAAGTGAGGGTGCTCTGGCTATCACCTTGTGTAAGCTCTTCCTCCCGCATTTCCACCTCTTCCACATGCAAAGCGTCGGTTTTAATTGTGAGCAGCGAGCGTTTCAGTAGACACAGAAGTGGGATGGTTACACTGATAATAGCGTTATCGCCGCTCACCATCTGTGTCGATTCCTCAAAATTACGTAAAACCTCGCAGAGGTCTGACATCCATTCCCACTCCTCACTTCTTATTACAGGAAGTTGAACGGAGAGGCGACGACCGTGTAACAGCTGGTACTCCACTACTGCCCTCTGCTGCTCACAAAGCCGGGCCAACATGTGGAAGGTGGAGTTCCAGCGCGTGCTCACGTCACACAGCAGCCGGTGAGCTGGCAATTGTAAGCGCTGCTGCAGCTTCAACAGGCCGGCTGAAGCTGTAGATGACTTACGGAAATGTGCACACACGCGGCGCACCTTGGTCAAGAGATCATGCAAATTGGGGTAGGTTTTTAGAAATCGCTGAACCACTAAATTAAATACATGCGCTAGGCATGGTACGTGTGTGAGCTTGCCGAGCTCCAAAGCCGCCACCAAGTTACGCCCATTATCACACACAACCATGCCTGGTTGCAGGTTGAGTGGCGAGAGCCACTGCTCGGTCTGGTGACTAATCCCCTGCAACAGCTCTGCGGCCGTGTGCTGTTTGTCCCCAAGGCAGATCAGCTTCAGCACGGCCTGTTGACGCTTCCCCACTGCAGTGCTACACTGCTTCCAGCTACCGGCTGATGGGTGAGTGGCGCTGCGCGCAGAGAATTCGGAGGTGGAAACGGAGGAGGAGGAGCCAATAACGTAGGTGCTGGCGGAAACCCTGATGGAGGTAGGGCCCGCAATCCTCGGCGTGGGTAGCACCTGTGCTATCCCAGGGTCCGAGTCGCTCCCAGCCTCCACGACATTCACCCAGTGTGCCGTCAGGGAAATGTAGCGTCCCTGGCCACAAGCACTTGTCCATGTGTCAGTCGTTAAGTGGACCTTCCCAGTAACTGCGTTGGTCAGGGCACGGGTGATGTTACGGGACACATGGTGGTGTAAGGCGGGGACGGCACACCGGGAAAAGTAGTGGCGGCTGGGGACTGCGTACCGAGGGACAGCTGCTGCCATCAGGCTGCGGAAGGACTCAGTCTCCACAAGCCTAAATGGCAGCATTTCGATGGCCAGTAATTTGGAAAGGTGTGAGGTTAGTGCCATGGCCTGTGGGTGGGTGGCTGGGTATTTTCGATTGCGCTCAAATGCCTGGGGTAACGACATTTGGACGCTGTGCTGGGACAGGGAAGTGGATGTGGTCGCTGATGGTGCTTCAGATGGTACAGGTGCAGGGTGGGAGGTATGCGGGCCTGCGCCTTCGACAGGCGATTGGCCGGCACCGAAAACAGGGGAAGAGGAGGCAGTGGTGTGGCCTGCAGACACAGATTGGCGATCCGGGCGTTCCTCCCACTTATTACGGTGCTTGGATGCCATGTGTCGGATCATGCTGGTGGTGGTGAGGTTTCTAGTGTTCATGCCTCGGCTCATTCTGGTGTTGCACAGGTTGCAAACTACAATTCTTTTGTCGTCCGCACTTTCCTTAAAAAAAGCCATACCGCGGAACACCTACCCCTTGGCAAGGGAGATTTACGCAAGGGGGTGCTCCGTGGAACATTTGCGGGCCGGTTTGGTGTGGTCCGCCTTCTTTCTGTAGCCACACCACTGCCTCTTCCAGCCTGTTGCGGTGCTGCAGATGGCTCACCCTCAGGACTGCTGTCATCGCTCGGCTCTACACCTTCCCAGGTGGGGTCAGTCACCTCATCGTCCACCAAGTCCTCCTCCACTTCCTCACTCTGATCATCCTCCTCATGTCTTGATCCCACCACATACTCAGTCATTGACAACTGTATATCATCCTCCTCATCAAGGTCTTGAGACAGTAATCGTGGTTGATTTAATGGCAACTGTGTCTCATCATCATCATCATCCACTTCCTTTGACCTTAAATGCCGTTCACCTCTGTCATCTTCTTGTGATTGGGTACCCTCTAGAGGTTGTGAATCAGGGCACAAGATGTCATGTTCCTCTGCAAGCGTGCTTGGAGAGAGGTTCAAATTAAGGATTGGTGATGAGACGAGCTCCTCACTATATCCCAGTGTGGGATCACTTCTTTGACCAGATCCTCTATGGTGGGAGGAAGGATGATCAGGGTGAGGATTATGTTGACCGGACTCTTGGCTACTGAGAGTGGACTTGGTGGAAGACAGGGTGGTGCTTAACCGACTGGAAGCAGTATCAGCTGACATCCAACCGACCACCTGTTCGCAGTGGTCGGACCTCGAGAGTGATGTCCTGCGACGCCCTGTAAACTGAGACATGAAGCTAGGTATGGTGGATGTCTTTCTGTCTTGTGCTCTGGCACCAGGCACAGTTTCTACGCGTCCTGACCCGCGCCCTGAACTATCAGGATCACGTCCACTTCCCCGTCCCTTTTTACCCGCCTTCTTCATATTACACGGAATATGTGCTGCAAATCTGCAACTTTGCACAGTAAACAGAATGTTCTTCTTAACTGCGGCTACGCACAGTGAATGGAGTATGTGACTTTGATATTTTACAGTTTGAACGCTTAACAGAATGTTCTCCTAATCTGAAACTTTGCACAGTAAACAGAATGTTCTTCTTAACTGCGGCTACGCACAGTGAATGGAATATGTGACTTTGATATTTTACAGTTTGAACACTTAACAGAATGTTCTCCTAATCTGAAACTTTGCACAGTAAACAGAATGTGCTTCTTAACTGCGGCTACGCACAGTGAATGGAATATGTGACTTTGATATTTTACAGTTTGAACACTTAACAGAATGTTCTCCTAATCTGCAACTTTGCACAGTAAACAGAATGTTCTTCTTAACTGCGGCTACGCACAGTGAATGGAATATGTGACTTTGATATTTTACAGTTTGAACACTTAACAGAATGTTCTCCTAATCTGAAACTTTGCACAGTAAACAGAATGTGCTTCTTAACTGCGGCTACGCACAGTGAATGGAATATGTGACTTTGATATTTTACAGTTTGAACACTTAACAGAATGTTCTCCTAATCTGAAACTTTGCACAGTAAACAGAATGTTCTTCTTAACTGCGGCTACGCACAGTGAATGGAATATGTGACTTTGATATTTTACAGTTTGAACACTTAACAGAATGTTCTCCTAATCTGAAACTTTGCACACTAAAAAGAATGTGCTGCTAATCTGCAACTTTGCACACTGAACAGAATGTGCTCTAATCTGCAACTTTGCACACTAAAAAGAATGTGCTGCTAATCTGCAACTTTGCACACTGAACAGAATGTGCTCTAATCTGCAACTTTGCACACTAAACAGAATGTGCTGCTAATCTGCAACTTTGCACACTGAACAGAATGTGCTCTAATCTGCAACTTTGCACACTAAACAGAATGTGCTGCTAATCTGCGGCTAGGCACAGTGAACAGAATATATGAAGATTTTTTTTTTTATATCTCTGCCCCCCCAAACAAAATAAACTGCTGCCCCCACACACAGTAGTCCTAAAAAGGACTTTTGGGTCTTTTTTTTTTTTTAAATAGCTTTTCTTTTCCCTACACTGACTTTCCCTTCCTATCCTCATCTCTCCCTGGCTAAGACTGAGCCGAACTCGCTGGTCAGGTGCTATACAGCACCCGATCACGGGTTCTGGCCAGCCAATCAGTGTAATGCCAGCAGCCAACATGGCTGCTGGCATTACACTGATGTCAGAGCCTCCCTGCACGTTTATTGGCTGCGCAGCAGCCGCGAAACGTGCGGGGAGGAGACCCGAACATGGCGGGCAAGCACATGCGGTACTCGTACGAGTACCGCCATGTGCCGAGCAGAGCGATGCTCGAGCCGAACCGAGCTTCGGCCGAGCATGCTCGCTCAACACTAGACCAGATGTGGCTGTCCTACAGAAACCTCAAGTTGCAAGTTCCATGTGGCAAGTTGGCCTCCCGATTTGTGGGTCAGTTCCGGGTGCTCCGCAAAGTTAACCCTGTTACCTATGCCTTGGAGTTGCCTGCCTCTATGAGGATTCATAATGTGTTCCATGAATCCCTTCTCAAACCCCTGGTGTGTAACCGCTATACCACCTCTCCGGCAGTTGCAGCTCCAGTGTGCATTGAGGATCACGATGAAAAAGTGCAGAGCATTATAGACTCATGTAGATTCCGTGGACAGATCAAATACTTGGTGCACTGGAAGGGATATGGCCCAGAGGAACGCTCATGGGTGAACCACTCTGACATCCATTCTCCACTATTGTTGCGCAGATTCCATGCTAAGTTTCCAGCTAAGCCTAGACCCCCCTCAAGATGGGGGGGGGGTCATTGAGAGGGGGTACTATCACGGTGCCCATGATTCTGTACTGAGTCCATTAGGGGATTGTCCTGCAGTTACCCATCGCTTGTGTCACCTATTGCAGTGTGGGGCTGTTGAGGATATTCTTGTTCCTGAAACTATCTACGAATTCTGCCTGCAGTTCCAAGATTTTCACATTATCTCATATTATTACTACTGTTTGTGATCTTACCCTGACCCAAGTCAGATTTGGAGAGTACTTGGTATGGACCTCATCTGGACCTGAGTGGGGCGATCCTAGCATTCTAGGGTCTTCGTACAAGTACTCGTGGTCCGTTTGCCTTGTTTACCCTAGCGTTCTAGGTTCTAAGTTGCCAGTATCCGTTGGTCTTGGGCGTCCATTCATCCCTAGAGTTCTGGGGTCTTTGCTGCCAGTAGTCATAAGTCGTGGGTCTCTGCTATACCCTAGTGTTCTAAAGTCTCAGTGTCAACATCAGCAGGTCTCTGCCTACTCCTCACCCTAGCTCTCTAGGGAACTTGCTGCTTGTTTGTACATTGTTGTTATACGGTACCTACCTAGCCATTGTGTATCGTAGACAGTACTTGTACCGTCTTATCCTGGGCTTGTGTAGATGTGAACATTTATGCTGTTTGTACTTTATTTTCAACAAAGATATTTTAACCTTACAAGTCTTGCCTGAGGTTCATCAAAAACTGTAACAATATATTACTAAAATATAATATTTCACTCTCAAAATATAAAATGGATATCTAGAGCACATACTACAGAAACACCACTGAAGTTTAAGAATTAGATATACTGCCACCAGTCATTGTTGTCTGCCAGCATTTTCTCCAAAGTTGTCAGGGGACTAAAAGGCAAAGGTTTACTACCATCTCTCCTCTCCATCCTCTCAACCCATGAGGATGATACCTTTGTCTCTAATTTGCGAAGGAATACTGCTCTTACTATTACATCAGGTTATAAAGTTGGAAATTAGTTTTAAATATGCATAGGAACATTATCTGATGAGGCAGACAATGACTATAAATCGTGGGCATCCAAATAGTGCCTTATCACTTAGGTATTAAAAATTGGTATTAAAATAATTGCACGCATGTTGCATTGGTTAACAGGGGCTTATACGTCATGTTAAGATAACCAGCCTGCAGAGAGTGTACCATGTCACTGCTCAGGGGAAATCCATGAAAACACCACAGCTCCTTGGGACTTTGTATTGCAAAATATAACTTTATTAAAATAACGAATAGTGATATATAAATGCCAGTATGTTACACCTGGCAATTTTATGTGTTTTGCAGCACTGAGGTGCTTTTTTGTTTTAATGGTTGCTGCAGCTTGTGCAGTCAATGATGATGATCCCTCTACTCCAAGGGAGGATGCAGTTTGTCAAGGTCCCAGCAAAACTAATTCCAGCACCACTAGTGCCAGTAGAAATATCCTGTATTATAATTCGCTAAGTTTGTCAGAAGCCATCATGCGCAGTAGAGACGGCTGCAGTCAGTGCAGTCATGCACAGTAGAGACTACCCACGCTGCTTCCGGTGCTCAGAGAGGACTACGATCTGAATTCTGGGTGCCCCACTCCGTATCAGCCGCGGCACGGAGAGTCTCTACTGTACATGACTGCACCATGGCCATTGCTGGGTGGCACTGTGGCCCGTGTACACGGGCTCTTCAATTAGTAGAACCATATGAGAAGAATACTGAAGATGACAACAAGTCACCTTCAAATGTTGATGATGCTGGCAGTAGCATAATAGAGGAAGGTGTAGCAGCTTCATGGCACAAAACTGCTTTATCAGTGGTAATCTGCAGAGAGAATGGCTGCCTCTAGCTGAGAGAGAAACACAATCAGATCAAATCAGATTGGACAATACACCTAATTAGAGGGTGTTAAACTAAAACTGAATATTAAATGATAAGGATTTGTCCTCAATGACCCAAAGGTCATTGCAGCAACTATCAATCATAATGACATCAATTTACAAGCAATCGGTTGATATGTAAAAGGCATATGTAAACTCTGTCTGTTGCACAATAATGGATAATATTGGCAATAAGTCTTTCCACTCCCCCGGCAGATGCATAATTTCTGGGTTTGACTTCATATTTCAGAGATTTGACTCATTTGTTGCTTGCGGATATCATCTGGGAAGTTTGGGTCCATTGGGTCACTATCTCTATATATTCTAATATCCCATATGTTGGGGGACTGTATGCAATCAAGAACTTCTTCCTCCAGGATTATCTGTTGCCAATTTGCCAGACTGAATTACTACTTCAGATAACAGAGTTCATCTTGTCTCATAAAATCTTTGAATTTGATGGCAGATTTTACCTTCAGAATAGAGATGGATAACAGGTTTGTGCATTTTTTTCTGAAAGACTTATGGTCCCAACCAATTTGGTGCAAACCTGGTGTTCTGTTTCATTGATTATGTAATCTGGAGGAGGGACTGCGTACATTTGGTCCTTCGTTAAGTATATTAATTAAAATATCTGGGATATGGACTATTTTTGGCTTTGGAATTGGGTTTCCTGGCCAAAAATATTTCAACCATACCTTTTTATTCATTTATTTTTTTAATCCGCTGATAAAGCTACCTGGATTTCCAGTCAGTTCTGTAGTATTAGCAGGAGCTGATGTCCTTTAGAATGGTGGTTCTCAACCCGTGCCCTCAGTGGCTACTAACAGGCCAGGATTTGAGAATTTCCTTTTAAGAGCACAGGTGAGTTAATCAATATGTCTGAGCCTATGATCAACACACGTGTTCTAGCAGGGAAATTCCTAAGTCCTTGCCTGTTAGTGGCCACTGAGGGTACGGGTTGAGAACCTCTGCTTATTATGGTAAACAATTTATAATATTATGGGAGTGTTTAGAGATTGATTTTATCCATAGGATCCTATGATATGAAAATAACGCCAAGGGAATGCCTCCCAGGGAATGCTTTTATGAAGCAGAAAATGTTGAGGGATCTTGAGAAAAGATCTCTTGGAGAAATTACATTTCAGATTATCCTATATTACTCTTTTCATGGCCTGGACTTTAAAGAACATTGTAGCACCAAGCCACTTTAAGAGAGCTAATGGAGATAGAAAGGGAGGAGGGATGCGTCTGATGCAGGACTTGTGTGGGAGGTGGCTGGTGATGTGGAGGAGAGCGGTTCCAAGATGATCGCCTCAAGCAGGGAACCCGCTCCAGAGTCCCCAAACTTTTCTTCAATCGAGTGGAAGTGAAGAGGGAGGGGGAAAGCCGCGCAATGTGTAGAGTTTTGGGGAAGCATCGGAGACGCTGGAGATGCTTATGCCCTTGAGTTAGACGTTTATGGGCACAATAGAGGCATCATTGATTGGACCAAGGAGCCCTCAGATGCAGTAGGATTCCCGTTATAGTAGTACCCAGATAAGTGCATTGTTTTGTATATGATTGGGGTAATTGAACTGTAAATGAATGCACTGAGTTCAGGTTGATGAAACCCTGGGAATCCTGGAGCGAAGAATGGGGGCCTACAACACTGAGCTGGAGGCCCACGCCGGGATAGGCTGAAAGGGTTTGACGCGGGACCTACTTAGAGGATAAACTGGAAATTTTGAATATTTAGAACTTCAGTATGGTATATGGGGACATGAGTTTTTTGATTTGTGAACATTGGACGCAGATTATTATAATATGTAACGTATAAAACAAATCTGGGTTATTAGAACATAAGCAAAGAATATGCTACGCAAAGTGTAATGGTAATATGGCTTTATTAAGGTCTGTTTAGATATTAACCGTATAGACGAAGCCCACCATAGCTGTTTGTCAGCCCAAATTGAAGCTCTTGGAAGGGAGGGTTGTGGAGAGCTTATCCCAGCTATATATCACTGTGATTCATAAGCAGAAAGCTTTTACTGGATTTTACTGGATTGAATATTTTATTTAAAAGGTTACCGCAATGCCTCTGAAAAAAGATAAAGAAAAATCGCAGAATAATAAATCTATAAGTGGTTATTATTCCCCTAAATCTTATACTTTATGGAGGAAATCTGTTCAAGGTTTAATGGACTCTGTCCTGGGTCAAGGAATGGACAGAAGTATGGAGGGACCTGGAGAACCCCAGAGAGGGGTTACTGAAGCCATACTATCTCAGGCTTTAGAGTATCTAAGGGGGAAAATGATCATGGATTTCAAGTCAAATTTATCTGAGCTGAAAGAGGAGGTTTCACATATTTCTGAGAACATGTCAATACAAATGGCTGAAACCCAACATTTGATGCAAGAATTTGAGTCTATGAAGGCTGTGAATAAAGCCATGAAGGAGGATGTATGTAAACTTGAATAGAAAGAACCCTTCCCAGCCGAAGCATCTGAGTAAATATGAGGTGAGTAATTGGTAAGGAATTTGTCCCGCATTGCAATGTCTAATCTGGCTTCGTTAACTGTAGGTGAGCAGGAATATGTTGATAGTAAATTGATGAGGTGAGAAGTGAAAGTTCTACCTTGAGGTAATATTTTTCATCTTCATATTCATCTTCATCTTGTTTGTTTTTCTTCTAATATTGCAATTGCGAATGTGAACTTCCATATATTTTTTGGAGTGAACGTTTATACATCAGGCTTGGTTGGCCATCTATTAAGTCAAGAATATTGATCTGTATACAGTGTGGCATTGTATCAACATAATTATGGACGCTGTATTCCATCCCTATATTAGTGCTATGTATAGTCTCTTTTGTAATTAACCGCTCTGTTTTTGTTTTTATTGTTGGTATTGGTGGTTTCTTTTTGTGGTGTGGGAGGTGGGGAGAGATGTTACAGGTGGGACTTTTTCATCATGCTGATGTGTTTTTTTCAGGTGTGATTTTGACATTTTGCCATGAATAAATTTCATACTTTTATAATTTATGTGTTATTGATTTTTATATTAGGCATATGCCTCTATTTAGTCCCTTTCTGCTTCTCTTTTGGGTTATGTACTGTATTTTTGAGGGATTGAGTGCACCCCATACTATAATTTTATGGGTAAGACTTTATAGGATATTATAGGTGTGTTCCCATTTTTTTATTTTTTTCTAATCATTTAAACATAATGGGAACCAACTGGTTAAAAGTTAAAATCTATAACAAGTCATTGACCGTCATAAAAGGTCCGCTATAACAGGTTAATTATAGGTGCTGATCTGTCCTTGTTGTAGAAGAGACTAGAGATGTTATTCAATTTATTTTTCTCAATAGCCAGAAACCTAATCTCACGATTCTGCAGATGCATGATACCAGTGCTGAAAATATGGAAGCTGACCTTACCATCAAGTTGTTACCAGAGTATATTCACAATTAAAAGCTTGAGGGTGATGACTTAAATACCTCTTCACAGACCACACTCTGAGATCAAGGACCCAGAAAACCATTCTCAATTTCTAATGCAAAATGACAATGTAAGTTGATCTGTTTATTTCCATACAGGTTAATGCCTTGGGAAGGGCCAAAATTAATGTAAATCTGGAATGCATCTAAATCAGTAACTGACTACTGATGCAGGTAAGTAATTCCATGCATATTGAGTATCTAGTTCCGCTAGATAATTGGGTACATGACCTGTATGATGATGCATTGAGTCATAACATTATTGCTAGATGTATGTAATCTATATCACTAGGTGACTGGTTGGCAAAACACGTGTTTATTGTATTAGATGAACCCCACCATCAAATGTACATGGGCATCTATTTAATATAAAATTTTGCCATTCAAATTGATTTGGAGTACAATAATCTGTGAACAAGGATAGAGGGGAATCCCAACGGATTATAGGATGACTCAAAAGCACTGAAATCATACCAACTATTTCCAAATGCAGCTAAGATACTGGTAGCTGATGAGGTCACTATACCTGGTGGGACAAGTCAGTTGCACATATTATTGTGGCTCTTTAGTCACCAAATGCTCAAAAACCCTGATGCATTAATATGCCTCTCACACAGCCTTCAGCAGTTTAGGACTTTCTGTAACTCATACATCTATGGTGAGTATTCGCAAAACACAAGTCCATATTGTGGTAAACAATATAAGCCCAAACATCACCTTAGGAAATGGAACTGTTGTAGGTTATGCTCTGGATTCCAAATACTATACAATTGGGTTTCAGAACAAAGCAATTGGCCTAATACCTGATAACTCTCTGTGTGAAGCGCAAATGGTTGAGCAAGAGTTTTACTCCCTACCGAAGGGACTGTTTTCCATAAAATCTGTGTATCCTTATAGTCCTAAAAGAGGTACATGTAGGACAGAGGAATCACCTCTGTATTTGAACACCTACTAGATGAGTGTGAATCCAAAGGATTTCTCAAGATCGTTGATAAGGCAAGTGTAAATATTAATGATTTATTCACACAGCTTGAAGAAACCTACTAAATAGGTAAACTTGAAATAGTCACAAGAAAATAGTGACTCCAGGGTCAGAGATTAAATAATGTCCAATATAAATAATTTGTTAATGTAACGGTTTTATTTGACACTCAGACACAGTAGGTTAGATAAAACACAGTTTTATTGAACAAACTCAGAAAAACAATAACCCTTATGGGTCCAGTAATATCTATACACAATATAGTACTGACACAGGACAGGTTTGTCACGGTTTTAATGATCACTCAGACAATTGGGTAGGATAAAATAGGAAAGCTTTATTGAATAAAGCGCACAAGGCCCCTCACGGGTCCAAATTCTACAAAGCAGCAGCTTTTGACACAGGATAGGGCATACAAGATACATACAATAGGGAGGCTCTACCGACCTTACCGAATACCGGGTAAGGCTGCCAAATAGCTGGTGCAATAAGGAACAGAGGAGGCTCTACCGGCCTTATCGAATACCAAGTAAGGCAGCCTAGTAGCTGGAGTAACAAGGAACTAAGGAGGCTCTACCGGCCTTACCGAATACCGGGTAAGGCAGCCTAATAGATGGTGCAACAAGGAAGTGAGGAGGCTCTACCAGCCTTACCGAATACCGGGTAAGGCAGCCTAGTAGTTGGAGTAACCAGGAACTGAGGAGGCTCTACCGGCCTTACCGAATACCGGGTAAGGCAGCCTAATAGCTGGCACCCTCTTGGTGAGGGCGTATATAAAGGCTAGCCCTGGGAGGGGCTAGCCAGCAAGCACCAATTAAAGTCAGTACTGCACAAACCCGGAAGTCAGAATGTCGCACAGTAATCACGGGCACCGTTTTAGTACCCCCCTCTCACAGACCCCCCCTCCTTCCTTGAGGGGTCTAGGTTTACCAGGAAACTTGGCATGAAACCTGTGCAGCAGAATGGGAGCATGAATATCAGAGTGGTTAACCCATGATCTTCTGGTACCCTATGCCTGATACAGCAGGTCTTCCTACAACTTCAGTGACAGATTTCTGTATCTTGGGTAAATGATGAAAGATTGATAAAATAGGATGATCAGTCTTCAAAACATCAACATCATTCCGAGTTAATACAACAAGGCTCACTCCTCTTTCAATAAAGTTATGAAACAAGACCATAAATTCCTGTGTGGGATTGTGGGACAACCTAATGTATGCTCCTTTGTCCTCAAGTTGTCTCAGAGCCTCCCTGTATTCAGTGTTCATCACTACTACAGAGCTTCCCTTGTCAGCATTTTTATAGTAATCTGATCCACCTGACTTAGATGTTTAAGGGTTTTATTTTCCTCTCGACTCAGTACATTTTCTATTTTTAAGGCTCTCGTGAAGCTTAAAGGGATAGTAATGTTTCATAATAAAAGCAGCTCTAATTAATCATCATAGTATTTGGACTTTGGAGAGTTGTAGTTCAAGAGTAATTCAATGACAAAGTATCCCCCTCCCGCCCCTTTTACTGATGTAACACTGCTCAGCCAGATCAGAAGGGAGGTGCCCAGGTAGATTGCAGAGAGGGACAATCTTCAATTAAGATAAGGGAAAAACCTTGTCAAGGGTGGCAGGGATTTCATTGTTTTCATAGGAGTAAGAGTGTCCCCTTCTGTTATCTGTCTGGTCTATGGACTGCATTCCACATCTGAGAAGAGATGGCTTACACTAGGTAAAAGGGGCGGGAGGGGAAATTTTGCTTGTGAATACCTCTTAAACCAGGTTTGAGAGATAAGACTTATATCATTCTTAATATTTTTTAATGCCTACAAAATAAAATAAAGTTAAAACGAAGTATTACTATCCCTTTAATGAGACCTTTCTCAATGAGATTTTGGAAACCATCAAGAAGTGTGCCCTTGCAGCCCACATGATTAAATGTAAGATCAATTTTTTTCCTAACAGTTCTATCACTTTCCATGTCGCTAGGTTGAGATTATTGTTGGATATTCACCACAACCATCAGACAAAAATACTCATATACAGTCAGAATGGTGGTATCAATTTTATCTTTAACACCTGTGTTGTTATTTATTTGTATATTATTATCAATATCCTCTGAATCAAAGAATTTTTTCAGAGTCAGTTTCCTGAAAATATATTAACATCTACAAATGTATCAAACAGGTTTAAATGCCTATTTGACACAAAATCAAATCACTTTTCACGAACTTTCACCTCAGTAGGGGACAACTTATACTGAGAGAGGTTAACGACTGTTCTTCTTTCTTCTTTTTGTCCTTCTTCTTGGAAAATTTCTTGAAGGTAGCATCCATTACAGTTTTTTCTTTTCTTTCTTCCATCTCTTCTGATCTTATATTTGGCCCCTTCTGCAGTCTTTATCTGGATGAGGTCCGCAGAACTGGTGGTCTTTTGTTCGCATTGTCCCTGTTTGTAGTATCTGAAAAATTGTTGCTACTCTTTCCTCCCGACTTGGAGATAAAAAAAGAAGAGGAGGAACATTAAGCCACTGATATATTTCCCATAGTTGATGTAGAAGCCTCACTCAAACATTCTTCTATTGTATAAGCTTCAGGGCTGGAAATGCTAACTCTTTTGACACGCGTATGTGGTTTAAGAATGGACTTTCATCTCATACATTGTTCTTTAACAAAAAAAAAAGACTTTTCTATATGTAAATATTTTTATTATCGTAATCTTCCTTATCTTGTAGAAATTTTATTTTTATTTCCATTACTGAGGGTTCTAACCTTTCTAAGTGTGTAGCTAATTCAGCATCCAATCTGTCAAAATCTGGCTCCTGTTTATAATTTGTAACAGTTTCTTTTGTTTTTATATCAGTCTGAAGTTGATTTAAAATTTGTTGTTTGTAATCAATAATCAGCTGCATTAAATTATTTGAGCATTCAGTCAATGGCAGATTCCATTTTTCCATAAAATCATTATTGTAATTAATAAAAGTCAGAATTTTCTTAATGTGCAATTCCCTCGGTATCCTCTTGAACTGTTATGTATTGCTTCAGAGTAGTACTCTCCCACCATGTGCATATTTCTTTGGTCATCAATTTTTACAATTCACCAAACTGGGTTGAAATGCTAGGAGATTATGCAGGTTAACTTCTAATCCTCCTGTTTCTTCAAACATTTTTTCTAAGTTAGAGAGTCTTGTCCTCAACAGATCTCAAACACCTGCTCACCTTAGTCTTGTCTGAAGACTCTTCCATCTTTATTATAGGAATAAATAAACAACAATCTCTACAAGCCCTTATGAGAGAATTGTAAAAAGGAAGTAAAATGTTTTTATATATTTCAGTCTAAAACCATACATTTAACTTTGTATACACAATAAAAGGAACTGTTGATTTTATTTGGATATCTAGTGGTCAGAAGATATGTTTGGTGCGACTGTTACATTGTTTGTTTTGAAGCCTGAAATATTTCCAGGGTTTAACAAAACTTTGAGGCGCAAATCTCTTTAGCTGATGCTTGCTCTTAAGGGCTAGCCGCTAAGGGAATATCACTGCGCCCGTGATTTGGTATGCTTGTTGTGTTACCTGTCATGTCCCCACTGGTGGAAGAGCAGAGGCATTGCTGGTCGCTGCCGTCTGACTGCTGGCCTCTCTGTTGCGGGCCCGCATCACTGGCATCGCGCTCGCTGTTTTGTGCCTTCGTCACTAATTGGCTGATTGATGTCCCACCTTCTCCATTGGCCTTATATACGGCCTTAAGACTGAGCTTCAGTGCCCTTTCGTGGTGTACCTGTGCATTGCTACTGTTGTACTCTTGATTGTCCCTTGCTTGGCTTCCAATTATCCTCCGGCTCGACCCTTGGTTTTGTCTGACTATCCGCTCCAGTTTTGACCAGTGGCTTTGTCTGACTACCCACTCCGTGTATGACCTACGTCTTGTCTGACTTCTCAGTTCTGTACTTGACCCTGATTCAGGCTGACTACCTGCTCTGTGAGTTTCATGGCTCTGGCTATCTGATCCGATTTTGACTTGTGGCTCTGTCTGACTATCCGCTCCGTGCATGACCCCAGTATTGTCTGACTTCCACTCTGTCAAAACCGGTTGCAAGTGTTGCCTCCTTTATAGCACCGGTACATTGCAATTGGTTACGCTCCACTCTGTCAAAAACCGGTTGCAAGTGTTTCCTCCGTGATTGCACCGGTATACTGACATTGGTTCGCTCCACTCTGTCAAAACCGGTTGCAAGTGTTGCCTCCGTGACAGCACCAGTACATTGCCATTGGTTACGCTCCTCTCTGTCAAAACCAGTTGCAAGTGTTGCCTCCGTGATTGCACCGGTACATTGCCATTGGTTACGCTCCACTCTGTCATAACTGGTTGCTAGTGTTGCCTCTGTGTCAGCACCGGTAGCACTCCTGTTTACTTTAGTGGACTGGTATCGCTGTGAACTCAGTCTTTGGCGTTTTCAAGAAGCAGCTTGTTGCCAGAACATATGGGACTGTTTTCCTTGATGAACGTTAATTGCTGTAACCTGGAAGCCTTATCATCTGCCTGACCCGTGTCAGCATAAACTGTTTGTCTCCTATACTTACGCTGGACCTGTGTGGGCCTAATTGACCTGTTGTGTGTCTGTACTATAAGATTTATATTACAGGACCTGTGAGGGTTCTTTATGTATTATTGTATTTAATAAAACTGTGTTTTTATCCTAACTCTGTGTCTGTGAGTCAAACAAACTGTTACAGTACGAAAGGGCTATGACCTCATACAATAAGGGTGAAGGTAATGCACAGAACATCCATTGGAGGATGGATGTACATGAGCAGTGCTTGGATCAGTTGGCACTGGGTATACAAAACTATTATCGAGCGTACAGTGCACCCTGACAAGCCTGTCCCGAGTCCAGTGGTCCCCCCAGTTTCTACATTGGAGAGTCTATCCGTGACTTCTGTGGCCTCAGTCAAAGGGTTAACCGCTTCTGCGCCGTTGCCACTCAGATATGATGGCGAACCCAGTCTATGCAGAGGGTTTATTAACCAACTTGAGATATTTCTAGAATTGACCCCTCATGCATTTCCTAATGACCGAAGCAGAGTTGGGTTTATGATATCCTTACTGACCGTCAGAGCCCTGGCATGGGCCAATCCCTTATGGGAAAATGCTAAACCTTGCACCAGGAATTTCAGGGAATTTGTGCAAACATTTCGTAGTTTATTTGAAATTCCTGGTAGTACCGCCTCTGCTGCTAAACGTCTGATGGAAATACAACAGGGCAATCGGACGGTGGGCAACTATGCCATAGAATTCCGCACATTAGCAGCAGAGTTAGGTTGGAATAATGAGGCATTGGTGGCAGCCTTTGCCCAAGGTCTGGCCGACCATATCAAAGATGAGATCACAGCTAGAGAATTGCCTAATGATTTAGACGAATATATTGATTATGCCATTCTGATTGACACTTGGATCCGTGAGAGACTTGTGGTGAAAGACCGTAGGCTACGACCTAAAAGTGGTGGGTTCATTGTGCCCACCCACCCCTCCCTCGTTGCCTAAACCTAATGACCTTAAACAAGAATCCTGTGCAGCTAGGGTTTACTAGGTTAACCAAGGAGGAACGGCCACACCGCAGGAGGCAGGGGTTACGCTTATACTGTGGCAAAGCTGGGCATTTGCTAAGAACCTGTCCCATACGTCCGGGAAACGAATGCACCTGGGGTACCTTGGGGGACAGGCCCTTGGTGGTGTTCAATCATCCCCAGATCCTATCATACAGAAACCCACAATCCAGGTGGTATTCTCATGGGCAGATCGCTCAGTGGAGGTTCTGGCCATGATTGATTCCGGCACGGCCGGTTACTTCATGGATAGTGCCTTTACTGAACTGCACAAGATTCCGCTGGTTAAAAGGGAATCGCCTCTAGCCATTGAAGTCATTGATGGCAGACCATTAGAACTAGCTCAGATTACTTTTGAAACCATATCACTACCTATGACGATTGGGGTTCTTCACAGAGAAGAACAACAGTTTCAGATAATTAATTCCTCTCACCACGCAGTCATTCTGGGGTTCACTTGGCTGCAGCTGCATAACCGCCAGTTTGATTGGCAGAAGTGTGAGATTACTTCTTGGTCTCAATATTGTATGAAGCATTGTGTGTCTCACCCTGTTAAGATCCTGTGTGCCTTTCCCTCATTGCCAGTTGAATACCAACAATTCAGTGACGTTTTCAGTAAGGGAGAGGCTGGCACCCTGCCTCAGCACAGTTCATACGATTGTGCCATTGATTTGCCCCGGGGGTGGTGCCCCCTAAGGGACATACGAACCCACTGTCATGTGATGAAAATCAAGCTATGGAGGAATACACTGAGGATGCCCTCAAGAGAGGGATCATTAGGAGATCTACCTCGCCTGCTGGTGCTGGGTTCTATTTTGTGAAAAAGAAGAATGGCGAATTAAGACCGTGTATTGATTACCGTGGCCTAAATAAGTTAATGCCCAAGAATGCCTATCCGATACCACTCATCACTGAATTATTTGACAGGTTAAAAGGTTCCTCCATCTTTACTAAATTAGACCTATGTGTGGCCTATAACCTGATCAGGATAAAAGCTGGGGATGAGTGGAAAACGGCATTTAATACTAGATCTGGCCATTATGAATATCTAGTTATGCCGTTTGGTCTCTGTAACTCACCTGCAGTTTTCCAAGAATTTATTAATGATATCCTCTGAGATATGTTACAGTCCTGTGTTGTTGTCTACCTTGATGATATACTTATACATTCGGCTAATTTGTCACAACAAAAGGATGTGTCCGAAGTGTTGCTCCGCTTACGTAAAAACAAACTATTTCGTAAAATGGAAAAATGCGAGTTTCACGGATCCAGAGTGCCCTTTTTGGGGTTCATGATTGCTAAGGAAGGTATCGCTATGGATCAGGAGAAACTCGCGGCAGTACTACAATGGCCACGGGCCAAAGGGTTAAAGGTGATCCAGCGCTTCCTGGGGTTCGCTAATTATTACAGAAAGTTTATTAAGAATTTTTCCACCATTGTTAAACCACTGTCTGACCTCACACACAAGGGCGCTAATCCTTCCCAATGGTCTAAGGCAGCCGAACATGCCTTTGAGACACTGAAATCCGCTTTTGCGGCTGCTCCTGTGCCATCCCACCCCAACCCGACTCTTCCATTTACGATTGAGGTCGATGCCTCAGAGATTGGGGTGGGGGCAGTACTATTTCAACGCCCGGTGACAGGGGGCGCCTTCAGACCATGTGGGTTTTTCTCCAAGAAGTTGTCGAGTGCCCAAAGTCACTATGAGATAGCTGACAGAGAACTACTGGCTATCATTCTCTCCCTGAAGGAATGGCGTCACCTACTGGAAGCTACCAGAAGTCCAGTATTGATTCTCACTGACCACAAAAACCTGACTTATCTTTCAGAGGCTAAAAAGATTGTTCTCTCATCAGGCCAATGGGCCCTGTTTCTATCTCGATTCAATTTAATAGTGTCATATTTGCCAGGTTCCAAGAATGTTAGGGCTGATGCCCTGTCTAGACAATTTGAGCCTGAGGCTGATAGGGATGAGGTCCCAGTACCCATTATACAGCCTGACCGCATTTTGGCTACCCTACGTACTAGTATCACTTCACCACTGGGGAAGAGATTCTGGCTACCCAGGCTATGGACCCCCAGGAAACCCCGGTGGGCAAGTGTTTTGTTGCTGAGCCATTTTGTACTCGATTACTTGAAACATACCACTCGTCTAAGGCTGCTGGGCATATCGGTAGGGATCAATTAATATGGTCTCTCTCACAATTTTTCTGGTGGTCCTTTCTGAGGGCTGACTGTTCTGCATTTACCACAGCCTGTGCCAAGACCCCTAGACACCTCCCTGTCGGCCTAATCCAACCAGTGCCCAATGGTGAACGTCCCTGGTCCCACGCATCCATTGATTTCATGGGAGAGTTGCCAGTATCTAGAGGGTATTCATTCACACTGATGGTGGTTGACAGGTTTTCTAAAATGGCTCATTTCGTGGCCCTCCATGGCCTTCCCTCTGCCCAGGAATTGGCTGTTGTTTCGCTAAAGAGGTGTTTCGGTTGCATGGGGTACCTAGAGTTCTGGTGTCCGACCGTGGGAGCCAGTTCGTATCCAGATTTTGGAGAGCATTTTGTGAACAGATGGGTATTCAATAGTGTTGAGCGAGCGTGCTCGGCCGATGCTCGGATCGGCTCGAGCATCGCTCTGCTCGGCACATGGCGGTACTCGTCGAGTACCGCCATGTGCTCTCCCGCCATGTTCGGGTGGCGGGGATCTGTGCCGGAAGAGGCACAGATCAGAAGACGCTCCGCTGGACCACCAGGGACTGGAGGTACGGGGGCATTGCGGAGATGAAGGGGGCATAGCGGAGATGAAGGGGGACATTGTGGAAGAGGGGCATAGACTCTATGCCCCTCTTCCACAATGTCCCCCTTCATCTCCGCTATGCCCCTCTTCCACAATGTCCCCCTTCATCTCCGCTATGCCTCTCTTCCACAATGTGCCCCTTCATCTCCGCTATGCCCCTCTTCCACAATGTCCCCCTTCATCTCCTCTATGTCATAGAGGAGATGAAGGGGGACATTGTGGAAGAGGGGCATAGCGGAGATGAAGGGGCACATTGTGGAAGAGGGGCATAGCGGAGATGAAGGGGGACATTGTGGAAGAGGGGCATAGCGGAGATGAAGGGGGACATTGCGGAGATGAAGGGGGACATTGCGGAGATGAAGGGGGCATTCAGAGATGAAGGGGGCATAGCGGAGATGAAGGGGGGCATTGACCAGGCACCCTCCCCTCATCAGAGCAGGGGGTGCCTGGTGAAATGCTCGTGTCGCCCCATGCTTTTCAATGGGGCTCGGGTGCTCGGCCGAGCACTCGAGCCTCAGGGGGTGCTCGGTCAGAGCACCCGAGCACCCGAGCATCGGGGTGCTCGCTCAACACTAGTATTCAACTGTCTTTCTCCTCTGCCTACCACCCCCAGACCAATGGGGCCGCTGAGCGTGCCAATCAGGGACTGGAGCAGTTCCTGCTCTGTTTTGTCACAGATCTTCATGATAACTGGGCCGACCTGTTGCCGTGGGCAGAGTTCGCCAGGAACTGTGCGGTTAATTCATCGTCCGGGAGCTCCCCGTTTCTCATCAATTATGGGTTCCAGCCTTGTTTGCTCCCGGATTCCTTCCAGTCACAACAGATTCCAGCTCTGGACGAGCACATAGAGCAACTCCGCTCCACTTGGGCACATGTTCAGAGGGCCCTCAGTCAGTCTTTCCAGCGTCATCAGCGCCACGCCAATCGTAGACGGCTGCCAGCGTTCTCCTTCCAGGTTGGGGACAGGGTATGGCTCCCTGGTTTATTGGCCTGTTCAGGATGATCCGTAAAATTAACCCTGTCTCATATGCCTTGGATCTCCCTGCGTCCATGCGCATTCATAATGTGTTCCATGTATCTCTCCTGAAACCTCTGGTATGCAACCGTTACACATCTACTCCTGTGGTTGCTGGCCCGGTAGAGGTAGAGGGTCAGGAGGAATACAAAGTTCAAAGTATCATTGATTCACGCAGATTTAGAGGAAAATTGCAGTACTTGGTCCATTGGAAAGGTTACGGTCCGGAGGAACGTTCTTGGGTTGAGCAAAAGGACCTTCATGCTCCTAAATTACTGCGTATTTTTCACTCTAAATATCCTCAGAAGCCAGGTTCCTCTTCTAGGAGGGGGGGTCTTTGAGAGGGGGGTACTATCATGGTGCCCGTGATTCCTTGTTTTCTATTTTTCTGTCAGTTATCCAATGTGAGGTCCTCATTGGTTGCCCTGTGTTTAGCCCACCCAGTATAGCCTTTATATGCTGGGCTCCTGCACCCTCTCACTGCCCTTTCGTGGTGTTCCTGTGCCAGTTCTACGTTTGCTTTGAGGTTTCCAGTGTACCGACTTGGCTTGCCTGACTACTCTCCTGTTCCTGCGCCTGTGTACCGACCCGGACTGCCTGACTACTCTTCAGTGATCATTCCTGTGTACCGACCCGGCCAGGCTGACGTTCCTGCTACCGTGTACCGACCCGGATTGGCTGACATTCCTGCTCCTGTATCCTGACCCGGCCTGGCTGATATTCCTGCTCCTGGATTCCGACTCGGCAGTCTCCCGTTGTGGTCCTGGTCGCCTTGGCAACATTCTGACTTCCGGTGCCTTACTTGTTTGGCACCTCTGCCCCGCAGGCTTGCCTAGTCTTCCATTTGGCTTTACAGAGCACCTTGGGCCTAGTCCTCCTTTCCGCATACCGGTTGCCAGTGTTGCCTCCGTGATAGCACCGGTATATTGCCATTGGCTACGCTCTTGAGCCAACTTAAAAATAATTCCTCAATAGTGATCAAAATGTCAGATAAGGGTGGCTCGGTGGTGGTTCTCGATTCTGATTTTTACAAGGGGGAGGCTTTACGTCAACTTAATGATTCTAATACGTATATGTGCCTTGATGGGGACCCTACTTTTATATTCAAATTGAAACTAAGGGAGATTGTAGATGCTGGTGTGGGTATGGGAGTTCTTGTGCCTAGTGAAGCATCTGCTCTTATTCCGGACACTTGCATTATTCCTATTTTCCACCACCTGCCCAAGGTGCACAAATCCCTTATGGCCCCTCCTGGGAGTCCCATTGTTTCGGGTATTGGGTCTTTGAATGAACCTTTATCTCAGTTTGTGGATGTGTACCTTCGGCCGGTGGTGGATATTCTACCTGGTTCATTGCGGGATACCAAACAGGTGTTACAACATATGGCCAACTTAGTATGGCAGAATGGATGTCTTTGGATTACAGCGGATGTCACGGCACTTTATTCCTCTATACCCCACCAGCTGGGTCTTCAAGCTTTGAGGACTCAGCTGGAGCGATTTTCGAGGTATGGCCCTCAATTGATCTCTTTTCTCTGTATGGCAGTCGAGTATCTCCTGTCCCACAATTTCTTTTCCTTTGACGGGGTCTTCTACCTCCAGAGGTGTGGTGTTGCTATGGGGGCAAGTTTTGCCCCCTCTTTCGCCAATCTCTACATGAGTTGGTGGGAGAGCACCCACATCTTTGGGGGTGGGGGACCCTGTCGTGGATCGATCTTGTGGTACGGGAGATACATCGATGATTTATTATTCATATGGCAGGGTACTAGGGAAGAGGCTGACAATTTTGTTCAGGGTTTGAACAATAATCAGCTTAATCTCAGGTTTACCCATGTATGTGATGTGTCATCTATACCATTTTTGGATTTGGTGCTTACAGGAGATGTCAAATCTGGAAAGATTTTGACTCAGTATTATAGGAAGCCGGTGGCGGGTAATAGTTTACTCCATGCTAGATCATCTCATCCGAGATTCCAGATCAACAACATACCCAAGGGGCAGTTTCTTCGTTTACGCAGAAACTGCTCCTCGGAGATGGCATTTGAGGAAGCGTCTAGGGATTTAACCTCCAGATTTATAGCTAGGGGGTATGATTCCAAACTTGTTGAGAGAGCTTATTATGAAGCTAAGAGGATATCTAGAGATGATCTTTTGGGATCTCGGGATCCTGAAGGGTATTCGGTCTCTCAGGATGATAATGGTGTTAGGTTTATTACCACATATAGTTCTCAATATACGGAGATTTGTAACATCATCAAACGTAATTTACCACTCTTGCAAACTGATGAGAAATTGGCAACTATTTTAAAAACAGGATGTAAGTTTGTAGCCAAAAGGGGTACCACGATTGGTAATTATGTGTCACCGAGTTTATTTACTAGTAAGTCTCATATACCCACATGGTTAAAGTATATAGGTTTTTACAAATGTGGGGCGGGAATATGCAAATGTTGGAAATTTGCACAGGTATCAACAGAATTCGTGAGTACCCGTGATGGACATTCTTATAAGATCAAGAGTTACATCAGTTGTAGTTCTGAATACATTATTTACCTCTTCACATGTTTAATATGTTCTATCCAATATGTGGGCAGAACAATACGCCCTTTAAAACATAGAATTAGGGAGCATATTTCACAGGTTGAGAAGGGGAGAAAGGAGTCTGCCATTGCTAGGCATATTTTGGAGCGTCATGAAGGGAGCCTTTCTTGTTTTGGTTTTTGTGGTATTGAAAGGGTCAAGTTACCATGGAGAGGTGGAGATATCCATCAGCTAATTAATCGTAGGGAGGCCTTTTGGATCTTTAAGCTAGGGACTAGGGTCCCATTTGGCTTGAATTCAGAATGGGATGTGAGTCATATTTTTTGATATTTTTTGATATATATATTTTTTACTGGGGGGGTTTCTCTTTGGATGTTCCCCTACTCTTCTACTTCTCCTCAAGTCTCGACTTTGGGAAATTGAACTTAGTTCTATGTATGATAAGACATCATTTAGGCTTGGTTGTTGCTCCCTATGTATATTGCTTTTTTGTTTTTAAGAAAGTTTTGAGATGACTTTCTGTTAATTGAAATGTCATAGCGTCTGGATGTATATTTCTTATATATAAAATTATAATTTTTTGGGATGTCCATCACCAATCATCCCTCTAACGATTGGAGTTATTTGGATGGATATGTGTATAAGTATACATTTATATGGATTCTTTTTGGACCAAAATAGGGATACTTTTACCTTTTTGTTTGGAGTTGGATGTAGGTGTTTGATATCACAATTAATTAAATTATTCTGTCCTCTTAATGTGAGCATTGTACGTGTTGCATGGAGCTAATTAAAATTGCATGTCTCTCTGGTGATTGGATTGCTAGTTTTGATTGACATGCTATTAACCAACAGGATGTCATGTTGTTTTTGTAATTTTATCCAATGGGAATGTTTCTATGTCTTTATTTACACGGTGGGTGTATCTGTTTATTTAGTCTATGATTAAGCGCCGATTGGCGTGAAACGTGTTAGACGATGTCATGAACATCTTGTTGGTGGGGGTCACTGTTTTTCTTGCCTGTCTTTGGATGCCTGCATTTTTTTAACAAGAATAAAGAAGTTTCGAATTTGATTACGTCTGAGCGTCCTTCTTTGCGGAAGCCGGAAGTAGCTGCTACCCATTGTTGTGTTTCAAGATTGGCTACGCTCTGTCTAAACCTGTTGCAAGTGTTGCCTCCGTGATTGCACCGGTACACTGCTATTGGTTCGCTCCACTCTGTCAAAACCGGTTGCAAGTGTTGCCTCCGTTACAGCACCAGTACCTTGCCATTGGTTCGCTCCACTCTGTCAAAACCAGTTGCAAGTGTTGCCTCCTTTATAGCACCGGTACATTGCCATTGGTTACGCTCCACTTTGTCAAAACCGGTTGCAAGTGTTGCCTCCGTGATTGCACCGGTACATTGCCATTGGTTACGCTCCACTCTGTCATAACCGGTCGCTAGTGTTGCCTCCGTGTCAGCATCGGTAGCACTCCTGTTTACTTTAGTGGACTGGTATCACTGTGAACTCAGTCTTTGGCATTTTCAAGAAGCAGCTTGTTGCCAGAACACATGGGACTGTTTTCCTTTCTTGATGAACGTTAACTCCTACATTGCTGTAACCTGGAAACCTTATCATCTGCCTGACCCGTGTCAGCATAAACTGTTTGTCTCCTATACTTATGCTGGACCTGTGTGGGCCTAATTGACCTGTCGTGTGTCTGTACTATAAGATTTATATTACAGGACCTGTGAGGGTTCTTTATGTATTATTGTATTTAATAAAACTGTGTTTTTATCCTAACTCTGTGTCTGTGAGTCAAACAAACCGTTACAACAGTACCATCTTCCATCTTCATCCTATGAAAATGTCAGGGAACCCAGAAAACCAGACCGAAACAGGAAATTCTGGTAAATAAAAATACCTTTATTAATAACAGAAAATAGCCAAACTGAATGCAGAAAACAATCTGGAATCGTAATCAAAGTACAAGCCAGGGGTCACAGCCAAAGCAGGTAGTCAGACAAGCCAAATCAGGAACTCAGGAAGCAACGGTGTCAGGAACAGAAGGCAAGATCAAGAACCAGAGAAATCAGTCAGCCAGGCCAGGGTCATTCACAGGAACCAGCAACAGCAGGAGCACACAGGGAGGTCATAGACCAGGCAAGGGCAGAGAGATACTGAGCCTGTGCAGCCAAATATCCAGAGCACAGCAGGAAAGGGCTGGCTAATTGACAGGTAGCCATGGTAACAGAGAGTGACAGACAGTACTAATAAAACAGCTGAGCAAGCCAGAGACAGGGAATGAAAGGCAGAAGTAATCAAACAGCAGAGTACTAGAACAGATTAGCTGAACCATGACAGTACCTCCCCCTTAACGACCTCTCCCCTGCTGGAGAGGACCAGATTTATCGGGGAAACAGGCATGAAAGGCATGGAGGAGGGCGGGGGCGTGAAATCCAAGATCACTCCTCTGGACCATAACCTTGACAGTGAACTATATATTGTAAGCGGCCCTGGACACACGAGAATTGCTAATGCTCTGAATCTCATATTCCTCATGGCTGTTCACACATACTGGCCCAGGACGAGGCAGTGAGGTAGTGAAGCGGTTACACACCAGCGGCTTGAGGAGTGAAACATGGAACACATTAGAAATGCGCATACTGGGCGGAAGGTCTAAGGCATAAGCCACTGGGTTGATCTGCCGAAGAATATGGAAGGTACCAGTATAATGGGGAGCCAGTTTCTGGGACGGCACTTGAAGGTTGAGGTTGCAAGAAGACAGCCAAAGCCTCTCCCCAACATGATAGGTAGGGGCAGGCAACGGCCTAAGTCTTTTAAAGTTGCATGGACCATTGGAGCAAGTTCTGAAACTGCACCCAAGCGGAACAGTGTTCTCTTAAGTGATCCTCCAATGCGGGAATGCCCTGTGGCACAAACATCTCAGGAAACATGGACTATGAAGCCCATAGTTAGCCATGAATGGGGATAACCCGGAGAACACGTTGAGTGCACTATTGCAGGCAAACTCCGCCCAAGGTAGCAGGTTGGCCCAGTTGTTGTGATGGTTCGAGATGCAGCAATGCAAAAATTGTTCTAGAGCTTGGTTAGCTCATCCATTGATCTGTGAGTGATAAGCAGAGGAGAAGGAAAGCTGAATTTCCAGTTCTGCACAGAATGCCTTCCAAAATCTGGAAAGAAACTGGCTCCCTCAATCCGAGTCTATTACTTTTAGTATGCCATGGAGACGAAAAAACCTCTTGCACAAAGATGGAAGCAAGCTCCTGAGCCATGGGAAATTTTTCAGAGGTACACAGTGTGCCATTTTGGAGACTCGAACTACAACCATGCGGGCTACAGTATGGCCATGTGAGGTGGGTAGGTCAACTATAAAATCCATAGACAAGTGAGTCCAGGGGCACTCTCCATTAGGTATAGGCTGTAGAAGACCCACTGGAAGCTACTGGGGAGTTTTGTTCTGAGCACAGGAAGAACAAGAGGCCACAAATGCAGTCACATCTGATCTGAGACTAGGCCACCAAAACTGTCAGAGACAGACCAGATCATCTGATTCTTGCCCGTATGACCCACAGCCTTGGTGTTATGAAATGTACTCATAAGTCTTTTGCGGAGGTTATCAGGTAAATAACACTTCCCATTAGACTTCTCTGGGGGGCCTGTGACAGGGCTTAGAGAATCTCCTCTCCCAAGGGAGAGGTGAGGTTTGTGCAAATAGTCGCCAGAATGTGGTCAGGAGGAATCACTGGCACAGGCAACGTCTCCTCTTTGGAGGGGGTAGTGAACTGATGTGACAATGCATCGGCCTTGGTATTTTTTGTACCAGGGAGGTACGAAACGATATAATTAAATCTAGGCAGAAGCAGTGCCCACCTGGCTTGCCTGGGTGACAACCATCTGGCCGCTGGTAAATAAGTGATGTTCACACGGGTGTAAAGGGCTTTCCGGAGTAGGACATTGAGACAGGACAGGGCCTACTCCTGTCTCAAACGCATCGACCTTGAGTATAAATGGCAGGGCAGGGTTAGGATGAACCAATACTGGTTCTGAGATAAAGTCTTGTTTCAGGGTATCAAACACCCATATGGCCTCGGGTGACCAATGGAGAGGGTCACTTCCTTTCCTGGTTAAGTCCGAAATAGGTTTCACTATGAATACAACATTTTTAATGAATTTATGATAATAATTAGTGAAATACAGAAAACGCTGTATGGAGCATAACCCAAGAGGACGAGGCCATTCTAATACAGAAGATAGTTTGATTGGATCCATTAAAAAGCCAGCTGTAGGTACATTATATACAATAACGCAACAGACATATTTATCAATAAAACTGACAACATCCTATAGAACATAGACTTGTGAGAATCGGTTTGGCCAAATTCTTAATTCAGACGAATAAGGGAAATTCGACGTCATTCGGTCCGGCCTAAAGGCAAAGGCTGGTCATCAAAAAAAGAATGAATCCAAACAGCCCTGGTCCGAAATTTCTTTGGAAATTTGGACGACGGCTTCCCGCGCAAGCTACTTTCCCTTCCTCTCTAGTCCAATTAGCTTCTTCTTTCATGATGTTTTTTTTTCCCTCCCTCTCTAGTCCAATTAGATTCTTTGTTTCATGATGAGGGTTGGACTAATGATACAGACACCCAGACAGCCTGCATTTCCTGTTAGTCCTGTTTTTGGAGCTCAGAGAAGAAGCAGAGAGAAAGTGTCCAGAAAAGCGATTTTACTAGCCAGTCTAGTGCTTTATTAGCCAGTGTAGTGCCAGACTAGTGCCTTATAGCCAATCTAATGTCAGTCTAGTGCATTATTGCCACTGTCAGGAGCAGACAGTTGTGTAGGCAGGCATCCAACATTAGTGTCTTATTGCCACTACGAGTCATTTTTGTTCCTGTTGAAAATAAAAATAGTATGAATTTGTGTAAATAATAATTTTCAGAGTGACACAGCCAGTCTGACAATTGTTGTGTGGCCAAGTTTTAAAATTTTAAAACTATTATAGTACTCTACCTACATTATCTGTAATGGATTTGCGTCCTAGTGAACAACCTGATGTTCCTCATCCTGGTACCAGCTGCAGTGACTCAGCAACCACCAACACCACCACAGTGACATTGCTTTCAAGCAGAACTAGCAGCAGCAGGAGGCTAAAGAAGAGGAATGTCAGTAGTATTTGTATTAGTAGTCAATGTCATAGACTCAGCATCAGCACTTCAAATCAAAAAATAAAAAGGGAACTGCAGGTCGTTCTACCTCTACCAGCAGGGTAGAGAGGTCCAGGTCCTCCTCTGAGGCAAAGTCTTCCTGTCCAAACATACAATAGGTAGAAGACCTTGATTAATCCCCCGAGCTTGATTTTTCCTCTGCTGCCCATAGTACTGCTCCTGTTTCTCCAGCTACAATTGGCGATGGCCGGCTAGCGAAATGCAAATTGTGTGGCACAGAACCAACACCTGAACAACTACCACAAGTCAATGTTGATAAGTGCAGAAAATGGCACTACTACATATACCAGTGTCACACTCACCACCAGTAGGCAGGAGACAGGTCAGGGGGATCATGCCATATCTGGTCCTAGTAAGAGCAGACAGTCACAGCTCATCCCAAAATCAGTACAGGACACACTGAAAGATTTTGGTGGGTTTCATTCAAAGGGGATGTGCAGTCAGCAGTCCCAAAAAATCAACCGCCTCATTGCACAGCTCATAGTCGTTGGGGGTGCTACTTTTAATTTGGTAGACGGGGAGCCTTTCCTGCAACTTATGGAGGCTGTTGCACCCTGATATAAAATTCCATCTCGCACCACATTTAGTAGCACTATAGTGCCCTCACTATACCGGTCATGCATTGGGCTTTTGAAGGACCTGGTAGGAAAGGCTGGTGGCCAGTCAATGCACTTTACCTGTCATTGACGGCGCATTGGCGGCAGCCCAATGTGTTGCAAGACACATCATTACCAATACCAACAATAAGTTCAGGTGCAGTAGCCAAGCAGGGGCACCACTCTTTCCTCCTCCATGCTGAAGTAATGGATCAGCAGAATACCTCAGAGAACATTAGCAAAGCACTGCAAAACATGGTGGCGGAGTGGCTAGAAGAGCAGGTAGGCACACAGGCACAAATGGGGTTTGTGGTTACTGATGGTGCAGCTAACATGATAAAGGCTCTCCGGGATGGCAGATTTGTGTGTGTGCACTGCTCAGCGCATGTTCTGCATCTGATAGTTAAGTCTGCTTTCGAGGATGGCAATAACACTGGAAGGTTGTCAGCACTTCTGGAGTCATGCCAACAAATTGCTGGACACTTCCATCGTAGCATCAAAGATAGCCAACTCCTCAGGGGGGAACAGAAAAAGGCAGACCTCCCAGAGCACTGCCTCAAACAAGATGTTGGGACCAAGTGGAACTCCACCTTAGATATGCTAGAGTGTGTCCTGGAACAGAAAAAGGCAATTCACACAATGTCATGTCACCATTTCATTGGAAGTAACAGAACACTGGGCAGGGTTGACTGGGTCCTGATGAAACAGCTAGTGACAGTCCTCAAGCTTTTCCGTGTTTTGACAGAAATTTTAAGTAAAAAGAACGCTAGCCTGGCTGAAGTCATTCCCTTCTTCACACACCTCTCCTTAAAAATTGACGATTTCCTTACCCATCGGGAATGCTTGCCTGGTGCTGAACTTAATATAATTCCCGATGAGGCTGAAAAAGGAACTGCCTTGGAGCATGGAAGAGCGCATGGAAAATTATCCTGAGTTAATGCTTGCCACAATCCTCAAATCAAAGGCAAGATGGCACTTAGTTCCAATTCCCTCACTTGCTGAAGGAAACAATTGACAGCGAGTGTGCGTAAGAGGCAAAGAAAAAACAGAATACAGTCAGAGAAGGCGGCAGAAGATTCTGCAGATGAGCTGGAGGAGTGTGGTGGTCTTCCGGGACCTATCAGTAGCAGCGTCAATAGTAGATATTTTCCATAACAGGAAATATACTTAGCCCCCAGTGCTCTCAATTGGCCCCCTAGCTCATGGAGCAAATCACTTTTTTAAAAGTCAACCTGCCAAAGCTGGGTTACCCTGCTCTCAGGTTCAATGAAGATTAGAAAAAAAAGAACTTCATCTACAATCATCCATAGTACCATAGTACTCTGAGCGCTCCAGCTTACCCATCTCTAGAACCATGGTAGGCTGGGCAGAGGACACACCTCTGACTTGGTGGGACACAGGTGGGAATTTAAAGTCTACATTGTTGTCCCACTATACAGGTTGTTCAGCCTTGCACTATTGTTATTCATCTCTTCTAAAAAAAAAAAATATGGTATCTATCTACTGAGTCCTACCTGCTCCAGTGTTCTGCAGTTTGCTGCTTGCTACATCTACAATGTTCCTGTCATCCTGAGTCCCCCCTGCACCAGTCATCCTCAGTTTTGTAAGTCTCTTCTAACAAAAGTTTTCTGTATCTATCTACTGAGTTCTGCCTGCTCCAGTGTTCTGCAGTTTGCTGCTGGCTACATCTACAATGTTGCTGTCATCCTGATTCCACCCTGCGCCAGTCATCCTCAGTTTTGTAGTCTCCTCTAAAAAAGTCTGCTGTATCTATCTATTGAGTCCTGCTCCAGTGTTCTGCAGTTTACTGCTGGCAACATCTATAGTGTTCCTGTCATCCTGAGTCCGCCCCGCACCAGTCATCCTCAGTTTTGTAAGTCTCTTCTAAAAAAGTCTGCTGTATCTATCTACTGAGTCATGCACCAGTGTTCTGCAGTTTGATGCTGGCTGCATCTACAGTGTTCCAGTCATCCTGAGTCCTCCCTGCACCAGTCATCCTCAGTCTTTTCTTCCTTCGAACTTAATTTATTTGTTCATTGGTGCTTGTAGCTAGCTAGCTACAGCCATACTTCATCTACTTCATCCATAGTACCATAAGGCAAAACCTCCACCTTACCCTGTTCCACAGTCTTCATTTAGACCACAGAAATGGTTCCATTTATTCTTATTTATTTAATTTTTTTATTGTATATTTTAAAGTATCTTAAATTCGGCCAAATAATTCGGACTATTGCCAATTTCGTCCGAGTCGAACAGGTCCGGAAAAAAATTTGTCCAAAATAGAATTTTACCAACTTTTTTTGACATGCACAAGTCTAATAGTAGAGCCTAGAAATGGTAGAATGTTTATACTATAATTACCTCTCCTGTTGCTGCAAACTGAGTGAGTTATTTGGGTTGGGGAAAACATTTATTATTTTTCATAAAATTCTAAGCTGAAAACAGGCAACGCACATACAGTATGTACATGCCTGGCTATTGAGAGCCTGCTGCTTCACCGGCTGCCCTACTGCCTGCTTACCAATGACTTTTGTTGGTGTGGCCTGGTCTCTCTTGCCACTACCCGCCCTACGACATTCACCATATGTATTTAATAAAATGAATGGGAAGTTAAGTGGGCGAACCGGTGGGCATGACAAGGCAATTGCCAGGTGCCCCTGAAAATCAGGCTCCCTAGCCCAGTGTCTAGTTGGTCTATTAATAAATCCGGCCCTGTTTCTATATTGTGGGGCATGGGGAATATCACCATTGTGTGTTATTGCCTCATACACTGCCTGACACTCCCCAGTCTTGTTCCCTTGCCCAGGCAGTGTCCATGGGGATTTGTGGCTACCAGTAGGTAGTGGAACAAGGCTGGAGAGGTCAGACAGTGTACATGGGGATCTGTGGCTACCTGTGAGCAGGGGAACAGGTATGGGGTTCTGTGGCTACCAGTGGGCAAGGGAACAAGGCTGGGGAGCAGCTGGTAGCCACAAATCTCCGTGGACTGACCCCCAGCCCTGTTCTCTTGGGAGTGCACAACATGTATGAAATATGATACAGAGCTGAGGGGATGAGTGCCACAGGAGAACACAATGCACATCCCCATAACACTGAAAGGGTTAAGAGAGTGATGCTATTCATGGTGCTGAAAGGATCCTCTTCACTCACCCTACTGGACAAGAGAGAAAGCAGAGAGAGAATGCTCTCAGACTTCAGGATTGTCGTTTTGCTGTTGATGTGCAGGCAGAGGTGTAACTAGAAGTCACTGGGCCCTCGTGCAAAAATTGCCACCGGGCCCTCCCTGGCCACATTGATGTCCCCCCAACCACATTGGCCCTCCCATTGGCCATCTCCACTTTCCACTTCCATATTGCCCCCAATCTCCACATTATCCCCCATCTCCACACTGCCCCCATTGTCTCCACATTGCCCCCAATGGCGGTGTGGCAGGAGAGGTCTGTGCCTCTTTCTGCACAGGCATCTATACAGTTGGAGCTCCCGCACGGTCCTCTCTTCAGTAATGCAGAGTGCTGGAAGATGATGTCATCTCCCAGTGCTCTGCATTACTAGAGTGCCGGAGAGGGAGCTCAGCTGCTAGAGGTCTGTGCCAAAGAAGGCACAGATCTCAGCATGCTGGGGGCACCGGGTGGGGGGTCTTGGGGGAAGGCCAGGCCCCTGAAGTGACTGACCCAGTTGCAGGCCCGACCCCTATTGTTACACCACTGTGTGCAAGGTAGGGCATAGAATTCTGTAAATTAATAGGGACCTTCTCGTCCCCTCCCCATGCATCCCTAAATTTTAGTGTGATGTGGGTTTACATCGAAAACTCAGTGTTTTGAACAAATCAATAAAATCATATCACCACAGTATCAACCTTTAGTGCATCTCCCCCAATGAAATGCAAATGATCGGTCTCCCTCACCTTGCATCCCTAAATCTTAGTGCATAGGGCATCAAACCTTAGTGCATCTCCCCTTTGTCTCTTTCTGTCAGTTGCTTTCTCTGTCTCAATCTCTGTACTGCCTCACTCTCTTTCATTCTCATGTTCTCTGTTTATGTCTTACACTATTTGTCACACACTTTCACTTTCTCATATGCTCCTCTTTTCTCTCTCTCGCTGTCTGCCTCACATTCGGTCTGTCCCATTCTTGCTGTCTTATAACCTCGATTTTGCACGCTTTCTGTCTCTTTCTCTTTAGCTTGCCCTGCTTTGAACCCTCACTCTCTTTCTTGATTTGTCTCTACATTGCGTGCTCTCTCTGCCTTGTGGTGTCTGTTGTGTGCTGTCCCAAATCTGCACTTTTTCTGCCTTGTTCTCTCTCACTGCCTTTTTCTGCTTTGTTTCCCCTCTCTCATATGTGCTCTGTGCCTTGCAATTTCTCTGTCTTGTCCTCCATCGGAGAAACTCAATGTTTTGCGCTGAGGATGATCGGATGTATATTGCAGCAACAGCTAGAGACTACAGATTGCACATCCCGGTATTAGAGGGAACATTAGCTTTGAGTAGGTCATGAAAGAGGTAGGGCCATGGTCCTGGGGGCCAACCTCTTTCAGTGGCCTGTGCTTCTGGAAGCAGGAAAGTGTCATTAACCCTGTGAGTGCCAGAGGGGTATCCAGACAAATGCAAAGCAACTTCTTTTATCCCTTAATTATTCATTAGGCTGCAGCATACATTTAAATCCTATATAGTGTTTCATAGGATTTAAACGGGGATCTTTACCCCTTGAATGACAGACATCTTCAAGTCATTGTAAAGCAATGACCTGGAGATTTCTGTAGCAGTGAAGTGATTAAAATCCCTATTTAGATCAGCTGGAATTGTAGGAATTTGTATTTGTTCCCAGTGGTGCAATTGGTTTGCCCTAGAATCAGAGCTAGATTTATATCCCAGGTGCCCCTAAACAAGGCACTCTAGGCACCCTTAGCTCCACCCATGGCCACCCCCCATTCCTCACATTACCTCACCTTCAGTTACATCCACTATTTTCAGAAAATACCCATGGCTTATATCAAGAAAGTGATTTATTTATATTCATCATCTGAAAACACTGCAAAGAGAAAAAGAAAAACTGAGTTAGAAGGACGGAGAGGAACTGTATGAAACAGATAGCATGAAGATGGACAAATCTGAAGAGAGATAGACATAAGGAAACAGAAGGAAGAAAATATAGGGAAGGAAGAGAGGAGGACTGGAGATGATACTGCGTGAGAAAGAGGGCGTGTTTTGGTGGGTGTGGTTTTGGTGGTGGGGGGGCAGCATTTTATCTTTGGATCCAGGCGGCACAATGTCTTGGGCCGGCCCTGCCAGTGAGGACAGAGAGAGAGAGAGAGAGAGAGATACATTGCAGGACAGGAGCACAGAGAAGAGACAGTAGGTGAGCAGGACATAGAGAGGTGACACTGGAGGTGAGGGACACAGACAGAGGGTAATCAGGACAGAGGACGACACACACCGGAGGAGAGGAGCAGAGAGAGAAAACATGTGTAATGGACAGATGGAGAGGGTAATTAGAGAGTAGAAAATGTGAGAGATGAGGCCAAAGAGCTTACATACTCTGTAATAGGATAAACAGAGGAGATGGGAGGTGAGAGGGCAAAGGGCTGAGGTAAAAGGGCTGAGGTATTTAAGAGGAGTAAAGAGAGGTGATAGTAAATGAAAATGTCTGAAAGGGGCAGAGGGAAGAGATAAAAGTTAAGACAGAGGAGAGAGGGAGGGAGGGAAGACATTAAGTGAGCTGGGGCAGATGGATGGGTGAAAAAGAGCAATAGGAAAACTATTCAATGAAGGGGGTAGACAGAAGGCATTAGGAGGAGGAAGGGAAGGAAGATATTGGTGAGAGGTAAAGAAGAAGAGACAGTAGATGAGAAATGAGGAGAAAGGGGAATAGGAAGGAGATAATGAGAGGTAAAAGACAGACAACATTGAATGAGGTAGAGACAAAAGGAGGGGTGAAAGGGCAAAAAGATTTTTGATGAGAGAGTTAAAGAGAGAAAACAGGGGAGAGGGGAGATAATAAATACTCACATTGAATTGAATAAAACATACAGAACTAACAAAATCACAGGGATGAAAACTGCTGCCTCTATATAGTGTCCGATTTTGATTAATATTTTCAGGAATGATGGTATTTTCGCTTAAAGTTAAAAAGAAAGAAACAGTCATTTACAGGCAGTCAGAAGATGCAAATCTTTCAAAACAAAAAAGATATGTGCAAACATAACAGTTGTGGGAAAACTTTTTTACTCATTTCCCCTTTCATGTTACTTACTAACATGATTTTGCAAATAGAATAACATGTTTATTTCTGATTACTGGTCACCCCGGCCATCAGGGCTGCTATCAGGGGCTACAGACAGTACACACTTATTGGCCCCAACCAAGGAGGGAGCCTAACTCCCCATAGTGCAGGGGAGCCTGTGTCAAAAAAGGGCCCCTAGCAGCTAGACTGCTGTATCTTTTTGGGGTGATGAAGAACTTGAGAGCACAGCAGGAGCACTGTCCTCCACCACCATGATGGAGCTGTATCACGGTCTCCTCCCTTTAACCAGATACCTCAGTGCAACCTGGAAGTATTGGATAACAGGCCATGAAACTGATTCACCATGGTGCTACATGACATGGAGTGAAGGACAGAGCAAATTCAGTGCACTCAAGTTCCATGGTCTCTACAGAAAACAGAAAGATAGAGGGGCTCAGGCAATGTATGTGGGGGATCTGTGACTAACAGTGGAATCATGCTGGGGGTGGGTCAGGCAATGTATGTGGGGACTGTGAGTACCAATGGAACCAGACAGGGGGCCACAGTGTATGTAGGGATCTTAGACTACTAGATGAACCATACTCCCAGTATGTAGGGATTTGAGACTACGAGCAGAACATGGCTGGGTGTCAGACAGTGTATATGTGGAACTGAGACTACCAGCTGACAGAGGAACAAAGTGTCACACACTGTGTGGGGTGGTTGAGGCAGAGTGCAGAGCAGGGGTGCAGCAGAATGTTAGTTAAATGCCAGGCATGGGGTGGCTTTGTTGTTATGTTTGTACTGAGCCTCAAGATTAGAGTGACCAGACCTCACCTTTAACCAGGGACACATATGAAAAATGCATACTGCATGGCTGCTTTAATTTCACTGCAGTCTTGGAATATGCTGCCTATTTCCTATGTGTCCCTGGTCTGGTCAGCCTACTCAAGATTTTGGAATGTCAGCCCTGCGTGCTAGATGTGAAAACAATGCCTGAGAGCAAATTTAAGTGGTGGTTCTATTCACAATAAATTACTTCTGCTTCTGGGAACACACTGAAATCAGATTTCCATTGATTATTTTTTTTCTGCAGTGGGCATGGAGAAATGTACTATTACATATTATTAATCACTTGAATACTAAATAAGTGCCTATCATACATATTCACTATGCATAGGAGACCTCTCTAACATTCATGGCGTTAAATAGGAGATTTCTGTACACGTGTTTGTGTGCAGTGCAGAGAGGATTGAAGAGTCTCATTGTGTTTCACAGGACTCCTCAGTAAATACCAGCCATAGGGTCTTATGTATAAAGGCAAAGCAATCAATTATGGAGGCAATCCATCTTTTATGTAGGGGACAAATAAAAATATTCCTTTAATCAAAATGGGCCTTTTAACACCTTGAATGCTGAAGAGGTCTGGAAGCTTATTGGTAAGTTTAGTAATTTTTATTTGTCCCCTATAATGTGGATGGTTTGCATCAAAAATGCCCCAGTTTGCCTTCATACATAAGGTGCATAGCGTTTAACATAATAAATTACTGCTCCTAATGTGTTATACAGAGACTGATTATAATATAAATATTTCACTTATGTCATATGGGGAACACAGGAACCATAGGGGTGTAATGTCCCCTCCTCCACAGGGCAGGACACTTATTAAATGAAGGACAGAGACTCCCTTCTTTACCTCCCACTTTATCCCCAAACTTCAGTTTCATGTGAACTGCAAAACAGCAGGCTGGCACTGTTCTCTCTTTTTAGTCTTCTTTTTATTTTTAATTTGCTATGAGGCTGTATAATCCCCTATTAGGTGGGCTCCCATTAACTGGCGTCTATGGAGTTGGTTTGCCCAGGTCACAGGTATATTCCTGGACCATTTCCTTGTGGAGGATGACTTTATTACAAGTCTATACCTCATTAGTGAACTTCTGAGGTTCTGAATTGATATAATGGGAGTGGAAGATGGAAGACTGGAAAGTTAACTCTTTCAGTGCTGTGGTCCTTACTACTATGTCCCAGCTTTTACTTGGCACCCACTAAAGAGTGGTGTTTATGCCTTATAGAACTCGATCCTTCTCTGTTTTGTGCCTACTATGATTATAAAGGTGGCTGCCTTCAGTAGTTTGGGTTTCTTAACCCCTTATGTAATGTATGCTGCTTAAACCTCAGTTTACAGACTCTCTACTTTCCTTTGCAGTTATCCTTATTCTATTCTTATTTTCTTTTACATCACTATGTATTTTAGCTTTATTTCTATTCCTAATTCATTTTTCTGTTTTTGTTCCATAGGAGTGCATGGTGAATCTTTACAGGGACATATCTCTGCACTCGTGTCACCTACAAGGGTCAGAGTATGCTCAAAATGAGTCACTGGTCATGCTCTATTGCATGGTCAGCATGGGGACAGTGTTCAGACTACTGCATTTTGCATTTTTAAAATGGCTGGTGGGCCACTGTTTACTTGGTTTATGCAATGGAAAACTATACTATTCACAATCCCCTTTATTCCCGGGTTTTCTGCTTAGCACAAGGATTTGGCAGCCATCTTACTACTCCCATTGCATAGGCTAGGCTTTCTTCTCTATCACTCCAGTTTATCCCTTTGCAGTCAGAAAATCACATTTTGAGGTATTTATGTGTATTTTCTCTTACTTTCCTAATTCTCTGGACTACCAGTGGTGTGCCTGTCAGGAAGGATGTGTCTCCTCAGTCCTTCAGCCTTCCTGTTGATCAGTATATGTATCTCCTCAGTCCTTCAGTTTTCCTACTATTCTGGCCTTTTTACCAGATGGTGTCAACAAGGGTCTCAGTCTGAGTTCTATTAAGGTTCAGATCACTGCCCTCTCTTCTTTTTCAGAAGCGGATTGTCTTTCTCTCTCTGATGCCAAAGACTTTATTCAGGGAATGACCCACTCCTACCTAACCTTCATGGATCCTTCTCCTCTATGGGACCTGAAACTGGTATTAGGAGTTCACCAGATGCCTCCTTCTAAGCCTCTTTAATCTTTTTTTTGCATCTTATGACACTTAAGATGGCCTTTCTTTTGGAAGAGTGCCCGAACTGCAAGCTCTGTCATGTACATCCCCCTTCCTGTTTTTTCTCCAGGACAAAGCAATTATTCGTATTCTCAGAGGTTTTTTTTGCCCAAGGTTGTTTTGCCCTGATCCGTCTACTAAGTAGAAGAAAGAGTTATGTCTGCTTGATGCGGTACGTTGCCTAATGTACTATGTTCATCGCATGGAGCCTTTCAAGAAAACATACTCTCTGTCATTCCTGAGGGTTCCAAAGCAGGCCAGGCTTCCTCCAGTAACCATTGCTTCTTGGATCAAGGGCACTATCTGACAGGTGTCTCTGCTCAGGAGAAAACATGCTCCTTTCCAAGTCCTGGCACACTACACCAAATCTGTGAGTGCCTCTTGGGCCTACAAGAATGAGGCCTGTGCTGAATAGCTGTGTAGGGTGGTGACCTGATTGTGTTTACATATCGTCAACAAACATTAAGGTGTGCAAGTCTGTAGTGTTGAGCGAGCATGCTCGGCCGATGCTCGGATCGGCTCGAGCATCGCTCTGCTCGGCACATGGCGGTACTCGTACGAGTACCGCCATGTGCTCGCCCGCCATGTTCGGGTGGCAGGGATCTGTGCCGAAGGAGGCACAGATCTTACAGACGCTCCGCTGGACCACCAGGGACTGGAGGTAGGGGGAATTGCGGAGATGAAGGGGGCATTGCGGAGATGAAGGGGGACATTTTGGAGATGAAGGGGGACATTGTGGAAGGGGGACATTGTGGAAGGGGGGCATTGCGGAGATGAAGGGGGCATTGTGGAGATGAAGGGGGACATTGTGGAAGGGGGACATTGTGGAAGGGGGGCATTGCGGAGATGAAGGGGGCATTGCGGAGATGAAGGGGGACATTGTGGAAGGGGGACATTGTGGAAGAGGGGCATTGTGGAGATGAAGGGGGGCATTGACCAGGCACCCTCCCCTCATCAGAGCAGGGGGTGCCTGGTGTAATGCTCGTGTCGCCCCATTGAATTCAATGGGGCTCGGGTGCTCGGCCGAGCACTCGAGCCTCCGGCGGTGCTCGGTCAGAGCACCCGAGCACCCGAGCATCGGGGTGCTCGCTCAACACTACAAGTCTGGTGTCTGTTGACACCTGAAGTTTATATGGTACCAGTTAGACCTGTGGAATACCATTCTCCAGTGGAGGTTTTTTCCTCTTTGCCCTGCCAGGAATCATGTTGGATGCTTTGTTATATCCCTATGGTTTATGTGTTCCACATTGGACTAAGAGAACAAAAAAGGATTTTAGTGGATCTTTTTCTCTTAGTCCATACAGTATACAGGACTTCTTCCTGGTTCCATGGTTTAAGTCCCTGAACAGAGGGATCATCTTGGGGTCTTTGTTCAAGGAGATTCCCTTCTTTTTTCTTCTATTTGTTTTCTTTCTGCTACTTTGTTAGATGTGAAATTGAGGGGCAGGGTAAAGGAGTAGGGAAAGAAAGGGATCTCTGCATCAAAGGCCCTGGAGTGCCTCTTCCCTCTGGAGGAAAGAACTTTGTCCATCTCATAGATTTTGTGTTCTGTATGGACTAAGAGAAAAGGATTTAATGGCAGGTTCACTAAAAACCCGTGGTGTTTAATGGCAGGGGAGAGTATTGTATTGTATTGAAAATCATTAATTATAAAAATAGAATACCTTTACGACGCACTTTAATCTTCGGGACTCGTTTACCAACAAATTCAGAAATGAGTTTCATTGCCTCCGCATGTTTGAGGTTAAGATCAAAAAAATAATTCCTTTCAGATTTTATTTCACGGTAAAACATCTCATTTGCTCTGAATTCTGGGTCTAGACAAGAGATAGACAATTAGGTATATTCCACAAACAACAGCAGCATTACACATAGGGATAATGCACTACAAAAATAAGAGCATTTCGTGTGCAAACCAACTGTACTGTAGGGTTAAAATACAAATTCCAATGGATTTAAATGGGGCTTTTAACTCTATGGAGGAGATTCACTAAGCGGTGATAAAGAGGTGATAAAGCAGAGATGACTTCTCCAGTGTATTACTTCTCCAGTTCCTATGTTATTCTATGGAGCCTATGCACTAAGATTTCTTCATCTTTGGAGAACTTAGTGAATAGGCTCCATAGAATAACATAGGAAGTGGAAGTGATAAACTGGAGAAGTCATCTCCGCTTTATCACCTCTTTATCACTGCTTAGTGAATCTCCCCTATGAATGTTAGAGAGGTCTCCAATGCATTGGGAAATTCCATTTAAATTAGTTGGAAGTTTATGAATGTTTACTTGTTCCCTATGGTGCATTTGTTTCATTCAGATTTGCTCCATTTTACCTTAGTAAATCATCCTCACTGTGCACCCTGCTCTCACTTTCACCCCTGTCATCTCCTTCACATTCACACTTTTGGTCTGTCAATCTTTCATTCTGTTTCTCTGTTGTCCATGTTTGAGTGACAGAGGGGAGCCCATACCACTGCAAAGCAATGCATTGCTTACCCCTCTGGCACTCAAAAGGTTAAATGAAATATGTCCAACATTTTGTTTGGGGCGGAGTTATTCAACAGTATTGAAACTCTTATACTCCTCAAGCCCCAGCTCTGTGTCAGGGCTATGCAAGCCTCCACTGAACATCTGGCCCATGTTTTAACACTTGCAGCACCAAGCCCAGGAAATGAGGGACAAACTTTGTGAGGTACACCTTAAAAAGATCATGCAATACATGTGTGTGTGTGTGTGTGTGTGTGTAGATGATTATCATATTCTATGGAGATTTGTCAGTGTCTCACCTCTCTCACAGGGTGCAGCAGAATAACAGATTTAGACACTGTTAATGTAAAAAACTGTAATAACTTTGAAAATACATATTTACCAGCAGCAGGAGTGCTGTTGTTTCACAAATATAACTAATGGAGGCAGATCCCCAGGGAAGGGAATCAGGCTGATAAGCACTTAACTGCCCTCTTAAAGGTGAATTATGCAGGTACAGGAGTCACCCCGAGACCCATTTCTGCTACAACATGAGTAACTAGAGCCATGTCTATCTGAGGTGACGTACTGTCTGATGCCATTAGGGCATCTAGGGCTCAAACCCCTCAGGCTTTAAAGCATCACCCCAAAGCCCATACAGATGTGACAGAACAAGAAGTCTGCTCAGGAACAAAATGCTGACAAGCCCACCTCTGCATGACTTGGAATCGTGGTCCGTCTTTACCCACAGGGGGCTGATTCAGTCTTTTTCAAGACACATGGAAATCTTCTGTGACAGACCAGAGAGCTTTGAAGGTTGTTTTGGAAGGGTACCACAAAGATCCCAAGACCCTTCCACCTCACTGTTTATTTTTGATTTAGGCATGTCTTTTTATAGACATAGAATTCTCCCTGTTGGAAAAACAGGTGCTAGACCTGTTCCAGCTCATGAATGTTTCACTGGATTTTATTCCAATTTTTTTTGTGGCTCCCAAAAGGATGATGGCTGCCATCCTATTCTGGACTTGAAGTGTCTCAACCAGTATGTGCTAGCTCTGTGCTTCAAGATGGAATATTTGCGATTTTTTATCTCTACCATGTGTCCGTGATAACATTTTGCTTCTCTGGATCTCCAGGAAGCCTATCTGCAAATCCTGATTCATCCAGACCATCTGTGCTTTCTACTCTTTGACAATACCAGTTCACCGCTTTCCCCTTCGGGCTACCTCCAAGGTTCTTTACAAAGTTCATGGCTACTTTGGTAGCCCAGTTCCATGCTCAAGGTATATCCTTGACCCCTTACTTAGACAAGCTTTGACTCAAGGCTCAATGGCAGATACAAGGGCTACATTTAAGAGAAGATTATATGCATGTCAAACAGAAGGGAACATATAGCATACCTACCAACATTTCAAATGGCCAAAGAGGTACACTTGTTTTAGGGGGTGTTGCTGGGGGCATGGTGGTGGGCAGGACATTACCAATAATGTTTAGGTTATTTCATGAACTACTCAAAGAGGGACTGTCCCTCCTAAAGAGGGACACTTGGGAGGTATGATATAGGGTTATGCTGTGTATTAGCAGGTAAAACAGTAAGTTCTGATAAACAGATTAATACCCATTTAGATTGGGAAGGCTAATATAATTCTCAGATTCTTGTTTATTAAGTGGCATAGCTTGAACCTCATGGACATTCTGAGGCAAATCTATTGCACTACAGGGGAGAACTAAAATTCACTTTCATTTAAATGGTGATTTTAAGCCCTTCAGTTGCTTCACAATATGTTTGAGACCTTTCTAGCATTCAAGGGGTTAAAATCCCCATTTAAATCAATTGGAGTTTTTTTAACTTTTTAGTTCTTCCCTGTAATGAAACTGGTTTGCCACATAATTCCTTCACTTTTCTTTTGAACATATGACCTTAGAGTGCTACATCTACCACTCCACAGGGAAGTGAAGGACAGACACAGACAGATAGACAGACCCATGAAAATATACACAGAAGCTTATTCTCTCTCATTCCCCCGCCACAGACATCTCTCTCACTCTCTCCTTGTCACTCTGTCTCTGAACATACCTCCTGGATCTTGCAGGGGATATGGAGTCACCTCTTTCTTCTCCTCCTCCTTCTTCTCCTTCTCCTTCTTCCTCTTTTTCTTTGATGTTCTGGTTTCTGTCAATGAAGGTTCAAGGGAATAAAGGACAGTGAATGAGTCTACAGTGTCTGCTCATATCTGAATATATTTCATATTTCATCACTTTTTCAACAAACAATTTCACCACACAATACATTGGGTTGTTTCATTTTAAATACCATGGATTCCAGCTTGTATCTATAATCCTAAACTTAGATGTTTAATACAGGAGTAAACTATCCAGTGTGGACACAATTAGGCTGTTTGGCTAATGCTGTTAATGAACTGAGATTGTGATTATATATATATATATATATATATATATATATCACTTCTGATAATCAAAATGTTTTATGATAATGTGAACCCGTAAGTACTGGCAAAAGCAGGAATAGCGGCCTCCTCAGGTCATATATAAGACTAGATTTTGGGGTACAGAAAACAAATGGGGTAATTGACAGAGGCTAGCGTGGAGTACAAGGTATTTAAGTGTGTATAATCCCAGATGACTTTTAGGTCTGACTGCTGGTTTAAGTTGTCTCCTCTTGCACGTTCATCACTATTACTCCCACTCAGACATACACATACACACACATAGAAGCAGACACAGACATACACACTCTTATGTCCAAGACATACACACATTCTCTCTCTATCCCACAAATATGACTGTATTTTTCACCAACACATTTTCTTATTCTCACAGTATCACTTCCTCTCTCACTGGCACACTAACATTTATTTGTCATTGCGGCATAGAAAAGGGGCAATATTTTAGTTGTACCCCCACTGGAACATTCTAAAATAAAGAGAAGAGTGAATGATTTACAGGATGTATCTGCTCAAATTAACACACAGTTCTTATCCAGAAGTCTCTCTTGTACTCTCCTATTGCCTTTGCTTCCTCCAGGATGGGTCTTGTTTAACCTCTTAAGGACAGAAGACGGTCCTAACTATCAGTGGTGTTTGTGCTTTAAATACCCGTTGTGGTCTTGGCACATCATGGGTTTTGTGTTCACAGGGCTCCTGGGTAAAGACGTAATCACAAAGGATTGGTCAGTTCCAGCCTCACATTTGGTGAGCCGGCTCACTGAAGGATGTCTAAGCAGTCCTTAAGGGTGATTCAACCCCAGGACATCTGGAAGTTAAGGGGTTAAATCAAAAGTGAATGTATTCATGATTTAAATAAGTAGCTAGTCAATTGAATAATAGTTTTCTATATTTTCTTAATAAAAATGAATTCCTGTTAATTGAGTTGTTGATCCTGGAACTGAATCAGGGTTTTACCACATCACATCCAGCTCTTAACCCCTTCAATACTAGAGGGTCTCCATTGTATTAAGAAGAAATGCACAGGGGACTTCACTAGCATTCAAGGAGTTAAATAATGGTGGGTTATTTACACATATACATAGATTTACCAATAAAATAAATGATTAGCCACTATGTCCAGAAGCAGTTGTCTGGCACACCAACCCTGTGTGTGTATGTATATGTGTGTGTGTGTGTGTGTGTGTGTGTGTGTGTGTGTGTGTGTGTATGTATATGTGTGTGTGTGTGTGTGTGTGTATATGTATGTGTGTGTGTGTGTATATGTGTGTGTTTGTGTATATGTATATGTATATGTGTGTGTGTGTGTATGTATTTATGTGTATGTGTATGATAGATATATATATATATATATATATATATATATATATATATATATATATATATATATATACACACATTGATATAGATAGATAGATAGATAGATAGATAGATAGATAGATAGATAGATCGATAGATAGATAGATAGATATACTAGCAATGTGGGATGGATATATAGGGAATTAATGCACACACACAGATGCAAGACAAACACACACAGAGACACACACGCAAATGCATGTGAGGAACACACAGGCACACACACAGAAGTGAGTCATAAGGGGGTGACTTATGTGTCATTGTAATGAGTTTGTGTTTGTATTTATGCCTCCACTGTGGCATTCATTCAAGTAGTTGAAATGCCTGTGGTAATTGCACATACTATGGTAGAAGGTGGATCGTGCTGGCTCCCAGGGTGTGAGTGAGTGTGAGTGCGAGAGTGAGTGATTGCGTGTGAGTGATTGCATGTGAGTGATTGCGTGAGTGTGTGTAATTGAGTGTGAGAGTGTGTGAGTGAGAAGGTGTATGTGAGAGTGAGAGAGTGTGAGAGAGAGTGAGTGAGAGTGTGTGTGACAGAGTGAGAGTGAGTGTGATAGAGTGAGAGTGAGTTTGTGACTGAGAGTGTGAGTGAGTGAATGAGAGAGTGTGAGTGAGTGAATGAGAGAGTGTGAGTGAGAGAGTGTGAGTGTATGTGATTGAGTGTGTGTGTGATTGAGTGTATGTGAAGAGTGTGAGCGTGTGAATTATTGTGAGTGTGTATGATTGAGTATGTGTGAGAGTATGAGTGAGAGTGTGAGTGTGTGTGTTTTTTTTGTCTGATGTGTGTGTCTGTGGTGTAGGAGCGAGTGGCAGCCATTTTGTTTTTTCAGTTACTTGGATAGTGGTGGGCGGGATGGATAGTGGGGGCAGGCCAACTCCCTGCATGATTAAAATCACTCCCCCATTGAATCACCCAGTGGGAGCAGTAACTTCTTTGCTTTCCAATGCTTTGTGTACCCCCTGGCACTCAAAGGGTTAAGTTGAGGTAACATAGCAATATAACCCACAGTGGGTCTTCAGTTGAGGCAGCGTAGAAATATGCTGAGGGAACAAATAGAAAGTGGTGTTTGAGGCTTGCCCTCTGTAACATACAGCAAAGCATCTCTCTCCCTTTAAGGAGAAAGGGCGGGAATCAGGAAGTGGAGGAGTGACAGTTGAAAACAGACAGTTAGTGAGGATGACTGAAGAGATGAAAAGAGTTAAAGAAAAGAGTTGTTATTAAAGGGATAGTAATACTTAAGTATTACTAATCCCTATAGCAAAGTACTACTAAAAAAAACATATTGCCCCCAGTGTCATCTTTCAAACCTTTATGATTTGAGAGATAAACGCTTCTAAAGTTGCCCTCTCCCTCCCCCTTCCCCATAGTCAGCATGCTAGCTGAGTGAAGGGAAGAAAGTTACACGACTTTCAGGCGGCTCTCCAGCAGAGCCGGATCGCGTTCCTAAAACGGAAAACTGTCACTGAAATGGTCTTCTACGTGTGCTTGGTTTGCAAGCACACGTAGAAGACCATTTTAGTGAAAGTTTTTTTTTTAAGTAACGCGATCGCGGCTCTGCTGCAGAGCCTCCTGATGATCTATGACCGGATTTCCCTTCAGTCAGCTAGCATGCTGACTGCGGGGAAGGGTGAGGGAGAGGGCAACTTTAAAAGCCATCATCTCTCAAACCATAAAGGTTTGAGAGATGACACTGGGGGCAATACGTTTTTTTTTTTAGTAGTACTTTCCTATAGGGATTAGAAATACTTAAGTATTACTATCACTTTAAGTTTATCCCTGAGTTTGTATTTTATGGAAACATTACACCCTCGTACTGACACAGAGTGCATGGAGGGTTACAATTATCTGTGGGAGGTGAAATAATGTGTTTGTGGGGTCATGATGCTGAGTGAGAGTGTGAGTGGACCAGGAGAAGTTATCGATATCCCCTACTTCAGAAACGAGTGGCAGCTATATTTTTTTTTGTCAGTTGGATAGTGGTGGGCGGGCCAACTCCCTGTATGATAAACATGCCCCCATTGAATCACCCAATGGGAGCAGTAAAGTCCCCATTGAATCACCCAATAGGAGTTGTGTCTCCTAATGAGACATATATTATGTAATGAGGCATTCTGTTCAATGTGTGTTTGTTTTCTGAGGAGACATAAATTATGTTCTGTTTGTGAGGTACCATAAATTATGCAATGAGGCTTATTGTTTTATATATATACTAGTTGAACAGCCCGTTACACGGGCCACAGTGCCACTGTCACCCGGTCGCGGGGCAGTCATGCGCAGTGGTGACTGCCCTCGCCGCGGCTGATACAGTACGTTACACATGAATTAGCAAATTATTATTATATATATATATATATATATACATATATATATATATATATGTGTGTGTGTGTATTTATGTGTGTGTGTGTATATGTATAGACAGGTAGGAAATGAACCGTAACTCTCAGGACTTAATAAAAATAATAAAGAGTTTTATTAGATCAGCTTTTCGATTATTTCATATAATCTTCCTCGGGATATCCATATAGTGCAACAGTGCTCCCTTAAATACCCTCTGTGTTCAAAAAAGGCACCAGATCCGGCTTCTCCAGCACCCTTATGATGTCAAAATGACCTGACCAATCAAACATTAAAATCCAGACTACTGTAAAAAGCAGAGATTCAGTATCAGTGAATACATCAGATATTATATATGTATATAGCAACATAGCTATATAAATACAACTGCACATAAGAGTCACTCGGATCAAAAAAAGGAGGTCATTGATAAAGGAGAAGGACAAATATCATGTATATAGTCTGCTCATAAAATATGATCAAGATTATGCCAATCATAGCTCTGCAATGTGAACACCAGTTAGCCGGCGCATCGCAGAGCACAGTGCACAAAGTCCCATTCATATCACAGGACAAAGTATTACAGGTTAGTTGATGGAAATCATTAAACAACTGACTGGAACCCAAAGATGAGACTATATTGAGGGTAACAGCAGTGATCCCCATTAGGGTAGTGCTGTGCAAGCCAGCATACTATACAGAAGACCACCCCCGGAGGTAAGAAATTGTCATGTTGATGTTATTCTCAGATTGTGAGGAGTTCCACATCTCTCTGTATTCAGAGTACCCAAGTTAGCAAAAAAATTAACAGGCAACCAGTCAATATAATCAATGTGCATTGTGTCTGTAAAGTGGAAATAGTGCTCGGTTAAGGAAATGTTCACCGTAGCTCCGCTGTGCAGGTGTTGACCTGTCTGCATATCGCAGAGCACAGCGGACACCAGCAAAACTAAACCAGATGTCATGAGGGTGCTGAATCGAGAACATTGATTATGTTGACTGGTTGCTTGTTAATTTTTTGCTAACTTGGGAGTCTGAGTAGAGAAATGTGGAAGTCCTCAAAATCTGAGAACAACATTGAGATGACATTGGCTTATCCTCCAGGGGCAGTCTTCTGTGCAGTGTGCTGGCTTGCACTCCGGCACATTGCACAGCAGTACCCTAATGGGGATCTCTACTGTTAGCCTCGATATACTCACATGTTTGGGTTCCAATCAATTGTTTAATGACTTCTATCAGCTAACCTGTAATACGTTGTCCTGTGAAATGACTGGGGCTTGCATTGTGCTCTGCAATCTGCTGGAGGTTGCATCACAGAGCTATGATTGGCATCATCTTGATCATATATTTTGAGCAGACTACAGATATATTTCTCCTTCTCCTTTATCAATGACCTCCTGTTTTTGATCTGAGTGACTCTGTGTAGTTGTATTTATCTAGCTATGTTATTACATATGATTTCTGATGTATTCACTGATACTGAATCTCTGCTTGTTACAGTAGCCTGGATTGTAATGTTTTGATTGGGCAGGTCATTATGAAATCACAAGGTTGGTGACTTTTTTGCACACAAATAGTATTTAGGGGAGCTCTGTGCCCTACATGGTTATCTTGAGGAAGATTATGTGAAATAATCGAAACGTTGATTTAATACAATGCTTTATCATTAAGACTAGTGTTGAGCGAGCACCCCGATGCTCGGGTGCTCGGGTGCTCTGACCGAGCACCCCCTGAGGCTCGAGTGCTCGGCCGAGCACCCGAGCCCCATTGAATCCAATGGGGCGACACGAACATTATACCAGGCACCCCCTGCTCTGATGAGGGGAGGGTGCCTGGTCAATGCCCCCCTTCATCTCCGCTATGCCCCCTTCATCTCCAAATGCCCCCTTCATCTCCGCAATGTCCCCCTTCATCTCCGCTATGCCCCCTTCATCTCCGCTATGCCCCTCTTCAACAATGTCCCCCTTCATCTCCGCTATGCCCCTCTTCCACAATGTGCCCCTTCATCTCCGCTATGCCCCTCTTCCACAATGTCCCCCTTCATCTCCTCTATGGCATAGAGGAGATGAAGGGGGACATTGTGGAAGAGGGGCATAGCGGAGATGAAGGGGCACATTGTGGAAGAGGGGCATAGCGGAGATGAAGGGGGACATTGTGGAAGACGGGCATAGCGGAGATGAAGGGGGACATTGTGGAAGAGGGGCATAGAGTCTATGCCCCTCTTCCACAATGTCCCCCTTCATCTCCGCAATGCCCCCTTCATCTCCGCAATGCCCCCGTACCTCCAGTCCCTGGTGGTCCAGCGGAGCGTCTTCGGATCTGTGCCTCTTCCGGCACAGATCCCCGCCACCCGAACATGGCGGGCGAGCACATGGCGGTACTCGACGAGTACCGCCATGTGCCGAGCAGAGCGATGCTCGAGCCGATCCGAGCATCGGCCGAGCACGCTCGCTCAACACTAATTAAGACCTGAGAGTTCCTGTTCATTTCCTATCTGTCTATTGGCCTTTGGATGTAGCACACAGGCAATTGTCCCTCGAAAGTGTGAGTGCCTTTTTTCCGGGATATATATATGTATGTATGTGTGTGTATATATATATATATATATATATATATATATATATGTAAGTGTGCAATCTGGTCAGCAGTGGGCCTGAAGCCACAATAAAGAGCTAGGCTCAGCCTTCTCCTTCCTCTCTGAAGAGGAGTGGGATCTTCCTCCCCCTGGTGGGAGGAAAATAAAGGGCAAATTGAGTAGGGGAAGGTAAGAAAGGGGGAGGAGTTGTGGATATACCTATTGCTGTTTGAGTGAGATTCATCAGTATTTACCTTTTTGACTTTCAAGTCCACCAAGCTGTTGATTAGCGCTTCTAAAAATCGGCCTCAGGAGAGGTGAATCTTTGGCAACTGTTGTGCCCACAGCAGGAGAGGGTGGAATCTCCGTTTCTGGAAAAAAACGTGTTAATCAGGATGTAACAAAGACACTTCTGGGTCCCTAATGGTTCACCCTTGGGATTGTCTATCATTCTCCTACCCACCCACCCTGTGTATGTATTATATATATATTTTTATTATCCTATATAATAATTCGCTAAAACGTGTGTAACAATGAAGTCATGTGCAGTAGAGACTGCCTGCGCCGCGGCTGACACAGAGCTGGACACTCCTTTGGAGCGTATGACTGCCCCGCGACCTGCTGGCAGTGGCACTGTGGCCCGTGTAACGGGCTCTTCAACTAGTTTTATATATATTTTATTTTATATAGATATATATTTTTTTCTCGAAATGTGTGTGTCAGAAGCTGTCATGCGCAGTAGAGACAGCTGCGCGCACTGCAGTCATGCGCACTACAGATTGCCTGTGTCGTGGCTGATAACGGAGCAGGGATCCAAATTCAGTACGTAGTCGTCTCTGCGCACTGAAGGTGAGCAGAGAGGACTATGGTCTGAATTCAGAGCTACCCGCTCCGTATCAGCCACTGCACGGGCAGTCTATACTGTGCATGACTGAACTGTGGCCGTTGCTGGGTGGCACTGTGGCCTGTGTACACGGGCTCTTCAACTATTATATATATAAATTAATGTTTATGTGTGTGTGTGTGTGTGTATATATATATATATATATATATATATATATATAAAAGAATAAGCCTCATTGCATAATTTATGGTACCTCACATACAGAACATAATTTATGTCTCCTCAGAAAACAAACACACATTGAACAGAATGCCTCATTACATAATTTATGTCTCATTAGGAGACACAACTCCCATTGGGTGATTCAATGGGGACTTTACTTCTCCCATTGGGTGATTCAATTGGGGCATGTTTATCATACAGGGAGTTGGCCCGCCCACCACTATCCAACTGACAAAAAAAATATAGCTGCCACTCGCTCCTGAAGTAGGAGATATCAGTAACTTCTTCTGGTCCACTCACAATCTCACTCAGGATCATGACCCCACAAACACACTGTTTCACCTCCCACAGATAATTGTAACCCTCCATACACTCTGTTTCAGTACGAGGGTGTAATGTTTCCATAAAATACAAACACTCAGGGATAAACTTAATAGCAACTCTTTTATTTAAATCTTTTCATGTCTTCAGTCAACATCACTAACTGTCTGTTTTCAACTGTCATTCCTCCACTTCCTGATTCCCGCCCTTTCTCCTTAAAGGGAGAGAGATGCTTTGCTGTATGTTACAGAGGGCATGCCTCAAACACCACTTTCTATTTGTTCCCTCAGCATATTGCTATGCTGCCTCAACTGAAGAGCCACCGTGTGTTATATTCTTATGTTATCTCTACTTAACCCTTTGAGTGCCAGAGGGGTACGCAACGCATTGCAAAGCAATGTGTTGCATACCCCTCTGGCACTCTAAGGGTTAAATAAGGAGAAGTTACTGCTCCCACTGGGTGATTCAGTGGGGAGTGATTTAAATCATGACAGGAGTTGGCCTGCCCCCACTATCCAGCCTGCCCACCACTATCCAAGTAACTGAAAAAACAAAATGGCTGCCACTCGCTCCTACACCACAGACACAAACACATCAGACACACACACACTCACACACACTCATACTCAATCACACACTCTCACACAAACTCAATCATACACACTCAATCATACACACAATAATTCACACACTCTCAGCACTTAACACCCTCTTACCCCATTGTATGTCTCCCTTTATCCATTTAGACTGTAAGCTCCTTGGGGCAGGGACCTCTCTCCCATTGTTTCTATGAATGTCGCACTTATTTCATCCCCTCTTATTTATTGTAACATATGTCTATTGTAAGGCGCTGCGTACACTGTGTGGCGCCATATAAATAAAAATACATACATACATACATACATACACTCACACTCTCTCACTCACTCTCATACACCCTCTCACTCACACTCTCTCACAATTACACATTCACACTCAATCACACACATTAACACACTCACGCAATCACTCACACGCAATCACTCACACGCAATCACTCACTCTTGCACTCACATGCACTCATTCACACTCACTCACACCCTGGGAGTCAGCACGATCCACCTTCCACCATAGTCTCACTCACACTCACTCACACCTCGGGAGCCAGCATGATCCACCTTCTACCATAGTATGTGCAATTACCACATGCATTTCAACTACATGAATGAATGCCACTCACTCACACACACTCACTCACACCCCGGGAGCTAGCACAATCCACCTTCCACCATAGTATGTGCAATTACCACATGCATTTCAACTATATGAATGAATGCAACAGTGAAGGCATAAGTACAAACACAAACTCATTACAATGACACATAAGTCACCCCCTTATGACTCACTTCTGTGTGTGTGTGTGTCTCTCTGTGTGCCTCTGTGTTCCTCACTGTGTGTGTTGCATGTCTGTATCACACTATGTGTCTCTATGTTGTGCATTGCATGTATGACTGTGTCGCTCTTTATGGATCTCAGTGCATGCGTGTGCATTTGCGTGTGTGTCTCTGTGTGTGTGTGTCTTCCATCCGTATGTGTGCATTAATTCCCTATATATCCTGACGGGCAGCGCCGTCCCACATTGCTAGTATATATATATATATATATATATATATATATATATATATATGTGTATGTATGTGTGTGTGAATATATGTATACTTTTAGTAAGCAAAAAAATGAGGTTTTATTGGTCAACATTTCAGTCCTCACAGGGACCTTTCAAATGGCTGAGTATAGATAGTCAATGAGCACCAGAATGGAGCCCACAAAAGCAAATGACATCATATTCATGCAGTTTACCACTGACTGCACGATCTGACATCACCCCTGGGTGAACAGAATATACATACATAATATCTGGGGAAACAATACAGAAAACTATTAAACAAAATAAAATATAAAGAAAATTACCATATTGAAGGAGCATGTTGGCTAATGGAGTATTTACCTTTTTGTCTTTCATTTCCACTGCTCTGTTGATCAGCATTTGAGAAAATCTGCTTCAGGAGCAGTGAATTCATGGCAACTCTTGTGTCCGCAGCAAGAGTGGGTGGAATCTCCATTTCTGGAAAAAATAAGTGTTAATCAGGATGCACAGAGGACACTTCTGGGTCCCTAGTGGTTTACTGGAAAACAAGAACACAGGCGCAAACCATCTAAGAGTAGTCTATATGTGGAGATGGTAGAAATATATAATCATGAATCTACTTACAAGACAAATTCTTGTAAGTGAGTCCCATAAGGAAATCAGTGACAAACTCTTCACCAGTCTGGGGATATAACAGTATGTTCACACGCTCCTGTTTGAATGATATCGATGAGAGTTCTAAATCCAAATGTATAAATGTATCATCTGAGAGAGTATCTGTGTCTAACCCACACAAACAAACCCCCTGTGATGAAACAGACTCACCAGATAGCCGCTTATGCCATACGTTTAAAGCACGATCTGGCTAATGAAGCAGGAATCAACCAAAGTAGACAGGTGTATTGTATAAAAAGTTCAAATACTTTATTGATAATAGCCCATTAATAATAGCCCTATGCGTTTCTTGAGTGCTAGGCTCACTTTGTCAGGGGATATAAGCAACGTATACATAAGTAGGCATATTTATACTAACAATATACTGAAGAATTTGCATACGTGACTTCTCCTCGGAGCTCCCATCCCGCCAAAGCTCCGTCCAAACGAGGCCCCAAAACAGAGCTCAGATCCATGCCTCACTCTGAGTTGTTGCCTCACTCCGGATGTTGCCACGGCAACCGAGACGCTCCGAGAGAGAACAACGTGTGGCATGCGACTTCAGAACTGAAATTGATTACAGATTAAGAAAAAAGAATAAATGCATAAAACCTGAATATTCACAATAGAATACCATCCTAATCATGGTTTCAAACACATAAAGTCCAACTGGTCTCAATTTCATTTGTACTTGTATAAGATCTATATTTAAGGATTACTGTTGTAATATTCCTGTACCTATGCAAACAAACAGGATGTTCAAACATAATAATGAATGATACACATCATACCACATCATACTCACCACGCACAATATTCATATGCAAATGAATACAAGTGAATACCTTTATGCATGCGGTGTAGCATAGCGTGGAACAATGCGAGACATATACAACAGCATGGTCCTTATAAACAGCTTCATATAAACTAATCTTATAATGGAAAAAAGGGAACTGAAAAATATATTATAATAATGATACAAAATAGATCCATACATAAAATATTAATATAATATCGTGTATGCCCATCAAGGGACATACTCCCTCTATAACATATTGTATAAAAGATATATAGTATCTAAAACTTGGTATAATAAAATATGTTCATAGAAAGATCTGTATATATGGAATAATGGATGTTTTCTTCTCTTAAATGAAACTATGTAGATTTCAGAAATGGTGGTTATTCTTGGAGGAAATTACTGACCTCAAGTTCTTCGTTGAGGCCTTTTGGTGTTAATGTATCTAGAGTGTAGATCCAGTATGCCTCACGTCTACATAGGGTAGGGAATCTATAAGGGTTAGATGAAGGGATGTGTTCTATCCCTAAAACCTTAAAATTTTCTAAACCACCTTTAGCACAGGTATTAAAATGTCTCGGGACTAAATGATCCTTAGATTTTTTACTATTATGATATCTATGTTCCCGAGCCCTATCTCTCAATGCTCTTGTGGTCCTGCACACATATTAGATACCACATCCGCAGGTAAAGACATATATCACTACAGTTGTTTCACAAGTGATCATAGTCTTGATTTTGTATATGTTAGAGTTTGAATAGCTTTGTACATTCACAATTTTATTAGACAGAAACTTGCAATTAGCACATCTACTGTGAAGGCATCTAAAATTGCCCACTGGGAGATTAGAATTAAAAATTCCTTTTTGTGTGGCATTCTCATCTTTTTTGATGTTTTTAGGACGACTTTTTGCCACATATCCACCTATATTTTTTTCTTTTTTGTATGTAATTTTGGCTTTTTTCGTTAGTATACCTTGTAAAGGTGGATCTTGTTTTAAGATTTCCCAATGTTTTTGGGCAATGCTGTGTATTACACTGGATGCCTCATTATACTGTGTAATGAGCGATGGAGGTCTCCGGTTTTTACTGACCTGATTTTTCTCTTTATGAAGAATAGCTGCTCTGTCTAACTCAATTGCTCAATATTCCTTTTGGCCAATCCCATCGGCTAAGAAGAAACTGCAGTAATATACAGGACTACATAGAAAAGAGTGAAGAACTGAAACAACAGCTCCTGGAAAGGGGCCATAAAAGTTCAGTCATAGATTCTGCATATAAAAGAGCAATTGAATTAGACAGAGCAGCTATTCTTCATAAAGAGAAAAATCGGGTCAGTAAAAACCGGAGACCTCCATCGCTCATTACACAGTATAATGGGGCATCCAGTGTAATACACAGTATTGTCCAAAAACATTGGGAAATCTTAAAACAAGATCCACATTTACAAGGCATACTAATGAAAAAAGCCAAAATTACATACAAAAAAGCAAAAAGTATAGGTGGATATGTGGCAAAAAAACGTCCTAAAAACATCAAAAAAGACGAGAATGCCACACAAAAAGTTATTTTTAATTCTAATCTCCCAGTGGGCAATTTAGATGCCTTCACAGTAGATGTACAAATTGCAAGTTTCTGTCTAATAAAATTGTGAATGTACAAAGCTATTCAAACTCTAATATATACAAAATCAAGACTATGATCACTTGTGAAACAAGTTTTTTGATACATGTCATTATCTGCGGATGTGGTATCCAATATGTGTGCAGGACCACAAGAGCATTGAGAGATAGGGCTCGGGAACATAGATATCATGTTAGTAAAAAAATCTAAGGATCATTTAGTCCCGAGACATTTTAATACCTGTGCTAAAGGTGGTTTAGAAAATTTTAAGGTTTTAGGGATAGAACACATCCCTTCATCTAACCCTTATAGATTCCCTACCCTATGTAGACGTGAGGCATACTGGATCTACACTCTAGATACATTAACACCAAAAGGCCTCAACGAAGAACTTGAGGTCAGTAATTTCCTCCAAGAATAACCACCATTTCTGAAATCTACATATTTTCATTTAAGAGAAGCAAACATCCATTATTGCATATATACAGATCTTTCTATGAACATATTTCATTATACCAAGTTTTAGGTACTATATATATTTTATACAATACGTTATAGAGGGAGTATGTCCCTTGATGGGCATACACAATATTATATTAATATTTTATGTATGGATCTATTTTGTATCATTATTATAATATATTTTTCAGTTTCCTTTTTTCCATTATAAGATTAGTTTATATGAAGCTGTTTATAGGGACCATGCTGTTGTATATGTCTCGCATTGTTCCACGCTATGCTACACCGCATGCATAAAGGTATTCACTTGTATTCATTTGCATATGAATATTGTGTGTGGTGAGTATGATGTGGTATGATGTGTATCATTCATTATTATGTTTGAACATCCTGTTTGTTTGCATAGGTACAGGAATATTACAACAGTAATCCTTAAATATAGATCTTATACAAATACAAATGAAATTGAGACCAGTTGGACTTTATGTGTTTGAAACCATGATTAGGATGGTATTCTATTGTGAATATTCAGGTTTTATGCATTTATTCTTTTTTCTTAATCTGTAATCAATTTCAGTTCTGAAGTCGCATGCCACACGTTGTTCTCTCTCGGTGCGTCCGGTTGCCGTGGCAACATCCGGAGTGAGGCAACAACTCAGAGCGAGGCATGGATCTGAGCTCCGTTTTCGGGCATTGTTGTGGCGGGATGGGAGCTCCGAGGAGAAGTCAGTTATGCGAATTCATCAGTATATTGTTAGTATAAATATGCCTACTTATGTATACGTTGCTTATATCCCCTGACGAAGTGAGCCTAGCACTTACGAAACGCGTAGGGCTATTATTAATGGGCTATTATCAATAAAGTATTTGAACTTTATATACAATACACCCATGTACTTTGGTTGATTCCGGCTTCATTAGCCAGATCGGGCTTTAGACGTATGGCACAAGCGGCTATCTGGTGAGTCTGTTTCATCACAGGGGGTTTGTTTGTGTGGGTTATACACAGATACTCTCTCAGATGATACATTTATGCATTTGGATTTAGAACTCCCATCGATATCATCCAAAGAGGAGTGTGTGAACATACTGTTATATCCCCAGACTGTTGAAGATTTTGCCACTGATTTCCTTATGGGCCTCACTTACAAGAATTTGTCTTGTAAGTAGATTCATTATTATATATTTCTACCATCTCCACATATAGACTACTCTTAGATGGTTTTCCCATGTGTTCTTGTTTTCCAGTATTTACTATGTGTGCGAGGTGCGGCTAAGGACAACACACAAAAACAGCTGTCACCAAGAGAATTTCTATTGATGGACTCTAAATATTGGGTGTGATTCCTTTTGAATTTTATTGTTTTTACATATTGTAGATCAGTTGTGGTGCGCTATTTGTATATTATTTTATCTCCCTAGTGGTTTACCCATGGGTTGCCTATCATTCTCCTACCCACCCTGTGTGTATGTATATATATATATATATATATATATATCCACATACACACACACTAGTTGAAAAGCCCGTGCACATGGGCAACAGTGCTGGACGGTCGTGGTGTAGTCAAGCGCAGTAGAGACAACTTTTAGCGAATATAACATATATATATATATATATATATATATATATATATATATATATATATATTATATATATATCCCATACAATAATTCTCTAAATGTGTGTGTCAGAACCCGTCATGCACAGTAGAGATGGCTGCGTGCACTGCAGTCATGCGCACTACAGATTGCCCGTGCTGTGGCTGATATCGGAGCGGGGCTCCAAATTCAGAAGGTGCGCAGAGAGGACTATGGTCTGAATTCGGAGCGCCCCGCTCCATATCAGCCCAGGCACGGGCAGTCTATACTGTACATGGCTGCGCCACGGGCGTTGCTGTGTGGCACTGTGGCGCGTGTACATGGGCTGTTCAACCAGTATATAATAATTGAATGTTTATATATATGTGTGTGTGTGAATACATGTATACTTTTAATAGACAAAAAAATTAGGTTTTATTGGTCAACATTTCAGTCCTCACAGGGACCTTTTTCAAGACAACTAAATGGCTGAAAACCCAGAGTATTAATAGTCACTGAGCAGCACCCAAAAACACTAATGATGTCATATTCATGCAGTCTAATCACTGACTGCAAGAACTGACATACACCTGGGTTAATAGAACATACATACATACATAATATCTGGGTAAACTATACAGAAACCATTCAACAAAATAAAAGAGAAAGAAAATTACCATATTGAAGGAGCATGTTGGCTAATGGAGTATTTACCTTTTGGTCTTTCATGTCCACGGCTGTGTTGATCAGCTTTTGAGAAAATCTGCTTCAGGAGCAGTGAATTCATGGCAACTCTTGTGCCCACCACAGGAATGGGTGGAATGTCCGTTTCTGGAAAAAATAAGTGTTAATCAGGATGCACAGAGGACACTTCTGGGTCCCTAGTGGTTTACCCATGAGTTGCCTATCATTCTCCTACCCACCCTGTGTGTATGTAAGTATGTATGTATATATATACACACACACACACACACACACACACACACTAGTCACACACACTAGTTGAAGAGCCCGTGTACACAGGCAACAGTGCTGGCCGTTCGTGGTGTAGTCAAGCGCAGTAGAGACTGCCTGTGTTGCGGCTGATACGGAGCGGGGCCCTCTGAATTCAGACCGTGATCCTCTCTCCGTTCAGTATCGGCCGAGTCACAGCAATCTCTACTGCGCATGACTGCAGAAAACTTTACTGCGCATGACTGCATCGTTACAAACTTTTAGCTAATATATATATATATATATATATATATATATATATATATATACTAGCAATGTGGGACTGAGCTGCCCGTCCGGCTATATAGGGAATTAATGCACACACACGGATGCAAGACAAACACACACACAGAGACACACACGCAAATGCACACGCATGCACTGAGATGCATAAAGAGCGACACAGTCATACACACATACATGCAATGCACAACATGCAGACACATAGTTTGATACAGACATGCAACACACACAGTGAGGAACACACAGGCACACACAGAGACACACACACAGAAGTGAGTCATAAGGGGGTGACTTATGTGTCATTGTAATGAGTTTGTGTTTGTACTTATGCCTCCACTGTGGCATTCATTCATTCATGTAGTTGAAATGCATGTGGTAATTGCACATACTATGGTGGAAGGTGGATCGTGCTGGCTCCCGGGGTGTGAGTGTGAGTGAGACTATGGTGGAAGGTGGATTGTGCTGGCTCTCGGGGTGTGAGTGAGTGTGTGTAAGTGGCATTCATTCATATAGTTGAAATGCATGTAGTAATTGCACATACTATGGTGGGAGATGGATCGTGCTGGCTCCCAGGGTGTCAATGTGAGTGAGACTATGGTGGAAGGTGGATCATGCTGGCTCCCGGGGTGTGAGTGAGTGTGAGTGAGCGCGAGAGCGAGTGTGAGTGACAGCGTGTGAGTGATTGCTTGTGAGTGTGTGTGAGTGAGAGTGTGTGAGTAAGAGTGTGAGTGAGGGTGAGAGTGTGTGAGTGTGTGATTGTGTGTGAATGAGGGTGTGAGTGAAGGTGTGAGGGTGAATGTGAGTGAGGATGAGTGAGAGTGAGTGAGGGTATGAGTGAGAGTGAGTGAGGGTGTGAGTGTGGGTGTGAGTGAGAGTGTGAGTGAGGGTGTGAGTGAAAGTGAGGGTGTGAGTGTGAGTGACAGTGTGAGTGAGGGTGTGAGTGTGACAGTGAGTGAGGGTGTGAGAGTGAGTGAGGGTGTGAGTGAGGGTGTGAGTGAGAGTATGAGTGACAGTGTGACTGAGGATGTGAGTGTGAGTGAGGATGAGTGAGAGTGAGTGAGGGTATGAGTGAGAGTGAGTGAAGGTGTGAGTGTGGGTGTGAGTTAGAGTGTGAGTGAGGGTGTGAGTGAGAATGAGGGCGTGAGTGATAGTGTGAGTGAGGGTGTGAGTGACAGTGTGAGTGAGGGTGTGAGTGTGAGTGAGGGTGTGAGAGTGAGTGAGGGTGTGAGTGAGGGTGTGAGTGAGTATGAGAGTGAGTGTGTGAGGGTGAGTGAGAGTGTGAGTGAGGGTGTGCATGTGAGTGAGGGTGTGAGTGTGAGTGAGGGTGTGAGTGAGGGTGTGAGTGAGAGTGACAGTGTGAGTGAGGGTATGAGAGTGAGTGAGGGTGTGAGTGAGAGTGACAGTGTGAGTCAGGGTGTGAGGGTGAGGGCGTGAGTGAGTGTGAGGGTGTGAGTGAGTGACAGTGTGAGTGAGGGTGTGAGAGGGAGTGAGGGTGTGAGTGATAGTGTCAGTGAGGGTGTGAGTGAGGGTGTGAGTGAGTGTGTGAGAGTGAGGGTGTGAGTGATGGTGTGCGTGAAGGTGTGAGTGAAGGTGTGAGTGGGGGAGTGAGGGTGTGAGTGAGTGAGGGTATGAGTAAGCGTGTGTGGGTGTGAGTGAGGGTGTGAGGGTGTGAGTGAGGGTGTGAGTGAGTGAGTGAGTGAGTGAGTGAAAGTGTGAGGGTGTGAGTGAGGGTGTGAGTGAGGGTGTGAGGGTGTGAATGTGAGGGTGTGAGTGATGATGTTAGTGTGAGTGAGGATGTGAGTGAGGATGTGAGTGTGAGTGAGGGTGTGAGTGTGTGTGTGAGTGTGTGTGTGTCTGGTGTGTTTGTGTCTGTGGTGTGGCAGTAATTTTGTTTTTCAATCACTTGGATAGTGGTGGGTGGGCTGGAGGGGGTGGACCAACTCCCTGTATGATAATCATGCCCCCAATGAATCACCCAATGGGAGCAGTAACTTCCCCACTGAATCACCCAATGGGAGAATGAGGCATTCTGTTCAATGTGTGTGTGTTTTCTGAGGATAATAGATGAGAGTTGGTACCGTGTTAGCCGTAGAAATACAGAGAAGACATAAATTATGTTCTGTGTGTGCATAAATTATGCAATGAGGCTTATTCTTATATATATATATATATATATATATCCCATACAATAATTCTCTAAATGTGTGTGTCAGAAGCCGTCACACGCAGTAGAGATGGCTGCATGCACTGCAGTCATGCGCACTACAGATTGCCCATGCTGTGGCTGATATCGGAGCGGGGCTCCAAATTCAGAAGGTGCGCAGAGAGGACTACGGTCTGAACAGAGGCGTAACTAGAAGCCACCGGGCACTGGTGCAAGAATTGCCATGGGGCCCCCCCCGCCCACATTGGCCCCCTCATCCACATTGCCCCTTTCACAATGCCCCTTCATCTCCACATTGCCCCCTTTATCTCCACAATGCCCCTTCCACAATGCCCCCTTCATCTCCACAATGCCCCCTTCATCTCATCTCCACAATGCCCCTTCCATCTCCGCAATGCCCCCTTCATCTCCACAATGCCCCTTCCACAATGCCCCCCTTCATCTCCACAATGCCCCCTTCCACAATGTCCCCTTCATCTCCACAATGCCCCTTCCACAATGCCCCCTTCATCTCATCTCCACAATGCCCCCTTCATCTCCACAATGCCCCCTTCATCACATTTCCCCTACCTCCAGTCCCTGGTGGTCTAGCGGAGTGTCTTTACAGATCTGTGCCTCCTTCTGCACAGATCTCTGCAACCGGAGCTCCCGCACGCCGCTGTAGTAATGCAGAGGCTGGGAGATGATGTCATCTCCCAGCGCTCTGTATTACTACAGCAGCGCGCCGAGTGGGAGCTCAGGTAAGTGACTGCTGCGGGTGAGGGGGTCGCAGGCGGTGGCCGGGCCCATGGAGTGATGGGCCCGGTCGCAGGTGCGACCGCTGCGACCCCTATTGTTACGCCACTGGGTCTGAATTCGGAGCGCCCCGCTCCATATCAGCCCCGGCACGGGCAGTCTATACTGTGCATGGCTGCACCGCGGGCGTTGCTGGGTGGCCCGTGTACATGGGCTCTTCAACCAGTATATAATAAGTGAATGTTTATATATATGTGTGTGTGAATAAATGTATACTTTTAATAGGCAAAAAAATGAGGGACCTTTAGGGTCTTCAGCCTAAACTGGAGCAGAGGAGACAACACTCAAGGTGGATTCAAGCCAAAGAAGATTTAGTCCAAGTCGGTTTCTACATCACCAAACGTTTTCGGTCCATACAAGGACCTTCATTAGGGTGTCCTTGTATGGACCGAAAATGTTTGGTGATGTAGAAATCAACTTGGAATAAATCTTCTTTGGCTTGAACACACCTTGAGTGCTGTCACCTCTGCTCCAGTTTAGGCTGAGTACACCTTTATCTATCTATCTATATATATATATGGTTCTTTTCCATGATTCATATGGATTGGTGTCTATGCTTAAGTCCACTGCTGCACCCGATTGGGATACAGCATGTTTCATGTTTCGTTTTGCCCTGGCGCCCAGCGGGTAAAATGGTATGGGTCTGTCGCCCATGTTGAATTAACTTAATGATGTACATAGGTATTTGACCCCTGTATTTTTGTCTATTTGGGCTCAAGATGCGCCGCACGTACAGTTTTGGAGACTTTGGCTAAATTATGAAACTCGTTATTATTTAGGTATGGATCTCTTTAAGGCTCCGGATACATGTATGTGTGGCGCACCACTCATTATGAGTATATATCAGAAATGTTGTCTTATTTACTTTTTGACTAAACAATGTTTGCTTTCCAGCGATTTTATGGACAGTATTTGTATAACCCTCAAATTTGGACACTTATTTTGGCCAGAAAATGTGTTGCTTGGCCAATGGTGCCCAATTGAGACTTAGTGCTTCAGCGCTCTGTGTATTAACATGGATGGATTCCGGGTAACATTTGTATTATAATGAATAGAGGTGTTTCCCTGCTGTGGTTGAGGAATACTGCTCTACAGTTGCAGTTCTAACTGATCTCCGATGATTAGGTACACATGGGACTCCGTTGCATTGCAAAGCCAGTTGTGACATGTATTATTCTGGATCGGTATGAGCTGTGTGATTGGTATATGAGCGTATTCGTCTACATTAACTAGTTTCATGTTTAAGAGGGATCGTCTAAGTATGTATAAGAAGAGAAAGCGCCATTTCAAAAAAAAGGGCATACAGTTCCCATGAGCCTTTCCTCTACCTACATTGACGACTTTAATAACAGTTGGTTAATTTACTCTTTATTATGCGGCATGGGTTCTGTTGTAGCCACATTATTTTAATTATTTGCTTTTTGAGCATTTTTTATATGTTTTTCACGGGTGTAATTAGAGAAATGGGCTGATGTATTAGGTCCATAGATGATGATGTCATCATGTACTTACACACGCCATGTTTGGCGCCACTGAGGGTATTTGAGGTATGTTTGTTCACTAGTTACTTTGTCTTGAGAAAGGCCATGCTAAGTGGCCGAAACATTGACAAAATAAATTAACACTTTCATTAAGAAGTCCTGTGAGTGCTGCTTTAATTCAATTGTGTATATATAAATATATATATATATGTAATATAATATAATATAATATATGCGGGTGTGTGAATGTGCCTCTGCATGTCTTGTGTGTGTCTTTATATACTCCCTAGGAACACAAGACATCTATCTGTGAAGTGTGAAACTAAACTTCTTCAGTGTTATCCTCTGGATTTGGTAGGCAGCCGTTGGCTCTCTAGTTGTCTGGGACTACAATGCACAATCCCTAATACATTGAGGGCCACTGTATCATTCAAGGGGTTACAAGTCACCAGTTCCATTCACTATCGCCTGGCAGTCATCTCATGACATACAAAATACAAATAGGCTCTTAACCACTTTGATGCTAGAGAGGTCTCAATAGTATTGAGATGCAATGTACTGGAATCTTCTTTAGCATTCAAGGGGCTAAATAATGGTGAGTAACGGGTTATGCAAACATATAAATAACATTTACCAAATTATTATATACACTGGTAAATAAAACAGTGGTCTGGTGCAGGGACCTTGGGACTGCTGAAGTGCCCCTCAAAATGTGTCACTCTAGGCAGTTGTCTGCCTAATGGGAAATACAACCCAGAGCCTCACAGACATTTTCTTCCCCATGTCATTCTGTATTTTATATCATACCTGTTTTAACTGCTGTTGCTGGAACCAGTAAAATAAGCCAGATAAAAATCATTGTGTTAGCCATCATGTTGCTGAAGCACAAAATAACATTTCATCTGTTGTGGTGATGTTATATTCATGTGAATCACAATATCCTCTATGACATCATAAGCACTGACCAACTGCCAGAATTCCCCCAGCTTCAGTCTAGTGCATGTCAGCATAATTGTCACATTTTAAAGCACACCATTAGGCATATAAATCCAATGATTATTATATAAACTGATCAAGTCTCTCTCAACTAGCATTAACCCTTTGAGTACCAGAGAGACATCCAACACATTGCAAGACACTGCATTGGATACCTTTCTTAAATGTTTTACCAGTTGTGGAGCGAACCAGCTTTATCATGGGGGGGATCTCACCACAAATTTAAATTTATCTTTTAACTCCTTGAATGCTATTTATGTCTCCAACACACTGATTTATAATGTATTGGTGACCTCTTTAGCATTCAAGGGGTTAAAGGGATAGTAATACTTCGTTTTAACTTTATTTTATTTTGTAGGCATTAAAAAAACATGAAGAACGATATAAGTCTTATCTCTCAAACCTTTATGGTTTAAGAGATATTCACAAGCAAAGTCTCCCCTCCCGCCCCTTTTTCCTAGTGTAAGCCATCTCGTCTCAGATGTGAGTCTGGTTGTACGACCAGACAGATAACAGAAGGGGACACTCTTCTTTGTATGAAAACAATGAAAGCCCTTCCCCCCTTGACAAGTTTTTCAGCTTTTTTCCTTATCTTAATTGAAGATTGTTAGTGTTGAGCGAGCGTGCTCGGCCGATGCTCGGATCGGCTCGAGCATCGCTCTGCTCGGCACATGGCGGTACTCGTACGAGTACCGCCATGTGCTCGCCCGACAAGCTCGGGTGAAGAGGATCTGTGCCGGAAGAGGCACAGATCCGAAGAAGCTCCGCTGGACCACCAGGGAATGGAGGTACGGGGGCATTGCGGAGATGAAGGGGGCATTGCGGACATGAAGGGGGACATTGTGGAAGAGGGGCATAGACTCTATGCCCCTCTTCCACAATGTCCCCCTTCATCTCCGCTATGCCCGTCTTACACAATGTCCCCCTTCATGTCCGCTATGCCCCTCTTCCACAATGTCCCCCTTCATCTCCTCTATGCCATAGAGGAGATGAAGGGGGACATTGTGGAAGAGGGGCATAGCGGAGATGAAGGGGGACATTGTGGAAGAGGGGCATAGAGTCTATGCCCGTCTTCCACAATGTCCCCCTTCATCTCCGCTATGCCCCTCTTCCACAATGTCCCCCTTCATCTCCTCTATGGCATAGAGGAGATGAAGGGGGACATTGTGGAAGAGGGGCATAGCGGACATGAAGGGGGACATTGACCAGGCACCCTCCGCTCATCAGAGCAGGGGGTGCCTGGTTTGATGCTCGAGTGCTCCCATTGTATTCAATGGGGCTCGGGTGCTCGGCCGAGCACTCGAGCAGCAGGGGGTGCTCGGTCAGAGCACCCGAGCACCCGAGCATCACGGTGCTCGCTCATCACTAAAGATTGTCCCTCTCTGCAGTCTACCTGGGCACCTCCCTTCTGATTTTGCTGAATAGGGGGGGGATACTTTGCTTGTGAATATCTCTTAAACCATAAAGGTTTGAGAGATAAGACTTATATCGTTCTTCATGTTTTTTTATCTCCCTAGTGGTTTACCCATGGGTTGCCTATCATTCTCCTACCCACCCTGTGTGTATGTATATATATATATATATATATATATATATATATATATATATATATATATATCCACATACACACACACTAGTTGAAAAGCCCGTGTACATGGGCAACAGTGCTGGACGGTCGTGGTGTAGTCAAGCGCAGTAGAGACAACGTTTAGCGAATATAACATATATATATATATATATATATATATATATCCCATACAATAATTCTCTAAATGTGTGTGTCAGAACCCGTCATGCACAGTAGAGATGGCTGCGTGCACTGCAGTCATGCGCACTACAGATTGCCCGTGCTGTGGCTGATATCGGAGCGGGGCTCCAAATTCAGAAGGTGCGCAGAGAGGACTATGGTCTGAATTCGGAGCGCCCCGCTCCATATCAGCCCAGGCATGGGCAGTCTATACTGTACATGGCTGCGCCACGGGCGTTGCTGTGTGGCACTGTGGCGCGTGTACATGGTCTGTTCAACCAGTATATAATAATTGAATGTTTATGTATATGTGTGTGTGTGAATACATGTATACTTTTAATAGACAAAAAAATTAGGTTTTATTGGTCAACATTTCAGTCCTCACAGGGACCTTTCTCAAGACAACTAAATGGCTGAAAACCCAGAGTATTAATAGTCACTGAGCAGCACCCAAAAACACTAATGATGTCATATTCATGCAGTCTAATCACTGACTGCAAGAACTGACATACACCTGGGTTAATAGAACATACATACATACATAATATCTGGGTAAACTATACAGAAACCATTCAACAAAATAAAAGAAAATTACCATATTGAAGGAGCATGTTGGCTAATGGAGTATTTACCTTTTGGTCTTTCATGTCCACGGCTCTGTTGATCAGCTTTTGAGAAAATCTGCTTCAGGAGCAGTGAATTCATGGCAACTCTTGTGCCCACAGCAGGAGTGGGTGGAATGTCCGTTTCTGGAAAAAATAAGTGTTAATCAGGATGCACAGAGGACACTTCTGGGTCCCTAGTGGTTTACCCATGAGTTGCCTATCATTCTCCTACCCACCCTGTGTGTATGTAAGTATGTATGTATATATATACATACACACACACACACACACACACACACACACACACACACACACTAGTCACACACACTAGTTGAAGAGCCCGTGTACACAGGCAACAGTGCTGGCCGTTCGTGGTGTAGTCAAGCGCAGTAGAGACTGCCTGTGTTGCGGCTGATACGGAGCAGGGCCCTCTGAATTCAGACCGTGATCCTCTCTCCGTTCCGTATCGGCCGAGTCACAGCAATCTCTACTGCGCATGACTGCAGAAAACTTTACTGCGCATGACTGCATCGTTACAAACTTTTAGCTAATATATATATATATATATATATATATATATATATATATATATATATATATATACTAGCAATGTGGGACTGAGCTGCCCGTCCGGCTATATAGGGAATTAATGCACACACACGGATGCAAGACAAACACACACACAGAGACACACACGCAAATGCACACGCATGCACTGAGATGCATAAAGAGCGACACAGTCATACACACATACATGCAATGCACAACATGCAGACACATAGTTTGATACAGACATGCAACACACACAGTGAGGAACACACAGGCACACACAGAGACACACACACAGAAGTGAGTCATAAGGGGGTGACTTATGTGTCATTGTAATGAGTTTGTGTTTGTACTTATGCCTCCACTGTGGCATTCATTCATTCATGTAGTTGAAATGCATGTGGTAATTGCACATACTATGGTGGAAGGTGGATCGTGCTGGCTCCCGGGGTGTGAGTGTGAGTGAGACTATGGTGGAAGGTGAATTGTGCTGGCTCCCGGGGTGTGAGTGAGTGTTTGTAAGTGGCATTCATTCATATAGTTGAAATGCATGTAGTAATTGCACATACTATGGTGGGAGATGGATCGTGCTGGCTCCCAGGGTGTCAATGTGAGTGAGACTATGGTGGAAGGTGGATCATGCTGGCTCCCGGGGTGTGAGTGAGTGTGAGTGAGCGCGAGAGCGAGTGTGAGTGACTGCGTGTGAGTGATTGCTTGTGAGTGTGTGTGAGTGAGAGTGTGTGAGTAAGAGTGTGAGTGAGGGTGAGAGTGTGTGAGTGTGTGATTGTGTGTGAATGAGGGTGTGAGTGAAGGTGTGAGGGTGAATGTGAGTGAGGATGAGTGAGAGTGAGTGAGGATATGAGTGAGAGTGAGTGAGGGTGTGAGTGTGGGTGTGAGTGAGAGTGTGAGTGAGGGTGTGAGTGAAAGTGAGGGTGTGAGTGTGAGTGACAGTGTGAGTGAGGGTGTGAGTGTGACAGTGAGTGAGGGTGTGAGAGTGAGTGAGGGTGTGAGTGAGAGTATGAGTGACAGTGTGACTGAGGATGTGAGTGTGAGTGAGGATGAGTGAGAGTGAGTGAGGGTATGAGTGAGAGTAAGTGAAGGTGTGAGTGTGGGTGTGAGTTAGAGTGTGAGTGAGGGTGTGAGTGAGAATGAGGGCATGAGTGAGGGTGTGAGTGACAGTGTGAGTGAGGGTGTGAGTGTGAGTGAGGGTGTGAGAGTGAGTGAGGGTGTGAGTGACAGTGTGAATGAGGGTGTGAGAGTAAGTGAGGGTGTCAGTGTGAGTGAAGGTGTGAGTGAGGGTATGAGTGAGGGTGAGAGTGTGAGTGAGGGTGTGAGTGAGTGTGAGAGTGTGAGTGAGGGTGTGAGTGAGGATGTGAGGGTTTGCGTGAGGGAGTGAGTGAGGGTGTGAGTGAGAGTGAGGGTGTGAGTGATAGTGTGAGTGAGGGTGTGAGTGAGAGTGTGAGTGAGGGTGTAAGTGTGAGTGACAGTGAGTGTGAGTGAGGGTGTGAGAGTGAGTGAGGGTGTGAGTGAGGGTGTGAGTGAGTATGAGAGTGAGTGTGTGAGGGTGAGTGAGGGTGTGCATGTGAGTGAGGGTGTGAGTGTTGGTGTGAGTGTGAGTGAGGGTGTGAGTGAGGGTGTGAGTGAGAGTGACAGTGTGAGTGAGGGTGTGAGAGTGAGTGAGGGTGTGAGTGAGGGTGTGAGTGTGAGTGAGGGTGTGAGTGAGAGTGACAGTGTGAGTCAGGGTGTGAGGGTGAGGGCGTGAGTGAGTGTGAGGGTGTGAGTGAGTGACAGTGTGAGTGAGGGTGTGAGAGGGAGTGAGGGTGTGAGTGATAGTGTCAGTGAGGGTGTGAGTGAGGGTGTGAGTGAGTGTATGAGAGTGAGGGTGTGAGTGATGGTGTGCGTGAAGGTGTGAGTGGGGGAGTGAGGGTGTGAGTGAGTGAGGGTATGAGTAAGGGTGTGTGGGTGTGAGTGAGGGTGTGAGGGTGTGAGTGAGGGTGTGAGTGAGTGAGTGAGTGAGTGAAAGTGTGAGGGTGTGAGTGTGTGAGGGTGTGAGTGAGAGTGTGAGTGAGGGTGTGAGGGTGTGAATGTGAGGGTGTGAGTGATGATGTTAGTGTGAGTGAGGATGTGAGTGTGGGTGTGAGTGAGTGTGTGAGTGTGTGTGTGAGTGTGAGTGTGTGTGTCTGGTGTGTTTGTGTCTGTGGTGTGGCAGTCATTTTGTTTTTTCAATCACTTGGATAGTGGTGGGTGGGCTGGAGGGGGTGGACCAACTCCCTGTATGATAATCATGCCCCCAATGAATCACCCAATGGGAGCAGTAACTTTCCCACTGAATCACCCAATGGGAGAATGAGGCATTCTGTTCAATGTGTGTGTGTTTTCTGAGGATAATAGATGAGAGTTGGTACCGTGTTAGCCGTAGAAATACAGAGAAGACATAAATTATGTTCTGTGTGTGCATAAATTATGCAATGAGGCTTATTCTTATATATATATATATATATATATATATATCCCATACAATAATTCTCTAAATGTGTGTGTCAGAAGCCGTCACACGCAGTAGAGATGGCTGCATGCACTGCAGTCATGCGCACTACAGATTGCCCATGCTGTGGCTGATATCGGAGCGGGGCTCCAAATTCAGAAGGTGCGCAGAGAGGACTACGGTCTGAACAGAGGCGTAACTAGAAGCCACCGGGCCCTGGTGCAAGAATTGCCATGGGGCCCCCCCCGCCCACATTGGCCCCCTCATCCACATTGCCCCTTCCACAATGCCCCTTCATCTCCACATTGCCCCCTTTATCTCCACAATGCCCCTTCCACAATGCCCCCTTCATCTCCACAATGCCCCCTTCATCTCATCTCCACAATGCCCCTTCCATATCCACAATGCCCCCTTCATCTCCACAATGCCCTTTCCACAATGCCCCCCTTCATCTCCACAATGCCCCCTTCCACAATGTCCCCTTCATCTCCACAATGCCCCTTCCACAATGCCCCCTTCATCTCATCTCCACAATGCCCCCTTCATCTCCACAATGCCCCCTTCATCACATTTCCCCTACCTCCAGTCCCTGGTGGTCTAGCGGAGTGTCTTTACAGATCTGTGCCTCCTTCTGCACAGATCTCTGCAACCGGAGCTCCCGCACGCCGCTGTAGTAATGCAGAGGCTGGGAGATGATGTCATCTCCCAGCGCTCTGTATTACTACAGCAGCGCGCCGAGTGGGAGCTCAGGTAAGTGACTGCTGCGGGTGAGGGGGTCGCAGGTGGTGGCCGGGCAGGTGCGACCGCTGCGACCCCTATTGTTACGCCACTGGGTCTGAATTCGGAGCGCCCCGCTCCATATCAGCCCCGGCACGGTCAGTCTATACTGTGCATGGCTGCACCGCGGGCGTTGCTGGGTGGCCCGTGTACATGGGCTCTTCAACCAGTATATAATAATTGAATGTTTATATATATGTGTGTGTGAATAAATGTATACTTTTAATAGGCAAAAAAATGAGGGACCTTTAGGGTCTCCAGCCTAAACTGGAGCAGAGGAGACAACACTCAAGGTGGATTCAAGCCAAAGAAGATTTATTCCAAGTCGGTTTCTACATCACCAAACGTTTTCGGTCCATACAAGGACCTTCATTAGGGTGTCCTTGTATGGACCGAAAATGTTTGGTGATGTAGAAATCAACTTGGAATAAATCTTCTTTGGCTTGAACACACCTTGAGTGCTGTCACCTCTGCTCCAGTTTAGGCTGAGTACACCTTTATCTATCTATCTATATATATATATGGTTCTTTTCCATGATTCATATGGATTGGTGTCTATGCTTAAGTCCACTGCTGCACCCGATTGGGATACAGCATGTTTCATGTTTCGTTTTGCCCCGGCGCCCAGCGGGTAAAATGGTATGGGTCTGTCGCCCATGTTGAATTAACTTAATGATGTACATAGGTATTTGACCCCTGTATTTTTGTCTATTTGGGCTCAAGATGCGCCGCGCGTACAGTTTTGGAGACTTTGGCTAAATTATGAAACTCGTTATTATTTAGGTATGGATCTCTTTAAGGCTCCGGATACTTGTATGTGTGGCGCACCACTCATTATGAATATATATCAGAAATGTTGTCTTATTTACTTTTTGACTAAACAATGTTTGCTTTCCAGCAATTTTATGGACAGTATTTGTATAACCCTCTAATTTGGACACTTATTTTGGCCAGAAAATGTGTTGCTTGGCCAATGGTGCCCAATTGAGACTTAGTGCTTCAGCGCTCTGTGTATTAACATGGATGGATTCTGGGTAACATTTGTATTATATTGAATAGAGGTGTTTCCCTGCTGTGGTTGAGGAATACTGCTCTACAGTTGCAGTTCTAACTGATCTCCGATGATTAGGTACACATGGGACTCCGTTGCATTGCAACGCCAGTTGTGACATTTATTATTCTGGATCGGTATGAGCTGTGTGATTGGTATATGAGCGTATTCGTCTACATTAACTAGTTTCATGTTTAAGAGGGATCGTCTAAGTATGTATAAGAAGAGAAAGCGCCATTTCAAAAAAAAGGGCATACAGTTCCCATGAGCCTTTCCTCTACCTACATTGACGACATTAATAACAGTTGGTTAATTTACTCTTTATTATGCGGCATGGGTTCTGTTGTAGCCACATTATTTTAATTCTTTGCTTTTTGAACATTTTTTATATGTTTTTCACGGGTGTAATTAGAGAAATGGGCTGATGTATTAGGTCCATAGATGATGATGTCATCATGTACTTACACACGCCATGTTTGGCGCCACTGAGGGTATTTGAGGTATGTTTGTTCACTAGTTACTTTGTCTTGAGAAAGGCCATGCTAAGTGGCCGAAACATTGACAAAATAAATTAACACTTTCATTAAGAAGTCCTGTGAGTGCTGCTTTAATTCAATTTTGTATATATAAATATATGTATATATATATATATATATATATATATATATATATATAATATAATATATGCGGGTGTGTGCATGTGCCTCTGCATGTCTTGTGTGTGTCTTTATATACTCCCTAGGAACACAAGACATCTGTCTGTGAAGTGTGAAACTAAACTTCTTCAGTGTTATCCTCTGGATTTGGTAGGCAGCCGTTGGCTCTCTAGTTGTCTGGGACTACAATGCACAATCCCTAATACATTGAGGGCCACTGTATCATTCAAGGGGTTACAAGTCGCCAGTTCCATTCACTATCGCCTGGCAGTCATCTCATGACATACAAAATACAAATAGGCTCTTAACCACTTTGATGCTAGAGAGGTCTCAATAGTATTGAGATGCAATGTACCGGAATCTTCTTTAGCATTCAAGGGGCTAAATAATGGTGAGTAACGGGTTATGCAAACATATAAATAACATTTACCAAATTATTATATACACTGGTAAATAAAACAGTGGTCTGGTGCAGGGACCTTGGGACTGCTGAAGTGCCCCTCAAAATGTGTCACTCTAGGCAGTTGTCTGCCTAATGGGAAATACAACCCAGAGCCTCACAGACATTTTCTTCCCCATGTCATTCTGTATTTTATATCATACCTGTTTTAACTGCTGTTGCTGGAACCAGTAAAATAAGCCAGATACAAATCATTGTGTTAGCCATCATGTTGCTGAAGCACAAAATAACATTTCATCTGTTGTGGTGATGTTATATTCATGTGAATCACAATATCCTCTATGACATCATAAGCACTGACCAACTGCCAGAATTCCCCCAGCTTCAGTCTAGTGCATGTCAGCATAACTGTCACATTTTAAAGCACACCATTAGGCATATAAATCCAATGATTATTATATAAACTGATCAATTCTCTCTCAACTAGCATTAACCCTTTGAGTACCAGAGAGACATCCAACACATTGCAAGACACTGCATTGGATACCTTTCTTAAATGTTTTACCAGTTGTGGAGCGAACCAGCTTTATCATGGGGGGGATCTCACCACAAATTTAAATTTATCTTTTAACTCCTTGAATGCTATTTATGTCTCCAACACACTGATTTATAATGTATTGGTGACCTCTTTAGCATTCAAGGGGTTAAAGGGATAGTAATACTTCGTTTTAACTTTATTTTATTTTGTAGGCATTAAAAAAACATGAAGAACGATATAAATCTTATCTCTCAAACCTTTATGGTTTAAGAGATATTCACAAGCAAAGTCTCCCCTCCCGCCCCTTTTTCCTAGTGTAAGCCATCTCGTCTCAGATGTGAGTCTGGTTGTACGACCAGACAGATAACAGAAGGAGACACTCTTCTTTGTATGAAAACAATGAAAGCCCTTCCCCCCTTGACAAGTTTTTCAGCTTTTTTCCTTATCTTAATTGAAGATTGTCCCTCTCTGCAGTCTACCTGGGCACCTCCCTTCTGATTTTGCTGAACGGGGGGGGATACTTTGCTTGTGAATATCTCTTAAACCATAAAGGTTTGAGAGATAAGACTTATATCGTTCTTCATGTTTTTTTAATGCCTACAAAATAAAATAACGATAAAACGAAGTATTACTATCCCTTTAAAAGTCCTATTTAAATCAATGGGGATTTACAGCCCCCAGTCTGAGGCAGCAGGTTGCTCCATAACTGCACCGTGTTAGCTTGATGAAAAGGCCCCTAATGTTAATTTGATCAGTATATATATATAATCATTGGATATATGTGCTGTTTTAGGTTGCAACATTTTCATCACCCCACTATAGTGCACTGGGCTTGCTCCAGAACTGCACTTCTTTAGTTTGATGATTAAGAGTCTAGGACTGAACACATTATTACATAAAACAATGCTACTTAATTTAACTACCTTTATTCAATATAATAAAAGGCCAGATGTATGTTTGTCCGATGCAGTCATGTGCAGTAGAGACTGCCCGAACGCAAAGGTGTAACTATTCTGTGCATTCGGGCAGTCTCAACTGGGCCTGACTGCAACGGACAAACATAACGATGCAGTCATGCGCGGTAGAGACTGCCCAAATGTGCAGTTGTAACTACACCTCCCAGTCTTTACTGCGCATTACCTTGGCCTGTGTACACAAAGAAAATTGTAACCGCACTACCCCACGATCTAGAGACTGCCTGAACGCACAGGTATAACTATACCTCCCAGCATTCTGTGCATCCAGGCAGTAGTTACTGCGCATGACTTTGGTCCGTGTACATGGGCACACACAATTGTAATATACAATCTGACCACGTGACAGAAACCCTTGTAGCTAAGCCTGTTAGGCAGAGAAGGACATAACATGTGATAAGCAGGATTAGGTGGGTCGGTCAGGATCTTAGGACTTCTGGATGAAAGGTAAAGATTAAGTTGGTGGGTTCCCTTATAATTAGAGACCGCTCATCACCCCCCTGTCCTGTGCTGATCAGCCCTCAGGGTAGGCGCTTAACTACCATTTTCCTATCCATTGTTCTAGGCTGACCTTGTCCCATCCTTGATCTCCATCTCCCACTGCTTTTTGTGGCTTCTCTTCTCTGTTTTCTACCCTTTTTACATCATCTTTTCTCTTAGTTTCGCCCCCCTTCATTTAATTTTATCTTCTGTGCTACTGCTTGTTTTGTGCAGTGCTTCGTCTGACCCAGAACCAGATCATGGACAAGGCACCCGAGATACCTGCCATGGGCCCGGTCAAGTTGGGGGGGCCCCCAAAGCTGAACTGCAACAAAAAGCTAGGCCAATGAGTAGATCAGACTGATCTTCCCACTGGCAATCTGAGGTCTGTGCCTCTTTCTGCACAGACTTTTATATGCATCTCCCTAGCTGTCCCCAGCACTCTAGTAATGCAGAGCACTGGGATATGACATGATCTCTCGACACAGACCTGTTCTTCCACAGCACATGCTGGTGGACCACCAGGGATGTGGCCACCTCGTTAGCCAGAAAATGTAGGCAAGTAGGAGGGTGCCACAGGAAAGGGGGATTGGGAGAAAACTGGGAAAAAAGAGATAAAATGATAGAAGGATTGGAGTTAAACCAGGAGGGGGGGCTAACTGATAGGGGGCCCCCAATTTGGAATCCTGCCTAGGGCTCATGGAGGCTTAATCTGGCACTGGTCTGCCCCCCACCTCCTTTTTTTCTTTATTCTCCCTTTCCATTCTCTCTCTCTTGCCTTGCCTTTCCATATATCTTATCTGCTTTGCTTGGCGCAATGCTTTGTTATTCCTTCCTTCCCTCACTTCTTCCCTCTTTGTCCCTTTGTTTCTCTCTACTTCTTGGTACCTAGGGCAAATGATCTTTCCACTGTACAATTTATTACGGGTAATGGTAGAACAATGACAGTTGCATGGTGGATTGATGGAAATAGATGTGTGTGCTTTAGCAAGTCCACAAATCCATTGTCAAATTGCTCATTCTTCTTTGACTACATATTAAACCATGTGATTGCTTCAGCTTCCACATTTTCAGTAGTTTGCAGTTCACTGATTTTTGCATTTATATTCATCATGTATTTATATATATTTATGTACTAATATTCATCATGTGTAATTTTTGCCGTTTGTGTTGGGGGAAGTGAGAAGATACTGACGTTTTTTTGTTTTCTTTACAAACCAAATAAGGCAGTGATTGAATACAAGATTGGAACACAGATACCACAGCACTTACAGCTGAAATGGGGCTACAGAATTATACCACAGAGTTTACAACTGAACTGGGGCTACACACACATGATACCACAGAGCTTACAATTGAAAAGGGGTACTCTAGAGCTAGAGCTTAAAACTGAAATGGTGCTACATAAGTGCCCACATACACTATCCTCCTCCAAGCCTGGTTCAACAGATCACCACATATACTGTCTGCCCCTCCTCCGTTCCCATCCTGGCATTGTCTCAGGGGCTGAACTACAGAGGACGCACAGTGCACGGTTGCACCATGGCCCTGCATCCTAGGAGACGTCATCTACCCAGGGTACAATAGATTCTAGCTATGCCTCTGTGAAAATATTTTTTGATAGGGGCCCAAAGAAATGTTTGCACCACGGCCCTCCAATCCCTATTTGTGCCACTGCATTGTCTGCCCAGTCTGGTTCTATTGGTAGTCACATCATTGTCTGAACCCCTGCACCTTTTGGAGTCAAGCGCACCTGTGCCACTCTGTCATCCACTCCATTTCCTGTAGTGTATGTGTCGTGGCATAGGAGCAATTCCCAGGCACCCCCTTACCTCATGCTTCCAGTTAAACTGATGTGACCAGTGCAACCTGGAAGTATTGGCTAAGAGGGAGTCTTGAAACTGCTCCTTCACAGTAGCATCGCCGGGGGGTTCAAGGGGGCCCAGGCCTCCCCACAAGAATGCCTGGGCCCCCTGCGTGCCCCACCGTTAGTGAAACTCACTGTCAGTAAGCTTCTCTTCATTGAGTCTATTGAGACTTAATGAAGTGAATCTAATTCCTAAATGCACATACATGCATGACCTTGTGGTCTGTGCTCTGTGTGCAGGATGTCGTCACGGCCCTCAGGGGTGCGTAATGAGAAAATATATGGGGACGGAGGCAGAGCGCGCCAGAAGCACAGCTCAGCAATCCAGACAATGGGTACAATGTGGAGGTGGACAGTTAGTACAATGTGGAGGTGGACAGTGGGTGCCAAAGTGGAGATGGACAATGGGGGCACAATGTGGAGCTGGACACTGGGGGCCAGTGTGGAGTTGGACAATGGGGGCATTGTGTAGGTGGACAATGGGGGCAATGTGGAAGTGGCAGAGCCAGATTAACACTCCACAGGACCCTAGGCAAGGTACCAGTTGGGTGCCCCATCCCCCAAGATAGTAGCTCCCCCATACCATAAACTATATTCACCCCGCCACACCTGATCCCATCCTTCTACCTTCTTTTATTGTAACTCAAAACCAAATTATATTAAGCATTTTATAAAGTGCCCAACATTATTTTATTTAAACAATAAATAACACAGCAAATACAAATTAACTCAGTCAATATCAGTGCAATGGTCCTGGTCACCTTACAGGTGCACTAGGGGTGGGCTACACATAGGAACTGAACTACAACATGTAGTCCACCCCTTTTGTACTCAAAGGATTAATATGATATGGTGTATCTATAAAGTGAACAAAGTAATAAAACATTTTTATTCCAACAATAGCTAACACAGGAAATACAAAAGTTAATTCAGTCATCATCAGTGCCAATATATAACGCATCACTGTTCCTGGTAAGCCAACAATGCAAAAGGGATGGTTATCTTAACAAGAGTTTAGCTTTAAGGTTAGCTTTACGAGATTTTTTTCTCAGCAACTGCTCTGGTTCCACAGCAAGCACAGATAATGCGCTCAGACGCTCCTGAGCCATGGTCATTCGTTGTTCATTTATTATTCTTTTTAAACAAGAAAGTGATCTTTCCCTAGTGGAATTGGAAACCTGCATGGCCAAAAAGATTTGAAACAATGTTTCAGCATTAGGGAAAGTATCCTGGAGTTTGTACTCCACAATATACTCTCTCATTCCAATGAGATTCCCTTCATTGAGGTACTAAAGAGGTAAACTGAATGAAAGCTTCGGTGAAACTATCCTCAAGATCACCTTCATAGAACTTTTGCAGATTGCTTGCCAAACTGCGCAACTCAGTTGAAGCTAAGAGTTTCATAAGAATGGTTTCTCCTTTTCTGAGAATCCATAATTACATAGAATGTTGCAAAGATAAAATTTTCTCCTGCTGAAAAAACTGTACAGAAAGTACACCCTCTTTGAATTCTATGGTTTTACATATCAGGACATAATAACAATCATCTGTTCCTTAGGAGGTCTACAAATTAGGTAAATACAACCTCAAATGAACAACACATGACATATTACACAGTGTCATGATTTATATAACAAAAATATAGCTAAAGTGGAGAAGCCACGTGTGAAAATCTAATTACACCCTTACTGCTTCCATAGGAATTAAGATGCTAAGTAGCAGACAGGTGCTACTATTCAAATGCCCTTGATTAATTGATCAGCAAGTGTGACCACCTCTATAAAAGTAGTTTGCTGGTCTGGAGCATTCAGGTGTGTGTTAACTAGGAATGAGGGAAAGTTGTCGTCGTGTTCCCGTGTGAAATTTCGCGAAAACCAAATTTTTTCACAGGAAAATCCTTTTTAAAATTAGCGCTTAAAATTTTCGCACCTTTCACCCATTGGCCAAAATCTTTCACCATTTTATCAATGGCTAGAACGTTTTGGCTCATTGATTTACATTGTTTTTGCACTTCCGCTATAAAAACATGATGTTTTCACTGAAGGCAGACACAATAGAAACAGCTACAGAGCGAGACAGACATGCTGGAGAGGCTCATAGAGACTGCTATCACTATGAGCAGGGTGACAAATAGTCATTGGAGGAGCTGGAAGGACCCTTATATGTCCACTGAGTCTGAGGAGGAGGAAGTGACTAGCAGTACTGAACCAATGCTGTCCAGTCCCCCTAAATCACCCAAGGGATCTTGGGGAATTTAATGAGAAGGGAGGGAGAAAAGTGAATGGGAAGGAAGGGAGAAAAGGGAATGGGAAGGGAGGGATGAAAAGATAGTACTAGTGAGAGCAGGACAGGTCAGCTTCCTGTGCCTGCTGCAAGACGTGCTGCCCCTGCTGCCAGTGCCATCATTGCTGTACCTGCAGCAACTAGTGTTGTACCTACTGTCAGACGTGCTGCCACTAGTGTTGTAACTGCTGCCAGACATGCTGCCACTAGTGATGTAGATGCTGGCCCTGCTACCTTTGCTGTACCTGCAGCCACTAGTGTTGTACCTGCTGCCTGATGTGCTGCCCCTGCTGCCAGTGCCTCCATTGCTGTGCCTGCAGCCACTAGTGTTGTACCTGCTGCCAGTTGTGCTGCCCCTGCTGCCAGTGCCACCACTGCTGTACCTGCAACCACTAGTGTTGTACCTGCTGCCCCTGCTGCCAGTGCCACCATTTCTGTACCTGCAGCCACTAGTGCTGAACCTACTGCCAGTGCTAAACCTGCTGCCACCAATACTTTGCCTGCTGCTAATGTTTCTTGTAGTACTCAGGAGGGGAAGGAGAGAAGGATGCCAAGTGTGACAGCAAGGGACCCTAAATCACACTTGCCATTCCCAAGCAGTCCTGCCAGTGCTCATACTACTGCTACTAAGGTCAAGCAGCTTGGTAGCATTAGGAGTGAAGGAGGGGGTAAATCAACAATATCCTCATATTACTAGTGATTGTGAGACTGAGGAGGAAGACTCTGCGGCTGAACTTGATGTGGTTGGTATTAGTAGTAGTAGCAGTAATGGTGAAGCAGCCGGAGTGGTAGGGGAAACATTTGAGAGCATCCAGACTTGCGGTCAAGGGATCCCACACCATTCCTCTGGGTCTGGGAGTCCCCTTCCCTTCACTACATTGTCCAAGTTGAACATGATCCTTAAGAGACCAGAACTGGTGTTGGGAGACAACAGGCTCAAAATTAATAACACCACCACCAGCAGGAGCACAGATCAGCTGCCTGTGCCTGCTGCTGCTGCGGCTAGTGCTAGTCTGCCTTCTTCTTCAGATCTAAAGGAAATGGCAAGTGTGACATTGGGGGACCCTCTGTCACATTGCTCGTCACCTCCTTATCACGGTGCCCGTGATCTCTCTCTGTCACTCTCGCTTGTGGTACTCTCCTATTTGCTGAGTCTGTTTGGCCCGCCCCATGTGACCTTTTTATGCCTGGCCATTAGCACCTGTCAGGTGCCCTTTCGTGGTGTTCCTGAGCCAGTGTTGCTGTTGCTGTGTTCCAGTGTTCCTGATTCCTGTGTACCGATTTGGCCTGTTTTGACTACGCTCCTGAGTTCCTCCTCCGTAATCTGACCTGGCCTGGCTGACGTTCCTGCTCGTGACTGATCTGGCTTGTCTGAGAACCTCCTCCGTGACCTGACCCGGCCTGTCTGACTTCCTGCTCCGTGACCTGAACCGGCTTGCTCCAGACCCTGCCATCATTCCTGCTTCCTGCTGCTGGTGTCGCCGTGGCAACATTCTGACTTCCGCTGGGCTTGTGGCAGGGCTGATCATGATTGCCTCTATTACACTTGCAGAGCCGTGTCTCCAGTGCTGAGTCTCCGTTAACACTTGCAGAGCTGTGCTTCCATTGCTGAGTCTTCCTTGGCATTTGCAGAGTGATACCCACACTTGCTGAGCCTCCGGTTGTACTTGCAGAGCTGTGCGTCTGATCCTTGAGCTGTTATTAACACTTGCAGTGCTGCTGTCTCCATTACCTGAGCCTTCTTTAACACTTGCAGAGCCGTTGCTGTTTATCCGCTACATCTGCTGAGCCGGCCGCGTTAAGAGCCTTGTGTATACGGCGGCTCATATTGTCAACCAGCAGAGTAGTCGGTCTCCGTTACCGTGTCCGCAGGAGGCACTATTGGCTCTAGCTCTATCAGTGTTACTCTCCGTTACAAGCCCAGTGGGGCTATTGGCTCAAGCTCTTGCAGCGCAAGATGTGTCCGTTCCTACGCCCGTGGGGGCTATCTGCTCAAGCTCATGCTGTACAATAAGTCTCCGTTACTACGCCCGTGGGGGCTATTGGCTCAAGCTCTTGCAGTGCAGGTTGTCTCCGGTATACGCCCGTGGGGGCTATTGGCTCAAGCAATTGCCTTACAGTTGGTCTCCATTATTACGCCCATGGGGGCCATTGGCAAGCTCTTGCAGTGTAGTCATCTCCGTTGTTACGCTCGTGGGGGCTATTGGCTCAAGCTCTTGCAGTGTAAGTTGTCTCCGTTACTACACCCGTGGGGGCTATTGGCTGAAATTACTCTGCAGTGTTCTGCCTCAATTCCTGTACTGCCTAAGCAGCTTTCTAAGCCTTAAGGACTTAAGGTGTTGCATCATCTAACACCATTGCTGCCTCATTACCACCTTGGGTGTGCCAAACACCACAACAGAGACTGAGTGATTATTTGTACTTAACTATTGAGTACCCTTGCTATTCTGTGCCTGTCCTGTGACAGTATATGTATTATTCTTGCTTCTGTATACTAGGCCTGAGAAGGCATATGTAGCCTATCTATTGCTATTATTCTGTGTTGCCTATAGATGGCGATCTTTCTTCTTTATTTTTTTTAATAAAACTGTGTTTTATTCTAACCTCCTGGTCTGAGTGTCTTGAAAAACGTTACAGTACGAAAGGACCATGACCTCAGACAGTAAAGGTGAAAGTAATACAAAAAAAACCCCACTGGAGAATGGATGTTCATGAGCAGTGCCTAGACCAGTTGGCACTGGCCTTACAAACTTTACTTGAGCGTACGGTACACCTTGACAAACCAAACCAGAATCCAGTGGTCTCCCCAGTCTCGACACCGGATAATCAGTCTGTAGTCCCTACTACACATACCAGAGGCCTAACGGCGGCGCCGCTGTTACCATTAAGATATGATAGCGAACCTACTCAATGCAGGGGCTTTATTAATCAGTTGGAGATGTTTCTGGAACTAACGCCCCAGGCATTTCCTAATGACCGGAGTAAGGTCGGATTTGTGATATCTCTACTGATTGGCAAAGCACTGGCATGGGCTAATCCTCTGTGGGGGAATGCCAAACCCTGCACTCTGAACCTTAATGAGTTCCGCAGAGTGTTTGAGGTTCCTGGTAGAGCTGCCTCTGCTGCCAAAAGGTTAATGGAGATACAGCAGGGCGATCGTACCTTGGGCGACTATGCCATTGAGTTTCGGACCTTGGCAGCAGAGGTGGGATGGAACAATGAGGCATTAGTGGCAGCCTTTGCTCAGGATCTGTCTGAATCCATTAAAGATAAAATAGCTGCCAGAGATGTACCCGGTGATCTGGATGAGTACATTGACTATGTCATGCTTATTGACTCCCGCATTCGTGAAAGACGGTTGGCAAAAAGGGCGAGATCCAGAAATTATGGGCATGGCAGTCTTTTAAACCCACCCTCGCCTCCCATTCCTCCTGAATGTTCACCCGAGTCTGGAGAGCCAGTGCAGCTTGGGTTCACCAGACTTATTAAGGAAGAGCGGGCACACCGTAGAAGACAGAGCCTATGCTTATATTGTGGTAAAGCTGGACACTTATTATGCACATGTCCGGTACGGCCAGAAAACGGACGCACCTAAGGTACCTTGGGGGACAGGCCCTAGGTGGCGTGCAGCAGTCCCTAGATTCAAATACACAGAAACCCACCATCCAGGTGGTATTCTCTTGGGCAGACCTGTCTGTGGTGGTTATGGCATTGGTAGACTCCAGTGCAGCTGGGTACTTCATGGACCAATCCTTTGCCGAACTGCACAAAATTCCGTTCGTCAAAAGAGAGTCTCCCCTGGCTGGCTATTGAAGCCATTGATGGCAGACCTTTGGAACCTGCATTTATTACCATGGAAACGATCCCTATTACTATCTTAGTTGGGGCTCTCCACAAGGAGGAGGTACGTTTCCAAATAATTCGATCTCCTCATCCTGCAGTCATTCTGGGGTTTCCATGGCTACTATTACATAATCCCCAGTTTGACTGGCAGAGATGTGAGGTTAAATCATGGTCTGAGTACTGTGCTAAAAACTGTTTATCACACCCTGTCAAGATATTGTGTACCTCTCCCTCCGTGCCAGTTGAATATCAAGAATTCAGTGACGTATTCAGCAAGGGGGAGGCTAGCGCACTACCTCAGCACAGACCCTATGATTGCGCTATTGATCTGCCCCTGGGCGTGCTGCCCCCGAGGGGTCGCACTTATCCACTGTCATGTGATGAGAACAGGGCTATGGAGGACTACACTGAGGACGCCCTCAAAAGCGGGATTATTCGCAAGTCTTCCTCTCAGGCTGGTGCCGGTTTCTTCTTTGTGAAGAAGAAAAATGGCGAGCTTAGGCCATGTATTGATTACCGGGGGTTGAATAAGCTGATATCTAAGAATGCCTACCCCATTCCACTCATTACTGAGTTATTTGACAGGTTAAATGGCTTTTCCATCTTTACTAAACTTGATCTACGGGCTGCATATAACCTGATCAGAATTAAGGCTGGAGATGAGTGGAAGATGGCATTTAATACCAGATCAGGGCATTATGAATATCTGGTGATGCCATTTGGCCTATGCAATGCACCTGCGGTGTTCCAGGAATTTATTAATGACATCCTTCGTGACATGCTTCAGTCCTGTGTGGTGGTATGTCTAGATGATATATTGATTCACTCTGCCAACCTTACCCAGCATATTAAGGATGTCTCTGAGATTTTGCTTCGATTACGTAAAAATAAACTGTTCTGTAAACTAGAAAAATGTGAATTTCATAGGTCCCAAGTACCATTCCTGGGATTCGTAATTTCTAGAGATGGCATTGCTATGGACTAGGAAAAGTTGGCAGCAGTCCTACAGTGGCCTCGCCCCAAGGGGTTAAAAACTATTCAGCGTTTTTTGGGCTTTGCCAACTATTATAGGAAATTTATCCAGAACTTTTCTACTATTGTGAAACCTCTGTCTGACTTGACACATAAGGGCTCTACTCCCTCTCAATGGTCCAAGGCAGCTGAAAATGCGTTTGAGACTCTGAAATCCGCCTTTGCGTCTGCTCTGGTACTGTCCCACCCCAATCCCGCCCTGCCATTCACTTTGGAAGTTGATGCCTCTGAGGTTGGGGCAGTGCTCTCCCAACGTCCTGTGGGAGGTGGCGACTTGAGACCTTATGGGTTCTTTTCTAAAAAACTCTCCAGTGCCCAAAGTCACCATGAGATTGGCGACAGGGAGCTCCTGGCTATTATTCTGGCACTTAAAGAATGGCGTTACCTATTGGAAGGTACCAGGACCCCAGTATTAATCCTAACTGACCTCAATAATTTAACATATCTCTCTGAAGCAAAGAGACTGTACTCACGACAAGCTAGGTGGGCACTCTTTCTGTCCTGGTTCAATTTTGTAGTGTCCTATCTTCTGGGCTCTAAGAATGTTAGGGCAGACACTCTGGCCAGACAGTTTGTGTCGGACATTGAGAGGGAGGAAGAACCAGTACCTATTATTCAGTCAGACCGTATCCTGGCTACAGTACGTACTAGCATCACTTTGCCACTGGGGGAAGAAATTTTGGCCTCTCAAGCAAGGGCTCCCCCAGAAACCCCAGTTGGCAAGTGTTTTATGGATGAGCCATTCTGTATCCGTCTATTGGAGACATACCATTCATCTATGGCTGCTGGGCATATTGGGAGGGATTAGCTAATATGGTCTCTATCACAGTTATTTTGGTGGCCCTCCCTTAGAGCCCATTGCTCTGCTTTTACTGCAGCCTGTGCCACCTGTGCTCGTGCCAAGACCCCCAGGCATCTCCCAGTGGGCCTACTCCAACCTGTGCCTAATGGCGAATGTCCATGGTCCCACATATCGATTTACTTTCTGGGAGAACTGCCAGTATCTAGGGGGTACACATTTATCCTCATGGTGGTCGACAGGTTCTCTAAGATGGCTCATTTCATGACCCCCTCTGGCCTTCCGTCGGCTCAGGAGTTGGTGATGGTGTTTGCCAAAGAAGTGTTTCGTTTGCACGGGGTACCCAGATTGGTGGTGTCTGATCGTGGGAGCCAGTTCGTGTCCAGATTTTGGAGGGCATTTTGTGGCCAGATGGGCATCCAATTGTCCTTTTCCTCCATCTACCATCCCCAGACCAATGGGGCCACTGAGTGTGCCAATCAGGGACTGGAGCAGTTCCTGCGTTGCTTTGTAACCAATCATCGTGACAATTGGGCCGACCTGTTGCCGTGGGCAGAGTTTGCCAGGAATTGTGCAGTTAATTCATCGTCCGGGAGCTCCCCGTTTCTCATTAATTACGGGTTCCAGCCGTGCCTGCTCCCGGACTTATTTCAGTCGCAACAAATTCCAGCTCTGGATGAGCATATTGAGCAGCTTCGCTCCACTTGGGCTCAGGTTCAGAGGACCCTCAGTCAGTCCTTTCAGCGACATCAGTGGCATGCCAATCGTAGATGTCTGCCAGCGGTCTCCTTCCAGGTTGGGGATAGGGTATAGCTCTCCTCCAGAAACCTCAATTTGCAGGTGCCTTCCAATAAGCTGGCTCCCCGGTTCATTGGTCCGTTCAAAGTTATCCTCAAGGTGAATCCCATCTCTTACGCATTGGAACTCCCAGCCTCTATGCGCATACATAATGTGTTCCATGTATTTCTGTTGAAACCCGTTACACTACCACTCCAGTGATTCCTGGGCCGGTGGACATTCAGGGCCAAGAGGAGTACGAAGTCCAGAGTATCACTGATTCTAGGAGATTTAGAGGGAAGTTGCAATATTTGGTCCATTGGAAGGGCTATGGCCCTGAAGAACGTTCCTGGGTAGATCAGAAGGACCTCCATGCGCCTAGACTGTTGCGCAACTTCCACGCTAAATATCCCCAGAAACCGAGACCTCCTGCAGGGTACTATCACAGTGCCTGTGATCTCTCTCTGTCACTCTCGCTTGTGGTACGCTCCTATTGGCTGAGTCTGTTTGGCCCGCCCCTGGTGACCTTTTTATGCCTGGCCATTGGCACCTGTCAGGTGGCCTTTCGTGGTGTTCCTAAGCCAGTGTTGCTGTTGCTGTGTTCCAGTGTTCCTGATTCCTGTCTACCGATTTGGCCTGTTTTGACTACGCTCCTGAGTTCCTGTTCTGTGATCTGACCCGGCCTGGATGACGTTCCTGCTCGTGATTGATCTGGCTTGTCTGAGAACCTCCTCCGTGATCTGACCTGGCCTGGCTGACATTCCTGCTCGTGACTGATCTGGCTTGTCTGAGAACCTCCTCCGTGACCTGACCCGGCCTGGCTGACTTCCTGCTCTGTGACCTGAACCGGCTTGCTCCAGATCCTGCCATCATTCCTGCTTCCTGCTGCTGGTGTCGCCGTGGCGACATTCTGAGTTCCGCTGGGCTTGTGGCAGGGCTGATCGTGATTGCCTCTATTACACTTGCAGAGCCGTGTCTCCAGTGCTGAGTCTCTGTTAACACTTGCAGAGCTGTGCTTCTGTTGCTGAGTCTTCCTTGGCATTTGCAGAGTGATACCCACACTTGCTGAGCCTCTGGTTGTACTTGCAGAGCTGTGCGTCCGATCCTTGAGCTGTTATTAACACTTGCAGTGCTGCTGTCTCCATTACCTGAGCCTTCTTTAACACTTGCAGAGCCGTTGCTGTTTATCCGCTACGTCTGCTGAGCCGGCCGCGTTGAGAGCCTTGTGTATACGGCGGCTCATATTGTCAACCAGCAGAGTAGTCGGTCTCCGTTACCGCGCCCGCAGGAGGCACTATTGGCTCTAGCTCTATCAGTGTTCCTCTCCGTTACAAGCCCGGTGGGGCTATTGGCTCAAGCACTTGCAGTGCAGGTTGTGTCCTTTCCTACACCCATGGGGACTTTCTGCTCAAGCTCTTGCTGTACAATAAGTCTCCGTTACTACGCCCGTGGGGTATATTGGCTCAAGCTCTTGCAGTGCAGGTTGTCTCCGGTATACGCCCGTGGGGGCTATTGGCTCAAGCTATTGCCTTACAGTTGGTCTCAGTTATTAGGCCCGTGGGGGCTATTGGCAAGCTCTTGCAATGTAGTCATCAACGTTGTTACACCCGTGGGGGCTATTGGCTCAAGCTCTTGCAGTGTAAGTTGTCTCTGTTACTACGCCTGTGGGGGCTATTGGCTGAAATTACGCTGCAGTGTTCTGCATCAGTTCCTGTACTGCCTAAGCAGCTTTCTAAGCCTTAAGGACTTAAGGTGTTGCATCATCTAACGCCATTGCTGCCTCTTTACCACCTTGGGTGTGCCAAACACCACAACAGAGACTGAGTGATTATTTGTACTTAACTATTGAGTACCCTTGCTATTCTGTGCCTGTCCTGTGACAGTATATGTATTATTCTTGCTTCTGTATACTGGGCCTGAGAAGGCATATGTAGCCTATCTATCGCTATTATTCTGTGTTGCCTATAGAGGGCGATCTTTCTTCTTTATTTTTTTAACAAAACTGTGTTTTATTCTAACCTGCTGGTCTGAGTGTCTTGAAAAAACGTTACACTCCTCCAAGCAGCAGTGAGATGTCTGGAATAGAGCAGCAGCAACAACAGCATGTAGGGACTAGTGGTGGTGGCGATGATGATGCTGGAGAAGCTGGGGTGGAATAGACATTGATGGCCTTTTTAGCAGAAACTGAGAAGGAATGGGCATTACCACCACCACCACTAGCAATGAGATTTTGGAATTAGAGGAATTTGCAACTGCTCTAATTCCTTCTGATGCTGAGTTGCAAGGGCAGCAGGATGCTGAGGAGCAGGCTAGTGTGCCACAGACCACGGTGGACACAGTGGGAATGGGGTCAACAAGTGATGCGGGACTAGGACAGGTTCCAATTGCCAACAGTAGCAATACTCCTGCTCCTAGTTTCATTGCTGAATCTGAGGCAGTAGCAGCAACATTATCTGCGGCCACAGACAATGAAGGGGAATGTGGAGGACAAGAAGAAAGAGGCCATTCTTCTCCATCTAGTCCCTTCGCCCAGAAGTCATCATGGGTGTGGGACTATTTTTCTGTTGGGGCAGGCACAGTGCAGTCATCAGCAACGGCACTATACACAATTTGTAACAAGTCAGGGAGAACGGAGGAAACACACCTTGGCACAAGTGCCCTGATATCACACATGAAACGCAGACACCATAACATTTACGTCAAACATGTTAAAGACAAATACCCACCACAGAAATCAAGCTCTGTTTTTGCTGTCTCTGACTCTCCAGAAAGGCAACAAGAGGTGAGACGGAGATCAAAGAGAAGGAAGAATAGAACAATCCAGGCAGAGACTGGAAGTTCCATGATGAGTGAAACAACTAGCTCGCCATCACCTTCTAGGATAAGAACTACATCTTCTGCCAATCCACGTCATTCATCGTTACCTCCCCCACCAAATGATAGCCACTCTGTTGATGTTAGGATGTGGCAGTTCGTCTCTAAGACAAAAAACATAAAAGGGTGGCTCCAAAACTCTTAAGATATACCACACACAACACAAGTGTATGACTCAGCCTCGTATCACTAGTAACCAATACAATAAAACAACATCTGAAAATGTGTTACTTGCTTCTTATGCCACGTGCGGTCCAGAAAACTCTCTCTCAAAAGTTTTCATACAATACATAGAGAAACAAAGTGGCAGGTCGCACTGTGGGAGTCTCAAGCTAGAAAAAATATTGCAGTACATGCTACTTGCATAGAAACTTCATTTATTGAAATAATCTTCCTTAAAATACATCCGTATATGTAACTGCAATTGAAATCAAGATGTTACAGTTCAATTCAACAGCAAAAGGAATAGGCAGAAGCACTTATCTTTTCTCCATTCGATCAACGCGTTTTGCACTAAGACCGCGCTTACTCATGATCTCGGAACATACATTGACCACCATTATTCACTTCTATTTAAAAACAAACTCACCAATCACTTCCCCATAGAAGCCACAATCACAAAACTATTGGATCCCGGTGAATCACCTATCATCGTCTGATCGTGCTTAAAGGCAAAGCTATTAACCCCCGATTACTGGGTGTTTCACCAACCAGACATCTCCGTCCATTAGAGATCACTTACACACTAAATTCACTACTGCACTGCAACATATAAAAACAGCACAAGAGATGTCAAGGCACCACCGGGAAAGCAAGCCCAAAGCACTCAAACCGACGAAGATATTTCCAAATCCAAAATGAGTGACGAATGTATTCATCTTCCATACTACGGGTTAGTGAGCATCCATCAGTAGCGAACAAACATGGTCAGTGTCTACAATAAAAGAACTAATAAGCTAAAAACATATACTCAGAAACATCTGAAAGTATATGTACAATGTAACATAAGGTACTATCAGTCGGCAAAAAAAGACACAATAAAATTTGATATTGCACTGGAATAATAGATAGAACTTCATCTTTCATAAAAGGTGTTATTTAATCAAGACAATCGTGACACCATTATATCAGAGACCTATCCTATTAATATCATAAACCAACATCACATATAATTCACCAATCCCAGCCTATCATATATCGCCTAATCTAGATGAGCATATACAGTACAACAATCCCCATCTAGTTACCTAGACATCCACACCACTGGGTTGGGTATGCCAATATCTCACCCATGATCCAACAAGGGACACATCTCTCCTTTCTCTTAAACATACAGAAAGATCGCATGGGTGAAGATTAATAATAATAATCTCCTTTAATTAAAGGTCCCATTTGCATGTATTTACATGACTCTAAAAGAGATTAATAGACTTGTGCACGGGCAAAAATTTCTATTTAATTCGAATTCGGACGAAATTTTTTTTTTCTAATTCGGATGATCCTAATTTCGGACCGGACCTATTAGATTCGAACGAAATTCTGATCCATTCCGAATTATTCGGCCGAATTTAACATGGGTTAAATTATAGCAGTGCGTCTCCGTGCACACTGCTATCATTCTTTGCAGACAGGGTGTGCATTTAGAAAAAGATCCATCCCAAAAATGGACATTGTCGTACATTGCCAGTCTGTGCATGTCACCTCTACTCCAGCATGGGATGCCAGTGACAATGCAAACGTCAAACATTGAGAACCCATGCCTGTCATTCAATTTAGCATATGCTCGAACATCGAAACCCCATGCCTGTCATTCAATATAGCATATGCTCGAACATCGAAAACCCATGCCTGTCATTCAATATAGCATATGCTCGAACATCGAAAACCCATGCCTGTCACATCCTACTCAACATAAGTGGTCGACTCGAACATGGACAAACTACATGTCACATTCTATGTTAGTACATGGGTAAAGGTTAAGGATTCATTTTCTGGTACCAGCCTCCTACCCTACTGTCCCTCTTTAGTACCCAAATTCCTCTCTCTCGTTTTCCTATCCTGATTTCACCTCATATCAGATAAGTCTATGTGTATATACATTGTAGTGTTTCATACTACATCAAGAATAAACATCAATGATTGTTTAAACTGCAGTATGTGTGTCTAAACTAATTTGTGTATTGAAAATACATTAACCCCATCGCGACAAGTGACTTACCAGGTACGTCCCGCAAAAACTGTCACTTAGTGACAGAGGACGTACCTGGTAAGTCCCGGAAGTCATTCGCTAGAATGAAGAAGAAGAAAAATCCCTTGTTAAGTGCCGGTCATTAAGGGGTTAATCTTGTGCTAAATCATCACCTCACTTACCCAAAGAGTTAACTACAAAGTGACCAGTCACACCACCAGCAACACGTATCTATGATCTCTGTATATCCATCTCCCTTCACCACTTTAGGCTGTAATCTTTCAAACACAAACCACACTTTTTAGTTTTTCATTCTTCTGCAATCTTCATCCTGTGTTGTCCAAACCCTTAGCTGCTTTCACCCATTGAGTGCCAGAGCGGTATCCAACACACTACTTTTCAATGCGTTGGATAACTCTCTGACACTCAGAGAGTTAAGTAATTTGTTCACATACACCAAGGGCTGGCAAGAGTTCAGCCAGTAGGTCGACAACCATGCCCCATGCACCACTAATTCAAAATACATTTCCACCATCTTTGGCCATTTATTTTCCAGTTAGCTCCATGCTCGGCTTGTGTCTTTTCCTAGTTATCACTGTAAGTACAGTAACGTTATGTACAGTATACACTGGAGTTTTCGATGTTTGAAAGAAACTGAGTGCACCGGGCCTGGAGCACTCAGTTGCCTCCCCGGAGTGATCTCCAGATTGCCACGCATAGTTTGTTGAACATCACGAACATATGTCTGTCACAGCCTAACCTGCATAGTATGTCGAACATAACCAAGCCGTTCGACCCCGCCTACCCTACACAGCTTGTCGACCAAACCATCTTGTCACTTCCTGCCCCTGCTTAGTGTGCGACAGTAGACATTGGAGTTTCCGATGTTCGAAAGAAACTGAATGCGCCGGGCCTGGAGCACTCAGTTGCCTCCCCGGAGTGATCTCCAGATTGCCACGCATAGTTTTTTGAACATCACGAACATATGGCTGTCACAGCCTAACCTGCATAGTATGTCGAATATAACCAAGCCGCTCGACCCTGCCTACCCTACACAGCTTGTCAACCAAACTATCTTGTCACTTTCTGCCCCTGCTTAGTGTGCAACATCATAACGTATCTTCCTCTAATCGTATTGGATAGCTTGAGATGGTATCGCCCATTCCAGCTCCCGCTTTCGAATACTATTGGCCCAAGTTTCAAACTCGTAGGATTCACATTGCTGGTTGGCTAGGTGCCTTACTAGCAATGCAAAAAAGTTAAAGATGACTCTATGACCCCCAACATACAGCCATTTTACAGATCAGCAGCCATCTTGAAAGAAGGAAGACAGACAGCAGCAATGGCCAAAGGAAGAGAAATACCCTTCAGCATGGAGGAGAATGAGGCACTAGTGGGGGCACTGCAGGGATGTTATTCCAAGCTCTTTGGCCCATTGGCAGCTTCCACCGCAGTAGTGGATAAGAGCGAAATGTGGGATACTGTGGTGGAAGCTGTCAATGAGGTGGCAGTGTCCCCACACACATCAATCAGATGCAGGAAGCGGGTTTATGACATTAGAAGGTAGGTGCTGCGGAAAAAGGCGAGGATGGAGGTAGCGCGGTCATCTGGGGCCTCCAGTAGACCTGTTCTATTCCATCATTATGAACAGGTCCTGGATGGCCTCATTGCAGCATCTGAGGCAGAAGCTGCTCCTGCTTCAGGCGGTGATGAGGATGTTGCTGGTCCATCACATGCTGTACCAGCTCCCATCACTCCTGTAGCAGGACCAGTGGAATCCTCAGATGCTGAAGATGACTGTGCTCCTGCATCTTCCCCTGCCCCTACAGCACCTGTCTTCCCTGTCCACGTGCCCGCTCCTGTTCCTGTTGATGTAAGTGCCCATTCTCCATTAGCTGGAGGGAGTGACTCTTCCTCTGGTCTCGTGATCTGCACCAGTTCCGCCAGGAGCAGTGGCAGTGGTGCCCCCTCCCAGTACCCAGAGTTGGGTACTCCAGCGCCAGACATCTCCGCAGCTGAGGAGTCAGGCCATGCTGGTGTGTTTTCTGGTAAGTAATTGTATTCTAATGCATGTGTTCATGTAATGTTGTTAACCCTTTGAGTTCCAGAGGGGTACGTAATGCATTGCATGTGTTGTGTAACCCTCTGGCACTCAAATGGTTAAATATCTACCACTGAGCAGATAGGTTTGCAATGTATGTTAAAGCAATGCAAATCACACATATCTGCTCTGTGTAACTTAATCCTTTGTAATGCAATGTCCACGTGTGTGCATACCTCCCAACATTTCAAATGGCGAAAGAGGGACACTTCTGTTTTAGGTGGCGTTTCTGGGGGCGTGGCTGGTAAGCAGGGCATTTCCAAGAATTTTTAGGTTATTTCTTGACCCATCTGCACCTCTTTGTGTAACTGATAAATGATTTAGAGCAAGACCAAAGTATATTACCCATATTAACCCTTTCAGTGCCAGAGGGGTATCAAATGCATTGCAAAAAAAAAAAAGCAATGCATTCTGCACCCCTCTGGCACTCAAAAGGTTAATGTATAAACACATATACTGACAATTAACACATTTATGTTTTATTGCTGTGTAGCAATGTAATACACACCACTCATTCTGATGTCCTAAAAAGAGGGACAAAAGGGTAGAAAAGAGGGACAGAGGGATTTGGGTCTCAAAGAGGGACACTTGGGAGGTATGTGTGTGTGTACTGTAATTTAGTACTTTGTTATGCAATGTCCATTTGTTATGCAATGTCCATTCGTGTGTGTAATGTAATTTAGTATTTTGTTAGTATTTTGTTATGCAATGTCCGTGTGTGTGTGTACTATAACGTGGTGTTCTCTTCTCATTACAGATGAACCTGATGGAGTATCTAGCTCTGGCAGGGAGGGGGAAGAAGAAGTCAACACCCTCTATCTGGAGCCGGTCACTGCCACTGCTCCTGCCAGTGTGGAGGAAGAGGTGGCTGCTGGTAAGTTGTTTTTAACATGTCTCCTTGACGTACAAATGTGTTTTTAGTCATGATAAATTGTTCCATATGTGTATTAGCAGCCCCAGCTTGCTTTAGCCATATCTTGTTTATATAACTATTGCATTGCCACAGGGGTGAGCAGCAGCGCATTGCTAAGCTATGCTTTGCTCACCCTTCTGGCACTCCAAGGCAGGGCCAGACTGGTCTACTGGGATACCAGGAAAATTCCTGGGAGGCCACCTGCACTGGACTTCCCTGGGGCTGCTTCAAAATCAAGAAGCTATCCGCGGCCACAGTCCTGTCACCTTGCGGTGGCGTGTTGCTTCTTGATTGCAGGAGTCCTGGCCATGGCCATAAGGTGACAGGACGGCGTCCATGAGATTTGAAGAGCTCTGCAACATGCTGAGGTCTGTGCCTTCTTTGGCACAGACCTGTAGCAGCTGTGCTTCCTTCTCTGATCTTTAGTAATGACATCATCTCCCAGCACTCTGCATTACTGAAGAGAAGACCATGCGGGAGTTTGGAAATGGACACGGGGGGCAATGTGGCGATTGGGGGGGGCAATGTGGCGATTGGGGGGGGCAATGTGGAGAGTGAGGGCAACATGGAGGTCACCCAGTGACGTGAGACGCAGTGTGAAGAAAAGCACTGCCTCTGCGCACCGGGTCGGTCACACCGCAATGATATGGGGCTGGTAAGCAATTTTTTCCAGGGCTGGTTTTTATTCCCAGTCCATCCATGCTCCAAGAGTTAACTATCCCACTAATGCACATATGGAGCACATGTAAGAAATGTTTGTCATGCTCCTGCCATTCACATGATGACATTGTAGGCATGATGGACACAAGCTAATGCACCGTTGTGGATGTCTCAGTATGTTGAAGCCCTGCCATGCATTACAGTGATGCTTCATAGACCAAATTTGCCTCTCTGTTGTTGATTAAATCCTGATAACTAGGTTAACCCACCTTGGTGCAGTTGTGAACCTGAATGCTTACACAACTGAAGCATTTAATGAAGTCAGTGTTTCTCATCACATGTTAATTCCCTTAATATCCAAAATAGGTCCAGCTGACACGCCGGAGAAGGTGGAGGAGGGGGGGCAGGAAGAAGCTGGGGTGCAGGCCCCAGTTGGTGCACCTGGGGACCACCACGTGGAAAGGGCAGGTGAGGATAGTAAATTGAAATATGTGGAAAGGGTTCTGAGTTTTGTGTTTCTGGTTGTTGTAACCATTTCAATGGCAGAGGGGTACCCAATGCAGTCTCAAAATTGTTGTGCACTCCTCTGGCACTGAAATGGGTTAAGGCGCCATACAATTATCTCACCCTTGTGAAAATGTCTTGTATCTCCTCAGGGTCATTGCGGGCTGTGTCTGGTGAGGAGGATGAGTAACCACCTCTGGGGGTGTCTGCCTCTGCTCCGGAGGCTATGGAAGGGGGAGAGCATGGTAAGTAAAATCCTAAATCTGCTGTCCCATGTGTGTTCCACCTGTCTCCCCTTCCCTTACAAAGACCCATAATTCCCTGTAGTGATCAGTGTTCTTGTCACACATACATGTGACAGTATCATGGCATGAACAAATATCATTATGTGATTTTTGTTCATGTCATGATCTTGTCACACACGTATGCTTGGCTCCAGGCCATAGCACACACCTACAGTTCCCGTTTTCAGGCTAGCACTAGTTGAGTGTTGGTGGCTCAATTACAATGACAGTGATGATCCACTTGTGTCCAATCAAGGCTAAAGAGTAAACCTGACCTGTCAGTTTGTTCATAGCAGGGGTGGTCAATCCTGCTCTCTGGCCACAACAATGCTACATGTTTGCTGCATCCCCTCAAATTAAAGTGGATGTGTCACCTATTTATAACATACCCTAAATAGTTAAGCTACAGATAGAATACTTGTAAAACGTTATTAATTTGTTTTTTAAAAGTTTGATTTGTTGTAAATTTAACTTAGAAAGTCTGTCCCCTACCTACTTCCTCAAAGACTGCTCTGCCTCTGCTCTCCACCCTCCTCTGATGACGGAGGCTTCAGTGTTGAAGCTGGAGTGCTCTCATTGGCTAGATATCGATCTCTGCCAACGAGACCACTCCATCTTGCAGACAGAAGCCTCCATCATTGGAGGATGGTGGAGAGCAGAGGCAGAGTGACGGACTGAGGTTACAGAACAGGTAACTGCAGTCTATACGAAAGTAGGTAGGGGACAGATTTTTAAAGTTAAATTTACAACAAATAAAACTTAAAAATAAAACATGAACAACATTTTAGAAGTATTCGATTTATAGCCTGTTTAGGCTATGTTATAGATAGGAGACACATCCACTTTAACACATTTTGTGTGGTGATTCTCAGCAATGGTCCTGTTGTGTAGGATGCACAATCATGTCCTCTAACCATCACAAAAGTGCATGCTGTAAGTTGAACACAAGTGAATGTCAATACCGCTTGTGTTTAAGTCAGCACATCCTGATAACATGCACTGTTGGTGTGGTTAGAGGAAATGATTGTGCATCCTAGACAACAGGACCATTGCTGATAATCACTCTGCTAAATGCATCAAACATCTGTGTGCCAGAGAGGTGCTCACTGCTTTCCATTTCTTCTTTCCCCACAGCTGCATCTGATGAACAACCACAGCAGCAGCCCCCTTCCAGCCAGGAGTTCGCAGAGGTCCTGTTTGTCCTACATGGGATCTCAGCTGACATGAGGGGCTTACGGCGTCAGCTGAGAAACAACATGCACCGTCAGGAGGCTCTGCTCCATCAAATGGTGGAGCAGAATAGGCTGATGCTGGGCCTCCTGACAGTGCATGTCGTGCAGTCAGGGCGAGCCCCCGCCCCCAGCAGCTCCTCATCAGACAGCAGCCTGGAATCAGCTGATGCCCTGCCTGCTGCACGTGGTGGTAGGTGCCACCTACCCAGACGGGGGCCTCACACAAGAGGAGAAAGGAGGCCCCCCCACTGACCCCATTCCTTCCAGAAGGGGATTTTTCATTTTTCTTTTTTAAGTTTATTATTATTATTTTTATTATTATTAATAATATTTGTTATTACATTTTTAAACTTCAGCATTGTTGTGGTCCATTTATTTCTGATACAAACAGGGGGGAGATACACCAAAGTGTTATGAGGTGTCACCACCATTTGAAAACACCTTAGTGCATAACCCCACTGCTGACCCACTCTTCTGTGTGTGTCTCCAACCCTTGTCTGTCTCCCCTAGAGATTCTAAAAGGGAAGGAGACAGACACAGATTTGCATGAAGGGAAGCTGACAATAGGAGGAGGGTGGCAGAGGGACAGAAAGGGAAGGAGATGGATGGACAGAGAAGGAAGGAGGCTGATGGACAGAGAGGGAAGGAGGCTGAGGGACAGAGAGGGAAGGAGGCTGATGGACGGAGGGAATGAATGTAAAGGAGTCAAAGGGAGATGTGTAGACTGACAGGACTCAATTCAAATGATGGAGATGGATGTTTTCTCTGCCGACGCATTTTTGGGGTGTTAAAGTTAAGAGGTATTTTCATCCATAGGAACTAATGAAAACACCATAAATTGCAATTCAGTTGTCTGCGTTGGGTGTGAAGATCCGATAAGTGACTCAAGTTATTGCAGGAAAGTTAAGACCTACTTTTTTTCTGACTTTAGTCCCTTATCGCATTTTCAAACAGCTGACGAAACAGAAAAGAAAATAGAGTGGGTATATTCAAATGGGGCCCTAAGCCCCACATCTATACATCAAAGCACTCCAAAACAATGTCAAATGTTAGTAGAATTAACCTCATGAGTGCCAGTGGGGTATAATCACCCTGCCGGCACTCATAAGGTTAACCCAACTAAGTAAAAAAAAAAAAAATCATATTACAAGTAGTGATGATCGAGCACCCCAATGCTCGGGTGTTCGGGTGCTCTGACCGAGCGCCCCCGGAGGCTCGAGTGCTCGGCCGAGCACCCGAGCCCCATTGAAGTCAATGGGAGGACTCGAGCATTACACCAGGCACCCCCTGCTCTGATGAGGGGAGGGTGCCTGGTCCATAGGAAAAGGGCAGAAAATGATGGAAACACCACAGAAATGGTTCAGGGACAGCATAGGGAGGATGTCTGGATGCATCTTGGACTTCAACGTCGCTGCTGGGAACGATGTTTCGCCCGTAGTACGCCATTTTTACAGACTGACCGTAAAACACACAAAAAGGAAGATAAAAACGACTTTAGGCGAAAAATTGTTACCAAACAGTATTTGCTGTATCTTTACTTGTATGTCATCTGCAAATTCTGCAAAAAATTTCCTTGATTTTTCGGAACTGGGGCCATGATTAAGAGGGAAACGTGCGCAGAGGCAAATTCTCCCAAAAATTTCCTCGATTTTTCTGAACTGAGGCCATGATTAAGAGGGAAACGTGCGCAGAGGCAAATTCTCCCAAAAATTTCCTCGATTTTTCTGAACTGAGGCCATGATTAAGAGGGAAACGTGCGCAGAGGCAAATTCTCCCAAAAATTTCCTCGATTTTTCTGAACTGGGGCCATGATTAAGAGGGAAACGTGCGCTGAGCCGACCATCTAAAACATTATGGGTGAGGGTCTGCTGCGGAGCTGACCATCCTAAACATTATATGCGAAGGCCCGCTAGTGAGCTGACGCTATAAAACATTATATGAGAGGGCCCGCTAGAGAGCTGACCCAATAAAACATTATATGAGAAGGCCCGCTGGTGAGCTGACCTATACAAAAATTGTCAAACTGCGCCCGCTGGTGAGCTGGCCATATATAAAAATTATATCACTGGGCCCGCTGGTGAGCTGGCCCTATATAAAAATTATATCACTGGGCATATGGAAGAGAGTCAACCATATACCCGTTTTTTGGGTGGAAGGGGTGAATGGGAATACAGAGTATTCCCATCATTGTAAATAACATATATAAAGTGACTTTATGTTCCTCCGGGGCTTTCCTCCAGTGGAGTGGAGAAGTCAGGGGAAATCCAGGCCTTGTTCATTTTTATAAGTGTCAACCTATCAGCATTTTCGGTGGAAAGGCGGATACGCTTATCTGTTATGATGCCACCAGCAGCACTAAATACCCGCTCAGACAGAACGCTGGGGGCAGGGCAGGCCAGCACCTCCAAGGCGTAGAGTGCCAGTTCATACCACGTGTCCAGCTTGGACACCCAGTAGTTGTAAGGCACAGAGGGATCATTGAGGACGCTGACACGGTCTGCTACGTACTCCTTCACCATCTTCCAAAACTTTTCCCTCCTTGTGACACTAGGCTGCGCATCAGGGTGAGGGTGCTGGCGGGGTGTCATGAAGGTGTCCCACGCCTTGGAGAGTGTTGCCCTGCCTTTGTCGGAACTGCTGTGTGCTCCCCTTTTCTCCCCTTCTCGGTTGGCCAAGGTAGCACGTACTCTGCCGCCAGCGTTGTCAGATGGAAAATTTTGGAGCAATTTTTCGACAAGAACCTTCTGGTATTGCACCATTTTGCGTGTCCTCTCCACCGGAGGAATGAGAGATGAGAAATTCTCTTTGTAGCGGGGGTCCAGAAGGGTGAACACCCAGTAATCCGTGTTGTCTAAAATGCGTGTAACGCGTGGGTCACGGGAAAGGTAGCCTAACATAAAGTCAGCCATGTGTGCCAGAGTACCAACAGGCAAGATTTCGCTGTCCTCACCAGGAGGATGACTCTCAATCTCCTCATCCTCTTCCTCCTCTTCTGCCCACCCACGCTGAAGAGATGGAACTAAAGTTCCATGGCTACCCTCTGTAGCGGAGGCAACCGTGTCTTCCTCCTCCTCCTCCTCCTCCTCCGCCTCCTCCAATTGTCGCTGAGAAGACGAAGTGAGGGTGCTCTGGCTATCACCTTGTGTAAGCTCTTCCTCCCCCATTTCCACCTCTTCCACATGCAAAGCATCGGTTTTAATTGTGAGCAGCGAGCGTTTCAGTAGACACAGAAGTGGGATGGTTACACTGATAATAGCGTTATCGCCGCTCACCATCTGTGTCGATTCCTCAAAATTGCGTAAAACCTCACAGAGGTCTGACATCCATTCCCACTCCTCACTTCTGATTACAGGAAGTTGAATGGAGAGGCGACGACCGTGTAACAGCTGGTACTCCACTACTGCCCTCTGCTGCTCACAAAGCCGGGCCAACATGTGGAAGGTGGAGTTCCAGCGCGTGCTCACGTCACACAGCAGCCGGTGAGCTGGCAATTGTAAGCGCTGCTGCAGCTTCAACAGGCCGGCTGAAGCTGTAGATGACTTACGGAAATGTGCACACACGCGGCGCACCTTGGTCAAGAGATCATGCAAATTGGGGTAGGTTTTTAGAAATCGCTGAACCACTAAATTAAATACATGCGCTAGGCATGGTACGTGTGTGAGCTTGCCGAGCTCCAAAGCCACCACCAAGTTACGCCCATTATCACACACAACCATGCCTGGTTGCAGGTTGAGTGGCGAGAGCCACTGCTAGGTCTGGTGACTAATCCCCTGCAACAGCTCTGAGGCCGTGTGCTGTTTGTCCCCAAGGCAGATCAGCTTCAGTACGGCCTGTTGACGCTTCCCCACTGCAGTGCTACACTGCTTCCAGCTACCGGCTGATGGGTGAGTGGCGCTGCGCGCAGAGAATTCGGAGGTGGAAACGGAGGGGGAGGAGCCAATAACGTAGGTGCTGGCGGAAACCCTGATGGAGGTAGGGCCCGCAATCCTCGGCGTGGGTAGCACCTGTGCCATCCCAGGGTCCGAGTCGCTCCCAGCCTCCACGACATTCACCCAGTGTGCCGTCAGGGAAATGTAGCGTCCCTGGCCACAAGCACTTGTCCATGTGTCAGTCGTTAAGTGGACCTTCCCAGTAACTGCGTTGGTCAGGGCACGGGTGATGTTACGGGACACATGGTGGTGTAAGGCGGGGACGGCACACCGGGAAAAGTAGTGTCGGCTGGGGACTGCGTACCGAGGGACAGCTGCTGCCATCAGGCTGTGGAAGGACTCAGTCTCCACAAGCCTAAATGGCAGCATTTCGATGGCCAGTAATTTGGAAAGGTGTGAGGTTAGTGCTATGGCCTGTGGGTGGGTGGCTGGGTATTTTCGCTTGCGCTCAAATGCCTGGGGTAACGACATTTGGATGCTGTGCTGGGACAGGGAAGTGGATGTGGTCGCTGATGGTGCTTAAGATGGTACAGGTGCAGGGCGGGAGGTATGCGGGCCTGCGCCTTCGACAGGCGATTGGCCGGCACCGAAAACAGGGGAAGAGGAGGCAGTGGTGTGGCCTGCAGACACAGATTGGCGATCCGGGCGTTCCTCCCACTTATTACGGTGCTTGGATGCCATGTGTCGGATCATGCTGGTGGTGGTGAGGTTTCTAGTGTTCATGCTTCAGCTCATTCTGGTGTGGCACAGGTTGCAAACTACAATTCTTTTGTCGTCCGCACTTTCCTTAAAAAAACGCCATACCGCGGAACACCTACCCCTTGGCAAGGGAGATTTACGCAAGGGGGTGCTCCGTGGAACATTTGCGGGCCGGTTTGGTGCGGACCGCCTTCTTTCTGTAGCCACACCACTGCCTCTTCCAGCCTGTTGCGGTGCTGCAGATGGCTCACCCTCAGGACTGCTGTCATCGCTCGGCTCTACACCTTCCCAGGTAGGGTCAGTCACCTCATCGTCCACCAAGTCCTCCTCCACTTCCTCACTCTGATCATCCTCCTCATGTCTTGATCCCACCACATACTCAGTCATTGACAACTGTATATCATCCTCCTCATCAAGGTCTTGAGACAGTAATAGTGGTTGATTTAATGGCAACTGTGTCTCATCATCATCATCATCCACTTCCTTTGATCTTAAATGCCGTTCCCCTCTGTCATCTTCTTGTGATTGGGTACCCTCTAGAGGTTGTGAATCAGGGCACAAGATGTCATGTTCCTCTGCAAGCGTGCTTGGACAGAGGTTCAAATTAAGGATTGGTGATGAGACGAGCTCCTCACTATATCCCAGTGTGGGATCACTTCTTTGACCAGACCCTCTATGGTGGGAGGAAGGATGATCAGTAGTGTTGAGCGAGCGTGCTCGGCCGATGCTCGGATCGGCTCGAGCATCGCTCTGCTCGGCACATGGCGGTACTCGTCGAGTACCGCCATGTGCTCGCCCGCCATGTTCGGGTGGCGGGGATCTGTGCCGGAAGAGGCACAGATCTGAAGACGCTCCGCTGTACCACCAGGGACTGGAGGTACGGGGGCATTGCGGAGATGAAGGGGGCATTGCGGAGATGAAGGGGGACATTGTGGAAGAGGGGCATAGCGGAGATGAAGGGGGACATTGTGGAAGAGGGGCATAGACTCTATGCCCTCTTCCACAATGTCCCCCTTCATCTCCGCTATGCCCCTCTTCCACAATGTCCCCCTTCATCTCCTCTATGCCCCTCTTCCACAATGTCCCCCTTCATCTCCGCTATGCCCCTCTTCCACAATGTCCCCCTTCATCTCCTCTATGGCATAGAGGAGATGAAGGGGGACATTGTGGACGAGGGGCATAGCGGAGATGAAGGGGGACATTGTGGAAGAGGGGCATAGCGGAGATGAAGGGGGACATTGTGGAAGAGGGGCATAGCGGAGATGAAGGGGGACATTGCGGAGATGAAGGGGGCATTCGGAGATGAAGGGGGCATAGCGGAGATGAAGGGGGGCATTGACCAGGCACCCTCCCCTCATCAGAGCAGGGGGTGCCTGGTGTAATGCTCGTGTCGCCCCATTCATTTCAATGGGGCTCGGGTGCTCGGCCGAGCACTCGAGCCTCAGGGGGTGCTCGGTCAGAGCACCCGAGCACCCGAGCATCGGGGTGCTCGCTCAACACTAATGATCAGGGTGAGGATTATGTTGACCAGACTCTTGGCTACTGAGAGTGAACTTGGTGGAAGACAGGGTGGTGCTTAACCGACTGGAAGCAGTATCACCTGAAATCCAACCGACCACCTGTTCGCAGTGGTCTGACCTCGAGAGTGATGTCCTGCGACACCCTGTAAACTGAGACATGAAGCTAGGTATGGTGGATGTCTTTCTGTCTTGTGCTCTGGCACCAGGCACAGTTTCTACGCGTCCTGACCCGCGCCCTGAACTATCAGGATCACGTCCACTTCCCCGTCCCTTTTTACCCACCTTCTTCATATTACACGGAATATGTGCTGCAAATCTGCAACTTTGCACAGTAAACAGAATGTTCTCCTAATATGCAACTTTGCACACTAAACAGAATGTGCTTCTTATCTGCGGTTAGACACAGTGAATGGAATATGTGACTCTGATATTTTACACTTTGCACAGTAAACAGAATGTTCTCCTAATATGCAACTTTGCACAGTAAACAGAATGTTCTCCTAATATGCAACTTTGCACACTAAACAGAATGTGCTTCTTATCTGTGGCTAGGCACAGTGAATGGAATATGTGACTTTGATATTTTACACTTTGCACACTAAACAGAATGTTCTCCTAATATGCAACTTTGCACACTAAACAGAATGTGCTTCTTATCTGCGGTTAGGCACAGTGAATGGAATATGTGACTTTGATATTTTACACTTTGCACAGTAAACAGAATGTTCTCCTAATATGCAACTTTGCACACTAAACAGAATGTGCTTCTTATCTGCGGTTAGACACAGTGAATGGAATATGTGACTTTGATATTTTACACTTTGCACAGTAAACAGAATGTTCTCCTAATATGCAACTTTGCACACTAAACAGAATGTGCTTCTTATCTGCGGCTAGGCACAGTGAATGGAATATGTGACTTTGATATTTTACACTTTGCACACTAAACAGAATGTTCTCCTAATATGCAACTTTGCACACTAAACAGAATGTGCTTCTTATCTGCGGTTAGACACAGTGAATGGAATATGTGACTTTGATATTTTACACAGTAAACAGAATGTTCTCCTAATATGCAACTTTGCACACTAAACAGAATGTGCTTCTTATCTGCGGTTAGGCACAGTGAATGGAATATGTGACTTTGATATTTTACACTTTGCACACTAAACAGAATGTTCTGCTAATCTGAAACTTTGCACACTAAACAGAATGTGCTTCTTATCTGCGGTTAGACACAGTGAATGGAATATGTGACTTTGATATTTTACACTTTGCACACTAAACAGAATGTTCTGCTAATCTGAAACTTTGCACACTAAACAGAATGTGCTGCTAATCTGAAACTTTGCACACTAAAAAGAATGTGCTGCTAATCTGCAACTTTGCACACTGAACAGAATGTGCTGCTAATCTGCAACTTTGCACACTAAACAGAATGTGCTGCTAATCTGCGGCTAGGCACAGTGAACGGAATATGTGACGTTTTTTTTTTTATATCTCTGCCCCCCCAAACAAAATAAACTGCTGCCCCCACACACAGTAGTCCTAAAAAGGACTTTTGGGTCTTTTTTTTTTTTTAAATCGCTTTTCTTCTCCCTACACTGACTTTCCCTTCCTATCCTCATCTCTCCCTGGCTAAGACTGAGCCGAACTCGCTGGTCAGGTGCTATACAGCACCCGATCACGGGTTCTGGCCAGCCAATCAGTGTAATGCCAGCAGTCAACATGGCTGCTGGCATTACACTGATGTCAGAGCCTCCCTGCACGTTTATTGGCTGCGCAGCAGCCGCGAAACGTGCGGGGAGGAGACCCGAACATGGCGGGCGAGCACATGCGGTACTCGTACGAGTACCGCCATGTGCCGAGCAGAGCGATGCTCGAGCCGAACCGAGCTTCGGCCGAGCATGCTCGCTCATCACTAATTACAAGTAACACTTACCATTAATCCTGATGTCCAGCAGAGTCCTCAGTATACCGGTCCTCTTCTGTCCTTCTTTCTTCTCTTCTATCTTCTCCTCTTTCTTCTATCTTCTCCTTGTTCTCCTCTTCTGTCTTCTTTCCTCTTGCTGTAAAAAATCTCCCAGAAAAGTAAAAGTACAATGCAGGAATATCCAGCACACTAATACATACTTTAACCCTACTGAGCCCCAGAGAGGTATGCAACCTATTGCTTTGCAATGTGTTGTGTAACCCTCTGGCATTCAAGGGGTTAAACTATGTATTAGCGTGCCAGATATTGCATTGGACATACTTTTCTTGGTAGTTTTTACAGCAAGAAGACAGAAGCTACAAGACAGTAGAGAAGACAGAAGGAGACAGACAGTGGATAACAGGAAAGTGTAACACTGATTAGTTAATGAACAGTGCTTGACAGTATGTCAGGCAGCAATCGTCAGCTTTTTTTCCTTTGAAGTTCCCAATACTGCCACTATTTAGTGGCGTTGAAAATTATTCAAACAAATGACTTAAATTTTTAATATCTTACACAGGGACAAAGGTGACTGTCCCTTGTGGTGGCAATAAGGCACCCTGTATGCCTATACAACTGTCACACTGGCTGATGTGTCACTCTGAAAAAAATTATTCAGACAAATTATTCCAAATTTTTTTATTATTGTCTGTTGCATGTGCCATTTCTGTTGCAGAGGTGAAATACATTATAGCATGGGCATCTGTCATTTACCATCTGTAGCAAAGGTAATACATTACACAATATGTAGCATTTGTCATTTACCATATATAGCAGAGGTGTTATATACATATGGATGTAGCTAAATTAGAAGGAAGAAGGAAAAGTGAGAATGACTGGTGCAGTATCCTTTGAAACGTCAAAAAGAAAAATATTGCGTGGCTAGAAGCTGATTTAACCATGTTGCAGTGTTTAAAATAGCAACATGAAAACCTTGAGCTGCATAAAAGCTCTAGGTTGTCATGTCGCATAATTAAACATCCCTGTTTACTGGCCACAACTCCCAGCATCCTTACCTTGCGTTGCCCAGTTCTCTTTAAAGCAGAACTACCACCTCTTACAAACATGTCCCCAAATAATTACCCATCTGGCGACTAGCTTCTCAGCAGCGCTTGTCGCCAGAATTCTTACCGCGATTATACATGCTTCTGGACTGACAGGCAGGAAACCAAGCAGACAATGACATCTTTCCATAGTGACATCTGCGTGCCTGTGCTGTCAGTCCCAGCCTTCTCTAGGAGGCATTGCTAGGAGCCGTTCAGCTTCAAAGGGGACTGACAGCGCATGCGTGCAGATGTCACTATGGAAAGATGTCTCCGCGGATTCCTGCCTGTCAGTCTGGGAGCAGTGAATAATTTTCATGAACGCGGTAATAATTCTGGCAACTAGCTCTACTGAGCAGCTAGTCGCCAGATGGGTAATTATTTGGGTCCATGTTTGTAAGAGATGGTAGTTCCACTGCAATGCGATGTTTCAAAAGTGAACTGACCGGTGCAAGGCAGAATCAGGATGACAGCAGCAACACTGGAGATATAGCCAGAACTGCAGAACACTGGAGCAGGCAGGACTCAGTCCATAGATGGATACAGCGGCAACTGAGGAAGACTGGTGCGAGCCACACTCAGGATGACAGCAGCAACACTGGAGATGTAGCCAGAACTGCAGAACACCAGAGCAGGCAGGACTCAGTCCATAAATGGATACAGCAGCAACTGAGGAAGATTGGTGCGAGCCACACTCAGGATGAGAACAGCAACACTGGAGATGTAGCCAGAACTGCAGAACACTGGAGCAGGCAGGTCTCAGTCCATAGGTGGATACAGCGGCAACTGAGGAAGACTGGTGCGAGCCACACTCAGGATGACAGCAGCAACAATGGATATGTAGCCAGAACTGCAGAACACTGGAGCAGGCAGGACTCAGTCCATAAATGGATACAGCAGCAACTGAGGAAGACTGGTGTGAACTACACTCAGGATGAGAACAGAAACACTGGAGATGTAGCCAGAACTGCAGAACACTGGAGCAGGCAGGACTCAGTCCATAGATGGATACAGCGGCAACTGAGGAAGACTGGTGCGAGCCTCACTCAGGATGACAGCAGCAAGAGTCGATGTGTAGCTAGAACTGCAGAACACTGGAGCAGGCAGGACTCAGTCCATAAATGGATACAGCAGCAACTGAGGAAGACTGGTGTGAGCCACACTCAGGATGACAGCAGCAACACTGGTGATGTAGCCAGAACTGCAGAACACTGGAGCAGGCAGGACTCAGTCCATAGAAGGATACAGTGGCAACTGAGGAAGGTTGGTGTGAGCCTCACTCAGGATGACAGCAGCAAGAGTCGATGTGTAGCTAGAACTGCAGAACACTGGAGCAGGCAGGACTCAGTCCATAAATGGATACAGCAGCAACTGAGGAAGACTGGTGCGAGCCACACTCAGGATGACAGCAGCAAGAGTGGAGATGTAGCCAGAACTGCAGAACACTGGAGCAGGCAGGACTCAGTCCATAGATGGATACAGCGGCAACTGAGGAAGACTGGTGCGAGCCACACTCAGGATGACAGCAACATGGATGATTGTAGATGTCTGAAGTCCCCCTTGTTTTTCTAATCTGCATCGAACCTGAGAGCAGGGTAAGTAATTTGCTCCATGAGCTGGGGGGCCAGTTGAGAGCACTGGGGGCTAAGTATATTTCCAGTAACGGAAAATACCCGCTCACTCTGGACAGTGGTTGGGGGGCAAGAAAGCAACTCCTGGGCTACCAGGGACAATGTAGGCCACACAGCCCTCTTGTTATCCCAGAAAGTCAAGGGATCTGTACTTGGGGCCAAAGAAGGTTCCACAAGGTAAGCCTTAACCTCAAACTCAGCACTTTTTCTATTAATGGGGAGCTGTTTGTTTTCTCTGCAGCATAATCTGTTCATTGCCTGAGCATAAAAAGCAGCAGCTGCTCCACCAGAACAAGATGAAATGCTACTGGCGCTGCTACTAATAGGTCCCGGAAGACCACCACACTCCTCCAGCTCATCTTCGGAATCTCCTCCCACCTCCTGTGACTGCATTCTAGTTTTTCTTTGCCTCTCACGCACCCTCACTATCAATTGTTCCCTCCAGGCAGTGAGGGAATTGGAACGAAGTGCCAACTTGTCTTTGATTCAAGGATCGCAAATTGTGGCAAGCATTAATTCGGGACAATTGTCCATGCGCTCTTCCATGCGCCGAGTAAGTTCCTTCTTCAACCTCGTTAGAAGGGCAGCAACATCTGGAAGTATATTACCCTCAGCACCAGGCAAGCGTTCCCTATGGGAAAGGAAATAGTTCAATTTTAAGGAGAGGTGCGTGAAGAGGGGAATGACTTCTGCCAGACTAGCGTTCTCTTTGCTCAAAAGTTCTGTCAAAGCACAGAAAGGTGTAAGGACTGTCACTACCTGTTCCATCAGGCCCCAGTCAGCCCTGCCCAGTGTTCTGTTACTGCCAATGAAATGGTGACATGACAATGCATGAATTGCCTTTTTCTGCTCCAGGATACGCTCTAGCATATCTAAGGTGGAGTTCCACCTGGTCCCAACATCTTGTTTTAGGCGGTGCTCTGGGAGGTCTGCCTTTTTCTGTTCCTCCCTGAGTAGCTGGCTATCTTTGACGCTCCCGTGGAAGTGGCCAGAAATTTGTCGGCACGACTCCAGAAGTGCTGACAACCTTCCAGTGTTACTGCCATCCTCAAGAGCAGTCTTCACTACTAGATGCAGAACATGCGCTGAGCAGCACACACCCACAAATCTGCCATCCCGGAGAGCCTTGATCATGTTAGCTGCACCAACAGTAACCACAAACCCCATTTGCGCCTGTGTGCCTGCCTGCTCCCCTAGCCATTGCGCCACCATGTTCTGCAGTGCTTTGCGAAAGTTATCTGAGGTGTGCTGCTGATCCATTACCTCAGCATGACAGGAAGCCATGATGGCCACTCGGAGCACTCCATAAGTCAGTGGTAAAGTGCACTGACTGGCCACCAGCCTTTCCTAGCAGTTCCTTCAAAAGACCAATGCACGACTGGTACAGTGAGGGCACTATAGTTCTACTAAATGTGGTGCCAGATGGAATTTTATATCGGGGTGCAACAACCTCCATAAGTTGATGGAAGGGCTCCCCGTCCACCAAATTGAAAGTTGCACCCCCAACGGCTATGAGCTGTGCAATGAGGCGTGTAATTTTCCTGGACTGCTGTCTGCACATCCCCTTGGAATGAAACCCACCAAAATCTTCCAGTGTGGCCTGTATTGACTTTGGGATGGGCTGTGACTGTCTACTGCTTTTACTAGGACCAGATGTGGCATGATCTCCCTGCCCTTTTTCCTGCCTACTGGTGGTGAGTGTTACACTGGTTAATGTAGTAGTGCCACCACGTTCTGCACTCATCAACACTGACTTGTGGTAGTGGTTCAGGTGTTGGTTCATCCCAGAGGTGGAAAGATGACCCAACACCCTCCCACGGCTGACTTCCCTGCCACACAATTTACATTTTGCTAGCCGGCCATCGCCAAGTGTCACAAAATGGTCCCACGCTTTGGAGCGACGGATGACTTTGGAAGGTGGTGAAGAAGAAACTGAGGTGACACTTTCTTCATCTTCACATGCTGAAGCAACCTCACTATGCTTTTTTTTCTACATACCTTTACAGGGTTACTAGTAGACCCAAAGATGGCAGCAGGGATGTCGGGACTGGGATTGGAGGAGGGTGTAGTAACACTGGTGGCAGAGACACTAGCAGCTACTACCTGCCTGGGAGACTCATTTGGAACTGGAGAGTCAGGTGGTGAGTTTTCATCAATAGAAGACAGAATTGTTGCTGGAGAAACAAGAGAAGTACTATTGGCAGCAGTGGAAAAATGGAGCTCAGGAGAATAATCAAGGTCAGTGGAAAAATCATGCTCAGTGGAAAAATCAAGCTTAGCAGGCCTTGGTCCCTCATATTCTTCTTCCACCTCTTGTAGGTTTGGACAGGAAGAAAAATCATCAGCAGCAGATTTTGGGGAGAGCTGATGAATTCCGTCTTCTGCCTGGTGGCTACCGGGAAATGGTAAATTATCTCCCTCAATAACCTTTTTTGGAGGTGATATGCTGTCAGTGTCAGTGACAGTGGCGGCAGGAGAAATTTTCTCAAAATACCCTAATAATTCAAGTTTGGGTTGCTTACTCGGACGTTCGCAGTAAAACTCCCACGTTGATACTGCCCGCAGTTTCCCACCAGTAGTGTTCATGTTCAACAAGCTAGGTGTCCCCAGGTTTATAGAACTGGTTGTAGCAGAAGTGGTGATGGAACTGGCAGTGGCAATAGTCATTGTGCAGGTGGTTCTGGGGGGATCATCACGAAACAGCTGGCAAGAGACGGGTGATGGCCGCTTCGTGGTCTTAGAGGAGGAACTGGACCTCTCTACCCTGCTAGTAGAGGTAGAACAACCTTCTTCTTTCTAGTTTTTGTTTTGGACTGCTGATGCTGAGTCTGACTAGTACTAATCAAAGTACTCTTCTTTCCCTGCCTGCTGCTGCTAGCTCTGGTTGAAAGCAACTGCACTGTGGTCGTGTTGGTGGTTGCTGGGTCACGGCAGCTGGTACCAGGATGAGGAACAACAGGTTGTTCACTAGGACTCAAATCCATTATGGAAAGGTAGGTAGAGAACGATTATAGTTTTACAACTTTAAAATCTGCCCGCACAACAACTGTGACACTGGCAGTGTGACTCTGAAAATTATTCAGATAAATAACTTGTATTATGAATATTTGTAATAAAACCAACACAGGTGACTCTCCCTTGAGGTGGCGAAAAGGCACGCTGCCTGCCTATACAACTGTTACATTGGCAGTGTGACGCTGAAGATTATTCAAACAAATAACTTGTATTAGGAATAATTTTAATAAAACAAACACCAGTGACTCTCTCTTGCGGTGGCTAAGAGGCACCCTGTCTGCCTATACAAGTGTGACACTGGCAGTGTGACTCTGAAGATTATTCAAACAAATCACTTGTATTTTGTATGTTTTTAATAAAACCAACACAGGTAACTCTCCTTTGCGGTGGCAAAAAGGCACCCTGTCTGCCTATACAACTTTGTCACTGGCAGTGTGACGCTGAAGATTACTCAAACAAATCACTTGTATTTTTTATATTTTTATTAAAACCAACACATGTGGGTCTCCCTTGCGGTGGTGAAAAGGCACCCTGCCTTCCTATACAGCTGTGACACTGGCAGTGTGACGCTGAAGATTATTCAAACAAATAACTTATATTATGAATAATTTTAATAAAACAAACACAGGTGACTCTCCCTTACGGTGGCGAAAAGGCATGCTGCCTGCCTATACAACTGTGACACTGGCAGTGTGACGCTGAAGATTATTCAAACAAATAACTTGTATTAGGAATAATTTTAATAAAACCAACACATGTGGGTCTCCCTTGAGGTGGCAAAAAGGCACGCTGCCTGCCTATACAACTGTGACACTGGCAGTGTGACTCTGAAGATTATTCAGACAAATCACTTGTATTTTGTATGTTTTTAATAAAACCAACACAGGTGACTCTCCTTTGCGGTGGCAAAAAGGCACCCTGCCTGCCTATACAACTGTGACACTGGCAGTGTGATGCTGAAGATTATTCAAACAAATAACTTGTATTTTTAATATTTTTAATAAAACCAACACATGACTCTCCCTTGTGGTGGCTAAAAGTCACCCTGCCTGCCTATACAACTTTGACAATGGCAGTGTGACGCTGAAGATTATTCAAACAAATCACTTGTATTTTTTATATTTTTACTAAAACCAACACGTCTGTCTCCCTTGTGGTGGTGAAAAGGCACCCTGCCTGCCTATACAACTGTGACACTGGCAATGTGACACTGAAGATTATTCAAACAAATAACTTGCATTATGAATCATTTTAATAAAACAAACAAAGGTGATTCTCCCTTGCGTTGGCGAAAAGGCACGCTGCCTGTCTATACAACTGTGACACTGGTAGTGTGACGCTGAAGATTATTCAAACAAATAACTTTTATCTGGAATAATTTTAATAAAACCAACACATGTGGGTCTCTCTTGCGGTGGCGAAAAGGCACGCTGCCTGCCTAAACAACTGTGACACTGACCGTGTGACACTGAAGATTATTCAAACAAATAACTTGTATTAGGAATAATTTTAATAAAACAAACACAGGTGACTCTCCCTTGCGGTGGCGAAAAGGCACGCTACCTGCCTATACAACTGTGACACTGGCAGTGTGACTGAAGAGTATTCAAACAAATGACTTGTACTTTTTATATTTTTTTTAAGAAACACAGATGACCCCCTTGTGGTGGCGAAAAGGCACCCTGCCTGCCTATAGGACTGTCAGACTGGTTGATGTGACATTAAAAATTATTCGAACAAATACCTATTTTTTTTAATATTTTGCACAGGAACAAATATTACTCGCCCTTTCAGTGGCAATAACTGGAACTAATGCTGGCTGCCTACCTATGCCTAGCCTAATGCTACCTGCCTGCCTACACAACAACTGGACACTCTCTAATCTCTTCTTCTCTCTCTGAGCTCTAACAACGCAATGAGGAAATGCAGGCTGTCTGCCTGTGTGACTGTGTCATTAGTCCAACCCCCATCATGAAACGAAGAAGGCTATTGGAATACAGACAAAAGAGGGAAGTAGTGCATGAAAAGGAGAATGGAATTGGACTAGAGACATGGAGGGAAAATTATGGAAGGAAAGTAATTGAGCGCTCACAGGAAGTACAAAAATATCCGACTCCGAATAGTTCTGGTCGAAAGTAGTCAAAACTTTCGGAAATTTGTCAAATGCCGAAACTTCCGAAAGTTTAGACGGATTTCGGTCCTGGGCTGTTTGGAGTCGGATCATTTTTGTCGAATGACCCTTGAGTTTCGGATTGGTCGAATGTCTCCGAATGACCCCATTTTCGACTAAATCCGAATGTCTCTGAATCAATTTGCACAAGTCTAGAGATCAAACCCAAATCAACTTACTCAAAATAAGTAAGTATATCACTTACATTTAATTTGATATAAATACTACACATACAAATGAGAGCTGTAATCAAAGATAAACCCAATTAGTTAGCAGGGTGCATCATGTTGTGCTGTGTATTGAATTAAACCATTTCTCACTTTTCATAGTTCAATCTGATATTGCTATCCTAATAAAATATATCTATGTTTACACAAAGCACATCATATCATAATCCTTATTGAAGCCCTTAGGATACCGACTCATGATAGTAAAAATCCAAAACACTTCCCGTTTTAATAATGCTTTATCAAGGTCTCCTCCTCTAATTCCAACCGTAACCCGTTCAATACCTTGGATTTCAAAGGATATAAAATTGCCACAGAGTTGGTCCTTAAAATGCTGAGATACATGAGATCTAAACCCTTCTCCTCTTATATCACTCAAATGTTCATTTTACCTTTTTCCTCAGCGATCGAATGGTTTTACCAGCATATTGCAACCTACACTGTGTACAATTTATCAAGCAGATGACACCCCGTGTAGCGCAATTAATATATTGCTTCACATTAAAGCTGTCACCAGTTCTAAAAGACTGAAAATTATTGGATACTGTAATATAATTACAACATCCACAACGGGAGCCACCACACTTGAAGACTCCCATCGAGGATAACCAAGTTGGTTTAATCCTTTTGTTCTCTTTTATAAAAAGACTAGGTGACAGCTTATTTGCGATTGCGCTTTTTTAAAAATCCTTGATGGTATGTCTTGGATGTGAACTACCAGCCTTCAATAATGAATTACCAGTAATAGGCTTCCTATATATTGTCGTGCTAACCAATCAAGTTCATCAGTGCCCTGTAAGACTGAGATTGCATACTTGCTGGAATAATAGCATAAGAATATTGTGTGGTGTGGTAAGTAAGAGGTTAAAAGCAAATCTCTCTGAGTTTTGTTTTCCCTCTTTGCTGTGATAAATAATTGAAGTCTGGTGTGGTGGGAGTGACTAATTGCTGTGTTTGTAATTGGTGGATTCCTGGCTTATATAGCAAGGAGTGAGAGAGCTCTGTAAGTTCATCAGTGCCCTGTGCCCTGAAAGACTGAGATTGCATACTTGCTGGAATAATAGCATAAGAATATTGTGTGGTGTGGTAAGGAAGAGGTTAAAAGCAAATCTCTCTGAGTTTTGTTTTCCCTCTTTGCTGTGATAAATAATTGAAGTCTGGTGTGGTGTGAGTGACTAATTGCTGTTTGTAATTGGTGGATTCCTGGCTTAAATAGCAGATACATAGTGAATACTTGAACGTGTGAATCTTGCCTCAGTGTGTAAGTGCAGAAGGGTGGTAAGTGTGGGAATTTAAAACAGGGGGAATTCAAGTGCAGAAGGGTGGTAAGTGTGGGAATTTAAAACAGGGGGAATTCAAGTGCAGAAGGGTGGTAAGTGTGGGAATTTAAAACAGGGGGATTCAAATACAGGGGGTTACACAGGGGAACACATTTCTCAAACTTATTGTGCAGCTATTTTTGCCTGCCTTTTTATCTTGTGGTAACTGGCACATATGAGTGGTAGCATGATTGTCCATTTAACTCAGTGCACAAGCTGCCATATGTTTGCACACCTGGAACAACCGTTCCAGGGTGCATACCTCTGTGGCAGATGTGAGCAAGTGGTCTCTCTGGAAGCTCGTATTAGAGATCTGGAGGGGCAGGTTGCAACATTGAGAAAGACGGACAATCTTGAGAGGGTTCTGCTGACTGAGCAGCAGGAAGTGGTGGTAGGTAGTTCTGGGGGTGGAGACTGCACAAAGAAAGAGCAGGTAGCCAGATGGGTTACAGTTAGACATAGCAAGGGGGGTGGACAGAGAAATAGGGAGGACACTCCTGTGTTTACTAATCCTAACAGATTTGCTACATTAAGTAATGATGTTGGGGATGCTGACACAGGAATGTCTTTGCTGGAGAGGACTGTTCTCTCTAACAGCCGAGTGAACAGCCCATCTAGCACGGATGGGATCCAGGACTCAGGCAGACCTAGACAGATGGTGGTGGTAGGGGATTCTATTATTAGGAAGACAGACAGGGTAATCTGTCGCCAAGATCGCCACAATCGTACAGTTTGCTGTCTCCCGGGAGCTCGGGTTCGACATGTGGCTGATCGGGTTGATAGATTGTTGGGAGGGGCTGGGCATGACCCGGCTGTCATGGTACATGTTGGTACTAATGACAAAGTCAGTGGAAAATGGAGGTCCGTTAAGAAGGATTTCAGGGACCTAGGATATAAGCTTAAGCAGAGGACCTCTAAGGTAGTATTTTCTGAAATTCTACCTGTGCCACGCGCTACATTAAAAAGGCAACGGGAGATTAGGGAGTTAAATGCGTGGATAAAGACTTGGTGTAAGCAGGAGGGGTTTGGGTTCCTAGAGCACTGGTCAGTCTTTTCCCTTGGGCGCAATCTTTATAGTAGTGATGGATTGCACCTTAGTGGAAGGGGGGCCACGGTGCTGGGTGATAGGATGGTTAGAAGGCTGGAGGAGACTTTAAACTAGAAAGGGGGGGGGGGAGGGAGCTGCAACACAGGCTGGGGAAGATAGTATAATTGAGGGAATGGGATTAGAGAAGGGTCATGGGGATGGAGAGGGGGAATTGGCTAGTCCATCTAATAGGGAGTTGCCATTGTTACAGCCTGATAAAAGACAAATACATCTGAAAAAGAAAGAAATCTTTAAGAATGGCAAAAAGATAAAATGTATGCATGCAAATGCTCGCAGTCTGGCTGGTAAGATGGGGGAACTAGAAATGATTGCAGTACATGAGCAGTATGATCTGATTGGAGTGTCTGAAACCTGGTTAGATGATACGTATGACTTGGCAGTCAATCTAGAGGGTTATTCACTTTTTAGGAGGGACAGGGTTAATAAAAGGGGAGGAGGGGTATGCCTATATGTAAAGCAGGCCTTAAAACCTAGTTTAAGGGAAGATATAAATGAAGGGACCAATGAAAAGGTAGAGGCCTTGTGGGTTGAAATACACACTGGGGGCACACATAATAAAAAGATATTGGTGGGGGTTTGCTACAAGCCACCTAATGTTGGGGAGTTGGACGAAGCCCATCTTTTACTGCAAATGGAAAAGGCTGCTAGGTCAGCAAAGGTAATTATAATGGGAGATTTCAACTACCCTGAAATTGACTGGAGCAATATGACTTCAGGCACAACAAAGGGAAATCTTTTTCTAAGTATGATAAATGATAATTTTATGTCCCAACTAGTAGAGGAGCCAACTAGAAAAGAGGCCTTGCATGACCTAGTGCTCTCAAACGATTCTGACATTGTAGACAATGTGCAGGTAAGGGAACATTTGGGCAGCAGTGACCACAATATTGTATCCTTTGAAGTCTGTTATGAGAAACCCAATAGCAAGAGTTTAACCAAAACATTCAATTTCAAAAAGGCTAATTTTACAAAGTTAAAAGAAGCTTTAAAGGATATCCAGTGGGATGTAATTTTCAAAGATAAAAATGCACAAGAGTCATGGAATGTATTTAAAATGCTCTTGGGCAAATATACACGTCAATATATACCATTGGGGAATAAGCACAAGAGAAGTAAAGCAAAACCAATGTGGATTAATAATGTGGTTAGCAGGGAAATGAGAAATAAAAAGCAGGCTTTTAAGGTGTTTAAGTCAAATGGGTCAGATGCATCATTTAAAAAATATAAAGAATGTAATAAAATCTGCAAACAAGCAATTAAGCTAGCTAAAATAGAAAATGAGCGAAACATTGCAAATGAGAGCAAGAAAAACCCTAAACAATTCTACAAGTATATTAACAACAAAAAAGTTAAGGTTGATATTGGTCCTCTTAAGACTGAAACAGGTGAATTGATTAGTGAGGATAAAGCTATGGGCGACACCCTAAATACATGACAGGTTATGGGCAAATAGACAAAACCACAGAATTTCCTCCATCATGAACATGGTTTATGGAGGACAAGGTCCAAAAAAAGACAGGGTTATGGTGAATAAAGTACCTGGACCTGACGGTATACACCCAAGGGTACTTAAGGAACTTAGTTCAGTAATAGCAAAACCATTATACTTAATATTTATTGATTCGCTTTCATCAGGCATAGTGCCCTGTGATTGGAGGACAGCTGATGTAGTTCCATTGTTTAAAAAGGGAGCAAGATCCAAACCAGGAAATTATAGACCTGTGAGCTTGACTTCCATAGTGGGTAAGATACTAGAAGGGTTATTAACTGACAGTATTCAGAACTATGTGAAGACAAACAATATCATTAGTAGGAATCAGCATGGTTTCATGAAGAACAGATCATGTCAGACTAATTTACTTGCATTTTATGAAAGAGTGAGTAGTAATTTGGACAGGGGAATTGCTGTTGATGTAGTATACTTGGATTTTGCAAAAGCCTTTGACACAGTGCCTCACAACAGGTTACTGCATAAATTAAAAGGCTTCGGTTTGGGTGGTGTTATTTGTACATGGATTGAGAACTGGTTAAATGATAGATGGCAGAGAGTTGTTGTAAATGGAACTTTTTCAAATTGGTCTAGGGTTATAAGTGGGGTGCCGCAGGGTTCAGTCCTGGGCCCAATGCTTTTTAATTTGTTTATTAATGATCTAGAAGTGGGAATTGAAAGTAGCATCTCAATCTTTGCTGATGACACTAAGCTATGTAAGGAAATACATACAGAGCTCAATGTTTTTTCCCTACAGAAGGATTTAGATAAACTAAGTGAATGGGCAGAAAAGTGGCAGATGTCATTTAATGTAGATAAATGTAAGGTTATGCATTTGGGTTGTAGAAACAAACTTGCTACATATACTCTAAATGGGAAACAACTTGGGAGATCCTCATTAGAGAAAGATTTAGGTGTACTGATAGACAATAGTCTTCACAGCAGTGTGCAGAGTCACTCAGCTGCTGCAAGAGCAAATAGAGTACTAGCCTGCATAAAAAGAGGTGTAGAAGCAAGGGATGCTAATATTATCCTACCTCTGTATAAATCCTTGGTTAGGCCTCATCTAGAATATGGAGTACAATTTTGGGCGCCTGTTCTAAAAAAAGACATTGCTGAACTGGAAAAGGTGCAGAGACGTGCAACAAAACTGATAAAGGGATTGGAGGATCTGAGTTACAAAGAGAGACTAGCCAAACTGGGTTTGTTTACATTAGAAAAGAGACGTCTAAGGGGTGATATGATTACCATTTACAAATACATTCAAGGTCAATACAAAGAACTATCCAAAGAATTATTTATGCAAAGAGCTGAGCTAAGAACAAGAGGTCATCCATTAAGACTTGAGGAAAGGCGCTTTCGACTAAAACACAGGCAGGGATTCTTTACAGTAAGGGCGGTAAGGCTATGGAATTCTTTGCCTCGGGATGTTGTGCTTGCAGATAATGTAACTGCATTCAAAAAAGCAATGGATGCCTATCTAGCACAGAACAATATTGACAGTTATGACAGATGGCTTCAAAGCAAATAGGATATTGAGCCGGGGAACTATTTGACACACACACACACACACACACACACACACACACACCTACACTGGAAATTGCTCCAGAGGGCTTTTTTGTTGCCTTCCTCTGGATCAACAGGAGTGTTATTGGCATGGGCTGGACTTGATGGACGCATGTCTTTTTTCAGCCTTATCTACTATGTTACTATGTTACTATGTAGTAATAGGATCACCTTGAAAGTTAAGATCCAAAAAAATGGTGTTCTTAGAACTATATTCATAAGTGAACTGCAAATTTAAATCGTTACAATTCAAGTAACTGAAAAAGGGACCAATATCTTCCTCTTTTCCTTGCCACACAAACAAAAGGTCGTCAATGTACCTACCAAAAAATAAGATGGAATCTCTGAATGGGTTACCATCTCCAAAGACGCGGGACTCTTCCCACCAACCCATATATAGGTTGGCATAGGAAGCAGCAAATTTAGACCCCATCGAAGTCCCGCGTCTTTGGAGATAGGACCCACCATCAAACATAAAAAAGTTGTGTGTCAACAAATACTCCACTCCTTCTACCAAAAATTCCCTCAATTCTAGAGGATAACCGCTATATCTACTCAAATGGTACTCCAATGCCGTTAACCCTAATCGATGTGGTGTAGAGGAGTAAAGTGATTTAACATCAAACGTGATCCAAATTAAATGGGATGCCCATTTAACAGAGCTCAGGTGTTGAATAACGTTAGTACTATTCCTCAAATAACTGAAAAGACGTAAGACAAGTGGCTGCAAAAAGTGATCCACCCATTCACCAAAAGGCTAATTTAAAAAGCCTATTCCAGAGACAATTGGCCTGCCTTCCGGCTTCTCTAAGGTTTTATGAACCTTAGGGAGATGATGGAATATGGGTGTAATCGAGTTTGACACATTCAAATACTCCATCTCTCTTTTCTTTAATACTCCCAAGGACAAACCTTTTAGTAACAGAGAATTCAAAAGGCTCGCATACTCTCTGGAAGGATTAGCTTTCAATCTTATATAAGCTTCAGCCTCATTAACCTGCCTCATGACTTCCTCATAATATGATTCTGCATCCAAAATTACTACAGAGACCCCCTTATCTGCTCCCTTGATAACTATTTCTATGATCATCCACTATTGGAAAATCAGTGGCATCATCCCTGGAAACATTTTTTTAGGGTAATTTTCCTGACAAAGCAATTAACATCCAACAGATTAGTGAACAAATCGAAATTACGCTTTGGGGCAAAGTTCAGTCCCTTTTCCAAAATTCTTCTTTCTTCATCTTTTAAATTATATTTAGATAAATTAATTACTGTGTGTTCTTCTTGTTTTTGTTCTTGTGAACTTTCTTGGACCTTTGAATGTTCCTTTCTATTTTTGGACCTCCTTTTGCCTCCCCTTCTTGTTGATTTTCTGTTGGTTTTATCTGCCTTGTTCTCGAAGATGTTCTCTTCTCCCTTCATGGGCTCTCTTTTCCCGACGTGAATATTCTCACCGCCTTCTCTTCTCTCTCTAGTGATAAAAAAGAGGCTGAGTCTGTAGTGGTATCAAAGGATGTTGCCATTGTTACATCATTCTGATCTTCATCCTCAAGATCAATACTAGCGAAACTCACTGTTTTCTCTCTGGGAATTTTCAAGATAGTTCTTTGTCTATTGTGCCTATAATTCATCTTCTTCCATGTATATACATTGCCTTGGTCATAATCATCTTTATCCTTTAGAAATTTTCTTTGCTTCAACTCCATAACCAATTTTTCAAGCTTCTCAAGATTTTCTGAGAGCTTCTTATCCAGTGCTTCAAAATCTTTGTGTTCCTTTTCTATTGTGATCAGAGCCTGTTTTTCTTTAATTTCTTCTTTTAGTTGACAAAAAATATTCTCTTTGTATGTTATAAGAAGCTTCATGAGGGTGTTGGAACAATTTGTTAGTACTGTATTCCATTCTTCTAAAAATGCGGCATCCTCTGAGACAAATGTAGGTATCTTTCTGATCCTGAGACTACGTGGTATTCTCTCTGCTTTAATATATTGTTGGAGAGTGGTTATTTCCCACCACACTTTTATCTTCTTTGCTATCACCTTTTCCAAATCTTTAAATAAATCAGAAAGTTCCAACACATGCTCATTTTCATTCTTTATAACAGGCTCTGTAAAAAGCTTCATCACAATAATCTGTCTCAAACTGACATCCTCTATAGCTCTTAAGCTTCTGCCCATTCCTGATTCCTGTGTGACCTCCACAATTGATACAATTTCTTCTGCCATACTTATAGAAGAAATGTCAGTGTATCTTCTTATTAGAATATTAAATATTTTCATACACTTATATATGATCTTCCATGTATGGATTTATTATTAGGACAGTTCTCTACCTGTATCAATCCAATGGTAAATTGTATGGTTACATGCTCAAAAACTTATATTGCAGTATGTGGACAACCACAGGGTGAGCTCAACCCAAGAGAGAAGATATACAAGACAAAAAACATACAAGGGTGGCTCCAAAACTCTTAAAATATACCACACACAACTGTAAAGTGTATGACTCAGCCTCGTATCACTAGTAACCAATACAATAGAACAACATCTGAAAATGTGTTACTTGCTTGTTATGCCACGTGAGATCCAAAAAACTCTCTCTCAAAAGTTTTCATACAATACATAGAGAAACAAAGTGGCAGGTCGCACTGTGGGAGTCTCAAGCTTGAAAAAATATTGCAGTACATGCTACTTGCGTAGAAACTTCATTTATTGAAATAATCTTCCTTAAAATACATCCGTACATGTAACTGCAATTGAAATCAAGATGTTACAGTTCAATTCAGCAGCAAAAGGAATAGGCAGAAGCACTTATTTTTACTCCATTCGATCAACGCGTTTCACGCTAAGACTGTGCTTACTCATGATCTCGGAACAAACATTGACCACCATTATTCTCTTCTATTTAAAAACAAACTCACCAATCACTTCCCCATAGAAGCCACAATTGCAAAACTATTGGATCCTGGTGAATCACCTATCATCGTCTGATCGTGCTTAAAGGCAAAGCTATTAACCCCCGATTGCAGGGTGTTTCACCAACCAGACATCTCCGTTCATTAGAGATCACTTACACACTAAATTTACTACTGCACTGCTACATCCAAAACGGCACAAGAGATGTCAAGGCACCACCGGGAATGCAAGCCCAGAGCACTCAAACCGACGAAGATATTTCCAAATCCAAAATGAGTGACAAATGTATTCATCTTCCATAATACGGGTTAGTGAGCATCCATCAATAGCAAACAAACGTGGTCAATGTGTACAATAAAAGAACTAATAAGCTAAAAACATATACTCAGAAACATCTGAAAGTATATGTACAATGTAACATAAGGTACTATCAGTCGGTAAAAAAAGACACAATCAAATTTGATATCGCACTGGAATAATAGAGCTGCATCTTTCATAAAAGGTGTTATTTAATCAAGACAATCATATGACACCATTATATCAGAGACCTATCCTATTAATATCATAAACCAACATCACATATAATTTACCAATCCCAGCCTATCATATATCGCCTAATCCAGATGAGCATATACAGTACAACAATCCCCATCTAGTTACCTAGACCTCCACACCACTGGGTTGGGTATGCCAACATCGCACCCATGATCCAACAAGGGACACATCTCTCCTTTCTCTTAAACATACAGAAAGATTGCATGGGTGAAGATTAATAATAATAATCTCCTTTAATTAAAGGTCCCATTTGCATGTATTTACATGACTCTAAAAGAGATCAAACCCAAATCAACTTACTCAAAATAAGTAAGTATATCACTTACATTTAATTTGATATAAATACTACACATACAAACGAGAGCTGTAATCAAACATAAACCCGATTAGTTAGTAGGGTGCATCATGTTGTGCTGTGTATTGAATTAAACCATTTCTCACTTGTCATAGTTCAATCTGATATTGCTATCCTAATAAATAATATCTATGTTAACACAAAGCACATCATATCATAATCCTTATTGAAGCCCTGAAGATACCGACTCATGATAGTAAAAACCCAAAACACTTCCCGCGTCTTTGGAGATGGTAACCCATTCAGAGATTCCATCTTATTTTTTGGTAGGTACATTGACGACCTTTTGTTTGTGTGGCAAGGAAAATTGGAAGATATTGGTCCCTTTGTCAGTTACTTGAATTGTAATGATTTAAATTTGCAATTCACTTATGAATATAGTTCTAAGAACATCAATTTTTTGGACCTTAACATTCAAGGTGATCCTATTACTGGATTGGTTAGCACCACAATATATAGGAAACCTATTACAGGTAATTCATTATTGAGGGCTGATAGTTCACATCCAAGACATACCATCAAGGGAATTCCCGTAAGTCAATTTATTCGGTTACGAAGGATTTGTACGACTGAGGAAGAATTTTTGAAGCAGGCTGAAGAATTACATCAGAGATTTGTCAAAAGAGAATATCCAGAGTGGATGATTGATAGGGTGTTTAGAATAGCGAAGAATAAGAAGAGAGAAGATTTGTTAGTATATAAGAAAGACAGACAACAGAGCTGCAAAAGATTTGCCAATGATCCTATAGTTTTTTTCTACCCCATATAGTATGGAATATGATAAAATAATACAAATTATAAAAAAAATCTACCGGTTCTAAATGGGGGTGAAAAACTACAAAAAGTTGTTACAAGAGGTTTTCGATATGTTTCAAAAAAAGCCCAAACAATCGCAAATAAGCTGTCACCTAGTCATTTTATAAAAGAGAACAAAAGGATTAAACCAACTTGGTTATCTTCAGTGGGAGTCTTCAAGTGTGGTGGCTCCCGTTGTGGATGTTGTAATTATATTAGCGTATCCAATAATTTTTAGTCTTTTAGAGCTGGTGACAGCTTTAAAGTGAAGCAATGTATTAATTGCGCTACACGGGGTGTCATCTATTTGATAAATTGTACACAGTGTAGGTTGCAATATGTTGGTAAAACCCTTCGATCGCTGAGGGAAAGGTAAAATGAACATTTGAGTGATATAAGAGGAGAAGGGTTTAGATCTCATGTATCTCAGCATTTTAAGGACCAACACTGTGGCAATTTAAAATCCTTTGAAATCCAAGGTATTGAACGGGTTACGGTTGGAATTAGAGGAGGAGACCTTGATAAAGCATTATCAAAACGGGAAGTGTTTTTGATTTTTACTATCATGAGTCGGTATCCTCAGGGCTTCAATAAGGATTATGATATGATGTGCTTTGTGTAAACATAGATATTATTTATTAGGATAGCAATATCAGATTGAACTATGACAAGTGAGAAATGGTTTAATTCAGTAAACAGCACAAAATGATGCACCCTGCTAACTAATTGGGTTTATCTTTGATTACAGCTCTCATTTGTATGTGTAGTATTTATATCAAATTAAATGTAAGTGATATACTTACTTATTTTGAGTAAGTTGATTTGGGTTTGATCTCTTTTAGAGTCATGTAAATACATGCAAATGGGACCTTTAATTAAAGGAGATTATTATTAATCTTCACCCATGCAATCTTTCTGTATGTTTAAGAGAAGGGAGAGATGTGTCCCTTGTTGGATCATGGGTGAGATGTTGGGATACCCAACCCAGTGGTGTGGAGGTCTAGGTAACTAGATGGGGATTGTTGTATTGTATATGCACATCTGGATTAGGCGATATATGATAGGCTGTTATTGGTGAATTATATGTGATGTTGGTTTATGATATTAATAGGATAGATCTCTGATATAATGGTGTCATATGATTGTCTTGCTTAAATAACACCTTTTATGAAAGATGCAGCTCTATTATTCCAGTGCGATATCAAATTTTATTGTGTCTTTTTTTTGCCGACTGATAGTACCTTATGTTACATTGTACATATACTTTCAGATGTTTCTGAGTATATGTTTTTAGCTTATTAGTTCTTTTATTGTACACATTGACCACGTTTGTTTGCTATTGATGGATGCTCACTAACCTGTAGTATGGAAGATGAATACATTCGTCCCTCATTTTGGATTTGGAAATATCTTTGTCGGTTTGAGTGCTTTGGGCTTGCTTTCCCGGTGGTGCCTTGACATCTCTTGTGCCGTTTTGGCTGTTGCAATGCAGTAGTGAATTTAGTGTGTAAGTGATCTCTAACGGACGGAGATGTCTGGTTGGAGAAACACCCTGTAATCGGGGGTTAAAAGCTTTGCCTTTAAGCATGATCAGACGATGATAGGTGATTCACCAGGATCCAATAGTTTTGCGATTGTGGCTTCTATGGGGAAGTGATTGGTGAGTTTGTTTTTAAATAGAAGTGAATAATGGTGGTCAATGTTTGTTCCGAGATCATGAGTAAGCGCGGTCTTAGTGCGAAATGCGTTGATCGAATGGAGTAAAGATAACTGCTTCTGCCTATTCCTTTTGCTGTTGAACTGTAACATCTTGATTTCAATTGCAGTTACATGTACGGATGTATCTTAAGGAAGATTATTTCAATAAATGAAGTTTCTATGCAAGTAGCATGTACTGCAGTATTTTTTCTAGCTTGAGACTACCACAGTGCAGTTCATCTCTACTCATTGCACACTATGTGGTGCACTGACCACACATGCCAGTGTGGTGGAGGAGAATCGCAATCAGTGCATCAAGCACCATCTGAGGAGATTCCATCCTGCAGAATATGCTAAGACGGTGGCAGGGAGGATTCATCACTACTATTAAACTGTCAGCAAGTTGTAATGTGTCCTTAGCGGGTCTGGAAAAGGGGTACAGTGACAGCGACAGTACTTGGTTTTGTGTGTCATGGTGTTTGGATACAGTTGTGCCCCCAGATGTTATTTACCACAAACATACACTGTGCACATTTCAGTTGCTGATAAGACCTGCTGCTCCTGCTCTCAAGGGAAAAAATATATTCTAATAACAACACACCCATACTGATTTTGAAGGAGGGGCAGGTGAAGAAGATTTAATGGCCAACTTGTTATTTTCTCCACATAGACTGGGGGCTACTTATTGTGCTGCTACTGCCTCAGACACATCACTGAAGCAAGTTGTGGGGCGGCAAGTGGATCCTTCATCATCCATCTTCCATGTTACTGTTATTGTTGATCCCATTCTCTTTCAGCTGCCTAATCATCCTGCTGCTTAAAGAACTCAGCAGCAGGTACTAACAGCAGTTGCAACTCAGGAGGATATTTGACAGTGGCCGCTGGCTAACATGACCTGCTGGCATTAGGCCAGCAGGGCATTTTTATTTTTCTCTCAGGGCTTGTGTTTTGATACAAAAAAAATAAACAATTTTTGGGGGTTTGTTTCTAACAAGCCTAAGTCCTACAAATCAATGTTTCCTTAGGGCTTGTGCCAAACAAGCTTAAGTCCTACAAATCAATGTTTCTTCAGGGCTTGGGCCTCTAATAAGTCTAAGTCCTACAAAGACCTCTAACAACAAATCTAACAAATCATCCTCTACAAAATACTCTTTCAATTCAAGCATCAGTCCGCCCCTGTGGCAGCTTATGTCTGGGGGTTCCTGTCTCTATCACTTTAAATACAAATTTCTTATTTTATTTATTTATTTTAACAACTGTCCCCCCCAATAGCCATCAAGAACCCCCCCCCCCAAAAAAACAAATTCCCTGTTCAAATGATTCATTCATTCACCAACACAGGCACCCTCCTCAGACCCCTTTTTACCAAGTCGTATGGGTTCTATTTTATTTTATTTAGGATTTATTTTTTATTAATTGCTTCGCAATCCAAGTAAACAACCCCCCCAAAAGTAATTCCCTGTTCAACTGATTCTTTCCCCACACCCCACCAACACAGGCACCCTCATGCCCCTTTTATAATATGCCTTTGGGAAATAAAATAATATTTGCTATGTGTTGTGTGTAACTTCTATGTTGTGTGTATAAGAGTCCCCTATCCTTCAACCAGTTTTGTATCCAATTGCAAAGGTCATCTCCTAGCCCCGATTTCCTTATTTTATACCCCAGCCTACTGTGTTGCACTGTATCAAATGCCTTTGCAAAGTCTAGATATACTACATCAACTGCCTTGCCATTAGTTTGGCATGATCTGTTCTTCATAAAACCATGTTGATTCCTGCTAATATTATTTTTTGTGTTGTAATCCTGAATATAGTCCATTATTATCCCTTCTAGCAGTTTCCCACTACAGGAAGTTAAACTCACAGGTCTATAGTTTGCTTTGTCAGTCTTAATTTTGTTCAGTCTACCCGTGACATCTTCTTGAGTTAACCAAATATCTGATAATTGTATTGCTTTATTAGTTACTTGTTGAGGGTCTTCTACCATTCCTTGCTCCCTGGTATATATTGATGCAAAGAAAGTGTTTAGAACATCTGCCTTTTCCTTATCCTCACTAATCAACTCACCCATGTCATTTCTGAATGGTCTAATACACTCCCTCTTAAGTTTTTTGCTATTTATATATTGGAAAATCGTTTTGGGATTAGTCTTATTTTCCCTTGCAATTTGAGTTTCATTTTCTATTTTTGCTACCCTAATTGCCTTTTTGAAATCTTTGTTGCACTCCCTGTATTTTAAGAAAGAATGTTCAGTTCTTGCAGACTTAAATAGTTTGAAAGCTTTTTTTTTCTTTGCCATTTCCTCCTTTACATGTGCACTTAACCACATTGGCTGTGACTTACTTCTTTTGCATTTGTTCCCCATTGGTATATACTGTTGGGTACATTTCTGCAATCTAAATTTGAATTCTGACCATTTATCCTCAGTATTTTTGTATCCCAGTTTACGTGTTGCATTGAAGCCCTTAAAGGGATAGTAATACTTGAAAATAAGTTTATTTTATACTGTAGCCCTTAAAAAAACATGACAAATTATATAAGTCTTATCTATATCTTATCGATATTCAGAAGAAAAGATTCCCCTGGAGTGACGTCATTGCTCCACCCTTCAGATTTGGAATCCGGTCCAGGGACCGGCTGTGCCTCTCCAGAAGTGCTGAGATAACCATCTTTAAAAATAATTTCTTAATTGGAATGGTCTACAAAGTGTGCTTTCAAGCCAGGCACACTTTGCAGATAATTCTAATTAAGTAGTTCTTTTCAAAGATCGTGATCTCTGCAGTGCTAAAGAGCTGTCTGTTGCTCTGTGGACCGAATTCCAAATCTGTCCACTAGATGGCAGACTTGGCTGAAGAAGCCAGGAAAAGAGAATTTTACTATATTTTACATGTGAATATCTCCCAAACCATAAAGGTTTGGGAGATAAGACTTGTATCATTTTTCATGTTTTTTAAGGGCTACAATATAAAATACAATAATTTTCAAGTATTACTATCCCTTTAATAATTTGAAGTTAGCTTTTTTAAAATTAAGAGTTTTGGTTGAACCTATACAGTTTTGCTTTGCTAGACTGATTTCAAATGTAACCATGTTGTGATCACACTGTTTCCCAACTGTTCACTTACCTTAATATTGGATATCTTTTCTGTGTTATTCGTTATCACTAGGTCCAATATATTCTTATTTCTTGTCAGCACTTCCACCATTTGTGATATGTAGCTTTCATGAAGTATGTTCACAAACCTGCTACCCTTAACACTCTGACAGGTCTTATTTTTCCAGTTGATATCTGGATAATTAAAATGTCCCATAATTATAGTATGCCCAAGCTGGGCAGCTTTCCTCATTTGCAATAGCAGTTAGGCCTCAACATTGTCATCAATATTTGGTGGTTTGTAGCATATACCCACCAACACCTTTTTTTTTTACCTTTTACAACACATTTAGTCTCAATTTCTACCCACAAGGACTCCACAATTTGGGCCCGTTTCCTCACTAATATCACCTCTCAAAATTGGATTTAACTCTGGTTTCAAATATAAGCACATACCTCCACCTTTTCTATTAATTCTGTCTCTTCTAAACAGGGAATAGCCCTCTATATTTACAGCCCAGTCATGCGCATCTTTCCACCACGTTTCTGTTATACCAGTTATGTCCAATTGCTCATTAACCACCAGCAATTCTAGTTCTCCTATTTTATCTACCATATTTGTTGCATTTGCTAGCATACAATTAATTTTGAAGTCTTTTCATATATATTACTCCCTACATGCCTTTTTTTCTACATCTTCATTTACTAAGAGTTTCTCCCTATTTACTACATTTATCCCCACCCTTTCTCCACACCCCTGAGCATGTACTTGGATCTATCTTCTCTATCTGCCCAGTTTTTGTTATCTATACCCTCCCCCCTTTCCTAGTTTAAAAGCTCCTCCAAGCTTCTTAGCATTCTCTCCCCTAGCACAGAGGCTCTGCTACCATTTAGGTGCAATCCATCACTTCCATATAGATTGTACCCAAGAGCAAAGTCAGCCCAGTGCTCTAAGAACACAAAACCCTCCTTCCTACACCATTGCTTGAACCATGCATTAAGCTCCCTGAGCTCCCTCTGTCTACCTGCACTGGCGCATGGCACAGGTAGTATTTTAGAAAATACTACCTTAGAGGTCCTTGCCTTGAGCTTGCACCCTAAGTCCCTGAAATCATTCTTTAGGGACCTCCATCTTCCTCCTACTTTGTCATTGGTACCAATTAGTGTTGAGCGAGCATGCTCGGCCGATGCTCGGATCGGCTCGAGCATCGCTCTGCTCGGCACATGGCGGTACTCGTACGAGTACCGCATGTGCTCGCCCGCCATGTTCGGGTCTCCTCCCCGCACGTTTTGCGGCTGCTGCGCAGCCAATAAACGTGCAGGGAGGCTCTGACATCGGTGTAATGCCAGCAGCCATGTTGGCTGCTGGCATTACACTGATTGGCTGGCCAGAACCCGTGGTCGGGTGCTGTATAGCACCTGACCAGCGAGTTCGGCTCAGTCTTAGCCAGGGAGAGATGAGGATAGGAAGGGAAAGTCAGTGTAGGGAGAAAAAAAGCAAAATTGTGAAAAAAAAAGAACCAAAAGTCCTTTTTAGGACTACTGTGTGTGGGGGCAGCAGGTTATTTTGTGTGGGGGGAAAAAAACAAAAAAAAAAAAATTTCATATATTCTGTTTAGTGTGCAAAGTTGCAGATTAGAGCACATTCTGTTTAGTGTGCAAAGTTGCAGATTAGAGCACATTCTGTTTAGTGTGCAAAGTTGCAGATTAGAGCACATTCTGTTTAGTGTGCAAAGTTGCAGATTAGAGCACATTCTGTTAAGTCTTCAAACTAAAATATCAAAGTCACATATTCCATTCAGTGTGCGTCGCCGCAGTTTAGCAGCACATTCTGTGTACTGTGCAGAGTTGCAGAATAGGAAGAAATACTGTTAAGTCTTCAAACTAAAATATCAAAGTCACATATTCCATTCAGTGTGCTTCGCCGCAGTTTAGCAGCACATTCTGTGTACTCTGCACAGTTGCAGAATAGGAAGAAATACTGTTAAGTCTTCAAACTAAAATTTCAAAGTCACATATTCCATTCAGTGTGCGTCGCCGCAGTTTAGCAGCACATTCTGTGTACTGTGCAGAGTTGCAGAATAGGAAGAAATACTGTTAAGTCTTCAAACTAAAATTTCAAAGTCACATATTCCATTCAGTGTGCGTCGCCGCAGTTTAGCAGCACATTCTGTGTACTGTGCAGAGTTGCAGAATAGGAAGAAATACTGTTAAGTCTTCAAACTAAAATATCAAAGTCACATATTCCATTCAGTGTGCGTCACCGCAGTTTAGCAGCACATTCTGTGTACTCTGCACAGTTGCAGAATAGGAAGAAATACTGTTAAGTCTTCAAACTCAAATATTAAAGTCACATATTCCATTCAGTGTGCGTCACCGCAGTTTAGCAGCCTATTCTGTGTACTCTGCACAGTTGCAGAATAGGAAGAAATACTGTTAAGTTTTCAAACTCAAATATAAAAGTCACATATTCCATTCAGTGTGCGTCACCGCAGTTTAGCAGCCTATTCTGTGTACTCTGCACAGTTGCAGAATAGGAAGAAATACTGTTAAGTTTTCAAACTCAAATATTAAAGTCACATATTCCATTCTGTGTTCGTCACCGCAGTTTAGCAGCCTATTCTGTGTACTCTGCACAGTTGCAGAATAGGAAGAAATACTGTTAAGTTTTCAAACTCAAATATTAAAGTCACATATTCCATTCAGTGTGCGTCACCGCAGTTTAGCAGCCTATTCTGTGTACTCTGCACAGTTGCAGAATAGGAAGAAATACTGTTAAGTCTTCAAACTCAAATATTAAAGTCACATATTCCATTCAGTGTGCGTCACCGCAGTTTAGCAGCCTATTCTGTGTACTCTGCACAGTTGCAGAATAGGAAGAAATACTGTTAAGTTTTCAAACTCAAATATTAAAGTCACATATTCCATTCTGTGTTCGTCACCGCAGTTTAGCAGCCTATTCTGTGTACTCTGCACAGTTGCAGAATAGGAAGAAATACTGTTAAGTTTTCAAACTCAAATATTAAAGTCACATATTCCATTCTGTGTTCGTCACCGCAGTTTAGCAGCCTATTCTGTGTACTCTGCACAGTTGCAGAATAGGAAGAAATACTGTTAAGTTTTCAAACTCAAATATCAAAGTCACATATTCCGTGTAAGATGAAGAAGGCGGGTAAAAAGGGACGGGGAAGTGGACGTGATCCTGATAGTTCAGGGCGCGGGTCAGGACGCGGAGAAACTGTGCCTGGTGCCAGAGCACAAGAAAGAAAGACATCCACCATACCTAGCTTCATGTCTCATTTTACAGGGCGTCGCAGGACATCATTCTCGAGGTCCGACCACTGCGAACAGGTGGTCGGTTGGATGTCAGCTGATACTGCTTCCAGTCGGTTAAGCACCACCCTGTCTTCCACCAAGTCCACTCTCAGTAGCCAAGAGTCTGGTCAACATAATCCTCACTCTGATCATCCTTCCTCCCACCATAGACGGTCTGGTCAAAGAAGTGATCCCACACTGGGATATAGTGATGAGCTCGTCTCATCACCAATCCTTCATTTGACCCTCTCTCCAAGCACGCTTGCAGAGGAACATGACATCTTGTGCCCTGATTCACAACCTCTAGAGGGTACCCAATCACAAGAAGATGACAGATGTGAACGGCATTTAAGGTCAAAGGAAGTAGTGGATGATGATGATGATGATGAGACACAGTTGCCATTAAATCAACCACTATTACTGTCTCAAGACCTTGTTGAGGAGAATGTTATACAGTTGTCAATGACTGAGTATGTGGTGGGATCAAGACATGAGGAGGATGATCAGAGTGAGGAAGTGGAGGAGGACTTGGTGGACGATGAGGTGACTGACCCTACCTGGGAAGGTGTAGAGCCGAGCGATGACAGCAGTCCTGAGGGTGAGCCATCTGCAGCACCGCAACAGGCTGGAAGAGGCAGTGGTGTGGCTACAGAAAGAAGGCGGACCGCACCAAACCGGCCCGCAAATGTTCCACGGAGCACCCCCTTGCGTAAATCTCCCTTGCCAAAGGGTAGGTGTTCCGCGGTATGGCGTTTTTTTAAGGAAAGTGCGGACGACAAAAGAATTGTAGTTTGCAACCTGTGCCACACCAGAATGAGCCGAGGCATGAACACTAGAAACCTCACCACCACCAGCATGATCCGACACATGGCATCCAAGCACCGTAGTAAGTGGGAGGAACGCCTGGATCGCCCATCTGTGTCTGCAGGCCACACCACTGCCTCCTCTTCCCCTGTTTTCGGTGCCGGCCAATCGCCTGTCGAAGGCGCAGGCCCGCATACCTCCCGCCCTGCACCTGTACCATCTGAAGCACCATCAGCGACCACATCCACTTCCCTGTCCCAGCACAGCGTCCAAATGTCGTTACCCCAGGCATTTGAGCGCAAGCGAAAATACCCAGCCACCCACCCACAGGCCATAGCACTAACCTCACACCTTTCCAAATTACTGGCCATCGAAATGCTGCCATTTAGGCTTGTGGACACTGAGTCCTTCCGCAGCCTGATGGCAGCAGCTGTTCCTCGGTACGCGGTCCCCAGCTGCCACTACTTTTCCCGGTGTGCCATCCCCGCATTACACCACCATGTGTCCCGTAACATCACCCGTGCCCTGACCAACGCAGTTACTGGGAAGGTCCACTTAACGACTGACACATGGACAAGTGCTTGTGGCCAGGGACGCTACATTTCCCTGACGGCACACTGGGTGAATGTCGTGGAGGCTGGGAGTGACTCGGACCCTGGGATGGCACGGGTGCTACCCACGCCGAGGATTGCGGGCCCTACCTCCATCAGGGTTTCCGCCAGCACCTACGTTATTGGCTCCTCCTCCTCCGTTTCCACCTCCGAATTCTCTACACGCAGCGCCACTCCCCCATCAGCCAGTAGCTGGAAGCAGTGTAGCACTGCAGTGGGGAAGCGTCAACAGGCCGTGCTGAAGCTGATCTGCCTTGGGGACAAACAGCACACGGCCTCAGAGCTGTTGCAGGGGATTAGTCACCAGACCGAGCAGTGGCTCTCGCCACTCAACCTGCAACCAGGCATGGTTGTGTGTGATAATGGGCGTAACTTGGTGGCGGCTTTGGAGCTCTGCAAGCTCACACACGTACCATGCCTAGCGCATGTATTTAATTTAGTGGTTCAGCGATTTCTAAAAACCTACCCCAATGTGCATGATCTCCTGACCAAGGTGCGCCGCGTTTGTGCACATTTCCGTAAGTCATCTACAGCTTCGGCCGGCCTGTTGAAGCTGCAGCAGCGCTTACAATTGCCAGCTCACCGGCTGCTGTGTGACGTGAGCACGCGCTGGAACTCCACCTTCCACATGTTGGCCCGGCTTTGTGAGCAGCAGAGGGCAGTAGTGGAGTACCAGCTGTTACACGGTCGTCGCCTCTCCGTTCAACTTCCTGTAATCAGAAGTGAGGAGTGGGAATGGATGTCAGACCTCTGTGAGGTTTTACGCAATTTTGAGGAATCGACACAGATGGTGAGCGGCGATAACGCTATTATCAGTGTAACCATCCCACTTCTGTGTCTACTGAAACGCTCGCTGCTCACAATTAAAACCGACGCTTTGCATGTGGAAGAGGTGGAAATGCGGGAGGAAGAGCTTACACAAGGTGATAGCCAGAGCACCCTCACTTCGTCTTCTCAGCGACAATTGGAGGAGGCGGAGGAGGAGGAGGAGGAGGAGGAAGACACGGTTGCCTCCGCTACAGAGGGTAGCCATGGAACTTTAGTTCCATCTCTTCAGCGTGGGTGGGCAGAAGAGGAGGAAGAGGATGAGGAGATTGAGAGTCATCCTCCTGGTGAGGACAGCGAAATCTTGACTGTTGGTACTCTGGCACACATGGCTGACTTTATGTTAGGCTGCCTTTCCCGTGACCCACGCGTTATACGCATTTTAAACAACACGGATTACTGGGTGTTCACCCTTCTGGACCCCCGCTACAAAGAGAATTTCTCATCTCTCATTCCTCCGGTGGAGAGGACAAGCAAAATGGTGCAATACCAGAAGGTTCTTGTTGAAAAATTGCTCCAAAATTTTCCATCTGACAACGCTGGCGGCAGAGTACGTGCTACCTTGGCCAACCGAGAAGGGGAGAAAAGGGGAGCACACAGCAGTTCCGACAAAGGCAGGGCAACACTCTCCAAGGCGTGGGACACCTTCATGACACCCCGCCAGCACCCTCACCCTGATGCGCAGCCTAGTGTCACAAGGAGGGAAAAGTTTTGGAAGATGGTGAAGGAGTACATAGCAGACCGTGTCAGCGTCCTCAATGATCCCTCTGTGCCTTACAACTACTGGGTGTCCAAGCTGGACACGTGGTATGAACTGGCACTCTACGCCTTGGAGGTGCTGGCCTGCCCTGCCGCCAGCGTTCTGTCTGAGCGGGTATTTAGTGCTGCTGGTGGCATCATAACAGATAAGCGTATCCGCCTTTCCACCGAAAATGCTGATAGGTAGTGATGAGCGAGCACCCCGATGCTCGGGTGCTCGGGTGCTCTGACCGAGCACCCCCTGAGGCTCGAGTGCTCGGCCGAGCACCCGAGCCCCATTGAAAAGCATGGGAGCACTCGAGCATTAAACCAGGCACCCCCTGCTCTGATGAGCGGAGGGTGCCTGGTCAATGTCCCCCTTCATCTCCGCTATGCCCCTCTTCCACAATGTCCCCCTTCATCTCCTATGCCATAGAGGAGATGAAGGGGGACATTGTGGAAGAGGGGCATAGCGGAGATGAAGGGGGACATTGTGGAAGAGGGGCATAGAGTCTATGCCCCTCTTCCACAATGTCCCTCTTCATCTCCGCAATGCCCCCTTCATCTCCGCAATGCCCCCGTACCTCCAGTCCCTGGTGGTCCAGCGGAGCGTCTTCAGATCTGTGCCTCTTCCGGCACAGATCCCCTTCACCCGAACATGTCGGGCGAGCACATGGCGGTACTCGACGAGTACCGCCATGTGCCGAGCAGAGCGATGCTCGAGCCGATCCGAGCATCGGCCGAGCACGCTCGCTCATCACTACTGATAGGTTGACACTTATAAAAATGAACAAGGCCTGGATTTCCCCTGACTTCTCCACTCCACTGGAGGAAAGCCCCGGGGGAACATAAACTCACTTTATATATGTTATTTACAATGATGGGAATACTCTGTATTCCCATTCACCCCTTCCACCCAAAAAACGGGTATATGGTTGACTCTTAATCTCCTCATCCTCCTCCTCCTCTTCCATATGCCCTGGGATATAATTTTTATATAGGGCCAGCTCACCAGCGGGCCCTGTGATATAATTTTTATATAGGGCCAGCTCACCAGCGGGCCCTGTTTGACAATTTTTATATAGGTCAGCTCACCAGCGGGCCTTCTCATATAATGTTTTATTGGGTCAGCTCTCTAGCGGGCCCTCTCATATAATGTTTTATAGCGTCAGCTCACTAGCGGGCCTTCGCATATAATGTTTAGGATGGTCAGCTCCGCAGCAGACCCTCACCCATAATGTTTTAGATGGTCGGCTCAGCGCACGTTTCCCTCTTAATCATGGCCCCAGTTCAGAAAAATCAAGGAAATTTTTGGGAGAATTTGCCTTTGCGCACGTTTCCCTCTTAATCATGGCCTCAGTTCAATAAAATCAAGGAAATTTTTGGGAGAATTTGCCTCTGCGCACGTTTCCCTCTTAATCATGGCCTCACTTCAGAAAATCGAGGAAATTTTTGGGAGAATTTGCAGATGATATACAAGTAAATATACAGCAAATACTGTTTGGTAACAATTTTTCGCCTAAAGTCGTTTTTATCTGCCTTTTTGTGTGTTTTACGGTCAGTCTGTAAAAATGGCGTACTACGGGCGAAAGATCGTTCCCAGCAGCGATGTTGGAGTCCAAGATGCATCCAGACATCCTCCCTATGCTGTCCCTGAACCATTTCTGTGGTGTTTCCATCCTTTTCTGCCCTTTTCCTATGGACCAGGCACCCTCCCCTCATCAGAGCAGGGGGTGCCTGGTGTAATGCTCGAGTCCTCCCATTGACTTCAATGGGGCTCGGGTGCTCGGCCGAGCACTCGAGCCTCCGGGGGCGCTCGGTCAGAGCACCCGAACACCCGAGCATTGGGGTGCTCGCTCATCACTAGTACCAATATGTACCAAGATAACTGGATCACTTCCAGCCCCTCCCAACAATCTGTCAACCCATGTCCGCAACATGCCAAACCCGAGCACCATACTATTCTGCATTCATGTTCCTGATGGCAGATTACCCTATCTACCCTCCTATAGAGTCCCCTAATTCCACCACCTGCCTTGGTTTCTGCCTACTCTGCATCCCATATAGCCTGGAAGGAGGACTGTTCCCCTGGCTGCTAGAGGAATCAGCCCTCTCCAGTGTTGCCAATTCTGAGCTATCCTCATCCACATTATCTCACAATCTTGCAAATCTGTTGGACTGAGTCAACTCAGAACTGGCCTTCCTCTTCCTCTGTCCACTACCTCCCCTCCTTACTGTTACCCAGCTGCCTACCTGTTGCTCCTCTTCTACAACTCCACCCTCTTCACCACTAACCCCACATACTACCTGCTCTGTGAGTTCTAAACTCCTTTCCAGGTTTACAATGTCTCGCAATGTTGCAATATTTATTTCGAAATCCAATATCTTAGACTCTAAAAAAAAAAAAATATGCTCACACTTGGAACAGCAATATGACCCCTTGAACGATTGCTCCAAGTGTTCAAACATGTGACAAGAAGTGCATTGCGTGAGATTGTCTAACCTGCTATCACTCATGCTTGGTTTTACAGTTCAATAAGATTTATACTGTCCTCTAATGCTCACTCTAAAGTTGTCACGGTTTTTAGATGAACACTCAGACAGGATGGTAAGGTTAAAAAGACTTTAATGAAAAAGAGCATACACGTAATAAGGCCCAGGGGACCACAAGGCAGATCACACAGCCATATATAATACAGAATAGCAGCAGGTCTGCAGTACTAGAATAAGTAGACTGGCACAACAGGTATACAGCGCGTAGAGAGATACTGTCAGGACAAGTGAGGTTAAAGGCAACCCGTTGGAGAGCTGACCAGGTGAGCGTACACTGGAGGAGTACGTGAAATGGAACTGGCACTGCCCAGATGCCTGGGCACCCAACCCTGAAAAACGAGGCAACTCTGACCCAGACTGTATGGTGTGGCAAGGAGGCTGTTCTGACCCAGACTGTATGGTATGGAAACAAGGCAACTAGAACCAGATACGGTCTCCAAATACCGGGCAACTGTGGAATGGCAGCACTACCTTCAGGAAGGGTAATTGAGACCAAAGTAGCTGCTAGATACAAACCCTAGAATTCTAGGGGTGGATCGAGGCGGCAATAGGCAGCTGTGACACAGCTAGTGACCACGTAACCTGCAGGATGGAATGTATAACGCTGGCTCTAGAACGAGGAACTGCACAGAGCAGTGTAAGCCCTTTCCTGGATTCTCCAGGTATACACAGGGTTAATGATAACACCCAGCGACTACTGAATAACTCCCAGAGGGATTGAGCACAGTGTAACAGGTAGGAAGGCCACAGAGAGAGAGATCAGAGTAACACAGTCAGAGTAGAACACCTGTACTGGTACTTCAAATGTGCACACCGCTAGCAGAGGTTAAGGAGCAGCTTAAGCCCAAGCTTAGCCTTTGGTCGACAAGGAATAGCACCACGCGGAGCACCACTGCATACAATGTAATGCCCACAATAACAATGGCCACCAGGGGTAGCCCAGACACAGACGGACCCGTTAGGAACCGGAAACAGTAACGGAATGGAATAGCGCCACCTATGGTCAGCAACGGTGCAGGTTCTCAGCCAGAATACAGTCAGCAACAGAGCGGGTTCTCAGCCAGGATACGGTCAGCAATGGAGCGGGTTCCCAGCCAGAATACGGTCAGCAACGGAGCGGGTTCTTCAGCCAGAATACGGTCAGCAACGGAGCGGGTTCTTCAGCCAGAATACGGTCAGCAACGGAGCGAGTTCTTCAGCCAGAATACGGTCAGCAACGGAGCGGGTTCTCAGCCAGGAAACGGTCAGCAACGGAGCGGGTTCTTCAGCCAGAATACAGTCAGCAACGGAGCGGGTTCTCAGCCAGGATACGGTCAGCACTGGAGCGGGTTCCCAGCCAGAATACGGTCAGCAATGGAGTGGGTTCTTCAGCCAGAATACGGTCAGCAACGGAGCGGGTTCTTCAGCCAGAATACGGTCAGCAACGGAGCGGATTCTCAGCCAGGATATGGTCAGGAACGGAGCGGGTTCTTCAGCCAGAATACAGTCAGCAACACAGCGGGTTCTCAGCCAGAATACGGTCAGCAATGGAGCGGGTTCTTCAGCCAGAATACAGTCAGCAACGGAGCGGGTTCTCAGCCATTATACAGTCAGCAACGGAGCGTAGATCAGGAACTCAGGAACAAAACTCGTAGTCAGGCAGGCCAGGTCATACACGGAGCAGCAAGCGCAGAATAAACTCAGGAACTCGTACACCACAAAAGGGCGCCTAAGGGAGGACATCCCAGGGTATATAAAGGCAAGCCCAGTGTTAGCAATTAAGACCTGCCAATCAGAAGACAGCAGAGAATAACAATGTCACCTCTCAGCAACAGAAGCACGGGCACAGTGATAGTACCCCCCTCTCAAGGACCCCCTCCCCTCGGAGGAAGACCAGGCTTAGAGGGAAATTTGGCATGGAACTGGCGTAACAAGACTGGTGCATGAATGTCAGCATGCTTGACCCATGAACGCTCCTCTGGGCCATACCCCTCCCATTGAACCAAGTACTGGAGTTGCCCACTATCACAGTGCCTGTGATTCCTGTCAGTCTCATCCATGACAGATACTGATTTGCTGTGTTGGTTTGGCCCGCCCCCTGGTGACCTTTTTATACCTGGCTTGCACAACTATCAGGCGCCCTTTCGTGGTGTTTCTGTGCCAGTTACTGTGCTGTGTTCCTGTGTTCCGGATTCCTGTGTACCGACTTGGCTTGCCTTGACTATTCTCCTGTGTTCCTGCTCGTGTATGACCCGGCCCGTCTGACTACCTCCTTTGGATCCTGACCCGGTTTGGCTGACGTTCCTGCTTGTGTACGACCCGGCTTGTATGACTGCCTTCTACGTGCTCCGACACGGCCTGGCTGACTTCCCGCTCCGAAGAACGACTCCTGCTTTCTACAGTGACCTGTGTTCCAGTTGTCGCCGCTGCGACATTTCTATCTGCTGTTCCAGCTTTTGGTGTGACTGCCTTGCCGGGTGTACTCCGATCAGTGCAGTGCATTTTCCTTTGCAGAGTTGTGCGTATACGCGCCTCCCTCAGACTGCAGAGCCTTGCTATACCGCTGAAAAGCCTCGAGTAAATGTGCTAATTAACCCTAGCAGTACCGCTGGGTTCCACTCTATCGCTACTCCTGTAAGAGTCTCTTTCTCGGTGAATACTACTGCTGAGCTGGCCGCTCTTTGTCGGCAGCTCCACACATCCTTGCAGAGTGTTTACATCCGTTTGGGCCAGTTGGGCGCCTGAGACTTTCCCTCTTGATCATTTAGCGATTCCGCTTTACCGAGTGGTGGCAGGCACAGGCATCAGCATTCATATTCCGGTAATCACGCCCGTGGGGGCTGATGGCTCTAGCGTGGACTATCTCGTTGTCCGGTTAAGTCTGAGGAGGCTTGGCAATTCTCGCATTGAAGGCCGGTTCCAATCACGCCCGTGGGGGCTATTGCACTTGCACTAGTGAAGCAGTTCCAATAGGTACGCCCGAGGGGGCTACGTGGACTCTTGTGCTTCTTACTGAACACCGTGGCGAGGCAGTCCAGTATCCAGCCGGTGATAGTCTTGGTCTCCAGCACAGCCTTATAACACCCTGGGCGTTCCAAACATCCACATCTGAGACTGACTGTTATCAAGGACTTAACCCTTGTGGGGTATACGCTATTCTATTACTGTGTAATTGTACTTATAGTTATTTGTGCATTTACCATTGTTTCTATACAGTACCACTGTGTATATTTACTACCACTAGAGGGCGTGTTATTGCCTTATCTTATTTTAATAAAACTGTGTTCTTATTCACCCAATGGTCTGAGTGTCTTAGAAAACCGTGACAGTACGAAAGGGCCATGACCTCAGACGGTAAGGGTGAAAGTCAAACACAGAACATCCATTGGAGAATGGATGTTCATGAGCAGCGCATGGACCAATTGGCACTGGCTTTGCAGACGTTACTCGAACGTACTGTACATTTGGACAAGCCTAGTCCTAATCCGGTGGTCACCTCAGTCTTGACACCGGATAATCAGTCCATAGTCCCATCAGCCAATTCGAAAGGGCTAACGGCATCTGCACCACTACCGTTAAGGTATGATGGCGAACCTTCCCTTTGCAGGGGATTTATTAATCAACTAGAGATATTTTTGGAGTTGGCACCCCAGGCATTTCCTAACGACCGTAGCAAGGTCGGTCTGATGATATCTCTATTGACTGGCAAGGCATTGGCATGGGCGAATCCGTTGTGGGAGAATGCTAGACCCTGCACTCTGAACTTTAGAGAGTTTGTCAGAAAGTTCAGACGAGTGTTTGAGGTTCCTGGCAGGGCTGCCTCTGCTGCCAAAAGGCTGATGGAAATTCGGCAGGGCGAACGCACACTGGGCGATTATGCTATTGAGTTCAGGACCTTGGCAGCAGAGGTGGGCTGGAACGAGGAAGCCTTACTAGCTGCCTTTACTCAGGGTCTCTCCAAGCAAATTAAGGACGAGATAGCTGCTTGTGATGTACCCAGTGATCTGGACGAATATATCGATTATGTCTTACTAATAGACTCTCGCATTCGAGAGAGACGGTTGGCTAAAAGGGCTAAAGTAAAAGACTATGGCCAGACCAGCTTCCTTAACCCACCCACACAACCCGTTCTTCCTGTGCAACCTATCGATAATCCTGAACCTATGCAATTGGGGTTCACCAGGCTCTCTAAAGAGGAAAGATTATATCGTAGGAGGCAAGGTCTATGTCTTTATTGTGGCAAAGCAGGGCATCTGTTGCGCAATTGCCCAGTTCGGCCGGGAAACGAACGCACCTAGGGTACCTTGGGGGACAGGCCCTAGGTGGTGTAGAACAGTCCCTAGATTCTAGCACCACTAAACCCACGATTCAGGTGGTCTTCGCTTGGGCGGACAAGGTTATCGAGGTCCTCGCATTGGTGGACTCCGGGGCAGCAGGCTATTTCATGGACCAGTCTTTTGCCAACCTGCAAGGCATTCCTTTATGTAAAAAGGACTCTCCGGTTGCTATTGAAGCCATCGATGGCAGACCCCTGGAGCCGGCATTTATTACGCTTGAGACTATTCCAGTGACAATGACATTGGGGGCTTGCCACAAGGAGCAGATACGTTTTCAAATCATTAGTTCCCCGCACTGTTCAGTTATTTTGGGGTTTCCATGGCTACAGGTACACAATCCCCAATTTGACTGGCAGAGATGTGAGGTTAACTCCTGGTCAGAATACTGTGATAGGAACTGTCTCTCCTTACCTGTCAAGATTATGTGTACCTCTCCGGCTGTGCCAACTGAATACGAACAATTCAGTGACGTGTTTAGTAAGGGAGAGGCCAACGCATTGCCTGAGCATAGGGCGTACGATTGCGCCATTGATCTGCCTCCTGGTGCGGTGCCTCCCAGGGGGCGCACCTACCCACTGTCCTGTGGGGAGAATAAAGCGATGGAGGACTATATTGCTGATGCCCTGGAGAGGGGCATCATTCGGAAATCTACTTCTCCGGCAGGTGCCGGATTTTTCTTTGTGAAAAAGAAAAATGGTGAACTTAGGCCATGCATTGACTATCGTGGGCTGAACAAGCTTATGCCTAAGAATGCCTACCCGATTCCACTTGTTACCGAATTGTTTGACAGATTGAAGGGCTCATCGATCTTTACTAAACTTGACTTGCGAGCCGCCTATAATCTGGTCAGAATTAGAGAAGGTGACGAGTGGAAAACGGCGTTTAATACCAGAACAGGGCATTACGAATATCTGGTGATGCCATTTGGCTTATGTAATGCGCCTGCAGTATTTCAGGAGTTTATTAATGACATCCTACGAGACCTACTCCAGTCCTGTGTAGTCGTATATCTAGATGATATATTAATTCACTCTGCCAACCTCTCACAACATATCAAAGATGTTTCAGAAGTCCTGCTCCGACTTCGCAAGCACAGGCTATTCTGTAAGATAGAGAAATGCGAATTCCATACATCTCATGTGCCATTCCTGGGTTTTGTTATCTCTAATAATGGCATTGCCATGGATCAGGAGAAGTTGGCAGCAGTTCTGCATTGGCCTCGTCCTAAAGGGTTAAAGGCCATTCAAAGATTTTTAGGTTTTGCGAACTATTATAGGAGGTTCATCCAGAACTTTTCCACGATTGTGAAACCATTATCAGATTTGACTCATAAGGGCGCTTCTCCCTCTCAGTGGTCCGAGGCGGCGGAGACCGCATTTGTTACCCTGAAATCTGCCTTTGCATCTGCTCCGGTGCTGTCCCACCCTAATCCCTCTCTGCCCTTCACGTTGGAGGTTGACGCTTCTGAGGTTGGGGTTGGAGCAGTACTCTCCCAACGTCCTGTGGGAGGTGGCGCCTTGAGGCCTTGCGGTTTCTTCTCTAAAAAATTGTCCAGTGCGCAGAGCCATTATGAGATTGGGGACAGGGAGCTGTTGGCCATAATTCTAGCTCTGAAAGAGTGGCGTCACCTTCTGGAGGGTACTCAGAGTCCAGTACTAATTCTTACGGATCATAAGAATTTAACTTATCTCTCCGAAGCCAAAAGACTGTCTTCTCGACAAGCTAGATGGGCACTTTTCTTGTCACGATTTAATTTCCTAGTGTCTTATCTTCCTGGCTCAAAAAATATTAAAGCCGATGCGTTGTCTCGTCAGTTCGCTTCTGACACTGAGAGGAAGGAGGAACCTGTTCCCATCATTCAGCCAGATCGCATTCTGGCCACTATCCGTACCACCATTACCTCACCTCTGGGGGAGGAAATATTGGCATCACAATCGAGGGCACCCCCTGAGACCCCTGTGGGGAAATGTTTTGTAGATGTGCCATTCTGTGTCCGTTTGTTGGAAACTTACCACACTTCTAAAGCGGCTGGGCATATTGGTAGGGACCAACTAGTCTGGTCTCTGTCGCAAATATTTTGGTGGCCTACCTTGAGAGCCGATTGCGCCTCTTTTACTGCAGCCTGTACCACCTGTACCTGTGCTAAGACCCCTAGGCATCTCCCTGTGGGCTTATTGCAACCTGTGCCTAACGGAGACCGTCCTTGGTCTCATATTTCTATCGACTTTTTGGGAGAACTACCAGCGTCCAGGGGATTTAAGTTCATTCTTATGGTGGTCGATAGATTCTCTAAAATGGCACATTTTGTGCCTTTGACTGGCCTTCCATCGGCTCAGGAATTGGCTGTAGTCTTTTCTAGGGAGGTATTCCGCCTGCACGGAGTACCCAGAGTGATTGTATCCGACCGAGGGAGCCAGTTCGTTTCTAGGTTTTAGAGGGCATTTTGTGGCCAGATGGGCATTCAATTGTCATTTTCCTCCGCATACCATCCCCAAACGAATGGGGCCGCTGAACGTGCCAATCAGGGACTGGAGCAGTTCCTGCGTTGCTTTGTCACTGATCATCATGACAATTGGGCTGACCTGTTGCCATGGGCTGAGTTTGCCAGAAACTGTGCGGTTAATTCATCGTCCGGGAGCTCTCAGTTTCTCGTTAATTATGGGTTTCAGCCTTGTCTGCTCCCGGACTCCTTTCAGGCGCAGCAGATCCCTGCTCTGGATGAGCATTTGGCACAGCTTCGTTCCACTTGGTCACAGGTTCAGAGGTCCCTCAGTCAGTCATTTAGGCATCAGCAGAGGCACGCTAATCGCAGACGTCTGCCAGCGGTCTCCTTTCAAGTTGGGGACAGGGTATGGCTGTCATCCAGAAACCTTAATTTACAAGTACCATCTAACAAACTGGCTCCCCGGTTTATCGGTCCATTTAAGATTATCCGCAAGATTAATCCGGTTTCTTATGCTTTGGAGCTTCCACCCTTGATGCACATTCACAATGTGTTCCATGTGTCGCTCCTGAAACCCTTGGTGTGTAATCGCTATACTACTACGCCAGTGATTCCTGGGCCGGTGGACGTCCAGGGCCAAGAAGAGTATGAGGTGCAGAGCATTATTGATTCTAGAAGATTTAGAGGAAAGCTGCAATACTTGGTTCATTGGAAGGGCTATGGTCCGGAGGAACGTTCTTGGGTTGATCAAGGGGACCTCCACGCACCCAGATTACTACGCAGCTTTCACTCTAAATACCCTTCTAAACCCAGACCTCGAGCAGGGAGAGGGGGTCTTTGAGAGGGGGGTACTATCACAGTGCCTGTGATTCCTGTCAGTCTCATCCATGACAGATACTGATTTGCTGTGTTGGTTTGGCCCGCCCTCTGGTGACCTTTTTATACCTGGCTAGCACAACTATCAGGCGCCCTTTCGTGGTGTTTCTGTGCCAGTTACTGTGCTGTGTTCCTGTGTTCCGGATTCCTGTGTACCGACTTGGCTTGCCTTGACTATTCTCCTGTGTTCCTGCTCGTGTATGACCCGGCCCGTCTGACTACCTCCTTTGGATCCTGACCCGGTTTGGCTGACGTTCCTGCTTGTGTACGACCCGGCTTGTATGACTGCCTTCTACGTGCTCCGACACGGCCTGGCTGACTTCCCGCTCCGAAGAACGACTCCTGCTTTCTACAGTGACCTGTGTTCCAGTTGTCGCCGCTGCGACATTTCTATCTGCTGTTCCAGCTTTTGGTGTGACTGCCTTGCCGGGTGTACTCCGATCAGTGCAGTGCATTTTCCTTTGCAGAGTTGTGCGTATACGCGCCTCCCTCAGACTGCAGAGCCTTGCTATACCACTGAAAAGCCTCGAGTAAATGTGCTAATTAACCCTAGCAGTACCGCTGGGTTCCACTCTATCGCTACTCCTGTAAGAGTCTCTTTCTCGGTGAATACTACTGCTGAGCTGGCCGCTCTTTGTCGGCAGCTCCACACATCCTTGCAGAGTGTTTACATCCGTTTGGGCCGGTTGGGCGCCTGAGACTTTCCCTCTTGATCATTTAGCGATTCCGCTTTACCGAGTGGTGGCAGGCACAGGCATCAGCATTCATATTCCGGTAATCACGCCCGTGGGGGCTGACGGCTCTAGCGTGGACTATCCCGTTGTCCGGTTAAGTCTGAGGAGGCTTGGCAATTCTCGCATTGAAGGCCGGTTCCAATCACGCCCGTGGGGGCTATTGCACTTGCACTAGTGAAGCAGTTCCAATAGGTACGCCCGAGGGGGCTACGTGGACTCTTGTGCTTCTTACTGAACACCGTGGCGAGGCAGTCCAGTATCCAGCCGGTGATAGTCTTGGTCTCCAGCACAGCCTTATAACACCCTGGGCGTTCCAAACATCCACATCTGAGACTGACTGTTATCAAGGACTTAACCCCTGTGGGGTATACGCTATTCTATTACTGTGTAATTGTACTTATAGTTATTTGTGCATTTACCATTGTTTCTATACAGTACCACTGTGTATATTTACTACCACTAGAGGGCGTGTTATTGCCTTATCTTATTTTAATAAAACTGTGTTCTTATTCACCCAATGGTCTGAGTGTCTTAGAAAACCGTGACACCCACGCACCTTACGTGAGTCCACAATACTTTGAACATCATATTCATCGTGGTCTTGGATGCGAGCCAGAGCTGGCACCACCGGAGCAGAAGTATAGCGGTTACAGACAAGAGGCTTAAGTAAGGATACATGAAAAACATTGTGAATCCGCATATTATCGGGGAAGTCCAAAGCATAGGAAACTGGATTGACTCTCCTGAGGACTTTAAATGGACCAATAAACCGTGGGGCGAACTTGTGACAGGGAGTTTGTAAGTTCAAATTTTTTGATGAGATCCACACACGGTCCCCAACCTGAAACACCGGAGCTGGCAACTTTCTGCTGTTGGCATGGTGCTGTAAAGGTTTTCAAGACACTCAGACCAGTAGGTTAAAATAAAACACAGTTTTATTAAGCAAAAATAAAAGAAAGGATCGCCCTCTATAGGCAGCACAAAATAATAGCAAATAGGCTGTAGATGCCCAGTATACAGATTCATAAACTTTACAGAGACATTCACATAACAGGTACTGAAGGCAGAGAACACAAGGGTTAACACAAGTAATCAGTCAGTCTCTGTTGTGATGTTTGGCATGCCCAAGGTGATAATGAGGCAGTGAGTGGTGTAGTTGATACAACACCTAAAGTCCATAAAACAGAGATAACTGCTTCAACAGAAGGGAACTGAGACCAGAACCCTGCTGAGACTTGAGCCTGTAGCCCCTGACGGGCGTAGTAACGGAAGCAACTGGATTGCAAGAGCTTGAGCCAATAGCCCCACCGGGCGTATCATGGAGAATAGCACTGAATGAGCTAGAGCAATGGTGCCTCCCACAGGCACGGAAATGAAGACTGACTAGACTGCAAGGTGTAGAATGAACCGTCTCCTCACAAGGCTTGGCTCAGCAGTAATAGCGGCTGAAAGGTAACAGCTCTGTAAGTGTAAGAGTAAGCTATAGCTCTGTACCAGTGAATGGAGGCTCAGCAATGGAAGCACAACTCTGCAGGTAAACGGAGGCTCAGCAACCAGGAGCACAGCTCTGCACGGGTTAACGGAGGCTCAGCCAGCAGGAGTACAGCTCTGCACAGATAACTGAGGCTCAGCCAGCAGGAGTACAGCTCTGCACGGGTTAACGGAGGCACACAATCAGCCCTGCCACAACCACAGGAGATAGAATGTTGCCTCTGCGACAGCAGAAAGCTGGAACGCTGGCGGGGTAGTAGCAAGCCGGTACAGGTCACAGAGCAGGAAGTCAGCCAGGCCGGGTTGGATCACGGAACAGGGTTCTCAGACAAGCCAGATCAGGTCACAAGCAGGAACGTCAGCCAGGCCGGGTCAGATCACGGAGCAGGGTTCTCAGACAAGCCAGATCAGGTCACAAGCAGGAACGTCAGCCAGGCCGGGTCAGATCACGGAGCAGGAACACAGGAGCGTAGTCTAAACAGGCCAAGTTGGTAAACATGAATCAGGAACACAGCACAGCAATACTGGCTCAGGAACACCACGAAAGGGCACCTGACAGGTGCCAATGGCCAGGCATAAAAAGGTCACCAGGGGCGGGCCAAACAGGCTCAACCAATAGGAGCGCACCACAAGCAAGAGTGACAGATGGAGATCACGGGCACCGTGATAGTACCCCCCTCTCAAAGACCCCCTCCCCCTGTAGTAGGTCTCGGTTTCTGGGGGTATTTAGAGTGGAAGTTATGCAACAGTCTAGGCGCATGGAAGTCCTTATGATCCACCCAGGAACGTTCCTCAGGGCCATAGCCCTTCCAATGGACCAAATATTGCAACTTAAATCTCCTAGAATCAATGATACTCTGGACTTCGTACACCTCTTGGCCCTGAACGTCCACTGGCCCAGGAATCACTGGAGTGGTAGTGTAGAGGATGCAAACCAATGGTTTCAACAGAGATACATGGAACACGTTATGTATGCGCATAGAGGCTGGGAGTTCCAAAGCGTATGAGACGGGATTCACCTTACGGATAACTTTGAACGGACCAATGAACCGAGGAGCCAGCTTATTGGAAAGCACCTGCAAATTGAGGTTTCTGGAAGAGAGCCATACCCTGTCCCCAACCTGGAAGGAGACCGCTGGCAGCCGTCTACGATTGGCATGCCGCTGATGTCGCTGAAATGACTGACTGAGGGTCCTCTGAACCTGTGCCCAAGTGAAGCGAAGCTGCTCCATATGCTCATCCAGAGCTGGAATCTGTTGCGACTGAAATGAGTCCGGGAGCAGGCACGGCTGGAACCCGTAATTAATGAGAAATGGGGAGCTCCCGGACGATGAATTAACTGCACAATTCCTGGCGAACTCTGCCCACGGCAACAGGTCGGCCCAATTGTCATGATGATCGCTTACAAAGCAACGCAGGAACTGCTCCAGTCCCTGATTGGCACACTCAGCGGCCCCATTGGTCTGGGGATAGTAGGCGGAAGAAAAGGACAATTGGATGCCCATCTGACCACAAAATGCCCTCCAAAATCTGGACACGAACTGGCTCCCTGTCACCAATCTCACAGTGGCTTTGGGCACTGTAGAGTTTTTTCGAAAAGAACCCTCAAGGTTTCAGGGGCCCACCTCCCACAGGGCGTTGGGAAAGCACTGCCCCAACCCCAACTTCAGAGCATCAACCTCCAATGTGAATGGTAGGGCAGGGTTGGGGTGGGACAGCACTGGAGCAGAGGCAAAGGCGGACTTAAGAGTCTCGAAAGCATTCTCCGCTGCCACGGACCATTGAGAGGGAGTAGATCCCTTGTGTGTCAAATCATACAAAGGTTTCACAATAGTAGAAAAGTTCTGAATAAATTTCCTTTAATAATTGGCAAAGCCCAAAGAGCGCTGAATCGCTTTTAACCCCTTAGGGCGATGCCACTGTAGGACTGCAGCCAATTTTTCCTGGTCCATAGCAATGCCATCCTTAGAAATCACAAACCCCAGGAATGGTACTTTGGACCTATGAAATTCACATTTTTCTAGTTTGCAAAATAGTTTATTTTTACGTAATCGAAGCAAAACCTCAGAAACATCCTTAATATGCTGTGTAAGATTCGCAGAGGGAATCAATATATCACCTAGATATACCACCACACAGGACTGAAGCATGTCACGAAGGATGTCATTAATGAATTCCTGAAACACTGCAGGTGCATTCCATAGGCCAGATGGCATCACCAGATATTCATAATGCCCTGATCTGGTATTTTATGCCGTCTTCCACTCATCTCCAGCCTTAATTCTGATCAGGTTGTATGCAGCCCTTAGATCAAGTTTAGTGAAGATGGAAGATCCTTTCAACCTGTCAAATAATTCAGTTATGAGTGGAATGGGGTAGGCATTTTCAGACATCAGCTTATTCAACCCCCGGTAATCGATGCATGGTCTAAGCTCGCCATTTCTCTTTTTCACAAAGAAAAAGCCGGCACCAGCCGGAGAAGTAGACTTGTGAATAATCCCTCTCTTGAGGGCGTCCTCAATATATTCCTCCCTAGCCCTGTTTTCATCGCACAACAGTGGATAAGTGCGACCCCTAGGAGGCACCACACCCAGGGGCAGACCAATAGCGCAATCATAGGGTCTGCCATCAATGGCTTCAATAGCCAAGGGAGATTCCCTTTTGACTAACGGAATCTTGTGCAATTCGGCAAAGGATTGGTCCATAAAGTACCCTGCTGCACCGGAGTCCACCAGTGCCATAACCAATACAGACAGGTCTGCCCAAGAAAAAGCATTGGATAAATTGTTCGAGCCCCTGGTTAGAGTGTTCAGCAGCTCCATTGGTCTGTGGATGGTATGCAGACGAATATGACAACTGGATACCCATTTGCCTGCAGAATGCCTTCCAAAACCTGGAAATAAATTGGCTGCCCTGGTCTGATACCAACACCTGGGGTATTCCATGGAGTCTGAATACCTCATGAGCATGGCAAGGGCACAAAATGGGCCATTTTTGAGAATCTGTCTACCACCATCAATATATATGTGTAACCCTACAAGGCAGGTAATTCACCCAGAAAGTCGATAGACACATGTGACCATGGAAGATCACCATTAGAAACAGGTTGCAATAGGCCCACTGGCAGGTGCCTGGGAACTTTGGAACGGGTACAAACAGCACAAGCAGCTGTAAAATAGGCACAATCTGCCCTTATTGTGGGCCACCAGAAAATACGGGATACTGACCAAATTATTTGATCTCTGCCCACATGGCCAGCTGCCCGTGAAGCATGATATGTTTCAAGGAGTCTTGCCCGAAAAGGTTCAGCTACAAAACATTTGCCCATGGGTTTTTCCGGAGGGGATTCAGTCTGCGTAGCCAAGATCTGTTGACCCAAAGGAGAGGTGATGCTAGTCCGCAGGGTGGCCAGGATGCGATCTTGAGGAATAATGGGTACAGGTAGTTCCTCAGACTCTAATTCAGGACCATGCTGCCTGGACAGCACATCAGCTCTTACATTCTTAGAGCCGGGTAAATTGGAAACAATGAAGTTAAAACGAGAGAGAAAGAGAGCCCATCTGGCCTGTCTAGGAGACAATCTTTTTGCTTCAGAAAGGTACAACAAATTCTTGTGGTTGGTTAGGATGAGAATCGGTACCCTGGTGCCTTCCAACAAGTGACGCCATTCACGTAGGGCCAAGATAATTGCCAATAATTCCCGGTCACCGATCTCATACACCGATTGTGCCTTAGTTAATTTTTTGGAAAAGAAACCACATGGCTTAAGTGGTTGACCCGGAGCAGACCTCTGAGAAAGGATGGCCCGTACACCAGTATCTGACGCATCTACTTCAAGTATAAATGACAGGTCCACCTTGGGGTGCGACAGGACTGGTGCAGAGGCAAATGCTGCTTTGAGTGCCTCAAACTCCTCCTCGGCCTCCTTAGACCATTCAGATGCTTTAGCGCCCTTATGTGTCAGGTCTGTAAGGGGTTTAACAATTCCGGAAAAGTCACAAATAAATTTACGATAATAGTTGGCAAAACCAATAAACCTTTGAATAGCCTTTAGGCCCTTAGGATGTGACCAATGAAGTACCTCTGACAATTTCTCTTTATCCATGGAAATACCCTGACTCGAAATAACATAACCCAGGAATGGTACCATGGATCTATGAAACTCACATTTGTCGAGCTTACAAAATAATTTATGCCAGTCAACAATGATATCATAAAGCCAATCTTGCTTCTCTCCGTATGGAAAGCTTGATATCACGGTGCCCGTGATTCGTGCTATCTGGTGTCTATCACTTGCTGGGAAATACTCATTGGCTGTCTGCTATTAGCCCTCCTCACTTTGCCTTTTTAAACCCTGGTTGGGCACTACCAGGTTGCCCTTTCGTGATGTTTCTGACCTCACCTGTCCTGACCAGTTGTCAGGCTTCTGGGCCTACTGTTCCTACGTTCCGGTTTTCCAGCGTTCCAGTGATCCTGTGTTCCGGTGTTCCTGTGCACTATAGTTCCAGTGTTCCAGTGTTCCGGTGTTCCCGGGTTCCAGCACCTCGCGGGTTAATCCTCCTGAGTTCCTGAGTCTCCAATCTACCGCCTCGCCTACCAGTTGCTCCCTGTCATCGGTTCCTGTGTTCCGGTCTCCTGTCACCGCTTAGGTCTTGCTTCGGTGGATACCCGCTGAGTACAGGGCTCTCGCTCTTTGCTTTGTCGCTCCGGCGACATTGTTACCTTCCGCTTCAGCTTTAGTGTTGGTCCCAGCGTGCGGACGCTGGTTTACTCCACATTTACCTGGTTGCGAGAATCACTGTTGGTCCCAGCGTGCGGACGCTGGTTTACTCCATATTACCTGGTTGCGAGAATCACTGTTAGTTTCAGCGTGCGGACGCTGGTTTACTCCAGATTACCTGGTTGCGAGAATCACTGTTGGTCCCAGCGTGCGGACGCTGGTTTACTCCATATTACCTGGTTGCGAGAATCACTGTTGGTCCCAGCGTGCGGATGCTGGTTTACTCCATATTACCTGGTTGCGAGAATCACTGTTGGTCCCAGCGTGCGGACGCTGGTTTACTCCACATTACCTGGTTGCGAGAATCACTGTTGGTCCCAGCGTGCGGACGCTGGTTTACTCCACATTATCCTGGTTGCGAGAATCACTGTTGGTCTCAGCGTGTGGACGCTGGTTTACTCCACATTAACCTGGTTGCGAGAATTACTGTTGGTCCCAGCGTGCGGTCGCTGGTTTACTCCATATTAACCTGGTTGTGAGAATTACTGTTGGTCCCAGCGTGCGGATGCTGGTTTACTCCATATTACCTGGTTGCTAGTATTACTGTTGGTCCCAGCATGCGGACACTGGTTTACTCCATTCAGCCTGGTTGCGCTAATACTGTTGGTCCAACGCTAGGACGTTGGTTGCTCTTGAACTCTAGTCCTGTGGACAGTTAGCTGTATGCTTCCTATGCAGTTGTCTGATACTTTCTGGCAATAGACTTCTGCTGCGATTAGGCCATTGTATCTATTCCTATCTGCTGTCATAGCTATCTGACAGCTGGCCTACGCTTTGGGCTGCCCTGCCCGGTATTGGTAAGGCCGGTAGAACCTTTGCACGTTACCATCTTGAGGGTTGCCTTACCCGGTATTGGCAGGGCCAGTAGAGCCTATACTCAGCCTCCCTTGGGCTGCCTTGCCCGGTATTGGTAAGGCCGGTAGAACCGGTACATTTCACCTCACGGTTGCCTTACCCGGTATAGGCAAGGCCGGTAGAGCCTATTGTTGTTGTGTTGTCCCTTGGGCTGCCTTGCCCGGTATTGGTAAGGCCGGTAGAACCGGTACATGTCATCTCACGGTTGCCTTACCCGGTATAGGCAAGGCCGGTAGAGCCTATTGTATATACTACTGTCACTTGGGTTGCCTTGCCCGGTATCATTGGCAAGGCCGGTAGAACCTATTCTACTACTATTGTTGTTGTATTGTTATGTATGAATAACCCTACGGGGATTGCCTTAACTTTTAATAAAGTTACGTTTTTACCAAAACCTTAAGTCTGAGAGTCTTCAAAACCGTGACACTTGAGGAGCCAATTCGAGAAAAATTTCCAGCTGGTTGAGGAATCCTATACAGAGGGAAGGCTCCCCATCATACCTTAACGGTAATGGTACCGTAGCAGATAGCACTTTATACTGCGTGCAGACATTCGAGTTAACCACTGTCGGTGCCTGGACTGGGGTGGCCAGCGAGGATATAGCGGGTCTGTCCAAGTGTGCGGTCCGCTCCAGCATAGTTTGCACCGCCACTGACAGTTGATCCAGACGTTGCTCATACATATCCATTCTCCAATGGATATTAACTGAACTACCTTCACCAGACTTGTCTGAGGTCATTGGCCCTTTCGTACTGTCATGGTTTTTAGATGAACACTCAGACAGGATGGTAAGGTTAAAAAGACTTTATTGAAAAAGAGCATACACGTAATAAGGCCCAGGGGACCACAAGGCAGATCACACAGTGATATATAATACACAATAGCAGCAGGTCTGCAGTACTAGAATAAGTACACTGGCACAACAGGTAAACAGCTCGTAGAGAGATACTGGCAGGACAAGTGAGGTTGAAGGCAACCTGTTGGAGAGCTGACCAGGTGAGCATACACCGGAGGAGTATGTGAAACGGAATTGGCACTGCCCAGACGCCTGGGCACCGAACCCTGAGGAAAGAGGCAACTCTGACCCAGACTGTATGGTGTGGCAACGAGGCTGTTCTGACCCAGACTGTATGGTATGGCAACGAGGCAACTGTGGAATGGCAGCACTACCCTCAGGAAGGGTAATTGAGACCAAGGTAGCTGCTAGATACAAACCCTAGAACTCTAGGGGTGGATCAAGGCGACAATAGGCAGCTGTGACACAGCTAGTGACCACGTAACCTGCAGGATGGAATGTATAACGTTGGCTCTAGCACAAGGAACTGCACAGAGCAGTGTAAGCCCTTTCCTGGACTCTCCAGGTATACACAGGATTAATGGTAATGCCCAGCGACTACTGAATAACTCCCAGAGGGAGTGAGCACAGCGTAACAGGTAGGAAGGCCACAGAGAGAGAAATCAGAGTAACACAGTCAGAGTAGAACACCTGTACTGGTACTTCGAATGTGCACACCGCTAGCAGCGGTTAAGGAGCAGCTTAAGCCCAAGCATAGCCTTTGGTCGACAAGGAATAGTGCCACGTGGCGCACCACTGCGTACAATGTAACGCCCAGAATAACAATGGCCACCAGGGGTCGCCCAGACACAGACGGACCCAGTAGGAACCAGAGCCCGTTAAATAGAACCGGAGACAGTAACGGAATGGAATAGCGCGACCTATGGTCAGCAAAGGAGCAGGTTCTCAGCCAGAATACAGTAAGCAACGGAGCGGGTTCTTAGCCAGGATACGGTCAGCAATGGAATGGGTTCTCAGCCAGGATACGGTCAGCAACGGAGCGGGTTTTTCAGCCAGAATACGGTCAGCAACGGAGCGGGTTCTTCAGCCAGAATACAGTCAGCAACGGAGCGGGTTCTCAGCCAGGATATGGTCAGCAACGGAGCAGGATCTTCAGCCAGAATACAGTCAGCAACGGAGCGGGTTCTCAGCCAGGATACAGACAGAAACGGAGCGTAGATCAGGAACTCAGGAGCAAAACTCGTAGTCAGGCAGGCCAGGTCATACACGGAGCAGCAAGCGCAGAATAAACTCAGGAACTCATACACCACAAAAGGGCGCCTAAGGGAGGACATCCAAGGGTATATAAAGGCAAGCCCAGTGTTAGCAATTAAGACCAGCCAATCAGAAGAGAATAACAATGTTGCCGCTCAGCAACAGAAGCACGGTCACCGTGATAAAAGTAAGTAACCATCTTTCAACTTGAATGCAGTAACTCCCTTGAAATTATTGTCACATCAGAGCTCTGCTGATTTCCAACTCCTGATTCTGTTCCAACTCCAGATTTTTTCTAACTCCTCTTCTCTTGTCTGCAGTCACAAGAAATGCAGGCTCAAAGAGCCTGGGGACTGCATTTATAGTAACACTGCAACCAGGTGACTTCCCTTAGCCAATCAACCCCTAATCACACAGGCCAGAAAAAATCCCAGTTAACAGTTGGTTTATTTAACCCTCACAATGCCCACAGAAAATGAATAAAAACTTTTTTTTTTTAAACCTTAATAAAACACCAAATACACTCTCATATACTTAACCAGATTTATTCTAACTCCTCTTCCCTTGTCTGCAGTCACAAGAAATGCAGTCTCATTGTGCTTTGTGTACCCCTCTGACATTTAAAGGGTTGATCCTTTGAGTGCCAGAATACAGTGACCTTGTTAGGCAAGGAGGGGATTCCCTGCCCTGGCTAACAACGTCCTCGCAATCTGGCACTCAAAGTGTTAACACCCTGCTTGCTCTGGCTAAAAAGTACTTGTCTCCCCTCTGGCACACAAAGGGGTAATGATTAACCATATCAGTGCAATGTAATTGTCAGCCAGGGCAGTAAGGGCACTGACCCTTTGAGTGCTACAGATGTATAATGTACTTTTGTAGACAGGGAGTGGATTAAGAGGGAAGATTATGGACAACTTTCCCCCATTTGATTTCCATGGCTATTCAACCCAAACCAACGGCACCATAGGGAACAGCTAACGTTTTCATTGGTTTGCAAGTAATTTTTAACCCTTTGAATGACAGAGGTCTGCAAGACATTGCAAGAAATGGCTTGTTGAACTCTTGTATTTAAAGCAGAACTACCACCTTTAAGAAAGATGTCCCCAAATAATTCCTCATCTGGCGACTAGCTGCTCAGCAACGCTCATCGCCAAAATTATTACCTCCTTAATGCAAATTATCCACTGCTCCAGGACTGACAGGCAGGATGGAGCGCAGACATCTTTCTATAGTGATGTCTGCACGCCTGCACTGTCAGTCCCTTTTGGAGCCGAACGGCCCCTGGCAACGCCTCGCAGAGATGGCTGGGACTGACAGCGCAGGCGCGCAGACGTCACTATGGAAAGATGTCTGCCCTCCGTCCTGCCTGTCAGTCCCGGAGCAGTGGATCACTTGCATTAAGGAGGTAATAATTCTGGCGACTAGCGCTACTGAGCAGCTAATTGCCAGATAAGGAATTGTTTGGGGACATCTTTCTTAAAGGTAGTAGTTCCACTTCAAGGGGTTAAAAGCCCCATTTAGATAAATGGGACATTTTATTTTTACCAGAGGAGTATGCAGAGTTTTACTCTGCTCCTTAAAAAAATAAAATAAAATGAGCCTTTGGCAATAACTAAAAAGTAAACCTTTGACTGGCTGAGACTGATGGGGATTGTCATTCAAGAACAGCTGGAGGGCCTCAGGTGCGCTTGCCAACCCCTTCCTTATTCTACCAGCTTATCTCTGTTGGAAGTACTATTGCATAGTTATGCATTTTTTTTTATTAAACTAAAACACTTACATACATAATGGAATTTTCCTCGTTACAAGGCTGTAAACGGGAGCTTTCTCCTTAACCCTGAAGGACTAGAGGAGTGTAAAACATGTTGCCCCGAGTCTGATGTGAGTTTTGCAACCCTCTGTGCCTTAAGGGATTAAAAAGAGGTACGCTACCTGTGCCTTTCAATCTGTTTGACAATAAACCCCATGATACTCAACTGGCCAATAGTTATCAAGTTACATTCCAGTAACAGCTGTAGAGCTCCTGCCTTAGACTGACTTCCACTTTGTGGGAGAATTGAGGCAGAATAGGTCAGTGATTCTCAATTTTATGTGCTGAAGGTAACAAACAAACAGTATGCGATATCCATGGCACCCCTAACATGTTGTAGGTCACAGAATATAGGTAACAGCAGTTTTGAAAACACGATGCTCATCAAAATATCGCTCATTGAGGACAATGTAAAAGATAACCCCAGAGCCATTCAAATGTTTGCGGTAGGGATAACAAGAGTTAAATTGCAACATTTACCGCCAGAAATCTAACACCTATATTTTAGCCGCACAACTGACGACTCAGAGTAAAAACCAACGTCGGAGAAAGCAAAGCAGAGAAGCAGTTCATACAAGTATATAACCCAAGCATACAGAGGTCAAATATTAACCCCTGTAATACCAAGCAAATACACCAACAAGTCCTAGACCAGTGGTTCACAATCCTTCCATCCAAGACACCCCTAACATGCAAGCTGGATGTCCCAGGGCACCGCTTGAAGTCACAAGGAGATTCCCAACAAGAAATGAACATATAGTTATCATTAGGTCTCACAGTGTCAATGACAATGAGGAGACTATAGTGCATAGTATATCCCATAAACACATATCCTCAAAAAATGTGTAAAATGAATGTTAGTAATGCAGAAAATAGCATCATGGGAAAAATGAGGCACCCTGAGCTGGTGCACACCAACATGCTATGATACCCTGGTTACGAACCACTGGCCTACACCATACAAACAAGTCACAGACAAACATGAACCCAGCAACCGCATAGGGACAGGGGTCACACAAAGCAGCACAACGTAAGCAATCACAACACACCCTGAACAACAGGGGTTACAAAACAACACAACAATCACATCTGTCAGGCACAAAACAAAGCAGGCTCACTCAGGCAAACACTGACCTGGTGTATATCATCCAGATAACACTGTATCCCCATGCCAATCACTGTCCACATGTGGTGCTGGCTATGGATGAAAGTTGTGGCTGCTCACACCAATAGCCAATCCCCAGACACCGGCGCAGGAATGCCACAGAACGCCCCTGTATCCTGCTCTAAGCCAGCTTGCATTGCCTGGATAAGTCGGGGGCCACTCCAAACTATGCACCTGGTAAAGGATGTGACATGATCATGGCATGTGACCATGACGCATGTTTCTGAGCACACGTCAAGTTGATGATGTGAAGCCGCAACAGCCCATGGCGGTCTCTGTCACCTTTGATGAAGGTGTGGATACCTGCATTGTGATGCAGATGTGAACCAGGCTCATCAGGGACTACGTCACCTGTGGGTAAAAAGCATGTGTGTCCATGTCGAGGGGACACCAAATTGGCCATGTACAACATAACCCAATCTGAAGTGACACAAGACTTCAGTTAAGTGGCCCATTCCCATAAGCCCCCTGCAATCCTTAGAGTCATAGAGGATAGCCAATGCAATGACATGCAATACATTGGATACCACCCTCGAATATCAGGGGTTAACCCTGTGAGTGCCAGAGGGGTAAGCAATACATTGAAAAGCAATGTGTTGCGTACCCCTCTGGCACTCAAAGGGTTAAATGACTCATGGAATTAGCATGCGTGCTCATGTTGTGTTGGTGTTTGCTGCAGTGTACAGTGAGTCAGGCTGCAAGGCCAAACACGAGGACCTGTTCATGTGTGTGTGTAGCACTGTGACAATGTCACTCCAGTGTTTAGCAATATACTGTCTACCACTCATGACGAAAAGGGGTAATAAACAAGGAGATGACAAGCAGAAATATGTACATGTGACATGAACCCAGAACACACACCGCCGTAGTATGTGAACCAAGACCCATGAAACAGGATCCGTCTCATAGGTCTTGATTAACATACTGAGGAGGTGTGTGTGTGCCCAGTGTACAAGTCACACATACATATGTCCACTTGCCATCCCCTTGATTAGAAACTCCTGGCTACATGATAGCTAGACAAAATATGGACAAGCAATGGATGGTGTACTACTCGTACAATACCAACTGTCAACCCACTGAGTGCTAGAGAGCTCATCAACATATTGCTGAGCTATGTGTTATGCACCCCTCTGGCACTTACACCTATGATGATGGTTCACCAATACCATGACTGTTGTGTTAGGAGTGCTGTTTCAAGTGTTAACTTCAGGTATGTCCTGGGCACACGTTGATTCCACGTCCATGACGATCCCCTGTTGACCACATATGGAAATCCCAAACAATGAGCATCTGTAATTGCAAGTCTCAATTGATTACCATTCCAGCATCAATGTTGTCACCCATACCATGTGCTGGATTCAAATGCAGGTGCTAACTGTATATCTGTTGCTATCTTCATTTATCCACATGAACCTCAAAAGGCATTCACTAATGTGATGGATGGTAGCATCCTTCTTCTGTATTTGGAACCAGCCCCATGTCTTGGATTCCATGATCTATCCATCAGGTGTATGTTGTTCAGTTTCAAACCACATGATGGAACACCACACTCTGATGTCCTGTGGCTGTGGTATGTGGTCTGTGATTTGAATCTGGACAAGTGTGTCTGCATGAGATGTGCATGCTCACCCATGCTGCGACACTGTAACACACCTGTAATGGATCTTATCCGTTACTTGGGCCCTTGTCTGGACCTCGAACGTTTTACCTAAAGACCATGGCCCCTTGGCCTCCTTTGACCTCAGATGGGGGTTTTACTATCTTTATGTTAAAAGATTTATGTTTTATGTATTGTCAAATAGTGTATGTGTTTAATTGTACTTGTCCCTAGGATGTGTATTGTAGCCACTCCAGCCATTTGACTCAAGACCTCCTGCTGGGTGTTAATCAATTTATTGTATTGAGAACTGTCCTGAGACCCCCTGCTGTGTGTGTTAATCCATTCACGCCCCTCAGTCTGTGAGTCACCTATTGTATAACCTGAAACTATGTTGCCAGCCTTTTGTATTATATGTTGTGAGTTGACTACCTCTGTGAATGCTCCCATTGTGTCAGCCCTTACCATCTGCTGCTGGCCTTTTGTCTGATGTGTTATGATTTAATCATGTTCCCTATTGTATCAGGTTTCCCATGTGATCCAGTGTACTGTACTGTATATAAATATCTGTGGTTTGTGACAATAAAGTGAGTTATGTTTTGGAGTGAACAAGGAGTCCTGGAGTCTTGTATTGCTTATGGTCTAAAGTTTCCACTCTGATACCCATCTGCGGCAAGTATCCTGAATCGTCGACCGCCTGCTGCCAGCTTCCTGCGTCCCAACTTCATATGCTGTCAGGCGGCGACGTGAACTCTTCCCTGCTTCCAGCGATCCTGCGGCTGTTTCCAGTGACTGTCCATACTTCAACTGGTGCATCCGACGGCGCTTATCTTGCATCAAGAAGGAGAGACCCGGGAACGACGGCGGAAGGCGACGCGGTCCCTTCTCAGCTTCCGTTACAACACCATTGAATGTACATGAGTTGTGTTCACTGCATAGCTGTGCAATGAATTGGCGACAACTCTGCCAAACAAAAAAACCTTTTGCATAGGAAACATACATGGACACAGATGTGATGAAGACATGCAAATTTATTGAGGGGCCAAGAGAAGGTTGCCCTTACTTCTTAATCTTTGTGGGAGGGGCTGCAGGGGTGGAATCCCTTATACTCCTCTGCCCCTCACATGACGCCTGGGCCATGTCCTGCCGCCAAGTATGTCCAGCATGCCAGTGTTGAACTGCCTCTGTTGAGTGCTCTGGACCACCATTTGTGCCTCAATGGCCCTGAGGATGTCCATCACACTCTCGTTGTTGCACTCCATCCATCTAAGGGTTCTCGTGCACCTCCAGATCTCCCTCAGTTGTTCTCTCTGGATGGCCACTCAGCATCCAGGACTGCTGTGGGCGTGGCCGTGACCAGAGTTGAGGGTGTGGAGGCTGGCGGTGTGGATGGCCCATACACCTGCTGTGGCTCCTCTTCAGGAGGTGGAGGTGATGGCGATGGAGGCCCACGGAGAGCCTCATGAGGGTGAGAACCTGTGTCAAGGGAGTGTGGGGACATCTGAAGGTCATCCCCGGACCCTTCACTTCCCTGTTGTTAGGGAATTTTTACCTGGATCGCTGCCTGAGAGGGCACCTGTCACACTCTTATGTTATCTTTGCTTGGTATGGTACCCTTTTACTCTCTTATGATCAGTCTGTGGAATCTATGTCAATACTGGTACCAGGAGGCTGTAAAGATTGCAAAGAAAATACACACACAACAGCGTATACAATACAAGCTCTCTCTTTATTCTTGTCACACAGCATTTTTATACTCTCAATCAGCCCCCCCTTCCTTAAGGGGGAAGGAGCGGTATTAACTTACAACTTCTATAGCAAACGTTACAGGATACACAGAACGTCCCTCCCATAGTTCAGGGAGGGAGAGGGGAGGCAAAGCAAGTAATGGAAAACTACTATATTTCAGCTTCTACACATCTGACCCCCCTTTCGCTAAGATTTGTAATACAGTGGAAATTCTGCAAAAAAAACTCCCTAAAACATCCTTGAGCACATTTCTTGCAAGAGAACAGCTTAGCCTTCAGCATATAGATAAGAAACCAGAAAAAAACAGAATTTGGCTGGCTGTATTTGGGTTATTCACTTCCCCCTTCACACAAGTTTCTGCGAACCTTAGCAAAGTCAATTTTAACCCATGTACTGCTGCGTCCCTTTATGATGTTAACATGGCATATTTGACAAATATGTAATGACTTGTTACACAAACAATTTAACCCTAAGAATATTTAACCCTTCTATATGTTATACAATCCTTTCAATCCCTTCTTTGAGTCCGGGTTTACCCGGACTCACACAAATCTTACACCCTGGATAAGGCATCATCATATAGAGGTGCAGGACTGTGGAGGTGCCTTAAATACTGGGTGTAAGGACCTGACCCAGGGGAACAACACCTTTTGGCAATGAGGCAAAGCAAAAAACTTAAATAGGACATAAAGAACAATAATACTTTTGGATTACAGCTAGCGAAGCAGGCACGCTGATGAGGCAAGTGGTCATAACGTCAGTAGGGCTGACCATGGTGCACAAGCAAAAGTTCGTAATGTTCATAACATGCTGATGCTAAGTAGATCCAGACATTGGAGTTCTCACGGGTCTCTGGGGTGTCTCTGCAGTCCATCTGACCCCAGTGCAGAGGTGGCCTGTTAGAAATCCTTACGTGAGTGAGGGTGAGACATAAGTTGCATACATAAGCCAGCCTTCCACCCCCACACTTATGATGTTAATACACATTAGACCATCATTTTCTATCTTTAGGGGCACCTCCCCAAGTAGGCCACTTTCACTGCCAGAGGGTGCTAGCTTTCCAAAGGGATGGATCTTCATGATGGTCTTGTCCCACGTAGGCAGGTGGTCAGGGATTATTATGCCCGTCAAAACACCTACTTGATGATCTCACGGTGGCAGGCGATGCAATAAGCCTGCTTACTGGTCCCACGGAGGTAGGCGATGCAATAAGCCTACTTGCTGGTATTTCCTGAACAAAAGCCTCAGACCTTCACCCTGTTCTGCCTCCCTCTGGGCATCTGCTGGGCACTGGGAGGGCACAGGGCCTTTATCCTGCTCAGGCTCTGGTGCAGCGTCCACTCTGGTGTGGTATATCCAGGTCTTTCCTTTATGCAGCTTGACTGCACAGTGACTTGTCAACAGAATCTGGAATGGACCCTTCCACTGGGGCTCCAAACACTCTGTTCTCCATGTCTGTACATATACCCACTCTCCAATCTGGAAACATGCACTGGGCCAGCCGAAAGCAAAGGCTGTTGAACAGAAAATCTGTGAAGAAAAGAAAGGGTATGCTGCAAAGCAGTTACATAATCCATAATCTGCTGATTACCAATCTCTAAGGTAGGTCCTTGATACATCACAATCCTATTCCAGGGCCTACCGAAGAGGATCTCATAAGGACTAAGCTTTTAAGGATTTGGAAGGGGTCACCCTGAAGTGAGTCAAGGCACTGGGAAGCGCCTCTGGCCATTTGAGTCTTAGTTCAGTACATAGTGTGGTCAGAGAGCGCTTAAGAGTCTGGTTCATCCTCTCAACTTGTCCAGAGGATTGAGGCCTCCAGGGGGTATGATATCTCCAGTCCACCCCTAGAGTGACACAATTACTTTTAACAATTTCAGCTGTAACATGTGTTCCATGGTCCGACTCAATAACTCGAGGCAAACCAAACCTTGGAATTACTTTTCTTATTAACACCTTAGTTACTGATCCCGCAGTAGCTCCTTTCAAAAGAAATGTCTCTAGCCACTTAAACAATTAATCAACTATTACAACAGTATACTAAAATCCCAGTACAGGTTGCAAAGCAACCCAATATAATCTATCTGGAGCAGTTCAAATGACACCCAAGCCCATTGCCTGGCCCCAGTGATTAGAATATGTCACATTTTAGGATTTATTTACAAGTATATATCACACAAATCCCAACAATTTTCTAACTTACTTTGTACAGATCTGGTCTGGGTAAAGTCACTTCCTCCAGGGCTTCTACGCAGTCATGCTCTGGAGGATCATTTATGTCCTCGGGCAATAGGGTAACTGGTTTTGGCAGAGCTAAAGCAGGGGCGAACATCAGCACCCGCTTCAGTTCATCCCATACTATCGTATCAGGAGAATCATAGTCAGTTTGTCATACAATCATAAAACTATGCACCTGGTAAAGGATGTGACATGATCATGGCATGTGACCATGACGCATGTTTCTGAGCACACGTCAAGTTGATGATGTGAAGCCGCAACAGCCCATGGCGGTCTCTGTCACCTTTGATGAAGGTGTGGATACCTGCATTGTGATGCAGATGTGAACCAGGCTCATCAGGGACTACGTCACCTGTGGGTAAAAAGCATGTGTGTCCATGTCGAGGGGACACCAAATTGGCCATGTACAACATAACCCAATCTGAAGTGACACAAGACTTCAGTTAAGTGGCCCATTCCCATAAGCCCCCTGCAATCCTTAGAGTCATAGAGGATAGCCAATGCAATGACATGCAATACATTGGATACCACCCTCGAATATCAGGGGTTAACCCTGTGAGTGCCAGAGGGGTAAGCAATACATTGAAAAGCAATGTGTTGCGTACCCCTCTGGCACTCAAAGGGTTAAATGACTCATGGAATTAGCATGCGTGCTCATGTTGTGTTGGTGTTTGCTGCAGTGTACAGTGAGTCAGGCTGCAAGGCCAAACACGAGGACCTGTTCATGTGTGTGTGTAGCACTGTGACAATGTCACTCCAGTGTTTAGCAATATACTGTCTACCACTCATGACGAAAAGGGGTAATAAACAAGGAGATGACAAGCAGAAATATGTACATGTGACATGAACCCAGAACACACACCGCCGTAGTATGTGAACCAAGACCCATGAAACAGGATCCGTCTCATAGGTCTTGATTAACATACTGAGGAGGTGTGTGTGTGCCCAGTGTACAAGTCACACATACATATGTCCACTTGCCATCCCCTTGATTAGAAACTCCTGGCTACATGATAGCTAGACAAAATATGGACAAGCAATGGATGGTGTACTACTCGTACAATACCAACTGTCAACCCACTGAGTGCTAGAGAGCTCATCAACATATTGCTGAGCTATGTGTTATGCACCCCTCTGGCACTTACACCTATGATGATGGTTCACCAATACCATGACTGTTGTGTTAGGAGTGCTGTTTCAAGTGTTAACTTCAGGTATGTCCTGGGCACACGTTGATTCCACGTCCATGACGATCCCCTGTTGACCACATATGGAAATCCCAAACAATGAGCATCTGTAATTGCAAGTCTCAATTGATTACCATTCCAGCATCAATGTTGTCACCCATACCATGTGCTGGATTCAAATGCAGGTGCTAACTGTATATCTGTTGCTATCTTCATTTATCCACATGAACCTCAAAAGGCATTCACTAATGTGATGGATGGTAGCATCCTTCTTCTGTATTTGGAACCAGCCCCATGTCTTGGATTCCATGATCTATCCATCAGGTGTATGTTGTTCAGTTTCAAACCACATGATGGAACACCACACTCTGATGTCCTGTGGCTGTGGTATGTGGTCTGTGATTTGAATCTGGACAAGTGTGTCTGCATGAGATGTGCATGCTCACCCATGCTGCGACACTGTAACACACCTGTAATGGATCTTATCCGTTACTTGGGCCCTTGTCTGGACCTCGAACGTTTTACCTAAAGACCATGGCCCCTTGGCCTCCTTTGACCTCAGATGGGGGTTTTACTATCTTTATGTTAAAAGATTTATGTTTTATGTATTGTCAAATAGTGTATGTGTTTAATTGTACTTGTCCCTAGGATGTGTATTGTAGCCACTCCAGCCATTTGACTCAAGACCTCCTGCTGGGTGTTAATCAATTTATTGTATTGAGAACTGTCCTGAGACCCCCTGCTGTGTGTGTTAATCCATTCACGCCCCTCAGTCTGTGAGTCACCTATTGTATAACCTGAAACTATGTTGCCAGCCTTTTGTATTATATGTTGTGAGTTGACTACCTCTGTGAATGCTCCCATTGTGTCAGCCCTTACCATCTGCTGCTGGCCTTTTGTCTGATGTGTTATGATTTAATCATGTTCCCTATTGTATCAGGTTTCCCATGTGATCCAGTGTACTGTACTGTATATAAATATCTGTGGTTTGTGACAATAAAGTGAGTTATGTTTTGGAGTGAACAAGGAGTCCTGGAGTCTTGTATTGCTTATGGTCTAAAGTTTCCACTCTGATACCCATCTGCGGCAAGTATCCTGAATCGTCGACCGCCTGCTGCCAGCTTCCTGCGTCCCAACTTCATATGCTGTCAGGCGGCGACGTGAACTCTTCCCTGCTTCCAGCGATCCTGCGGCTGTTTCCAGTGACTGTCCATACTTCAACTGGTGCATCCGACGGCGCTTATCTTGCATCAAGAAGGAGAGACCCGGGAACGACGGCGGAAGGCGACGCGGTCCCTTCTCAGCTTCCGTTACAACACCATTGAATGTACATGAGTTGTGTTCACTGCATAGCTGTGCAATGAATTGGCGACAACTCTGCCAAACAAAAAAACCTTTTGCATAGGAAACATACATGGACACAGATGTGATGAAGACATGCAAATTTATTGAGGGGCCAAGAGAAGGTTGCCCTTACTTCTTAATCTTTGTGGGAGGGGCTGCAGGGGTGGAATCCCTTATACTCCTCTGCCCCTCACATGACGCCTGGGCCATGTCCTGCCGCCAAGTATGTCCAGCATGCCAGTGTTGAACTGCCTCTGTTGAGTGCTCTGGACCACCATTTGTGCCTCAATGGCCCTGAGGATGTCCATCACACTCTCGTTGTTGCACTCCATCCATCTAAGGGTTCTCGTGCACCTCCAGATCTCCCTCAGTTGTTCTCTCTGGATGGCCACTCAGCATCCAGGACTGCTGTGGGCGTGGCCGTGACCAGAGTTGAGGGTGTGGAGGCTGGCGGTGTGGATGGCCCATACACCTGCTGTGGCTCCTCTTCAGGAGGTGGAGGTGATGGCGATGGAGGCCCACGGAGAGCCTCATGAGGGTGAGAACCTGTGTCAAGGGAGTGTGGGGACATCTGAAGGTCATCCCCGGACCCTTCACTTCCCTGTTGTTAGGGAATTTTTACCTGGATCGCTGCCTGAGAGGGCACCTGTCACACTCTTATGTTATCTTTGCTTGGTATGGTACCCTTTTACTCTCTTATGATCAGTCTGTGGAATCTATGTCAATACTGGTACCAGGAGGCTGTAAAGATTGCAAAGAAAATACACACACAACAGCGTATACAATACAAGCTCTCTCTTTATTCTTGTCACACAGCATTTTTATACTCTCAATCAGCCCCCCCTTCCTTAAGGGGGAAGGAGCGGTATTAACTTACAACTTCTATAGCAAACGTTACAGGATACACAGAACGTCCCTCCCATAGTTCAGGGAGGGAGAGGGGAGGCAAAGCAAGTAATGGAAAACTACTATATTTCAGCTTCTACACATCTGACCCCCCTTTCGCTAAGATTTGTAATACAGTGGAAATTCTGCAAAAAAAACTCCCTAAAACATCCTTGAGCACATTTCTTGCAAGAGAACAGCTTAGCCTTCAGCATATAGATAAGAAACCAGAAAAAAACAGAATTTGGCTGGCTGTATTTGGGTTATTCACTTCCCCCTTCACACAAGTTTCTGCGAACCTTAGCAAAGTCAATTTTAACCCATGTACTGCTGCGTCCCTTTATGATGTTAACATGGCATATTTGACAAATATGTAATGACTTGTTACACAAACAATTTAACCCTAAGAATATTTAACCCTTCTATATGTTATACAATCCTTTCAATCCCTTCTTTGAGTCCGGGTTTACCCGGACTCACACAAATCTTACACCCTGGATAAGGCATCATCATATAGAGGTGCAGGACTGTGGAGGTGCCTTAAATACTGGGTGTAAGGACCTGACCCAGGGGAACAACACCTTTTGGCAATGAGGCAAAGCAAAAAACTTAAATAGGACATAAAGAACAATAATACTTTTGGATTACAGCTAGCGAAGCAGGCACGCTGATGAGGCAAGTGGTCATAACGTCAGTAGGGCTGACCATGGTGCACAAGCAAAAGTTCGTAATGTTCATAACATGCTGATGCTAAGTAGATCCAGACATTGGAGTTCTCACGGGTCTCTGGGGTGTCTCTGCAGTCCATCTGACCCCAGTGCAGAGGTGGCCTGTTAGAAATCCTTACGTGAGTGAGGGTGAGACATAAGTTGCATACATAAGCCAGCCTTCCACCCCCACACTTATGATGTTAATACACATTAGACCATCATTTTCTATCTTTAGGGGCACCTCCCCAAGTAGGCCACTTTCACTGCCAGAGGGTGCTAGCTTTCCAAAGGGATGGATCTTCATGATGGTCTTGTCCCACGTAGGCAGGTGGTCAGGGATTATTATGCCCGTCAAAACACCTACTTGATGATCTCACGGTGGCAGGCGATGCAATAAGCCTGCTTACTGGTCCCACGGAGGTAGGCGATGCAATAAGCCTACTTGCTGGTATTTCCTGAACAAAAGCCTCAGACCTTCACCCTGTTCTGCCTCCCTCTGGGCATCTGCTGGGCACTGGGAGGGCACAGGGCCTTTATCCTGCTCAGGCTCTGGTGCAGCGTCCACTCTGGTGTGGTATATCCAGGTCTTTCCTTTATGCAGCTTGACTGCACAGTGACTTGTCAACAGAATCTGGAATGGACCCTTCCACTGGGGCTCCAAACACTCTGTTCTCCATGTCTGTACATATACCCACTCTCCAATCTGGAAACATGCACTGGGCCAGCCGAAAGCAAAGGCTGTTGAACAGAAAATCTGTGAAGAAAAGAAAGGGTATGCTGCAAAGCAGTTACATAATCCATAATCTGCTGATTACCAATCTCTAAGGTAGGTCCTTGATACATCACAATCCTATTCCAGGGCCTACCGAAGAGGATCTCATAAGGACTAAGCTTTTAAGGATTTGGAAGGGGTCACCCTGAAGTGAGTCAAGGCACTGGGAAGCGCCTCTGGCCATTTGAGTCTTAGTTCAGTACATAGTGTGGTCAGAGAGCGCTTAAGAGTCTGGTTCATCCTCTCAACTTGTCCAGAGGATTGAGGCCTCCAGGGGGTATGATATCTCCAGTCCACCCCTAGAGTGACACAATTACTTTTAACAATTTCAGCTGTAACATGTGTTCCATGGTCCGACTCAATAACTCGAGGCAAACCAAACCTTGGAATTACTTTTCTTATTAACACCTTAGTTACTGATCCCGCAGTAGCTCCTTTCAAAAGAAATGTCTCTAGCCACTTAAACAATTAATCAACTATTACAACAGTATACTAAAATCCCAGTACAGGTTGCAAAGCAACCCAATATAATCTATCTGGAGCAGTTCAAATGACACCCAAGCCCATTGCCTGGCCCCAGTGATTAGAATATGTCACATTTTAGGATTTATTTACAAGTATATATCACACAAATCCCAACAATTTTCTAACTTACTTTGTACAGATCTGGTCTGGGTAAAGTCACTTCCTCCAGGGCTTCTACGCAGTCATGCTCTGGAGGATCATTTATGTCCTCGGGCAATAGGGTAACTGGTTTTGGCAGAGCTAAAGCAGGGGCGAACATCAGCACCCGCTTCAGTTCATCCCATACTATCGTATCAGGAGAATCATAGTCAGTTTGTCATACAATCCTTCAGTCAAAATATTGGCCACTATTAGCTTAACCCTTGCCTAGCCTCTTTGCTGATGGGGTACTATCTGACCTAGACCGGTCCTGCATTAGGCTGCAAGTCAATAACGGGTCGGGCATCTCTACCAACCCCTGGCTTTCCAGCTGCTCAAACAGCAGAGGGCACTGAGCGCAGAACCTCCTCCGGGATGTCTGAATCATGACTATCCTGGGAAGTGTGTCTCAGTGCCATCTGGAAAGTCAAGTCATAATAGTCGGGTACATATACCTCTATCTTGTCAGCGTCAAAAGTTATCTCTGTCCTCAATCAGGTCAACAAATCCCTTCCCAACAGTGCAATGGGGCATGACTCTGATAGGAGAAAACCATCTTGGACCATAGTCCCTTCTATGGTAACTTCCATAGGTTGTATATATGGCATAGAGGAGGGAATTCAATCCACCCCTACTATACTGATAGTTTTCTTCACTATGAATTCCACCCTCCTGCACTATAGGATAATGCTAAAAAAACTGATCCTGATCCCTTCCTATTCTGTCTTATTAGGTGAGTCATTTCTGTCTGCATCACCACCAACAGATGCACCTTCTTCCTGGGGATTTCTGTCTGTATATCTATACTTATTCCTCAGCTTGGGGCAATTTCTCTTCCAATGTCCTTCCTGTTTACAGTAAAAACATGTATTCTTTCCTACCTGCTTAGATCTCGCTGTACCACTTACATTATTCTTTCTACCTGCTTCAACAGTGCCAACTTTCCTTGCAATTGCTAAGGCACTAAACTTTACATGGTCCTTCAATATCTGCCTAGTCTTTTTGTCTCCCTCTGTATCTCTGTACATAACTTCTGTCCTTTCTTTCTCCATTACTTCACTTACTGGCTTGCTCAACACACTCTCAGTGTTTCCCTAAATCCATGCAAAGATGCGACAAGGGACTTATCCCTCTGCTGCACAACCTACTGCACCCCAGGAAGATTCAAAGGAGGTTCCCCACATGTCCGCACGGACCCCAGGATCAGAGAACAGTAAAACAATAATACATTATCAGTCACGTCATTAAGAGGGAATGCATCTGCAGTCCCTACTTATCTGTCTCTAATTTCATTAGAAGTTAATTTCCTATATGTATCAACAATCTTTTCACTTTCTCATTCCCCCATAACATTATTACAACTGGGAAGGAATTACACAGGAGAGGGAGGGGTCTGATGCTGCGCGATCGTCTCATAGTGGCAGAGAATCAGCACACAGGCATTTAACCCCTTCCTGTCATTTTCAGGGAAAGCAGGATTGCTGTTTCTCTAATTAACAGACAACAGGTTGCAAAGGGCACATATACATAACTACAATTTGTTCTTATGGAGGCTAAATCACAATTCAACAAGTCTTCAGTTGAACATATACATATATACACATATATACACATACACATTGGGTGCACCACTTCAGTTGAAATATATGTTTCCCAAGAAGTCAAAAACAGGAGAGGAAGGGGTGCCCGTGACTGTGCCGGGTGGACTGGCTGGACTATTCGGTCTTAGATCACTGAGGACCATTGAACCAGTAAGACCAATGCCAAAACCCCCTCAGACACTTCCAGCAAGACAGCTCCCACATTCCTGCCTCTTCTCACTCAAGAACATAATTTCAGTTCTATTATCTATAAACACATTGACAATTTCTTTAACAAATCCATATTTTTACTTGCTTGGATCCATACAATTGATTACACAAAATTAGGATTGAATTTACGTAAATGTTGCAACATTTTATCTCAGAACCAATACCGTGTGCCTGTCCAGGCTAATTACTGGTGGCCTACCAGTACCTGATCCTGGCAATACATTTCCACATAAATGTACAAAAACCTGCCCCTGTCAGCTGTTAGTTCCCAGCTACTAGACAACATCTTAACAATAGGACCTTTAGGAAAACAGCAGTGTTGGTGACCTTGAAATTCCGTTACTTGTGTCTTATCTAAGAACAGAGAGAACAAGGGGGAGAGGTAGAATGAAAGAGAAGGGAGGGGGAATCAGAGCTGCGCTAACTTTCTCATAGCATCAACATTTTACAAGCATGGCGGCTTAACCCCTGCCTAGCTGTCACTAAATGAATGCATAATGTGTTAGTACCTGATTTTGATATCAATAATCCACACACTCTGAATAACTTTCCCGTTTTCTTACAATGTTCCTTCCTCTCTCTCAACATCACCAGATCCTGGGCCCTTAAGGGGCTTCCCTTGGGTGACCCCCATTCCCTACTTATCTGCATCCCACCGTGTAACTACTTAAACTTAGTCCCTCAAGTCTCTCTCTCTGGTGATGTAGGCACACTCTCCCTCTTTCTGTGCTCACTTACTATATCCCTCCGGAACAGGGCACGTATCTACCCCAGACAGACGACACATAACATGTATGTAAACAGGTTAGCCATGCGCAACAAATACGAGACAGTTGTAAATTTTCCCAGTGATCAGGGGAGAAAGTCAGTGGGTGGTATCTTGCAGGACCAGACTCCCCGCCAAATTAGACACGAATGGAATAGTGTAATAGGAACCCCCTGTCAGTCTCTCTACATAGTGTATACAATCCTCACCTATTTCTGGGGTCTCACTCTCTTGCCCTCCCATCTTACAACAAGTTGTACAATACAATGCAATCACAATGTCAAATAAACGAGGAAAAGAAAAGGAGTAAAAATTCAGGTGCTCACCTTCACCTGAAATAACACCCGGTCCCAGTGCTTACCTTCACCGGAAACGGGGACAGAAACAATAATACAATTCTTATTCTTAGTCTCTAATATTATTTGATACAATACTTAATTGACATTTCTATAAACATCCATATTTCAACACAAGTGCATAGTAACCATATAGTATCACGAAACAATTTGACAGACAAGAGAGGACAGAACAGTAGATTATTGACATAGACTCACAGAGGGACCCTATAGTGGAGAGTGTTCTGCTGCCTAATATTCGGTAGTCAAATGCCACTCACTTAATTTACCGGGCAGTCTCCTGGAAAGTCACATATAGTGCTTTCGAGACTACCAAGGGCCGAATCCTGTGGTCATTTCCGGACTACAACTGTTCCTGAATCCTTTTCCTACTTGCTCAACTACGGTCCCCGGAGCCTACCACATGGGTGACTCGGACCGTAATTCTGGAGCTCTTGGATTCGAACTATACCTATTCCTGTTCCCGGAGACACTATACCTGTGCCTCAAACTTATTTTTATAGCGAGCTTATATATTAGACTAACAGAGACTTACTCCCTATCTCCCTATTTCACTCAACCCTTAACACGGCAGTGTGATCCCTGAGACGGCGACAACATATAGTCACTTACCCATGGATGCACACTGCCCGCATTCTCCACCAAAAACTGTTAGGGAATTTTTACCTGGATCGCTGCCTGAGAGGGCACCTGTCACACTCTTATGTTATCTTTGCTTGGTATGGTACCCTTTTACTCTCTTATGATCAGTCTGTGGAATCTATGTCAATACTGGTACCAGGAGGCTGTAAAGATCGCAAAGAAAATACACACACAACAGCGTATACAATACAAGCTCTCTCTTTATTCTTGTCACACAGCATTTTTATACTCTCAATCAGCCCCCCCTTCCTTAAGGGGGAAGGAGCGGTATTATCTTACAACTTCTATAGCAAACATTACAGGATACACAGAACGTCCCTCCCATAGTTCAGGGAGGGAGAGGGGAGGCAAAGCAAGTAATGGAAAACTACTATATTTCAGCTTCTACACATCTGACCCCCCTTTCGCTAAGATTTGTAATATAGTGGAAATTCTGCAAAAAAAACTCCCTAAAACATCCTTGAGCACATTTCTTGCAAGAGAACAGCTTAGCCTTCAGCATATAGATAAGAAACCAGAAAAAACTGAATTTGGCTGGCTGTATTTGGGTTATTCACTTCCCCCTTCACACAAGTTTCTGCAAACCTTAGCAAAGTCAATTTTAACCCATGTACTGCTGCGTTCCTTTATGATGTTAACATGGCATATTTGACAAATATGTAATGACTTGTTACACAAACAATTTAACCCTAAGAATATTTAACCCTTCTATATTTTATACAATCCTTTCACCTGTGACATACCACCCCCTGTCGGTATGGATGGTGTGGGTGATGACGGTGGGGTGAAAACATCCTGGGCCTGGGGACACTGTGGCTGGCCGATTAGGCCCAAATGTTTGTAGTCCAGAGGCCATTTATAACTCACCTCCTGCCTTTGTTCCTGAAACATGTGAGGCTGGGGCCTGGGTGTTGGCTTATATTGGCCAAGAGGTGACAATGTGACGGTCACCAGCATCACGTGCCTTCCCATGGGTGGTGGTGGTGGTGCCTGGAGGCCGATCTGCTGCTGGTGCTGTGGTGGTGCCTGGTGAGAAACAGATGGCTGCCACTGCTGTGGTGGCAGTTGGCCCTGGGGACCATGGTGAGGCTACTGTTGCTGTTGTTGTGGTGGCAGTGGGCCCTGGGCAGGGCCGGTGCAAGGATTTTTTTATACACAGGCAAAGGTGCATTTTGATGCCCCCCCCCCTCTGACCCAGACACAATCCACCTGCCCCACTCGACCTTGCCACAATCCCCTGCCCCGCCCACATATTCACCTCCACACTCTCCCCACCTCCACATTGCCCCTTTTACAATGCTCCCTTCATCTCCACAATGCCCCTTCCACAATGCTTCCTTCATCTCAACATTTCCCCTTCCATAATGCCCCTTCATCTCCACATTGCCCCTTCATCTCCACAATGCCCCTTCCATAATGCCCCTTCATCTCCACATTGCCCCTTCCACAATGCCCCTTCATCTTCACAATGCTCCCTTCATCTCCACATGCCCCTTGATCCCCTACCTTAAGTCCCTGGTGGTCTAGCGGTGTGCCATAAGAGAGCTCTGTGCCTCCTTTGGCACAGAGCCGAAGCTCTCACGCGCTGTTCTCTGTAATGCAGAGTGCTGGGAGATGATGTGATCTCCCAGCGCTCTGTATTATTACAGAGCCTGGGTGGCTCTGAGTTCACATAGACTCCGCAAGGGAGTGCTTGGTAGTGTAAATCAGTGCTCCCTCGGGGCAGATATATTTTAAAAAACAAAAAATTCCCAGCTTCCCCCTTTTCGGCGCCCTTCCGTTGCGGCACCCTAAGGCAGCTGCCTGTCCTGCCTTAATGTAGAGCCGGCCCTGGCCCTGGGGGCCTTGGTGAGGCCACTGTTGCTGCTGCTGTGGTGGCAGTGGGCCCTGGGGGCCATGGTGAGACCACTGCTGCTGCAGTGGTTGGGGTGGTGGCAGTGCCCTGGAGGTGGTGGGCTCCTCAGTGGAGGTTTCTCCTGAGTCCCCCACATGTGATGGCATGTATGCTGTGTGGGGAAATGACACAATGTGATTAGTTATGTGAGCTATAACAGGAGTGCTGCAAGACTATTACATTGACAAGTGAACTGATGAGTGGCAGGATAGTATCCATTGCATTGCTTTGCAATGCATTGGTTACCATCCTGACACACGTTGCTGAGCTTAACATGATTCCATATGTTGATTCTACTAACCAGCAGCGGTATAGCTTTGATCATCATTTGTATTGTGAGCAGTGAGGATTATTGTCAGCAACAGTAACAGACACACCAAGCACATCAACAAACATGATCTGTGGAACTCAACAACCCAATCAGCTGAAGGACACATGCACACATCCCAGGACAGCTAAAATCCTAACACAGAGCACACATGTGCATGGTTATACTGCACTATTGGAGGTTACTTCTACCTTTTCCCATGGTATGCTATGGAGCCTAAGCACTGATATGTCACGAGTTGTTTAGATCTCAGTGCATTGGCTCCACAAAATAACACAGCAATTGCAGATGTCATGACACTGCAGCTGTCATGTACACATTGTCACCTCTTTCTGACACCCTAGTGAATGTCCCCTCCGTCATGATTGAGCCTTGTCAATCACATATGTCCTGCGGAGTGGTGATGGCGGTGAATGACCCCTGGCCATCCACACTCTGCAGGCTACATATGATGCAGTAAGCTGAACCTTGACTATTTAACTTGGACTAACTATCTACATGTACAATGCCTAGCCCTGACATGCAGTAACAATACTCCAGAAAACATGTAATTTCCCCACCTTGCTATCTTCCATGACCCTTTGATTGCCAGGGGACTAGCCAATGTATTGTCAAACAATGCATTGCTTATCCCTGTAGCACTCAAGGGGTTATGTGCTGACCTCTTTGTCACTCTATGTATGACATTGTGATACACATAACAGTTATATCTTTGACTGACACATGACGGTGTGCATTGTTTTTGTGTTGTGCATGATGTTGTTGTAGACAGCATGAAGGGGGTTCAAAAGGAACTTGACCATTACCATTCAGGCTGGGTTTGTCAAGTATTCCGTCCTTCTTTGAAGTCCCTCCAAGCTGTGTTGCTGGATTTGTGGTGTGGAATGCTGTCCATGTGTTCAGCTGTCCATGTGTTGGCCTATGTATGGCAGGTGTCAAGTTTGGTGTGATATGTATGTAGGCCTTGATGCACATACCGGTGGTCTGGAGGCTCCTTTCATCCCCGGTGTCACTCCATCCCGGAATCCCCTGCACCGCTGTTGCAGATACGGTCCTGTGCACTGCCTCCTCCCATTCACTGTAGTCCATGCGCAGGGGCAGACCACCCCTTGTGCCAGCAGCATGCAGAGCCTCCTGTCCCAGTTTTTTTTTCATCTTGGCCTTGCAGTCCGCCCACCTCTTCTTTATGGCTTCCAGTGACCGACTGCAGCTGGACACTGCACTCACAGCAGCCAGGACCTCCCTCCATGCTACTTTACTCTAAGCCCCCATGCCAACAACCTTCCCCCTGGGGAACAGGATCCTCTCCCTCATGATGATGGCCTCCACCAGGATGAGGTTCTCCTGCTCAGTGAACTTGGGGTCTCTCGCCCTGTCCTCCTCACCCCCAGAGGTTCTTTGAGAGCCCCGACTATGGCTCTCCAGCCCTGCCTGTGATGGCCCTGCCTGTGTTGTGTGCTCCCCATGGAATACCCCTCATCCTACTGCCATCTCAGGCCCTGCACTTTATGTGCCTCTTCTTGTGTGGCTCCCCCTCCTCCCCAGGGTTCTCCCTCTCCCTCCCCTACCCTGACCGGGGATGCCCACCTGCTCCTCTTCCTCCTCTCCTCCTACTCTCCCCTCCTCTCCATTTCACTCACCCACTCACTCACACACAGGCACTCATTCAGGCCCTCACACACGCACACACACGCACACACACACACACACACACAATCTCTGTATCTCTGTCACTCACTTGCACTCAAAGACTCACAGTGTCAAAAAAAATTTAAAAGTGTATGTGGTTTACTAAAAGAAAAAAAAAAAAAAAAAAAAAAAGGGCTCTGTGTATGTATGTGTGTTTGGATGCGTGTTGCGGATATGTGCAAAAGTTTGTTGTGTCGCAAGGTGTATAAGTACTCTCCAACTCCTTCTGTGTGCATGTGCCTCTCTACTACCTGTCTCTTTCTCTAGCCTCCGCTCCTGGGTCCTGTGATCTAGCTCTTTGAACTTGAAACAGAGACAAAAGTGCGTTGGTTATTTTGGGTCAATATATAGTTTATTTGACTGAACTTGATATTTTGGGGTGGGGTGATTGGCTGGGGCACTAGGTAACATCAGACGTTCGCTTCTTTCTTTCATTGGGATGTTTCTCGCGTTATTTACCGTGTGTTTTGCGTGGACGATGAGGTTAGATTTTAGGCGACTCAGGTTTTGTAGTTTCCGTGTGTTTTGTAGGCCGTCTCCCGTTAGCCTTTCTGGGTAACGGAGAATTGAATCTCACGTTACCCAGTCTTCCTTAACTTGCGAAGGCCTTTTTTTTGCTTCACGTTGGTTTTAACTCCAACATTTGGATCAAGGCCTAAATTACCACAGAAAACAGAGTGAAAACCAATGGAATATGCTAATGTGGTCCTTCTCATTTTAGCAATCTCAAATTAACTCCATCCTGCCCTCTTCCAAAGATTGTATGGGTTGCAGACTCTGGTAACCTAAACCACTGCCATCTGTTGATTCTGACCCAGGCCTGAGTTGGGCTAGAAGATTAAGAGACAATTATATTTGTCATAATTTCGGATGATGGCCTCACACACCACAGCACCTAAATACCCAAGCACACATACATAGTCAGGCCCTGACCACAGTACCAGCACTACCATCTATTCAAATAAAGCAGGTGCTTGGGGCCCTCAGTTGCATAACACTCAGCCAGTGTTCCCCTTGCACACAGACATGATAAGAGCTAGAACCTGAACTTTCAGATGTAACAAAATAAAAATGAAATAAAGCCCCCTATAGTGTAACTTGATCACTATAACAATATGTAGTAAAGTATTGCACTCACATTCATCGATGGTCAGAGAGCTGGTATCAGCTGATCTGACAAAAATTCTTGGAGGGCTGGCAATCAGATGGACTACAACACCAAACGGACCAACAAACAAACAATGCGACAGCTGTCTCCAAAATGTATAAAATTTATTCCAGATTGGATGAAAACAATAAAAGATGGAAGCTTAGGCTTAAACACTAATGCATTTCACAGCAACCCTGCTGATTTCTCAAAGCACAAACAAAGCCAAACAAAGGAACAAACAGCCTTCAAAACAACATTAAATAGACTTGCCTCCGGTTGTAATTGGGCAAATTCAAATCGAGAATGACCAATGATGAGCAACTGCTCAAACTAGATGTAATATAAACACTCTATATCTAATGAATAAAATCCCAAAAATACACCCAACTACAAATGGAAAAGAAAAGAGGGGAATGTGTGACATACTGGAAAACCACCACCTAACCAGACCTGTGACACCGTAACATGACATAGCTCCGTGAACCTCAGTCGGCACATCGGAGTGATCCAAAGAATAAATAAACGATGGTCTCCCCTGTTCTCGATGACTCCAGCAGCACACAATCCCATATAACAAAATAGTAGAACAGTCCAAGGCAAATTGCTAATGAACTAGATACATATTCAGCTCATGTTACTACATACAATAATATAATGATAGCATCAAAATATAAACTCAAGAATGAGCTTTATACTCAAAATATATAAAATATGTTAATAAATCAAAACAATAATAATAATACCTGTATGCCTCAACATATATTAATATGTTGGTATATATATGTATCACTTCACCATATGTGTTCAGAGAAATTTCTCTCATACACACCCTTATATGAATAATACATACATGTCGACATCTCATATTACAGTGGAAAAAATCCAGTCCGCACATATATCGTGTGAACCATGATATTAGTAAAAGTGCCTCTAAAATAAATGACAAAAGGTGGCTACCTGATATGTGCATATGATACATGGCCTCAATTGGACCATAACTACAATTGATGAGTGACAGATATCACCCATCTGAGAACCGAGTTATCACGGTGCAGCTTCTCATGCTGTCACTCTCACTTGTGCTGCGCTCCGATTGGTTGAGCCTGTTTGGCCCGCCCCTGGTGACCTTTTTATTCTGGGCTAGTGGCACCTGTCATTTGCCCTTTCATGGTGTTCCTGAGCCAGTTTTGCTGTGCTGTGTTCCTGTGTTCCTGATCTCCGGTTTACCGACTTGGCTATCCCTGACTACAATCCTGTGTACCTGCTCCGTGATCTGACCCGGCCTGGCTGACGTTCCTGCTCGTTTTCCTGATCCGGCTTGTCTGAGAAACTGCTCCGTGATTCGACCCGGCCTGGCTGACGTTCCTGCTCGTTTTCCTGATCCGGCTTGCCTGAGAACCTGCCCCGTGATTCAACCCGGCTTGCTGGCGTTCTTGTTCCGGTCTCTGCGGCCGGTCTCCGTTCCTGTCCTGCCTTGTCGCCACGGCGACATAGTGCCTGTGCTCTTAATGTTCATTACGGCTCCGTGCTGTGCTGATTCCTGCCACTGAGCTGATCACTGCTGAGCTGTGTTTCTCTACAGAGCTGTTAACCCGTGCAGAGCTGTGTCCTAACTACCGAGCTGTCAGTCCGTGCAGAGTTGCGTTCCAACTTCTGAGCTGTTAACCCGTACAGTGCTGTGTTCCTACTATCGTGCTGTCTCCAGTGCAGAGCTTTGTTACAACTATTTGCCATTAACCCGTGCAGAGCTGTGTTCCAGTGAGGGCGCGCAGCCCATACAGAGAGATGCCTTGTGCTGAGCCGGTTCTCTCCTTGCAGTCCGGGGTAGCTCATTACCGCGCCCGGTGGCGCACGGCTCTGGCTATTTCTGTGCACGTCTCTGTGGTTACGCCCATAGGGCTATTGATCCAAGCTCTTGCAATCCAGTCTCTCTATTTCGTCCGTGGGGTTATTGGCTCAAGCTCTTGCAAATCCATCACGCACGTTTGGGTTATAAGCTCAAGCTCTGGTAATAAGTCATCTCCATAGGCCGTAGGGCTATTGGCTCTTGCAATCCAGTTTCCATCCACGACGCCCGTGTGGGCTAGTGGTTTCAGCTCCGGTAACTCATTCATCTCCGTTACGCCCGTGGGGGCTATTCGCTCAAAGCTCTGGCAGTCTACTCGCTCTGTTCATACGCCCGTGAGTGCTACCATTGCCGTTCAGCAGGTGGGAGGCAGGTTTCTCTTTGCTGGACATTTTCTTCAGTATTCTAGACTGTGGGTGTTGAGTATTCTCCACCTTTAACACCCTGGGCGTGCCAAACTACACAACTGAGACAGACTGATTATTCTGTTAACCATTTGTATACCAGTACTCAGTGCCTGTTCATTTCTGTATTATTGTATACTGTGTATACTACTGCTATTCCACTGTTTCACAGTGCTTCCCTTAGGGGGCAATATCTGTCATTATTTTTGTTCTTAAATAAATTGCATTTTATTTTTACCCACTGGTCTGAGTGTCTTGAAAACCGTGACACGAGTAAAGTCAACGGACTAGGAGGTACCCAGATACCACTCTCCAAAAATATCCAGAAAAACCTAAGTGATAAATGTGTAAATGTGACTGGAATCGGCTCCAGGCAAGGATTATGTGATGTACCCAAACTGGGTAATCACCATTCTGCCCTAATAAAAAAAAATATAAAAAAAATATTAAAAATATTAAATGTCTGATAAAAAAAGGGTGAAAAAAATGATAATCGTGATGATAATAATAAATCATAATGATGACCTAATGGAAGATAATAAATATACATCAAACGACCATGATAATAATAAATAATCATAATTAATACAAAAATAATGAAAATAAAAATTAAAAATGAAAATGATAATAATAATAATAATAATAATAATACAAAAATAACTCTGGGGCAATCACAAAATTCACAAACAAAAGCAAATAAAGAGATACTGGCAAAATAAACGTGAAAGTGGTCATGCTCTAGGGGTCTCAATAGACTCAAACAGTCACAAAGGGGCTGGAGTGGAAAATCTAAAGATCCAGAAGCTCTCATGGTTATTTAGTCGCTGTATTCTGTCAGAAGTATTCGATGATGGAATTTGTTCAATTGGTACTTCTTTCAGACCAACAGTGCTCTTATCATGGCATCATGCAAAGTGTCTTGAGACACTATGTAAGGTCAGTCTGTTATAGATATTTCTGTTATGCTGTCCTATTCTGGTTCTAAAGTTCTGTGTCATCCTTCTGACATATTGTAAATTGCAACTACATGTCAGAAGGTAGACAACATAACTCGAACCACAATCCATCCTGCTAGTAATTGGGAACACCTCAGATGTAACAGTGGAGGAAAAATTATTAATCTTGTCAATTACAAAAGGACGTGAGACATCTGCCATCATTACATTTAAAAGCACCCACATTCCTTATCGTCTTATTGACTCCAAAGAAGTCACTGTTCAGACCCTTTCTACTCATTATTTCACTTTTGATCCTAGATGCACCCGTTGGGAATTTACTTAGGGCCAAGATGTTCTTTAAGGTCTTAGATCTCCTATAAATCACTAAAGATCCTAGATACTTGATTGGCTCCTGAACTAAATTTGGTAATAAACGCAGGACTCAGAGGTGAGACTATAGGATTCTTATTTTTAATCACATCCCAATTTAAGCCCTTATAATCTCTGGCTCCATGGTATGAGTCTCTAACTAATTGTATTGGATATCCCTTCGAAGAAACTGATCAATCAGTATCTGAGATTGTTCATCATAGGTCTCAAATCGAGGAGCAATTCCTCCTAATTCTTCTAAATTGGCCATAGGGCACATTTCTGAGACACTTTTAGTGGTGGCAGCTGTCAAACCTCAAATAGCTATTTTTATCGATGGATTTAAAATACGTCTTGATCTTAACCTTACCACCAAGGATACCAAAAAGGTCAAGGCCCAAAAATTGGATCTTTGTGGAATGATGTGTACTTGTAAAAATTAAGCCCCACTGATAAGAATTCAAATAAGCCACAAACGCTTCAAGTCAGAGGGTGTCGCACCCCAGATGATGAGGATGTCGTCAATATAATGATGATATAGGACCAGGTCAGCACTGAGAATGCCATGATGATACACCATATTTTCTTCAAGAAAACTCATAAATAGGTTGGCGTAGCTCGGTGTGAACCTGGTCCCCATAGCGATCCCCTTCACCCGGAGGAAACGAATACCATCGAACTCGAAGTGGCTGCGAGTCAATATGAACCTGATGGCATCCAATAAAAAGTGGGTTTGAGAAATTGGCATTAGAAAATCAGACAGGAGGAAATGCTCAACCGCTTGGAGACTCCCCTCATGTGGAATATTCAAATATAATGCTGTGACGTCCCACATATAATGACTCTTCCATTGAATTTGACTTAAAATTTCAAGCGCATGTTGTGAATCCCTCAGATAAGATCTAAGGCCCACAACATGCCTCTGTAAATGGAAGTCAATATATTTGGGCAAGTTGGACGTCAATGAATGGACCCCCAATATTATGGGTTGTACCGGTGGATCTATAAGGGATTTCTGGACCTTGGGTAGATGGTAGTAGATAGGGGTATGAGGATTCTTAACATATATAAAGGATCTTTCTTCCTCATCTATTAAACCTCTTTGAAATGCATCCTCAATGAGGGAATGAAATTCTTCTTGAAACATTGGAGTAGGATCAGAGGCTAGGGGGATATAATAGTTTACATCTCTTAAGATTCTATTAGCTTCCTTTAAATAATAACTTGAATCCTGTACTATAATAGCACCACCCTTATCCGGCGATTTTACGATATCCCTATTTTTCTTTAAATCTACAATAGCCTTTAATTCACTTTCATTCAGATTATTATTATACAAGGCCATATTCTCTAGCTTTCTTAATGCATCCATAACAACCGCACTGAAGGTCTCTACAAAAGATCCCTTCCATTGGTTTGGAAAGAAAGATGATTTGGCCCTTAACCCTGAAGAAACACTGCCATTTAACAAAAACTCAGTATCAGTGTCGGCAAATGGTATCACTTCTCTAATTTCAACCTCTGTGACGATAGAGATAGTGCCTGTTCTACCTTTTAAGGACTTGTTGGCAAAATATCTCTTCAGGGATAATTTTCTAACAAACTCATTTGATCTACGAATAATTCATATAGATTTAATGGACTAGATGGACAAAAGGACAATCCCTTAGTTAAAAGGGATTGTTCGCTGTCACTCAAAATAGGACTTGATAAATTAATAATATTCTGATCAGAACCCATCTCTTATGTCTGTTTACTCATACTGAGTTTCCATTTTGTATTTTTTTTGGAATGGTGCCATCTCCCTTGGGACCCTCTGTATTTCCTCTTTTTTGGGATTCCTTCAATTTTAGTGGCAGGAATCTGTTGGGCTGATTCCGCTAACCTATTATATTGTCTGCTACATTCCATCCCAAAAAAGGAGATATAGAACCAGATGATGTTGCACCAGCATTACTCATCATATGACTACTCGATATGGGTATCAACAAGCCCATATTTGCACCATTATGGTTGCCTGAGGTGGAAGGTGTACCCGATCGTGATTCAATCTCACTTCTGGCGGGTTGACTGTCCTATTCGCTCTCTCTAGAATCTTAGGAACATTCTTATTACTTACCACCCACAAAGGGGTCATATGAGTATTTAACTTACCCTTAGTGATCTCTTTATCACAATCATTATTCTCTCCCATCTGTATTGAGGGGCTCGCCACTTGACCATTAGTGTCAACTGTTCGCCTGGGGCCCTTATTCACAATCCTCTCATCTCTAGCTTTGTAACCTCTCTCTCCCTTATTAAAACTCCCGGAGCGAGTCCACTTCCATATGTGATTATTTTTGTAATCATTGCCATCCCTGAAAAATGTCTTTCTTCTGTGTACTCCATGTCACCTAATAACGTATAGGATTTATCTCCTTCCTCCAGCTGGTAGGAGCACTCAAGTTAATTTAAATAGGCTACACCCCCAACCTTGTTCAGTTTATTTTGGTCCTAGCCAGCTGGAGGATAGGAGGCGGGAGACTCTGTCTCTATAATTGTGCAGAAAAATAACGGTTCCTCTATTCTAGTGGCTCAGTCCAGCTGAGACAGATTCAGCTTTACAGGAAGCCTTTTCAGGAAGCCTTAGTGCCGCTTCGACCATGGAGGATGACGGCATCACGTCCCGCTTACAGGCGGGTAAAAGACAGCAATACGTGTTCTATGAGTGAAACACAAGCGCTGACACGGCCTTCCTCCTGCTACCCAAGGTCCAGGAGCGGCATGAGTCTCACCCCAGCAGGCAACGAGCGGCGGAAGAATGGGGCAACAGGAAGAAGGAAATGTGAAGCTATCCTGATATTTATCATCTTCAGGGCCGCATGTATTTCCAATCAATGTGGGTCATCTGTGGAACGCACGCCGGATATAAAGAGCAGCGCCATTGGACTAAGGTAGGATTTAAGATTTTCAGTGGGGGATATAGATTTTAATGCATATTTATTAAAGATAATAATTTTAATAAGATGTCTACTTCCAAGACCTCTGCCAGTAAAGATAAAGTAGATCCCATTCCACCTAAGGAAGATAAGGCACAACAACTTAAGTCATGTAGTGCTTGTGATAAGAAATTCCCAGCTTCTGAGAATTCTAAGATTTGTCAGGATTGTCTGAAGAAAGCAGCCATGCAGGAAATGCCAAGTCAATTTCAGGATTTTATATCCTGGATGAAGGTCTCTATGCAAGATACCTTCTCACCCATGCAGGAGGCAGCAGTCCCAAAGAAAAGGCAGAGATTAGAAGCTCCTGGAGAGGGTACATCTTCACCCAGGCAAATAGACTATGCGGATAGGAATAACCAATGTCTATCAGAATACTCCTCAGAGGAGGAGGAAGGTGAGATTGTAGAAGATTCTGGGGCCTTCTCCATAGATAAAATAGATGGTTTTGTAACCTCAGTCAGGAAATCTCTGGGGTTGATTGATGAGCAGAGGGATTTGGGCATCACGGATGCAGCCTTTATTGGAAATAAGAAAAAGGTGCCTACCTTCCCGGTTTGTCAATCCATCTCAGATACGATAACATCAGAATGGAAAAAGTCAGGCGGTCAAAGAGTTAATGCAATGTCTGTATAAACATGTGAGGTCACTTTGGTATTCTATAACCTGTGCTGGGACATAATACTGCCAGGTGAAAATTTAAGATGGCTACTAGATTAGCTCTCATGGATATCAATGGAACAGCACTTCCATTTGCAATTCCATTGTATGTGGGGGCTGTTAACACGCATTAAGTGGGTGCATTTTCCACTGGTAATTCAAAGCCTACCAAATACAGCTGTTGAGTTGCTAACACATGTTAAATCCATCGGCAAACAATAGAAAAGCTGTTAAAACACACACAGCCTGCCTTAGAGATAACTACAGGGTTAACAGTACCATTTAGACCAGTGTATATTTGGCCCTTGTGGTGAAGATGTGTTGCCCCCGAATTGCTCAGTTTTTTACTTTGTGAGTGTAACCCTGCGGGGAGGGGGGATGTTGCAGATAGACAGGGAGGGCTCAAAACAGAGGGGGGTAGGATGGCAGAACTTACTCAGTCCATACAGGTTGAAGCTATCAGGCCCAGAGTATTTTGTGCTGTTATCACTATTTGTCTTCATCATGTAATCGAGGCACATTTTGTCAAATCAAGCTTGAATAGTCTTTTCTGGGAGGAGGCAAAATACACATCCAGAACAAAACAAGGAGGAAGCACAGACAGCAGGTAGAGACAAGGGAAGGGGGCACAAACAGCAAGAAGAGACTGGGGGAGAACATCCTGGGTGGTAGTGAGAGAGGGAGAGTGTGAGTTAACAGTGTCAGAGTTGGGTATCTGTTTCAGTGGTGGAAATAAGGGGTTTCCAGGTGCCGGCACACCTCCATCTAGGGGTTAATACTTTCTGTACCTGGTTGTGTGGATGATGCAAATGAATCTACTTTCTCAATAGTTGAAGATGGTTTTATTTCAGTGAAACAACATGTCTGTATTCACAGGGTTACACACATCAGGATCCAACATCATGTAACACATTGTGAGGAAAACAGAGCAGTCTTATAGGGGATTTTACACAAGGTCAAAATGACAGAACAATTAGTTGTGATGTAGAATGTATAGTAAATAGAAAGGAAAACAGTAGATAGTATCTATTTGTGTAGACCCTGTTACTAAGGTAGATGTAAAGGGATCCTGTCTTGGGGAATTTAAGCTACATGAAAGGAAACAATAAACCAATTAACCAGTAGCTGTTAGTATTGATAACAATACTTTAACTAACCTGTTTTGGGGAATTCAAGTAAAGCAAGGTGAATTCAATAAGACTGAAGATTACTGATAATACATGATACATCCAAATTCTGCATGGGATAACTTACTTCTAATAATATTGTCCTGATTTAAAAACCTCGAAGAATGTAAAGATCCAATGAGATCAGCTTCACTTCAACCCCCCACAATCCCTTCATAGCTGCATTGACATTACTGCCTCATTGTCTATTGCGCTTTATCCACATTCTACCACCTTTTTTTTTTTTTTAAGACAGTAAATAAGCACTTCTGTATAAGCGCCTGGCACTAACTTTCTATTGACTCGGGCGTCCCAAGCCTGGGCATGTGTGGGCAAACCTGACAAAAGTTTCAACATGCTTCTTGCTTTACATAAGAGATAAATACACAATACAGGTAACAGTGCCTCTACAACAACTGTAATTACTAAAGGATGTATGAGAATATTAAAGGTGGCTGAACCTGTAGGGCTACATCCAAGAAATGCCTTCAAACCAGGAAATCTGGGCATCTATTTTTAATCCTTTAATAACTTCTAAAATCTGGTATCATGTCTTACCATTAAATCCGGCTAACTCCTGAAGAATTTTGTGTGTTTGGGAAAAATGTATTAGTATACCTCCCAAGTGTCCCTCTTTAGGAGGAACAGTCCCTCTTTTAGATCCAAATCCCTCTGTCCCTCTTTTCCACCCTGATGTCCCTCTTTTTAGGATATTATACTGTATATACTGTATCATACTGCTCTACAGCAATAAAACTCACATTCATGTTTGTTTAAACATCAGTATATGTCTTTATAAAATTAGTCTGTGTGAATAAAATACTTAACCCCCAACATGTAGATCTTGGTGCCTCCTCTGTAAAGTACTGTGAGAACTTTTAAACTGTTATGAGTCCTGGCTACCTCTACTTAACCTCAGTTAGAGTGCCAGTTTCAGAACATGCTCAGTGACTGACAGAAGTATTTCAGCATGCTCGAACTTGGCACAGCTACTTGAGGTTAGGTAACCTATTTGGCATGCATTGCAGTGCTCATCAGGAAAAAAATAAAACCTTATCAAAAGCAAAAAAAAGAAAAAAAATGCCCTACTAACAGCTCTGCCTCTCAGCCATTACAAAAACACTGAGCTAGGGCACTGAGCCTGTCACAGTTTGCACCCATGACACAAATAACACAGAGAGGTTTAGTCTCAATACTACCCTTCTACCTCCTGAGGGGTCCTCACCATCTCTCTGTCTCTCATGCCTGTGTTGCACCCCAGTGTCCTCACCCACTCTTCAGTGTCCTGCTTCACCCCCAGTGTCCTCACCCACTCCTCAGTGTCCTGCTTCACCCACAGTGTCCTCACCCACTCCTCTGTGTCCAGCTGCACCCCCAGTGTACTACCCACTACTCAGTGTCCTGCTTCACCCACAGTGTCCTCACCCACTCCTCTGTGTCCAGCTGCACCCCCAGTGTACTACCCACTACTCAGTGTCCTGCTTCACCCCCAGTGTACTACCCATTCCTCAGTGTCCTACTTCACCCCATGTGTCCTCACCCACTCCTCAGTGTTCTGCTTCACCCCCAGTGTACTACCCACTCCTCAGTGTCCTCACCCACTCCTCAGTGCCCTGCTTCACCCCCAGTCTCCTCACCCACTCCTCAGTGTCCAGCTTCACACCCAGTGTCCTCACCCACTCCTCAGTGTCCAGCTTCACACCCAGTGTCCTCACCCACTCCTCAAAGTCCAGCTTCACACCCAGTGTCCCTCCCATTCCTTAGTGTTCTGCTTCACCCCCAGTGTCCTCACGCACTCCTCAGTGTCCAGCTTCACCCCCAGTGTCCTCACCCACTCCTCTGTATCCTGCTTCACTAGGGTTACCACGCAGCCGGTATTTTACCGGCAGGCCGGTAAAAAATTGGCTTCTGTCCAATGTTAAGTCTATGGCCGGAATGCCATGGCAGGTATTTTTTGGAAGAAAAGGTGGCAACCCTATGCTTCACCCGCTGTGTCCTCACCCACTCCTCAGTGTCCTGCTTCACCCCTAGTGTACTACCCACTCCTCAGTGTCCTGCTTCACCCCCCAGTGTCCTCAGCCACACCTCAGTGTCCTGCTTCACCCCCAGTGTCCTCACTGGGGTACCCCCAATATCATCACCCACTCCTCTTGCAGCACACCCAGTGCCCTCACCTACTCCTCCCGGTCCCACTGCACCCCAGTGTCCTCACCCAGCTCACCAAAAATTAAACATAAAGTTGTGTGAGAAAGAGGGAAGTCCAGCCCATATAAATCTCCCAGCATCTCTGTAGGTAGCAGTTATGCTGTGTCCCACGCTGTGTGGAGCTGACGGCTCTGCACTGCCCCCATAGGAACTTCCGGGCGCACTGAGGTGACCTCACCTCAGTGCACCCAGAAGTAAAAGCGGAGGTAGTGCGGAGTAATCGTCTCCACACTGAAAGGGAAGACAACGTGGGATTCAGCATAACTGCTACCTACAGAAAATAGAAGTTGAGTAGCGGCACATAAAATAAACATGCCGGGGCGGCAAATTGCCGCCCCTGCCAAAGTGCCGTTACAAGATCAGAACAAAGAGAGCAGACAGTGGGGAAAAGAGGCACAGAGAGGAGACAGTAGGTGATCAGGATATGGACAGGTGACACTGGAGGTGAGGGACACAGACAGAAGGTAATCAGGACAAAGAGAGACAGGCCACAATGGAGGAGAGTAGCAGAGAGAAAATACATTAAGTGCAATGGACAGATGGAGATGGTAATTAGAGAACAGAAAATGGGAGAAATGAGGCCAAAGAGCTAAGGGCCACACTCACCATTCCCTTCCCTCCAGCCACCAACAACACAACCCCAACACCCCACCTCCCACCCAAAATAAACACACGCAGAACTGAGTAAGGTGGCAAATTGTGAGGTCACAGCTTTAGTTAATTGTGTTCTGTTCTATTTAAAGGAGCCCCCAGGAGTACCTTCCCCCTTACTACGTGGAGCCCCCAGTGTTGCCTATCCACCTGGGCCACACCTATGCCCAGATTGCGACCATGATAAGTAGAGGCCAAGATCTTTCAGACAATCACTGCCTCCCCACCTCTGGTCCATCTCATGGACGTCACAACCAACCATACCAGGGGAGACGAATGAGACCCCAGTGTCGATCTGCCATGACATTACCTCCATGCCTCCCCTCTCACAGTGCTTTCCGGCAATCGCCCGCCCTTTTTGCAGGCTGACTGGCCGCACAGCACAAGCCTTTCTCACCAACTTTACCATCTTGTCTATGCTGCACTGTAGGGGCCCTGGAAGTGCCACACCCACTATTGTCCTAATTGGGTCCATACACCTCTCTGGTCCCCCACTTATTGCTGTCCTAAGCGTGACCTCCTCTACATGGCAGCTTCCATCCAGATGACCTAAAACAGAAGGGGGGGGACTACACTCCCGCTTACCTCCTAAGGTAAGCTTCTTTTGTACTTAAAACCCTTCCTACTTTCTACTGCCTTCCCTTCCCCCCCACCCCCACAGCAGGGGGAGAGGAAGCCCCTTTCCTTTGTTCCAGAGCCTCCTCTCCTCCCTCTGGAAAACAGAACAGGGGGAAGGGTGCTTGCTTCTGGTCCTTAATGGCCTTCCAGGCTCCATCTGGCACCCTGCACCATTTTAAGGGCCACGCTCGCCATTTCCCTTTCCTCCAACCACCGACAACACAACCCCAACCCCTCACCCCCGAAAAATAAACACATGTACAACTGAGTAAAGTGGAAAACTGTGAGGTCACAGCTTTATTTAATTGTGTTCTGATCTATTTAAGGGAGCCCCAGGAGTACCTTCCCCCCTACTACGTGGAGCACCCAGGGTTGCCTATCCACCTGGGCCACACCTATGACCAGATTGCGACCATGATAAGTAGAGGCCAAGATCTTTCAGTCAATCACTGCCTCCCCACTTCTGGCCCCTCACCATGGCCGCCACAACCACCCATACCAGGGGAAAGGAATGAGGCAACAGTGTTGATCCGCCACAACACTACCTCCATGCCTCCCCTTTCACAGTGCTTTCCGGAAATCGCCTACCCTTTTTGCAGGCTGATATGGCCGCACAGCACAATCCTGCCTGCCCACCTTTACCATCTCGGCTATGCTGCGCTGTCGGGGCCCTGGGAGCATCACACCCGCCACTCATAGAGGGGACTCCTAAACCCTGAACCCTCTATGTCCCTCTCTTTTTGCTGTGACACCATACTAACCCTTAGGCCTTCCCCTATAGCCTGAATAAACTCCTGTAACCCCCTATCCCCTATGTGCACACCCTCCCCTGTACCACCCTTCTTCCTCCATTTTGATCTTATCGAGACTAATGGTGGCACTCCAACAGGAGCAGATGAACCTGGCTAAGGCATCATTCACTTTGCTCCTAGACTTTTCAATGGCACGGGGCAAAATCGCCCCCCTCCAAGAACAATTAGGCACAATCTGTGACCAGATGACCTTGAGACCTGTACAGATGGACCTCCATTGCCTGCATGTGGCCTTAATGTTCTCAATTAATTGTACCAATACCAGGGAGGTAAGATCATTACCTCCAGCGTGCATGACTATCATATCCGTTCTGCCCCACCTCTAGCAGGCTTTCCAGAACAATGTGTCCATCTTTCCCCACACAAGGCCCCTCTTGTCCTGCCAGAAGATGTTCATGTGCTGCTGCGGTATTCCTAAATTCTGTCTTCCCTGACTGGCTAGCAATTCCTTCACGCAGGGAACAAATGAGTGATATAATACAAATGCCTTCAAGGGCCTACCCCCTGACTCCACCTGGAAAACAGAAACACACAACATTAGTTATTAATTACACGAATATGGACTGCCAGCGCCCCATTCTCTTTATTTCCCCCTTACTCCATCCTCTTTCTGGTGCCCCTATGTGGAATGAGTGAGTCCCATAACACCTAGGGTCAGCCCCATTTGCTCTGAGTGCCTTGCGAATAATTGCCCTAAAACTGGTACTTTGGACAATGTGCTGCTATACTCATGTATCAACAAGGTCCTTCTGCCTCTGGGCCTGAGCTGCAAAAATCTTTTAAATGCTCTGACAGGGCATACCTTGCCCTTCCCTCTAGCCAGGATCACCCATTGGCCCTTTCCGCCTTGAGTGGACTTTGCCCTCGCCAGCCAGCAGTGCGCTGCCTCTCGTGACCAGGCCACTTCTTCCCTTTGCAGGCCCTTGTCCACACTGTCTCACAGCGGTGCCACCAATTTGCTTAACCTAAATTCTCCTGTGTACACCATTAGAAATGCTGACCTAAATAGGGTTGCTTTGCAGTCATTCATTCACAGTCTTCCCAATACCTTGTACAGCTGTATTAACCTACCCTCACCTATGGGCCCGCACTTATCTTTCTCTCTGACTCTCCCCCAACCTTTCATAACTTTCCTTACCACAAAACCATCTGTCAATACTGGCTCCCCTTTTGCCCTGGCAAAGAAAGTAATTGCTGCTAATGCCGTGACTGCCTTCCCCTTTGGCTTCCCTTGAGTTCAGAAGTGCTTCAAATATTTTAGCAACACCTTCTGATCCACTTTACCCCTTTTTCTTATATGCACCTTTGTGAATTCCCCCCACTCCTGATAAGCCTTCATGTAAGCCTTCCAAGTGTTGGGGGCCAGGGATGCCCTGATCAGTTCATCTAACACTTCATCCCCAGCTGCCACATACAAGGGGATTAAACACATCCAACTCTGTTAGCATATGATACCATCGCAAAGAATAGCCCCCACTTCTCCCTGGATAGTGCATCTGCCACTGTGTTGTCCACTCCTGGCAGATGCCTAGGCACAAATCTGATATTCTTCCTCATTCAAGGCAACACCCACATTCGCAACAGAGCTAGCACTGGCAATTACCCTGATGACAAATGGTTAATCGCATAAACTACACTCATGTTATCTGTCCAGAATGTCACTTCCTTATTTGCCAACTTCTCTTGCAATAGGTCTACTGCCACCACTATAGGAAATAATTCTAACAGTGTCAAATTCCTTGTCCAACCCTTGGCATGCCACTCAGAGGGCCACCACTGAATGCACCACTTCCCCTGGAAGAAGGCCCTAAACCATGCATCCCCTGCTGCATCGGTTTTCAACTGCAACTGTTCCTTAGATATCCCTGCTTCCCTCCATAACCCCCAAAACTCAATCTGGTTGTTGGATATACAGTTTTCTCCTCCGCCACTGGGACCCCTACTTGAAAAATATCCTGTGCCGCTGCCAACAATTTCCCACAATGCTCTGTATCCTGTGGCCTCACAAACAAAAAGTTATCTAGGTAGTGCACCACCCCTGTCTCTCATGCCCTTTGCTCCACCATCTAACGCAATCGAGCTAAATGCCTCAAAATACACACAAGACTGAACAACCCATCGGCAAACATTTGTGAACATAAAATCCCCCCTGAAAACAACTCCCTGTAAACTTATAACTATCCGGGTGGATAGGTAGCAATCGAAGTGCCGACTCCACATCCAATATGGTCATCCATGCCCCTGGCCCTGCCTCCCTGACCAACTGCAAAGCCTGTTCGAATGACTGATATACTACGGTACAGGCTTCAGGGGTAATCACATCATTTGCCGACTCCCCCACTGGGAAGCAAAGATGCTGAATCAAGTGATACTTGCCCACCTCCTTCTTTGGCACCACCCCCAGTGGAGAGACAATGAGGCCCTCCACGGGGGGCTCCTCAAAGGGGCCCACTATTCACCACAGACTAATCTCCTTTCCCAGCTTTTTCTTCAACAACTTTTGGAAATAGCTTTGCCGATTTCACATTTTTTATCACTCATTTCTGTGTGAGCACTTAAGTCACTGGAAGTTTAAATCCCTCCACAAACCCCTCAAAAATGAAACCCTCCCCCTATCCGGATAGCCTTCTAATAACTAACATAGAACCAGGGCCGGATTTATAATTAGGCAGAGTAGGCATCTGCCTACAGGCGCACCCCACAGAGGGGCGCCTGTCATTGAGATCATGTTGTGTGTGTTTTTTTTTTTTAATACGTCTCGCCCGGCACCACAACATGAACTTTCTGTCACTGTACGAACTGAACCTATGTCAGGGCACCGGGAGACTGATCTCAGTATGGCAGCTTGACCGGACCAAACTTCCTACATGCTTGTTCTAATTCGCTTCCTGGATAAGCTGCGGGGACACCGAGCAGGAATGTGGGCAACGTGTGGCTCTCAAACTATCGTCCTATCATACTTAGATCTGGCATAAGCCAGTTAAAATTGATCGGATTTATACACAACAAAGGATCGAAAGTCAGTGAGGTTTTACAAATATTTCCAGCAGTGCTATTTTCCTTAGTAGTCAAATAGCCGTGTTACCAATTGCTGACACCTGTCCTACATATGTGGTCCTCGAAGAGCGGCACGTTATAGCTCAAAATTCCGATGATGGACTGGCAAAACTGATTAGCCCCCTGGGTGCGAGAGATGTTTTAGCTCATGGGAGACTTTTCTAGCACCTACAGGATTAAAGGGAGCATATGACATGTGAAGAGAAGTAAGTTTTAAGGCCAAATATATACTGGGGTGAAAATAAGCCCACTTCTCAACCCATCAGGCCAGATTTCTTATTAACCCTTTCAGTGCCAAATGGAATGCGTTGCTTACCCCTCTGGCATTGAAAGAGTTAAGCAAAGTGAGCTAATGTCTAGAGCCCAGAATTTGTGAAGACATCCGTTGTGTAAGCCACACTCACGTGACAGGTCTGTACAGAAGGAGGAGGCACAGGCCTTTCCTGCTGGGAAGAGGTAGGAAACGGACACTGGGGGTTGCAATGTGCAATACGGAGCTGAAGAGGGGCAATATGGAGATGATGGGGGCAATATTGGGTTGATGGGGGCAATGTGAGGGCAATATGGTATATGGAGATGATGGGGTTAATGTGGAGATGATGAGTGCAATATGGAGCTGATGGGGGCAATGTCAGGGCAATATGGTATATAGAGATGATGGGGGCTATGTGGAGATGATAGGGGTAATATGGAGCTGATGGAGGGCAATGTGGAGATTAGGAGCATTGTGGAGGTGTCCAGTGGGGGAGCTTCAGATCTCTGTGCCTACAGGCTACTTTGATGTAAATCCGGCCCTGCATACAACAAAGAATAAAAAAAGTTAGAGAGCTGGGGAGAAGCGTGGACATCCCACTGTCTGATAGGGAAATGTTTCGTCCCGCTATATGATATACCACACCTCTCTTTTTGCCCTCCTCTTAAAGGACCAGTTCAGTATGAAAGCGGGAGAGTTATATGCTAAAATATATCCTTTAGTAGTTACATTAAAAACAAAAAACTTGCTACTGTTCAAAAAATGTCTTACAGCTTATGACATATCAGAAAGAATGCCTAAGACAACTGAATGACAAAGATTGTTATGAGCAGTTGTCAGCAGATCCCACTAAACAATTCTAACAAGAATTAGTCACCATCCTTAAAAAACTTTGGATGATAACGTGATTGATAGAAATTAATACAACTTTCTATTAGTTAAGGAACCAGTTATTCCCACATTTTACATGATCCCGCAGGTCCACAAAAATATGGATAAACCACTGGGATGATCAGTTGTCTCAGGGATTGGTAGTCTAACAGAGACCAGCAGTACATATGTAGATAGGATACTTCGGGATTTTGTTTTAAGTCTACCTTCATATATGAGAGATTCACTAGATGCAATAAATTGATTAAATGGCATTCAGATAGAAGAGAAACAATACCTAGTAAGTCTGGATGTTGAATAGCTCTACACAAGCATTCCGCATGAAGTGGGGATAATGCTGTAAGCCATTTTTTTTGAACAGTAGAGGGAGACAGTTCAACACGCACAATAAATTCATTTTAAGAATTTGTCCTAAACAAAAAATATTTTGGATTTAACAATAGGTACTACCATCAGACCAGGACACTGCAATGGGGAGCACTTGTGCTCCCTCATATGCAAATTTATACCTGGGTTGGTGGGAGCAGGAGCAAGCCAGATTACACAAGCCAGATTAATATATGGCTACGCTACACAGATGATATTCTAATACTATAGAGCGGCACTCCAGAACTCTTTCAGGAATTTGTGGAAAAAATAAATTGTAACAAGATCAATCTAAAGGTTACGAATGTAATTTATGTTCAAAAAATATCCTTTTTAGACATCCTGATTTTTAAAGGACAAAATAATCTTTTAGAGACAACAATATTTCGAAAAGAGACAGCTACGAACAGCCTCCTACAAGCTAGCAGCCAACATCCTGAACCACTTAAAAAAGGAATTCCGATGGGGCAATATCTTAGAATTAGGAGAATCAGTAGCACTATAGATGAATTTAAAACTGAAGCCAATAAGCTCCAGAAAAGATTCCTAGCACGAGGGTACGGTAAAAATGTGCTCAAACGAGCCTACAGAAGGGCACTATTTGTCGATAGGGAAGAACTGCTAAACCCAATAATAAGGAAAAATGATATTGTACAAAAGATCAGATTAGTAGGTACTTACAACTCTGATTATAAAGAAATTAAAAATATCCTTGAGAAACATTGGGAGGTGTTGAAACAAGACAAAGATATAGAAGACGTTCTACAGCAGAAACCCAATATAACTTTCAAACGTTGTACGAACATAAAAGATATGTTAGGTACATAGTAATTTTTCAAAAGAAGCCAGAACCACCTGGCTCAAATCGGATCTGAAAGGCACATTTCCATGTGGACAGTGTTCAGCTTGTAAATATATCTCAAAAGAAAAAACTTTTACTAACACCGATGACTCCAAAAGATTTGACATATGTCAGTTTATAAATTGCATGTCATTTGGGGTCATCTATCAAATGCAGTGCAGTTGTAAGAAATTATATATTGGCAAAACAAAGAATATTTAGACTACGAATATTGGAACATCTAGGTGACATCTGGAATAAGTATCACGGTGTCTGTGATCCTTATCTGTCACTCTTGGTTGTGGGCGCTCCCATTGACTGAGCTTGTTTGGCCCTCCCATTGTGGTCTTTTTAAACCTGGCCTTTGACACCTGTCAGGTGCCCTTTCTTGGTGTTCCTGAGCCAGTGTTGCTGTGTTCCAGTGTTCCTGTTTCCTGTGTACCAATTTGGCCTGTTGACGACGCTCATTGTTTCCTGCTCGGTGATCTGACCCTGCCTGGCTGACATTCCTGCTTGTGACCTGATCTGGCTTGTCTGAGAATCCTGCTCCGTGATCTGACCCGGCCTGGCTGACGTTCCTGCTTGTGACTTGATCTGGCTTGTCTGAGAATCCTGCTCCGTGATCTGACCCGACCTGGCAGACGTTCCTGCTTGTGACTTGATTTGGATTGTCTGAGAATCCTGCTCTGTGATCTGACCCGGCCTGGCTGACTTCCTGCTCTGTGATCTGAACCGGCTCACTGCTGACCCTGCCTATGTTCCTGCCGCTGCTGCTTGGTGTCGCCTAGGTGACATTCTGACTTCCGCTGTGCTTGTGGCAGGGCTGATTGTGTCATAGCCTCCGTTAACTCTTGCAGAGCTATGCCTCTGTTCGCTGAGCCTCCGTTAACACTTGCAGAGCTGTTATCTCCATTCCTTGAGCCTCCGTTTACACTTGCAGAGCTGTGTCTCCATTCCCTGAGCCTCCGTTAATACTTGCAGAGCCGTTGTCTCTGTTCACTGAGCCTCCAGTAACACTTGCAGACCTGCTGTCTCCATTCACTGAGCCTCCATTAACACTTGCAGAGCCGTTGCCCTGATCTTCCGCTACACTTGCTGAGCCGGTTACCTTGCAGAGTCTTTGCATAAGGTGGTGGCTCATTCTGTCTGTCTTGCAGTGTAGTCGGTCTCCGTTACCGCGCCCGCGGGAGGTGCTATTGGCTCTAGCTCTTACAGTGTATACTCTCCGTTACAACACCTGTGGGGCTATTGGCTCAAGCTCTTGCAGTGATTAGTCGCTGTTGCTACGCCCGTGGGGGCTATTGGCTCTAGTAGCTTTGCTCTTGCAGTGATATTAGTCTCCATTAAATGCCCTTGGGGGCTATTGGCTCTAGCTCTTGCAGTGTAGTTTGTCTCCGTTGCTACGCCCGTGGGAGCTATTGGCTCTAGCTCTTGCAGTGTGGTTATCTCCGTTGCAACGCCCGTGGGGGCTTGTGGCTCTAGCTCATCTCTGCAGAGTATCTGGCCTCAGTTCCTGTTCTGCCTAAGCAGCAATCTCTGTTCAATAGACTGACGGTGTTGTTTCATCCAGTACCACTTGCTGCTCCATTACCACCTTGGGCGTGTCAAACACCACAACAGAGACTGATTGATTTACATGTACTTTAACCATTGAGTACCATTATGTTTCTATGCCTGTCCTGTGACAGTATATGTATATTTTTGCATCTTTATACTGGGCCTGAGAAGGCATCTGTAAGCCACTGTTCTTTCTATTACTCTGTATTGCCTACAGAGGGCGGTCTTTCTTATTTTATTAATAACTGTGTTTTATTCTAACCTGCTGGTCTGAGTGTCCTAAAAAAACGTTACAATAAGAGAGATAAACCTATTGCCAGGCATGTAACAATGGAACATGATGGCAATCCGGAAGTCCTTAAATTCAAAGGCATTCAAAAAAATAGACATGACATCTAGAAAGGGAGATTTGGACCAAAGACTTTTGAAAAAGGAAGCTGAATGGATTTATAGGTTGGACACTGTAAATCCACAAGGCTTAAATGAAGGTTTTACATATAGCCCGTTTATCAAAAATGGTGATTTGATTTGACCCATATTGACTATAATCAGCTAGCCTTACACTTACAATATGCTAACATTTAAGTGGAGATATTTATATCTTATTGTAATTATAGTTGGGGTACTACCAGGTATCGCAGTCAAGTCAATCACAACTATCCAGTAAATATGTATAATAGTTGCTGTAGATATAGATCTAAGGTTACAAGAGGACTCCTTTTTAGTATTAGAATAGTTATAAACATCTATAGACATGTTAGAGAAGGATTGGTGTCTAACACGTATGAGACCTATAAACATGCATTATCTGAGATTAGAAAAGGTAAATCCATTTATGGAAGTATATACGTTTTAGAAGTGAGTCCAAAGAGAAAACCGTATAAGAATGGTCATTCATTTGTAGGTATATAGGAAAATAAATGAGAACAGTGCTTTTTCATGTATAGTGGTTAATGTATTAGGTCTAGGTGTTTAAACGTATATGGCTTTTCAAAATCATCGCTATCTAGAGAACATATATGTGGATTTGTTATCTCTGATATCCCATATGGATATTATGACCACATTCTATATTCTTTAATGAACATCTGTATAGGGAATCCAACCACTCGCAAACATACAAGATAAGGGTTAATAAAGTGGTTTGGCCGAATCCTCCCATTCATTACGATATCGGCAGGTCATACGATCTTCCGACAAAGATTGGTTGAAATTTATACCAATCAGCGTAACCTTTTTGAATTTAAAGGGTATATATAATCTAGGGAGCAGATCAGACACACCATATGAAGCCCCTGACGAAGCTGAGTAATCGGCGAAATGCGTTGGGTGGTGCTGCTGTTCATTGGGGGTCTCAATAATAATACCCCAAGCGCTATATTAGTCACTATCTATCTAGCAACATGATCTCACACTAAATAGATGAGCGGGATCAAGGAGAACGAAACAGCACTGTGATTACGGCATTTTACCTATGTATCCGCCTATCTATTCGTCTTAATATGAATGGCGAAATTGGCAGTATGGCGGACACCATCAGGAAAGTAGCCTAGTGTTTAATTTCTTAACCCACCATGCAGCTAATTGTCCGGGAGTGAGCATTTTGCAAAACTAACAGGGAAGCAGGGCATCTGCAGTATATACAAAGTGAATAGCAATTAGGAACTATGTGTTAAATTGACGTATACAATTGGGGATATGTTATACATTCTTCCAGAGCACAGTGTTAGTGAGCACTGATAATATGAACTGCAATCACTGTATCTTTTTCATCTTTGAACCCATGTGTGAACATTTATGTTATAAAGTTGCTTGCAAACACGAAAAGAGCCATAGAACAGGCCACAAATATCTAATAAATCACAGGATTGTTGCAACATAAAGGAGCGATAGATAGTAAGCGCGTTAAGGCTGCACTGCATTTTTAAAGGAGACACTGTACTGTTGATGTCACCTTAGTCATTTGTGTTTTTTCATTTTTAATGTAACTAATAAAGGATATATTTTAGTACATAAGTCTCCTGCTTTCGTACTGAACTGGTATCTTAGGAGGAGGGCAAAAAGAGAGGGTGGTATATCCTATAGCTGGATGGAATATTTCCCTATCAGATAGTAGGATGTCCACGCTTTTTCCCTAGCTCTCTAACTTTTCTTTTCTCTTTTTTCTAAGTACCAGCTGTATTCAGCTTTAGACCTGCAGTATGATATATTAGTTTGTACACGACAATACCCTCTTCCCATCCCTTTTTTTTTGTAATAACTAACTTAGTCTGTCTGGGTTCACTGGTGTTATTATTTCTCCCAGGTCCTTTTCTGCAGTCTCTCCCTTCTAGAAACATTTTTTCACTGGGTTGTTCCCCCCACTGTGTGAACAGTAATGGCAAAATTTACAAGCCACGCAACTTGAACATGACCTATCATAAATGCATAGCAAATCTCCTTCAGCCTGCCTCCTGCACCTAATGTTTTGCTCTGCGTTCTTCCAAATCTCACATGCCTGTCGTGCGTAACCAACCTGGACCATGTGTCCATGTACCTAGTCCCAAAGGATAGGACCTTACTTCCTGCCAACCTGCGCCAAAATGCCTTGTGATAATCATACCATGCTTTACCCCCAAATGTCCAAATACTTCAAAATATTCTCCCCCTCCCCTGGATTATATTTCAAATAGAGTCTTGCGTAAGGCAGAAAACTCCTCAGCCATTCAGTTATAAAATGAGGCCTCACCCTAGCCTTCTCCTCATGCATCCCTTCCTCCTTTGCATCTGTTGCTTCCTGGGAAGCCTTTATCCACTTCTGAAATTTCCTTGGAACATGATCATGTGGGACTGCCACCGTACAAGCAATGGTACTCTGCCTTCTGACCTTATGATTCTTTCCCCTTCTCTCTCCCTGATTCCCCCCATTTTTGTTTTCCTCTGACCCCCTTTTCCTATCCTCTCATCTAACCCCTTTGATTGCCTTGAAACACTTCCTAAACAGATTGTATGTCCTGTGGCTGTCATCTGAGTCAGAGCCAGACACTTATGTTGCCTGACTGAAAAAACTATTCAATGAGGGGGGTAGACAGAAGGCATTAGGAGGTGGAAGGGAATGAAGATATTGGTGAGAGGTAAAGGAGAAGAGACAATAGATGTGATATGAGGTTAAAGGGGGTGACGGGTAAAGGAGAAGAGACAATAGATGTGAAATGAGGTTAAAGGGGAATAGGAAGGAGATAATGATAGGTGAAAGACAGACAACTTTGAATGAGGTAGAGACAAAAGGAGGGGTGAAAGGGCAAAAAGATTTTTGTTGAGAGGGTTAAAGAGAGAAAACATCAGGGGAGAGGGGTAGTGAGAGAAGACATTGAGTGACGTGGGGGCAAAGGGGGGGTTAATAGGTAACAGGGAAAAGAGAAGATACATTGCCTGAGTAGACTGGATACAGGAAACATTGAGTAAGGACAGAATGAGGTATGATTAGGTGAAGAGAGAGGAGATATTGGTGCATTAGAGAAGGGGGAGGAGACATCAGTTGTTAGATGCAGATGATAAATACATTGTTTTGAATGCAATCCACAGAAATGCCATAATCCAAATAAGCTTCAGTAGATCACATATGTCTTCAATAAGAGTGTTGAATGAATAGTTCTGATCTTAAAGTTAAAAAGAAAGAAACAGTCATTTACAGGCAGTCGTAAGATGCAAATCTTCCAAAAGAAAAAAAAAAGATATGTCCAAGCATAGCAGTTGTGGGAAGACTATTTTATGCTTATTTCCCCTATCATATTACTTACTAACATGATTTAGCCAATAGAATAACATGTTTTTTTCTGATTACTGGTCACCCTGGTTAACAGGGCCGCTATCAGGGGCTACAAACAGTACACACATATTGGGCCGAACCAAGGAGGGGGCCTAACTACCCATAGTGCAGGGGCGCCTGTATCAAAAAGGGCCCCAAATTGCAATTACATTTATTACACATATTCAGGCAAGTTATGCAGCCACATACCTTGCCTATTAACCCTTTGACTACCAGAAGAGTAGCAAACACATTGCAATGCATTGCTACCTCTCTGTTACTCATTGGGTTAATTATGCAATACATATACAACAAGGGAATGTTGATTTAAATTGGTGAATACACTATTTTGAATTAAAAATGGAGAAAGAAAGTCATGGGAACAATGTAAGTCGAATTTCAAAGGGGTGGGGTTTTAATATGGTGAATGGGAGCAATATTTGTCTAAATAAAATGGAGAAAGAAAACACTCTAAGTTGAATTTCAAAGGGGGTTAATATGTTGAAGGGGGCATTCTATGTTGGATTTCTATGCTGTATACTGTATTCTGCACTTCTTTTGTTGGAACAACAATGGTTTTGAAACTGTCGTTGTTGCTTCTATGCCTCATAGATTTTTTTGAACGGGTAACTAAAATAATAGACCAAGGGGGAGCAGTAGATATAGCTTATCTAGATTTCAGTAAAGCATTTGACACTGTCCCTCATAGAAGACATTAATAAATTGCAGTGTTTGGGTCTGGATGCAAAACTAGTTAAATGGATAAGGTAATGGCTGAGTGACAGGAGACATAGGGTGGTAGACAGTGGAGAATATTCGGACGAAAGGAGTGTTACTAGTGGGGTACCTCAGGGATCTGTATTGGGGCCCATTCTTTTTAATATTTTTATTAGTGATATTGCAAAAGGTCTTTAAGGAAGGGTATGCCTTTTTGCAGATGATACAAAGATCTGCAATAGGGTAGACATTCCAGGGGGAATAAGCCAAATGACAAATTATTTAGGTAAATTAGAAGAATGGACAAGAATGTGGCAGCTGCAGTTTAATGTTGATAAAAGTAAAATAATGCACTTGGCACATACAAATCCAAAGGAAAAATATACTATTAAGGGTATTTTGCTGTCAGAGACAACAGAGGAAAGGGATTTGGGAGTAGTTACTTCTCATGTCTTAAAGGTAGGCAGGCAATGTAATAAAGCACCTGGGAATGCAAGCAAGGTACTGAGTTGTACAGCTAGGGGCATTAGTAGCAGAAAAAGGGGAGTGGTCATGCCACTCTACAGATCTATAGTTAGACCTCACCTAGAGTATTGTGTACTGTACTGGAGACCCCATCTCCAGAAGGATATAGATAATCTAGAGAAAATTTAGAGAAGGGCTACTAAATTGGTGATTAATTTACAGGAAAAGAAATATATAGCTTGGAGGAGAGAAGAAAGAGAGGTGATATGACACAGTACATTTCAAAGGATAAAAATGTTGGGACAAGAGGTCATAGCCTAAAACTAGAGGGACACAGGTTTAGACGTAATGTAAGAAAGTTTTACTTCACTGAGAGGGTTGTAGATAAGTGGAATAGCCTACCAGCAGAAGTGGTAGAAGTTAATACAGTGACAGAATGTAAGCACGCATGGGATAGGCATAAAGCTGTCCTTAACATAAGAAAAGACCAAGGACCAGAAAAGGATTGAGGTTTTTGCAGTAGGAAAATGGGCAGACTAGATGGGCCGAATGGTTTTTATCTGCCGTCAAATTCTATGTTTCTAACTCTGAGGCTCAGGATTACCAACAGAAAATGTAACCACAAAACAAGCAGTAATACTGGCCATATGTAATAACATGCTACTTGCATGTTGTTTTTAGTTGTTTCCTGTGGGCTTTTTTTTGACTTGCGGTGCGTATAATTACAGCTGATTTTGTTTTCACAACTCGGGTAATAGGATACTAAATCCTGACTGAAAAAAGCACAACGCCTGTGTTTTTTTTCTTAGCTGTGGTAATAGTTTCGAGGCCCTGTTTGTGTGCAGAGCAGCAAGGCTTGAAGAGTCTTGTCATGTTTCACCTGACTACTCTCCTCAGTAAACACCAGCCATAGGGCCTTATGTATAAAGGTAAAGCAATCAGTTCTGGAGGCAATCCATCTTCTATCTAGGGGACAAGTATAAATGTTTCTTTTAACAAAATGGGTCTTTTAACCCCTTGAATGCTTGTGAGGTCTTGAAGATTATTAGAAAGTTGGGGAATGTATATTTGTCCCCAATAGTGCAGTTGTTTTGTCCCAAAATTGCCCCAGTTTGCCTTAATATATAAGGTTCATTCCAATAAATTATTTCTCCTTACGTGTTATACAAGGACTGATTATAATATAAATATTTCACTTACTTCATATGGGGAACACTCCTCCAGAGGGCAGGACACTTAAAAAAATGAAGGGCATTTGAGGCAGAGACTCCCTTCTTTACCTCTCAGCAGGCTGGCACTGTTCTCTCTTTTTAGTCTTCTTTTTATTTTTACTTTGCTATTGGGCTTTATAATCCCCTATTAGGTGGGCTCCCATTAACTGTCTTCTCTGGAGTTGGATTGCCCAGGTCACAGGTATATTTCTGGACCATTTCCTTGTGGAGGATGACTTTATTACCAATTATTATTATTCTCATTGGTGAGCATAGAAACTTAGAACATAGAATTTGACATAGAAACATAGAATTTGACGGCAGATAAGAACCATTCAGCCCATCTAGGGCTAGATTTTATTGCACTTGCTAAATGTTAACACCCGTTTTATCAAACATTTTCCTATTGAAGTCTATGGGGAAAACTGGAGATAAAAGCAGTGATAAAATTAGCACCTGTAATAGAATCCAGCCCCTAGTCTGCCCATTTTCGTACTGCAAAAACCTCAAACCTTTTTTGGTTCCTGGTCTTTTCTTACGTTAAGGACAGCCTTATGCCTATCCCATGCATGCTTAAATTCTGTCACTGTATTAATTCCTGCCACTTCTGCTGGTAGACTATTCCACTTATCTACTACCCTTTCGGTGAAGTAAAACTTTCTTACATTACATCTAAACCTGTGTCCCTCTAGTTTTCAACTATGGCCTCTTGTCCTAATGTTTTTACTCCTTTGAAATATACTTCCATCCTGTACTTTGTTGACTCCCTTCATGTATTTTAGTGTTTCAATCATATCCCCTCTCTCTCTTCTCTCCTCCAAGCTATACATGTTCAAATCCTTTAGTCTATCCCGATATTTCTTTTCCTGTAAACCAGTCACCATGACGACAGATAAGAACCATTCGGCCCACTAGTCTGCCCGTTTTTCTACTGTAAAAAACTCAAACCTTATTTGGTCCCTACAGCCCTACAGGGTGACACACCAAGGGGCGCCCCATCTCAAGTGACCCATCTTAAGTGAAGGAAGACTTAAGCAGGACTTGGGCAGGAGTGGAACAAGAGACAGAACAGATTCCACTGGAAAAAGAACACCTCCCAAAGCAATGCTACAAAGGACTTGAAACAAACACCTAAATGGAAGTTCTGCAAATCTACTAAACTTCAAGATTCTCTGTACAACACCAGCTTCTGGACTGTTTGCAAAACAAACTCTTCCATCATGAGAAGGTGCATTCGGACTGTTTCAACATTATGCCCTCCGCAAACAGTATCTAAATACCTAATATTCCTTCTCTCTATGGCTGCAGTTCTCACTAAAATATCTGGTTCATTCTACCCTCCACCATCTCCACCCTATGTTTATATCTCTCCTTCACTTCTATCATCCACCCTCACCTCTACACACCAACTCCTTGCTCTTCTCTGCTCCTGAACTCCTCCACCTCACACAAACCAAAACCAAATACACACAAATCACACTCCCATCTCCTGTCTCTCTCTTTTCTTCTGTTAATGGCAGCTGGAGATATCTCTCCAAACCCTGGCCCCATCTCCATTCACAAACACTTTACCGCCAGTCTGCATAGGAACAATTCAAATCTAATCACCATTCCCTGCCTTCAACTTCAGTTTCTTCCCTTTTCTTGTGCTCTGTGGAATGCTCGCTCCATTACTAACAAATATAACACTGTGCATGATCTCTTTTTCTCCCGCTCCCTCAGTCTACTTGCTATTACTGAAACTTTGCTTTGTCAATCTGACACTGCTTTAGAGGCAGCAATCTCCTACAGTGGTCTCTCCTTCTCTCACACTCCACGCTCAATTGGACGTGGGGGAGGTGTGGGTTTGCTGCTCTATGAACATTGTTATTACAAACCAATTTCTCCCCCCTCCTCACTCCGCTTCTCCTCTTTTGAACTGCATGCTGTCCGTATCTTTGCTCCACTCTCTCTACAAGTTGCAGTCATCTATCGCCCACCTACCACCACATTTACACCTTCAGACTTCCTATTTGACTTCCTCTCATCAGACACACCTTCACTTCTTCTAGGGGACTTCAACTGTCATGTGGATGATCCCTCCATCTCCTGGGCATCCCGTTTTCTCTCTTTAACATCTGCATTTGGACTAACCCACTGGACGAATGTTAGTACTCATAAGGATGGTCACTTCCTAGACCTTGTGTGTACTAGAGGGTGTGCTCTCTCGGATTTTCATATCTCCCCTCTTCCTTTATCCGATCAGCATCTTCTAACATTCAGCACTACTTATAAATCTACCGCAATCCCTGCTTCCTCTACCCGCTTCACGCATAACGTCAAATCCCTTAATCTCATGGCCCTACAGTCCTCCCTGGCGACTGGACTTTCATTTATTTCCATTAATCCTGACACTAACAGCCTTGTCAAAACATACAACTCAGTCCTATCCTCCTCTTTGAACCTGCATGCCCCTCTCTCTCTCCGATCCACTCGCAGAACTAACCCACGACCATGGTTTAATAAAGACACCAGCTTCCACTGCTCCTGTACTCTTTCAGTTGAACGACTGTGGAGAAAGTCTGGCTCTCTGGCAGACTTTCTTCACTACAGGTTCTTCCTTTCCTGCTTTAACTCTTCTCTGTCCCTCGCCAAAAAACATTACTTCTCAAAACTAATCAACACTCATATATCCAACCCCTGATGACTTTTCTCTTCCTTTGACTCCCTCCTTCGCCCTCCATCTGCTTCCCCCGCTAAATCCATACAGCTACAAGACTTTGCTGACTACTTCAAAGCCAAAGTGGACTCCATCCGGGATAATATACCACCTTGTATATCTCCTCCTAGCCTCCCTCGTTCCCTCTTGGCACTCTGGACTCTTTTTCACTAGTCAAGGAGGCGGAACTGACTAACCTACTATCCTCTGCTCCGTCCACTACATGAGGACTTGATCCGCTCCCCTCTCACCTCATCCAATCCCTCTCCCCCACACTAATCCCTGTCCTATTACAAATCTTTAACTCCTCCTTTGCCACTGCTACCTTTCCTGATGACTTCAAACGTGCCTTAGTAAAACCTATCCTCAAGAACAACTCTTCTGATAGTAACACACCTTCTAGCTATCGACCAGTTTGTCTTCTGCCTTTTGCGTCTTAACTCTTGGAACTCTTAGCCTACTCACACCTGCTTGACTTCCTCAGTGCATACGACCTAACATACATAGTAGATAACATAGTAGATAAGGCTGAAAAAAGACATGCGTCCATCAAGTCCAGCCCATGCCAATAACACTCCTGTTGATCCAGAGGAAGGCAACAAAAAAGCCCTCTGGAGCAATTTCCAGTGTAGGTGTGTGTGTGTGTGTGTGTGTGTGTCAAATAGTTCCCCGGCTCAATATCCTATTTGCTTTGAAGCCATCTGTCATAACTGTCAATATTGTTCTGTGCTAGATAGGCATCCATTGCTTTTTTGAATGCAGTTACATTATCTGCAAGCACAACATCCCGAGGCAAAGAATTCCATAGCCTTACCGCCCTTACTGTAAAGAATCCCTGCCTGTGTTTTAGTCGAAAGCGCCTTTCCTCAAGTCTTAATGGATGACCTCTTGTTCTTAGCTCAGCTCTTTGCATAAATAATTCTTTGGATAGTTCTTTGTATTGACCTTGAATGTATTTGTAAATGGTAATCATATCACCCCTTAGACGTCTCTTTTCTAATGTAAACAAACCCAGTTTGGCTAGTCTCTCTTTGTAACTCAGATCCTCCAATCCCTTTATCAGTTTTGTTGCACGTCTCTGCACCTTTTCCAGTTCAGCAATGTCTTTTTTTAGAACAGGCGCCCAAAATTGTACTCCCTATTCTAGATGAGGCCTAACCAAGGATTTATACAGCGGTAGGATAATATTAGCATCCCTTGCTTCTACACCTCTTTTTATGCAGGCTAGTACTCTATTTGCTCTTGCAGCAGCTGAGTGACTCTGCACACTGCTGTGAAGACTATTGTCTATCAGTACACCTAAATTTTTCTCTAATGAGGATTTCCCAAGTTGTTTCCCATTTAGAGTATATGTAGCAAGTTTGTTTCTACAACCCAAATGCATAACCTTACATTTATCTACATTAAATGACATCTGCCACTTTTCTGCCCATTCACTTAGTTTATCTAAATCCTTCTGTAGGGAAAAAACATCGAGCTCTGTATGTATTTCCTTACATAGCTTAGTGTCATCAGCAAAGATTGAGATGCTACTTTCAATTCCCACTTCTAGATCATTAATAAACAAATTAAAAAGCATTGGGCCCAGGACTGAACCCTGCGGCACCCCACTTATAACCCTAGACCAATTTGAAAAAGTTCTATTTACAACAACTCTCTGCCATCTATCATTTAACCAGTTCTCAATCCATGTACAAATAACACCACCCAAACCGAAGCCTTTTAATTTATGCAGTAACCTGTTGTGAGGCACTGTCTCAAAGGCTTTTGCAAAATCCAAGTATACTACATCAACAGCAATTCCCCTGTCCAAATTACTACTCACTCGTTCATAAAATGCAAGTAAATTAGTCTGACATGATCTGTTCTTCATGAAACCATGCTGATTCCTACTAATGATATTGTTTGTCTTCACATAGTTCTGAATACTGTCAGTTAATAACCCTTCTAGTATCTTACCCACTATGGAAGTCAAGCTCACAGGTCTATAATTTCCTGGTTTGTATCTTGCTCCCTTTTTAAACAATGGAACTACATCAGCTTTCCTCCAATCACAGGGCACTATGCCTGATTAAAGCGAATCAATAAATATTAAGTATAATGGTTTTGCTATTACTGAACTAAGTTCCTTAAGTACCCTTGGGTGTATACCGTCCGGTCCAGGCGCTTTATTCACTATAACCCTTTCCAGTCTCTTTTGGACCTTGTCCTCAGTAAGCCATGTAGATGTTGGAGGAACAGAGGGGGACCTGCTCGACCCTTTACAATCTGGATTTCGTACTGCACACTCCACTGAAACTGCTCTTACATGAGTGGTCAATGATCTTCACGTTGCCAAATCTCAAGGTCACTATTCAATTCTTATCCTTCTTGATCTCTCAGCAGCTTTTGATACTGTTGATCATGCACTCCTCCTCTGCATTCTTCACTCTTTAGGAATCAGCAACACAACACTGGACTGGCTCTCATCTTATCTATCTAACAGATCCTTCAGTGACTCCTCTGCCACCTCTTCATCCTCTCCCGTCCAACACTCTGTTGGGGTTCCTCAAGGTTCTGTTCTAGGACCGCTTCTGTTTTCCCTTTACACAATAACACTTGGTGATATTATTAACTCATTTGGTCTCAAATATCATCTCTGTGCAGATGATACCCAGGTTTACTTATCTGCACCTCGACTCACTTCTGATATCCAGGCTAAAGTCACAGATTGCCTCTTGGCTATCTCAGACTGGATGGCTCATAGGCACCTCAAACTCAATATGTCTAAAACTGAGCTACTCCTCATCCCACCTAGACCTGGCCCTGTAGCTCCCTTCCAGGTGACTGTAAATGGCACTACCATAAATCCAGTATCAGAAGCGCGGTGTCTAGGGGTGATAAATGACAACTCTCTCTCATTTTCCTCTCATATTAATGCCATTACTAAATCCTGTCTCTTTCTTTTGCATAACATTGCTAAAATATGTCCCCCTCTGTTCCTCCACAGCTAAAATTCTTATAGAACGCAATCATCCTCTCCCGCATGGACTATTGCAACATTCTTCTGTCTGGCATTCCTGCTTCCCATCTCCAACCACTTCAATCTATACAGAATGCTGCAGCACGAATTACTCTTCTGTCACCTAGGTTTGTCCCTGCCCCACTCCTCCTCAAAACTCTACAATGGCTGCCTATCAAACTCAGGATATCTTACAAAATCTTACTTCTCTCTTTCAAGACACTTCTCTCCTCTACTCCTTACATTTCCACTCTGGTCTCCCGTTATACCCTATCCCGCCACTTACGTTCAGCCAGTGACTGTCTTCTCTCAGCTCCTTTTGTTTTTTTACAGCTCTGTCATGTATCAAACCTTTTTCTCTTATTGCTCTGTATCTATGGAATGCTCTACCATCCAACCTGCGCCACTGCACCTCTCTGATAACCTTCAAATCTCACTTGAAAATGCACCTCATGGATAAAATCTCAACATGCTAGAGGGCACTGATGTTGTAACAATGAATTCTCTTATAAACTATTTACATTACTGATGTCCTCTATCATCATCAGATCTAGCACTGTATTCAGCACTTGACCCTAATGTACTCTGTATGTCTCCCATTACCACTTTAGATTGTAAGCTTTTGGGCAGGGACCTCGCACCCAATGTTTCACTTTACAAAACACCTGTAACCCTGTATTGTTTAAACCCTGAAATTGTAAAGTACTGCACACACTTGTGGCGCTATATAAATAAACATATTCATTCATTCATTCTTTGGTTTTGTCTTATGCTCAGGACAGCCTTATGCCTATCCCATGCATGCTTAAATTCTGTCACTGTATTAACTTCTACCACTTCTGCTGGTAGGCTATTCCACTTATCTTCTACCCTTTCAGTGAAATAAAAAGTTCTTACATTATTTGTAAACCTGCCTCTCTCTAGTTTTAGACTATGGGCTCCTTTCCTAACATTTTTATCCTTTAAAATGAACTTCCCTCTTGCACTTTGTTGAATCCCTTCATGTATGTGAATGTTTCTATCATATCCCCCCTCTCTCTCTTCTCTCTTCCAAGCTATACATGTTCAGGCCTTTTAGTCTATCCTGATATTTATTTTCATGTAAACCAGTCACTTTTAGTAGCCCTTCTCTGAATTTTCTTTAGAGTATCTATAGACTTCTGGAGATGGTGTCTCCAGTACTGTACACAATACTCTTGGTGAGGTATAACTAGAGATCTGTTGAGTGGCATGACCACTTCCCTTTTTCTTCTGCTAATGTCCCTAGCTATACAACCAAGCACTGCTTGCATTCCCCGCCACTTTGTTACATTGCCTGCCTACCTTTACATAGTTACATAGTAGTTTAGGTTGAAAAAAGACTTGCGTTCATCCAGGGCTGGCGCCACCTATAGGCGAGATAGGCACCTGCCTAGGGCGCACTCGTACTGGGGGCGCAGGCATGCAGCACTGCGCTCCCTCATCGGGTCGGATCTTTAGTAATGCAGAGCGCACTGGGAGTCATGATCTCCCGTCTCGCTCTGCATTACTGAAGAGAAGAGTGCGCAGGGGCTACAGGTATGCCCCGGATTGGGGCAAATTGGAGCTGATGGGGGCAAGTTGGAGCTGATGGGGGCAAGTTGGAACCGATGGGGGGCAAAGTGGAGCTGCTGGGGGGCATCTCTTACAGGCATCTCAAGACCAGGGGCAGACTGGCTCAGGGGGCAGAGAGAGAACAATTATGAAAAGAGGTGGGGTATAAGTATGTGGGGTATAAAGGGGTGGGACACAAGGGGCGAAGCCAAATGGGCAGCAAAATTAGGTTTTGCCTAGGGTGGCAAAAATCCTTGCACAAGCCCTGCGTTCATCAAGTTCAACCCTTTTCTTATTCCTGTTTACCATCGTTGATCCAAAAGGAGACAAAAAAACCCCTCAATACAGCATTTTCAAATTCCGCTTTGAATGAGGGAGGAGGGAGATTCCTTCTTAATTCCAAATGGAAACCAGAATAGAAATAATTACTCCCAAATCTCTTTCCTCTGTTATCTCTGACAGTGCAGTACCCTTAATAGTATATTTTTCCTTTGGATTTTAACATCCCAAGTGCATTATTTTACATTTATCAACATTACACTGCAGCTGCCACACTCTTGTCCATTCTTCTAATTTACCTAAATCATTTGTCATTTGGCTTATTCCCCCTGGAATGTCTACCCTATTGCAGATCTTTATTTAATCTGCAGAAAAGTATACCTTACCTTGAAGAACTTTTGCAATAACACTAATAAAAATATTAAAAAATGGGCCTCAGTACAGATCTCTGAGGTACCCCACTAGTAACACTCCCTTTGTCTGAATATTCTCCATTGACTAACACCCTCTGTCTCCTGTCACTTAGTCATTGCCTTATCCATTTAATTATTTTTACATTCAGACCCAAACACTGCAATTTATTTATGAGTCTTCTATGAGGGACAGTGTAAAATGCTTTACTGAAATCTAGATAAGATATATCTACTGCTCCCCCTTGGTCTGTTATTTTAGTTACCCAGTCAAAAAAATCTATGAGGTTAGTTTGACAAGATCTCCCTGCTGTAAACCCATGCTGATTGGTATCTTATAAGCCATTTAAATTTAAATTTAACCCTTTGAGTGCCAGAGGAGTACTCAATGCATTGCGTACCCCTCTGGCACTCAAAGGGTTAACAATTCTTTCCTTTAACATTGATTCCATTAATTTTCCAACTACTTACGTAAGACTTACTGGTCTGTAGTTACCAGAACACATCTGTGCTGTGAACCTTACTACTATGTCCTTGCTATTACTTGGCACCCACTAAAGAGTGGCGTTTTTGCCTTTTTAGCACTCAATCCTTCTCTGTCTTGTGCTTACTGTGCTTGTAAAGGTGGCTACCATCAGTATTTGGGATTTCTTAACACATTCTGTAATGTATGCTGCTTAAACCTCTGTTTACAAACTCTACTTTTCTTTGCAGTTATCCTTTTTCTATTCTTATTTTCTTTTACATCACTTTGTATTTTAGCTTCATTTCTAATCTTTATTCATTTTGAGTCACTGGTCATGCGCTATTGCATGGTCAGTATGGGGACAATGTTTAGACCACCTAATTTTGCATTTTTAAGATGGCTGGTGAGTCACTGTTTACTTTGTTTATGCAATGGAAAACTATAATATTCATAATCCTCGTTATTTCCAGGCTTTCTGCTTAGCACAGGAATTTGGCAGCCATCTTACTACTCTAGGCTAGACAGAGGCTGGGCTCTCCTCTACCTCAGCAGTTTAACCCTTTGCAGTCAGATAAGCACATTTTGGAGTATGTATGTGTATTTTCTCTTACCTTCCTAATTCTCTGGACTACCAGTGGTGTGCCGATCAGGAAGGATATGTCCCCTCAGTCCTTCAGTTTTCCAAGTGAGGTGGGGCAGAGGCATGGGTGAAAAAGAGCAATATAAAAACTATTCAGTCAGGGGGTAGACAGAAGACATTAGGAGGAGGAAGGGAAAGAAGATACTGGGTGTGGGGTAAAAGAGAAGAGACAGTGGATGAGAAATGAGGTGAAAGGAGAAGAGAAAGGAGATAATGATGGGTTAAAGACAAACAACTTTGAATGAGGTAGAGAAAAAAGGGTGAAACCCAAACGTAAGACGCCTGCTCTTTGCCAATTTTTTTCTAAAAGCCCTATCGTAGTCGGCCCATGCCTATCCACCATATCTCCTATGCGTGTGCACTATTAAGTCCATGTACCTGAAAACATTTTTGCTCTGCTCAGGAAATTGGTCCCTGTAGAAGTTGGCAAAAGCCAAGAAACCCTCAATCCAGTGACTAAGCATCTTGTTCCTTGCCAACCCCCACACTTTTTTGTCCCTTGCGGTGTTTCTCTTTCGCCTCCACTGCCTCCCTTGACAGAGCAAACATGTCCACAAATTTACCCTCCTTAATATGCTTGCGTAACCTTGACCCTAAGTGTGCATATGGTGCTGAAATAAGACACTTTGCTGCCCCTTCTTCCTCAGAATCCCCCTCTCTCTCACTCTTCCTGTGCCCTCTTCCCTTCCTACTTGCCTGCTCCTTCACATTATGAACATTTCTGCAATATTTCTTTACCATCTGTAATGTTTGCCCTTTTCTGAGTCAGAGGTATACACATTTGTGGTGGACAACTCACCGGAAGATGACGCTTCTGTGGAACTTTGCCTCCTCTCCTTCTTTTTCTGCGCCGTTCGCTTGCCGTCTCTTGTGCAACCCTCCTCTGAAGCCAATGTGCCGTCGCTGGACCCCTCCTCACTGGTGGCGTCCCTCCGGTTCGCCTTCCTTGCCTTGTCCTTCTTCTTCCATTTTCCTGCCATAGCTGCTTCTGCCTCTATGTTACCTGCAGCCTCTGAAACAGAAATAGAGTAAGCAGCCTGCTCCACATTTGCATGTTAAACATTTGGTACAATTACTTCATTAATACTATCCTCCCCCAGCCCCCTTGCCCAGGATGCCGTCCCTCTGGCCCCCCCAAGGGCAGGCCCCTGTGGAGGATAAAGGGCCTGTGCCCCATCACAGCCCACCCCCCAACACCACCCCCTGGGAATATGGACTGGCAAACCAGGGTCCCCCATCCCCCCTGCCACCTGAGCATCCTGCTGGCTAGGGGGCTCATCCTGCACCCCTCCAACCAGCCTAACTTCGGTGGGCCTCGGGTGTTGAATGCTAGGACCCTCCCATGCTAGATCCCATACTGACTCCTCTAACACCCTACCTGCCCACTCACTCCTGACTGGTACTAGTGCGAAGCCTGAGCGTGCTGTGGGCCCGGGATGGGCCAACAGCACAGACTGCCCAATTCCCGCATGCCTACTCACAACATCGCCCTGGTGGCTAGGGAATCCCTCCCGTCCCCACAAGTCAGACCCCAGATCCGCATGGCTGTCATGGACAAACATGGCCGCTTCCCAGCCAACAGCGTCATAATTATGCGCTGGCTCCGAGATTCCAGCCATAACATTGGTCTCCAAGATCTCGCAAGAGCTGATGTCAACCCTGCGAGATCTCTGAGACCTGGACAGATCCAAGGTGGTGGCGGCTTCAGTGACAGCCTCCGCAGCCGCTGCATGGATCAGGGGAGTAGGGGAGCACGGGGAGGAAAGGATGTAGCAGGGGGAGAATGGGGGAACAAAGCAAAAATGAGCCAATGGCTGGGAGAGGGGAGGACGAGGGAAAGGCACTTAGCATGTATGGTGGCGCGATCCCTTCCTCGATCTCCTCCGCTTCCTGTGTTGCACTGGCATGCTGTCTTCCTGATCTCGAAACCGGAGTGGACGGCTGACTCTGCGACGCTGCTCCATGACCTGTAAAAAAAACAGAAAAACAGTTAATACCTAAAGGTAACATTGGCCTCTTTTTTATACACATTTCCCACTCGCCCCTTCTCACACCTTTACCTGGGGGAGGTGAGGGGATGACACTCGCCTCCACGAGATCTAAATCCGGCTGGACTGGAGTGGCCAGCGCACCATTGTCTAGGGGCTGACCACGTCAGACCAGTAGGAGGGGAATACACATCTTTTGTGATGGGGGAGGGCAGCCGCCTCATTGAGCCGCCCTCCGCCCTTAATTTCGAGGCTTAACCAGCCTCTGGGTATTTAGGCGCATCTCTAAAAATTCCACTCCACTGTCCTCCGTATTTTTGGGCTTCCGACTTGCTCCTGCTGAATCCAAATCTTCTGAACCCAAAGTGTGGAATTTAATATAATCCTTAATTGGAGATATAACAAGTACAGCACCAACGTATATCAAATAAAAAACAATGTTTAAAATTATTGCTGTAACCCAATGCATTTCGTCCTGTAAGGTCTTCATCGGGGGCATATCACCTTGATAAATCACAGCCTATTTATACATAAAATAATTTACCTCTATATCCATGCGTTCCATCAGTTTGTCTCTCATTGCACGCCAGAAAGACTCCACCCCCCCTTCTCCACCGTCACCCAGTAAATACCAAACCACTTCCGTCTTCTGGAGCAAAGCAGTGGGAACACAAGTGTCACCGGGTTAGCCCCGTAGTCATGGCAACAAAACGTATCAACGCGACCTACACTTTAGAGTCCAAAATCCGACTCAAACTATGTATCTAGTGAGCAACACCCGGTCGCCAGACTCGAACCGATGGAGCAAACAATAAAAATTTCTCTGGGACGGACATGTGGAGTGAGTCTTTGGTGTTATATTTGCTGTGATGCAATCCTGCTTTTAAAAAAAAAATAAAAATACCAACCAGTTTGTGGCCTAGTCCACTGTCTACCTTATCCTTATTCCACCGAAGAAGAAGCAAGAATGTTCTCAGCTTGCATGTACCTGCTGCTCATGCTTACTGCTTGTTCTGGTTGTGTTTTCTGCCTTATTCCAGAAAAGAACTTTGAAATTCGATTTAAGAAAATGTGCCACAATTACATAATGGGGTATAAGACCGATAACTGCACAAGTTACTCTGGACCCACTAGCTTCAACCTGTAAGGACTGAATGAAAGTGAAATGCTGTTCATCACTCATGTGACAGATAAGATTTTGACAGCACTAGAGATGTTGAATAAGACATATCAGCTCCCTAAATTCTGGGACAGGCTGCATGAGGTGTACTTATGGGAAGTCACTCATGAAGATCACTGCCCACCACATTGTGATGACTGGAGAGAACTATATAATTGCACAGATTGCAAGAAAAGAAAAATGAAATGTTGGCATTTTGACGACTGCTACCCAAATGACCTCCAGGAGGATCCTGTGATGATATACAGCATATTTAAGAAGCAAGCTCTTGCTCAAACTGACGAAGCTGTTGACTCATTGGGTTGGACGCAGTTGTTCACAGCTGTTTTATGTGGTACTTTATGTGTATCAATATGAAGTTAAGATTCTACGTACCATATAAAATCTGTTGAAGTTTAAATATGTATCTCCATGCTTATATAATATCCTCCAGGAGGATCCTGTGATGATATACAGCATATTTAAGAAGCAAGCTCTTGCTCAAACTGACGAAACTGTTGACGCATTGGGTTGGATGCAGTTGTTCACAGCTATTTTATGTGGTACTTTATGTGTATCAATATGAAGTTAAGATTCTATGTACCATATAAAATCTGTTTAAGTTTAAATATGTACCTCCATGCTTATATAATATTTTATTTAATCAGTAAAGTATGTCAACTGTTTTGAGTAAACAATGTATTTCTAATTGAGCAAAGTAGTGATCTAAACGCTGTGTATATTCAAAAAGACAAAGCAAATCAGGGTTTAACATACCTTCCCTTTAATTTGTTGATTAACCCCTTGGTGATAATGGATGTACATGTGCATCCAAGGTGGATGTCCCTAAAGGACAAAGGACGTACATGTGCATCCTGGAAATCCGGGTCCCCGCGCGGCTGCACGCCGTTCGGGGACTCCGGAACCCTTCGATAAAAATTAAAAAATGTTCTGTGGGTGTTTAGTGACAGCCGCGTGCGTATAGGCCGGTCACTATGGGGTTATGACATTTCAAAAAACGTCATATCCTGTTTGTTTTTTTAAGTCTATAAATTTGGATTCAGGTGTTTGTTTATGAATACTCTCTGCTCCTGCAGAAAAAACTATATTGTTATGAAACGCATTGAGCATATGTTTTTATATTAACCAATAACGTGGTTATTTTATAAACAATTTTGCAATAAACCCAGCTATGTTTGTACTTTGAAAAAATAAATAAATAAAATTTTCTCTGGGACAAGTCAGAGAGACTTTCACAGAGAACACCAACACAGCAAGTTAAAATACTATACTGTTCTGGGGATACCTCAGGGAGGTTCGGGCCTCCCAGATGTCTATAGGTATTATAAGGCAACTGTTGTAACAAAGACATTTGACTTTATGACTACACCTGCACAACATTGGACGCATACTATGCCACATGTCATTGGGTGTTACGATCCTCTTCAATTATTTTGGGAACCGCAACCTAGTTGCCCTCCCTCTTGTTTATCTTACTGTGTCCTACGACATCTTTTGCGACAATGGCACAACACAAACTCTCAATATGCCCTAGCCCCATCCCTCTCTCCACTTCTTTCGTTTCTGGGATCTCCTAGATTCCTACCGGGTACTCATCCATAGTGTTTTTTAGAAATGGAGCCAATCGAAGCTCACTTCTATAGCCTCTCTGTCCTCCTTTAATGGAATGCTTACTAGAGACCGTTTTCAAACGAAACTAAGGGATACACCTGTGCCATGGTGGTTTTACCTCCAGCTTAAGCATTAGTATACTTCTATAGCAAAATTGTGGGATGTAGACAGGGAACTGACTGCTTTTAAAAGTAAATTCTCCTCTCCTCCTAATAAGTTTCTTCCACTCTCCTTTACCTACTCTCAACTCCGCCATTCTGCTGTTAAAGATAAACCATCCTTTTTGCTTCAATGGGAAACTGATTTAGCGGTCACTCTTGATACCTCTCGTTGGACTAAAATCTTTAAGTCTATCTTCACCTTTCATGCGGACACTAAATCTAGGAAATTAAATTATAAAATGATTACCAGATGTATAGAATGCCATCCCAATTAGTGGTTTTCTACCCCACGACCGCTTTCCCCTCCTGCTGGCGGTGCCACCCTCAAGTAGGTTCTTTTCTACACATATGGTGGACCTACCCGCTTATTATCAAATTCTGGGAAGGTGTTATATTAGAGATCAACAGACGCCTAAAGACTGCTTTAACCCCTGACCCATCGTTATGCCTGTTTTCATTTAAAGACCTACTCCCATATGCAATATTACCCTCGAGGTGGCAGTTGATACCTATCCTTCACTCTTCAGCTAGAGCTCTAATTGCACTCGCTTGGAAACAGACTGAACCCTCCTCTGTGCAACTTTGGATAGCCAAGGTGACAGAGCACATCACTATGCAACGATATCATGCCTTAACTCAAGGTAGATAACTGCCCACGTGAACCTGTGGTCCGGCTGGCTCACTATATAACCCTAGATACACCACTCATTTACGACCTCCATAACCACACTTGTCCTCCTACCACTGTTTCCCTTTGGTGCTAAACAACTCATCCACGTTAACCATATAAGTGATTCAATAGCGCAAGAAACGCAGGAGCGATACCCTTGAAGAGACCCAAGATTTCTTCTCTTTTTTTTTCTTTATTCTCCCCTTATACCCTCTACTCTTTATACTGTGCATATTGTCTTACGTCCCTTTGGCCTGTTTGCTGCAAGTTCCATTAGGATTTCTTTCAGAATCAAAAAGAAAAAGAAAGAAAGGGACAGCGCAAAGTAGTCCTCTAAGTGTTATCCGGTATACGACACTATGTATCAAAAAAACTATCTTCTCTCCCCACGCCCTCCACACAAGGTACTCACAGACAAAGGAGGCTCTCACCACCTCCAGGAGTAAACGCTCTGACTGGATCTGACCTCCAATCACGGTCTCTGGCTCCACTCATCTGCGCCGACTCCACCTCTCGCTCTCTCTTCTCCTCACCCAACCGAAATAGCACTTTCTTCCAAACTAAGTATCCAAAGATACATAAACTGCCAGATATGACCTGGTTCTTTGAAGGAGATATCAATAAATGCTAGGGGAATCCTAGGAGCTGTTATAAAAATAAAAAGTTTATTCGATAAAATACCGTTGAAATATCAACATTGAACACTTGTAGGCAAACCAATTTGCACATATATAAGCCCAACGTGTATCGCGATTCCTATGTCGCTTCGTCAGGGGAATCAACCTTTTGCTTTCAAATTCAAAGAATTTAAATTGATCGCTCAGTTCAAGTTGCAGTATTACTTCCAGTTTTCCTTTATTTTGCTCTTACATATTAATTTAACCCTTTCCCCCCACTGCAAATAGAAAGTAGCAGATGCAATACAGGGAAGCTTCTTATACTATATTAAATACTCATCTCTTATTAATCTATATCAAATATCTTAGGAATTAACATATCTTTTATAATCCCTTACTTTTATTTTCTGAGGCTCTTTAAAAATATCTCATCTCAATCAACCTCTTAAGTGCCAGAACGATATACAGCTGGCCATTATTAATAGGCTGCCTATTCGCCCGGCATAATAAGGGTTAATACAGACTTCCTAGTTTATGAAAAATTACCAATCAAACATTAAAATAAAACAATTCCTCTATCATATATATATATATATATATATATATATATATATATATATATATATATGAATCTGTATGTATTTGACAATCATAAATTCCTATTTACATCTAATCCATTGGATAGACCCTATAGATCCAAAATAGCAACCATACATCCAACCTATTCTGGTCCTCTACAGAAAAGAGGCTATTTCTATCTCCTCATTTAAACCTTCGGGTTCTAATGTCCCTAATTTGAAAATCCAAAAAGCCTGTCTCCTGCAGAGGACACTATATCTATCTGGTACTGACTGTTTAATATGCTCAAGTCCCAAAACTTTAAGATTTTTAATGCCCCCATAACTACATCCACTAAAGTGTCTAGGAACATTATGGTCCAATTCTTTTTTCATTATCTTCCTTTGATGTTCCCCTATACGTTCTCTTAGCACCCTAGTAGTACGTCCCACGTACAATTTTCCGCATCTACAGGTGAGTCTATAGATCACAAACTGAGTACTACAGTTAATAAATTGCTTGATCTTAAAAACCTTGTTTTCTCCTACTGGACCAAATTCAATCTCTTGATGGTCCATATATATACAGGTACCACATGTATTAACATTACATCTGTAATTCCCCACCTGTGGAGGTGGCAAAAAAACTAACATTTCTTTCTTTTTCTCAATAATTTTTGGATGTCTGGGTGCCAAGAGGTTTCTAAGATTTTTTCCCTTTTCTGTATATTATCTGTGGAGTAATTTCCAATTCGACACTTAATAGTGGACCCAGTCTCAGAATGTCCCAATTTTTTCTTTAAAATACTTCTAATATTTTTCGAGAAGGCATTATATCCAGTTACAAACTGGATCCCCTTCAAATTCCCTCTTTTATCCTTTTTGTTCTTACTTGTATTCTTTGGGATCAGCAGGGACTCCCTTTTCAATAATTGAGCTCTCTTAAACGCTTTATCTACTTCTTCTTCTTTATATCCCTTCTCTATAAAATCCTTCTTTAACTTTTGTCCATGAACTTTAAAATCCTCAATTTCTGAACAATTTCGTTGTAACCGATGAAATTGTCCATAGGGCACATTTTTAAGCCATCTTGGGTGATGGCAACAATCTGCTTTGATATATGAATTGCTAGTTACTGATTTCTTAAAAACTGTACTGCAAATTTTACCATCCTCCCTTCCTTCCAAAGTCAGATCCAAAAAATCCACTTTTTTATCATCTATTGTGTATGTGAAACGTATGCCTCTGTTATTAACATTCCACACCTCTATTTGCGCTTCCAGGGATTTCCTATCACCCTCCCAGACCAGGAGCATATCATCAATGTACCTTCCATACATCATCAGCTTACCACCACAGCCCCCCTCCTGCATTCCAAAGATATATTCAAAATGCCCCATAAAGAGGTTGGCATATGATGGGGCAAATCTTGCACCCATGGCTGTGCTCCTGGTCTGTAGGTAACATTTTCCCTGGAACTCAAAATAATTGTGGCTCAAAATAAAGTTAATGCTCTTAAGAAGAAATTCTTTCTGTAACAAAGGCATATTTTGATCCCCTTCAAGATAATAGGCTACTGCCTCTAAACCCAAATCATGCTCTATGGATGTGTACAAGGAAACCACATCCAAAGTGGCCCACAAATATTTTCCTTGTTTCCAATCTGTGCAACTCATCTTAGAGAGCACCGATTGGGAATCTCTCAAATCGGACGGAAGAGCCACCACATATGTCTGCAAAAAGCTATCCAAAAAAGCAGACTGATTGGATGTGAATGCCCTATGCCCGATATAATAGGGCGTCCTGGGGGATCCACTAAGGACTTGTGCAACTTAGGGATATGGTAGAAAAAGGCACAGATGGTTGTGCCATCACTATATATACCCATGTTCATCTTCTGTTATTATCCCTCTCTGTAATGCTCCATCCATAAGGTCCTTCAATGCTTTACACTAAGTAAAGGTTGGATTTTGTTCTAATAACCTATAGGATTCCTGATCTCCTAATATTCTAAACCCTTCCTGAATATAGGCCACTTTATCTTGAATAACCAAGGCTCCCCCTTTATCCGCCTCTCTTATAGTTAGATGTTTTTTAAGAGCCAGAATTTTTATTGCTTGCCTTTCTCCTTTAGTCATATTATATTTATTACATTTTTTGTGTCTAATTGACTTGTTGTAGTCCTCCATCACTTTTTTCATAAACAAATCTACAAAAGGGCCTCTATAATTACCTGGATAAAACTTTGACTGCTTCTTAAAAGCTGTGCTAACAAAACACTCATCCTTACTAGTACTATTCTCCTGTTGTAGCTCCTCCAAATATTCGAGACATTCTTTCTCTTTCTCATCCATATTATACAATTCTGTATTGTTTGAGGTGGGATCATTTATCATTTCTTTTCCCAAATATTTAATTAAAAAAAATTTCTTTAATGCCAGTTTCCTAGCGAATTTATGTGTATCTATAAAAAAATCAAAATCATTAGATTTATTAGTTGGTGCATATTTTAGACCCTTTGTTAACCCCTAGAGTGCCAAGTGGGTACAACGTACGAGTGAGGACAGCTGTACCTGCTGTGCCAAGCTCGTACGTTGTACAGCTTAAATGCGGTCACTGCATAGGCCGGTATAACCAGCATGCAGTGGCCGCATTTTAAAAAAAAAATTGCCTGGCACTCGTGGGGGGACATGAGGATTACTCCTCATGTCCCCCCAGGTATTGATCTCCCAGACGATCGCGCTGGGAGATCAATATTTACTAAGGAGAAGCGCAGCTTCTCCTATCCCTCCTCTTCTACCCGAACTTCCGGGTAGGAGTGGGCGGGACCGGGGGAAGCCTCCTAACGTCATCGGTGACATGTTCACCGATGACGTTAATAGGCTTAGCCCGATCGCATTCACTCCTACTGGAGGTAGGAGTGAATGGAAGGAGAGGTTTATCTCTCCTTCAGTCACCATATTGATCTCCCAGCACAATCGGCTGGGAGATCAATAACTGTGGGCACATCAGGAGGGGTCCAGATGTGCCCCAGCGAGGTCTGATAAAAAAAAAAAGAAAGACAAATAAAAAAAATTAACTCTGTGAGTGCTGCAGGGTTCCCCAGCGCATTGCTTTGCAATGCGCTGGAGACCCCTGTGGCACTCACAGGGTCAATTGATAAAGCCCATATGAGACCTCATTGGGGGACATCAGGAAGGGTCCTGAAGCCCCCCAATGAGGTCTATAAAAAATAGAAAAAAAAAAAATTAACCCTGTGTGTGCCACAGGGGAGGGGGTTCATTGCAGAGCCCCCCTCCTGTGGCAGACATAGGAATATTTTTTAGTATTTTATAATCAGAGATTGTTGGGGGGACATCAGGAGAATTCCTGATGTCCCCCCACAAGGTCTGATAATAATTTAAAAAAACAATAAAAAAAATTAACTCTGTGAGTGCCGCAGTGGTCCCCAGCACATTGCTTTGCAATGTGCTGGAGAACCCTGTGACACTCACAGGGTCAATTCTTTTAGCCCATATTTTTTTTTTACTAAGACCTCATTGGGGGGCATAAGGAAGAGTCCTGAAGCCCCCCAATGAGGTATATAAAAAAACAGACAAAAAAAATTAACCCTCTGTGTGCCACAGGGGAGGGGGTTCATTGCAGATCCCCCTCCTGTGGCAGGCATAGGAATATTTTTAGTATTTTATAATCATAGATTGTTGGGGGGGGGACATCAGGAGAATTTCTGATGTCCCCCCACAAGGTCTGATAATAATTTAAAAAAAAAAAAAAAAAAAAAATTAACTCTGTGAGTGCCGCAGGGGTCCCCAGCGCATTGCTTTGCAATGTGCAGAAGACCCCTGTGGCACTCACAGGGTCAGTTCTTTTAGCCCATATTTTTTTTACTAAGACCTCATTGGGGGACATAAGGAAGGGTCCTGAAGCCCCCCAATGAGGTCTATAAAAAACAGACAAAAAAAAAAAATTAACCCTCTGTGTGCCACAGGGGAGGGGGTTCATTTTAGACCCCCTCCTGTGGCACACACAGGACTTTTTTTTTACTATTGCTTTACATTCAAAGCTTGTTGGGGGGCCCTAAGGCCACCCAACAAGCTATGAATAAAGAAGAATTAAAAAAAAAAAAAAAAAAAAAAACCCTCTGTGTGCGACAGGGGGTCAATTGCATTGCTTTGCAATGCATCGGGCATCCCTGTGGCATGCACACAAAATGACTCAATCCCCCCCGTACCCTACCCACCAGCCCAGTTCCACAGCCTACTGGCAGTCCCATTCCCACAGTTTGACCCCTCCAGCCTGGTTCCACTGCCTACTGGTAGACCCAAGTGCCAATACGCACTGGATTCAGGCTGGAAATCAAACAGTGTATGTGGGGGACTTACAGTGCACAGTGGTAGTCACAGATCCCCCATATGTACTACCTTACCTCCCCCACCACCACTGCCATACTTGCGCTCTGCCCACTGGTAGATATACCCACATACACTGCCTGACCCCTTGTCCCTCCCCCCACCTGGTTTCACTGGCAGTCACAGGTCCTCACGTACACTGACTGACCACTGATAGCCATAGAATCATACATACACTGTTTGCTTCCCCATCCTTGTTCAACTGGTAGCTACACTCCTGGCACCCAATATGGTATGTCATCTCACAGAAGTGGGGTACCATTTATCGTAGGCTGGCAGGAGGTCCTCCTAGGAAATCCCATGGTGTTGAACCATTTTCGTATCTTTGAAGTGACTGATTTGTAAAAAAAAAAAAAAAAAAAAAAAAAAAAAATGTAGCACCACATTCTGGAAATAGTTGTGCACACTAACTTAGGGGTAGAAAGGCAAGTGACCCCTCATTAGATGCGGCAGGTTATCTTCTTTCCAAAATGGTATGGTTTCTCTACATTTTCTTCACTTCTATAGCTGTTATAACCATTTTCATACACGCAAGAATGTTTGAGAAAATATTAGAGAAATCAGGAGGTTGTAGCAGTAGTAGTTTTGTACTTGTAGCGCCCCCTAAGGTAGGTCAGTTCATACCAATGGGGTGTCATTTTTCTCCTAAGAGTAATAGCTAATGGATACAGTTGGAAATTCCATGGTTATCCCAGATTTCAATACATTTGAAGGGGCAGAAATGTAAGAAAATGCCTTTTTTTTTTATTAGCACCACCTTCTGGAGGCATTTGTGCACTCCAGGCTTGGGGTAAGAAGGCAAGTCACCCCTCATTAGATGCGGTAGATTGTCTTCTTTCCAAAATGGTATGGTTTGTGAACCCTTTCTTCACTTCTGTAGTTGTTATAACCATTTCTGTATAGACAAGTAATGTTTGAGAAAATGTTAGAAAAATTAGAAGTTGTAGTAGGTGTCGTTTTGCACTTCTAGCGCCCCGTGAGGTAGGTCAACTCATGCCAATGGGGTGTCATTTTTTTCCTAAGAGCACTAGCTAATGGATACTGCTGGAAATTCCATGGTTTTTACAGATTTCAGTACATTTGAAGGGGCAGAAATGTAAGAAAATGCCTTTTTTTCATTAGCGCCACCTTCCGGAGGTATTTGTGCACACCAGACTTGGGGTAAGAAGGCAAGTCACCCCTCATTAGATGCAGTAGGTTGTCTCCTTTCCAAAATGGTATGGTTTGTGTACCCTTTCTTTACTTCTGTAGTTGTTATAACCATTTTTGTATAGACAAGTAATGTTTGAGAAAATGTTAGAAAAATTAGAAGTTGTAGTAGGTGTCGTTTTGCACTTCTAGCGCCCCCTGAGGTAGGTCAACTCATGCCAATGGGGTGTCATTTTTCTCCTAAGGGCACTAGCTAATGGATACTGCTGGAAATTCCATGGTTTTTACAGATTTCTGTACATTTGAAGGGGCAGAAATGTAAGAAAATGCCTTTTTTTTTTCATTAGCTCCACCTTCTGGAGGCATTTGTGCACACCAGGCTTGGGGTAAGAAGGCAAGTCACCCCTCATTAGATGCGGTAGGTTGTCTTCTTTCCAAAATGGTATGGTTTGTGAACCCTTTCTTCACTTCTGTAGTTGTTATAACCATTTCTGTATAGACAAGTAATGTTTGAGAAAATGTTAGAAAAATTAGAAGTTGTAGTAGGTGTCGTTTTGCACTTCTAGCGCCCCGTGAGGTAGGTCAACTCATGCCAATGGGGTGTAATTTTTTTCCTAAGAGCACTAGCTAATGGATACTGCTGGAAATTCCATGGTTTTTACAGATTTCTGTACATTTGAAGGGGCAGAAATGTAAGAAAATGCCTTTTTTTTCATTAGGGCCACCTTCTGGAGGTATTTGTGCACACCAGACTTGGGGTAAGAAGGCAAGTCACCCCTCATTAGATGCGGTAGGTTGTCTTCTTTCCAAAATGGTATGGTTTGTGTACCCTTTCTTCACTTCTGTAGTTGTTATAACCATTTCTGTATAGACAAGTAATGTTTGAGAAAATGTTAGAAAAATTAGAAGTTGTAGTAGGTGTCGTTTTGCACTTCTAGCGCCCCGTGAGGTAGGTCAACTCATGCCAATGGGGTGTCATTTTTTTCCTAAGAGCACTAGCTAATGGATACTGCTGGAAATTCCATGGTTTTTACAGATTTCAGTACATTTGAAGGGGCAGAAATGTAAGAAAATGCCTTTTTTTCATTAGCGCCACCTTCTGGAGGCATTTGTGCACACCAGACTTGGGGTAAGAAGGCAAGTCACCCCTCATTAGATGCGGTAGGTTGTCTCCTTTCCAAAATGGTGTGGTTTGTGTACCCTTTCTTTACTTCTGTAGTTGTTATAACCATTTTTGTATAGACAAGTAATGTTTGAGAAAATGTTAGAAAAATTAGAAGTTGTAGTAGGTGTCGTTTTGCACTTCTAGCGCCCCCTGAGGTAGGTCAACTCATGCCAATGGGGTGTCATTTTTCTCCTAAGAGCACTAGCTAATGAATACAGTTGGAAATTCCATGGTTTTCACAGATTTCCATACAGATGAAGGGGCAGAAACGTAAGAAAATGCCATTTTTTTCCTATAGTGCCACCTTCTGGAAGCATTTGTGCACAACAGGCTTGGGGCAAGAAGGCAAGTTACCCCTCATTAGATGCGGCAGGTTGTCTACTTTTCAGAAATATATAGTTTTATATAGTTATTCCACTGTTTTATGTAGTTTTACCACACAAACCCTAGAATGCGCATTTTAGTTTATAAAGTTGAAAATGTCATTTTGCGCTGCTGGTGATTAGGGCTCTACGCTAGCCACTGGCATGGACTTGCTCTTATATAAGAGCGTATGGGAGTATTATCTCTTGAAGGTGTGGGTATTTTAAGTACCAATTGTTCCACATCATTCACCATTTCATCCACTCTCTTGATGATCTCCTTGGTATTACTCAAAATCCCAAACCTATTACTAACCGTCACTCCATATTGTAATTCTTCTTTCCTACACTCATGGATTTGTATATTGTTTTTGTCTATTCTATTTTCATTTTCCTTCCTATTACCCTCTTGGTATTCATTATTCTGCACCTCAGGTCTTCCCATTAATTTGTTCGTAGACTCTTGCTGTTCATTAAAAATTCTCTCTTCATATGGTTCCTTACGACTTCACGACTCACATTTACCCCTCTTGTCTACTTCTGTATGGGCCCGATCTTTAGTGTCTCTCTCACTTTTAGGGGGTAACTCTCCATTATTATTTTCTTGTTCTTTAACTTCTATTCTCTTTCCTCTCTGATTCCTATATTTATCTTTATTATTCGTATGATTCATATTATAAGTTCCTTTTCTGCTATTCCATTTTCTATAATTATTTGACCTATAATCATTCTCATCTCTCTTCATTTTTGAATCCTTCCTATCCTTCAATTCTTGCTCTACCTTCACCATAGATTTATTAATATCCCTATCTAAAGCCTTAAACTGAGCGGTCTCCGCAAATGGTTCTATCAAATTCTGAATTTGTGCAATTTCCACCTCTATATTTTTGAGACAATTTTGTCTATGTTGAACTATATATCTCATCAAATTAAATGAACATTCATCTAAAATTCGGAACCAACCTTCCACAAATAATTCCTCCTGAAAAGTTGGCTGTTTAAATACTCTAAGACCCCGTGGGATTATCTTTTTCTGCAGATAATTTTCCAAAGAAAATGTATCCCACCAGTGTCTCATCTCTGCCGTGAGTAAGTGCTCCAGTTTCTGGCATATCGTTTTCAAATCTATTTCTTCTTTTGTCTCCACCTGACTATTTCCCTCCAAAAAATGATTCAACAATTTCTCTTTTCTTTCTTCTCTCGATATAATCGAATAACAACTCCTAATGTCTTAAACAATTTCAAAAATTTGAAGAAAATAGAAATAAACGTACAGACGAAGACTCTTTCTCTTTCAAACTGAAAGACTTAAAATGCACCTCCACTGGAGCACTTTTGGGCACAAGTCTAAATAATTTAAATCTTTAAATATTATCAGTATAGTATATTGTATTGAAACCAATATTAATGATATATACTTATTTGGGAATAAAATTCTTAATAAATAATAATATCAATCATACATACATCAATAGTTACTAATTAGATTATCATATTTCTCATTAGAGTCCTCCCAGAAATAGACCCAGCGCTGCTAGGAAATTTTCCAACTTACAAACGAAAATGAGTCAAAAAAGCTTACAATGTGTAATCCCAGTGCTGCTTGGGCTCTTTCAGTAGTCCATCCACCAGAGAATAAACACAATACCACTAATAGCACCTTATATCAATCTTCATATATATACATCTACAAAATATTCAGCATGTATAACAATCAAAACTGATTAATAATCATAAATAATGTGCTATTGAAATTTTCTAGCAGCGCTGGGTCTATAGGTTTTATAAGGCAACTACTGTAGCAAAGACTTTTCACTTTATGACTACCCTTGCACAACATTGGATACATACTATGTCACATGTCATTGGGTGTTACGATCCTCTTCAATTATTTTGGGAACCGCAACCTAGTTGCCCTCCCTCTTGTTTATCTTACTGTATCCTACGACATTTTTTGCGACAATGGCACAACACAAACTCTCAATATGCCCTAGTCCCGTCCCCCTCTCCACTTCTTTCGTGTCTGGGATCTCCTGGATTCCTACCGGGTACTCGTCCATAGTTTTTTCAGAAATGGAGCCAATCGAAGCTCACTTCTATAGCCTCTCTGTCCTCCTTTAATGGAATACTTACTAGAGACCGTCTTCAAACGAAACTAAGGGATACACCTGTGCCATGGTGGTTTTACCTCCAGCTTAAGCATTGGTATACTTCTATAGCAAAATTAGGGGATGTAGACAGGGAACTGACTGCTTTTAAAAGTAAATTATCCTCCTAATAAGTTTCTTCCACTCTCCTTTACCTACTCTCAACTCCGCCATTCTGCTGTTAAAGATAAACCATCCTTTTTGCTTCAATGGCAAACTGATTTAGCGGTCACTCTTGATAGCTCTCGTTGGACTAAAATCTTTAAGTCTATCTTCACCTTTCATGCGGACACTAAATCTATGGAATTAAATTATAAAATGATTACCAGATGTATAGAATGCCATTCCAATTAGCGGTTTTCTACCACACGACCGCTTTCCCCTCCTGCTGGTGGTGCCACTCTCAAGTAGGTTCTTTTTTACACATATGGTGGACCTACCCGCTTATTATCAAATTCTGGGAAGGTGTTATATTAGAGATCAACAGACGCCTAAAGACTGCTTTAACCCCTGACCCATGGTTATGCCTGTGTAACGGTTTTTAGGACACTCAGACCAGTAGGTAAAGTAAAACAACGTTTATTGAATGAAAATAAGGGCAAATAATCGCCCTCTACAGGTGGCAGCAGCAATTGCAAAGTGAATACAATAGCACACAGAGATTCAATATACTGAATAGAAGGCACACACAAAATGGTACAGATAATAGTGAACTGGTCACTAAAGGGTAAATGAGAACAATCAGTCCGTCTCAGCTGTGGGGTTTGGCACGCCAAAATGGTGTTGTGATGTACTGAGAATATGTGCACAACACAGAGTTCATGCGATGGAGGATAGTAGGTGTTCAGTGACCAGCATAAGCTTAGCAGAACAGTGACCCAAACATAGTCCCCCGCGGGCGTACCCAATGAAACAACTGATACTGCAAGTTAGGGATGAGCGAGCACCCCGATGCTCGGGTGCTCGGGTGCTCTGACCGAGCACCCCCTGATGCTCGAGTGCTCGGCCGAGCACCCGAGCCCCATTCAAATGAATGGGAGCACTCGAGCATTAAACCAGGCACCCCCTGCTCTGATGAGCGGAGGGTGCCTGGTCAATGTCCCCCTTCATCTCCGCTATGCCCGTCTTCCACAATGTCCCCCTTCATCTCCTATGCCATAGCGGAGATGAAGGGGGACATTGTGGAAGAGGGGCATAGCGGAGATGAAGGGGGACATTGTGGAAGAGGGGCATAGACTCTATGCCCCTCTTCCACAATGTCCCCCTTCATCTCCGCTATGCCCCTCTTCCACAATGTCCCCCTTCATCTCCGCTATGGCATAGGAGATGAAGGGGGACATTGTGGAAGAGGGGCATAGCGGAGATGAAGGGGGACATTGTGGAAGAGGGGCATAGCGGAGATGAAGGGGGACATTGTGGAAGAGGGGCATAGAGTCTATGCCCCTCTTCCACAATGTCCCCCTTCATCTCCGCAATGCCCCCTTCATCTCCGCAATGCCCCCGTACCTCCATTCCCTGGTGGTCCAGCGGAGCGTCTTCGGATCTGTGCCTCTTCCGGCACAGATCCTCTTCACCCGAACATGTCGGGCGAGCACATGGCGGTACTCGTACGAGTACCGCCATGTGCCGAGCAGAGCGATGCTCGAGCCGATCCGAGCATCGGCCGAGCACGCTCGCTCAACACTACTGCAAGTGCGAGAGTATGTAGCCCCCACGGGCGTAATCGGAGAATAGCCTGAGATGCAAAGCTTGCGTTTAGCCCCCATGGGCGTATAACCGGAGACCAAAGTGAGCACAACACGAGCCAATAGCCCCCACGGGCGTAGACCTTCGGAACCTCTAAGAGCTTGGAGCCTAACCTTGCTTTCTCTCAGAACCAATAGCCGCAATGGATACCTCCGGTAATCAACGTAATACCGAGAGCCTAAGGCGCCCAACCGGACCGACAAGACTTGACTACTCTGCAGTTGTATATATGAGTCGCCGTCCACGTTAGCGGCCAACTCAGCAGAAGTAGACCAATAAGGTAAAGGCTCTATGACTGGAATGGAGGTTTGGCAAGAGAGAGACGGCACTGCAAGGGTTAAAGGGTACGTTTAAATCTCCCAGGCTTGGTATGGTAACTAAGCTCTGCAAGCATATGGAGGCTCGGTACAAGGAGCACAGCTCTGCAAGTCAGCAAGGAACTCTGCACTGGAGAAGGGTTACACCGGAGTGTAATGGTCACACTGCGTCAGCACTCAGCACAGCAGGAGGCAGAATGTCGCGGCGGCGACAACAGGCAAACACAGGTCGCTGGAACAGGCCATGGTCGATCACGAAGCAGGAAGTCAGCCAAGCCGGGTCGTAGCACGTAGGAGGTTCTCAGACAAGCCGGGTCGTAGCACGTAGGAGGTTCTCAGACAAGCCGGGTCGTAGCACGTAGGAGGTTCTCAGACAAGCCGGGTCGTAGCACGTAGGAGGTTCTCAGACAAGCCGGGTCGTAGCACGTAGAAGGTTCTCAGACAAGCCGGGTCAAACACGATCAGGAACACTGGAGCGTAGTCAGGACAGGCCAAAGTCGGTACACAGGAATCCGGATACAGGAACACAGCAACAGCAAGACTGGCTCAGAAACACCACGAAAGGGCATCTGACAGATGTGATAGTCAGGTATAAAAAGGTCACCAGGGGGCGGGCCAAACCAACTCAGCAAAAAAGAGTATGCCACAGATGAGAGTGACAGGAAGATCACAGGCACTGTGATGGTCTGTTTTCATTTAAAGACCTACTCCCATATGCAATATTACCCTCGAGGTGGCAGTTGATACCTATCCTTCTCTCTTCAGCTAGAGCTCTAATTGCACTTGCTTGGAAACAGACTGAACCCTCCTCTGTGCAACTTTGGATAGCCAAGGTGACAGAGCACATCACTATGCAACGATATCATGCCTTAACTCAAGGTAGATTAAATGCCCACGTGAACCTGTGGTTTGACTGGATCACTGTATAACCCTAGATACACCACTCATTTATGACCTCCATAACCACACTTGTCCTCCTACCATTGTACCCCTTTGGCGCTAAACAACTCATCCACGTTAACCATATAAGTGATTCAATAGCGCAAGAAACGCATGAGCGATACCCTTGGAGAGACCCAAGATTTCTTCTCTTTTTTTTTTCTTTATTTTGTCCTTATACGCTCTACTCTTTATACTGTGCATATTGTCTTACGTCCCATTGGCCTGTTTGCTGCAAGTTCCATTATGATCACTTTCAGAATCAGACTGGTCTACTGGGACACTGGGTGGTAAATCAGGGACACTTATAAAATACACACACAAACTGCAGGGCTGCGCTGATTCTGAGGCAATCCTGCAAAACGTAGTCTTCATATGTGTCCCAGCTAATGTAGGCTGCAGGCCCCAATGATATATTTGTTTTTTAGAAGCTGTGACCACTGCTATTGCCAGCTATTTTTAATCATTTGGGGAAACACCCCCTATATAGACACATCATACATCATAGAAGGGCTGATCTGGGAACAAGAGGACAATAGCCCCCATGTCTGATCTTTTACAGTCTGCTTTGCTGGTCACATTGGGCCTTATGTATTAAAGTGGATCAGTGCAATTCTAGTTCAAACTAACTTTACAATAGGGAACAAATTGATTTTAATGGAACTTTTAATTCCTTGGGTGCTTTGCAATGCACTGGAGATCTCTCCAGCATTCAGGGGGTTAACCCTGTGAGTTCCAGAAGGGTACAAAACACTTTCCTTTGCAATACGCTGCATACCCTTCTGGCAAAAAAAAAATACCAACCAGTTTGTGGCTTAGTCCATGGTCTACCTTATCCTTATTTCACAGAAGAAGAAGCAAGGATGTTCTCAGCTTGTGTGTACCTGCTGCTCATGCTTCCTGCTTGTTTTGGTTGCGTTTTCTGCCTTATGCCAGAAATGAACGTTCAAATTCGATTTAAGAAAATGTGCCAAGATTACATGATGGAGTATGAGACCGAGAACTGCACAAGTTATTCTGGACCCACTAGCTTCAACCTGTAAGGACTGAATGAAAGTGAAATGCTGTTCATCACTCATGTGACAGATCAGATTTTGACAGAGCTAGAGATGTTGAATAATACACATCAGCTCCCTAAATTCTGGGACAGGCTGCATGAGGTGTACTTATGGGAACTCACTCATGGAGATCACTGCCCACCACAGTGTGATGACTGGAGAGAACTATATAATTGCACGGATTGCAAGAAAAGAAAAATGAAATGTTGGCATTTTGATGACTGATACCCAAATGATCTCCAGGAGGATCCTGTGATGATATGCCACTTTCTGATCCTTTTCATCCTGGGAATTATTTCTCTGGTGTTTCATAGAATACAGCATATTTAAGAAGCAAGCTCTTGCTTAAACTGACGAAGCTGTTGACGCATTGGGATGGATGCAGTTGTTCACAGCTATTTTATGTGGTTCTTTATGTGTAGCAATATGAAGTTAAGATTCTATGTACCATATAAAATCTGTTTAAGTTTAAATATGTACCTCCATGCTTATATAATATTTTATTTATTCAGTAAAGTATGTCAACTGTTTTGAGTAAACAATTGTTACGGTTCAGTACACTCAGACACGGTAGGTGTTAGTAAAACACAATTTTATTGAAACACACAAGGTATAATGTAACCCTCATGGGTCCAGTAAATAGCAGTAAAACTGACACAGGACAGGTTACAAGCAGGTTAACCCACACGGGTCCAGTATGGTACACAAACACAATACTGACACTGGTCAGGTAATTATCTTGATACAGTGTATGAGAGTCCAATTTGTACAGTGGATCCACTGGATGCATGGCCAGAAATAGCTGAGGCCCAATGTCGCCAAAGGCAGTAGGAGGCGAGAGTGACAGGACTGCAACGGCAGACAGGCAAGGATCACCTGCACGGGGTATACAATGGTGGACGCCCACCGTGGACTACACAAGGCTGGTCAGAGGTTGTGCCAAAAGGGAGGCCCTACAGAGCTGTCAACACCAATGCTCTTGCTACCCACAAAGGGTTAATGTGCGTCTAAATAAAATGGATGGCAACCGGAGGCGCCCAACGGACCTATGGGATCGGTACGCACCCAAGATTTCTTCTCTTTTTTTTTTTTCTTTATTCTCTCCTTATACCCTCTACTCTTTATACTGTGCATATTGTCTTACGTCCCATTGGCCTGTTTGCTGCAAGTTCCATTATGATCACTTTCAGAATCAGACTGGTCTACTGGGACACTGGGTGGTAAGGTGGCCACATATCTCTTTAAATCAGGGACACTTATAAGATACACACACAAACTGCAAGGCTGCGCTGATTCCGAGGCAATCCTGCAAAACATAGTCTTCATATGTGTCCCTGCTAAAGTAGGCTGCAGGCCCCAATGATATATTTGTTTTTTAGAAGCTGTGACCACTGCTATTGCCAGCTATTTTTTTTTAATCATTTGGGGAAACACCCCCATATACACATATCATACATCATAGGAGGGATTATCTGGGAACACGAGGACAATAGCCCCCATGTCTGATTTTTTACAGTCTGCTTTGCTGGTCACATTGCGCCTTATGTATTAAAGTGGATCAGTGTAATTCTAGTTCAAACTAACTTTACAATAGAGAACAAATTGATTTTAATGGAACTTTTAATTACTTGGGTGCTTTGCAATGCATTGGAGACCTCTCCAGCATTCAGGGGGTTACCCCTATGAGTGCCAGAGGGGTACAAACCACTTTCCTTTGCAATATGCTGCATACCCTTCTGGCACTCAAAGGGTTAAAATAACATTTAAATCAATGATAGTCTGGAGAGTGATACTTGTGTTTTAGATGATGTTCCTGGGAACGTGGCATCACTGAGAGGTTTTAGGTTATTTTATGCCCTATTGACACCTTTTTGTGTAAATGAATAAATAATTTAGAACAAGACCAAAGTATTTTATTTACACAGACTAATTTAAAAAGACATATAGAAGTTTACACAACTGTTAATGTGAGTTTTATTGCTGTGGAGCAATGTGATGCACTTATATACACAACACAGACTGATCTCCTAAAATGAGGGACACCAGGGTGGGAAAGAGGGACAAAGAGATTTGGATCTCAAAAGGGGCATTTTGGAGATATGATTGCACACCCATTTGGCACTCAAAGTGTTATAAGCAGGATGATTATGAAAATGTGATTCTGCAATTCTGCAGTGTATATGTGTGTGTATTTTATACACCAATTACAGAGCTATCTAGCCACATTAGTTAGGAAGCTATTTTCTTGGACAAGTTCTATGTGTTGTTATACACAGTATTCAGAGCACTCTGTATACTGTGTATATTGTCTTATGTCCCAGACATACCTCTCAACATTTCAAATGGCCCAAGAGGGACACTTTTGTTTCAGGTGTGGGGGTGGGACATTATGGAGAATGTTTAGGTTATTGCATGACCTATTGACACTTCTTTGTGTAATTGAATAAATGATTTAGAACAAAACCAAAGTATTTTATTTACAGAGTCTAATTTATAAACACATATACTGAAGTTTTAGCAAACTGTGAGATTTATTGCCTTGGAGCAATGTGATACACATATAAACACACTACACAGTCTTCTCTCCTAAAAACAGGGAAACCAGTGTCCCTGATATAAAGAGATTTGTGGTAACATTATCACCCCCCCAGTGTCCCAGTAGGCCAGTTTAACTAGCAATGTATTCTGGGGAATCATCTTTGATGAATTTTGATAATTTGATAAAGTGAACTACACACACTGTTAGGAACTGTGTGGTAGGGTGACCAGACATCCCTGGACAGTCCAACAAGATTGAGGACTATGTCCCCAGACAATGCGTCTGAATGCCTTCACTCCTGTTTCTCTTTTAAATGTTCTTGTTAAATCTTCTGTAGTAGCTTGGATATTGACTTTGTTCTGTCTGGGTCAGGGATGTGCTGATTCCATGAAAATCCTGCAAAATGTACCTTTCGTAAGAGTCCCTGGTTGAAAGGGATATCTGGTCACTCTAAGGCAATCTCAATGCAGACACCAAGTCTTTCTGGACACCATGGGGATTGCCCCTTCATAAGCTCATGCCCACAATAAAAACATTTGCCAGGTTGGTCTGGGCCCTGCTGATGTATTACAGTATATTACTAGACCTACAGAGGAATTTCATACCATTGACATTATTCCCTAATACACATACAGAGACAGACACCCACCCTCCATTTCATCCCATCACCCACTAAATTGGGCCTGCATCAGAAAATGTTTTTTTTTTACCAGGTACCATAGAGCTTACAATGAGCTGAGTACCTCAGGAAAAGACTGAGATAGGTACAACAGGGACCCCTGCTGCTCAGGCACAATATACACACTGTTTGTTCTCCCTGTAGTGAGGAGCACTGAAACAGCCAGCAACAGGTGGCCTTCCAGCTGCTGCTTAACCCTTTGCGTGCTAGATATGTGCTAGATAGGTATCCAGTGCATTGCAATAAGCAAGAGTCTGGTCATCTGAAGCCCTAGAGGTTTGTATGTTGTCACAGCAAGGGGGGGGTCATAGAGGGTCCGGGGTTAGGAGTTCCCTCTATGGGTGGCGGGTGTGGCGCTTACAGGGCCCCGGTAGTGCGGCATAGCCAATCGGTAATGGTGGGTGGGCAGACTTGTGCTATGCAGCCAGTTCAGCCTGCAGGAAGGGCGGGCGATTGCCATCAAGCACTGTGGAGGTGGGGAGGCATGTAGGTATTGTCATGGTGGACTGACATTTGGGCCTTGTTTGCCTCCCCTGGTATGGTTTGGAGGTGGCCATGGAGAGGGACCAGAGGTGGGAAGTCAGTGGTTTGCCTGAAAGGTCTCACCCTTTACCTCCCATAGTCAGAGGTAGAGTGCAGACATGACCCAAGCTATTAGGGGTCCTGGGGCTGCCACTTATAGGGTTGCCACCCGGCCGGTATTTTACCGGCACAGCCGGTATTTAGCACTGCTGAGCCGGTGCCGGTATAACCGCTATACCGGCAATAGAAAAGCCGGTATTGCTACTGTACATTAATAACTTTGCCCCTCTTGCAGCTTCTGAGTATGCCCAGGCACTTCGGCAGCATATGATGTCACTCTGCTCACTGGCTTACTGTCTCTAAGCCCTCCCTCACTTACTCAGCCATGTCTTGAGTGAAGGCGAGATGTTCAACTGAACTGCACATGCGCGTCACGGATTCACCCAGGTTTTATGTGCACCACGCACGCATGTGTATCTACTACTCACAGTCCGTTGCCTGGTAATGAAAAAACTTAGTACCGCTGCCTGCTGCCTTCTGACTGTCCAGTTGTGCGTGTTGTGTAGTGTGCAGTCCTGTGGTGCCTGCATGTGGGTGCACTTGGTGACGCTGTGGGAGCCACACTGACTCACTGTCAGACCCGTTGTGAGTAGGGTTGCCACCCGGCCGGTATTTTACCGGCACAGCCGGTATTTAGCACTGCTGAGCCGGTGCCGGTATAACCGCTATACCGGCAATAGAAAAGCCGGTATTGCTACTGTACATTAATAACTTTGCCCCTCTTGCAGCTTCTGAGTATGCCCAGGCACTTCGGCAGCATATGATGTCACTCTGCTCACTGGCTTACTGTCTCTAAGCCCTCCCTCACTTACTCAGCCATGTCTTGAGTGAAGGCGAGATGTTCAACTGAACTGCACATGCGCGTCACGGATTCACCCAGGTTTTATGTGCACCACGCACGCATGTGTATCTACTACTCACAGTCCGTTGCCTGGTAATGAAAAAACTTAGTACCGCTGCCTGCTGCCTTCTGACTGTCCAGTTGTGCGTGTTGTGTAGTGTGCAGTCCTGTGGTGCCTGCATGTGGGTGCACTTGGTGACGCTGTGGGAGCCACACTGACTCACTGTCAGACCCGTTGTGAGAGAGTAGGGTTGCCACCCGGCCGGTATTTTACCGGCACAGCCGGTATTTAGCACTGCTGAGCCGGTGCCGGTATAACCGCTATACCGGCAATAGAAAAGCCGGTATTGCTACTGTACATTAATAACTTTGCCCCTCTTGCAGCTTCTGAGTATGCCCAGGCACTTCGGCAGCATATGATGTCACTCTGCTCACTGGCTTACTGTCTCTAAGCCCTCCCTCACTTACTCAGCCATGTCTTGAGTGAAGGCGAGATGTTCAACTGAACTGCACATGCGCGTCACGGATTCACCCAGGTTTTATGTGCACCACGCACGCATGTGTATCTACTACTCACAGTCCGTTGCCTGGTAATGAAAAAACTTAGTACCGCTGCCTGCTGCCTTCTGACTGTCCAGTTGTGCGTGTTGTGTAGTGTGCAGTCCTGTGGTGCCTGCATGTGGGTGCACTTGGTGACGCTGTGGGAGCCACACTGACTCACTGTCAGACCCGTTGTGAGAGAGTAGGGTTGCCACCCGGCCGGTATTTTACCGGCACAGCCGGTATTTAGCACTGCTGAGCCGGTGCCGGTATAACCGCTATACCGGCAATAGAAAAGCCGGTATTGCTACTGTACATTAATAACTTTGCCCCTCTTGCAGCTTCTGAGTATGCCCAGGCACTTCGGCAGCATATGATGTCACTCTGCTCACTGGCTTACTGTCTCTAAGCCCTCCCTCACTTACTCAGCCATGTCTTGAGTGAAGGCGAGATGTTCAACTGAACTGCACATGCGCGTCACGGATTCACCCAGGTTTTATGTGCACCACGCACGCATGTGTATCTACTACTCACAGTCCGTTGCCTGGTAATGAAAAAACTTAGTACCGCTGCCTGCTGCCTTCTGACTGTCCAGTTGTGCGTGTTGTGTAGTGTGCAGTCCTGTGGTGCCTGCATGTGGGTGCACTTGGTGACGCTGTGGGAGCCACACTGACTCACTGTCAGACCCGTTGTGAGTAGGGTTGCCACCCGGCCGGTATTTTACCGGCACAGCCGGTATTTAGCACTGCTGAGCCGGTGCCGGTATAACCGCTATACCGGCAATAGAAAAGCCGGTATTGCTACTGTACATTAATAACTTTGCCCCTCTTGCAGCTTCTGAGTATGCCCAGGCACTTCGGCAGCATATGATGTCACTCTGCTCACTGGCTTACTGTCTCTAAGCCCTCCCTCACTTACTCAGCCATGTCTTGAGTGAAGGCGAGATGTTCAACTGAACTGCACATGCGCGTCACGGATTCACCCAGGTTTTATGTGCACCACGCACGCATGTGTATCTACTACTCACAGTCCGTTGCCTGGTAATGAAAAAACTTAGTACCGCTGCCTGCTGCCTTCTGACTGTCCAGTTGTGCGTGTTGTGTAGTGTGCAGTCCTGTGGTGCCTGCATGTGGGTGCACTTGGTGACGCTGTGGGAGCCACACTGACTCACTGTCAGACCCGTTGTGAGAGAGACTCGTCCTGAGTAAGTGGCAGTGCTTTGTGCTTAGCTTTAGCTCTTAGCTTCCTTTGCCTAATTGCCTTATGTGATGTTTCTTTTAGTTTCTGAACAAGCTATGTCTCTCACTGGACAGACTGATCTCTCTCTCTAGTCTCTCTCTCTCAGGGTAACTGATGTCTCTGGATTGTGGCATCTGAGTGCATGAGCATCAACCAGCAGCAGTTGACCTGACCATAGCCCTTCTAGCATATAAATTGCTTATGCTTTATATATCAATATCATGGCTTTAAAATCCTTATCCTGAGCACACAAATTCTTGTTAAAAATAAAATGTGTTTATTGTATGCAGTATAAAACTGTTTTTGAAGTGATAATTTGAGCACTCTGAATGTTTTTCCCTTTCACTACCCCTTTGGATATGAGTCAGGTGTAGCTTTGGAAATAGAGCTCATATATTTTCCAGATGCCTAAGTCCTGCATAGTAAGCCTGATAACAATGTGACTTTCTAATCTCCTCTAGTTATAGTTGCTCCTCCCCTTTGTGACCCCTCCCCTTGGTGGCTCCTCCCCGTTGTGGCTCCACCCTCACCAAACCAAAACGATGGCCGGTATTTGTTTGAGGAAAAGGTGGCAACCCTAGCCACGTAGGAGGGGGAGGGTAATCCTGGGGTCCTATAAATAGGTCAATATCACAAATTAATATATAATTGAACTATATAATTGCACAAATTGCAAGAAAAGATATATGAAATGTTGGCATTTTGATGACTGCTACCCAGATGATGTCGTGGAGGATCTTGTGATTATTACATCTCTCTGATCTTTTTCATCCTGTGAATTATCAGTTGTTTCATAGAAGACAAGAGATATAAGAAGAGGTGTACAACTGTTGCCGCTACAATTGAATAGACTTCCTCTCCTGACTGCTGCTACCCCAAATTCCAGTGTTCCACTACCCCCTCCGAGTGTCTCCATCCTCCCCCCTCCAGAAATTCAGTACCCCCCCCGAGTGCCTCTGTCCTACTCCCCCAGATTTTCAGTATGCTCCCAAGTTTCACCATCCTCCCACCAGAGTTTTAGCACCCCAATCCCCGCCCCGTTTCACCATCCTCATGTGAGGATTTGGCAAAAGAGGTGTTGTGCAGTGTTGTGAATGTAGAGGGTCAAGTCACCTCTAACACTTAACTGACGAATCCTCCTAATAACCCCACACTCCCCCCAGTTTACATTACTATAGGCGGAAAATCCTCTGCGCTCTAATTAGTTTTGTTCTTGGTTCTTATTTCAATAAATAACATAATCAATCAGGAAAAAAAAAGGTCACTAATTGGCGAGTGAGTACCTGCTGCAAAACTATTATCTTTAACAAAAGTTCTAAGGGCTCGATTCAAATGTTGGCGTCGGCAGAAAAAACTGGCGACGCTGGTTTTAACGTCAACTGAGCAATGCAAATGTTCCACTAGTAACAAGCGATGCTAGTTCTGAAACACCAGTCTCCAGAACAGCAAGATCTCACCCATAGAGGATAATGTACAAGCGACGCCAAAAGCTATTCAAATGTTGGAGTTAGGGCTAACTCGCGTTAAATTGCAACATTTCTCTCCAGAAATCTAACGCCTATTTTTTTTGGAGAACAGTTCACCACACAGAGTAAAAAAACCACCGTCTCCAGTTTTGAACAGCATTCTCTGTGCTTTTCCCTACCCAGCCACTAGGGGAACACAGAGATGGCTTTCAGCACCATGGACAGCTTTGAATGCCATAGGGATGTGCACTGCTCACCCCTGTGGCATTCAAAGGGTTACAATCAATAAAACTAGTACACCAAGCACTACACAATGCCCCCTTCCACATCCCCCCCTTAGTATGTCACATATATTGCATATATGTGACATACTAACCCCATCCGCATCCACCTCATGGACTTCCATGTAGTGGACAAATCTGTCTTTTATTCCACAATTAAGCCTTTGAGTACCAGAGAGGTAGGAAAGCATTGCTTAGCATGTTTCCTAGCCCTCTGGTACCCAAAGGGTTAATAGGCAAGGTACATACCTTGCCTGTATATGTGTGTGTGTGTTGTTAATACATATGTTTTATTAAAAAGCCATTAATAAATGTATTTTGACTTACAGCCATTCATTCATAATGCCCTACCTCCTGTGTCCCCTTGCTATAAGTAATTTTGATCCACTCTCCTTCAAACGGAGAGTGGAGCAAAAACACTAATAACAATGGGACACAGTAAGTAGGACATGAATGAATTAATTACTCATTTGTAATGCCCTACCTCCTGTGTCCCATTGCTATCATTATTTTTGCTCCACTCTCCTTCAAATGGAGAGTGGAGCAAATACACTAATAACAACCCCACAGATACTTACAAGACAAAGTTGGACAGGATGCTATTTGATGCTCTTCAGAAGGACATTATTACGAATAAAGGACATGACTTTATGCAGGTTCACCATCCAACTACAGCCACATTCTACATCCTTCCATAGGTTCACAAAAATGCTACCAAACCACCAGGTAGACCTATAGTGGCCAGAATAGGTAGCTTATGTGAACATGTCTGCACTTTTGTTGATTTTTTCTACAACCATTGGTTTTCCTGCTTAATTCCTACCTGCGGGACTCGGCCGACCTTTTCCTTAAATTACAGGAACTGCATGTGGAACCAGGGGCCCTGCTCGTGACCTGTGACATGGAAGCATTGTATTCCAGCATAGATCACTAGCAGGGCCTCTCAGCAGTGGATTTCCATCTCCTCAGGTCAGATCTCTACTCTAGAATGGACTTCTGTAATTTGATTCTGCGTTTGTTGTCATTTGTCCTTAAAGGGATAGTAATACTTCATTTTAACTTTATTTTATTTTGTAGGCATTAAAAAAACATGAAGAATGATATAAGTCTTATCTCTCAAACCTTTATGGTTTAAGAGATATTCACAAACAAAATATCCCACCCCGTTCAACCAGATCAGAAGGGAGATGCCCAGGTAGACTGCAGAGAGGGACAATCTTCAATTAAGATAATGGAAAAAGCTGAAAAACTTGTCAAGGGGGGAAGGGCTTTCATTGTTTTAATACAAAGAAAATTGTCCCTTTCTGTTATCTGTCCTGTCATACAACCAGACTCACATCTGAGAAGAGATGGCTTACGCTAGGTAAAAGGGGCGGGGAGGGGAACTTTGTTTGTGAATATCTCATAAACCATAAAGGTTTGAGAGATAAGACTTATATCATTCTTCATGTTTTTTTAATGCCTACAAAATAAAATAAAGTTAAAACAAAGTATTACTATCCCTTTAAACACAATTATTTTTTGTTTGACTCTACCTATTACTTACAACTACTGGGCACAGCCATGGGCGCCAAGTGTGCCCCTTCCTTCGCCAATTTGTTTTTGGGGTGGTGGGAGCAAGTCCATGTTTTCTGTGATATATTACAAAAATACACTGACCATGTCATCCTTTGGTATCGATACATCTATGATGTCTTCATAATTTGGCAGGGCTCAACTGCCCTGCTGGAAGAATTTCTGGGTGTATTGAACAATAACAGTCTTAATATTCATCTTACCTCCCATTACTCCAATACTGAAGCTGAGTTTCTAGACTTGTTAATTTGTCTTGACGCAACTAATTCTATTCAAACCACACTTTTCCGTAAAAAACAGCAGTCAGTTCTCTTCTGCATTTCTCTAGTGGATATACAAAGCAGATTTCTGGATAGGGGCTACCCTTCATGGATGGGAGGAAACACATTTACACAGGATAAAACCTGTGTGGGATGGAGGTTTAACAGTCTAGCTTGTGGCTACATACATATGAGAGGTAATTTTTTTATGTTCCCCCCACTATATTAAGGGGGGGATTGTGACCATAGCTGTAGCTGCATAGAGAGTTACAGGGAAATTATCAGAGCTTAGTGCATGTGGTGATTGCTTCATATAAGCACACCCATCTGAATATAATAAATGTTTGTTAACCTGCATTTACATATGCAAATTAGCAATTGCTGTATTAGTGAGAGCAAAATCGAAAACTTATTGAAGGCATGGAGAACTCATGGCGATGTCTGTGTATTATGGCTGTTTGATGGCAGATTCACTGGGAAATTATGGTGAAGACATCTAAGTGCATGCTGTCGATATGCCATTGACACATATTCACTACCATTTTGCCACTCTAGCCCATTATTGCCCTTTACTGCATCTCCCCCTGGTAACTATACATCTGGGTCATGACTTGATTTTCTTTGTTTTATGAACACAGTACACACTTAAGCGATCAATAAATACATTTGCTGGTGGGCCTGAATACTGAATTGTTTTGAGAGGCATTTTCTTCAAGGAGGTGGGTTACATCAGAGAGTGACTGTACTGGGGAACTAAGTGGTTGGTACATGACAGCAATTTTGATTGACTGTTAGAAGGGAAGTTCAGTTTTACCAGCTATATATTCATATGTGGTAGAGGGATAAGATTAACTTAATAGAGTAAAGTGTATAGACTCTTCTATGCATATGATTATGCCTCTTTGCTCAGTCTTTTCTAAAGAACAAGTATCGTTGAATACCAATCACCGCAATGCACTGTAGCATGTAGAGCACAACAGGAAAACAGATTTTCACAGTCCACTAGTAAGGCAAGTGATAATAAATAATAAAAAAATTACAACAAATAAATATGAAGGAGTGTAGAGGGGGTGGAGGTGGGATGGAGAAATTGGAGTAAAGCATGAAATAGAGGAGAAAGAAGATGGACAGAAAGAGAGAGGGAGAAAAGAAAGCGAGGGAGAAGGAGAGAGGGAGAAGAAGGGGAAATATATAGAGGGAATGAGCGAGAATAGTGAGAGAAATGGGAGACAAAATGGAGAAGGGGGGAGGAAGGAGAAACTGGAAATAGGCAGGGATAAACTGCAAAGAGTTATGTATGGATATAAGTGCTGAAAAGGGGGGATGCTGGAAAGAAGTGGGGGAAGAAAGAGAACCTGGAAAGACAGAGGAAGGGATGAAGGTGGTCATACTAAAAGAGGGATTGGATGTCTGAAGAAGGATGAGGGGGGGAGTAGCTGGACAATGGGTGTGTCACGGTTTGTTAAGACTCTCAGATGCAGAGTTAGGTAAAAACACAACTTTATTGAAAAGTTAAAGACAACCCCATAGGTTGAAACACATTCACACATATATCTTTATTAACAGGAGAGCAACAATAATAATAGCAATGCAGGCTCTACTGGCCTTGCCAATATACCGGGCAAGGCAGCCAAGGGATTGGTACAATAAGAGATAGACTCTACCGGCCCTGCTAATATACCGGGCAAGGCAGCCAGGAAGTAGATACTCAGGAGAACAAGGCTCTACCGACCCTGCCAATATACCGGGCAAGGCAGCCAAGGGACAGGAGACTACTAGAGGCTCTACCGGCCTTGCCAATACCAGGTAAGACAACCCAAGATGAGCAGTATAGGTTCTACCGGCCTTACCAATATACCGGGCAAGGCAGCCAATAAACAGGAGGCAAATACAGGCTCTACCGACCTTGCCAATACCGGGTAAGGCAACCCAAGATGTAGCAGGATAGGTTCTACCGACCTTACCAATATACCTGGCAAGGCAGCCTGGTGAAGGGAGATAGGTAACCACTAAGCCTCAGTGACTGGAAGGTGGCAGCAGCAGTCACAGGAATGACAATGAGGCTAAAGCAACAGGTACCTTGTACCAAGAGTGCATACGTAAACGTGGTAACAGCCAGATGGCTGTGGAGCGAACCAGTACCCCCACACGTGGAACGCAAATCTTATATATAATGACAGCTGGGTGGCTATGGAGCGAGTCAGTACCTAGTACCGAAAGTGCTATACGTATACGTGGAACAGCCAGAGCTGCGGAGCGAACCAGTGCCCTCACACTTGGAACGCTAGACCTCTGAAAACATAACAGCCGGATGACTAGGGAGCGAACCAGTACCCTGTACATGGAACGCTAATTGATCCTGCAATACAGCCGGGTGGCTTGTGGAGCAAACCAGTACCCTGTACGTGGAATGCAACTGATCGAGACAATACAGCCAGGTGGTCTGTGGAGCGAACCAGTACCCTGTGTGCGGAACGCTGACTGATCGTAACAATACAGCCGGGTGGCTTGAGGAGCGAACCAGTACCCTGTACGTGGAACGCTGTCTGATGGTGACAATACAGCTGGGTGGCTAGTGGAGAGAACCAGTACCCTGTACGTGGAATGCTGACTGATGGCGACAATACAGCCGGGTGGCTAGAGGAGCGAACCAGTATCCAGTACATGGATGCTTAACGGAACCTGCAATAAAGCCGGGTGGCTGGTGGAGCGAACCAGTACCCTGTATGTGGAACGCTAACTGATCGAGACAATACAGCCGGATGGCTTGTGGAGCGAACCAGTACGCTGTACCTGGAACGCTAACTGATCGAGACAATACAGCCGGATAGCTTGTGGAGTGAACCAGTACCCTGTACGTGGAACGCTAACTGATCGAGACCATACAGCCGGGTGGCTATGGAGCAAACCAGTACCAGCGTACTGATAACCGGCAGCGATAGAAATGTCGCCAAGGCGACACAGGAACATCCATTGTCTGCGGTAGGACTGGATGGAGACCAGCAGGTGGAAGCAGGAACCAGCATACAGATGATCAACCAGAATATGGAACAACCTCGGGGACTGGCAGCAGGAAGCGAAGGCTCACACCGGATCAGACGGAAGCAGGAACAACTGAATAGGTAACACAGGAACAGGATGAATACTGGTAGCAGGAACACAGCAACGGGCCCAGGATACACAGGAACGTAGTGAAGACTCAAGCAGCACAGAGACAACACGAAAGGGCACCTAAAGGGTGCCCAGGCTAGGTTTAAATAGGCAATGCAGGGCGATCTGAAAGCAGACAGCCAATGAGAGCCCCCTACTGGTAATTGACATGAAAGGAAAGCAATCACGGGCACCGTGATAGGGTGATAGTCATGGCTGGAGGGAGTAGCTGGAGAGAAAGAAGTAATTAAGGGAAAATAGGCAGTATAGGAGGAAAAACTGGATAGAAAGAGTGAGACCAAAACCAAAGAGGGAATGATGACTGCAGTAACTGGAAAGAGCACAGGAGACAGAAGCTGGATATAGGGAGTGTGGGATGGAGGAAGAAGCTAGAACATTGAGGGAGGATGGAGTAGCTGAAAAAAAGGATGGAGGAATGGATGATTGGAGGGAGTAGCCCAGCCTTGTTCCTTTCTCTCATAGGTAGTCACAGAACCAAACATGCACTGATACCCCAGTCTTGTTCCACTGTCCACTAGTAGACACAGAACCACACATCCTCTTTATGAAACTCCAGCCTTGTTTACTGTCCACTGGAAGTCACATAACCACGTACACTTTCACCTCTGGCTTTTTTCACTGTTCCACTGGAAGTCATAGAGCCACAAGTCCCTCTTACCCTTTTTTTCTGTAGATAGTAGAGAGTGCCACTGTTCCTCTGTCCTCATATATGTTCAACACAGAGCCATTCCAAATGCTCCACTCAATGCCCATTACTTTGGTTTGTACTGAGGATACCTCAGTGCAAACCAGAAGTATACAGTAGAGAGCAGAGATTGTGATATGGCTCCATGCTGAATACATCTGAGGACACAGTGCACTACCTACAGAAAATAGTGATAATGAATGTATACAGTGAGCGACTCACCACTCCAAGAATCTTTTAGGTGAGACCTTTAAAAAGTAGTCCCCCCCACTGCAGGGGTTGTTGGGGCTTCTACTATACTAGTGGTGTGGCCCATTAAGATTGTATGCCTGCTGTGTTATCCTCTAGTATCCTGGTGGATCTGTGATACTGGCAATAGTATTTTGTCTTATATCACAAAACAAAATAGCGTGATGGGCAGCAGGTCATTATTGCTTCCAGTTGGCATTGAGTTATGAATAGTGTAGTAAGCCCTGTCGCCTCTCCCACATACACACTAAGCTCCTTCCCACATGTCACTGAGGATGAAGTCTCCCTTCTCCTCACTCGCCCAAACCTAACCACGTGCCCTCTCGACCCAATCCCATCTCAGCTCACCCAAGAAATCTCCCCTCTACTAACTCCAATCCTTACTCACTTATTCAACCTCTCTTTGTCAACCGGCACCTTCCCATCCTCTTTCAAACATGCACTAATCACTCCCATCCTAAAAAAACCCTCCCTGGACCCAAACTCACTGTCAAATTACCGGCCAATTTCCCTACTCCCGTTCACCTCCAAGCTTCTCGAGCGCCTTGCATATAACCGGCTCACTAAATTCCTCTGCTCCCATTCCCTGCTAGATCCCTTGCAATCCAGATTCCGCCCTCATCACTCCACTGAGACTGCCCTCACTAAAGTGGCCAATGACTTGCTCTCAGCCAAGTCAAAAGGCCACTAATCCCTACTCATTCTTTTAGACCTGTCAGCTGCCTTTGACACAGTTGATCACCCACTCCTCCTCCAAGCCCTCCACTCCCTAGGTCTCTGCGACACTGCACTCTCCTGGTTTTCATCTTATCTCTGCAACTGCTCCTTCAGTGTTTCCTACTCCGGCTCCACTTCCCCACCCCTCCCACTGTCTGTTGGTGTGCCTCAAGGATCAGTACTGGGACCCTTGCTCTTCTCAATCTACACTGCTTCCCTTGGAAAACTAATAAACTCCTTTGGGTTTCACCATCATCTCTATGCTGATGACACCCAAATATATCTTTCCTCCCCAGACCTCTCCCCTTCCCTCCTGTCCCGAGTGTCTGACTGTCCGTCTGCTGTGTCTTCCTGGATGTCCTCCCATCAACTCAAACTTAACCTTGGCAAAACCGAACTAATTCTCTTCCCTCCATCTACAACCAGCCTTATCCCAAATATTACCCTCACCGTTAACAACACTTCCATCACACCAACCCCTACAGCACGCTGCCTGGGGGTCACATTTGACTCTGCCCTATCCTTCATTCCTCACATCCAGTCAATCTCCAACTCATGCCGCCTCCACCTCCGCAACATCTCTAGAATCCGACCCTTCCTCACAGAAGACACTACCAAAATTCTAATCCAAACACTCATCATGTCCCGTCTTGACTACTGTAACTCTTTACTAATTGGCCTGCCTCTCACCCGACTAACCCCACTACAGTCCATAATGAACTCTGCTGCAAGACTAATCTACCTCACTCATTTGCTTCTCTAACACCACACCCCTCTGTCAGTCCCTACACTGGCTCCCATTAGCATACAGAGTAAAATTCAAAACTCTGGTGCTAACTTATAGAGCCCTCACTAACACTGCACCCCCCTATATTTCATCTCTCATTTCCAAATATACTCCCACCCGCCATCTTCGCTCTGCACATGACCTTCTGCTCTCCACAGCTCTTATCACATCCTCCCACTCCCGCCTACAGGACTTCTCCCGTGCTGCACCTGAGCTGTGGAATTCCCTCCCCTGCCCCATCAGACTCTCCCCCAGCCTTCAAATCTTCAGACGCTCCCTGAAGACTCACCTCTTCAGGGAGGCCTATCAACTGCCTCCATAAACATCATCACCAAGATTCACCCCTTGCACGGATTACTGCACTCAACGGCACTTCTCACACCCACCCACTGACTGGCAGTTCATGTGGCAGGAGGCACTTAAACGCAATGCACTTACTCCTTCTGTATCAAACCAACCTTCATCTAGACTGTAAGCTCTCACGAGCAGGGCCCTCTGATCCTCCTGTTCTCCACATCTGATTGTACTATTTAATACGTCTGTATGTCTATTCCCAATTGTACAGCGCTGCGGAATTAGTTGGCGCTATATAAATAAAGAATAATAATAATAAAGTCATGAAACAGTCTAGTCCATACCTCGGAAGGCAGCAGCATGAGTTTGAGGCCAGCTTCAAAGCAGCTGCTCTGCATTCCCCCATTACACCAGGAAGAAATCCCAATTGTGATAGAATTAAGAATCCAGTATGCTTTACTGGGTGCAATAAAGACTGATTCATGTATTAAAATCTCAAACATATTGACAACACAAACACGGATTTATAGAAAAAGGTTTACTTTTGTAGCAAAATAGCTTTATAACATAATGGAATACAACACGTAACATCAAAGAAATATTTAAAACAGATTTACATATTATACCTGTTTGTGTGTAATCAATTGACAACACACAGTAGTATTTACCCTCCAATCTGTTCTTATTTGTGTACACACAAAGGATGATGTATCAATTAAAACTGGATCAATCCAACTGCATCATAGGGGAGAAATAAAAATGCCCACTGATTCAACCCTATGAGTGCCAGAGAGTTATCAAAAGCATTGCAATTCATTGGGTTAATTGGCTGCAGTGTGGGTTAAAAGCCTCATTTATTCCCTTAACGATCGCATGATCCGGGGGTGGGTGGCTGTTAAGGCCAACTGCACTTTTTTCACTTCACAATGTATTCTGGGATGGCAGAGCAGTTTGCAGCCATGCTGCTATCCCAGAATTCCATGGTGTACTAGGACCATCAAAAGTCGTTTACGCACATCCACTGATGATAGTCCTGGCATGTCATAGGTCGTTATTGAGAATTTTTCATGTCTCCCTATGGTGCTATCAGTTTGCTCCAGAATTGCTCTTGATCTTATTTGTGTTTCAGCCTCACAGGATCTATGTCTGTATGTGTAAAGATCAATCTATAACTTGAAAAGGTTTCACCTGAAGTTTCATACGAGACCATCTAGGACACAGGTAAGTTAGTAAAATAGGTATTCCCTGTACAGATATATGGAATAGCCTCCCAGAAGAAGTGGCTGAGGCTAAAACAGTATAGACATATGGCTGTTCTAAGGATAAAATAAATATGAGCTGACAAGATAGGGAAATGGTCAGACTAGATGGGTCAACTGGTTGTTATCTGCCAGCAAATTCTATGGGCCTTACATGTTATAGTAGATCAGTGCAATTCTGAGGTAAACCAATGTTACCATAGAAGACACATAAAATTCCTCAGGTTGGCACATATTGAAATGGGGCTTTTTAACCCAGTGAATGCTAGAGAGGTCTCCAGTGCATTAAAAAGCACTGGAGACCACTCTTTAGCATTCAAGGGGTTAACATTTCCATATAAATAATTTGAGTTCTTATTTGTCCCCTTGTGGTGAAGTTGGTTTGCCCCAGAATTGCACCACTCCACTTTTACACATTTTTAACTATAGGTGCAATTGTGGAAGCTGAAGAGGTGCACTTCTGGAGCAAACCAGCAGCACTGTAAGGGACAAATAAATATATGTGTGTGTGAGTGGATGTATCTGTGTGTGTGTGTGTGTGTAGGTGGGTGTGTATGTAGGTGTGTGAGCGTATCTGTGTGTGTGTGTGTGTGTAGGTATGTGTTTGTGTAGGTGTATCTGTGTGTGTAGGTGTATCTGTGTGTGTATGTAGGTGTGTGTGTGTGTAGGTGTATCTGTGTGTAGGTGGGTGTGTATGTAGGTGTGTAGGCGTATCTGTGTGTGTGTAGGTGTATGTGTAGGTATGTGTGTGTGTGTATGTAGGTATGTGTGTATGTAGGTATGTGTGTGTGTAGGTGTATCTGTGTGTGTGTGTAGGTAGGTGTGTGTGTGTATGTAGGTATCTGTGTGTGTAGGTGTATCTGTGTGTGTGTGTGTGTGTGTGTATGTAGGTATCTGTGTGTGTAGGTGTATCTGTGTGTGTAGGTGAGTGTGTATGTAGGTGTGTGGGCGTATCTGTGTGTGTGTAGGTGTATGTGTAGGTGTGTGTGTATGTAGGTTTGCGTGTGTGTAGGTGTATCTGTGTGTATAGGTGTATATGTGTGTGTATATAGGTGTGTGTGTAGGTGTATCTGTGTGTGTGTAGGTGTATCTGTGTGTGTGTAGGTGTATCTGTGTGTGTATGTAGGTATGTGTGTGTATATGTAGGTGTGTGTAGATGTGCATGGGTGTGTATGTAGGTTTATATGTGTGTGTAGGTGTATATGTGTGTGTGGGTGTGTATGTAAGTGTATATGTGTGTGTAGGTGTCCTACCTCCCAACATTTCAAATGGCCAAAAAGGGACACTTGTGTTTTAGGTGGTGTAGCTGGGGGCGTGGCTAGTAGGCGGGGCATTACCGAGTATTTTTAGGTTATTTTGTGACCTATTGACACCTGTTTATGTAACTGAATGAATGATTTAGAACAAGACCAAAGTGTTTTAATCACACAGACTAATTTATATACACATATACTGAAGTATATACAAACATATATATGAGTATTATTTCTGTGGAGCAATTTAATACACTAATATACACACCACACAGTCTGATCTCCTAAAAAGAGGGACACCAGGGTGGGAAAGGGGGACAGAGGTATTTGGTTCAAAAAGAGGGACTGTCCCTCCTAAAGAGGGACACTTGGGAGGTATGAGGTGTGTGTATGTAGGTGTTTGTGTGTAGATTTGTGTGTGGGTGTATATTTAGGTGTGTGTGTATGTATGTGTGTGTGTGTGTGTATGTAGATATGTGTGGGTGTGTAGGTGTATATGTGTGTGTAGGTGTATATGTGTGTGTAGGTGTATATGTGTGTGTGTGTGTATGTGTGTGTAGACGTGCATGCAGATATGTGTGTATGATCATGCATGTATGTGTGTTACAGCAGATATTCCTTTATAATTTAAAAAAGATCATTTCAAAACAAATACAAATATGTTATCTATAACAAACACGCTTCTTGGATTTGCACCTTAGAACATCTCACTTGTTCATGACCTCTAACCCTTCTGACCATTTTCAAATAAGTCAACATACGGGTTGAGAAATGACATTCAAATTGATTCAAATATACATGTTCTGTCTAAAGCAACCCCCACACCTACTGCCTGCAGCATACCTTATCACTTTGTTACTACTGTAAAGATTATATTAAAAATATTGTAGCAGTTACGTCAGAGATTTGCGGCTCATTTTATCCCGTCTATCCGGGACTCTACACATAAACTTGTGCATGACAAAACCTCTATTGCTGAGGCTTTCCGAACATTTTATGAATCGTTGTATAACTTGCAAGATCAGAAGTCATGTCCAGGGCCGACCCTAGAAGCGTCTATTTCGGCTTATCTTGATGCCGCGAATCTTCCTAGATTATCTCCTTCTGTCGTTGCCTCTCTTGAAAATCCGATCTCACTGATCGAAATCAAGAGGGCCATTGATGCTTTACCAACTGGTAAAAGCCCTGGACCTGACGGATTTACCCATGTATACTATAAAACGTTTCGGGACAAACTGACCCCTCTACTCTGTGAGGCATTCAAAGCTCTTCCCACTGAGATAGGACATCATCCTTCGCTGACGGAAGCTCATATTACTGTTTTACCAAAGGCAGGTAAGGATCTGTTAAGATGTGAAAGCTATAGACCCATCTCGTTGCTTAATATTGATATAAAAATTTATGCGAAAATTTTAGCAGACCGAATAAAACCCTTGTTAACCTCTCTGATACATACTGACCAAACTGGCTTTACCCCCAGACGGGAGGCACGCGATAATACCCGTAAATTGCTGAATATTATGTACTTTCTGAGAACTGAGCGAATTCCTGCGGTCTTTTTATCTACTGATGCCGAAAAGGCCTTTGACCGGGTGAGCTGGCTCTTTCTCGAAAAATCCTTAAGAGCTTTCGGATTTGGGCCGCTGATGTTGAGCTTAATTTTTGCACTATATACGAACCCTTCAGCCCGGGTGAGGGTCAATGGTCATTTCTCTGACAGTTTTGCCATAGCCAATGGTACTAGGCAAGGTTGTCCACTCTCTCCTATACTTTTTATATTACTTATGGAACCATTTGCACAACATATTCGTCTTAAGGAGGATATAGAGGGGGTCCGGATTGGATCTTCTGATTACAAATTAGCAATGTTTGCGGACGATGTACTTCTGACAATCACTAACCCCATCTCTTCCTTGAGTTCAGTTCTTGAAGAAATGGCGTCCTTTGCTGCACTCTCTAATTTCAAGATTAATTCCACTAAATCGGAAGCGCTTCATTTGGGACTACCAGAGGAGATGTTGCTTCGCTTGAAACGATTAACCCCATTTAAATGGTCAGATACTCATATTAAATATCTTGGAATTAATTTATCTCCTTCTTTGGACTCCCTATACAGTCTAAACTTTCTACCACTGTTGCGTACTATTCGGAATGATTTCTTGACCTGGTCTAAACTTTATTTATCCTGGTACGGTAGGATAAATGTTATTAAAATGAATGTTCTGCCCTGTTTCATCTACTTACTGCAAACTTTGCCGATTCATATTCCTTCGAACTTCTTTTCCTTACTCAACCGCTCTATTTGTCGCTTTCTCTGGAGACAGAGACCTCCTAGGTTAGCCATGCGTTGTTTGTACTTACATAAATCTCAGGCGGGGCTTGGTCTACCTAACCTGCCTCTTTATTACCAATCAGCAGCAATTGCCTCTGTCCTAGATTGGACCCATAACGAAGGAGACAAGGCTTGGGTAAGACTTGAACGTCAGTTATTGGTTCGGTTTGATCCACTTATAGAGTTGTTCCTACCTGCTAAGGAGAGGCATAAATCGCTATATTCGCACCCCATTATCTCGCACGTTTTTGATGTCTGGTCAAAATGCAATAAAGCTGAGGTACTGGCGCACTCCCCTTCATTAGTTTCCTTGGTTTTCCATGCGAGGCATACCTCATTCTCTCTTCTCCGTACGGATTACCCTGGATGGCAATCTCATTCTGGTATACGCATTATGGATCTTATATCTAGTGGGTCGATACGATCATTTGAAGAATTAAGAGAGACTTATAATTTATCCAGCTCAGAAATCTGGAGATTTCTGCGTATTAAACATTTCTTAGACCATCCTACTTTAAGATCCCTTAGGACGTCGGTCCCATCTGATTTCGAGAAACTATTGACGAGGATAACGCCTCCAGTCTGCAAACTTGGTAGGATTTACCGCATTCTTTCAGTCCCGCGGAGCCCTTCCAAACCGAGTTATGCATTGGCTTGGGAAAGGGAGCTCAATTGTGTACAATCTCTTGAAAATTGGAAGGATATATGGAAAGTGGCTTCATCGGCGTCTATCTCATCCACTATGTTGGAATCTCATTTCAAATTCCTGAGTCGATGGTATCTAACTCCCTCTCGACTTCATGCTTTTTATCCATCTGCTAGTGCCTTATGCTGGCGATGTATGTCGGTTATTGGTACTCCTTCGCATATCTGGTGGTATTGTCCTAAAATTCAGCCTTTTTGGTCCGAATGCCTAGATCTGATTGCAAAAAGTTTAAACATCTCTTTATCTAAAGACATATGGCAATCCCTCTTTTTGCTACATATACCCCGTTTATCTTATACCAACAAATCTCTTCTCTTTGCAATGCTACTCACGGCAAAGTCTCTGATTCCTCGTCATTGGAAAGATGTAAATCCCCCTACAATTGGGGAATGGGCGAGCTCTGTGAGGTTACACATCTCAATGATGAGGATACAGATTGCTTCTAGATGTGGAGATCCGGATGCGGTGAATACATTCTTTTTATCATGTCCCTTTTAGGTGTATACCGTGATGGCGAACGTGTGTGAATGGTGAGAGTGGGGTCTGGAGTAGGGGCGGGATGTCATTGTACTTTATGGCATTGTACTTTATGAATGCGACTCTTGTTAAGACATTTCTGGATAATCCTCGGATTTGGTGCATTATAGCTCTTTGCCCGGTGGGTGTTTTTTTTTTTTTTTTTTTTTCTTTTCTCCCCTCATACCTGTCTCCTTCCCTCTCTCTGTTTTTCCAACCCTTGCAGCTGCCATACCCTTTCTAATTATGTAACTGATACAGCTTGCAATTACCATTTAAATGACTTCATGTTGTGTTCTCTGATTCATTATTTTCATGACTGTAATGGGACATACATGTCTATGCTTTAAGTACTGGGTCTTTTTGCGTGGCATCTGTTTTCTTTTTCTTTTTTGTTTTGTCTCCTTATATCTTTATCCTTGTATTGGCTACTATACTGTTACATGTAATTTGACTTATGTTGATTGCCAATTGATATTTGTAATGCTTTGTTTTTTTTCTTCAATAAAGCTCTTTTGAAATTCAAAAAAAAAAAAAAAAAAATATATTGTAGCAGTGTGTTTATTCATATAAAAAGCGGACATTGAAGACATTGCTTTTATGTGTATAGTGCTTGAAATCAGTTTATAAGATGAACAAATCTTCTTTTGCATTTGGACACTTTTTGGGAAGAACAATGGCCCATATTTATAAAAGCAAATTGGAGTTATTCTGGAGTAAACCAATTGCGCCATAAAAATTCCTAAATTCCCAAGCACTTGAACAGAGCTTTTCAGCCCCATGAATGCTAATGCTTTCTAGTATTCAATGAGTTAAAATCCATATTTAACAGGAATTTGTATTTGTCCCTTATGGTACAGTTGGTTTACTCAAAAATAACTCCAGTTTTTTTTTGTAAATATACTTTGCTCTGAAAACTGTATCAAAGCAAAAATGTATAACTCATATCACGCATATAAAAACATTACAATTAATACTGGACACTCTTTGATATAAAAGAATGTTTTATATTAATTGCAGATACCCAGTCAAACTGCACTCTACTGTAGGGTGACCAGACCTCACATATAATCGAGGACACATGAAAAATGCATACCTCGGGGCTGCTTTGATTTCAGTGCAGTCCTGAACTATGCCTGTTTCCTATGTGTCCAGAGTTAAAGATGAGGTCTGGGCAGCCTACTCTATGGACATTAGCAAAGAAAAGAGGTGCAATTCTGGAGCAGCCCAAATGTACTGGTGTTGGGGGGGATAAGAAATGGGACTTTTAATTCCTTGAAACGTGAGAGAGGTCTCTGACACATTACTTCACAATTTATTGCCAACCACTGTCGAATTAAAAGGGCTAAAAGCCCCATTTAAATCAAGATGAATTCTGGGATAACATGGTGCCATTAGTTTATCTTAGAATTGCACTTCGTTTATTTGCTACATTAAGTCCCATGCTCAATATTTATAAAAACAAGCAGGCGTTATTCTGGAGTAACCTGCGCCGTAGGGCACAAATAAAAATTCATGTTAAAGTAAACTGGGTTTTTTACCTCTTGAATGCTAAAGATGTCTTCAGTGCATTGCGTAGCTCCATTCAAGTGCATGGAAATTTAAGAATTGTTGTTTGTCCCCTATGGTGCTGTTGTTGTACCCCAGAATAACTGCAGTATAGGCCCATATTCTATATCTGGATTAGACACACAAACACTTCAGTATTGAGGGGGGCGGTTCAAAAAAGAAAAGTAACGGGACACAGATTTCTTGGTGGATAAAATATCAAAAACTGGACAGTCAATGATAAAAGCTACCGGGTCACAGACACTGTCCTGACCTGGCATGACCTTACAGGAATTCAGCTGTGCTCCAGAGGCACAGTTATATTGCCACTTCATCACAGGAAACAATGGCGCGATGCAGGAAACGTGCGCAATCGCTATTTCCCGTGTGAAAACCACTAGGGAATAGGTTTGCGCATGATTTTGTTGAATTGCGCATGAAAATTCAAGATTAGCGAACGGCTGCGTATTTTTATAAGATTAACGAATCTGTGTGATTGGAATAGCAAATGCACCTAATGCAGGAACTGCTATTGCGAATGAATTTATACGTCTGTGTACTGTTGTTGTAAGATGGAATTTTTTATGCACAATTCAAGAAGCGTTCGGTATTTAGCTTCCTGGATTAGAACATGCGCAAAATCTGTCTGCGCACAAAAATGCCTTTATCTGATGCGAATGTTTCTTGAATCGCGCCACAAGTCCCTTATCATCTATTGTATTGCATTTCTGGAGGTTTAGTGACATGACATAGGGCCGTATTCATCAGGATAAAGAGGTGGAATTCTGGAGCAAACTAACTGCACCAAAGGTGGGATATTAAAGTTGCCATTGATTTAAATCAGGCTTTTAATTCCTTGAATGCAAGAGAGGTCACTCACCAACACCTTGGAAATTTCTCTAACATTCAAAGAGTAACCCCTGTGAATGCAAAAGAGGCATTGGATACCTCTCTGGCACTCATAGGGTTAAAAACACGATTCAAATGAACATACATTTATGGAATAATCATTTCACCCCATGAGGCACTTTCCATGCTTCAGAACTGAATCTGTTTAGCTTGATAAATAAGGACCGTGGTCTTAAAGGCATAGTAATACTTCAAATGTACTAATCCCCAATTTGTACAACTTGCAAAAAGAAATTAAATGCCCCAAATAATCAGTTTCAAAGTCTCCCCCTCCCTCCCCTTTCCCTGCGATCAGCGTTCTAGCAGACTGCAGGGATAGTCTGTTGTACGACCATCCCGCGGCTCTGCAGCAGAGCCGAGATTGCACTAACGAAGAAAAAATCATTCACTGAAATGGTCTTGTACGTGTGCTTGAAAACCAAGCACACATACAAAACCATTTCAGTGAAGGATTTTTTCTGCATTAACGTAATCTCGGCTCTTCTGCAGAGCTGCCGGATGACCCGCAGGATCGGATTCCCCGGCAGTCAGCTAGACACTGATGTCAGGGAAAGGGGAGGGAGGGGGAGACTTTGAAATTGATTTTCTCTCAAACATGTGATTTGGGGCATTTAATTTCTTTTTGTAAATTGTACAAATTGGGGATTAGTAAATTTGAAGTGTTACTATTCCTTTAAGTATAAAAAAGTACAGCCAAAGTTATTTTGGGGCAAACCAACGGCACTACAGGGGACAAATACAAATTCCTTACACCCCCCATTCATATAAATATAGCTTTTTAAAAGCTTTAATGCAGTTTTGCAGTGCGGTGAAGACCTCTCTAGCATTCCAGGGATTAAAATCCCCATTTGTATTAATTTGTCATTGTCTCCTGTGGTGCCGTTGGTTTGACCCAGAATTGCTCCATCTTTCTTTTATACGTAAGACCTGTATTTTGTAGCAATTTTGTAACCAGTTGTCTTCAGTAAGCAGATACCAGCCCCACGCTACAGAAAAAGAGCAAAACATGTAGGTGTCATTGAGATTAATGTATTAAGAAGAACTGGTGCAATTTTACAACAAACCAACTGTCCATAGAACAGCAAATTAAAAAATTCCCAAAGTCCATTTGATTTACATGGGGATTTTTACTCTGTTAATGTTAGAGAGGCATACCTGGGAAATGTCTGCATTTGCCCCAGAGACTCCGGTTTTCAGACTGAAATACCAGGTCTCCAGGGAAAGAGGCTGATTCTCAAGGGGATGGTGAGTTTCTTCTCCTTCCCACCCTTTTCCTCCCACTTCTACTTCTTCCTACCCTGTTCTGCCTACTTCCCACCCACTTCATGGCACACAGATGAGTAAGCTATGCCCATCCACTTAAGCCCCACCCCTTTATGACACAAATCACCTCATTAACATCCCCTTTCAATCACACGAGCCCTCTTCAGGGGATGAAAGAGAAGAAGTTCCCAGGGATGCAGAGAGATCATCAACTCATTACAATGCAATGCACTGGAGACAACTCTATCGGTTAAAGGGATAGTAATGTTTCACAATAAAAGCAGCTCCAATTAATCTTCATAGTATTTTGGCCATGGAGAGTGTTATTTCAATACTGACAGAGCTGTAGTTCAAGAGTAATTGAATGATAAAGTATTCCCCTCCTACCCCTCTTAACTAGTGTAAGCCACCTCCCCTCAGATGTTGTATCTCGTCCTGGGACCAGACAGATCACAGCAAGAGACAATCTTCTTGACAGGTTCTTCAGGTTTTTCCTTATGCTCACTGAAGATTGCCCCTCTCTGTGATCCATCTGGTCAGTCTTGCTGCTCTGAAGAGAGCAGTGTTACATCAGTAAAAGGGGCTGGAGGGGGATACTTTATCATTCAATTACTCATGAGCTACAACTCTGACATAATTTAAATAACACTCTCCATGGCCCAAATACTACGTAGATTATTTGGAGCTGCTGTTTTTGTGAAACATTACTATCCCTTTAAGGTAGTAAATTAGTGTTGAGCAACCTAAGGCTCTCCATGTGTTGAGGACTACAACTCCCATCATCCCACTGGCTGGCTGGGGAGGATAGGATCTGTAGTCCTCAACAGCTAGAAGGCCTCAGTTTCCCAGCACTGTTTTAAATGCTTCATTTAAATCAACGGGAATATGTATTTGTCCCCATGTGGTGTGTTTGGGTGAGTTCATCTTAGAACATCAGTCTCTTTGTGCTGTTCTGAGGATAACAGGATTGTTCTCCATTCTTGATACAAAACCACAGAATAACTGTGACCTTGACTGTGCTTTGCAGCTGGCTCTGTTGATGTTCATGGTTGATGTGGGAGCTCATATGAGTGAGTCTAGAAACAGGGAAGAAAGGGTAGAAGATTAGGTTTGACAGTCAGCTTGCAAATCATAATTGATATCCAGCTCTGTTAAAAAACTATCATCACTAGGGGTGGGTGAAGGGCCCATAGAGTTCCTGTGAAAAAATGTGCAATAGCCACGGGGTTGTCCACTTTTTCACAGGAAAATCCACTTTAAATAAAGCAATTAAAATCTTTGCTGTTTTCTCCCATTGCCAAAAATGTATTTTTTTCAAACTTCCCCCCTTTAATTACATGTTTGTTGCCTTTTCTCTATAAAAAAGTGACATTTTCCAGGAAGTGAAATACAATACAAGCAGCTACACAGAGAGAGATATGTGCTAGGCTGTTGTGCTGTGGGTTAATAGCAAAACTGAGGCAGGAGAGGTTCATAGTGACTGCTATCACTATGAGCAAGTTGGATAATAATAAAAGGAAGAGCTCGAAGGACAGTTATGCGCCTAGTGAGTCTGAGGAGGAGGTGACCACTACCAACATGAAAGGGTCCAGATGCCCTGGTCCCCCAGACCCAATAATGCCAAGTGTGACAGCAGGGGACCCTGAGTCACACTTGCCATCCCCAAGCAGTCCCACCACTAGTACTACTACTAGGAAGGTACAGCAGCTTGTACAAGTCCAGCAGCTTGTTAGGAGTGAGGGAGGTGGTGTTCATAATACTGCTCATATAGTGAGGATGAAGACTCCGTGGCTGAAATTGATGTGACTGGTGCTAGAAGTAATAGTGATGATGAAGCAGCTGGAGGGAATAGCTTTAGGGGAGTGGTAGTGGAAATAATGCAGCGTGACCAGATGAGCAGTAAAGGGAGCCCACAACATTCCTTTGAGTCCCCTTACCCCCCCCCCCACTGCACTGTCCAGATGGAACATGTTACTGAAGAAGACAGGATTGTAGCCTAGCAACAATAATACCACCACAACCATGAGCACAGATTGGCTGACTGTGTCTGCTGCTAGTGCTACCAGTCTGCCTTCTTCAGTCAACAAGGGATGGCAAGTTTGGCATTAGGGGACCCTCTGTCACATTTCTCATCACCTACTCCAACTGGTGAGATGTCTGTAATAGAGCAGCAGTAGCACAGAGGGACTGGGGATGGTGATGATGATGGTGGAGAAGCTGGAGTGAGACATCAATGGCCTTTAAAGCTCAAACTGAGAAGTAATGGGAGACATGGATGGGAATGGGCATAATCACCGCCAATACCAGTGAGCTTTTGGAATTTCTGGAGTTAACTGCTGCTGCAATACCTGCTGCTGCTGAGTTGCAAGGGCAGCAGAATGCGAAGGACCAGGCTAGTGTGCCACAGACTATCATGGACTCAGTGGAAATGGGGTCAACAAGTGATGCAGGACTAGGATTGGACAGGTTCCACTTGGCAGCAGCAATACTCCTGGCCCTAGTTGCAGTGATGATTCTGAGGCAGTAGCAGCAACAGCAGCCACATCATCCTCTGCCCCAGTCAGTGAAGGGGAATGTGGAGGAAAATAAGAAAGAAGCCATTCTTCTCCACCTATACCCTCCCCTCTGAAGTCCTGGTCTCTTGGGGCAGGCACAGTTAGGCAACAGCACTGCACAATTTCTGAAAAGTCAGTGAATAGAGAAAAGGAGGGAACACACCTTGGCCCAACTACCCTGATGACACACAAAAAACACAGAGACCATGACATTTATGTGAAATGTATGAAATCCAAACTTCCCCCAAAGAAACTGGCCATCTCTGTTGCTGTACCCCCTGACTCTCCCTAAAGGCACAAGAGGCGAGGAGGAAATCAAAGAGGAGGAAGAATAGAGAAACCCAGACAGAGGCTGAAAGTTTGATGGCGAGCAAAACACTTGGCTTGCCATCACCTTCTTGCTCTAGGGTTCATTTTTACCCCCCACACCGGTTGAAAGCCATTCAGTAGATGTCGGGATGTGGCAGTTCATGTCCACCCATTGAACACTGTGTGGTTCTCTGACCACACATGGCAGTTTGGTGGAGGATAATTACATCCAGGGCATAAAGTGGCATCTGAGGAGATTCTATCCCACAGACTATGATAAGCTTGTGGCAGGGAGGGTTCATTATTATCTATAAAATGTCTGCATGTTGTCACATGTCCTTAGAGGGAATGGACTAAGGACATTAAGACAGCAGCAGTACTTTGTTTTGTTGTGGGATGATTTCACATTTGGGACCCTAAGCATCATGGTGTTTGGTTACAGTTATGCCAGGTGTTTGAATTGAGTCCAAATGTGCCCATCATTCCCCATCCTTCCCTTATTTACCACACAAACACAACGTGCACAATGCAGAAGCTGATGAGAGGCTCAGTTCCTGCACTAAAAGGAAACATTTTTATTCTAACACACACGATTACGGAGGAGGAGTATGCGGAAGAGCATTATTGGCCAATTTTTTCTTTTCTCCACATATACCTGAAGTGGTGGGGGCTAGTAATGGTGCTGCTACTGCCTCAGGCACATCACTGGAACTAATAATGGCAAGTGGAACCTTCATCATCCATCACCCATGTTACTGTTGATCCCATTTTTTTTCCTCAAAAAACAAAAACAGTGGCCTACAAAAAAAAAAAAAAAAAATTGGGGGCTTGTTTCTAACAAGCCTAAGTCCTACAAATCAATGTTTCCTTAGGTCTTGTGCCAAACAAGTCTAAGTCCTACAAATCAGTGTTTTGTCAGGGCTTGGGCCTAACACAAGTCTAATTTCTTACAACTAATCATAGGTCTTATGTTTTAACCTACGCTAGTTATGTGGTAGACAGGCCTTTAGTTCCAGCAGAAATCTTGCTGTAAAGCATATTGGTGCTTGGCTGATATCAAGGAGTGTTTAAAGGGATAGTATTGTCAATTTTATACAAAAATTAATCTTACAAACTAAATGCCCCCAGTCCCATCTCTATCACGGTGCCCGTGATTGCTCTATTTCTATGTCTGTCACCAGTAGGGGGCTCTCGATTGGCTGGCTGCCTTCAGCCCGCCCTGTATTGCCTATTTAAACCTAGCCTGGGCACCCTTTGGTTGCCCTTTCGTGTTGTCTCATTGCTGCTGTGATTTTCACTGTTCCTGAGTATCCTGGGCCTTTGCTGTGTTTCCTGTGACCAGTGTTAACCCGTTCCAGTGCTTCCAGTTCGAGAGTTCCTGCTGACGTTTGATCAGGTTTAACCTCCGCCTTCTGCTGCCAGTCTCCCCAGCGTCCTGATTCCGGTTGACCGTCTGTCTACAGGTTCCTGCTTCCTTCCGCTGGTCCTCTGTCCAGTCCTGTTTGCTCTCAAGACGTTCCTGAGTCGCCTGGGCGACATTGTTATCTCGCCTGCTAGCTTACTGGAGACACTAGCCATCTGGCTGTCTCATGTGTATCGCGTCCCACGTACAGGGTACTGGTTCGCTCCGTTAGCCACCCGGCTGTCTCATGTGTATGCGTTCCACGTACAGGGTACTGGTTCGCTCCCCCAGCCATCCGGCTGTTTCAGTGCTCAAGCCACCCGGCTGTCTCATGTGTTAAGCGTCCCAAGTACAGGGTACTGGTTCGCTCCCTTAGCCACCCGGCTGTCTCATGTGTATAGCATTCCACGTACAGGGTACTGGTTCGCTCCTCCAGCCATCCGGCTGTTTCAGTGCTCAAGCCACCCGGCTGTCTCATGTGTATGCGTTCCACGTACAGGGTACTGGTTCGCTCCCCCAGCCATCCGGCTGTTTCAGTGCTCAAGCCACCCGGCTGTCTCATGTGTTTAGCGTCCCACGTACAGGGTACTGGTTCGCTCCCTTAGCCACCCGGCTGTCTCATGTGTATAGCATTCCACGTACAGGGTACTGGTTCGCTCCTCCAGCCATCCGGCTGTTTCAGTGCTCAAGCCACCCACCTGTCTCATGTGTATAGCGTCCCACGTACAGGGTACTGGTTCACTCCGTTAGCCACTCGGCTGTCTTATGTGTATAGCGTTCCACGTACAGGGTACTGGTTTCCTCCCCCAGCCATCCGGCTGTTTCAGTGCTCAAGCCACCCGGCTGTCTCACGTGTATAGCGTCCCACGTACAGGGTACTGGTTCGCTCCGTTAGCCACCCGGCAGTCTCTTGTGTATAGCGCTCCACGTACAGGGTACTGGTTTGCTCCCCCAGCCATCCGGCTGTTTCAGTGCTCAAGCCACCCGGCTGTCTCATGTGTATAGCATCCCACGTACAGGGTACTGGTTCGCTCCTCCAGCCATCCGGCTGTTTCAGTGCTCAAGCCACCCGGCTATCTCATGTGTATAGCGTTCCACGTATAGGGTACTGGTTCGCTCCTCAAGCCATCCGGCTGTATCTACATCATTGCATTCTTCATATAGGGTACTGGTTCGCTCCATCAGCCATCCGGCTGTACCAGTATTATAGCATTCCACGTACAGGTTACTGGTTCACTCCATTCAACCCTGACTGCTCTATGTGTTGTGATGTTCCATCTGTGAGGACCTAGCTAGCTCTATACCTTCATTTCATCTATTGCTGGCGGCTTATGTACTGACCTAGCCTCTTTCGGTCATAAGTGATTGTTTTTTGCCTATCAGTCACTTTACTATCGATGTTGCATTCATTCAGTCCTTGGGCTGCCTTGCTCGGTATACGGTAAGGCCGGTAGAACCTCTCCCGTTTCCTGGGGTTGCCTTACCCGGTATTGGCGAGGCCGGTAGAGCCTGTTTATTCTCCTGTCATTGGCTGCCTTGCCCGGTATATGGTAAGGCCGGTAAAACCTGTCCTATTCCCCTGGGTTGCCTTACCCGGTATTGGCAAGGCCGGTAGAGCCTGCGTATTTCCCGTTAATTGGCTGTCTTGCCCGGTATATGGTAAGGCCGGTAGAACCAGTCCTGTTTCCGTGGTTGCCTTACCCGGTATTGGCAAGGCCGGTAAAGCCTCACCTCAAGTTCCTGTTCCCTGGCTGTCCTGCCCGGTATATTGGCAGGACCGGTAGAGCCAATATTCCTCTATTTGCATTGTATTTCTATCCAATTAAAGATATATGTGTGTACGTGTATATTTCCCTAAGGGGTTGCATTAACTTTTCAATAAAGTTGATTTTTTATCTAAACTCTGTGTCTGAGAGTCTTAACAAACCGTGACAATCTCTCAAACCTTTATGGTTTGAAAGATAATCGTAAAGTTCCCCCTTCCCTCCCCTTTACCTGATGTCAGCTCTCTAGCTGACTGCATGAGAATCCGGTCCGGACCGGCAGAGGCTCTTCAGCAGAGCAGAGATCACGTTATTGAATAATAAATCCTTCACTGAAATGGTCTACAAAGTGTGCTTGCAAACCAGGCACACCTTGTTGACAATTTCAATAACTCGATCTCGGCTCGGGGACCGGATTCCCCTGCAGTCAGCTAGAGAGCTGACGTCAGGGAAAGGGGAGGGGGGACTTTAACTACGATTATCTGTCAAACCATAAAGGTTTGAAAGATGGGACTGGGGGCATTTAGTTTAAGTTTTTAATGGCTACAAGATACATTTTTGTATACAATTGACAATACTATCCCTTTAAGAATAGGGTGTTGAAGGAAGCATCATGATTCAAATGAAGCAGGGTCTCTGTAATTTATGATCCAGGAGTGTCAACATTTTAAAAGTACAATACTCAGAGAACAGATCTTCCTGGGCTTCTCCTGTCCAGAGCTAGAGCTGTGAGTGCTAATGGTTATTCCCATTGGATGGTGTGGCATCACACTTACCTGCCCAGCCAATAGGATTGAGGCTTCTGCTAGCACCTTCATTTCTTATGGGGCTTGGACAGAAAGCTTTGAGTTGAGTGTACTAGCTACTAGATTTGAGCGTAACAGTGATTAACAAGGAAAAAGCTTAACTTTTTTTCATACCAGTTGCCCTGTAACACAATTAAAATGATACTTCCTTATACTGTATTTTATAAAACAAAATTAATTATTTACAGTAGTTCCCCTTTAATCGTTACTGTTAATTTAACTATATAGACTCAGATAAGTGAGAAGAGAGCAGGCAGTCTGTGTTAGAGCTCTATATACAGTGGTAAAGACATGACCCAGCACCACAGTGTTATCATACTATAGCTAAACATCCTCTGTTCTGTGACACCTCTATCATATTAACACTTTAGGTGCCAGGGGTTTGTATGCTGTACCTGACCTGGTTCAAAAGGCTGAACATTTCACTGGCAGCAAAGGGGTTGTAGGTACAATCGTTTTAGTATATTCTAACAGTCCTCTAGCAAACTGGTGATTAATAATTTACAGTACATCCCTATGATTGTAAAGGTTAAAGGGAAAGTACTATATAAATTGGAAAATACATAGTGGTGCCTGCTGAGTAAAAGAACATTACTTCCACTGCTGGAATAAACTTCATTCAAGTGTATTAAAACATCTCAAACTTATGTTTTTGGGTCTACCATTTAAGGATGGCAATTTTGCTGCAGCAGACTACTGACAGCCATTTTCCCTGACGGTAGCCTTCCATAGAATGCTGTAGTGCCACCCTAAAATGGCAGGCCATGGAAGCAATGCACCCTAAGAAATCCAGGTTTATTATCTTCTGTTAGTGGGAGTAACCTTGTTTCATTCACCCAAAAGGTAACTCCCAAAAATATACATTTTCTATACCGCAGGGTACTCTCGCTTTTACTGAATAAATGTATCCTGTGCGCAGAGGGGAGAAGGAGAAGGACTTACATTGTAGGATTTTATGCTTACTCCTTTATTGGGAATGACAATTCCTTCGTACCCAGAGTAGGGTGGCTTGAGTGCACAGGCTTTAGATAGTTTCCGGCACACATCGGTTTTCAGAGCCTAATGATAAAAAGAGAGACTTTAGCAAAGTTGTTGGATCTCCTTATCAACTTATTTATCTGTATAGAACTGATGGAATCCTTTTATTGCCTTGTGTATTAGACATTCACATATTTATGAATAACCATTGAGTAACTTGAACACTCTCAATTATCTATGAGAACTTGGAAGAAAACTGCATCCATAGATTGCAACTCAGCACAAAAATGAGCTGACCCCTATTATCCATTATTATCCATAAGCACTCCACTAACATTGATTATAGGTTACATGTGTTTACTCAGTTACTTACAGTTATCATTACTTAAGTACACACAAGGCAAGCAGGTTTCTCTTTCTGCCTTTCTTGTACAAATGGCACCAATTTAGGGACTTAAGCTGCTGGTGCACATAATATAGTAGGTAACACTGGACTATCTGACACTGAAAATTTGGCCCTTCATCCTGAGACCCTGACATCTGAGTCAAACCTTGAGAGTTCCCAGGAGTGCCCATAAACCATTAGAGCTGGGATCACATGCCTAGTCCAGATGGTGTCTGGGGATGTGCAATGTACAGGACAGGAAACTAAACTGTGGCACTTAATTTTTTTCTTGCAGAACCAATGGAGACGCATGGGGAGTCTCCTTTCACACTGCAGCACATGCTTCTCAGGGGGCCAACCTGCCAATACAGCACTATCTTGGTTATACTTGCTTTTTAAATGGAGATTTTTAACCCATTGAATGCTACAGTTCTCCAATGCAAGACTTCTCTAGCATTCAAGCAGCAAAAAATTGTGTGCTTTCATGGAGTGAATTGCTTTTGCGTGTGTTTATGGAGAATAGTTACTTGTATATCATACAGCTGTGGGTTAAGAAACGAAGTTCTGCAGATGTTATTGCACTACAACTCCATCATCGTATTCATCAGCCAGGAGAGGGTATGCTTTGAAATGGCTGAAGGATTTATTGTATGGCTGAGGGGTGGGCAACAAGTGGTTCTCCAACTGTTCTTGTACTGTAAATCCTATCATCCTCAGCCAGCAGATGGCCATCTGACAATGTTGGGAGATGTAGTCCAACAACAGTGGAAGAAACACAGTTGCCCACTCCTTTTATTAATTCGTCCAGTTACATGCTATTTATTCATCAAGTTAAAAAGATATTATTCTGGAGAAAACTGCACCATATGGATGAGAATGAGAAATTCACATTTATTTAAATGGGACTTTGAATCCCTTGACTGCTAGAAACATCCCCAATGTATTGCTACTCAAGGTGCTGGAGACCACCCTAGGATTCAAGTGATTAGAAGACCCTTTGCAATGTGTTGCCTACCCCTCTCACACTCAAAGGGTTACATTAATTGAAATCTGCAGAATGTTCATTTCCCTGCGGTGGTGCAGTTGGTTTGTTCCAGATCTGCCCTCTGGTACTACCTCCTGCTAAACACAGATAATCTGCATTATACTCACTAAGACGATGAGCAGAGGTAGGGTTAGAATAGCCAGAATACACATGACGATGATGGCCACTGCGTAGCCGGGGAACGTGTTAACAATTGGGACAGGAATTATTGTCGTAGTTGTTGTCGTTGTTGTCGTTGTTGTTGTAGTTGCTGCCGTTGTTGTTTCTGCTGTGGTTCCAAATCAAAAAATGAAAACATAAAGTGTGCGATGAATCAGCAGTCACATTGTTTATTGAAAGAAATTATAGCCAAAAGCATTAAGCGTATATAAAGGAACAGTAAACCATAATTATAAAAAAGTATAGTGGAGGTTTTACTGGTGAGCTAAATGGTGGTACACTCACAACTGAGATACAAGCCATTTCAAACTTATTGCCGTTTAAACTCTTATTTGTTTATTTGTTTACATAAACAGTGCAACCAGGGAGGTTATGCACTGAGGTGTGATAATAAGGTGATAAAGTGGAGATGCCTTCTACAGTGTTATAAACTCTCCAAGTTCTAAGTTACTGTATGGGACCTATACACTAAGATCTCTTAGGTTGGAAAAATCGTAGTTCATTGGTCCCATAGAGTAACTGAAAAGCTTATTGGAGTAGTCATCTATACGCTATCCCCACTTTATTACACATTAGTGCATCTTCCCCTGCAGTCTAGAGAGCTTACTTACAGCTCACCAAGAGACCCCTCTAGCATTCATGGAGTTAAAATATCCATTTAAATCAATGGGAATTCTCAGTTCTCCCATACAGTACAAGTGGTCAGTCCCAGAACTCCTCCCCTTTTCTTTTGAACATACTGTTGTAACAAGGTGATTTACTGTAACAGGTCATCACCATGCAAATATATTGGCCTAGGTTCACTAAGGTTCAAAGAGAGCTGAAAAATGCTGATGTCCTGTTGGAGCAGTGTCGAAGGCATAACAAAGGTATTCATTAAAGTGTCCACGACATCACATCATCATCAGTCAACACATCGACAGCCATCCAACAGGTTTAAGAATTTTCACTCATCACATCAACAATAGCCTACTTCCTTATGGAAATGCAGGATAATGAGCCATTATCGTATGCAAGGAGGTGCGTTGATATATTAATGTGACACTTCAACACATTCACTAAACTCTGATAGCAGCCTCTGCTGTCTGAGTTCACAGTCTCAACTTCACCTACTTGAGGCTGACGAAGTTGGGATCTCCTCGTACTTTCATATGCAGTAACAGCCCTCAATCAATCACTAGCAGGGAGGGTTGTGACCTGTTGTCAATGTGGAAGGGATGTCCTCCCTTCACACATCACCAAAGCTACGACAACCCTGAAGAGGAAAAGCATTCTCTCTGCTTCCCTACTTGGCCAGTAGGGGAATGAAGCGAATGCTTTCTTCATTATACCATGGACAGCATTGAGTGCCATAGGGATGTGCTTTGCTCACCCCTGTGGCACTAAAAGGGTTCAAAAATTGTACACCAAGCACTACACAGTTATTTCCTTAGCTCTGTATCACGTTTAATACATGTTGTGCACTCCCAAGGGAACAAGACTGGGGAGGGGGTTAGGCATCATCTATGGGGATTTGCGGTTACCACTTGACCCCCAGCCTTGTTCCCTTGCTCAGTGATAGCCATAGAACTACATATACACTGCTTGGCCTCCACACTTGTTCCCTTGACCAATGGTAACCACAGATCCCCAGGTACACTGTCTGACCCTCTCCAGCCTTTTCCCTTGCCCTTTGCTAGCCACACATCCCCATGGGCACTGCCTGGGCAAGGGAATAAGGCTGGGGTTTCAGGCAGTGTATGTTGTTCCTCATGCTACCCAACATTCTATACATCTGACACGCTGCCCCCTTCCTGTGCAATTCAACATACATTGCCCCCCTCTGACATACACTGCTCCCCCTTGTTGAATCCTACATATACTGACCCCATTCCAACATACACTATCCCCTTGTTGAATCCTACATACACTGCCCCTCCTCCAACATACACTGCCCCCCAGTTGAATCTGACATACACTGCCCCCTCTGACATACACTACCCCCCCGTTGAATCCGACATACACTGCCTCCCTTTTTCAATCCTACATTTAGTCCACAGTTAACCCTTTGAGTACCAGAGAGGTATGCACTACATTGCTTTGCAATGTGTTTGCATACCCCTCGTGTACTCAAAGGGTTAATAGGAAAGGTATGCGGCTGCATAACGCTTGCCTTTATGTGTTAAAATAACATGCTAATGGTTAAAAATATAAATCAGACCTCACGGGGGGCATTGGGACCCTTCCTGATGCCCCCCTAGCATTGATAAACTATCCAGTAGGATAGGTTATCAATGGGGTGACAAGAAAGGCAATTGCTGCCTTTCTTTTCTCCCTATTCGGGCTGGCTGCTTGTTCTGTAATGGCTGGTCCGAGTAGGACTTGCCCTAATGAACCAGTATCCTTTTGAAATGTCGCGTGCTTAAGACCGTGCGACATTTCAACTAATTCACCACGTCACCCTGATCAAAATGGTGATATGACAATCTAGCAATGTATCACAGCGCAAGATTGTCATGTTGCCTACCTAATGGTCTCACACAGAAGCGCTCCAACTAAAAGTGTCTCTTATTTAAAGTGCTGTAGCAGCTGGAGCACATCCATGTGCTGCACATAATTAAGCATGATACCTGCCCCTAAATATCAAATCTGGGTACTGAGAAGGGGGGGAGTGTGCAGTGGAGTAGAAAAAACAAATCAAACTGACCTGTAATGCTATGAACAGCCTAATGCTGGAGTGCCTCCATGTGCTGAGAAAACTAAGAAGGTGATATGTTTTTTGTTGGTGCTAGTGAAAGTTTACAACGAGACCTACAATTACTCTCTGCATCCACTAGGGTGCAGATTTCACTGGCACTGACAAAAAAAAATCACCTTCTTAGTCTTCCAATTAGGCTGTTCACATGTTTCTCTAGCAACACACAGCATTTTTTTCTACTCCACTCAACAACTCCCATTCCCAAACCACAGAAGTGATGATTTTATTAAAGGAAATGCTAAGATACACTTCATACTCCTAAGTGATTTAGTACTCCACTGAAATTACTTCCGAGTCACCATTCGTCCATTTATATCAATGCTCAATCCTGCTATTCTGAAAAAAATGACTTATGGCCACATTAATCCACTACATATATTTAAGTTAATTGAACCTCTCCCTTTTGTTGATACTTTGTTTATAGGAGCATTGAGGTGTTATTCAGTACATTTTACTACTGTATTATATACTTATGAAGCCGATGTTCTAACTGGAGTAACTGTGGGGCAACTGACTGATTTGGTGCCAGTGAAAGACTGCACCCTAGTGGATGCAGAGAGAAATTGTAGGTCTCGTTGTAGACTTTCACTGGCACCGACAAAAACCAAATCACATTCTTAGTCTTTGTATTAGGCTGTTCACATGTTTCTCCAGCAACTCACAGCATTACAGGTCAGTTTGATTTGTTTTTTCTACTCCACTCAACACCCTCCCCCTTTTAACTGGAGCACTTCCATGTTCAACCATCAGGTAGGCGACATGACAATCTTGCAGTGCGAGATTGTCATGTCGCCATTTTGATCATGGCGATGTGGAAAATTAGTTGAAATGTCGCATGCTCTTAAGCATGCGACATTTCAAAAGTGAACAAATGAACCCATGAATTCATGAATTAATCAATCACCCGGTTTGTGAATTACCTTTGTGAATTGCTTTCCTTGGGTAAGTGGTAGCCACAAATCCCCATAGATGCTGCCTTACCCCCCAGCCTTCTTCCCTTGGGAGTGCACAACATGTATCATATATGATACAGAGCTAAGGGGAATAATTGTGTAGTGCTTGGTGTACTTTTTTAACCCTTTGAGTGCCACGGGGTGAGCAAAGCACATCCCTATGGCAGCTCTTAAACCTCAGAATTTTCATAGTGTTGATGATGTGTGAAGGGAGGAAATCCTTTCCACACTGACAGCACTTCGATAATCCTGTATGGTAACAGGGACCTTTTGCACCCCTCCCCTTGCATCAGAAAATTTTAGTGAAGAATATGTCGATGTGTGTGTACTTAGAAATGTCGAAGTGTTTGAACACATCGACAAAATCATATTGACACAGCATCGACTAGTGAATTAGGCCAGTATATCAGGCTACTGTGAGCCTTTCATTAGGTGACCTGATGAAGAGCTCACAGGACCTTGCAACATTGTATTTGCATATCAATGACATGTTCACAATAAATCAGCGTATTGCAACCATACGTATACCTTTTTTTGTCTATTATTTGTATAGCAAAGCTTTATACCAACATTATTTTATTGTGTTTAATTCTTTTTTATGTTTGAAGGGCTCCTGCCTAGGTACGTCCTTCTGTTAGGCAAATGAAGAACCACTTATTCTTGTAAGGTATACCTCTCTTTTAACGCTTTAAGAATCAAATGGGGTGCATAATGTATTGTGAAACAATGCATTCCACACCTCCTTGATCTTTAAAGGGTTAATCCAGTTGAAAGGATGTACTTAGCAAAGAGAACTAATTATGCCAAAAACAGTATGTGAAATTATGTTTCCACTAAGTAATCTTAATTAACAGTAATGTTTAATTAGGAAAATATATATTGTGCTTTTCTTATTCGGTAAATCAAGGGGTTTATATTTGTTACAGCTCAGGTGCGTTTATTTTTAATTAAATATCTATTTCCTACTATGATCACTAGGTGGCATTGTTCACGTCCCTTACTATGGAGAGCTGTAGGCTAAGATTCAAGTACTCTCACAGTGTACACTGTATTTAAAGGGATAGTAATACTTCGTTTTAGCTTTATTTTATTTTGTAGGCATTAAAAAAACATGAAGAATGATATAAGTCTTATCTCTCAATCCTTTATGGTTTATGAGATATTCACAAGCAAAGTTCCCCCTCCCGCCCCTTTTACCTAGTGTAAGCCATCTCTTCTCAGATGTGAATCTGGTTGTAAGACCAGACAGATAACAGCAGGGGACAATTTTCTTTGTATGAAAACAATGAAAGCCCTTCCCCCCTTGACAAGTTTTTCAGCTTTTTCCCTTATCTTAATTGAAGATTGTCCATCTCTGCAGTCTACCTGGGCACCTCCCTTCTGATCTGGTTGAACGGGTGGGATATTTTGTTTGTGAATATCTCTTAAACCATAAAGGTTTGAGAGATAAGACTTATATCATTCTTCATGTTTTTTTAATGCCTACAAAATAAAATAAAGTTAAAACGAAGTATTACTATCCCTTTAAAAATGCTTTCCAGGGACCAGCTATTGCTGTTGCCAATAGTGTGACTGTTCTGTGTACTGAATAGCATCCCAAATAGAGAGAATGCAGTTGTTTTAATTGGTAGTAAAAGTTCTATATAAGTTTATTGCATCTTTAAAATATAAGTGTGTGTGTGTGCGTGGGGTGTGGTGTTACTGGTTGCAAAGTTCACCTCTGGCACTCAAAGGGTTAATGTTTTTGAATTTCATTCAACATGTAGTTCTGGAAGATTTACCAACTACCCCATTCCCTTGTTCTTTTAATTCAAATTCTATTAATCTTGGATATCTGTTATTAAAACCAAAACAGGCCAAGTGTTTTTGGGATATGGCACCAGCAAGTTTACTCCAGCTATCCAGATATCAGTAAATGTAAAGCTATTTATATTAACAGTCCCAAGTTAAGCATTCTCATATTGATCCAACTTGATGGTTCGCCTCTAGGCCACATTACCGACCAATTAGATTAAGGACCAGTTGGGAGAAAATTCTAAAGGCCCCCATGTAGTATTCCATGTCCCTCGATTCAAAAGGTAACATCTTCAGTCAGTCCTGTATGTAATTTCCATGGAGGCAGACATGACAGTTGCTATCAGTTTTAGTAGAAGAAGGCGCAGATTGGGAGCAACGTGCAGCACCCCCCCCACTGATCTATAACCATTTGAATGCCCGAGGTGTACGCAATGCATTGCATAACTAAGTTTTGCATACTTTCTGACACCCAGAGGGTTAATGGGTGAAAATGACCAAATAAAATAAATAGAGTTTGAGTTCCTGTTGTCCTTTTAGCAACCGTCATGTCCTCCTCTTCCCAAAAGGCTCCATAGAATAACATAGGAAATGAAGGAATTATATCACTGGCAAGTTATCTCCATTGTATTACCTCTTTATCATGCCTTAGTGCAAAAACCCCAGATCTCTTGAACAAAAGCACAAGGGCAAAATTCAAGAGACAATTAGGATCTTCTGGCCATAGTAATATACAATGGGAATGTTAGAAGGTGTTAGTTTTCCTTTAAGACTATTGCTGTCTGAACAGACAAATAAGTGGACCCGGTGAACACCATCCCAAAGAAATATAAGTAAAGGAAATGTATGCAAGACTTCAGTGAGGTGCTGTTAACAGGATCATAAAGCATTTATTAGACAAGAAGAAAAACAAAAGAAAAATCCTTATGTATCTAAGCACACTAACTGTTTTTGTTTTAATTTCCAATACAGAAAATTAGGGAAAATTATAAAACTTAACATTTATTAACTACCATTCATTTAAAACAGCTTAAGTGCCAAGCCGGTTGATGCCCTGGGAACAATCGAGACAGGATACAGACTATTGTTCTCCTGGGCGGTTAGAGCTCTATATGTTAACCCTTTGAGTGCCAGAGTGGTATGGAATGCATTGCTTTGCAATGCATTCCGTACTGCTCTGGCACTCAAAGGGTTAAGGTGACCAGATTTTTAAAATGAAATCCGGGGACATTTTTTTTTCTACACATTCTGTCCACCCTCATACCCTGTGTACACACCGCCCACACTCTGTCCACCCTCATACCCTGTGAACACACTGCCCACACTCTGTCCACCCTCACACTCTGTCCAAACTCTGTCCACTCTCATGCCTTGTCCACACACTGTTCACCCTCACGCCTTGTCCACACACTGTTCACCCTCATGCCTTGTCCACACTCTGTTCACCCTCACGCCCTGTCCACACACTGTCCACCCTGCCCACCTTCACACACTGTCTGCCCTCACACTGTCCAACTCCACATTGTCCACCTCCACACTGCCCACATTGTCCTCCTCCACAAATTGTCCACCCTGTCCTCCTCCCCACATTGCCCACCTCAATAATGTCCACCTCCACATTGCCCACATGGTCCGCCTCCACATTGTACACCTTCACACTGCTCACATTGCCCACCTCCACACACTGCCCACCTTCACACACTGCCCACCCTGTCCTCCTCCACACTGCCCACCCTGTCCTCCTTCACACATAATGCCCACCTCCACACGCTGCCCACATTGTCCACCTCCACACTGCTCACATTGTCCACCTCCACACTGCCCACCCTGTCCTCCTCCACACTGCCCACCCTGTCCTCCTCCACACATACTTCCCACCTCCAAACACACTGCCCACCTCCACACACTGCCCACCTTGTCCACCGTCACACTGCCCACCCTGTCCACCTCCACACACTGCCCATCCTGTCCTCCTCCACACACACACACACACTGCCCACCTCCACACACTGCTCACATTGTCCACCTCCACACTGCCCACCCTGTCCTCCTCCACACACACTGCCCACCTCCACACACTGTCCACTTCCACACACTGCTCACATTGTTCACCTCCACACACTGTTCACATTGTTCACCTCCACACACTGTTCACATTGTTCACCTCCACACACTGTTCACATTGTCTACCTCCACACACTGCCCACCTTGTCCACCTCCACACACTGCCCACCTTGTCCACCGCCACACTGCCCACCCTGTTCACCTCCACACACACACACACACACACACACACACTGCCCACCTCCACACACTGCACACCCTGTCCTCCTCCACACACACACACACTGCCCACCTCCACACACTGCTCACATTGTCCACCTCCACACTGCCCACCCTGTCCTCCTCCACACACACTGCCCACCTCCACACACTGCCCATCTCCACACACTGCTCACATTGTTCACCTCCACACACTGCTCACATTGTTCACCTCCACACACTGTTTACATTGTCTACCTCCACACACTGTTCACATTGTCTACCTCCACACACTGCCCACCTTGTCCACCTCCACACACTGTTCACATTGTCTACCTCCACACACTGCCCACTTTGTCCACCTCCACACACACTGCCCACCTTGTCCACCTCCACACTGCCCACCCTGTCCTCCTCCACACACACACACTGCCCACCTCCACACATTGTCCACCTCAACACTACCCCCCCACACACACACTTTCCACCCCCACATTGCCCACACTGTACAACGGCACATTGTTCTCCTCCACAAACTGTCCACCCTGTCCTCCCTCACACACTGTCCACTCCCACATTGCCCAGACTGTCCAACCCCACACTGCCCAACTTGAAACTGCCCATATTGTCCACCTCAACACTGTCCACCCCACAAGCTATCCACCCTGTCTTCCCTCACACACTGAATCACCAAAGTGAATCACAACACGCTATGAATGAGTACCTTTTGAGTGACAGAGGGGTACACACAAAATGCATTGCATACCCCACCGGCACTGAAAGGGTTAAGTATGGTAGTAGGTCCGACATACAAGCACACCCCATGGTAAGCGCTACTGCCCCCTCCCTCCCAGCGCTAACTCGACGTCTCAATGAAATCAGAGGAATGCACCAGTACCTCAGGGATGACTCGATTCTGAGTCTGACAGACGTTCCCGCTCTGACTCTGAACAGTACAGCTGCAACGTGCTCATTTGCTGCTGCTGCCAAGCCAAGGTAGGAGGGCAAGGTTGTATTACGCTGCGTACGGCTGTGCGCATGATGTGGCAAATCATCAGTCACAAATGAGTAATGTGGCTGAGCTGAAGGCTGAATCCGGGGACATATCCGGCAACACTTTCTATCCGGGGACAGTGCCTTCAATCCAGGGACTGTACCCGGAAATCGGGGACGTCTGGTCACCCTACTATATGTTAATTTAAAGGCAATGATTTAAATAGATTTTCTTCTTTGTTTTAATAACCCAGTAAGCAGTAGATGGAGGGTAATACAACTGAGGCCTTGTTTAGGATCCTTTAAATGCTTTTTGACATACTGTGAGGAGCAATACCGGGATGTTATGTTACTCTTTTAAAGGCAATGATACAAACCAACTTCCCTTGTTAATTGAGCTATTACAATTGCTCTTCCATTTTGTTTGTGGTTATTTTCTCAAACATTGAGGAGATACTATATTGTGATTAATCAAGGGAGACGTTGATATAAACTATTCTATCCTGTCATTTGAGCTATACCAATTGACTCTCCATTTGTCTTGGGTTATTCTCTGAAACATTAAGAAGATATTATATTGTGACTAATCAAGGTAGATAAAAATCTAGGCTATGTCCAAACAAATGTATGATTTTATTTTTAAGCTGTTTTAAATGAATGGTATTTAATAAAAGTTAAGTTTTATAATTGTCCCCTACTTTTCCTATCTGTATAGGAAATTAAAATGACACAGTTACTGTTCTTAGGTACAGCAGGGTTTTTCTTTAATTATTGCTGTCCGGAGCATACTTTTCAAGTTCATAGCAGGTCTTGTTTGCAGCCATTGTGAGCACAATGAAAACAGTTTTAAAGGGACACACGGCCTAAGCTAAGGGAAAGGAAATACATCAGATTCTTGTGTCCTGCTGTGGCACCTATTCCTACCTGAATGTGTGTGTGTGGGGGGGGCGATGCTTTGAGGCCTCTGTGAGATAGATGCAGTGGATGTGCACATTGAAGCCTCTGTGAGATAGATGCAGTGGATATGCACATTGGAGCCTCTGTGAGGTAGATGCAGTAGATGTGTTCATTGAAGCCTCTATGAGATAGATGCAGTAGATGTGTTCATTGAAGCCACCTATTCCTACCTGAATGTGTGTGTGTTGGGGGGGTTGCTTTGAGCCTCTGTGAGATAGATGCAGTGGATGTGCACATTGAAGCCTCTGTGAGATAGATGCAGTGGATATGTGCATTGAGGCTTCTGTGAGATAGATGCAGTGACTGTGAATGTGTGCATTGGAGTCTCTGTGAGGAGGGCTGGATTTCCTAATAGGCAGAGTAGGCAACTGCCTAGATCTCCACATTTTGAGAGGTTCTTCACCTGTGCTTGCCTCACCCAAATTCTGAATTGTGTGTAGTCAGAGCAATCTCAATGTCCCTGCACCAGTTTTATGCCCCTTTACAAGCTATTTTTTAACTCCTTGGATGCTATTTTAACATCTCTTTAGCCACCATGTCATTAAAGCCTTTTTTTGGCTTTGCTTGTAATAAGCTAAGGTTATTTTCTGTGCCAGGCAATAATGTATGGGACTGGGGGTGGGGCCATGTAAGGAACAGGGGTGTGGACATGGGTGGAGCTACGGGTGCCTGGAGTGTCTTGCCTAGAGGCTCCTGGGATGTAAATACAGCCATGTCTGTGAGATAGATGCAGTGATGATCGTAGAAATTTTTTTTGGGGGGGGCAAAGCCATAATATGACCCCCAGGCAAGCCCATTCAGCCCCTTTGTTTATATGGAGGGAGTAATTGTGTGTGTGTGTGTGTGTGTGTACGTCCATGGCTTCTGTGAGATAGATGTAGTGGATGTGTGCATTGAGGCTTCTTTGAAATAAATGCATTGGACATGTGCTTTGAGGCCTCTATGAGATAGAACCAGAGAATGTGTGCATTGAGATATCTATGAGACAGATGCAATAGATGTGTTCATTGAGGCCTCTGTGAGATAGATGCAGTGGATGTGTGCATTGAGACATCTGTGAGATAGATGCAGCGGATGTGTGCATTGAGAACTCTGTGAGATAGATGAAGCGGATATGTGCATTGAGAACTCTGTGAGACAGATGCAGCAGATGTGTGCATTGAGAATTCTGTGAGATAGATGCAGTGGATGTATGGATTGAGACCTCTGTGACATAGATGCAGTGGATGTGTGCAATATACCTCTGTGAGATAGATGCAGTGGATGTGTGCATTGAGACCTCTGTGAGATAGATGCAGTGGATGTGTGCATTGAGACCTCTGTGAGATAGATGCAGTGGATGTGTGCATTGAGAATTCTGTGAGATAGATGCAGTGGATGTGTGCATTGAGAACTCTGTGAGATAGATGCAGTGGATGTGTGCAATATACCTCTCTGAGATAGATGCATCAGATGTGTGCATTGAGACCTCTGTGAGATAGATGCAGTGGATGTGGGCATTGAGAACTCTGTGAGATAGATGCAGTGGATGTGTGCATTGAGAACTCTGTGAGATAGATGCAGCAGATGTGTGCATTGAGAACTCTGTGAGATAGATGCAGCAGATGTGTCCACTGGGAACTCTGTGAAATAGATGCAGTCAATATGTGCATTTAGGCCTCTGTGACATAGGTGCAGAGGATTTGTGCATTGAGACCTCTGTGAGATACATGCAGTGAATATGTGCATTGAGACATCTGTGAGATAGATGCAATAGATGTGTGCATTGAGGACTCCATGAGATAGATGCAGTGGATATGCGCACTAAGGCCTCTGCGAGATAGATACAGTGGATGTGTGCATTTGAGCCTCTGTGAGATAGATGTGAATTGAGGCCTTTGTTAGATATGATAGATGCAGTGGGTGTGTGCATTGAGGTCACTTTGAGATAGACGCCGTTGATGTGTGCATTGAGATCTGTGTGAGATAGACGCCGTTGATGTGTGCATTGGAGCCTCTGTGGGATAGATGCAGTAGATGTGTGTGTATTGAGGCCTCTGTGAGATAGATTCAGCTGATGTGTGCATTGGAGCCTCTGTGAGATAGATGCAGTGGATGTATGCATCGAGGACCTGTGAGATAGATACAGTGGATGTGTGCATTGGAGCTTCTGTGAAATAGATGCAGTGGATGTATGGATTGAGACCTCTGTGACATAGATGCAGTGGATGTGTGCAATATACCTCTCTGAGATAGATGCAGTGGATGTGTGCATTGAGACCTCTGTGAGATAGATGCAGTGGATGTGTGCATTGAGAACTCTGTGAGATAGATGCAGTGGATGTGTGTATTGAGAACTCTGTGAGATAGATGCAGCAGATGTGTGCATTGAGAACTCTGTGAGATAGATGCAGCAGATGTGTGCATTGAGAACTCTGTGAGATAGATGCAGCAGATGTGTGCATTGAGAACTCTGTGAGATAGATGCAGCAGATGTGTCCACTGGGAACTCTGTGAAATAGATGCAGTCAATATGTGCATTTAGGCCTCTGTGACATAGGTGCAGAGGATTTGTGCATTGAGACCTCTGTGAGATACATGCAGTGAATATGTGCATTGAGACATCTGTGAGATAGATGCAATAGATGTGTGCATTGAGGACTCCATGAGATAGATGCAGTGGATATGCGCACTAAGGCCTCTGCGAGATAGATGCAGTGGATGTGTGCATTTGAGCCTCTGTGAGATAGATGTGAATTGAGGCCTTTGTTAGATATGATAGATGCAGTGGGTGTGTACATTGAGGTCACTGTGAGATAGACGCCGTTGATGTGTGCATTGAGATCTGTGTGAGATAGACGCCGTTGATGTGTGCATTGGAGCCTCTGTGGGATAGATGCAGTAGATGTGTGTGTATTGAGGCCTCTGTGAGATAGATTCAGCTGATGTGTGCATTGGAGCCTCTGTGAGATAGATGCAGTGGATGTATGCATCGAGGACCTGTGAGATAGATACAGTGGATGTGTGCATTGGAGCTTCTGTGAAATAGATGCAGTGGATGTATGGATTGAGACCTCTGTGACATAGATGCAGTGGATGTGTGCAATATACCTCTCTGAGATAGATGCAGTGGATGTGTGCATTGAGACCTCTGTGAGATAGATGCAGTGGATGTGTGCATTGAGAACTCTGTGAGATAGATGCAGTGGATGTGTGCATTGAGAACTCTGTGAGATAGATGCAGCAGATGTGTGCATTGAGAACTCTGTGAGATAGATGCAGCAGATGTGTGCATTGAGAACTCTGTGAGATAGATGCAGCAGATGTGTGCATTGAGAACTCTGTGAGATAGATGCAGCAGATGTGTCCACTGGGAACTCTGTGAAATAGATGCAGTCAATATGTGCATTTAGGCCTCTGTGACATAGGTGCAGAGGATTTGTGCATTGAGACCTCTGTGAGATACATGCAGTGAATATGTGCATTGAGACATCTGTGAGATAGATGCAATAGATGTGTGCATTGAGGACTCCATGAGATAGATGCAGTGGATATGCGCACTAAGGCCTCTGCGAGATAGATGCAGTGGATGTGTGCATTTGAGCCTCTGTGAGATAGATGTGAATTGAGGCCTTTGTTAGATATGATAGATGCAGTGGGTGTGTGCATTGAGGTCACTGTGAGATAGACGCCGTTGATGTGTGCATTGAGATCTGTGTGAGATAGACGCCGTTGATGTGTGCATTGGAGCCTCTGTGGGATAGATGCAGTAGATGTGTGTGTATTGAGGCCTCTGTGAGATAGATTCAGCTGATGTGTGCATTGGAGCCTCTGTGAGATAGATGCAGTGGATGTATGCATCGAGGACCTGTGAGATAGATACAGTGGATGTGTGCATTGGAGCTTCTGTGAAATAGATGCAGTGGATGTATGGATTGAGACCTCTGTGACATAGATGCAGTGGATGTGTGCAATATACCTCTCTGAGATAGATGCAGTGGATGTGTGCATTGAGACCTCTGTGAGATAGATGCAGTGGATGTGTGCATTGAGAACTCTGTGAGATAGATGCAGTGGATGTGTGCATTGAGAACTCTGTGAGATAGATGCAGCAGATGTGTGCATTGAGAACTCTGTGAGATAGATGCAGCAGATGTGTGCATTGAGAACTCTGTGAGATAGATGCAGCAGATGTGTGCATTGAGAACTCTGTGAGATAGATGCAGCAGATGTGTCCACTGGGAACTCTGTGAAATAGATGCAGTCAATATGTGCATTTAGGCCTCTGTGACATAGATGCAGCAGATGTGTGCATTGAGAACTCTGTGAGATAGATGCAGCAGATGTGTCCACTGGGAACTCTGTGAAATAGATGCAGTCAATATGTGCATTTAGGCCTCTGTGACATAGGTGCAGAGGATTTGTGCATTGAGACCTCTGTGAGATACATGCAGTGAATATGTGCATTGAGACATCTGTGAGATAGATGCAATAGATGTGTGCATTGAGGACTCCATGAGATAGATGCAGTGGATATGCGCACTAAGGCCTCTGCGAGATAGATGCAGTGGATGTGTGCATTTGAGCCTCTGTGAGATAGATGTGAATTGAGGCCTTTGTTAGATATGATAGATGCAGTGGGTGTGTGCATTGAGGTCACTGTGAGATAGACGCCGTTGATGTGTGCATTGAGATCTGTGTGAGATAGACGCCGTTGATGTGTGCATTGGAGCCTCTGTGGGATAGATGCAGTAGATGTGTGTGTATTGAGGCCTCTGTGAGATAGATTCAGCTGATGTGTGCATTGGAGCCTCTGTGAGATAGATGCAGTGGATGTATGCATCGAGGACCTGTGAGATAGATACAGTGGATGTGTGCATTGGAGCTTCTGTGAAATAGATGCAGTGGATGTATGGATTGAGACCTCTGTGACATAGATGCAGTGGATGTGTGCAATATACCTCTCTGAGATAGATGCAGTGGATGTGTGCATTGAGACCTCTGTGAGATAGATGCAGTGGATGTGTGCATTGAGAACTCTGTGAGATAGACGCAGTGGATGTGTGCATTGAGAACTCTGTGAGATAGATGCAGCAGATGTGTGCATTGAGAACTCTGTGAGATAGATGCAGCAGATGTGTGCATTGAGAACTCTGTGAGATAGATGCAGCAGATGTGTGCATTGAGAACTCTGTGAGATAGATGCAGCAGATGTGTCCGCTGGGAACTCTGTGAAATAGATGCAGTCAATATGTGCATTTAGGCCTCTGTGACATAGGTGCAGAGGATTTGTGCATTGAGACCTCTGTGAGATACATGCAGTGAATATGTGCATTGAGACATCTGTGAGATAGATGCAATAGATGTGTGCATTGAGGACTCCATGAGATAGATGCAGTGGATATGCGCACTAAGGCCTCTGCGAGATAGATGCAGTGGATGTGTGCATTTGAGCCTCTGTGAGATAGATGTGAATTGAGGCCTTTGTTAGATATGATAGATGCAGTGGGTGTGTGCATTGAGGTCACTGTGAGATAGACGCCGTTGATGTGTGCATTGAGATCTGTGTGAGATAGACGCCGTTGATGTGTGCATTGGAGCCTTTGTGGGATAGATGCAGTAGATGTGTGTGTATTGAGGCCTCTGTGAGATAGATTCAGCTGATGTGTGCATTGGAGCCTCTGTGAGATAGATGCAGTGGATGTATGCATCGAGGACCTGTGAGATAGATACAGTGGATGTGTGCATTGGAGCTTCTGTGAAATAGATGCAGTGGATGTATGGATTGAGACCTCTGTGACATAGATGCAGTGGATGTGTGCAATATACCTCTCTGAGATAGATGCAGTGGATGTGTACATTGAGGTCTCTGTGAGATAGATGCAGTGGATGTGTGCATTGAGATCTCTGTGAGATAGACGCAGTTGATGTGTTCATTGGAGCCTCTGTGGGATAGATGCAGTAGATGTGTGTGTATTGAGACCTCTGTGAGATAGATTCAGCTGATTTGTGCATTGGAGCTTCTGTGAAATAGATGCAGTGGATGTGTGGATTGAGACCTCTGTGACATAGATGCAGTGGATGTGTGCAATAGACCTCTGTGAGATAGATGTAGGGGATGTGTGCACTGGAGCCTCTGTGAGATAGATGCAGTGGACGTGTGCACTGGAGCCTCTGTGAGATACATGCAGTGGATGTGTGCACTGAGACCTCTGTGAGATAGATGCAGTGGATGTGTGCACTGAGACCTCTATGAGATAGATACAGTGGATGTACGCACTGAGACCTCCGTGCGATAGATGCAGTGGATGTGTGCACTGAGACCTCCATGAGATAGGTGCAGTGCATGTGTGCACTGGAGCCTCTGTGAGATAGATGCAGTGGATGTGTGAATTGGGGCCTCTGTGAGATAGATGCAGTGGATGTGTGCACTGGAGCCTCTGTGAGATAGATGCAGTGGATGTGTGCACTGGAGCCTCTGTGAGATAGATGCAGTGGATGTGTGCACTGGAGCCTCTGTGAGATTGATGCAGTGGATGTGTGCACTGGGAACTCTGTGAGATAGATGCAGTGGATGTGTGCACTGAGAACTCTGTGAGATAAATGTAGTGGATGTGTGCACTGCAGCCTCTGTAAGATAGATGCAGTGGATGTGTGCACTGAGACCTCTGTGAGATAGGTGCAGTGGATGGTGAATTGGAGACTGTGTGAGATAGTTGCAGTGGATGTGTGCATTGGACACTCTGTGAGATAGTTGCAGTGGATGTGTGCATTGGAGACTCTGTGAGATAGATGCAGTGGATGTGTGCATTGGAGACTGTGAGATAGATGCAGTGGATGTGTGCACTGAGACCTCTGTGAGATAGATGCAGTGGATGTGTGCATTGGAGACTCTGTGAGATAGATGCAGTGGATGTGTTCACTGAGACCTCTTTGAGATAGTTGCAGTGGATGTGTGCATTGAGACCTCTGTGAGATAGGTGCAATGGATGTGTACCTTGGAGACTCTATGAGATAGAGCAGTGGTGGTGGTGGTGAGAAATAAAAGGGAGTAGTAGCAGCACGTATATCTATTTCTGCTACTGGAAGACATTTTTGACATGCTTGCATTATACATCATTGAAGTACAATATATTAAACATATTTCCCTCCGACGTTCTGCTGTTTGTGCTTGTGTTTCACAGCTTGTGTACAGTTCTCGTATCATGTCTAAAGGAGGAGACGGATGTTCTAAGAAGAGCTCGATTTATTCTGGGGCAAACCAGCTGCATCTTAAGGGACAAATAAAGGATCCCCAAATTCCCATTGATTTAAAAGGAGCTGTAACCCCACAAATGCTATAGAGGTCTCCAACACGTTGCTTCATAGTGTGTTGGAGACCTCTCTAACATTCATCCTCATTGAAATCAAAGGGGATTTTATTTGACCCTTGTGGTGCAATTGGTTTGCCTGAAAATTATTCCTCTTGCCACATCAGCCTCTGTCTTTTTTTCTTATTTTTCCTTGTTTAGCACTCACTCTCTCACACACACTTAGATGATAGATCAGTAGATCTAGTCATTACAGAGTTACACAGAGGTAAAGTAGTGTGACCACATGTCCTGGATTTTACATGTGTCCCAAGTCCCTAGCAGCCCCCTTCTGGCACAATGCAAAGTCCGGGAATGAAGACTCCAGAGCATAGAGTTCTAAACACTAGAAGGAGAACTGCCCATTTTATGGGTTACAAGAAACTGGCCTCTGCACAGAATTTTAAACACTATAGGGAGAATGCAGCCCTGCTTTTAGACATTAAATAGGAACTACAGCACCATTTTCTTGTGGTTTAAATCTGCACTAAGTTTTGGGGCTTGATGTACATTTTCTTGCAGATAAGCACATGCATCACTTTATGTCATAGCAGTAAGTTGGTAGTTCTCCCTTTAGGGTATGTTGCTCCTGATCAAGCACCGATTGTGCAATGATATCAGTGATGTCATGTGACCCACCTATAGAGACTCACTAGAGATGAAGAGAACTCTGCCACTCTCATATTGGCAGTGTCCCTGAATGGCAGAAAGGAAATGTGGCCACTAGTGTTGAGCGAGCACCCCGATGCTCGGGTGCTCGGGTGCTCTGACCGAGCACCGCCGGAGGCTCGAGTGCTCGGCCGAGCACCCGAGCCCCATTGAATTGAATGGGGCGACACGAGCATTACACCAGGCACCCCCTGCTCTGATGAGGGGAGGGTGCCTGGTCAATGCCCCCCTTCATCTCCACAATGCCCCTCTTCCACAATGTCCCCCTTCATCTCCGCAATGTCCCCCTTCATCTCCGCTATGCCCCCTTTATCTCTGCAATGCCCCCTTCATCTCCGCAATGTCCCCCTTCATCTCCGCTATGCCCCCTTCATCTCCGCTATACCCCCTTCATCTCCGCAATGCCCCCTTCATCTCCGCAATGTCCCCCTTCATCTCCGCTATACCCCCTTCATCTCCGCTATACCCCCTTCATCTCCGCAATGCCCCCTTCATCTCCGCAATGTCCCCCTTCATCTCCGCTATGCCCCCTTCATCTCCGCTATACCCCCTTCATCTCCGCTATACCCCCTTCATCTCCGCAATGCCCCCTTCATCTCCGCAATGTCCCCCTTCATCTCCGCTATGCCCCCTTCATCTCCGCTATACCCCCTTCATCTCCGCAATGTCCCCCTTCATCTCCGCTATGCCCCCTTCATCTCCGCTATACCCCCTTCATCTCCGCAATGCCCCCTTCATCTCCGCAATGTCCCCCTTCATCTCCGCTATGCCCCCTTCATCTCCGCTATACCCCCTTCATCTCCGCAATGCCCCCTTCATCTCCGCAATGTCCCCCTTCATCTCCGCTATGCCCCCTTCATCTCCGCTATGCCCCCTTCATCTCCGCTATACCCCCTTCATCTCCACAATGTCCCCCTTCATCTCCGCTATGCCCCCTTCATCTCCGCAATGCCCCCTACCTCCAGTCCCTGGTGGTCCAGCGGAGCGTCTTCAGATCTGTGCCTCCTTCGGCACAGATCCCCGCCACCCGAACATGCCGGGCGAGCACATGGCGGTACTCGTACGAGTACCGCCATGTGCCGAGCAGAGCGATGCTCGAGCCGATCCGAGCATCGGCCGAGCATGCTCGCTCAACACTAGTGGCCACCCTAAGCTAAAGCAGAATATATAGTGAGAGCTAGAATCTCACCAATAGACGTAGGATCCAAGGTCAGGCCAAGTTTCTCCAGTGCACTTGTGTTACTGAGTACTGCATTACGCACATCTGTGACACTGGCAGTTGTATTTGTAATCGCCACGTCTATGTTGCTGATGACTGATCCATTCCTGTATGGGCAGAGAAGACACAGTTCAGATCAAGGTAAACAGGTGACCTTACATAGAGAGATGACAGATGGGTGCATGTGTGAGTATGTGGCAAGTAGGAAACAATGAACCATGGCAACCGCCCCCTTCCCATTTTTACTCCCGTCACCATTCCTGCTGTTCCCTCATTTACAATTTATGGCAGTAAGGAAATAGGAATAAATATATTTGTGTGCAATGTCACAGATTCAACATATATTCTGGTTCTAAAATATGGACAAGAGGCAATATTTCTTCCCTGTGGTGCAGTTGTTTTGCTCCAGATTTGCACCTCTTTAACTTAAGAACACAGCCCATAGTTATTTAATTTTGCACATGTGCATTCTCTGCTCTGATGCTCTAAACACTATGTTTATGTTCCCTTTCTGCTCATCCTTATCCTTCCTGCAGCTCTACTTAATTACCTCAGTTCCTCTGCTCCTCACTGCCTGAGGTCTCTCTCCATTCACAGCAAAAAGGGGGAAAGAAACAGATAAAATATAGCACCAAACCTGCCCATAGTTGGCAAATGGGTGAGAGGAATTAAGGGGAATTCTAATTAAGGACAATGCGATGTGCACCTTTATGATTATCACATAACTAGCAATAGAGATATTGCTTGTCAGAGCAGTTTAACCCATTGAGTGGCAGAGGGGTATGTACGCATTAACTAACAATGAGCTGGTACTGAAAGGAGTAAGTGTTTGAGTCACAAAGACATAGCTAATTGCAAGGTATAGCCCTTTGCCACTTAGAGTGCCAAAGACATATGGAAAGTATGGATGTTGGCTGCACCTCTGGCACTCAAAAGTGTAACCACTTTACTACGTATGTAATGCATTCCAAAGCATTGTCTACCTCTCTGCCACTGAAAGGATTAAACAAATTACCCATGGTTTGGGCACTCCTACTGCAAATGAAAGGGTTAACCCTTTGAGTGGCAAAGAGGTATCCAATGCATTGTGTAGGTCTGCTGCCCAGAATGGGTTAAGCCTTCGACTGCCTTTTGCATTCCAAAGCGGCCGTAAAATCTCAGGTATAATATGCACCTGTGTGTAATACGCAGGTGCATATTATACCAAAAATTTTTATGGGAAAACAAGAGTGCCTATGTATAATACGCACCCTTGTTTCCCCCTTGCTAAAATATTTGTAAGGATGGCAGATCCCTTCCCTCCCCCAGGCCAAATCCACTGCCAAAACAAGACTTACTTGGTTCAAGTTTAACCCCCCACTGAAGTCCGCATCTTTTGCATTGATGAGAAGGCAAAATACAAAGCTTCCCAGCGGGCGGCATGCTTCCATTTGCCGCCTGCTTCCTTCAATGGGTTTTCAGGACTTTCTGCCTCCAGCCAATTTTAATGCCCTGGCATGGAAGCATGCCACCCACTGGGAAGCTTTGTATTTTGCCTTCTCATCAATACATAAGATGCGGACTTCAGTGGGGAGTTAAACTTGAACCAAGTAAGTCTTGTTTTTGCAGCGGATTTGGCCTGGGGGAGGGAAGGGATCTGCCAACCCTAATTTTTTTTTTTAAACTCTTGTGTATAATACACCCCCCCACTTCACATAAGGTGAAGTGGGGTAAACTCTTGTGTATTCTACCCGAGGTTTTACTGTATACAATGCATTGGATAGGTCTGTGGCACTGAAGGGATTAACCCTTTCAGTGGCAAAGAGGATTCCAATGCATTAGGTAGCCCTTTCCACTAAAAATGTTAACCTTTTGATTGCTATTTGCATTGGATATCTCTGTGGCATTGAAAGGCTTAACCCTTTGACTGCCTTGGCAGAGCCAAAGAGGTATCCAATGTATGGGGGGGGGGCAAAGCCATATTATGACCCCCAGGCCAGCCCATCCAGCCCCTTTGTATTTATGGAGGGGGTAATTGTAGGGTGGGCAAGTGCCCCAGCTTGCCCCCCCTCTGGATGCCCATGGGTGGGAGGGAGGCAGAAAAAGAGGGACATTCACTCCACCTGGCCACTCCTCTCAAAATTTCACCTCTAGAAAAGTGATAGAGTAGCAGACTGGATGAGATTTGATTATCACCTCCTTACTGCTGCCCCGGGGTGTGGCTGGCACAGAAGGAGAATTCTCTCAGCTTCTTTTATTAATATAGAAACCATAAGCCTCCATCATAGCTTTGTTATAGGACTCCAAAAATTCCAGCTCTGGATTTAAAATAATCTTTTGTAATACTTAGTATCTGATAATTCAAGGAAAAATAGGTAATTTTCCTCTTCCATGGCCTCATTATTACTATATGGGTTTCTCAGAAACCTTACATTCCTAATTTCTATCATATACATATTCCTGGTAAAAAAAAATAAACAGGATTTAGATTATGTATTTCCACAATTTGTCGTAAAGTGTTTGTGTAATGGTATTTTTCTACAAAAAAGAAAAAGATCCTTATAGACCTCAGACTTGTCCAGGATATTGGTGGGGGTAAAAGAGAGACCCTTATTGAGTACATCCAAATGATTCTGAGCCAAAGATGATCCCTCAGGTTAATTACATTTAATGTTTGGGACATCTAGTTGGGTAAGTCACTGTGTTAAACAACCCTAGGATGAGGTGATTTTTTTAATTTAAGTACCCGTTTAATTAAGTGCTCTTGTCTTATCCCCCTCTGTCCCCTATTCTTCTTCCTTTGTCCAATATATCAGTCTTCTCTTGAGTTCTGCCAGCTTTAATCTTTATAATTACAATTTTCTTTCAGTCCCTAAATGCTGCTTTTGATACTCTTTAGGTTACTATAGTGGGGCATTCTATCAGTCATAATGCAGCCTCAATTCCTGTCTAGCTGTATGTTATAAAGCCTTGTGTCTGCCCATTCTGCCACCCCAATGTTTCTTGCATCTATACTGAAATGTTCCTCTCAGTGGGGCAATTACTGCCTGGGCATACTCGGCATATGGCAGGAGTCTCAGGCTTAGGGGTGGGCCTCGTTATTTTATTTCTTGCAAACCACAAGTGGAAAAGTGCAATCCTCCCAGAATACTGCCAATGCATCATGGGTATAGGAACCAGTGGGCATGGGGTCAAATCCCACCTCATATTCTATTCATGGACTTCAGCTGTCGTGCATGCAGAGCCAATGCTAGCATATAGGGAGTGCTAGCATCTAATGTGTAAATTGCAATGGAGTTTTCCAATAGGCAGGGATTCTGAAAACATGTCCCCACGGGCAATGGTAAACAGTTATATCAGACAACAAAAATGGCTTTAGTGCCTGGGCATGTGCATGCTCTCTCACTCTATATTCAAAGATGTGGTAGACAGTATGTTGCACAGTGCACCTTCCTTCCTGCATTACTGGTGGAAGTGCTGCATCCATACCCTGTCAATGTCTATTACCAAGTAAAGTTTGCTCACTACTAAATGAAATGGATCAGTAGAGACAAAATATGGTGGGAAGGCACTGTTTGTGTGTCTGTGGGTGGTGGGAGGATATGGGCTCACATAAAAGTGTAGTTGAGAGACATGTGTATGGTGAAATCTATTGTAGGATGGGTGAGATGAAATCTGTGGATGATAAGAAAATGTAGTCATAAGGAGGATATTTGTGTGTTGATGTGTTTGAGGGAGAGCCTGGGTAGAGGAGAGGTGGAAGAGGAGATATCTGTGGTTGACCTGACTGGAAGAGAGACCAGATGAGAATACAAAAAAAGACTGTGTGGGGGAAAGAGCCTTGTGGGTAAAGGAGAGGCATAGGAGAGACATGGGCGGAGGGGATGAGAAGAGTGAAGATGGGAAAGAGATATGATTAACAGAAGAGTGGGAAAGATACCCTTTGCAGTTGAGATGGGGGGGAGACTGACCATGCTGGGCGAGTTAGAATCCTGTGAGTGGAGGAGGGGCTGGGTAGAGAGATCTCCTTGAGTGCTTCTGAATAAGAGGGGAGAGATGGAGACGTGTGTGTGTCTCATTTGATACCTCATGTTGGTTTATTTAAAACATTAATATTTCAATAAATAATAAACATTCATCTAAACTAGAAAATCTAGTTGTTATTATATCACTATCATTATCAAACATCAGACAGTGTTGTATAAAATAAAAAGAAATGTACATTTATTATGGGGGGGGGGTTCCTTGTATAATTACAAAGTAGGCTTTAGGATGTCTTAACACAGCCCAGCCTCTGTGTTTTCAGGCTCGTCCTATCCATCCCCTTGTCTGTGTCCGAGCTGCTTTCCTTGTCCTCATTCTCACCTCTCTTGTACCATTGGCTCCCCTCTGCAGTTCTTCTCAGATTGCTGACTCCAGATGAGCAATCCTGGAGCAAATGAACTACGCCACAGTGGAAAATGAAACTACCCAAAATTCCCCTTCATTTAAGTGTCCCTTTTAACCCCTAATACCACAGAGGTCTCCAATGCATTGTGTATATACAGAGGATGATGCGCAAACCAACTGCACCAAAGGAGATAAATACAAATTAATCAAATTCCCATTAGTTTGAATTACAATGTGTTGGAGATCTCTAAGCTGTTAAAATCCCCAGTTAAATCAATGGGAATTCATATTTTTCCTCTGTGATGTAGATGGTTTGCACCACAGTTGCTCCTCTTTTCTAGTGAGCCCCAAAGCTGGAGGGCCTTAGGTTGTCGGCTCCAGTATCACTGATGCTGACTGTTATCCAGCTCTTTTCTCAGTCCTTGTTTCTGCTGTGTTTCTGCTCTGTACTGCTTGTCACAATCCATTTCCCTAAACTGCAATCTCCTTCTCTCTGTTTACTGGAAGTGTCTTAGATGTCCGTCATATGGACACATTGGCCAAGCTGATCTTTTACTTACTTAAATGATAGCACTGCAACTTGTGAGATGCCAAAGGTTTTCAGAATATCTGTGAACTGCAGAAAAGAGAAAAATCGACATTAACAGTACTACAAACCAGTTATTTAAAGAAAAAAACTCTATGCTACATATAACTGGCTCTTTTTTTGTTTAACATAATTATCTAGGTAGGTGTCTTTCATATATCTGTCAGGTACATCTGTATAGTTTATTTTTGTTCATTTTCTCTCTCTTGTAGTGAACTGCTAGTTGTTTCTGTTTACAAACTGTTATAGATAATAATGTGTGTCTCTTATGATCCATTCAAGTCTACTGCTAATTGTTTCAGTTTACTGTCTGATAAAGAAAAGTGGAATGTATAAGCCATTCAGTACTGCTGAAGCCCATTGCTTGCTGTGAGAGGGTGTGACCTAGCGATTCTATTTATACAGCAAACTGCAGATATAATAGATAGATAGATAGATAGATAGATACCCCTGACTACCGTAAGAAGGACAGCTAAATAGGAAAGAATCCATAAAATTAGAGATGATCTATCACCATAACATAACATTAATTAACCCATTGAGTGCCAGAGGGGTAGCCATCACATTGGTACACAATTCGGTGGATACCACTCTGGCACTCAAAAAGTTGAAGACCATCAAAAACTGTCTGTATGTTGTACTGGCCATTTAATTAACCTTTATTTGTTGGTGGAACAGTGTGGAACTTCACATTAATTAGTATCTTGCTGGCCCAATATCCCCACACCCTGTACTAGGAATGAACCTAGGCAGATCCCACACACTATACTAGGAATTAACCTAGGCAGAGCCCACACACTGTACTAGGAATGAACCTAGGAAGAACCCACACACTGTACTAGGAATGAATCCAGGCAGAGCCCACACATTGTACTAGGAATGTACCTAGGCAGAGCCCACACACTATACTAGGAATTAACCTAGGCAGAGCCCACACACTGTACTAGGAATTAACCTAGGAAGAACCCACACACTGTACTAGGAATTAATCCAGGCAGAGCCCACACATTGTACTAGGAATGTACCTAGGCAGAGCCCACACACTATACTAGGAATTAACCTAGGCAGAGCCCACACACTGTACTAGGAATTAACCTAGGAAGAACCCACACACTGTACTAGGAATGAATCCAGGCAGAGCCCACACATTGTACTAGGAATGTACCTAGGCAGAGCCCACATGCTGTACTAGGAATGAACCTAGGAAAAACCCACACATTGTACTAGGAATTAATCCAGGCAGAGCCCACACACTGTACTAGGAATGTACCTAGGCAGAGCCCACACGCTGTACTAGGGATGAACCTAGGCAGGGACCACACACTATACTAGGAACAAACCTAGGCAGAGCCCACATGCTGTACCAGGAATGAACCTAGGCAGGGCCCAGAGCCCACACGCTCTACTAGAAATGAACCTAGGCAGACCCCACACGCTCTACTACAAATGAACCTAGGCAGAGCCCACAAACTGTACTAGGAATGAACCTAAGCAGAGCCCACACACTGTACTAGGAATGAAGCTAAGCAGAGCCCACACAATGTACTAGGAATGAACAATGAGGAATGAACCTAGGCAGAGCCCACACACTGGGGCATTTCTAATAGCACAGAGAGGCATAACAGAACTAGTCAGTGTAATGTAAAGAGAATAGAGATAAACTGCTGTACCATGCCATCAAATATAAAAGTTAATTACTCAAAAATTATTTATTTTACAGAAGAAAGGCTAATACAAAATATTTGCACATTTAATTCCCTGTAAAGCTTAACATGACAGAAGTTGACAGGTCCTCTTTAAGAGCCAGCGTTCCTCTTTCAGGACTTTATGCAAAAGGAATCATTCTGGGGGAACCAACTGCAGGTGAAACAGAAACTCCCCAAAATTTCCATAGATATAAAAAGGGCCTTGAACCCACTGACTGCTAGAGCAGATGCCAATGGAATGTAAAATCCCATTTAAAGGAATGGGACGTATTTGTTCCCTATGGCTTATCTGGATTGCCCAAGCATTGCTCCACTTTTTCTGTGTACCTATGACCCTAGGCATTAAAATGAAAACTGTTGAGATCTAAGGCAGGCCATAACTTGAGGGTGTCACCTGGCACTAGTTGGGCTGCCCTTCTCTAGAACATGCACTGTTTTATTTAGTTGTTTTACCACATCGCCAATTTTTTGTAGCCTCCAAGGAGGCCTCCTTAGCAAAGCTTAGCTGTGATAGTGTAACTCACCGCGTTGCTAATCTTCTTTTCTAAGTCCTTGAACCGTTGGCTGCTTCGATTCTTCAATTCATCAGTAAAATCTAGATTGGTGAATCTGGGACTTAACTCAAATGACTGGAGAGTGGTTTTCTTACCTGAAATTACATTATTATATTAATTGCATTTGAAATGGAGAAGTCTCTCCTGTGACATCTCTTTTTCATTATTTATTATTACCATTTATATATAAGGCACCAAAATATTCACTGGAGCTGTATACAAGGAGGGTAGAGAAAAAAACAATGTGCTTTACATGTACAGACTGAAATGAGTGGAGGATGGGCCATACTATTGATTGTTTACAGACTTCTCACATGAGATGAAGGTAAATGGCAGTATTTTACAGTAGAATACTTTTCAGGGTTTGAGAGGGGGTCCAGAGTCTGAAGATAGGCCACCAGAAACTTGGTTGCATGGTAGGTATTGGTACATTTAACAGAACATGTGCATACATTGGAACCTCTTTGACCCAAGCCTTCAGAGGTCCATTAATGTCTGAGGGTTGGAGAGTCCAAATGATACAATTTGCATCATAAAGTGTGCCGGGCTTGATTGGGAGTGGACTGGATTGGGTGGAGGGGAAGCAGGGGTTGCCTTTAAGATTGTTGGAAAATTGGAAGAACTGGGAGGCAGTGAAACAGAGTTAAAATGGAACTAACAGAGCCCTGGGAATCAGCCTCTGTCCCCAGTGACTGGGTAATTAAAGGGATAGTAATGTTTCATAATAAAAGCAGCTCTAATTAATCATCATAGTATTTGGGCCTTGGAGACTGTTGTTATAATTGAATGATAAAATATCCCCCTCCCGCCCCTTTTACTGATATAACACTGCTCAGCTCAGGGCAGCAGGGTGTGTCCAGGTAGATTGCATAGAGGGACAATCTTCAATTAAGATAAGGGAACAAGCTGAAAAACCTGTCAAGGGGGGCAGGGCTTTCTTTGTTCTCACAGTAAGAAGATTGTCCATTGCTGTGAGCTGTTTGGTCTCAGGACCAGATTCCACATCTGAGGGGAGGTGGCTTACACTAGGTAAAAGGGGCGGAGTACTGAAATAGCAACATAAGCTTTGAAAAAAGTTGTTAGCAGGCTCTTCCTTTGCAGTTTGCTTGTACAACTCCAGTACAGCTACTTGGGATATTCCATATGGGTGCAACACATTATCAGTTTTCTGTTTTCAGCAGAGCAGGGCAGCATCTCACCTGCTAGCATTTTGGCAGGTTTGCCATTCTTCAGGTGTGTTTTTGGACTATTTTCGTGCATTATTTGACCCAGTAAGGGTGGGTTGGCAACACATAGAGAACAGCGTAGCCTAATGGTTTTAACCCTTTGTGTGCCAGAGAGGTATCCATCACATTGTTTCACAATGTGTTGGATACCTCTCTGGCACTCAAAGAGTTAATGGCATGAATAGATGTGGTGGCAGGACTGGCAGTGGTTTCTTTTACCCTTCCTCTGGAACAGGGGGTTAAATGACTGCTATATAAAAGACACTAATCTAGGTATATAAATGTGTTAAACATATAAGGAGTAAATTATTCCCAGGAGACAGTTTCCCTTTAGACTACTCTTGTGCCCAAGGTAGTGTAGTGTGGAATTGTGTGGACATTTCTGGGAGATCCTTTCCTCTGTTCTTTCTTTATGTTAATGTATAACAAGTAGTAGGGAAAATAGCAGACCTTTATCCCCATTTCCCTGTACATGTTACTCAGAAGGTACTTGAGGCTTGCTGGCATTAATGTCTTATTGACGGAGGAGTGTGTGCCAGGGTGCACTAGAGATTGAGCTCTTTATTGCATGGTGACCAGTTCTGTCCTCTAGTGCTGGATTTAAGGATTTCTCTGCTTTTGCATGTGGGGGTCAGCCAAAATAAACGAACCATTGATTATCTCACTTGTGCTTAATCAGCTGTTGGCCTTTGTTAATTCTTGAGAGCTGGATTTGTCCACCTTTGCTCTAATGCATACCTTGAAGTGCAGCTGCTGGATTTGGAGGCTAATGCAAGCTAAATTATTCATATGTTCCCCCACTAATATGTCCAATAAGTGATATTTCCCACCCAAATGAGGGAGACTACCCCAGTCAGTAGCACTCATCCTAATGAAAGAGTCTTCCTACCCACAGTGACAGATCAATTCCCTTGTACCCACTCACCATTCACAGACAGACTTGATTTGCGTATAAGGGCAGTAAAGCTACTGTCGTTTAGAAGCCAGTTCACCACATACATGTTGTCTACATTTACTGTGGCATTGAGATTGTAGCTAACTGCCACATCTACTACTCCTGCAGAATTACTATGGGGAAAGAGAGAAAAGGGGAGTGAGACAAAGAGGAAAAAGCAGATTATTTCTTATACATGACTTTTGCAGTAAGGTGTTTAATTCAGCAGGGTACAAGGGGCCATATTCAGTATGCTAAAGAGGTGCAATTCTGGAACAATCCAATTCACTATAGGGGACAAGTAACAATTCCCCAACATACTAGAAGGCACTGACATTGTACAACGAACGTCCTTATACATTATTGACTTTATTTGTGTCCCTTATCATGACCAGAACTCTAGCACTATATTAAGCATTTGACCCCTATGTACTCTGTATGTCTCCCATTACCACTTTAGATTGTAAGCTTTGTGACAGGGACCTCGCACCCAGTGTTTCACTCTACAAAGCATTTGTAACCCTGTACTTTCTAAACCCTTACATTGAAAAGCATTGCATACACTTGTAGCGCTATATAAATAAACATTCATTCATTCATTCAAATGTCCCATTGAATTAAATGGGGTCTTAGCACCCCGAATGCTGGAGAAAAGCAATGCATATGTGACCTCTCTAGCATTGAAGGTGTTAAAAGCCCCATTTAAATCAGTGGGGATTTTCATTTGTCCTCTATGGGTACATTGGTTTGCCCTAGAATTGCTCCTTTTTTCCTATTGATTATGGCCTCAGGTGTAAATGCCTTAAAGTAGTTAACTCCAAAATGAACATACAGCACAGAGGGCCAGCTATAAAGATGGCTAGGAGTCTGCTCAAGAGCCTCTGGATGTAAAACTATTACTCTTAGGTAAAACATATATACAAAAGACAGACAGATTAACCATTTAAGGTTCATAGGTGTGTGCAACACATTGTGACACAATAGGAGTTAGGCACTAAGGTGTGATAAAGAGGTGATAAAGTGGAGATGACTTCGCTAGTGTTATCACTTCTCCAGTTCCTCTGTTATTCTCCAAAGTTGGAGAAATCTTAATGCATTGGCTCCACAGAATAATATAGGATCTGGAGGAATTATATCACTGGAGAAGTCATCTCCACTTTATCACCTCTTTATCACGCCTTAATACATAACCCCCAATGTGTAACACACCCCTCCTGTCTTAAACAGCTAGAAAATTGCCTAAAATCATTAGTGCCATGAATGTTAATGACTGCTGTTAGACTAATCACTGAGTGTAGCAATTCCTCTGAAATTTCTTTTAATGGCTGTTTTAGCTGTGTCTACTCTTTAGAATGTACCTGCTTGAGCACAGGTGAGTGAGTCACAATGACCCGGAGTCTTATTGGCTCACCTGTGCTCAAGCAGGTAAAGCCTCAGGTCCTGGCCTGTTAGTGGTCCCTGAGGGCACATTCTGAGAACCACTGTGTCTGACAGGAGTCCTTCATTTTACCATACTGCTCGTATATTTAGGGCCGTATACATGTGTGAAAGGAGTAATGTGGCCAGATAACCATTTTAATGCGAGACACTTATTAATTTTGCATTTGGCAGAACTGCCCTGCAACCAGTAACGTCCTTCTGGGTGTGTATTTCATTAGCTTCCCACATTAAAATGGTGATTTGGTCACATGAGCAAAGAAGCATCACAGGCACCTCAGCTTAGATTCACATCACAATCTAACATGTACGAAAGTTAGAAATTACATTTATATTAAAGAGCAGTCGATTCATAACAATACATTTCATATCCACTATCATATGAAGTGGTTTATAGTATAATGTATAGCATACTTGTGTACCAATGTTCTATGGATAGGTCTGCTAGATATAAGGTTATGTCATTATCACCCTGTGATTGGAACGTGAAACATACTTAATAGTTATGTTAGGAGGATCCTGAAGTGCCTCATTGTATATCTGTTTTACAAGGGGTGTCAGCTGCAAAGGGAATGAAGAGATACAGAAATTAATCATATATATATACACATAATTTCATGTCATGACTCAAAGGACCAAATCAGACTACTGGCTACTAGCAAAAGATGCACAGCCCTTGTGAGAAGAGACAGAGGGAAAGAAGAGATATTCCAGTGTCCACCCACACACAGCTATCTACACACTGGTAGTCAGAGACCCACACATGCACTGTCTGCCATGCCAGCCTTGTTCCACTGTCCTGCTGGTAGTCACAAACCCACATGTAACTGTCCTTGTTCTACTGTGTCATTGTCAATCACAAAATCACAAGCACAGTCTACCACTGTACTCCACACCCCTCCACCTCAAGTTAGTTTGACACAGCATCTTCCTGCTCTGTGTGCTGCCCTCTCACTTAAATATCTGCACCACTGAAGGGGCAGCAAACACAGTGGATAGCAGGCAAATTACTAGGGAATCACATATGACAGGGAGTCACCAGGTTGCATTTGCAGCTGCTGGATCATATTTGCTTTGGGTGGAGGAGAATAGGGAGAATAGGCAATTGGGAAGCCTGCCACATTTGTTTGGAGTAGATCGGAGGGAAGAGTGGTGGGGAGAGAGAAGCAAGCATAGGGATGGAGATGAGTGGGGAGACATTCACATTCACAGAGGAGAGTGGAGGAAAATGTGAAGTGTGCAGGGGGTTGGAGATGAGTGGGGAGCTGACGAGTTACACTAGTTTGGGATGGGAAACAGTGAGGGGAGTAGAGGGGATCGGGAAGACAGTAGGAGGTTGGAGTGGTGTAGGAACCTTCCATTTATTTTGGGGTTGTGGGAATTGGGATGCATGCAGTGGGTGGAGCTGGAAAGTCAAATTTGTTTGAGGTGGAAAGGGGGGTCTGAATGAGAGCAAGAAGCACTAAAGAGGTTGGAGGTGAGCAAGGAGCAGGTCAGTTTTGTTTGGGGTGTAGGGGAGAAGAAGCCATGCAGCAGGTTGGAGCACTTGGGGGTGGTGGATGTGAGAGCAAAGAGTGCAGAAAGTTGGAGGTGAACTTGGAGCCAGTCACATTTATTTGGGGTGGAGAGGGGAGTGAAGTGGGAAGTAAGTAAGGGGTATGATGTAAGTAGGGAGCCACCAGGACACCTTTTTTTGGGGCGGAGGGAGTGGGAACCATGCAGAGGGTTGAAGGTGTGTGGGGAGCTGCTGATTCACATTTGTGTGTGTTGGAGAGGAGGGAGTGGCCTGTAACAGACAGTGTGCAAAGAGTTACTTCAGAACTTCATATTTGTACCCGATAATAGCGCTGTAAAGAACCTAATCGCCATATGCCTAAATATTGGGGGGGGACTTAATACAGGGTGATAGTTCCACTTTAAATGTATACGTAGTACACAGTCTGCAGCTGGGCACAGGGGAATGGTACACATTTCATTACTCACACACATCCACCCACCACCTAGTGAATGTAGTACAATGAGGTTTGTTTTCAAGTATTACGCAAAAGAAGGCAATTGAGTGCATGCTCCCCAACCCCCAAATAAACAAATAAACATAACTGTTATTTGCTCTTATTTTTTTAGCTGTAAAGGATTAGCACATTCCCATCAATGAGCTGGGCTATGGATAGGCTTGATTTCCCATCTCTTGCCCTTTTGTCACCTTGAAATAAGAATAAGTTATGATTTGCCAATTAAAGGTTATTAAAAACCCACATACTTTTTAAGCGATTACGCATTCAGATGACACCAAAGACACAATTTATGAATTCTTGCCAGAGAAACAAAAACAGCCAGATGTTTGCTTTTAACCCCTTGAATGTTAGAGGAATCATCATAACATTACTAAACAATGCTTTGAGATATGTCTAGCATTAGATGAGTTAATTTATTCTTGTCAGTTAATATGAATGCCAAAATTATACTAAAAGGACAACCATGAATATAACTTTAAACGTTTCTACAATACACATACCGAGTTTGAGCATTGCTTTAAAGGTGCAGTACATTTTGTAAAATGGAAAAACAGCATATATTCTAGGGTTTTTCCAGATGAGTAAAAAACGTAACTGCTAAGAGATGCATGTTTCTAGAAATATTACAGTTAAACCTTGTTTTTCACATTAACAGTGATTGCCCTCTAGTGGTCAGATTATTCTGCTACACTCAGTGGAAGATATGAGTCACTGACAAACAGTTCTGACAATTGTAACTGTTATTTGCATAAAGCACCTGGCAGCAGTGGGAGTATCACTGTTTTACTCTGAAGGGAAAACTATAACATATATTTTTCATTAAAAAAAAGTTCATGGCTCCTTTAAAAGCAATTCCCCCATGAATGGATTTATGATTGTAGTACCTTGAAGATAATTTGCACTGGTGATTCTGAAAAGGAGTTTATTATTTTTTGTGAGGGGGGAGTAGCCAGACAAAACAACCATTAGTATACTCACCAGGTTGGTGATGTCCGTGCTGGGTATGTCAGATGAGCCTTGGAGTTTGAATTTCACTAAAACACCCACTGGCATGGGAAAAAAAGGATTATTATCTATATACATGTCACACCACAGTATAAATTATAAAAAAAAAAAATCTCGTATTCAGTTCAAAAGCATAGCCACAGATGAACCTGAGTGGGCCCCAGCCTACACAGCAGTTTGGATCTAGACTGCACTGTGGCAAAATGTTGAAAATGCAACAGAGAACTTTTATTACAAGCGATAACTGTATAACCAATCGTTTTAAAAACCCTGAACAAAAATAAAGGCCAAGAATTAAACAGACTTTGTGACAATTATGTAACATTGGCCCAAAAAGCTATAATCTGTTTATTGTGCAAGCTCATGATTTTTTTTCAGATTATTCCCCCTCCCCCCACACCACTTAGGACCAGAGAGGCATGCAGCATGTTGCCTTGTAATGAGCTGGGAACACCCCTCTGGTCTTAAACCACTGAGTGCCAAGCGGTGTGTAATGCATTGCACACCCCTCTGGTAGTCATAGGGTTAAATGATTAAATTACAAAAATTCCAGTATGACTTTAATTGAAAGTTTACATAAAACTCCACACCAATCTGGAATTGTTTCATTTAACTCCATGTGAATGTTGAATTGTCTCATTATATATACATGTTTAAATACACATATAGTTACACTTAATGTTAGTATTATTAATATATTTTATCTTTATATTAATTATAATTAACAAGTAAAAGTTTGGAGCTGGACAGTCTGTATGTCTGAGAAATCCCAACTCACCTTTTGGATCTGTTGTTAGAGGGTCCAGAGTAACGTTCCTATTCTTGAATGTAATCACATTATTTAGGATTCCCTCTATAACCATGGAGTTGTTAATGGCTCCCTTTTGGAAGTAAAGATCCACCGAGGCAACAGTGAGATTGGAAACCTTTCTGTGAGGAGAGAGAGGTATGTGAGAGGACAGAGGAAGGGAATAAAAGTGACAAGCAGGCAACAGTGAGATTGGAAACCTTTCTGTGTGGAAAGAGAGGTATGTGAGGAGACAGAGTAATGTTCCTATTCTTGAATATAGTCACATTATTTAGGATTTCCTCTATAACCGTGGAGTTGTTAATGGCTCCCTTTTGGAAGTAAAGATCCACCGAGGCAACAGTGAGATTGGAAACCCTTCTGTGAGGAGAGAGGGATGTGAGAGGACAGAGGAAGGGAATAAAGTGACAAGCAGGCAACAGTGAGACTGGAAACCTTTCTGTGTGGAAAGAGAGGTATGTGAGGAGACAGAGTAATGTTCCTATTCTTGAATATAGTCACATTATTTAGGATTTCCTCTATAACCGTGGAGTTGTTAATGGCTCCCTTTTGGGAGTAAAGATCCACAGAGGCAACAGTGAGATTGGAAACCTTTCTTTGAGGAGAGAGAGGTATGTGAGAGGACAGAGGAAGGGAATAAAAGTGACAAGCAGGCAACAGTGAGATTGGAAACCTTTCTGTGAGGAGAGAGAGGTATGTGCGGGGGCAGAGGAAGGGGATAAAAGTGACAAGCAGGCAACAGTGAGGTTGGAAACCTTTCTGTGAGGAGAGAGAGGTATGTGCGGGGACAGAGGAGGGGGATAAAAGTGACAAGCAGGCAACAGTGAGATTGGAAACCTTTCTGTGAGGAGAGAGAGGTATGTGAGGGGACAGAGGAAGGGGATAAAAGTGACAAGCAGGCAACAGTGAGATTGGAAACCTTTCTGTGAGGAGAGAGAGGTATGTGAGGGGACAGAGGAAGGGGATAAAAGTGACAAGCAGACAACAGTGAAATTGGAAACCTTTCTGTGAGGAAAGAGAGGTATGTGAGGGGACAGAGGAAGGGGATAAAAGTGACAAGCAGGCAACAGTGTGGTTGGAAAACTTTCTGTGAGGAAAGAGAGGAATGTGTGGGGACAGAGGAAGGGGATAAAAGTGACAAGCAGGCAACAGTAAGATTAGAAGCCGTTCTGTGAGGAAAGAGAGGTATGTGAGGGGACAGAGGAAGGGGATAAAAGTGACAAGCAGGCAACAGTGAGATTGGAAACCTTTCTGTGAGGAGAGAGAGGTATGTGCGGGGGCAGAGGAAGGGGATAAAAGTGACAAGCAGGCAACAGTGAGGTTGGAAACCTTTCTTTGAGGAGAGAGAGGTATGTGCGGGGACAGAGGAAGGGGATAAAGGTGACAAGCAGAGAACAGTGAGACTGGAAACCTTTCTGTGAGGAAAGAGGTATGTGAGGGGACAGAGGAAGGGGATAAAGGTGACAAGCAGGCAACAGTGAGATTGGATACCTTTCTGTAAGGAAAGAGAGGTATGTGAGGGGACAGAGGAAGGGGATAAAGGTGACAAGCAGGCAACAGTGAGATTGGAGACCTTTCTGTAAGGAAAGAGAGGTATGTGAGGGGACAGAGGAAGGGGATAAAGGTGACAAGCAGGCAACAGTGAATTGGAAGCCTTTCTGTAAGGAAAGAGAGGGATGTGAGAGGACAGGGGAAGGGGATAAAGGTGACAAGCAGTCAACAGTGAGATTGGAAACCTTTCTGTAAGGAAAGAGAGGTATGTGAGGGGACAGAGGAAGGGGATAAAGGTGACAAGCAGGCAACAGTGAGATTGGAGACCTTTCTGTAAGGAAAGAGAGGTATGTGAGGGGACAGAGGAAGGGGATAAAGGTGACAAGCAGGCAACAGTGAATTGGAAGCCTTTCTGTAAGGAAAGAGAGGGATGTGAGAGGACAGAGGAAGGGGATAAAGGTGACAAGCAGGCAACAGTGAGATTGGAGACCTTTCTGTAAGGAAAGAGAGGTATGTGAGGGGACAGAGGAAGGGGATAAAGGTGACAAGCAGGCAACAGTGAATTGGAAGCCTTTCTGTAAGGAAAGAGAGGGATGTGAGAGGACAGAGGAAGGGGATAAACATATAAACATAGAATTTGACGGCAGATAAGAATCATTTCGGCCCATCTAGTCTGCCCATTTTACTACAGTAAAAACCTCAAACCTTTTTTGGTCCTTGGTCTTTTCTTAAGTTAAGGACCGCCTTATGCCTATCCCACGCATGCTTAAATTCTGTCACTGTATTAACTTCTACCACTTCTGCTGGTAGGCTATTCCACTTATCTACTACCCTATCAGTGAAGTAAAACTTTCTTACATTACATCTAAACCTGTGTCCCTCTATTTTTAGACTATGTCCTCTTGTCCTAACATTTTTACTCCTTTGAAATATACTTCCATCCTGCACTTTGTTGAATCCCTTCATGTATTTGAATGTTTCAATCATATCCCCTCTGTCTCTTCTCTCCTCCAAGCTATACATGTTCAGATCCTTTAGTCTATCCTGATATTTATTTTCCTGTAAACCAGTCACCATTTTAGTAGCCATTCTTTGAATTTTCTCTAGAGTATCTGTATCCTTCTGGAGATGATCAGTCCTGTGCACAGTACTCTAAGTGAGGTCTAACTAGAGATCTGTAGAGTGGCATGACCAATTCCCTTTTTCTGCTACTAATGCCCCTAGCTATACAACCCAGTACCCTGCTTGCATTCCCCATCGCTTTATTACATTGCCTGCCTACCTTTAAGTCATTAGAGATAATTACTCCCAAATCCCTCTGTTGTCTCTGACAGTACAATACCCTTAATAGTATATTTTTCCTTTGGATTTCTATGTCCCAAGTGCATTATTTTACATTTATCAACGTTAAACTGCATCTGCCACACTCTTGACCATTCTTCTAATTTACCTAAATCATTTGTAATTTGGCTTATTCCCCCAGGAATGTCTACCCTATTGCAGATCTTGGTATCATCTGCAAAAAGGCATACCCTACCTTGAAGACCTTTTGCAATATCACTAATAAAAATATTACAGATTTCTGAGGTACTCCACTAGTAACACTCCTTTCGTCCAAATATTCTCCATTGACTACCACCCACTGTCTCCTGTCTCTCAGCCATTACCTTATCCATTTAACTATTTTTGCATCCAGACCCAAACACTGCAGTTTATTTATGAGTCTTCTATGAGGGACAGTGTCAAATGATTTACTGAAATCTAGATAAGCTATATCTACTGCTCCCCCTTGGTCTATTATTTAAGTTACCCAGTCAAAAAAATCTATGAGATTAGTTTGACAAGATCTCCCAGCTGTAAACCCATGCTGTTTGGTATCTTGAAAGCCATTTAAATTCTGATATTCAACAATTCTTTCCTTTAACATAGTCTCCATTAATTTTCCCACTGGTCTGTAGTTACCATATTTTTCCCTGCTACCTTTTTTGTGAAGAGGTACTACATTTGCTAACTTCCAATCTTCTGGAACTATTCCTGTCGTTAGTGACTGACTGAATAATTCTGTTAAAGGTTTTACGAGAACACACTTAAGTTCTTTTAATAAACTGAACAGAAATATTCATTGAGACAGTCAGCTAGCCCTTTATTCTCATTTACATAGTTTCCATTTTTTGTTTTCAGTCTAACTATTCCTTGTTTCATTTTCCTCGTTTCACTTATATATCTAAAAAATGTTTTATCCCTCTTTTTTATTGACTGAGCACTTTTTCCTCTGTCTGTGCTTTGGCACATCTAATAATGCATTTGGCCTCCTTCAGCCTAGTCTTGTACCGATACCTATCTTCTTCCTTCTGTGTCTGCTTATAGTTCTTAAATGCTTCTTTTTTCTCCTTTACTATATTTGCCACTTCTACTGAGTACCACAGTGGTTTTCTTTTTCTTTTACCCTTGCTGACATGTCTAATGCAATGCTCTGTTGCATTTAGTAAAACACATTTCAGATAATCCCATTTCTCCTGGACTCCATCTAAAGATCTCCAAGTTGTTAAAGACTGACATAAAAATGTTTCCATTTTAGAAAAATCAGCCTTTCTAAAGTCTAGAACCTTTTTTTTGTGTGGTGCAACTCAGCCTCTGACTATCACAGTGCCCGTGCTTTGTGCAGTAGGCGGCGGCATTCTGACTGCTAGTTTGGTTTACTGATTGGCTAGTACCTTTTGTCGCCGCCCAGTGATGTCCTTTATATACCCTGTCATTTCCACGGTATGGTGCCCTTTCGTGGTGTATTTGTTACGGCATTCTGATCCGTTATTGTTGACTGTGTATGACCTGGCCTGCCTGACAACATTCCTGATTCTGCTGCTTTTGACTTCTCCGTTGCTGCCCGTTTCCAGCTGAGGACCCACTCCGTTGCTGACTGTATCTGGCTGAGGACCCGTTCCCGTTACCGTCTGTATCTGGCTGAGAACCCGCTCCGTTGCTGACCTGGTCTTGCTGTGAACCTGCTTCCGTTACCAATTGTATCGGGCTGAGAACCCGCTCCGTTGATGACCTGGTCTGGCTGAGAACCCGCTTCCGTTACCGAGTGTATCTGGCTAAGAACCCGCTTCCGTTTACTCTGTGCTGGTCTGTGTACCGGTTCTGTGTCTGACCCCTCTGGCTGCCAGTTGCTCTGTGGGCTGCCTTGTCTCGGAGTGCCGTGCATCTCCAGCATACCACTTGTGGCCTCGCTGTTGCCTACGTTACACTTGGTGGTTGCTGTACGTTAGTCGGTTGCGCCGCGTGGTGCTGTATCTTGTCGACCATTAGCTAGGCTTCGTGCCAAGCTTCTCTCCATACCGCCGTTGGCGGAGTGTACAAGCGAAGTACCGGTGCAGTGTTCTATCACTGACTGTGTTACGCTGATCTCTCTGTGTCCACCTCTCATACCTCGCTGGGCTCAGTATTCTGGGCGTTCCCGATTGACCCTTTGCATACCTGGACGTTCCAGGTAGAGTGTTGCGTATCTCCATCTACAGGAGCCTCCGGCTCAAGAGCCAGCGTTACGTTGCACCATCTTCATAGAGGGGACACTGGTTGTCTACACCACTATACTTGCTGTGCTGTGATCCACCCCTAGCGTTCTAGGGATATTTCTGTGAGAGTTATCTCGGTCTGTTGCCATCCGGTGCCAGAGTCAGTGGTGCCTTGATCCTTGGGTTCTTTACCACCCAGGCGTCTGGGTCATGCCAGTAGTGTTGCCTCACTCCTTGGGTTCTGTGCCTCCCAGGCGTCTGGGTTGTGCCAGCAGAGTTGCCTCGTTTCTCTGGGTTGTGCCAGTCACCTTCCTCTGGACCATCTACCATCTAGGTCCTGTGGGCAGTTCGCTGACTACTTATCCTGCCACCTGTCCTGATCCTAGCCAGGACCTCCACTGTCTAGAGTTGGTCCTTATTCTCACATATACTCCTATACTGGCCTGATACTGTTGTATATACTTGTCTGTACATATAATCTGTTGTGTGGGCTCATAGGCCTATCTATGTCTTGTAACTTTCTCTAATAAAGTTATTTTAACCTTGCCAAACTGTTCTGAGTGTTCATCAAAACCGTGACAGTACGAAAGGGCCAATGACCTCAGATGGTTCTGGTGAAGGAAGCTCTGTAAATATCCATTGGAGAATGGATATGTACAAACAACGTCTTGATCAATTGTCAGTTGCGGTGCAAACCATACTAGATCGGATCGCACACTTGGACAAACCAGTAATAGCCTCAGTGGCCACCCCGGTTCAGGCACCGACGGTCCAAATCCTGAATGCTAACCAGCAATTTAAAGGGCTATCTGCGACAGCACCCCTACCATTAAGATTTGATGGAAAACCGCATTTAACACCGAAATGGGCATTATGAATGCCTAGTAATGTCATTTGGGTTGTGCAATGCTCCAGCCGTGTTCCAAGAGTTCCGAGATCTGCTTATGTCCTGTGTAGTAGTCTATCTAGACAACATTTTAATTTATTCCCCTGATTTGGAGACTCATCGTATTCATGTGGCCACTGTACTTCAGAAACTCAGGGAGAATAAATTATTTTGTAAGACTGACAAATGTGAATTCCATAAACCCAGGGTACCCTTCCTGGGTTATGTTATTTCTAAAGAGGGCATTTCCATGGACAAAGAAAAGCCGTCTGCAGTGCTGAATTGGCCACGTCCCAAGGGCCACAAGGTCATTCAAAGGTTTCTTGGCTTTGCCAATTATTATCGTAAATTTATCTGTGATTTTTCTATCATTGTCATGCCTCTCCCGGACTTGACGCACAAAAGGGCCAAGGCGTCCGAGTGGTCTAAGGAGGCTGAGGAGGCCTTTGAGGCATTAAAGGTGGCGTTTGCTTCAGCACCGGTTCTGGTCCATCCTAAGGCCGACCTACCATATATTCTGGAGGTAGATGCTTCTGATACAGGAGTGGGAGCTGAACTGTCCCAGAAGTCTGAGCCCAGTCAGGTACCTAGACCTTGTGGATTCTTTTTGAAAAATCTGACTGAGGCGCAATCTGTATACAAGATTGGTGATCGTGAACTATTGGCAATTATTTTGGCATTACGTGAGTGGCGTCACTTGTTGGAAGGTACCAGGGCTCCGATTTTGATTTTGACGGACCACAAAAGCTTGCTATATTTATCAGAAGCTAAAAGATTGTCACCAAGACAGGTGAGATGGGCACTCTTCCTCTCCCGGTTCAATGTTGTGGTATCCTATTTGCCCGGTTCCAAGAATGTACGGGCTGATGCCCTGTCCAGACAACATGGGCCTGAAATAGAGTCTGAGGTACAGCCAGTACCCACTATCCCTCCTGACCGAATTCTGGCCACTTTGCGGACAAGCATCACTTCCCCTCTGGGCCAGGAGATTATGGCTACCCAGAATCAATCTCTTCCTGAAAAACCCATGGGCAAATGTTTTGTGGCTGAACCTTTTCAGACCAGACTATTGGAGAACTACCATGCATCTAGAGCAGCAAGGCATGTAGGCAGAGACCAATTGTTCTGGTCCTTGTCGCGCATATTCTGGTGGCCCACCCTAAGGAAGGATTGTGCCAAATTTACTGCCGCCTGTACGGTGTGCGCCCGTACAAAGTCTCCAAGACACCTGCCTGTGGGCTTGTTACAGCCGGTACCCAATGGTGACCGACCCTGGTCGCATGTGTCCATTGATTTCCTGGGAGAACTACCGGTTTCTAATGGCTATACATACATTTTAATGGTGGTAGACAGATTTTCTAAAATGGCACATTTTGTTCCTCTTTCGGGTCTGCCATCCGCGAAGGAGTTGGCAGTAGTCTTTGCCAAAAAAGTATTTAGATTCCATGGTGTCCCTAAGGTGCTCGTTTCGGTCCGTGGTAGTCAATTTATTTCAAGATTTTGGAAGCCATTCTGTAACCAGATGGGCATTCAGCTGTCATATGCTTTTGCATACCATCCACAAACTAATGGTGCGACAGAGCGTGCTAACCAGGGGCTTGAACAATTCATTCGTTGCTTTGTATCCAACCATCATGACAATTGGGCTGAGTTGCTACCCTGGGCGGAGTTCGCTAGAAACTGTGCTATTAATACATCATCCGCAAACTCGTCCTTTCTTGTCAATTATGGGTTTCAGCCATCCTTGCTTCTGGATGCATTCCAAGCTATCACGGTCCCCGCGATTCCCTATCAATCTCTGTGATGATACCTGTGCATTGGAGGAGGTTGATTGGCCCGCCCAGGATGTTTCTTTATATACTGGGCCTATGGCACCTGTCAGATGCCCTTTCGTGGTGTTCCTGATCCTGCGCTTTTGTTGCTGTGTTCCTGCGTTCCTGTGTACCGACCCGGCTCGTTTGACCATTCTACTGTTCCTGCTCGTGATTGACCCGGTTCTGGCTGACGTTCCTGCTCCGTGATTGACCCAGCCTTAGCTGACGTTCCTGCTCCGTGATTCGACCTGGTTCTAGCTGACGTTCCTGCTCCGTGATTGACTCGGCTTTGGCTGACGTTCCTGCTCTGTGATTGACCCGGCTTTGGCTGACGTTCCTGATTCGTGATTGACCCGGTTCCGGCTGTCACAATCACGGAGCAGGAAGCATCGTGTGTTCCAGTGTGATCTCGGTCACCTACCGGCGACATTCTGAACTGTGCATAGTATCGCTCTGACTAATCACTTCTCTGCTAGCTGAGCTGTAGCCTCCGTTTCCAAGCTGTCTTATAGCCTTGCTGAGCTGTTGTCTCCGTTACAGAACCTGCCCTATACCCTTGATGTGCTGGTTGCCTCCGTTATTGAGCCTGCATCTGTACATTTGACAAGCCTGTGTGTTTCATCCGAGCCAATTAACACTTACTGAGCCTGTGCCTTATTGACCTAGCCTATCCGTTTACACAAGCAGAGCAGTTTCCGTTCCGGTGCTCGGTCTGCACCGTGGTTGTACCTCCCGGTGCTAGTGGCCTCCTGTTTGCTCTTGCAGTGTGTTGCTCCGTGACGGCACCGGAAGGGTGTCTCGGCTCTGGTCTCCAAGTGCTCACTGTGTTACGCTATCTATCGCACTACCAGTGCGTTGGCTCACTATCGCTTGTGCAGTGTTGGTTCGTATTGGCACCCAAGGGGTGTTCTGGCTCTGTTCCCGTTGGCATGCAGGGTTTCTTCCAGTTGCAAGTACTAAGGGCTTTTCAGGTTCTAGTTCCATTTGCTCCAGCAGTGGCTTTCATCCATTACATTCCTCTAAGGAGGTATTGGCTCAGCCCTGGTCAAATCTTTGCTGTTCACTTGGGCGTCCTATTATACAGCTATCTGAGAGTGATTCAGTTCAGTTGCCTACTACACCTCTCCTTTGCACCATCATGAGACTGATATTAACTTCTGGGCGTTGGCTAGTTACCATCACAGAGACTGATCAGTTGCTCTCATATTAACCCTTGTTCATTCATTTATTCTGATCATTATAGTATGCTCATATGTATTTGAGTCTGTACTACTGTCATTACTGTTTATGCCTGTCCTGGCCACCAGGGGCGCTGTCCTTTGATCTTATTTCAATAAAACTGTATTTTTACTTTTAAACTTTGTCTGAGTGTCAGAAAACCGTAACACAAGCGCAGCAGATGCCAGCCCTGGATGTACATCTGAGGCAACTCCATTCCACTTGGGTACAAGTGTAAAACTCTTTGCGTGAGTCCTTCCAACGGTATCAACGACATGCCAATAACAGGAGGTTACCGGCTCCTGTTTTCCAAGTTGGGGATCATGTGTGGCTTTCTTCCAGAAACCTGAACTTGCAGACTCCTTGTCATAAGTTTGCTCCACATTTTATTGGGCCATTTAAAGTCCTGTCTCTTACGCCTTGTAAGTACCTGCAAATATGCGGATTCATAATGTATTTCATGTATCTCTAATCAAACCTCTGATTTGCAATCGCTACACCACTGCTCCGGCGATCCCTTCTCCTGTCCGCATTGACAACCACGATGAGTATGAGGTTCAAAGCATCCTGGATTCACGCAGAGTGCGTGGCCAACTGCAGTACCTGGTGCATTGGAAGGGCTACGGGCCAGAAGAACGTTCTTGGGTGTCACATTCTGATATCCATGCACCCATATTGTTGTGTAGATTCCATGCTAAATTCCCATCTAAGCCTGGTCCCCATCCGCGGGGAGGGGTTCGTTGAGAGGGGGGTACTATCATAGTGCCTGTGCTTTGTGCAGCAGGCGGCGACATTCTGACTGCTAGTTTGCATTACTGTGTACTGATTGGCTAGTACCTTTTGTCGCCGCCCAGTGATGGCCTTTATATACCCTGTCATTTCCACAGTATGGGGCCCTTTCGTGGTGTATTTGTTCCTGCATTCTGATCCGTTATTGTTGACTGTGTATGACCTGGCCTGCCTGAAGACATTCCTGATTCTGCTGCTTTTGACTTCTCCGTTGCTGACCGTATCCAGCTGAGGACCCACTCCATTGCTGACCTGGTCTGGCTGTGAACCCGCTTCCGTTACCGACTGTATCTGGCTAAGAACCCGCTCTGTTGCTGACCTAGTCTGGCTAAGAACCCACTTCCGTTAACCGAGTGTATCTGGCTAAGAACCCGCTTCCATTTACTCTGTGCTGGTCTGTGTACCGGTTCTGTGTCTGACCCCTCTGGCTGCCGGTTGCTCTGTGGTCTGCGTTGTCTCGGAGTGCCGTGCATCTCCAGCATACCACTTGTGGCGTCTCTGTTGCCTACATTACACTTGGTGGTTGCTGTACGTTAGGCGGTTGCGACCGTTAGGTAGGCTTCGTGCCAAGCTTCTCTCCATACCGCCGTTGGCAGAGTGTACAAGCGAAGTACCGGTGCAGTGTTCTATCACTGACTGTGTTACGCTGATCTCTCTGTGTCCACCTCTCATACCTCACTGGGCTCACTCCCTTGGGGAGTTGCAGTATTCTGGGTGTTCCCAACTGACCCCTTGCATACCTGGACGTTCCAGGTAGAGTGTCGCATAACTCCATCCACAGGAGCCTCCGGCACTTTGCACCATCCTCATAGAGGGGACACTGGTTGTCTACACCACTATACTTGCTGTGCTGCGATCCACCCCTAGCGTTGTAGGGATATTTTTGGGAGAGTTATCTCGGTCTGTTGCCATCCGGTGCCAGAGTCAGTGGTGCCTTGATCCTTGGGTTCTGTACTGCCCAGGCGTCTGGGTCGTGCCAGTAGTGTTGCCTCATTCCTTGGGTTCTGTGCCTCCCAGGCGTCTGGGTTGTGCCAGCAGAGTTGCCTCGTTTCTCTGGGTTGTGCCAGTCTCCTTCCTCTGCACCATCTACCATCTAGGTCCTGTGGGCAGTTCGCTGACTACTTATCCTGCCACCTGTCCTGATCCTAGCCAGGACCTCCACTGTCTAGAGTTTGTCCTTATTCTCACATATACTCCTATACTGGTCTGATACTGTTGTATATACTTGCCTGTACATATACTTTGTTGTGTGGGCCCATAGGTCTATCTATGTCTTTTACCTTTATCTAATAAAGTTATTTTAACCTTGCCAGACTATTCTCAGTGTTCATCAAAACAGTGACACTGTCTTTATATTAAACCACACATATTGATGATCACTGGAGCCCAAACACGCTCCTACAGCTACATCTGATACCAAGTCTCCATTAGTGAATAATAAATCTAGTGTGGCTTCCTTCCTAGTTGGCTTTTCTACTAATTGACTAAGAGCTAATTCCTTGTAAAGAATTTAGGATATCTCTACTCCTGGCTGAACCTGCTTCTTGGTTTTTCCAAAGGTGACAAGCAGGCAACAGTGAGATTGGAAACCTTTCTGTAAGGAAAGAGAGGTATGTGAGGGGACAGAGGAAGGGGATAAAGGTGACAAGCAGGCAACAGTGAGATTGGAGACCTTTCTGTAAGGAAAGAGAGGTATGTGAGGGGACAGAGGAAGGGGATAAAGGTGACAAGCAGGCAACAGTGAATTGGAAGCCTTTCTGTAAGGAAAGAGAGGGATGTGAGAGGACAGGGGAAGGGGATAAAGGTGACAAGCAGTCAACAGTGAGATTGGAAACCTTTCTGTAAGGAAAGAGAGGGATGTGAGAGGACAGGGGAAGGGGATAAAGGTGACAAGCAGGCAAATGCATAAAATACTAAACTGGAGCAATTCTGGGTCAAACTATCTGCAACAAAGGTGTCAAAAACACATTCCCACTGATGCACTAAGAATACCTGGAGCAGTTCTGAGGCAAACCAACTGCACCACAAAGGAGAAATATAAATTCCCATTGATTTAAATAATGATTTTAACCCCTTGAGTGAAAGGTTCCAATGCAATGCTTCACAATGTATTGGAAAGCACTCCATGCTTCAAGTGGTTTAAAGTCCCCTTTTAAATCAGTTGTAATTTATATTTGTCCCCTATGGTGCCGTTATTTTTCCATTAAATTGATCCTGGTCTACTTAGTACATTATTAGGAATATGGACTTGTTTCCTGTGGTGTAGATGGTTTGACCCAGAATTGCTACACTGTTGCCTTTACAGATGTAGTGGCAAGAAGAACAGTGTACTCTTCCTTACATCTTCCATTGGTCCTTGTCTATTGTATTTCTCTCTCATCTCCTTCAATCCCCAAATCTTCCTTTATGAATTGTTTCCCACCTCATTTCTATAATACCACCATTTGTGAAAGAACATATTGCAGGACTGCACAGGATTTGCTGTAACCCTAGAGTTGGACAAGTGACCTGTAAACCTCCAGATGTTGTAGGACTACAGTTCCCACTATACTCAACCTGGATGTTGGTTGGCTTATGATGATGGGAATTGTTGTCCTAAAATAACTGGAAAGGCAATGGTTGCCAACCCTGGTTAAGAGCTGCAATGATGTCTAGCCAACCATGTAGTAAGTATTTTCATAAAAATAAGGAGGCTTATGTACAGGAATAAATCTGGGAGAAGCTAAATGCACCAAATAAAAATTCTCAATGATTTAACTTTAACTTTGAATCCCTTGAAGACTACAGGTGGCTCTAACACATAGCAAAAGAATGCACTAGAGACCTCCCTTGTATTCAAGAGGTTAAAATCCAGGTTTAAATCAAAGGAAACTTTTATTTGTACCCTATGGTGCAGTTGGTTTAGCTCAGAATGACTCCTGTATCCAGTACTTCCTAGTGCATCTGCCTAAAGAGAAGAAGAGTGAGGACCATCAGGTACCAGAAGAGCAGTACAAGGAGAGCTCATGACTCAGCTACAGCTGAATTCCAGAGGGGTGCTTAATGCATTGAAAAGCAATGTGCTGTGCTCCTCTATGACACACAAAGAGTTAACAGCTTGACAGAAATATTCTATTCTTTCTTGAAGGAGAGGTCATATTAACTGTCTGTATGTCAATACAAGAGCTTAACTAGCAGTAGGGTTGTTACTATTCCACGTTCTATTCGCTAATTTAGAATAATGTCAGGTACATGGGAAGCAGGTGAGTACTTACCTGAAGCTGTTCACAACTGGTTCCACCAGATTCTTGCTATTAAATATATCCTTGAACTGTGAGACAGAAGAAGTCACTGGTTAGAGTGTGAAGTGGACATCTAAAGAATGCCAGGGCGCCAGAGTCTATGAAGCGCCACATTATAGAGGGGATTTAATAGGTCAAATAAACTGGGACCTCCCTTTTGCTACCATACAATTGTGTCAGTGTCTTTATTAAAATGGCTATTATTCATTATTGTGTCATTATTCAAAAGTTATTGACATCTGCCATGTGGTGAATGAAGGATGGAGTACGTGTTGTATTTGGATTAGAGGTTTAGGGGAAGAAATGGGAAACTGGAAAAATACAAATGATGGTGCTGAGCCAGTCACATGCTTGACACTTGGATTCCTGGATATAGCTTAGTTCATGCAGCCATAGAATGGTTACATATGTGGAAAGAGGACTAGAAGGGACTGGGATTACAAACTGTACTAAGAACCTGCTGCATTTTCAACAAAAGGCTTTCTGGTACCTGCAGTGATTTTGCCATTTCTTATATGATTTCTCTGCATCCCTTTTTGACAGTCACTGTCTTGTGATTGTAAGGCAGGTGCACTAAGGAGCACTGGAACAAGCGGATTGCACCACATGGGAACTATATAAATTCCCAAGATCCCTATTAATGGGACTCTAAGCCATTGAATGCAGAAGCTGTGACCAGAACATTTTTGTTGAAGATGCTGGAGACCTGTCTGGTATTCAAGTGTTTAAAAATCCAATTTAAAAAAACCCCTTTGAATGCCAGAGGGATTAGCAACACATCCCCAACAATATATTGTGAACTGCTCCGGCATTCAAAGAGTTAAATGGGACTTTGTATTTGCAGTTGATTTGCCCCATAATACCTCTAGGGGGAGATAATGTGTGATAAAGAGGTGATCAAGGGGAGATGACTCCAGTGTGATAAACTCTCCAAGTCTTATGTTATTCTATGGAGCCAATGCACTAAGATTTCTTTAACTTGGAGAGATCTTAGTATATTGGATTAATTCACATTGGAGAAGTCATCTTCACTCAGAGCTGGATTCAAACTCCATATGGCCCTAGACAGAATCCCAAATTGGGCCCCCCACCAAACCCCTTCCTCAAAACCTTCTTGGTATGCCCATTGTCCTTGTGGTTAGAGGTACTAGTATTAATCTAAAAGACAAAATGAGTGCTTTAAATATTTTAGAATTGTACCTCCAAAGCTTACAATTAAAATGATGCAACTCAAGTGATTCTACAGAGCTTACAGTTGAAATGGGATGACATTTTACCAAAGAGCTTACAACTGAAATGGGATCACATAAGTAATATCACAGAGCTTATAATTGAAATGGGGGTTTACTAGTGATGCCGCAGAACTTACAGTTGAAATGGGGCTACACTAGAGATCAACTACAGAGCTTGCAAATGAATGTTGTTATATAAGTGCCCAAATACTGTCAAGGATCAGTATCCAGGTGTCCAAATGTCCAGACCCTAATGTAGCTGAAGGCTCTGGGTAGCATACTTCGGGAAAGTTGATGGTAACAATTATCCCTTTCTCATGCCAAAGCTTGATAAAGGTGCTGGCCGTGAAGCCAGATATCCGATCCCAGTTGAGCCGGGAGCCTGACCAGTACTGGAGCAGATGCACACCGGTGTTGGTCTCAGACAAAGATCCAGTGAGGAACCCAGATGCAGACCCTCTAAGCTCACACACAACCGAAAAGGATCTGCACAAGATAGCAGGCTGAGACTGCTTTAGGTTTGCCAATAGGGCAATAAGGACTAGCCCTTTAAATGTAGCAGGCTGTGACTGCTTTAGGTTCCACCATAGGGCAATAGAGACTAGCAATTTAAATGTAGCAGGCTGGGCCTCTTAACGTTCGTCCAAAACACATAAGGAATACCTCTTCCAATACAGTGGTGAAGGAGATGGAGTAGGACAGCAATAACAAGTGTGAAGGACTTCCAACCACGGTTTGAACCAAATATGACTAGGATCGAAAAAACTATAACAGAGAGAGAGTAAAACAGAGCACTACCGCTACCAAGTGATTGACTAATACTAGTACGACTCCTACACCACACATACCAAAGGAATATAGGGCAACAAAGTCAAGGAAAGAGATCAACAAGGAGGATAACTATACTCATCCCTGCTACCTCTGACACCTAGGCCAGGACAACAGCTATGGTAGAGCACCCCTGAACTCTAAGAGGTGGGACCACTGAGAGATGTGGCACACCTGGCTTCGACTTGCCCTGCAGTGGAAACACACTGTCCAGCTGAGTCGGCCAGCGTAAACCTAGGCAGATGCGGAGGCCTAAATCAAAGGTAACTATAGGGGTGTATGTAGAATACAATAATAACGCCTGTCACCTGGGTCAGAGTAAGCATAGATATACAGGTAATATAGTGAGTACAATGAATACCTCCCAGGCCCTGAGGCCCAAGATACGAACGTACCAGATGGTGTAGATGGAATCAAGTAGAAGAATAGTCAAAACAAGCTGATGTCACAGGGAGCATATGGCGTGTAAGAGATAAGCAGAATCCATAGTCAGTAAACATAAGCCATGGAGTAAACAGGGAGAACAATCCAAATACACAAGCCAAGGTCAAAGTACAAAGGAAGTCAAGTCTATGCACAGACAAACTCATATAATTGGGACAGGAGTTTACAGAGGCCTAAGACTATAAACCCTAGCTGACCAATAAGATCCCAGGAGGAGGAAGAGGAAGTGATGCAAGGGAAGACAGACAAAAATAGATGCAAATCGAAAAGCCAGAGACCGAGGCAGACCAAAATTGGTGCCAACGGAAAAACCAAACAGGCCAGAAGGGTGAATAGGAAAATCCTGACACATACTCCATCTGCCCCTCCAGCCTGATTTCACTGGTAGTCACAGACCACTACATACACTGTCTGACCCCAGCCTGGTTCAAATGGTGGTTAGATCCCATACATATATTTTCTCTGCCTGTTCCCAGCTGGGTTCCACTGGTAATTACAGCCCCATATATGCTGTCTGCCTGTGCTCAGCCTGATTCCACTTTTAGTCACAAGCCCCTACATACATTGTCTGCCTCCAGCCTGCAAACAATGGTAGTCACAAGCCCCCATATACATTCTCTACCTGACCCTCACACACACACTGATTAAATAAAGTTTATTTTGTCTATTTTTTATTTTGACTAAACAATTACATAAAGTTATTTATGAGACTGTAAATGGTCCTTGTGCTCAGGGTGGGGGACTGAGGGACAGAGCATAGGGAGCTGAGAGATGATGATGGGCTGAGAGAGAGGGTGGGCAGAAAAAGAGAACAGGATAGAGAGAAAGTATGGAAGGCAGAGAGAAGGGATGGGCAGCTGAGAGAAAATGTGGAGCAGAAGGATTTATCATTTTTGGACCACATAGCTCTTGAGATGGTCATGGGGTCAGTCGGCTAGCAGGAAAAAGAGAGGGCCAGTGGGAGGAAGAGCAGGCCAACAGAGGGGCGGGGGGGAGACACAGGCCAGTGGGAGGGAGATATAGAGCAGATTTGCAGCTAACTCTGAACTGGTGAGCATGCCAGACCAGGATCCAGGCCATCAGGCTGTAGAGTAGAAATTATGTTCAAGAGGGAGAGTGAGTGGAAGAGCTTGACATGCCAGTGTGGAAGGGTCAGGGAAGGAATTCTGGCAACAGCAGTCAGCAGAAATGGCAGGAGGCATAGCAGGCCACAATTTGCAGTGTGAATTGGACCAACACGTTTTTAAAATTGAATAAACTTCCTGCATGCCGACATCAAGTGGAGACAGGAGAGACTGTTGTTCAGGCGGGAACAGCAGTCCCTACTGCATCCACTTAGTGGGTGCACACAACATTCAGGGAGTCTCTTTAATTTAAAAATTATTGGGCCAATTCACACGGTTACACCACAAATGGCACTAGCAAGCACATACAAAAAAGTATTTAGGCCCGTAGGAAGATTCAGAGGCTGGTCCTCACACTCACCTCCCTCCTATTGGTTAACATATTTTTTAAACATCATTTATTTAATACATAAAATATGAGGGGAAATCATATTCCTACCTATACACTTTGTGCAGGTGAAAGCTCAGGCACAGCTCGGTGGTTGCCACCACTGTCAATGACTACTCCAGAAAAGGAGCTTTTGTAATTTACTGTGATCTGCCAAAGTGCCGTCCGCAGCCGTGTAACTTACTACATCCTCCCACAAATGTGCATGTGCCAGTGCAACAGGAAGAGTCCTGGCACACGCATCATGGATTGATTGGATCTGAAGCAACATATGTCCCTCCAGTGTGGCATGACAGGGCCCCCAAACTTCACCGGGCCCTAGGCAAGCTACTAGGGTGCCTTGTCCATGATCCAGCTTAGTCTTCACTTTATCACCTCTTTATCCCACCTTAGTCCCTAACCCTCTCTGGTATTCTAAGTGTATGAGCCATTTGATGAGACATTGTGCTTCGCTCATAAGTTAGTTCAGAGATAAGCACAATAGGAGGAATGTAGGAATCCACCAGCTCAGCACATTTTCTGTTCTAAGATGTTAGCACTGAAATCCATTGGCTGCGCTTGGAAGTATGTTCAACAACATATTATAGCTATTGTGCATACTGGCTCATAAAAGCTGCCATTGTTAATAAACTAAACAATATACTAAATTAAACACTGGCTTTGTGGTACTGATTACCGCTAACTGGCTTCGGTAGCTTAGGTGTTAATATTTACCGAATTTCACTGCTGATCCTGCTCTGCTTTGCTAAGACTAGAGAGAAGGCTCCTCCATTTCCACTCCACTATAAGCAACTGGTGCTATGGAAGATGAAACTGAGGTCTCAAGCCCTTATAGAGCCCACACAATTGATTATGCAGAGCCAAAATTCCTCAGCACCAACTGCCTCCCCTATAGCCATACCTGGGAACTTTATCTTCTGGACTCCCCAGAGGGGGAGTCCTTTATTGCCCTTGCGAAACATAAATGACTCTATTTGCGTCCAAGGGGGTGGGGCTTAATTGTGAGTGTGGGGAGCGGCTTAAGAATCTAGTAAAAAATAGACAGAATAGGGTGGGGAGGAGAGTGGGAGGAACAGTCAGGGAAGGAGCGGAAGTGGTCAGAGTTTCATTAGAAACTCCCCACATCTGGAGAGTCAGCCTCTGCCCCGGAGACCCAGTAATGCAGAGTCAAAACCAGAGTCTTCAGGACAAATCTGGAGAGTTCCCAGCTATGCCTATAGCATGTGAAAGGAAACTGAGTACACTGGTTGCCTCAGCTTGTTTTTAGTAGATGGCATTAAACAAGGTGGGGAGGAACAGAAGACCCCAAAATGCCCAGTATATTGATTCCAGCTCCTTTGTTAGTTCAAAATTATTTGTACAGCCCCCTAATAATATTTTAGGAGTGAGAAATGAGAAGGAAGGTTAAAAGTGTCAAGAGCAAATGTAGTAACTGTAATTGCAGCTTTAGTCATTTTAACAGCAGCAGGCATTATCACTGTAATACTATGCTGTATAAGTCCTGTGTTGTAATGCCATTATTTAGCTATTCCAGCTACAAAATTTTAACCGCTTGGTGTACAAGAGACATCTCTGATGCATTGTTTTGCAGTGTGTTGTAGATGTTTCCCACAACCAAGGGTTAAATTGGGGCAGGCTGAAATGGTGATAATGAATGACTGAATCAAGAGTAGGTTCATATGAGTTGCTTCTTTTCTGACAATGCAATTGTGCCATGCTCAAGTCTTACAGAATGACAGAAAGTTACAATACATTACATTGTTAAATGTAAATGAGTGGGGTTAGAAGAGGGCTACTAAGGGTGAAGAGTGAATAGGTCAAACAGATAGGCTAAGAGGAGAGTTTAATTAAGGAATGGTAACATTGACATGAGGACACATAGCAATTGTAGTTCAGATTTAAAGGGATAGTAATACTTCATTTTAACTTTATTTTATTTTGTAGGCATTAAAAAAACACGAAGAATGATATAAGTCTTATCACTCAAACCTTTATGGTTTAAGAGATATTCACAAACAAAGTATCCCCCTCCTGTTCAACCAGATCGGAAGGGAGGTGCCCAGGTAGACTGCAGAGAGGGACAATCTTAAGATAAGGGAAAAACCTGAAAAGCTTGTCAAGGGGGGAAGGGCTTTCATTGTTTTCATACAAAGAAGATTGTCCCCTTCTGTTATCTGTCTGGTCTTACAACCAGACTCACATCTGAGAAGAGATGTCTTACACTAGGAAAAAGGGGCGGGAGGGGAAACTTTGCTTGTGAATATCTCATAAACCATAAAGGTTTGAGGAATAAGACTTATATCATTCTTCATGTTTTTTTAATGCCTACAAAATAAAATAAAGTTAAAATGAAGTATTACTATCCCTTTAAGGCAGGTAAAGTAAAGCAACACACTATGGACTGGTATCTTACTGAGTCTTCTATGTATTTTGCGAGCTTCTGGAATGCATCACTGCCCTTATCTTCCAGGCTGGAGATCTGAGACACACCGATTATTCCCAGAGGTGGGCTGATCTTCTCAAAGTCCATTGTGCTTCCTGTGAGCAAACATAGAAGAAATATTCAAATACTTTACAGCAGGGGAGTAACTATAGGAGGTGCAGAGGGTGCTGTTGTGACAGGGCACAGTGTTTAAGGGGACCCACTGGCTCTGGTATCTCCTGCATTCTCTTACAATCAGACCAGCTTGATATCTTGGCTTGCAGGCACTGACATCATTGCACATTCTGCTTGCCTTTTTCCCATTAACCCTTTGAGCACCCTAGAGGTGCTTTGCAATGCTTTGTATGTCCCTCTGGTACTAAAATAGTTAACTGTCAGCATGTGGGTCATGAATCATGATGCAGCAGCTCTCTGGAGCTACAAAGTAGTTGATTTTCCTCTCTCTTTTTCTGTTACAGAAAGAACTATGAGATCCCTCAGTGGTGCATTGCACTTTGGGAAGTGGTCAGATAAATGATTAGTTGTGTCCAGAGGGAGTGGGGCTTAATCATGAGTGTGGGGAGGGGCTTAAGAAACTATCTCTAGCAAATAAGCAAATGGCTGGAAATTTGCTTCCCAAATTCTAAAATTCTGAATACTATATAGGTGTACAATGCATTGCTTTCCTGGACTTATAAGCCACTAGTAATGACACATTTTCTGGGTTATCTCGTGTGCCTTTGAGGTTTCTAATTGGACCATTTTTGGTGTAAATTTCTTTTATTCAAAAATATGTTTGTTTTTTTTAAACCTTTTTGTGCACGAGTCCTAAGTATGAATAATTGTAAAAAACTTTCAACATTTTGCTAGTGTGTTTTTTTATTTTTTATATTTTTTTAATTCCTCTTGGTTTCAGTGTGTCCTTTAACCCCCTAAATGCTGGAGAGGATTGTGTATATGTATGAATAAATATGTCTATATTATCTACATACAAGCAAAAGCAAAGAGAAGTTCCTAGCTCTTCCCATAGAGATCCATTCTATAGGTTGAAATTTGAGTAGGTGGAATACTGTCTCCTGATGTAATGTGATGGTGACCACATAATGGTTCCCTCAAAGTCACAGGAATGACTTTGGAATTCAATAGCATCATTACGTCTGAAATAGCTTTTGGGAATCCTGAAGAGCTAATTGGCTGTAATGCATTCTAGGCCTTAAATGTGGATTTTAACCTCTGGAATGCTAGCGAGGTCTCCAAAGCAAGGCTTCACAAATTGTTGTAGATCTCTGTAGCACTTCATTCATCCTCTTTGGGGCCAATGGTTTGCTCTGAAATGTAATAGCTTGCTGACTACAACCATAAGTGCCATAGACATTGGTATGCAGTAAAGATAGTCATGTAGAGTGACGTTTTCCAAGCTGATGTTCTGTGGTCTTTAACATTCCCCGTGCTCAGACAGAAGTCACCCCAACCATCCACAAACAGGTAAAAGAATAACAGCCATCTTCTTACAGATCATCTTTGTGTTACTCAATATAATATAATTTCTTACCCTGGATTGTAAGAGTGGAAGGGACAATGGAGAAGTTAACTTTTCCTCTAGATTCTATCACTTTTCTGAGGGCCTCAGTAGCATTCAGGAGATTGATGGTTTTGAAGCTGAATGTAGCATTTGTTTGTGTCCAACCGTCACTATTACTGTAATCCAGATAAACAGGACAATGGAAAATACATGAATCTTTGATTCAAAAAACATTTAAACATGTTCTGCATACTGAAGCTCAGGGGTAGTCAGTTGTTGGACTTCCAGCTGTTAGGAAATACAAATACAACTTATATCATCCCCAATCAGCTGTTGGCTAGTTGAGGATGATGGGGGTTATAGTTCCCAACAGCTGTATGGTCTAAACCAGATATAGCTGATTGCATAAACTTTTGAATACAAAAGCAGTTCTCAATGCATACAGATCAATTGCTGAACACCTCCCTTTCACTCAGATTTGTGCACTTAGTGCAGTTCTTTATTCTCCTCTGATTGGTTGCAGAGACTGTGGTCTCCAGCCAGTCAGAAAATGTTTCTATTTTAAGTGCATTCTGCTCCCCTCTTAACCTTAAAATATGTTCTTGTCCTGCCTCACTTTGAAAAAACTGCCAACAAATGTTATGTCGGTCTCCATAAACATGAAAATGAAGACTGATTGAAGATGTTATCTCTTCAACAAAACATTGCGTTAGTCAATATGATTTTCTGGCCACAGTAAAGCTATTACTATGGTGATTGGGGATTATGGGAAATGTAGCCCTGAACAGTTGGATGGCCTCTGATTGGCCATCACTGCCTTGGGCTATAACATAAAAGCATGAAAAGATCTTAACTAGTGTTGAGCGAGCATGCTCGGCCGATGCTCGGATCGGCTCGAGCATCGCTCTGCTCGGCACATGGCGGTACTCGTACGAGTACCGCATGTGCTCGCCCGCCATGTTCGGGTCTCCTCCCCGCACGTTTTGCGGCTGCTGCGCAGCCAATAAACGTGCAGGGAGGCTCTGACATCGGTGTAATGCCAGCAGCCATGTTGGCTGCTGGCATTACACTGATTGGCTGGCCAGAACCCGTGGTCAGGTGCTGTATAGCACCTGACCATCGAGTTCGGCTCAGTCTGAGCCAGGGAGAGCTGAGGATAGGAAGGGAAAGGCAGTGTAGGGAGGAAAAAAAAAAATTGTGACAAAAAAGAACCAAAAGTCCTTTTTAGGACTACTGTGTGTGGGGGCAGCAGGTTATATTGTGTGTGGGGGGAAAAAAACAAAAAAAAAAAAAAAAAAAAATATTCTGTTTAGTGTGAAAAGTTGCAGATTAGAGCACATTCTGTTTAGTGTGCACAGTTGCAGATTAGAGCACATTCTGTTTAGTGTGCAAAGTTGCAGATTAGAGCACATTCTGTTTAGTGTGCAAAGTTGCAGATTAGAGCACATTCTGTTTAGTGTGCAAAGTTGCAGATTAGAGCACATTCTGTTAAGTCTTCAAACTAAAATATCAAAGTCACGTATTCCATTCAGTGTGCGTCGCCGCAGTTTAGCAGCACATTCTGAGTACTGTGCAGAGTTGCAGAATAGGAAGAAATACTGTTAAGTCTTCAAACTAAAATATCAAAGTCACATATTCCATTCAGTGTGCTTCGCCGCAGTTTAGCAGCCTATTCTGTGTACTGTGCAGAGTTGCAGAATAGGAAGAAATACTGTTAAGTCTTCAAACTAAAATATCAAAGTCACATATTCCATTCAGTGTGTTTCACCGCCGTTTAGCAGCCTATTCTGTGTACTGTGCAGAGTTGCAGAATAATAAGAAATACTGTTAAGTCTTCAAACTAAAATATCAAAGTCACATATTCCATTCAGTGTGCTTCGCCGCAGTTTAGCAGCCTATTCTGTGTACTGTGCAGAGTTGCAGAATAGGAAGAAATACTGTTAAGTCTTCAAACTAAAATATCAAAGTCACATATTCCATTCAGTGTGTTTCACCGCCGTTTAACAGCCTATTCTGTGTACTCTGTACAGTTGCAGAATAATAAGAAATACTGTTAAGTTTTCAAACTCAAATATTAAAGTCACATATTCCATTCAGTGTGTTTCACCGCAGTTTAGCAGCCTTTTCTGTGTACTCTGCAGAGTTGCAGAATAATAAGAAATACTGTTAAGTTTTCAAACTCAAATATTAAAGTCACATATTCCATTCAGTGTGTTTCACCGCCGTTTAACAGCCTATTCTGTGTACTCTGTACAGTTGCAGAATAATAAGAAATACTGTTAAGTTTTCAAACTCAAATATTAAAGTCACATATTCCATTCAGTGTGTTTCACCGCCGTTTAACAGCCTATTCTGTGTACTCTGTACAGTTGCAGAATAATAAGAAATACTGTTAAGTTTTCAAACTCAAATATTAAAGTCACATATTCCATTCAGTGTGTTTCACCGCCGTTTAACAGCCTATTCTGTGTACTCTGTACAGTTGCAGAATAATAAGAAATACTGTTAAGTTTTCAAACTCAAATATTAAACTCACATATTCCATTCAGTGTGTTTCACCGCAGTTTAGCAGCCTATTCTGTGTACTCTGTACAGTTGCAGAATAATAAGAAATACTGTTAAGTTTTCAAACTCAAATATTAAAGTCACATATTCCATTCAGTGTGTTTCACCGCAGTTTAGCAGCCTTTTCTGTGTACTCTGCAGAGTTGCAGAATAATAAGAAATACTGTTAAGTTTTCAAACTCAAATATTAAAGTCACATATTCCATTCAGTGTGTTTCACCGCCGTTTAACAGCCTATTCTGTGTACTCTGTACAGTTGCAGAATAATAAGAAATACTGTTAAGTTTTCAAACTCAAATATTAAAGTCACATATTCCATTCAGTGTGTTTCACCGCCGTTTAACAGCCTATTCTGTGTACTCTGTACAGTTGCAGAATAATAAGAAATACTGTTAAGTTTTCAAACTCAAATATTAAAGTCACATATTCCATTCAGTGTGTTTCACCGCAGTTTAGCAGCCTATTCTGTGTACTCTGCAGAGTTGCAGAATAATAAGAAATACTGTTAAGTTTTCAAACTCAAATATTAAAGTCACATATTCCATTCAGTGTGTTTCACCGCAGTTTAGCAGCCTTTTCTGTGTACTCTGCAGAGTTGCAGAATAATAAGAAATACTGTTAAGTTTTCAAACTCAAATATTAAAGTCACATATTCCATTCAGTGTGTTTCACCGCCGTTTAACAGCCTATTCTGTGTACTCTGTACAGTTGCAGAATAATAAGAAATACTGTTAAGTTTTCAAACTCAAATATTAAAGTCACATATTCCATTCAGTGTGTTTCACCGCCGTTTAACAGCCTATTCTGTGTACTCTGTACAGTTGCAGAATAATAAGAAATACTGTTAAGTTTTCAAACTCAAATATTAAAGTCACATATTCCATTCAGTGTGTTTCACCGCCGTTTAACAGCCTATTCTGTGTACTCTGTACAGTTGCAGAATAATAAGAAATACTGTTAAGTTTTCAAACTCAAATATTAAACTCACATATTCCATTCAGTGTGTTTCACCGCAGTTTAGCAGCCTATTCTGTGTACTCTGCAGAGTTGCAGAATAATAAGAAATACTGTTAAGTTTTCAAACTCAAATATTAAAGTCACATATTCCATTCAGTGTGTTTCACCGCAGTTTAGCAGCCTATTCTGTGTACTCTGTACAGTTGCAGAATAATAAGAAATACTGTTAAGTTTTCAAACTCAAATATTAAAGTCACATATTCCATTCAGTGTGTATCACCGCCGTTTAGCAGCCTATTCTGTGTACTCTGTACAGTTGCAGAATAATAAGAAATACTGTTAAGTTTTCAAACTCAAATATTAAAGTCACATATTCCATTCAGTGTGTTTCACCGCCGTTTAGCAGCCTATTCTGTGTACTCTGCAGAGTTGCAGAATAATAAGAAATACTGTTAAGTTTTCAAACTCAAATATTAAAGTCACATATTCTGTGTAAGATGAAGAAGGCGGGTAAAAAGGGACGGGGAAGTGGACGTGATCCTGAAAGTTCAGGGCGCGGGTCAGGACGCGGAGAAACTGTGCCTGGTGCCAGAGCACAAGAAAGAAAGACATCCACCATACCTAGCTTCATGTGTAATTTTACAGGGCGTCGCAGGACATCACTCTCGAGGTCCGACCACTGCGAACAGGTGGTCGGTTGGATGACAGCTGATACTGCTTCCAGTCGGTTAAGCACCACCCTGTCTTCCACCAAGTCCACTCTCAGTAGCCAAGAGTCTGGTCAACATAATCCTCACTCTGATCATCCTTCCTCCCACCATACACGGTCTGGTCAAAGAAGTGATCCCACACTGGGATATAGTGAGGAGCTCGTCTCATCACCAATCCTTCATTTGACCCTCTCTCCAAGCACGCTTGCAGAGGAACATGACATTTTGTGCCCTGATTCACAACCTCTAGAGGCTACCCAATCACAAGAAGATGACAGATGTGAACGGCATTTAAGGTCAAAGGAAGTAGTGGATGATGATGATGATGATGATGAGACACAGTTGCCATTAAATCAACCACTATTTCCGTCTCAAGACCTTGTTGAGGAGAATGTTATACAGTTGTCAATGACTGAGTATGTGGTGGGATCAAGACTTGAGGAGGATGATCAGAGTGAGGAAGTGGAGGAGGACTTGGTGGACGATGAGGTGACTGACCCCACCTGGGAAGGTGTAGAGCCGAGCGATGACAGCAGTCCTGAGGGTGAGCCATCTGCAGCACCGCAACAGGCTGGAAGAGGCAGTGGTGTGGCTACAGAAAGAAGGCGGACCGCACCAAACCGGCCCGCAAATGTTCCACGGAGCACCCCCTTGCGTAAATCTACCTTGCCAAGGGGTAGGTGTTCCGCGGTATGGCGTTTTTTTAAGGAAAGTGCGGACGACAAAAGAATTGTAGTTTGCAACCTGTGCCACACCAGAATGAGCCGAGGCATGAACACTAGAAACCTCACCACCACCAGCATGATCCGACACATGGCATCCAAGCACCGTAGTAAGTGGGAGGAACGCCTGGATCGCCCATCTGTGTCTGCAGGCCACACCACTGCCTCCTCTTCCCCTGTTTTCGGTGCCGGCCAATCGCCTGTCGAAGGCGCAGGCCCGCATACCTCCCGCCCTGCACCTGTAGCATCTGAAGCACCATCAGCGACCACATCCACTTCCCTGTCCCAGCACAGCGTCCAAATGTCGTTACCCCAGGCATTTGAGCGCAAGAGAAAGTACCCAGCCACCCACCCACAGGCCATAGCACTAACCTCACACCTTTCCAAATTACTGGCCATCGAAATGCTGCCATTTAGGCTTGTGGACACTGAGTCCTTCCGCAGCCTGATGGCAGCAGCTGTCCCTCGGTACGCGGTCCCCAGCCGCCACTACTTTTCCCGGTGTGCCATCCCCGCATTACACCACCATGTGTCCCGTAACATCACCCGTGCCCTGACCAACGCAGTTACTGGGAAGGTCCACTTAACGACTGACACATGGACAAGTGCTTGTGGCCAGGGACGCTACATTTCCCTGACGGCACACTGGGTGAATGTCGTGGAGGCTGGGAGCGACTCGGACCCTGGGATGGCACGGGTGCTACCCACGCCGAGGATTGCGGGCCCTACCTCCATCAGGGTTTCCACCAGCACCTACGTTATTGGCTCCTCCTCCTCTACACACACCGCCACTCCCCCATCAGCCAGTAGCTGGAAGCAGTGTAGCACTGCAGTGGGGAAGCGTCAACAGGCCGTGCTGAAGCTGATCTGCCTTGGGGACAAACAGCACACGGCCTCAGAGCTGTTGCAGGGGATTAGTCACCAGACCGAGCAGTGGCTCTCGCCACTCAACCTGCAACCAGGCATGGTTGTGTGTGATAATGGGCGTAACTTGGTGGCGGCTTTGGAGCTCGGCAAGCTCACACACGTACCATGCCTAGCGCATGTATTTAATTTAGTGGTGCAGCGATTTCTAAAAACCTACCCCGATGTGCATGATCTCTTGACCAAGGTGCGCCGCGTGTGTGCACATTTCCGTAAGTCATCAACAGCTTCAGCCGGCCTGTTGAAGCTGCAGCAGCGCTTACAATTGCCAGCTCACCGGCTGCTGTGTGACGTGAGCACGCGCTGGAACTCCACCTTCCACATGTTGGCCCGGCTTTGTGAGCAGCAGAGGGCAGTAGTGGAGTACCAGCTGTTACACGGTCGTCGCCTCTCCGTTCAACTTCCTGTAATCAGAAGTGAGGAGTGGGAATGGATGTCAGACCTCTGTGAGGTTTTACGCAATTTTGAGGAATCGACACAGATGGTGAGCGGCGATAACGCTATTATCAGTGTAACCATCCCACTTCTGTGTCTACTGAAACGCTCGCTGCTCACAATTAAAACCGACGCTTTGCATGTGGAAGAGGTGGAAATGGGGGAGGAAGAGCTTACACAAGGTGATAGCCAGAGCACCCTCACTTCGTCTTCTCAGCGACAATTGGAGGAGGCGGAGGAGGAGGAGGAGGAGGAGGAGGAAGACACGGTTGCCTCCGCTACAGAGGGTAGCCATGGAACTTTAGTTCCATCTCTTCAGCGTGGGTGGGCAGAAGAGGAGGAAGAGGATGAGGAGATTGAGAGTCATCCTCCTGGTGAGGACAGCGAAATCTTGACTGTTGGTACTCTGGCACACATGGCTGACTTTATGTTAGGCTGCCTTTCCCGTGACCCACGCGTTGTACGCATTTTAGACAACACGGATTACTGGGTGTTCACCCTTCTGGACCCCCGCTACAAAGAGAATTTCTCATCTCTCATTCCTCCGGTGGAGAGGACAAGCAAAATGTTGCAATACCAGAAGGTTCTTGTCGAAAAATTGCTCCAAAATTTTCCATCTGACAACGCTGGCGGCAGAGTACGTGCTACCTTGGCCAACCGAGAAGGGGAGAAAAGGGGAGCACACAGCAGTTCCGACAAAGGCAGGGCAACACTCTCCAAGGCGTGGGACACCTTCATGACACCCCGCCAGCACCCTCACCCTGATGCGCAGCCTAGTGTCACAAGGAGGGAAAAGTTTTGGAAGATGGTGAAGGAGTACGTAGCAGACCGTGTCAGCGTCCTCAATGATCCCTCTGTGCCTTACAACTACTGGGTGTCCAAGCTGGACACGTGGTATGAACTGGCACTCTACGCCTTGGAGGTGCTGGCCTGCCCTGCCGCCAGCGTTCTGTCTGAGCGGGTATTTAGTGCTGCTGGTGGCATCATAACAGATAAGCGTATCCGCCTTTCCACCGACAATGCTGATAGGTTGACACTTATAAAAATGAACAAGGCCTGGATTTCCCCTGACTTCTCCACTCCACTGGAGGAAAGCCCCGGGGGAACATAAACTCACTTTATATATGTTATTTACAATGATGTGAATACTCTGTATTCCCATTCACCCCTTCCACCCAAAAAACGGGTATATGGTTGACTCTTAATCTTCTCATCCTCCTCCTCCTCTTCCATATGCCCTGTGCTATAATTTTTATATAGGGCCAGCTCACCAGCGGGCCCTGTGATATAATTTTTATATAGGGCCAGCTCACCAGCGGGCCCTGTTTGCCAATTTTTATATAGGTCAGCTCACCAGCGGGCCTTCTCATATAATGTTTTATTGGGTCAGCTCTCTAGCGGGCCCTCTCATATAATGTTTTATAGCGTCAGCTCACTAGCGGGCCTTCGCATATAATGTTTAGGATGGTCAGCTCTGCAGCAGACCCTCACCCATAATGTTTTAGATGGTCGGCTCAGCGCACGTTTCCCTCTTAATCATGGCCTCAGTTCAATAAAATCAAGGAAATTTTTGGGAGAATTTGCCTCTGTGCACGTTTCCCTCTTAATCATGGCCTCAGTTCTGAAAATCAAGGAAATTTTTGGGAGAATTTGCCTCTGCGCACGTTTCCCTCTTAATCATGGCCTCACTTCCGAAAATCAAGGAAATTTTTGGGATAATTTGCAGATGATATACAAGTAAATATACAGCAAATATTGTTTGGTAACAATTTTTCGCCTAAAGTCGTTTTTATTTTCCTTTTTGTGTGTTTTATGGTCAGTCTGTAAAAATGGCGTACTACGGGCGAAAGATCGTTCCCAGCAGCGATGTTGGAGTCCAAGATGCATCCAGACATCCTCCCTATGCTGTCCCTGAACCATTTCTGTGGTGTTTCCATCATTTTCTGCCCTTTTCCTATGGACCAGGCACCCTCCCCTCATCAGAGCAGGGGGTGCCTGGTGTAATGCTCGAGTCCTCCCATTGACTTCAATGGGGCTCGGGTGTTCGGCCGAGCACTCGAGCCTCAGGGGGTGCTCGGTCAGAGCACCCGAACACCCGAGCATTGGGGTGCTCGCTCATCACTAATCTTAACCCCTGGTTGCTAGATTGGTCCTAAGGTATTGCTTCACAATACTATGGGGATTTATTTTGCATTGAAAGTTTTAAGCAATGCCATGTAAATGGGGAAAACTGGTAAATGAACCTCAGAATGTAAGTGTGACCAACGCAACTGTGAGGTCCCTCAGTATGTGGCCATGTAGGTGATTTCCTGCTTTGTCTAATGGAAAGTATATCCCTATGCAAATACATGCCTGAGAAAGAAACCTAAGAGGTAAACTTGACCATGATTGCCTTCTGTATCCCTTTTATCCCTTTGCAAGTTCTATGTGATTAATCCTTTGCAATTCACTGAACATCCCCCTTGCACTGAAAAGATTAAAGGAGCAGAATATTATATATTTATAAATATATAAATATATATATATATATATATATATATATATATATATAAAATCTTTTAAGGGTTTTTTTTTTCTCGGTTTAGGTTTTTTTGTTTAGTAATATACGTGAACTCTTGCTCCTGAGAAATTTTTAATTAAAACGTTGTTACAGATCAAATGTTTTTATTTTTAATTGAACTGCAGTTTCTGTTCTAGTGCTTAATCCAACTGTTCTAGTAAAAATTTTGGTAGGGTAAAATTGGTTACCGAACAGCACACACACAGTGTTACTGTAGGAATCCAATTGCCCTTCCAACAGGAACCACTTCCTCGCCCCTTTTGGGCCATTCCCTGATGCCAACTGAGGGAAATTTAAATAAGTACAGCCTTTTATATGGTCAGTCCCTGTTCAAATTGCCCTCCATGCTACCATTGGCTGGGATGTGGGCTTATGCAGGGCATGGAACGTGCCCTGCATTAACCACACCTCCCGGCCAATTAGCTTCTTGCTGGAGAGATGACACCCACACAATTGAAGTTAATTGGCTGGGAGGCTGGGTTAACGCAGGGCACATTCCATGCCCTGTGTAACCCCACATCCCAGCTAAAGGAAGCGTGGGAATTAGTTTGAACAGGGACTGGCCACAGCCCGAAAGGTACAATAAGGAGGGGGGGGGTTGCTATTGTTTCCTGCTGCCACTGCAGCAGTGTAGGTTTAATGTTAGATTTGTTTTACTAACTATTTTTTTTTCAGGCTTCACACTATGGTTAAAGAAGATGAGTGAAGAGGAGCACAGATGAAGATAACAGATGAAGAAGAAAGAAGAGGCGACAGATGAAGATAAAGATAGAAGCTTACAGAAGAAGAATTGAAGAAGCAGAGCAGGGTGGAGAAGACCCCGCTGGACATCAGGTTTACAGGTAAGTGTTGATTTTACTTTTTTTGGTGTTAAATTTTTGACTGATTAACCCTTTGAGTACCACTGTGGTATGCAACACTGTACAATGCATTACATACCCTACTGGCACTCAAAGGGTTTATGCTTTTTTAACATTCACACACATTTGTTTGACACCCTTTGCCTGCCACAGGGGTACACATTCTTTACCAATGCATAGCGTACCCTATCCCTCTGGCATTGCAAGGGTTACTTATTTATACTTTACACACATTTTGAAAACCCTTTCAGTGCCTCAGGGGTATACAACACATCGCTTTTTCAATGCATTGCATACCCCTCTGACACTGAAAGGGTTACTTATTCTTACATTACAAACAGTTTTCAGTACTTTGGATGGCTTAGGGCCCCATATCAATACATCCACGGGTCACTTTGTATTTATTTATTATATATTGTGTTTATTATATTTTTTTTTCTTATCTTTTTTTACAATTCACTTCCATATCGGTGGTTTTTAACACTCGATAGGGCACTCAACCCAGCTGCACCCTAGAGAGCAAGTAAGAATTCCTATTGGTTTAAATGGGGCTTTTAACCCCTTGAATGCAATGCTATGCTTTGCAGTGTGTTGGAAATCATACTAGTATTCCAGAGGTTAAAAGACCCTTTTACATCTGTGGATATTTGGTAAATTATTTTCCCTGTTGTATGGACAGTTTGCTCCACTTTGTCTTTATACATAAGGCCTTGAGAGGAATGGAAATAGCCTCAATGCTGTTTTCATGACTTAGTAAATAACCCCCAGTGTGGCATGATCTGCAGCTATGATATTCCATCACGTACTTGAATTCTACTCTTGGTTCTGAAGCATCTGTTCCATTCAGAAGCGATAACAAGATCCCGTCCACCTAAACAGAATAGACAAGACAATGTTAACCCTCTTATCTAATAAGCAGTGTAATCCCATACATTTCACAAGGTAGCTTAGCAATTTGAATGTCATAGGGTTATGCAACACATTGCTTCTTCTGTTGCGCATCCCTCTGCAACTAAAAGGGTAAAAAAAACTAATGCAATATGCCATGGCATGGGCCTTTCCCAGATAGGCAGGGCACCAAGTAGATCTACTTCCAAGTCTGAAGTTACACATTAGGCTTCCCTACAGCCCTTTGCCATGCCACAGCCTGCTGTTCACATGATCCCCACCTCCAGCCCCATCCACTGTTTCCTGGCACAGAAAATTACCCTAGTACATAATACAGAAACACTATAAGACATTCAGTGGATTCATTAAGCTGTCCAGTAACGGGTCCATAAACTTTAAAATTAGTAAATAAAACTGGCCAATTATTAACTCAACTTAAAATTGCGGAATTGTATAAACTGGAAATTGTACCAGCCTCCCAAGCAAGGCAATATAAAGGTGACAACATGATTTGTATTGAGGATGAGAGAGAGGACAGCCATTTTATCCCTTTAAGGACAAAGAGGGGTATGCAAGGCATTGCAAGACAATGCCATGCAAACCCCTCTGTTCATTAATGGGTTAAAGACCAATAGATAGTCACAATTATATAATATTTTCTGTTATTATTTCTGAAATAATCTAGTGGGAATATATACAAATGAAAGTACAGCTCATATTAAGTGTTTGGAAGTAGGCATAGGAAACATGAGGGATCACTTTGGGGTATGTACTATAAAGTATCATCGCTTAAGAGCAGGGGTTCCTAACCCTCTCCTGAGGGGGTGCCTAACTGGTTATGTCTTTGGGATTTCTCTGCTTCTGCACACAAGAGTCTCTGCTTACCTCATCGCTACTCAAGTAGGGAAATACTAAAGACATCTCCCTTTAGCCCCTGACAATAGGATTGGGAACCACTGCTTTTTTCTGGCCTGGGATGATGAGAATTGCAGTGCTCAACAGTTGAGAGTCCACAGGTTGCCCATCTCTGAAATGGGCTTTAGGCAGGCTTAGCAAATAGATATAAATTCCAGCTCCTTAATGTCTTTTATACAAGAGCTGCTCGTATTTTTGCAGTGATGTCTCGTTTTGGTGGATCTGACCCAGTATCTGTATTTGTACACAGTACATGAGGGCTAAAATAATCTGCTTGGTTGAAGTCAGAGAGTTTTTCTTCTACCCTGGATAACACGTACCCATGTCACAGTCTGATTCCTCAGTGAAACTTCTGCAGATGTATTAAAGGGGCTTTTAATGAGAAATCCGACTGTTATATTGAGTGGACTGAGGCTGGATTTAGTGACATCTGTAAGAAAATAAAATAATTAAATGTAACACAGGCATAAATAAACAAATCATATATATAAGCTAATCTGAACAATGTTTACCTTGTATAAAAGCAAAGATGGGGCAAACCAACTGCACCAGAGGGGACACATTTCCATTTACAGATATGTGGCTTTAAAACCCTTGAACATCAAAGAGGTCTCAAAACCATTGCAAAAGCATTATGTCGGAGACCTCTCTAGTATTCAGGGGGTTAATAGCCCCATTTAAATCAAAGAGTGTGTCGGGAAATTTTATTTCTCCCCTGTTCTGCAGTTGATTTGCCCCAGAACTGTTCCAGTTTGCTTTTATACATACGGCCCCATTCTTTGACTTAGTGAACTATTCCATTAGCAGTAAAATAGATTTCAGAGACTAGGGAGAGAAAGAGAGAATGGGGGAGCGAGAGATATACAGAGATTCAGAGAGAGGAAGAGTGATGGAGAGAAAGCGAAACAGGGAGAGAGAGACAGGGAGAGAAAGAGAGAATGGGACAGAGGGAGGGAGAAGGTGAAAGTCAAGAAGGGAAAGAGAGACAGGGAGACAGAGTTAGACAGAGAGCAAGACAGAGGGAGAGAGATGGAGAGAGACAGACACAGAGAAAGAGAGAGTGAGAGAGATAAGAATACAAATGGAAATAGAAGCATTTTACATTGTAGTTTATTTGTTTGAATTCCTGGATCATAAGGTATAGGAGAGCACAAAAGAAGGAGAACTGAAAGGCCATGTGCAGAAAGAAAAAGATCAAAAGTTTAAATGGAGCTTTTAACACCTTGAATGCTAGAGAGGTCTCCAGCACATTATACCTAGAGCACTGAAAGGTTTAGAAGCTCACTTTCAATCACTGAGAATTTGAGATATTTTTATTTGTCAGTTAGGGTACAGATTGGTGATCTATATAATTGTTCATATTCTGCTTTGGCATAAGGCTTGAAAGTTATTGTACAGGATACAAAGTGGGTTCTGAAATCTAGGAGGACGTATGTATGGTGTATGTATGTATGTACGCATTCACTCTCACACCAGACAGCACACCACAGTAGGAAACCCAAAAAAAAGAGGACAGAATCTCTCTAAGTGTCTAATGGCGCGATGCAAGAAACGTTCGCATCAGATAAAGGCATTTTTGTGTGCAGATAAATTTTGCGCATGTTCTAATGCAGGATGCTAAATACCGAACGCTTCTTGAATTGCGCAAGAAAAATTCCATTTTACGACAACAATACACAGATGTAAAAATTAATTCGCAATAGCAGTTCTTGCATTAGGCGCATTCGCTATTCCACTCACACAGATTCAGCAATCCTAGCCACGCCCACAAAAAAAATAAATATATGCAGCCGTTTGCTAATCTTGAATTTTCAACAAAATCATGCGCAGACCTATTCCCTAGTGGTTTTCACACGGTTATAGCGATTGCGCACGTTTCCTGCATCGAGCCACCTGTGTCTTAATTTATATGGCGCCATAGATGTACGCAGAGCTTTACAGAAATAGTAATAGCACAATACAAAAATATAGAACAGGGTAAAAGCATGAGGCTAACGTGCTATCATTGCATTATTAGCAGGGGTGGACAGTGCAGAAAAGAGAATCATACATTGGGAAGGGGACCCTGCCCCAAGGAGTTTACAATCTAATTAGTAATCATGACAACATGCAGAGACAAATACAAGACTTCACTAAAGAAAAAAATATTCTAATGTGACTATCAGTGTGCACAAGGAGATGAGATGCCTCTTGAGCAGATGGATTTTTAGGAGATGTGTGAGTGTGGATGATTGGCAAATGGTGATAGGGAGGGCATTCCAAAATTGAGGGGCAACCAGTGAAAATGATTGCTGCTGAAAGATGGCTCAAGTTGTGTAAGGAGAGGAGATAAGAGCAGAAATGCAAGAGGATGCTGAAGAAGAAAGCAACTTAAAGGAGAGGAAAATCATTTTGTAAGAAATATGAGTACCTTATAGGTAGCAAAGAGAAGGATTTCAGGAGCAGATGAGAGTGTGTGTATCTGGGAGCAAGGTTATTCTTGTAGCTGAACTGAGAACAAACTGAAGTGTAGAAAGTTGGGAGACAGGAAGACCAGAGAGTAGAATGTTGCAATAATTCACTCTAGAGAGAATATGGGCCTGAGTGAGAGTTTTGCTGTTTTCATACAGAGGAAGAGACATCTTTTGGCAATATTTTTCAGGAAGATGGCAGAATTGTCAACTGTGATGGAGAAAGGGGTTGAGGTTGGGGTTTAGGAGGGAATACAAACATAATGAGTTGACATATTAAGCATATTAAGTGTAAGACGGAGGAGGGCCATCTGTGATGTGATTGCCCTGAGACACTGAGAGACTTAGTACTGCACAGCGGGAGTGAGGTCAGGGGAAGTGAGATAGATTAGTGTGTCATCCACACACTGATGATAATTAAAGCCAAGTGAGGAGATCAAGTCACCAAGTAAGATGGTGTAGAGATAAAATAGAAATGGTCCCAGGACTGATCCCTGAGGTACAACCACTGAGAGGTAATGGGGGAGAGAAAGTAAGTTTTTGATAGATATGAGGCAATCCATTCTAGAGCTGTCATGGATTCCAAGAGTATGAAGTGCATCCACTAAAACAGTGTGATCAACAGTGTCAAAGGCAGTAGGGAGATCTAGTAGGATTAGTATACTGTATTGTCTCTTGCCATTGTCCTTTGCGGTGTGTAGGTCATTAGTAACTTTTGATAGGGCTGTCCCTGTGAAGTAGTTTGAACAGAAACCTGATTGTAATCAGTCAAGAAGAGAGTTAGAATTGAGGAAAATGATTATGTGTTGAATACAAGGCATTCCATGATCTTGAATGCAAAGGGAAAGAGTGAAACTGGACTGTAATTTGAAGACAGGTGGGGTTGAGAATGTTTTTTTGGAGTATAGGATTGATTATTGTTTGAACAAGGAGGGAAAGCATCAGAAGAAGGAGAAAAGTTAAAGATTAATAAGGCTGGGAGCAAGAGTAGCTGCAAGAGCCTTAATAAGGTGAGAGGGCAGGAGATCCAGGAGGCAGGCGCATAGTGGGCAAAGGGGAAGATAGTAACAGAGATGCTTTCTAGGAATCGACGGGACTGGAGGAGAGGGTGTGGTTTGGAGAATTAACTGCACCTTATCTTTAAAAAGTCAGTCCTGTGGAGTAATGGAAAAGGAGGGGAAGTTTAAGGTTGCTGGTTTGATGAGAGGATCAAAGATATTGGCAAAATAGGCTAGATTTGTGAGAAGTGACCAGGTTAGAGAAGTAGTGTTGTTTAGTCTGAGTGAGAGCTCTGTTAAAACAAGATATGATAAATTTATAATGTTGAAAGTTAGCAACAGAATGTTGATGAATTTAGCAAGAGCCTCAGATTCCTAGGCCAGATGTGTCAAAGATGGAGAGGAGCAAGCTGATCAAAAGCAGAAGTTAATGAAGTGTTATATGCTTGGACAAGAGAGTCTCGGTTAGTAGTAGAGTAGAGTGAAGAGAGGGAAGTTTGCACAGCGGATGCTATGTCTGTTAGATTCCTGCTTAGGAAAGGTGTTTTATGTGTGGCAGGGGAAGGAATGTGAGAGAGTGTGAAGGAGATTCGACAATGATCAGAGAGAGGAAGTGGGGAAATTGTGAAGTCAGAAACAGAAAAGTTTCTGGTGAAAACTAGGTCCAGATAGTGGCCTTCCCTGTGAGTGTTGGCAAAAAAACGGGAAGCACTGGATGAGGATGAACCATCAACATGTAAGTTGAAGTCACCAAGGAGTAATGTAGAAGAGTCTGAGGACAGAAAGACCGAGATCCAAGTTCCAAAGTTGGAGAGAAAGGACGAAGGGTTGCTTGGTGGCCTGTAAATTGTGGCTACCTGGAGAGGAATTGTGGAAAAGAGCTGGATTGCATGAACTCCAAAGGAGGTGAAGAAGAAGGAAGAGGAAGATATAGAGGCCTGTTGAAGCATATCTGAGAGAGAAGTCCCACCCTCCCACTCCTGCCATCAGGTTGAGGTGTGCGTGAGAAAGATACGCCATCAAATTAGATAGCAGCTTCAGCAGAAGAGTTACAATCTGAGAGTCAGGTTTTTGTGATCACAAATAGGGAGCTGAAGAGGAAGAGGTCATGAGTTGTGTGGAATTGTTAACTAGAGAGCGAGTATTCCATAATGCACAGTATAAAGATGGAAGGGATAGAAGGAGGCAGGGAATGACCAATAGATTGCTGGGGTCAGCCCCACAAGAAGGGCAGGTAGTCTAGGACAAACACAGGTGGGAATGCAGGTGGGACCAGGGTTGGGAGAGATCTCCCAAAGCCAGAATGAGAGTTGCAGGCAGAAAAAGCAGCTGAAAGGAAGATCTGTATGTATTAAGAGGTGTTGGATGTTTGTTGGTGGATGGACATAAAGAGTGCAGGTAACAAAACACCTCATGTGAACAAATCATTAGGGAACACAAATGGGATGGAGAGAGAAAGATTAATGAGTAGGTGGGTGAACCAAAGGACTTTGATATTTTGCACAGGTGTGGTGACAAAAAAAAATAAGAAGAAAACTAGAAGATGCATTATGTGATAACTCTGTAAGTTAAATTGGGTGGCATGGTGGTGGTGTGCCCAGTGATTAGCAAGCAGACACTTCAGATGTCTACACAAAGTGCAATACAGCTTTATTCCCAGGCCAGACTAAGTGATCAGTAGTTCGTTTGCAGCCATTATTACACATATACACCACTGTTTGACTCACTGTCTGATTTGATACTATCTTCATCCAGTGTGAAATTCCCAATGCTGTTTTTGGACTGAAGACTGCTCAGCAGAGCCCTCACTGTGTTGTCTGCTGTGGCGGCTGTAGCAGATTCTGTCTCATTCTTTATAAACTCAATATCTGAAGAAACGATGATTGAACCATTTCTGTAAATGCAATGTAAGAGAGAATGGTTATGTATGTACTGACTGTAAAATGTTATCTGTAGCCCAATTATTTTAGTATTATGATAGTGAAAAGGCTGGGGCTGAATTGTGTAGATCTAAGAAGGCACCTGTTGGCTGTTCTTTCTTGTGCAGTGCAGATACCCCCCTTGGCTGGAACGCAGTCTGGAAGAATGTGGATCTCAGACTCAGTGTTTGTGGGTTGCCTCCATAGACAATCAATGTCTGGCTTTCAGAGCTGAATTTATCAGTACTTTGGTCTTACAGTTCTGTTTTTCTCGAGGAACCAACAAGGGAATCCTGGGGAAATCTTTTCAGACCCTCATTCTGCCCCCCCACCCACCCCTTAGTCCACTGGGTTCTATAATAGTAACATAGTAATTTAGGTTGAAAAATGACTTGCGTCCATCTAGTTCAACCCTTTTCCTATTCCTGTTTACCATCGTTGATCCAAAAGAAGGCAAAAAAAAAACCCCTCAATATAGCAATTTCAAATTCTGCCTTGAATGGGGAGGAAAAAAATTCCTTCTTGATTCCAAATGGCAATCGGATTTCTCCCTGGATCAACAAGCCCTAACTAAATATTAATCCCAAATAATGTAGCACAGCGTCATTGGATAGACTACTGTCAAGGTATTCTATCCATTTGTTAGTTTCCCTTTCACCTTTTCAGTGCCAAAGGGGTATACAATGTATTGCAAAGTGATGTGTTGTGTACCCCTCTGGCACTCAAAGGGTTAATGCTTTCCTGTAACTTCATTGCTCCATATAACTCCTAATACTACCATATGAACTTAGAATTTAATAGCAGATTAGACCCAATTAGCCCATCCAGTCTGCCCATTTCCCTTTCTGCATATCTCAGACAAATTTTATCCTTAGAATAGCCATATTTCTATCTTAGGGGTTCTTTAATTAATTTACTGTTTTAGCCTCAACCACTTCTGCTCTGAGGATATTTTATGTTTTAGCCCATGCACCATTTTGTGGCCATTCTTTGAATAGGCTATAATTTATTCATGTCCTTCTGAAGTTTGGAAGCTCGATACTATTAATGTTAAAAGCATTGTCAGGGGCCAAAGGAGTTTGGGAGGTACACACACAGGAATCCGATTGCTTGTTCAGCACCCATTGCAACAAGCGTTGGTCGCCAAAACCCATGCAGCGGACAATGCTTGCCGCAGCTTTTTGTTCCCACAATGTGCGCTAAATAGAATGAGTTGTGGGAACATCAAAGGAAACTAACTAACTCTCGATATTTGACACAATTTCAAACAATGAGAGTAAGCTGAAAATACAGTCGTCCTCCCAAACACTAACTCTACACTACCCCTAACAATATCAATAAAGTGAAACAATACTAGCCCTAACACTATCCTATTACCCATACTTTATAGCTGTAACACCTGTCATCCACTCAAAGTCTTCTTCTATAATCCTTTATCTTCCCTCTTCTTTCTTCTCATCATCTTATCGTCATTCTTCCTGTACTTATCTTCATCCGAAATAAAATTCCACTATAAAGAAAAAGAAAATGTTCAAATTATATAAGCCCCCAAAGAAATGCAGGCCATAACTGTACTCTGCCTCTGTTGCTGGCAGGAAAGCAGATCGAAACTCACTCCACCATAAATACATTCTCAGACCGTTGCCCGACCCACACCGAGGAAAATTTGACCAGAGACTGGGTTTTACATGTTGAAAATGGTTCCCACGCTTCCATTGGCTGGGATGTGGGGTTATGCATTTCCCAGCTAATCAGCTTCTAGCTGATTTTGTCATCCCTCCCGCTAGAATCTGATTGGCTGGGAGGTACGTAACCCCACATCCCAGCCAATGAAGCATGGGAATTATTTTGACCAGAGACTGGCCATATAAAACCCAGTCTCTGGTCAAATTTCCCTCAGTGTGGCTCAGGCAACGGCCTGAGAGATATTTATGGTGGGGCAATTTTTGCTTTCCTGCAGAATAAAGTTATGGCCTGCATATCTTTGGGGGCATAGATAATTTGAACATTTTTTTTTCTATTGTGGCATTATGTTTTGGATGAAGATAAGAAGAGGAAGAATAAGGATAAGAAGAAGACAAAAGATACAGAAGAATACTTACAGTGGATGACCGGAGTGCTGAAGACCCCATTGGACAGCAGAATTACAGGTCAGTGTTTGTTTTCAGTTGATGGTGTTAGCTTTATGGGGATTAACCTTGTGAGTACCAGTGGGGTATGCAATGCGTTGCATACCCCATTGGTACTCATAGGGTTAACTTTTTTTTCACTTATGTTTTTGGATCTTTGGCTTTATTGGTAGGGGGCTTAGGGCCTCCTATCAATACATCCATTGATCACCAGTGTAGGGATCCCTAGTTGCGCATGCATGTGTGCTAGAAGCCACTGATCAAGTACATGTCGGTGGTTTTTAACACACGTTAGGGACTCAACCTAGGTTTTCTAGGTGCTATGTTAACGCAAAAATATAGAGTCCCTTAATGTGTGTTACAAGTGAATAAATGTAATTGAATACCAAATTCATCTATTTTTTTACTGTGTACAATGGGTGCAAATTTAGTGCTCGTTGAGCATTTTCAACTGACGGTAGTTTGTAACATAACAGAAAAATAATAAGATAGCAAACAAACTGTGAATAAATTATTACATGACCTAAAAGAGTAAAAAGTAAAAATGTCCTCCCTTACCTCTCAAGATAATTTAGCCAGCATGCCGGCAACAGAAAAGCATTAATTAGCAGGTGAAGCTTTTAATAAAGTTTGTGGGAAAAGCACAAGACAAATGATGATAGGGGTGCTGAGATATCATGGTGGTAGGTAAAAAGACCAAAAATACAAATGAAACACGAGGTAAGAACACAGGGAATCTGGTACTTATATTTAAAGGGGCAACGTAACAACAGCACATTATAAAGAGAGCAGGGGAAAAACATCATAATGCCAGTGGAATAAGGCAGTTAATAAGAGAAACTGTGAACACAGAGACACAATTATTAATCCAGCAGCAGCTGTCACAGAGGTCTCTGGTATATACAGTGCAGTACTGAGAGGTTTGCAAACCCTTTGTACATTCATTCAACTTTATTAGAACATAATTTACTATAAGTGAACCTAATATTGTACTAGAGATGGAAGTTGATATAAAGTGCTGCAACTGGGAGTGACATGCAGTATACTAGAGGCATTTTTTCTCTTGGCTGAACATTTTGATGCTGTAATTCAGTGAACCTACTACTTTGTGATAAACTAATAAGGGAATGGATGGTCTATTGACAATTGTTCATCTAAAAAGTTGAAACCTTTGTGTACCAGAGGGGTGCTCGATTCCACAGGTATACTTTTGCATCATGCACATTATGTGTATTTTTTACATCAAAGAACTCAGTAAGGGTGCGGTGGCAGCACATAGAACAACTGTGTAAGTTTAAGTGGACCTATCCCCTTGAATTAGATTTACAGATTTGGAAAACTTCATTCATAACTACCCATTTGTCATGTTAACCAAAATTCCAGCAGATCTATAGTTTATGAGATATTCACACTTCAATTTCTGAGCAAAATGTATACTATGGGGAACTTTAAGGAGTAATTGTTTCAAGATCTCAGGATGAGCTAATGTAATTTAGAAATATGCAAACTTTAATCAAGTTGAAAGGTCCACTTTAATTGTCCTAATAACATGATCAGAGGTAATGGTGGTGGGACTGGCAGCGAGTGCAGGGACACTGTGTTATCTCTGACTAACTTAGAGTCATCCTCCTCCATGTTTTGCATTAGGATTTTTGGTGTTTAAAATATTCTATGTTTTAGACCAAACACACACAGATATTCTCACACACTCTCTCTTGGTTTTTATTCAGGTCTTTGTGTTAGTTTCCCCCGGGCATTACTGTGACATAGTATATGCTTCCTAAATAAATACTTTTTACCTCTCATTAATAATTGATTTAAATAGAATTCTGTCAGTTTATCTTTTCCTATAACTCATCAACATGCTCCATATAGCTACCCTGTCATCACTTTCTTACTACTTCCCGCTCCTGCTACCAAAATCCATCTCTCACTTACTTGAATCCTGTGACAGTTACTTTTTTAAAATTTTGGAATTTTGCTTTGTAAATTGGTTCCAGCTGCAAGACAAAGAAAAGATTAAACATTAAAAATCTAAAATTGTAAACCTGTGATACACATAAACTACAAATGCATTACAGTATGAGTTTTTTTTTATTTGTTGTTCAATATTTCAGCCTCTTACCTAAGGCTATGTTTATGCTGGTAACTCATCTGTAGAAATGAAATCATATCAAACGTGTTTCAGTGTACTTAACCCTTTGAGTGCCAGAGAGGCACGCAACGCATAGCAGAACGATGTGTTGCATATCTCTCTGGCACTCAAAGAGTTAAAGGATAAGCAAAGCTTTTCAGAGGAGAATATATTTTAGAAGGTTTCTGAGTATTGACTGCTGTGGGATTCATAAGCTGAGACAGTTCAGATTGTCACTAAGTGTTGAAGCAGTTTCTGTAGAGTGAAAAGAGTATAAGAATTTACTCCAGGCTTAGAGTTAAGTTTTTTATTTGTTAATAATATGTCTTAAACATATTTATTTAATGTATTTATGAATTTATTTTTTTCCTTAAAATAATAAAAAAACTTTCAGTTAAAAAAAAAGTGTTGAAGCAGTGACCATCATATTCTATGTAATTATAGGCTAAGGCTTACCTCTCCGATAAAATGCAGCAAAAAACTCTGCTTGTTAACAGTTTAATATACCAACAGTGTGAAAAGCCTTGTTTAACTCAACAGGAAAAAGCTCTATAATATATGTGATTTTGTGATAAAAGTTTACTGCCCCTTTATAAGTGCATTACTTTAGGTAGATTTTGTCCGATTCCATTTGAGTTTCGATGCAATGCCATTGAAATACATAAACCTCATTTGTTTCTTCTTTACTGTTGTGTAAAAGCTGTGTACCAGCCTATGACTAATCACTAGTGTGAGCATTCACATCCTATATAATAATTCGCTAGGATGTTTGTCAGAAGCTGTGATGCGCAGTAGAGACTGCGCACGTTCGGGCAGTCTCTACTGCGCATGAAGCGACCGCTTAACCCTTTGCGTGCCAGAGGGGTACGCAACGTATTGCAAAGCAATGCGTTGCTTACCCCTCTGGCACTCAAAGGGTTAACATTTCCTGGACCTTGGCCCATGTACACAGGCTCTTACACTAGTATACCTATATAAATAGCAAATGCAGTGATCTCACCAATGTGAACAAGCCCTAATACCATGTGAAAAGTTGTACATGTAATTTTTTTCATACAGCATAAACATAGAATAAAAATTGCTCACATATCTGGATGCATACAAGAAACTGAGGTTCTGTAAGTAAGTTCTAGATTATATTACAACCAAATGGCTGATCAGCTGTTCTTTTTAAGCTCATTTTCAAGCTGAGTAACTACAATTAGCTAGCTATGCCTTCTAAAAATGTTAATTTGGGATACATAGTGAGCAGATTAAGGGATCGAGTCAATCAACCTCGGTAAAACTGCCGGTATCCAAAATTGGATATTGGCCGATTAGCAAAAAATGCTAAAAATGTATTCAATTTTCATACCAGCTAAAAGCACAACGGACAATGGGCCACAGAAAAGGTCTGGTTTGTGCACTAAGTTCCCAAAACGCAGCTAAATAGCGGCAATATTGGGAACTTCAAAGGAAACAAACAACTATCGGTGCCTGACATACTGTGTTCCACTTAGCTGTCATCCACTGTCTGTCTCCTTTCTTAGTCCTTGTTCCTCTTTTCTTCTTTCTTCATTCATCATCTTCTTTCTTCTTCCGCCTTCTTGTAGCTGTAAAATAAAAATTCCATAAATAAATGTGTCCTTAAAATAAGTCACACATTTATGCATAGCTTAACCCCTTGAGTGCCAGAGGGGTACGTAACGCATTGCAGAGCAATGCGTTGCTTTCCTCTCTGCAGCTCAAAGGGTTAAACTATGTATAAGTGTGCGGCTAAACAGTCCATAACATGCTCCAAGAGCAATGAGTTCCGTACCTCACTGCAACTCAAAGGGTTAAACTATGTATAAGTGTGGGGCTAAACAGTCCATAACATGCCCCAAGTGAGGCAATAACAGTGGGCTATGCTGCACTTAAGTTTCTCTGCCTCCGCCACCTCCACCACCGCAGATAGCGCCGGAGAGATACAAAGACTATATGATTATTGCAAATATTAAGACTTTTTTTTATCAACATGGCCAAAATGTATTAATAACTTGGAGCATGTTATGAACTGTGTAGCCACACACCTATACATAGTTTAACCCTTTGAGCCGTAGAGAGGTACGCAGGGCATTGCTCTGCAATGCGTTGTTACTCCTCTGGCACTCAAGGGATTAAGCTATGCATAAAGGACACGTCTATGGAATTTTTATTTTACAGCTACAAGGAGATGGAAGAAGAAAGAAGATGAAGAAGAATGAGAAGAAGAATGAAAGAAGAGAAGAAAGGAGATGGACAGAAGATAACCAGGATGCTGAAGACTTCACTGGCCATCAGGATTAATGGTAAGTGTTACTTTGCAAGGGATATTGCTTTGTTACTTAGTCGGATTAACCCTACGAGTGCCAGCGGGGTAATTATACCCCACTGGTACTCATAGGTTAATTCTACTAACGCTGGACACTTTTTAGATACTTTGGATATATTGATATGGGTCTTAGGTCCCCATATCAATACAGCCAGTCGGGGTTTTTTTTTTTTTACTTTCATTTGCTGTGTTGGCTGATTAGAGAACTGATAATTGAGTGTAGTCCGAAAAAAACTTGTTCTTACATTTCCTGTGCTAAAGTGAGTCCCTTATCGGATCTCTTGGGGTAACACAGTCAATTGAATTACAACTTGTGGCGTTTGTCTTTTTTTTTCAATGAGCCAAAACCCCTCTCACCTTATCACCTGAAAAGGGTTTTTTTTTTGCCTGCATTTTTTCATAGCACAGGTAATTGACTTACCATGCTTGAAAAAATGCCGTTTTTTTTTTTTTTTGCCTAACTGGGATAATTGAATCGAGCTTTAAAACTCTTACAGAACACCTCTGGAAACAAAAGTTATAATATTATACTGCCCTTTGCAAAGTGTCTTTGCCTCTCATTGAGTAATTTCTGGCTTCTACAACTCAAGGCTGTAGAAGCAGAAACACATGCACAATCGACACCCAAGCCCATGTTCCAAAGTACTCTCATGTCCCCAAATACTCCCTGGAAGCTTTCACACACTTACAATTGTCTTCCTCAACCTCCATTGCCAGAAAAGTATGCAAAACATTGCAAACTCTCTGGCAGTGGAGGGGTTAATTTATGCTAACATGACTGCTACTCTACACTATCTTAACATGAACTACCACAAAGCTGGCCAGTTCTGACTAAGGATTACAATCAATGACATGTTCCAACCACATAGTAACAGAGAGGTTAATCTTCCAAAAAATACATTTCCTGGCCATTCCCGGCAACTTTCACTAATGGGTTAAGCTCCCTTCAGCCAATACAGGAAACAACACCAGAAGTTATAAAAACACCTTCCTCACTGGTCCGGGCATCTTTTTGTTGTTTCACCGGCCTATGCAGCAGCACCGATTACTGTGCTCAGTTTTTTTGTTTTTTTTTACACTTACCTGGAGCCTTGTTAGGTTCCCTTACTGGCCCCAGGTCTCTCACTCCCTGGCAGTCCGGAGCTCCCTATTAACTCTTCCCACTGGCTAGAAGGCAGGGGAGCCCCCGTTTTGTGGTGGGGGCATTGTGGGAACTAATCCAGGTAGTGTGTACCTCCAGTATGGTGCCTTTTGGAGTCTGAAGATGCTCACTGATCATCCCATTAGTGGATCAGTGGTCAGATAACAGCTGCATCCTTCTGGACTGGACAGCTACAGCAAGGAAGATCGTCAAATTAGGTTCGACATAAGCAGGTAGGAATTGGCTCATTTCATAAAAGTCAGTCTTGTGATCTGCTGGAAGTCTCTTTGTGCTGCCCAAAGTTTTCTTTGCTTATGCCCTATGCGAGTTACAGGTAGATTTTGTTTCCCTGCTTTGTTTCTGCATATTTGTAGTTTTTATGACCATCTTCTAATTTACCTTTTGCTTGGTGATTTACCTGCCTTCTTTTAGATCTATGGAAGATTCTTCTCTAAATACACCAAAACCTAAGGCTGGGTAAGTGTTGGTAAAGTAAGCTTCTATTTTACTTAAAGAGAGTTATAGGTTTTGGCTGACGGGACCTTTGTTTGTCTTTCCAGCCCAGAACACCCTTCCTTATCTGCCCCAAGATCCTGCTTTGCATGCAATAATGATGTTATGGAAGGCAAAAAGATCTGCCACTTCTGTTGGTTTGAATTGGCAAATGAAGCTCCCTCAACTTCAACAGACATGTCACCTGTCATTAAACATGCAGTGGTGCAGGGATTATAAGAAGCTTCCCTTCTCCCCTCCAAGAAAATTCTAAGAGAACAGGATCACTTTTCCTTATCAGTAGAATCGGATATGGACATCTGGGTATTCAGGGACTAAGGGAATTTGTGTAACGGTTTTTTAGGACACTCAGACACAGAAGGTTTGGGTATAAACACAGTTTTATTGAAAACACAGAAATTAGAGTAACCCACACGGGTCCAGTATATACAGACAGAAATAATGCTGACAGGTCAGGTTACAGTTAGATTTAGCAACCCACACGGGTCCAGTGAAACACAAAGGTACAACACTGCCACAGGTCAGGTTACAGTTCGTGTGAATCCTGGAAGAGACAGTGGGTAGACGGGTGCTATTAGGCCAGGAGGTATGGACAGGCCCTAATAGGACAGAGGCCCACAGGACATTCTCTACGCAGAGAGTGACACAAAAGCGACAGAGGCCACACGGAGGTAAACGAAGGCCCTGGAAGTAACAGACTGCCAGAACAGTCAAGGGTGATTGATACTGTATAGCAAGAAGTAACGCCAATGGAACCTGCAGTACACTGTGACCCAAAGTGCAACCGCACCAACCCCCAAGGGGTTAAACGAACGCTCAGACCTGAATTTGGCTGCAAGGCCGTAGGGACCACGAGGCGCCCAGGGAACAAACCAACCTTGGGTAATGGCAATGAGCAGATCAAGCATACCGTGGTGCAACCTGATTGATCTCAACCACCGGAGTGAAAGGATCACGAGGCACAATAACCGGAGACTGGGTCACAGTAGGCAGGACTGCCGGAGCAGAGTATGCGAGGCAACCAAGGACTGTCAGTAGACAGTGCGAGCACATACTCCAACCAGATCACCGGATGGAGTGGAAGACCAGGCCAAATCGGTACACAGAGCAGGAACGTAGTCAGGCCGGGTCGGTACATGGAGCAGGAACGTCAGCCAATCTGGGCCGGTACACAGAGCAGGAACGTAATCAGGCAGAGTAGTCAGGCAGTCAGGGTCATACACAGGATTCACACAGAAGTCAGGAACAAGCGCTAGCGACTGGAACACCACGAAAGGGCCTTGCAGAAGTGACAGGGCTCAGTATTTAAGGGCTAGCACTGGACGGAGCAAAACCACAATAGCCAATAAAAGAATCAGGAAGTAACACTAAGTCACAATGTCGCCAGTGATGACACGGGCACCGTGATAATTTGGCTGATGAAGACTGCAATTCTGAGGCTATGTAAGGTTTTGATGTCACTCTTATTGACTCTTTAATTAAAGCAGTTAATCAAACACTTAACCTACCTGATTCCCAGGTTAAGTCTCAAGTTGATCGTATGTTCTCGTCCCTCAAAAAGAAGTCCGTTTCTTTCCCTTTACATCCAGTTATTAAAGACTTGTTTCTAGATAAATGGAACAAATCTGAGTGACAATTCAAACCCACTCCCCGCATGCTCAGAATGTATCCTTTTTTGGATACGGATAAGGACTCTGGGATTCTTCTCCGAGAGTGGATGCATCAGTGGTTCGTCTGGCCCGTAAAACATCTTTACCATTGGATGACGCAGCTTCCTTTCCTTTCACGATTGCGGTGTGGACATCTCTCCCATGATCCTCTCTGGGTATGTGACGCGTGCTGTATTTCTAGAGTCTTGCGATATGTTTAATATCTATTCTCGTGGCTTGGTGTTTGAAGCATGTGTATACGTACAAACAGAATGGCTCTGTGAGAGGTATGACACATATTCTGCAATGGTTATTGGTTATCTATTATCGTGAGAGTCCCCTCCTGCGAGACTTGCGTTTCTTTAGATTGGTATTGGTCTAATCTAAACAGGTGTTTGATCTTGACAAATAGGAGGATGTTTTCCATAGATGCATCTGGATGATGCCACTGGGTAATAGGTTTACCGATAACTGTTAGGACATAACACAGGTGATTTTGATCTAATTTACCAATCAGGAATAAGCAAGTTATATTTAAATGGTTCTTTTATGGTACAGAGAAATCTTTTGGGCTTGATAAAGCGGTGTTTCCACTGCAAAACGCATAGCCAGGAAGTATTTGTACTTTTATTATTTTATCTGTATTTTGTATATGCACTATTTTTTGAGCTGTATTAAATTTTAAGAAGGAGCATATCAACTGTTGGAGTTCATCTTTTTGTGTGTCCTGTTATGGAGCAGTGTACCTGGTATCACCGAGTGGGGACGGTGTGAGATCTCCACAGGCGTTACTGTCAACTTTGGTTATCCCCAAGTGTTGACTATATACAAACGTGAGTACAATTCTTGTATGTATATGTTCAGCACATTAGCTATACGTTTTTACACTATTGGCCGCTCTTTCATTTTGTTTTTTGAGATTCTTTTCAGAAGAGGAAACTATCAAGGTTCTTCACGGACAGGTATCATCCAGAAGCTCAAGTAGTGAATGCACTCAGCCAACTGTGGGGACAGGAATTTGGCTATGTATTTCCCCCTTCCCTCTAATTCCCAGAGCACTTAGGAAGATTTGTCTGGACAAGGCGGACGTTATAGAGAACATTCCCTTCTGGCCCAGGAGACACTGGTTTCAAGAGCTGAAGAACTTGGCAATAGACAATCCTTGAATTCTCCCACTTCAGAAGGACCTTCTTCATCAGGGTCTGATTTTCCACCCCAACCTCTACAAAATACATTTGGTGGCATGGAAGTGGAGCACCAAGCCGTAACACAGCAAGGCCTATCAGAACCCACTCTCACACTCCTTATGACGGCACATAAATCTATGACTTCAAGCTCCTACTACAGGATCTGGTCAGCTTTCTCACAATGGGCGGTGATGAAAGGACTTGTGCCATCCAGTCCCTCAGTTGTCAATATCTTGGACTTCCTCATGGATGGTTTCCACCAAGGATTGAGTCCTAGCACTCTGAAGGTCCAAGTATCTGCAATCTCCACTATCACATGTACTCAAGACCTCTTTATTTGTTTCTTCACAGCACTTATGAAACTGCAGCCTTCAGTCCACTCTCTCTCTCCTTCCTGGGATCTCTCAATGATTTTAGACGCCACAGCACCATTTGAACCACTAGACTCTATGCCACTGGGCATTCTGTCAATGAAACTGACCTTTCTAATTGCAGTCACCGCCACCAGAAGGGTTTTTCAGAACTTCAGGCCCTCTCTTTCCAAGAGCCCTTCGTGAGGTTCAACCAGGACTGTGTCACTCTGCGTCCTGTACCTGACTTCCTCCCGAAGGTGGTTTCCTCCTTCCACTTAGTGCAAGAGATTGTCTAAACAGCTTATTCTCTGAATACTATGGATGGGGAGATGTCACGGTTTGTTACGACTCTCAGACACAGAGTTAGGTAAAAACACAACTTTATTGAAAAGTTAAAGAATACCCTATTGGTTAGCATACACATACAATATATATAGCGAATTTACATAGTAGCATAGTACTGGTACAAGGAATGATATACAGGCTCTACCGGCCCTGCCAATACCGGGTAAGGCAACCTTAGGTGGCACAAGATGGGAAAAGGTTCTACCGGCCTTACCAATATACCGGGCAGGGCAGCCTGGAGACTAGTGCAACGAAGAGAAGGCTCTACCGGCCTTGCCAATATACCGGGCAAGGCAGCCTGGAGACTGGTACCACGTATAGTGAAGGCTCTACCGGCCTTGCCAATATACCGGGTAAGGCAGCCAGGAGACTGAGACTGCAAGAAATAAGGCTTTACCGGCCTTGCCAATACTGGGTAAGGCAGCCCAACGAGGAATAGAGAGGACTAGGTTCTACCGGCCTTACCAATATACCGGGCAAGGCAGCCTAGACTGCTGAGCAGGATGGCAGCACTGGTGGCCTTGGTGACTGGCTAAGTGGAGAGACCAGTCACCTAAGATGACAGAGTGAGACCCATAGGATATACAGAATGGAATAGACTGCCAGTCATACAGGAATGGATCAAATACGAGCAGCGTAAACTCAGTCACAACCGGTGCTGACAGAACTTGCAACTAGCGACCGGTTTATACAGGGAGCTAACCAGTACCCGCGTACTGGTGGAAACCTTCAATCTGCCAGGCTGTCTAGGACTGAACAGCCTCCGGTAATGTGGAGCAACCAGTACCCGCCTACCAGGATAACCAATGTCTCACAGCAGCCGGTTATAGTGGAGTGAACAACTACCCGCGTACTGGGATAACCAAGTAACTCTACCGGTGCATCAGTAGCCGGTTATAATGGAGCGAACCAGTACCCGCGCACCGGAACAACCAATGACTCTACCGGTGCAAAGCAGCCGGTTATAGTAGAGTGAACCAGTACACGCGTACTGGAATAACCAAAGGACTCTACCGGTGCATTAGCGGCTGGTTATAGTGGAGCGAACCAGTACCCGCGTACCGGGATAACCAAGTCTCTACCGGTGCACAGCAGCCGGTTATAGTGGAGCGAACCAGTACCCGCGTACTGGAATAACCAAAATGACTCTACCGGTGCATCAGCAGCCGGTTATAGTGGAGCGAACCAGTACACGCATACTGGAATAACCCGAGACTCTACCGGTGCAACAGCAGCCGGTTATGGTGGAGCGAACCAGTACCCGCGTACTGGGATAACCAGCAAGTGAATAAAAATGTCACCAGGACAACAGGAGGAAACAGGCACCCAGTAGACGATACAAAGCAGGAACCCAGCCGAGGATGGAGAGGAACAGCTCTGCGGACGGTCAACCGGATCAGGAACGGCAGCAGGAAGTAGCAGCAGGTACAGCAACCCCAACCGGATCAGGAACGGATGCAGGAACCAGACGACTAGAGAGCAGGAACTAGATGACCACCGACAAGCAGGAACAGCGAAATGGCCCAGGAAGCTCAGGAACTCAATGCAGGTGCAAACAGCATAGAGACAACACGAAAGGGCACCCAAAGGGTGCCCAAGCTCAGTCTAAATAGGCAATGCAGGGCGGGCTGACGGCAAGCAGCCAATGGAGAGCCCACTACAGGTAACTGACAGATAAAGGCAGCAATCACGAGCACCGTGATAGCAGATTCCTGAATGGGCAAACCTGGATGTCATCAGGTGTCTCAATGTATACATCGCACGGAGACAGCCTTTCAGGAGATCAGACAGGCTATTCAACAAAAATTCAGGTCACAGGCAGGAGTTTCCAGCCTCCAAATCTACCTTGGCCAGATGTATCGTTTCTGGTATCTCTAAAGCCTATCAGGCAAAGGGCATTCTGGTGTCTCAAGGCATCAAGGCACACTCCTCTCGAGCAGTTGCTGCATCATGGGAATCGGAGGCTAGGGTTTCCTCTGAGGACATATGTAGGGCAGCTAACTGGTGCTCCAGCTCTACTCTTATTCGCCACTACCGGCTAGCTGTCCGGTCATCTCAAACTGCTTGTTTTGGAAGGGCAGTCCTTCATTCCCTATCTTCTGCAGTCAATAAATAAATTACTTAAGCATTCTACCAGCTTGGTATTGTAGTCATTTCTTCCCACCCTCTGTATCACTCTGGTATGCACCCATTCGTGAACGCTGCCTGGAGTGGCCAGGATAAGGGAAAATTATATCAGCTTACTGTTATTTTCCTTTCCTGGTCACGACAAGGCAGCGTTCACCTACAACCCTCCCTTTATGTCTACTACAACACTAAAGACTCTGGGGAGGGAGGTGTTTTTATAACTTCCGGAGTTGTTTCCTGTATTGGCTGAAGGGAGCTTAACCCATTCGTGAACACTGTCTTGTCGTGGCCAGGAAAGGAAGATAACAGTAAGCTGATATCATTTTCCATTTTTAATTTTATTTAAGGCCAAAATGACTTCAATCAAATTGTCAGGGGATAACATTATCCTCCAACTCAACAGTGTTAAAAATTAATATTGGGTCCTGAGCCGCCATATTATTATTACTATTATTTTCTTAATCAAGTGAGGGAACTTTCATTGGTCCATTGTCCCCATATTTTTTGTAGTTATGTCAGAAATAAAATATTATCACTCCCCACCCCTGACAAACAAAAGAAATTAATATGGAATTTACATTAATTTATTTAAAAGATCCAAAATTAGCAGGTATTATAAGGAGTTCTGAAGCCTAAAAAGCACAAGGATCCCATTCCTTTACTCTACCCACTTGCATTTTGGAGCAGTGTAGGAAAGGGAAGTTGACAATCCAGATCTGTAACTTCGGGATAAGAATTGGCTCTAAGGGCTGGGTCAGTGGGGCTGGAGTGTGGAGTGGGGCTGGGCACGAGCTGCAGCTGGATGAGGTGCTGCTCCCATACCTCCCCTTGCCTTTTTTCTCTGTGGGGCAGGGTGGAGTGCTCCTCTACCCCTCTCCCCTACCCCTCTCCGGGTTCCGCTCTGGCGGTGCTGGGGGACATCGTGGCCTCGGCCAGCACCTAGCAGCTGACTTAGAACTGGTGAGGACCAGGGGAATCCGACTGTTTAAAACAAAGCATTGTGAAGGCACCTGGTGGATGCAATGTGATTTCTGCTCAGTGCTCTGATAATGTAACTGCTTTCAAAAAAGCAGTGGATGACAGATGGCTTCAATGCAGATTGGTTGTTGATCCAGGGAACTATCTGATTACCTTTTGGAATCAGGAAGGAATATTTTTACCCATTTGGGGCTAAATTAGAAATAGCTTCAGTGTTTTTTTTTTTGCCTTCCTTTTGATCAACAGAGTGTTTTGGCATGGGCTGGACTTGATGGATGCACGTCATATTTCAGCCTCATCAACTATGTTAATATGTTGCTATGTCACTAGGAAAAAAATTTTATTAACAAGTAATATAAGGACTAGAGCCCCATATAAATGAGAAAACTGCCCAAAGAAGCGGTCCATATACCCCTTCCTCTACTGTTCCCACAGGAAAGTAAGAATAAATGATGGATGTTTGGACCAGAGACCCCATATTAAATTAAGAGGACTGCATAGCCCTTTCTCTACACTCCTCACAGGGAGAGGACGTTTGTTAATTAATTAATATGGGGCATGGAGCTCTAAAATGTATTTAAATGTTTTGTTGTAGTTTGCAGTCGAATTGTAAATTTTGGTTATGTCATACTCCATTTTTTTCAGCTGAACCTGCATTTTCAAAATATATCATTGGTTTGCCGATATACAATTTTTTACCCAGAATGTAAAAAAAGTGGTGTTTTCTACCCCTTAATAAGGTACTGAAATATATGCTATATCCTTCATTTTCATCTCCTCTTCAGTGATAACACCACATTGGTAAGAGCTGACATACCATATGGTGAGCTAGAATTATAAAATTATACTTACCCCAAAATGTATTGTGTTCTGTGAATTTTTCAGATGTGAACTATAGATATGAAGATAACTTAGACAAAGCATTTTTGAAAGAAAACCAATGGGGAGATTCACTAAGTGGTGATAACGTGGAGGTGACTTCTCCAGTTTATCACTTCTCCAGTTCCTATGTTATTCTAAGGAGCTTATTCACTAAGCTCTCCAAATATAAAGAAATCTTAGTGCATAGGCTCTATATAATAACATAGGAATTAGAGAAGTGATATACTGGAGAAGTCATCGCCACTGTATCACCTCTTTATCACTGTCTAGTGAATCTCCCCAATGTCTTGCAATGAAGGTCCACTTGATCTTCTGTTTACAACAAGGGTGCCCTCAGGTTTCTAAGAGGCAGGAAGCTTGAGATATGAGTTCTGTTGCAGCTCAACCCTGCCGCCAGGGTCCCCTTCATACTCAGGATATCATGTGTTACTTGGGCAGTTTCAGAGGGTATGTCCATAATATTCCTATCAGCAATATGGTTAAAGAATGTCCAGCTAATCAGGGGCTTAAAGTAAGAGGGCATGTGTGACCTCTTCTTTAAAGAAAGCAGCCAACATTTTTTACTAATGAGGCAAATAGCAATTCTGTAGACAATCTCCTCTCTAATGTAATCTAGGCCTTAGTTTACGCATGTAATTCTGCCAACATGAATATATTATGCAAAAAAACAAAACAAAAAAGACAACAAATACATGAATTAGTTATCATCCTGTCATATGGACCTTCCCACATGAGTGAGTATCGCAACACATCACAGGCTGGTACAGCATTCTGCAACTTCCCACAAACAGTGCTCTAATGCACCAACCAAACTGTAGTATGTGTTTCAAGTTTTCAGCACAACAACATAAATATTGCAAGTAATTAAATTTCTGTGCAATGCTGTTGCTGTTAATTCTTATTATGTCAGGCATAACAGAGCAAAAGAGTGCAAATGAATGTTTATGGACAACTGGAAAAACCCTTTCAGCCCATCACCGATCCATGATAACTGATCTGTTCATGATAAATAGTGGGCTTCAGGGAAACAGTGGATGGCAATGTAGAAGTGATTTCCCAGATCTTTACCTCATTCTCCACATTTTTCTTCAGTTTCTTGAAGTCATCAGAGTTTGTATCATTCAAATTTTCAGTAAAAATTTGGTTTATGATCCTAAACTCCAGGGGAAATGAGATGGTGGGAAATGTTGCTGTAACACTTGTTACACCAGTTGCGGCTGAAAGTGTACTTGTGCTTGCAGAAGAAACTGTAGTTGATAATGGAGATATATTTGTAAAAGTTGTGTTCAGAAGTGAATTTGTGTTGGTAGAGAAGACAATACTTGGTAACAAAGACGTGGAAGAGGAAGATGTGTTGGGTGGTGAAGCTGTGTTGGCAGAAGACATTGTACTTGTCTGTAAAGACATGCTTGTGCCTGCTAATAAAGTATTGGCAGAGTGGACTGTACTTGTTAATGAAGACATGGTTGTAGAGGAAGATATGTCTGTTGGTGAAATTGAGCTGGCAGATGAGACAGTGCTTGGCAATGAAGACATATTTGTGGAGGAAGATATGTGTGATGATGAGGTTGTACTGGCAGAGAAAGTACTTGGCAATGAAGACATGTTACTAGACGAAGATGTGTCAGGTGACAATGTTGTGTTAACAGAGGAGATTGTACTTGGCAATGAAAACATATTTGCAGAGGAAGATGTGTCTGGTGGTGAGGTTGAGCTGGAAGATGACACAGTACTTTGCAATAAAGACATATTTGCAGAGGAAGATGTGTGTGATGGTGAGGTTGTACTGGCAGAGACAGTACTTGGCAATGAAGACATGTTACTAGAAGATGTGTCAGGTGACAATGTTGTGTTAACAGAGGAGATTGTACTTGGCAATGAAAACATATTTGCAGAGGAAGATGTGTCTGGTGGTGAGGTTGAGCTGGAAGATGACACAGTACTTTGCAATAAAGACATATTTGCAGAGGAAGATGTGTGTGATGGTGAGGTTGTACTGGCAGAGACAGTACTTGGCAATGAAGACATGTTACTAGAAGATGTGTCAGGTGACGATGTTGTGTTAACAGAGGAGATTGTACTTGGCAATGAAAACATATTTGCAGAGGAAGATGTGTCTGGTGATGAGGTTGAGATGGCAGATGACACAGTACTTTGTAATGAAGACATATTTGCGGAGGAAGATGTGTGTGATAGTGAGGTTGTACTGGCAGAGACAGTACTTGGCAATGAAGACATGTTACTAGAAGATGTGTCAGGTGATGGAGTTGTGTTGACAGAGGTGACTGTACTTGTTAATAAAAACATGTTAGTGGAGGAAGATGTATCTGGTAATGAAGCTGTGGTATTGAATGAGTCTGTAGCTGGTAATACTGCTGACGTAATGGCTGTAGTGTTTATGGTTGTTACAAAGGTTGAGGAAACATCTGCAGTTGTTGAGTTTTCAGCACTGATAGCTGAGGCTGACCCTGCAATGAAAGACATATATGTATTAATACATGTAGAAACAATAAGGAAATGGGCAGGGCAATCTTATTAAAGAAAATGCAGTATCAACAAACAATTTTCTGTAGCATCCACAGGGTTAAATAAACTGTCTAGTAAAGAGGTAAATAAACTCAGAAAATAAGTAAATAAAATGGATATTACAGCAATATAGAAAATTGAATATAATGCAGGAGCAGGCCATATAAATCATAAGCAGATCTCTAAGTTCAGGGGTTGGCAATGCAGAGACCACACACACAATTTAGCCAAGAGAGCGCAGCCAGGGTAGCTAATGATTCCCTCACAGTCAGGCACCCTGGATGGTTGCATACTAATGTACATCCTGAAGAAGGTACACTTGTACCCTGCCAAAACACTGACCTCAATAAATAGATATACATTGTATCAAGACAGGAGTAGGTGCAGAGTATTTCTTCTGGTTGCTTACTCTGGGCAACAGTAACAATTGGGAATTTTATTTGTCTAATATAGAGACGTAGGTTTGCCCCTGAATTGTTCCAGTTCTACTTTAATACATCAGATTCAGTATGTCAGTAACTACAATGCAAACAAGTAATGGATAGCACAGGTCAATAGAAGTCCAACAAAGTAATACCACAGTGGTCAAATTAATCAGGCTTTATTCAGTGACGTAATTTAAAATCATACCTGCAACATCACACATAGACTGTATCGAAGGGAAACTTACAAGCAGTGCAAACACCTTAGAGGTGCTTAATCATGACCACACAAAGGAGAGACCTCGAAAGTAATGATATTTAAACAGCTCTAAGCCAATAATGGACCATAAAATAAACAGCCCTATAGTAGCCAATTAGTATTAGTCCTTGGGACTGAAAACTGAAGGAAAATACTATATATACATGCATCAAGGATTTCCCTTTGCCCAAGTTTGTATCTCCCCCGTCCACAACTCAAGAGCACCAAACTCCAGCTGTGGTAGACAGGTGGGACACAACCAGTGCACCTAAAGTGCTATCACCTTGCTAATATGTAAAAAATATATTTCACAGGTGTCAACAGCAACCCGGGTGCACTGATAAGTAGGCCAAGGGAAGCCATACACATGCATAAACAGATACAAATCTCCTCAAACACCTCCGTGCAACATCTCATGGCTTTATTATTTTATTCATTTTTATTTTATATTTCTTATTTTATTTTGTATTTTTTTTTGTATTGTTTACCTTGTATTTTATTTTTATTTTTTTATTATATATTTATTTTTTCCATTATACATTCATATTTTTATTGTGAACAGAGGACTGAATCCATTTTATATTTTCGAGTTGTGGCAATTACTTGTCTCCAAGAGTGGACTATGTTTGTTCCTACTATAGATATACTTGTTTTTTGGGCCATGGCCACTAGTGTATTTTTTTTGTTATTTTAGATATTTGTAGTCCAGTTTATGCCCTGCGTTCCACCTTGGGACGTGACATTTCACTCTGTGCGCGTTCACCGTGCGTGACGTCCCATTGTACTATTCGATGTTTTTTCCGATCTGAGTGTCAGAGATGTGTCATTATTCATATATTTATGCCTGGATTGATGCACTCGAAGGTGAAATGCGGAAGTATCTTGTTTTGGCTCCATTCACTTGTATCTGGATATGGTTGTGTGTATAAATAGGTCCCCTCGACTGGAGGGTAAGAGATTGCCTATACTCTTTTTTTATATATGTGTATTATTGCCAATTGTGTTATTACATATTGTAATAATTTTCAAACTGCCTCAGTCTTTTTGAAAAGGAAGTAGTGCACTTCGAAACACATCTGATTAGGGTTTGTTATGTACAGAAAAAGAACTAGAGTAGGCACAGGCCCATAAATAGGAATCCCTATAAATCCACTAGAATAGTGGGATACTCTCTGGACCTAAAAACCATATGAAAAAACACCCTGGGAAATAGACTACAGAAAGTCCAACCCCAGAAAAGAAGTCTATATTAATTAGGCACTCAGAATCCAAACTTATATTCAAATATCAAAATATAAATTGTATTAATGTATCAAAAATATAGAATACAGATGCAAATCTTTAAAATCAGTTAAAACATATAGTAGATCACGTCCTGATGAGACCTGTAATCAAAAACAAATATGTCTGAGGTAATACTTCAGTATCTCTCTATATTAGAATAATAGGGCAAACATATACCCAAAAAAACCTTGAAGACCATGTCCCCACATGTACAGGTACCTATAAAAGAAAGGGAGTAGTATACCTATATGTTCCTGTCTACTTATAAATAGATATGCCTGAAATACTCACTAGTATAAAAAGATAAACAATAATAGTATTAAACCTTAGAATATCAAGATAGAAGTGATACATAATTAACCAGTGGAAGGCAAAAGACAAGACGTATACTTATCCTAATAACTCATAGTAATAAACAGGACTCTCTCCATCCCTAACAATCCCAATGCGTATCACCTACTCCTAGGCTTCGTCAGGGGATTACAACGGTTGGTAAGACACAGATATTTAAATATGCCGTAATCCAATGGGTAAGCGGTCTTACATTCCATGTGACTTCTGGGCTACCACATGACTAACAAGAGAGACACGATATCAATTAATAACGATAGATGCCAAATCACAAACAAAAACCCTCCTCTATATTCGTCTCCCAGTTGTTAACACTTAATCATCTTTACATTTCCTCCATTTATCCCACTTATTAAAAGTGACATTAATTAAGTGGGGTACTCTGCAATGCGTTGAGTACCTCACTGGGGCTCAAAAGGTTAACATCAAATAACATGGCTCAAGTTATGAAAAATGCTGCCAGTTTTGTTTAACCCCTTAAGGACCATTGATGTGGCAGGACCGTCACGCTGGTCCTGCACTTAAGGACCATTGACTGTCCTGGAACGTCAAGGGTTAACTCTCCCATCGCCGCCGCTGTGCACGACGGGAGAGACGCGGGATGCCTGTTACTAGGTGCTCCTATATCGGAGCATCTAGTTTCAGCCAATGCCCCGTTTGTTGATACATGTGATTCGCTAAAATAGCGAATCACATGTATTTCCCCGCATATGACAGAAGCAGTGTTTTCAAAACACTGCTTCTGTCATATATCTCTGTCTCTCGCCTCCTCAGACACAAATCTGAGGAGAAGAGAGACAGAGAGATCGTTGCAGTGTTCCAGTTCGTGTTGCAGGCTTGCAACAAAGTTAAAAAAAAAAGAAAAAAAGCTTTTTTTTCCCCCAATTGATCACTATAATACAGTGATCAATTGTTCCCCCCAGCTTGATCACTCAGTTTAGTGATCAAGTGCTGCAGTTCAGTTTTGAATTTAGGTCAGGGTTAGGTTTATGGAATTATTATTATTATTATTTTTTTTAATAAAAATGTATTTATTTAAATATTTAGGGTTTTTAGGTAGTTTAGATAGGTACGTATAGTGCGGCTAGGTAGGTTTAGAGTGTACGTGGGTTAGGGTTTGTTAGGCACAGAAGAAAATCCTATATAATAATTCACTAAATCGTGTGTAACGCCACGACATGCGAAGTAGACACTGCTGCGCGTGCTGCAGTCATGCGCAGTACAGACTGCCCACGCCGCGGCTGATACAGAGGGCTCTGTATCAGCCGTGGCGCGGGCAGTCTCTACTGCTCGTGACTGCCCCGCGACCGGGTGGCAGTGGCACTGTGGCCCGTGTAACGGGTTGTTCAACTAGTAAATAAATAAAGTTATATTATAGGGATAGTGACTGGATTAAGTTAGGTAGGATTAGGGTTGACGTGGGTTAGGGTAAGGTTTAGGGTAAGATTTAGGGTTAGAGTTGGGCACAGAAGAAAAAAAAAAAAAAACATATATATATATATATATATATATATATATATATATATATATATATATATATATAGTTTTATTGTAGGAATAGTGACTGTTAGGGTTAAGTTAGGTAGGATTATGGTTGACGTGGGTTAGGGTAAGGTTTAGGGTAAGGTTTAGGGTTAGAGTTAGGCACAGAAGAAAAAAAACAAACAAAAAAATATATATATAGCTTTAATGTAGGAATAATGACTGTTAGGGTTAAGTTAGGTAGGATTAAGGTTGACGTGGGTTAGTGTAAGGTTTAGGGAAAGGTTTAGGGTTAGAGTTAGGCACTGAAACCCCCCTAAAAAAAAAAAAAAAAAAAAATATATATATATATATATATATATATATATATATATATATATATATATATATATATATATTATGGACAAAGATGGGCAGCACCCATGGGACTTAAAGACAAAATTTTATTGTGCAAAAATAAGCATATACACGGTCAACGTTTCGGTCCTTTGCGGACCTTTCTCAAGACAAAAAATGAAGCACTCACCTCCATCTTAAGGCCCTCACGCCGTGCCGGCGTCGTCCGAGAGGATGGTGACGTCATTACTCCAACAGCCCTGATTGGGTAGCTGTCGGAGTAGACGTACCCTATTGGACACGCTGTCAAAGGCTTAAAAGTGTGGCGGTGCGAAAGACATTGAAAAACCTCAATGTTACAGTGCATAAATTCTATGAAGAATAATAATACGGTGAACCAATCAGAAAGTAAGAAAATGCAGCAACCCATGTAGCGGCTCTACTTGTTAACCGGGAAGCGATGGACTCATATGCACATTCAGTGTATGAGTACCGATCGCTAACCCGGCTCTGGCAGAGCGCTATCCTGTATTGATGCAGAAGGATTATTGGATCGAAACCTAGACAACGCAGTCTCAATGAATGAAAGATAATAACTTTCATAATATCAATGTGTTACATAAACACCCTACGAATCTTTCAGAGTCTAAAGTACAACTGAGGTGATACATTTCCTCAGTTCACCTCCCAGTGTCATAATGCGAGATTAAATCAAATACTTCAGTGTTATTGACAGGGCATAAGAACAAAATAAACACCAAATGTCGTGTAGGCTTCTTAGCATTGACTATAATGTAGGCATCACGTTATAGAAACATCAATACTGTTGATAGCAGACAGGAAATCCATTGTAGCTGAAATTATTGGAGAATGTTCTTAATAAAGTGACTGTGAGACATAATAGAATCAAGAACAAATCAAGAACACCCCAATCCACTTCCTTGGTACATCAAATTCGTGAGGGCCATGAGTAATTCAAGATATAAAGTTGGTAACAACCAGCCATAGAAGAGGGGCGATTTAGGGAGAGGATAGGTGGATTTACATAAGGTAAAGGGTCCATAGATCACCGGTATCCATGACAGCTATAACACAATCCATCCTGTGTATTGACAGGATATAGTTCATACCATCCATCAAGTCCTATTATGAGACAGCGTTTGTAGTAGCAACGCCCCTACAAAGGGGTTCTATGCCCGCTGTACTCTGGAGAGATGGAGGTAAACAGAGAAATGCTGTGTAGGGCGGCAAAAGATTCGACTCACTCCTATATGTCAATATGGAGGGTGTACTACCGTCCTTACAGAAAGCTGCTTAATGGTAACCTTTCGTTGAGACCTCTAGGTACTAAGGTATCCAACCTATGTATCCACCGAGCTTCCCTCTGTAACAGGAGTTTTCCTCTATCGCCTCCTCTGATCAATTCAGGTTGTATGTCTATGGCCATGTACCTTAAATCAGCCAATGTATGCTTCTTTTCAGCGAAATGTCTTGCCACTGGTTTATCAGTGGCCTTACCTTGGATGGCATCACGAATGCTGGACCTATGATTGGCCATTCTCTCACGGAGACTGGTGATAGTCTTGCCCACATACATCAAACTGCATGGGCATTACATCCATTAAAAGTTACATACGCATGGTAGAGGATGGAGCCAAATTGAAACCTGACACTCTCCCTTACCACAATTTGACTAGAGCGGAACGATCAGCACTAAAAAATGTATCATCTAATCCTACAATTGTCATACGTTCAGCCGACAAGGGCGGAGCAGTTGTCGTTCTGGATTATGATTATTATAAAACAGAGATCTTATCACAACTTAACGACACAAATGTCTATATGAAACTCCCTATGGATCCCTTGCCTCGCTATAAACGCATAATTGATCACTCACTGTCTAACGCTCTCGCACATGGTTGGCTAGACACCTCATCGCACAAATTCTTGACAGTGGAATATCCTATTTGCCCTATTTTTTACACTTTACCTAAGATCCATAAAAACAGTACTTCTCCCCCTGGCCGTCCGATTGTTTCAGCCAGGGGGTCACTGTTACAGCCAGTGGCACAATATCTAGACCACTGGCTACAACCCTTAGTTCAAAGACTTCCATCTTACATCAAGGACACAGGTGACTTTATTACCCAAATTTTGAAAGTGAGGAATCTGAGCGATGACATCCTTCTGGCCACCATGGACGTCAAATCACTTTACACTATTATTCCAATAGCTGACGGAATTAGGGCAGTGGCTTCAGCATTAATGACAGGTCCTAAACAACCTACACAGCCTCCATCTGGCTTCCTGTTGGAACTCTTAGAGTACTGTTTGACCCTAAATTATTTTAAATTTGAACGTAATTTTTATTTACAAACTTCGGGCACCTCGATGGGTTCCAACGTGGCACCCACATTCGCCAACTTATTCATGGCACAGTTTGAATCACGTCACTTTGCACCTTTATTGGGTAAACAGATCATCTTTTATCGTAGATATATTGATGATCTGTTCCTAATATGGAATGGAGATGTAACATCATTTCAAGAATTTGTCAATCATCTTAATTCCCTAGACACTCCGGTCAAATTCTCACATGATATTGACCCTAAACAAGTTGTCTTTCTAGACTTGTCAGTGTTCCGCCATTTGGACGGCCTGGGTACCACTAACTATAGAAAACCCACAGACAGAAATACTCTGTTACACTATAGGAGTTACCATCCTCCTCATCTAAAAAAAGGGGTGCCTTATGCCCAATTTCTCAGAATTATAAGGAATAACTCTGACCCTACATCAGCTGATTGCCAACTGGAGGATCTATATACACGTTTCGTCAACAGAGGGTACAAGAAGGACCTACTAAATGAAGCATTGACGCGAGCAAAAACACAAACCCAAGGGGATCTTTTACAGAGATCTAACACTCAGGGCAAGGAGAACAAATTGACTTTTATTTCCACTTTTACTACTTCAAGTAGGCAGACTAAGGAAACTATACAACAGTACTGGCCCATTTTGTCGACTGATAAAACATTACCCACAATTTTCAAGAACACCCCCAGAATGTGCTACAAGAGAGGCCGTAGCCTCAGGGATTTTTTGGTACAAACAGACCCCACACATTGCTACACGGACCATTATAAATCTTGGTTTCCCCCTAGTAAGAGTGGTTGTTTTAAATGTGTTGGTTGTACCACCTGCAAATATCTCCTGACTGGGCCCACATTCAAACATCCACACACTGGCCGTTCAATACCTATAAAGTGTCGGATTACATGCACTAACAATTTTGTTATTTACTTCATTATATGCCCTTGCAGTTTGATGTATGTGGGCAAGACTATCACCGGTCTCCGTGAGAGAATGGCCAATCATAGGTCCAGCATTCGTGATGCCATCCAAGGTAAGGCCACTGATAAACCAGTGGCAAGACATTTCGCTGAAAAGAAGCATACATTGGCTGATTTAAGGTACATGGCCATAGACATACAACCTGAATTGATCAGAGGAGGCGATAGAGGAAAACTCCTGTTACAGAGGGAAGCTCGGTGGATACATAGGTTGGATACCTTAGTACCTAGAGGTCTCAACGAAAGGTTACCATTAAGCAGCTTTCTGTAAGGACGGTAGTACACCCTCCATATTGACATATAGGAGTGAGTCGAATCTTTTGCCGCCCTACACAGCATTTCTCTGTTTACCTCCATCTCTCCAGAGTACAGCGGGCATAGAACCCCTTTGTAGGGCCGTTGCTACTACAAACGCTGTCTCATAATAGGACTTGATGGATGGTATGAACTATATCCTGTCAATACACAGGATGGATTGTGTTATAGCTGTCATGGATACCGGTGATCTATGGACCCTTTACCTTATGTAAATCCACCTATCCTCTCCCTAAATCGCCCCTCTTCTATGGCTGGTTGTTACCAACTTTATATCTTGAATTACTCATGGCTCTCACGAATTTGATGTACCAAGGAAGTGGATTGGGGTGTTCTTGATTTGTTCTTGATTCTATTATGTCTCACAGTCACTTTATTAAGAACATTCTCCAATAATTTCAGCTACAATGGATTTCCTGTCTGCTATCAACAGTATTGATGTTTCTATAACGTGATGCCTACATTATAGTCAATGCTAAGAAGCCTACACGACATTTGGTGTTTATTTTGTTCTTATGCCCTGTCAATAACACTGAAGTATTTGATTTAATCTCACATTATGACACTGGGAGGTGAACTGAGGAAATGTATCACCTCAGTTGTACTTTAGACTCTGAAAGATTCGTAGGGTGTTTATGTAACACATTGATATTATGAAAGTTATTATCTTTCATTCATTGAGACTGCGTTGTCTAGGTTTCGATCCAATAATCCTTCTGCATCAATACAGGATAGCGCTCTGCCAGAGCCGGGTTAGCGATCGGTACTCATACACTGAATGTGCATATGAGTCCATCGCTTCCCGGTTAACAAGTAGAGCCGCTACATGGGTTGCTGCATTTTCTTACTTTCTGATTGGTTCACCGTATTATTATTCTTCATAGAATTTATGCACTGTAACATTGAGGTTTTTCAATGTCTTTCGCACCGCCACACTTTTAAGCCTTTGACAGCGTGTCCAATAGGGTACGTCTACTCCGACAGCTACCCAATCAGGGCTGTTGGAGTAATGACGTCACCATCCTCTCGGACGACGCCGGCACGGCGTGAGGGCCTTAAGATGGAGGTGAGTGCTTCATTTTTTGTCTTGAGAAAGGTCCGCAAAGGACCGAAACGTTGACCGTGTATATGCTTATTTTTGCACAATAAAATTTTGTCTTTAAGTCCCACGGGTGCTGCCCATCTTTGTCCATATTATCTACCTCTAACAGGGGATTGTGCACCTGGGCATTAAATATAGGAGAGTGAGTGCTATCCACCATATAAACTTCATATATATATATATATATATATATATATATATATATATATATAGTATTTACGTAGGAATAGGGACTTGGGTGGGTGGGTATCTATTTAGAAAAAATTAGGGTAGGTAGGTTTAGTTTGAAGCTATTTAGAAAAAATCAGGGTAGGTAGTTTAAGATGCAGCGTCTTTACTCTGCTGAAGAGGCGTATGCCTTTTTGGCTTCTGATTCAGAAGCCATGGATACCGCCTCTGATTTTGAGATCTCACAGTTCACAGAGAGCTCCAGTGATAGCTCCATTGATCTTGCTGGGCCATCTTCTAAGAAGAGGCGTACTGCCCCAAGAGTTGTCCCAGAAGCAGCCAAAAAAAAAATGCCCCAGAAGCAGCCAAAAAGATGCCCCAGACACAGCCCCAGATGCAGCCCCAAGACGACATACCCCAGAAGCAGCCAAAAAAAATGCCCCAGATGCAGCCCCAAGACGACATGCCCCAGTAGCAGCCCCAAGGCGACATGCCCCAGTAGCAGCCCCAAGACATGCTCAGAGACCTGCCACAAGGCCTGCCCCTCATCCAGAGTCTACAGAATGGGTACCACCAGTGGGATTTAGTCCAGCAATACCCGATTTCACAGGCAGCCCAGGAATAAATGTAGATGTGGCTGGGTTTAACCAGGACCAGTTTTTTAATTTATTTTGGGGGGAAGACATTTTGGGGGAGATTGTAGCACAAACAAATATTTATGCAGCCCAATTCATTGCAGCCAATCCCACATGCTATGTTTCCAAGCAGCAATCCTGGTACCCCACAGATGTTGCTGAATTCAAGATATTCTGGGCCCTAACTATGGCTATGGGGATAATTAAAAAGCCAAGCATCAAATCATACTGGAGCAAAAATCCTGTATGCGTTACCCCCATTTTCGGCCAAAAAATGAGCAGGAGACGCTATGAAATGCATTTGCGCTTCATGCATTTCAATGATAATACCCTGTGCCTCCCAAAAGATCACCCCCAGTATAACAGGCTGTATAAAATTCACCCCTTTATAACTCATTTGCAAAAAAAAAAATTCTGAAAACTATACCCCCCAAAAACAAATATCTGTTGATGAGTCCTTAATGAAATATAAGGGAAGGTTGGGCTTTAAACAATATATCCCCTCCAAGCGCTCCAAGTTTGGCGTAAATTTTTATAGGTTGTGCGAAAACGCCACAGGATACACTTATGCTTTTCGCATTTATGCGGGCAAGGACAGCCAGCTTGATCCTCCTGGTTGCTCTGAATATCTGGAAACCAACGGCAAAATTGTTTGGGATCTCATTTCCCCCCTATTAAATAAAGGATACCAATTATTTGTAGATAACTATTATACAAGCCCCCTTTTATTCAAATTCCTTTTTTATTTTGACACTGTGGCCTGTGGCACTGTTAGGAGAAATTGTAAGGAGATACCCAAACAAATGATCAACTGCAAGCTACGAAGGGGAACGTCCTTAGCTTTGTGCAAAGAGGAGCTGCTGGCAGTGAAGTTTAGAGACAAAAAGGACGTGTACATGCTGACAACTATGCATGACGAGGGAACTGTGCCAGTCTCTGTCCGTGGCACGGTCCTCAGGAAACCAGTCTGCATCAGAAACTGCAATAAACACATGGGGGGTGTTGATCTTTGTGATCAACTCATGCAACCTTACCTCACCATGAGAAAATCGAGGGTCTGGTATAAAAAGGTTGCTATTTTCCTGATGCAGAATGCAGTTCATAATTCCTATATAATTTTTAAACTGGCAAACCCCACTCAAAAAATCACTTTTTTACAATTCCAAATGCATGTCATTTCCAGTTTTTTGTTTGAAGGGGCCACAGCAGTTTTACATCAGAGACCCCGTTTAGGACACTTTGCATTTAAAATCCCCCCAACCACCCAAAAGAGTTACCCACAGAAACGCTGCAGGGTGTGCTACGCCAATGGCAAACGGACAGAAACCACCTTCTACTGTCCTGATTGACCTACAAAACCTGGGCTCTGCATTGGTGACTGTTTCAAACAGTATCACTTACATGCAATGCAGTAATTCTGTAATTTAATTATTAGGCCACACATTCCCCCTGAAATATCCTTTTTTTTTCCTCCAAAAAACATCCCTCCTTAGATCTAACACTATGAAAACATAATGGGAACAACTCTGTTTTTTCCATGTGTGAAAATGGAAACGTGCATGTTCTCAACTGAACCCAGTAAATCCCACAAACCCTGACAAACCTATGCATATGGGGCATTACCATACTCAGAAAATGTAGTTGAATTGTGGACAATGCATTTTTACAAATCTCCAAATATCCTGAGCTTGAAATTCACAGCAATACCGAAATATAGGTGTGAAAATACAGGGTTTTCTTTTTCTTACTGCAGGTTTTGGGAGGGATTGGTGGTAAAATGACTGAGAAAAAATTGCCAAAATGCACCTAGACTAAAACCCAGGGTTGTATTCCTTACTAAAAATATATATTTTGGGGTAAAATATTAATTGCAACATTGCTTAACACCCCAAATAATACAAAAGGCACCAGTTAAGCGAGCTGTAAAAGTGCCACGTCTGACAATGGAATGCGCTTGTTACCAATTGGGCCCAGTAGATTCCTCAACCCCTGACAAACCTATGCATATGGGGTATTGCTGTACTCAGAAAAAGCAATTGAACATTAATAAATGCAGGTTTTTACATTTTGACCTATCCTGTGCTTGAAATCCACATCAACATTGAACCCAAGTGTGAAAAACGCTGAATTTTTAATTTAAGTAAAGTTTTACAAGGGATTGGTGGTAAAATGGCTGCGTAAAAAATTTGACAACATGCCTAAAATGAAAGCCTGGGTTGTCTACTTGACAAAAATATACACTTATGGTGGAAATTTTACAATGGAGCACTGTTACACTGCCCCAAAATGAAACATGGCACCAGTTATGCAAACTGTGAAAATTCAATGTTTGTTCAAAAGTTGGCCTGTAGCTCCCCCAAACCATGAGAAAGCTATGCATATGGGGTATTGCTGTACTCAGAAGAAGCAACTGAACACTAATCAATGCATTTTAAAAAATCTTCTCCTATCCTGTGCTTGATATTCACATAAAAATTGAAACCTAAGTGTGAAGAATGCTGAATTTTTCACTTACATCACGATTTGCGAAGGATTCGTGGTAAAATGGCTGTGTAAAAAATTTGAAAACATACATAAAATGAAAGCCTGGGGTGTCTACTTTCCAAAAATATACACTTTTGGGGGGAAATCTTAGAGTGGAGCACTGTTACACAGCCCAAATGAGACATGGCACCAGTGATGCAAGCTGTGAAAATTCAAAGTGTGAAACTGGAAACGTGCATGTTCCAATTTGGGCCCCATAGCTCCCCCAAACCTTGAGAAACCTATGCATATGGGGTATTGCCGTACTCAGAAGAAGGATCCGAACACTAAACAATTCACATCAACACTGAAACCTAAGTGTGAAAAACGCTGAATTTTTTACTTACATCAAGATTTACGAAGGATTCGTGGTAAAATGGCTGCGTAAAAAATTTGAAAACATACATAAAATGAAAGCCTGGGGTGTCTACATTCCAAAAATATATACTTTTGGGGTGGAAATCTTAGAGTGGAGCACTGTTACACAGCCCCAAATGAGACATGGCACCAGTGATGCAAGCTGTGAAAATTCAAAGTGTGAAACTGGAAACGCGCATGTTCCAATTTGGGTCCCATAGCTCCCCCAAACCTTGAGAAACCTATGCATATGGGGTATTGCCGTACTCAGAAGAAGAAGCTGAACACTAAACAATGCAGTTTTAAAAATCTTCACCTATCATGTGCTTGAAATTCACATCAACACTGAAGTCAAAGTGTGAAAAACTCTGTTTTTTTAACTTACATCGAGATGTACGAGGGATTGGGGGTAAAATGGCTACGTTAAAAATTTGAAAACATACATAAAATGAAAGCCTGGGGTGTCTACATTCCAAAAATATACACTTTTGGGGGGAAATCTTAGAGTGGCGCACTGTTACACAGCCCCAAATGAGACATGGCACCAGTGATGCAAGCTGTGAAAATTCAAAGTGTGAAACTGGAAACGCGCATGTTCCAATTTGGGCCCCGTAGCTCCCCCAAACCTTAAGAAATCTATGCATATGGGATATTGCCGTACTCATAAGAAGGAGCTGAACACTAAACAATGCATTTTTAAAAATCTTCACCTATCCAGTGCTTGATATCAACAGTAATATTGAAATGTAAGTGTGAAAACTGCCAAAAAAAAATTAACACAATTTTGGAACATATTTCTGGAAAAATAGCTACATAAAAAACTCCAAAATTCTACTGATTATTTACCTTATGTTGTCTACTTTTCAGAAACATGTACCTTTGTGGGATATTTTTGGGTTCTGGCACCGTCAACTAAGCTATGATACTCACATGCCAATTGTTGAAAAATTACAGGTTGGAAATAATAGTGTCAATCTTGTAATATTTACCTTGTAAATGTGAGAAAGGGATTGAAATACCAGGCATGTGGGGTATTCTCATATTCAGGAGAAGCAAATGAATATATTTAGGGATATTTTTTTGTAATGAACTAATAGTATACAGATCCTGACAGGAAAATGTAAGCAAAATAATGTTTTTTTTTTTATTTGTTTCCTCTTTTTTTCTTTTTTAATCAAATTAAACGAAGAGATAGTTATATAATTGTGGTATAAAAAGAGAGCCCTACTTGTGCTTAAAAACAGTATATAATTTGTGTGGGTGTATTAAAGGAATTAAAGAAAAAATATGCTTGAACAAAGACATAATCAAAAAAGTGAAATCCACCTCAGATTTGCCGGTCCTTAAGGGGTTAAATAATCCTTCTTATTTGTATAAAAAATAAACGTATCCTTTTTTATTTCTCTGCTGCTGTGTGCGGCCGTGGAGGCAGCAGCAGCAGCAGAGAAACTGATGTGCAGCACAGCACACCCGTCATTACCTCATGGGCCGAAGGGCAGTCTCTGTTCCAATTCCCTCACAGCCATTGGCTGGGATGTGTGCTTATGCACCTCCCAGCCAATTAGCTTTGAGCGGAGGTGCTTAAAGCTGACTGGCTGGGAGGTGCGTAAGCACATTCCATCCAATGGCTTGAGGGAACTGGAAGAGAGACTGCCCATATAAAGGCAGTCGCTGTTCAAATCCCCTAATTGTGGAATGGGCATCAGCCTGTGAGGTAATGACAGGCTAGCTATCAGTTTCTCCATCACAAACTCCTCCGCTGCTGCACACAGTGGTGGAGAAATAGAAAAGGATAAGTTTATTTTTAATACAAATACAAATAAAAAGAATTATTCAAAAAAAATTGGCAACATTTTTCATAACTTGAGCCATGTTATGTGATGTTCACCCGCACACTTATACATAGTTTAACCCTTTGAGCTCTGTAATATGTTGCGTACCCCTCTGGCACTCAAGGGGTTAAACTATGTATAAGTGTGCGGGTTACAGCCACAAGACAAGAAGAGAGAAGAGGATACTAGAGAGAATACAGAAGAGAATACAAGATAATACAGAATGGAGATAGAAGGAGAAGGACAGTGGATGACAGGTAATTGTAACGCACATTAGTTAATCATCAGTGCTTGACAGTCAAGCACCAATCGTTAGCGTTTTTCCTTTGAATTTCCCATATTTCTGCTATTTGGCAGCATTTTGGGAACTTAAAACAAATGTTTGGCCACAAGACCTTTTCAGTGGCCTAAAGTCCATGGTGCTTTTTGCCTCTAGGGCAATTGAATACAGACTTAGGCATTTTCTTTTGTCAGTCGGTATCCATTTTGTCCTACCAGCTTTTTTACCAGGATCATTTGAATTGAGCCCTTAGCCTCTCAAGGGAGTTCACAGTGCATCCATACTTAATACAAAAACATAACATCTTAAAAAATAATAGGAAATCCTCCATTAAAAAATCAACAAAACCAAAATACATAGGGCCAGATTTACATTAAAAACTTAAAGGTAGGGCCAAAGTGAATATTGTGCAACATAACAAAATGTCTAACCTGGTATTTAAAGGCCCTACCAGCTAAAAGCACAATGGACATTAGGCCACAGCAATGGTCTTGTGGCTAAACGTCCGTTTTGTGCGTTAAGTTCCCATAAACATCGCTAAATAGCGATATTGGGAACTTAACAGTAAAAAAGTTAACTATTGGTGCCTGACATACTGCCAAGCACCGATCGTTAACTCATATGTCTTACACTTACCTGTTATCCACTGTCTGTCTCCTTCTGCTTCCATTCTGTATTCTCTAATTTCTTCTCTTCAGCCTTCTCTTCAGTCTTCTTGTAAAAGAAAAGAAAGGTATAAGTACAATCCAGAAATAACCTGAACACTAATACATAGTTTAACCCCTTGAGTGCCAGAGGGGTACTCAACGCATGTAAAACATGCATTATTTTGCCATTTGTAAATATGCCTCCATTTAATCACATATGCCCAACTTGTTAAAAATGACATAATTAAAATGCTATAAATAAATATGTAGCTTAAAGTTTTCATGTCTGCATAAATGCCATAATTAAAATACAATAAATAAATACGTAGCTTAAAGTTTTTATGTCTCCTCCTCTGTATGCGGCAGCGGTCAAGACAGTGATGAGTGGCATAGTCCCAGTCCTATCCTGCATGGGCCGATGCCCATTACACACTGAGGGAATTGGAATTGAGACTGCCTTTATATATGGGCAGTCTCAGTTCCAATTCCCTCACAGCCGTTGGCTAGGAAGTGCTTACGCACATCCCAGCCAATCAGTTTAAAGAACAGCTGCTCAAATCTGATTTGCTGGGATGTGCGTAAGCACTTCCTAGCCAGTGGCTGTGAGGGAATTGGAACTGAGATGCTCATATATAAAGGCAGTCTCAGTTCCAATTCCCTCAGTGTGTAATGGGCATGGGCCCATGCAGGATAGGACTTGGACTGTGCTACTCATCACTGACTCCACCACCGCCACCTCAGCAGCCACACACAGCAGTGGAGACATGAACATTTTAAGCTACATATTTATTTATTGCATTTTGATTATGGCTTTTATTCAGACATGAAAACGTTAAGCTACATATTTTTTTTATGGCATTTTAATTATGGCATTTTTAACAAGTTGGGCATATGTGATTAAATGCAGGCATATTTACAAACAGCACAATAATACATGTTTATCCCTTTTGAGTCCCAGAGAGGTACAGAATGCAATCCTTTGCAATGCATTGCATACCCCTCTGGCACTCAAGGGGTTAAACTATGAATTAGTGTTCCGGTTATTTCTGCATTGTACTTATTTCTTGCTTTTCTTTTGCAGCAAGAAGACTGAAGTGAATGAAGAAGAGAAGAAAGAAGGACAGAAGATGACCAGTGTGCTGAGGACACCGCTGGACATCAGGATTAATGGAAAGTGTTACTCGTAATGCGATGTTGCTTTACTTAGTTGGGTTAACCCTATGAATGCCAACAGGGTAATTATACCCCACTGGCACTCATAGGGTTAATTATACTAACAATGAACACTTTTTAGGCACTTTGGATGTATTGATGTGGGGCTTAGAGCCCCATATCAATACATGCACTGTGGACTTAGGGTTTTGGTTTTTTTTGCCTTTTAAAAGCTGCTTGTAGTGTTTTTTTTACTTTTCAATGCGCCAAAACACATGTTAATATAGTGGCTGAAAGGAGTTATTTTTGTCAGCATTTTTTCATAGCACTGATCTTTAAAGGGACAGTAATGTCCCATAAAAAATCTTCTACTTTTGTAGAGCTTAAAAAATAAACTATGTGCCACAAACCCTATCTCTTAAACCGCTATGGAAAGTTCCCCTCTCCCTCCCCTTCTCCTGAGGAGAGGAGATTTGAGTCGTGCGACTAGAAGGAGGCTCTTCAGCAGAGCCGAAATCTCATTATTTAAAAATAATTACTTCATTGGAAAGGTCTACAAAGTGTGCTTGCAAACCAGGCACACTTTGTAGACCTTTCCAATTAAGCAATTTTTTTAAAATAAAGCGATAGCGGTTTGAGAGAGAGGATTTGTGGGACATAGTTTATTTTTTTAAGCTCTATAAAAGTAGAAGATTTTTTTCATGGGACATTAGTGTCCCTTTTAATAGGTTACAGTGCTTGAAAAAATGCCATCCCCTGTTTATTTTGGAGTCGGCTGCCTTTAAATCTGGCCCATAGTGCTCTGCACTCATAAACCGACTGTACTCCAAAGTTGGTCACCAATTGGACCACCATAGACAACTGGGTCACATGACCGTAAGGGAACATTTACATTGATGTTCTTTCCAGTGTATTCTCTTTTGGGCTGGGGTGAATCTGTACAACATGGCATTTATCGGTAATGAAATACATTGAAGAACATAATTGTATTTGTTCCCTTATGTATATGTGTTTCAATTATCTCTGTGGTGGTCCAATTTGCGCCCAACTTTGGAGTACAGTGGGTTTATGAGGGCAGAGCACTATGTATTTGTATATCATTGATTTTTTTAAAGGAGGATTTCCTGTTATTTTTTTAAGATCTTGGGCTAGATTCTGTTGCAGGTGCTAAATGTTAACACCCGTTTTATCAAACATTTTTCCTATTGAAGTCTATGAAGAAAACTGGAGTTAAAAGCAGAGATAAAATTAGCACCTGTAATAGAATCTAGCCCCTAATGTTTTCGTATTAAGTATGGATGCATTAGGGGCTAGATTCTATTACAGGTGCTAATTTTATCAGTGCTTTTATCTCCAGTTTTCCCCTAAACTTCAATAGAAAAATGTTTGCTAAAACGGGTGTTAACATTTAGCACCTGCAATAGAATCTAGTCCTGTGGGCTCGATTTAAAGTGGTCCGATGGGCAAAAAAAAAATGCCGGCATTTTTTTCAAGCACGGTAAGTGATTCAATTACCTGTGCTATGAAGAAATGCCGTCAAAAAATAAAAACTGCCTGGCAATAAAGTAAGTGGTGTTTTATCCCACTGAAATCCAAAACAAACGCCACAAGATACAATTCAGTTGACTGTGTTAGCCATTAAGATCCGATAAGGGACTCACTTATCGCTGGAAATTTAAGACCCAGTTTTCTATTACTAGACGCTTATCGAAAGGAGAAAAAAAAGTGAAAAAGTCACCACTGGATATATTGATATGGGGCCCTAAGCTTCATATCAATACATCCAAAGTACAGCCAAACTGTGTCCAATGTTAGTAGAATTAACCCTATGAGTGCCAGTGGGGTAAAATTATCCTGCTGGCACTCATAGGATTAACCCGACTGAGGTACAACACAACAGCCCCTGAAAACAAACACTTACCATTAATCCTGATGTCCAGCAGAGTCTTCAGCATCCTGGTCAGCTATTTTTATTTCAAATAATTTGAATTTGTAACAAACGTAGACACAAGTTCTTCACCACTTGGGGCATGTTAGGAACTATTTAAAAGTACACCTATATTTAGTTTAACCCTTGGACTCGCAGAGGGGTATGCAATGCATTGCTCTACAATGTGTTGCATACCCCTCTGGCACTCAAGGGGTTAAACTATGCATAGATTTGTGGGTTATTGTCAGGAAACATTTATTCATGGATTTTTATTTATTTATTTATTTTTTTTTACAGCTACAAGAAAAAAAGACAGAAGAAGAAGAGATAAGGAAGAGAGAGAGAAAAAAAAGAAAAGAAGAAAAAGAAGGAAGATAGGACACAGACAAAGGATGACAGGTAAGTGTAACAAAGATAACTTAACAATCAGTGCTTGACAGTGTATCAGGCACCTTTGATGTTCCCATCATTGCTGCTATTTAGTGCCGTTTTGGGAACTGAATGCACAAAACTGACCTTTGACCACAAGACCATTTCTGTGGCCTATCGTGCGTTGTGCTTTCAGCTGGTAGGGCCTTTGAATACCGACTTAGACATTTTATTCTGTCAGTCATTACTCAATTTGGCCCTATCAACTGTTTTATCACACTCCTTTAAAGTGGAATTTTCGCCTTAATTCAAGTGTGTATATTTGAAAACTGCATTAAAAACTGCCTATATGTCAAGTTATCCTAAAGGCCATCAGATGTATAGTTTAGGAGATATTCACACTTTTTCTTTCTGGGCAAAGTGAACACTTCCTGGTACTGCACAGATCTTCATTAGTATACGAAGCATCACTGAAACTATCATTAGCATATGACATGTCATTGAAAAGTGGAAAAAGGCTTCATTAGCATATGAAATGTCATTGATTAGTTTAATTAACAATTAGCATACATTAGCATATGAAAGAAGTGTGAATATCTCCTGAACTGTACATTTGCTGGCCTTTTGGTTAACGTGACGTATAGGCACTTGTTAATGCAGTTTTTAAATATGCAAACTTGAATTAAAGGGATAGTAATGGCTGCTTTTAACAACATTTAATACTGTAGATATTACAAAAATAAATTAATTGATGTAAGTCCGGTCTCTTAAACATGTATAATTTGAGAGATATATGCTTCTAAGTTCCCCCCTCACGCCCCTTTCACAGAAGTTAGCATTCTAGTTGACAGCATGAGATACTTGTCCCAGGACTGGCCGGCGCTACCGGCTGGCGGCTCTTCAGCAGAGCCAAAATAGAGCTATCTAAAAAGAAATACTTCATTGGAACGGTCTACAAAGTGTGCTTGCAAAACAGGCAACTTTGTAGACCTTTCCATTGAAGTATTTCTTTCTAGATAGCACTGCTGAAGAGACACCCTCTGGTCACATGACCAGAATCTCATGCTGTCAGCTAGAGCGCTGACGTCTGTGAAAGGGGCAGGGGAACTTAGAAGCATATATCTCTCAAACTATACATGTTTGAGAGACCCAACTTACATCAATTCATTTATTTTTTTTTAATACCTACAATATTAAACTTTGATAAAAGCAGTCATTACTATCCCTTTAAGGTGAAAGTTCCACTTTAAATTGAACCCTAAGTGTGTATATCTAGAGAATTGTATATTCAAACATATGAATGTGAGAGTTATCTGTTTATTCTTTGAATGTGCATACATTAGTCTCTCATGATTCTTGTTGTGAATTTCTCTGTTGTGAGATCTTTGTAACTGTATATAATACACTTTAGTGCATTGCCCTGATCGTGCCTGCAGGTGGCTGCGGAGGTCTTTTGCTTCGGCATGGCATACAGGCACAATATGTTTCCACAAGGGGTGAGTAGGTCTAGTTTTTCCACCTTTATATATATATATATATATATATATATATATATATATATATATATATATAGATCTAGATAGATAGATAGATAGATAGATAGATAGATAGATAGATACAACAAACCTGCACTCCTCCATTCTAATAGTGAAAAGAGTGCCCTGTATTGAGCATATATAATACTATAATGATAAATATGGGGGTTTAGTTTCCAAAATTTTGGCCAAAAAGAGGGTTAAGCTTGCCACCCCGTCAAGGTACCACATAAGGAACAGCAAACCCTACTCTAAAACACCTCAAAAGACCTATCTAAATTAAATACAACATTGAAGATAAAATGATAAACACATAGATTTTTTTACAAGCCTCAACAAGGGATATTTTAGATTGAATATGAAAATAACAGTGTATGCAACTAAAAACAAATGACAAACAAATTAAAAGGGAGAGAAAGTGTGGACTTGCCAAGTGAATGACTGCAGTAAGAAGGCACCCATTCAAAAATGACTAAATTCTCAGTTCCCTTTATAGGTAAAATGATCCCATGGATGGATTCATTGGGCATGGTACCTTTAGGAATATTTTCCGGTAATAAAGCCATGAGAGATTGCACAAAGGTGTTTGCGGAGATTTGTATCTATGCATGTGTAAGGGTTCCCTTGGCCTACTTATCAGTGCATTCTGGATGCTGTTGACATCTATGAAATATATTTTTTATATAATAGCAAGGTGATAGCGGTTTGGATGCGCTGGTTGTGTCACATCTGTCTACCATAGCTGTAGTTTGGTGCTGTTAAATTGCGTATGGGGAAGACAAGGACTGTGAAACAGTGAATGCTAATTGGCTACTATAGGGCTTGTTATTTTATGGTCCCTGAATGGATTAGAGCTATTTAAATACCACTATGGAGGAGGTCTCTCCTTTGTGTGGTCATGATTAAGCACCTCTAAGGTGCGAAACACATTGACTTTCATATTTTGCACCGCTTGTCATCTAACCAGTAGATATAGCTTATCTAGATTTCACTAAAGCATTTGACACTGTCCCTCATAGAAGACTCATAAATAAATTGCAGTGTTTGGGTCTAGATGTAAAAATAGTGAAATGGATAAGGCAATGGCTGAGTGACAGGAGACAGAAGGTGGTAGTCAATGGAGAATATTCGGAAGAAAGGAGTGTTACTAGTGGAGTACCTCAGGGATCTGTACTGGGGCCCATTCTTTTTAATATTTTTATTAGTGATATTGCAAAAGGTCTTCAAGGAAAGGTATGCCTTTTTGGAGATGATACAATAGGGTAGACATTCCAGGGGGAATAAGCCAAATGGCAAATGATTTGGGTAGGTTGGAGGAATGGACGAGAGTGTGGCAGATGCAGTTTTACACTGATAAATGTAAAATAATGCACTTGGGACATAAAAATCCAAAGGAAAAATATACTATTAAGGGTACTGTGCTGTCAGAGACAACAGAGGAAAGGGATTTGGGAGTAATTATTTCTAATGACTTAAAGGTAAGCAGGCAATGTAATAAAGTGGTGGGAAATGCAAGCAGGGCACTGGGTTGTATAGCTAGGGACATTAGTAGCAGAAAAAGGAAAGTAGTCATGCCACTCTACAGATCTCTAGTTAGACCTCACCTAGAGTATTGTGTACAGTACTGAAGGCCCCATCTCCAGAAGGATAAAGATACTCTAGGGAAATTCAGAGAAGGGCTACTAAAATGGTGACTGGTCTACAGGAAAAGAAATATCAGCATAGACTAAATGATCTGAATATGTATAGCTTGGAGGAGAGAAAAGAGAGAGGGGATATGATAGAAACATTCAAATTCATGAAGGGATACAACAAAGTACAGGATGGAAGTATATTTCAAAAGAGTAAAAGTGTTAGGACAAGAGGCCATAGTCTAAAACTAGAGGGACACAGGTTTAGACGTAATGTAAGAAAGTTTTACTTCATTGAGAGGGTGGTAGATAAGTGGAATAGCCTACCAGCAGAAGTGGTAGAAGTTAATACAGTGACAGAATTTAAGCACGCATGGGATAGGCATAAAGCTGTCCTTAACATAAGAAAAGACCAAGGACCAAAAAAGGTTTGAGGTTGTGTTTTTTTTTATACAGTAGGAAAATGGGCAGACTAGATGGGCCGAATGGTTCTTATCTGCCTTTAAATTCTATGTTTCTATGTGTCTTTGATACAGTCTTTGTGTGTGATGTTGCAAGCATGATTTTAAATTAAGTCACTGAATAAAACCTGATTCATTTTGCAACTGTGGTATTGCTTCATTGGACTGCTACTGACTTGTGCTATCCAATACTTGTTGGCATTGTGTTATACATTGAATGGAGTTGGGGTCATCCAGGATTAGCACGGTAAACATACACACTAAGTACTCCCAAGAAGAAGAATGAATATGGGATTGTGATTGTGTATCTTCTTTAGAATATATTCCATTAAAGTTATCATTATAATCATAGATACACAGTTGGAGCAGCTTTTTATGTTTAAGTTTGCATGTCAGTGACTACACCCTATTTTGGCAGTTTACCATTCTTCATTAAAAGGGACTATCACGGTTACACATAGCACAACACTGACTACTGTCACAACATTTGGTTTAGTTATACTGAGCTGTGAGATAATGTGTCTTTCTAGTATTTGCTATACAAATCATGGCCACAGAAGCCAAAGAAAATAGGATTTTAGTCTTACTTTGTTAAATCCTTTTCTCTTAGTCCATATGGAATATAGGTACTATGGGAGGTGATCTTCCTTCCTTGGAAGGCAGAACATTTTCAGAAGACAAGGTCTCGAATGTGAAGCCTTCCCTCTCCTTCATCAGGCTAGCTCTGCCCTTCCAATTTTTCAAATGAAACAAGCTCACTATGAGACAGTGAGAGAAGAAGAGATAATCTCTGTGAGTAGAAGACCCAAGAAGGAGTCCCACGTCCATCCAGGCGAGACCAAGCAATGTCCCCTTTCTCTGGGTGGGAGACCTGTATTCCATATGGGCTAAGAGAAAAGGATTTAACAAGGTAAGACTAAAATCATTTTTTCTCTTTTGTCCAATATGGAATACAGGTACCATGGGATATACCAACAGTAGGCTCCCAGCGGTGGGAAGTAATAGAAAGGACCTAGTGCCGGAGTTCCCTAGGGCTATCAAGAACTAGAAACAGCCCAAACGTAACTGTCAACAGACACTGAAAAACAGTAAGCACAGCACAGAAGAGAGCCAACCAGGCTCAAACCATTAAAGAACAGTAAGGCACAGGAAAGAGTAGGCCCTTAGACAGGCAGTACTGCCTGAAGAATCTTCCTGCCAAAACTGGCTTCAGCCAAAGCCAAGACATCCACATGATAGTGTTTGGCAAAGGTGTGCATGGAGGACCAAGTCGCAGTCTTGCACAGCTGTTCAGCCAAGGCCTGATTCTTGTCGGACCAAGAGGCTCCAATGGAATTGGTGGAATGTGCTGTAACACAAAAGGGAGCAGGTTTCTTCCTGAGTTCATATGCCCTGCAAATGGTAGTCTTAATCCAAGATGCAAAGGTGACCTTTGAAGCAGCCTGCCCTGCCCTAGGACCCACAGAGATGACAAACAAAGTAACAGTCTTACGAAAAGACCCTGTACCATTCACATAAAACTTGAGACAGCACACCACATCCAACAAGTGGAGATCCCTCTCCATGTCAGATATAGGGTCTGGACAAAATTAAGATACAACAATCTCTTGATTGATGTGGAATTCAGAGACCACCTTAGGAAGAAATTCCTGAGAAGTTCAAAGCACAGCCATGTCTTTGTGAAATACCAGGAATGGCGGATTGCAGGACAAAGTGGCAGCTCAAGAACTCTGAGGACAGAGACCACAGCCAAGAGAAAAGCCATCTTCCACGTCAGAAGACGTAAGAGAATGGTAGCAAGGCACTCAAAGGGAGGCCACTGTAAGACACCCAGAACCAAATTAAGGTCCCACTGGGGTGTGGGAGCTTTGTAGGCAGGGAAAGCATGGGCAACCCCCTGAAAGGACACCTTGAGATCTGGCAAGATAGCAATACACCTCTGGAAAAACACAGATAGAGTAGACATCTGAACATTCAAGTAACTCAGACTGAGTTATTTGTTCACACCATCATGCAAAAAGGACAGGACCACAGGAAGGTCATACTCCTGTGAAGACAGATCCCTGTTTTTACACCTAGAATGAAAAATGGACCAAACCCTGTGGTAGGCCTTAGAGGAGATAGGCTTTCTAGCCTGGATGATAGTGAAGACAACCTCAGGGGTGAACCCCTTTCTCCTCTAGATGGAGGCTTCAGCAGCCAGGTCCTCAAAGCTAGCTTCTCCACATCCTACTTCCAAAGGTACCCCTGAAGGAGGATGTCTGGTCTGGGAGGCAGTGGAAATGGATCCTGAATGGAAAGACAAACCAGTTCAGCAAACCACGTCCTCTTAGTCCAAAATGGATCAACCATAATGACCGTCAGAACATACATCCGTATGTTCCTGAGGACCCTGGGAATGAGAGGGATTGGAGGAAAGATGTAAGCAAGCTGAAAGTGCCATGGAATCACCATTGCATCCAAGGCAAAGGCCAGAGGGTCTGTCCAATGGGAGCAAAACACTGGAACCTTCTTGTTGTTCCTTGTGGCCATCAGGTCTATCTGTGGAAGACCCCACCTCTGCACAATCAGGGCAAAGAGTTCCGAATGGAGTTCCCACTCTCCGGGATCCACTTCTTGGTGACTTAGGAAGTCCATAAAGATGTTTTCTACCCCTGGAATGTGAACTGCTAAGATGGCCGGAATGTGAGCATCTGCCCAACCCAGGATGTACCTGACCTCGGACCAAGCAGAAGCGCTTCAAGTGCCCATTTGATTGTTGATGTAAGCTACAGCTGTGGCTTTGCCGATTGGACTCTTACTGGATGACCCTTCAGCTGAAGGACCAGTAGACCAGAGTGAGCTGGATCACCCTGAGCTCCAGAAAATTGATGGACTGAAGGGACTCCTCCAAAGTCCATCATCCCTAGATCTCTAGGTGACCTAGAACCACACCTCAGCCCCTCAGGCTGGCAGTCATCATGACAAAGGTCCATTCAACACAAACAGTTTCCCTTGCTCCAGGTTGCTCCTGTGCAACCACCACTTGCAGATCCTAGGGAGATCTGCCGATCCGGGAGATCCGGATTCCTGTGTCAATACTGGATGATGAGTCTCTGGAGTTCCCTGGTGTAGACCATAGAATAAAGCACCACTTCTAGGGTAGACACCATGCGGCACTGAAGCTTCATGAACTTCTGGACTGGAGCCAAAGACCACTCTAAAGCTTGGGACACCAGATGCTTGATCTACAGAATCTTGTCCTCTCTCAAGAAGACCTTCACCAGATGGATGTTGAACCTGAGTCCCAGGAAAACCAACTCCTGGGAAGGAACTGGGGAAGACTTTGACATGTTCATGATCCACCTATGGTGGATCAGAATCTGGGCACAGTCTTGGACATGCTGGGCAAGGAGCTCCTGCAAAGGAGCCTTCAGCAGAAGGTCATCCATGTAAGGAGTCATCTGAATCCCCTGGGTATGAATGAATGCCGTCAACACCCGAGGAGCAGAGGTCAGCCCAAAGGGTAGATATCACGGTGCCCGTGATTTCAATGACTGAGCGACATTGTTACTTATTCTTATTGGCTCTGTGTTGGTGACTTCTCCCAGGGTTTGCCTTTATATACTCCCTCCTGTCATTCTACGGGTGCCCTTTCGTGGTGTACCTGTAACTAGCGTCTGTTATTACTTGTTCCTGTTTCCATGTATGACCCAGCTCGCCTGACTAAGTTTATAGTCCTGGTGCTCCTGTGATCCGATTCTGTTGCTGACTTTGGACTGGCTGACTAACTCCGTGTGTACCGACCTGGCCTGGCTGAGTATGTGATTCCGTTACCGACTAGGATTGGCTGACTAACTCCGTGTGTACCGACCTGGCTTGGTAAAGTATCCGATTCCGTTACTGACTAAGGACTGACTGACTAACTCCGTGTGTACCGACATGGCTTGGCTGAGTATCCTATTCCTTTACTGACTAGGACTGGCTGACTACTCTGTGTGTACAGACCTGGCTGGGATAGTGTCTGGTTATACTATCTGACTGGCTGAGTATTCCGTTTGTGCCGACGTGGCTGAGCATCTGGTTCAGTTACCAAAGGGACTGGCCGACTATCTCCGTGTGTACTGGTTACGGCATCACTGGCTACTGATCGGTTACATTACGCACACTGCTCACTCCCACTCGCTATACCGCACTGCGCCTGTTAGGTCTACCTGCCCCAGTAGTCTCCTGGGCCTTGTGGGAGCCCAGTCACTCGCCAGTGTCTGTGTTGCCTCCAGTAACCCTAGTGCAATAGGGTCCTGTCTGAGCCAGACTTCTGCCCATGTTGCCTCTGTTAACCCTATCATTCTAGGGTCAAGTCACTGCCAGAGTCCTGTCCGTGTTGCCTCCGTTAACCCTAGCGTTCTAGGGTCAAGTCACTGCCAGAGTCCTGTCCGTGTTTCCTTCGTTAACCCTAGCGTTTTAGGGTCAAGTCGCTGCCAGAGTCCTGTCCGTGTTGCCTCCGTTAACCCTAGCGTTCTAGGGTCAAATCACTGCCAGAGTTCTGTCCATGTTACCTCCGTTAACCCTAGTGTACTAGGGTCAGATTGCTGTCAGTGTCCAGTCTGTGTTGCCTCCATTAACCCTAGCCCTCTAGGGTCAGTCCGCTGCCAGAGTCTTGCCTGTGTTGCCTCCGTTAACCCTAGAAGTCTAGGGTCAGGGATCTACCTGAACACTGTCTGTGCTGCTTCTGATATCCCTAGTCTGCTAGGGGATTGCCCTGCAGTTACTCATCGCTTGTGTCAACTATTGGCGGTGTGGGGCTGTTGATGATATTCTTGTTCCTGAACCTGTCCACGGATCAAGCCTGAAAAGTCCTAGATCTATATATATATTTATCTCTTAATATTGCTACTGTGGTATTCCTCATCCTGACCCGAGTCAGATTTGGGAAATACTTGGTACGGACCTCATCTGGACCTGAGAGGGGTGATTATTCTTTATTTTCAATAAAGTTTTTTAACCTTACCTAACTGAGTGTTCTTATGAAACCGTGACAGTAGTGCAGCGAACTGGTAGTGTTCCAAGCCAAAGGTAAAACATAGATAACGACTATCCTGGTGAATAGGGATGTGCAAGTATGCGTACTGATAGTCCATAAATGCCAGGAATTCTTCTGGTCACATTGCTGTGATTACAGAGCACAAGGACTCCATCTTGAAGTGAGCATTCTCAACATATGAATTGAAGTCCTTGAGATCCAGAATGGGATGGCTGCCACCGCCATTCTCGGGCACAACAAGCAGGTTTGAATAAAAACCTGACTCTCTCTCTCGATGTGGAACTGGGACAAGAAATCCCTTGTACAGAAGAGACTGCAGTGCTTTTTCGAATAGACACAGCTTTTCCTGTCCCTGGGGAACCCTGGACTGGAAAAACCTGAATGGAAGAATGGACTTGAACTGTATTGTGTACTCTTCCGAAATTACCAGTAAAACCCACTGGTCCGCAGTAGAATCTGCCCATGCTCTGTGGAAATGGTGAAGACGTCCTCCAACGGGGGCCTGCAGAACGAGATTCCTCAAGTAATGCGTAGGCAACCTTGCCAGACTTGGGCTTGGCAGCAGCCCCCTTAGATGCCACTGCTGCTTGTGCTTAGTGGGGGGAGCACCAGGTAAAGGCCTGAGAGGCTTGCAGCCTTTGTGCCTCTGTTTGGCTGGGACGAAAAAGATGCCGTTTCCTCACCATGGTAGGGCATTTGGGCATCTGATGCAACAGGGTGCTCTTGCCCCCACTAGTATCACTGATTATCTGCTTTAGCTCAGGACCAAAAAGAGATTTTCCCTTAAAGGGCAAGGAAATCAGTGACTTCCTGGAAGAGAGGTCCACAGACCAGATCTTAAGCCACAGAGTACGTTGCGCAGTAATGGAAAAGGCAGAGGCCTTAGCCGACAAGCTGACAGCTTCAAAAAGAACATCAGTAACATGTTTGAGCTTCTGACGTGTTGGGCATAATGGCAAAAAGGTCCTCCTTATGGGCACCATCACAGACAGCATCCATAACTGTTTTCCCCAAACAGCAATAGGTCTGCTAACCCAGGCAGAGGCGAAAATAGGCCTCAATGTACCGTCAATGGTGGCAAAATTGGACTGGAGGATAGTTTCAAGTTTCCTATCCTTCACATCCTTAAGACCCATTGCATCTGCCAATGGCAGAGTGGTGGAGAGCCTGGAAATAAGGTGATCAACAGCAGGAGGAGGAGACCACTGTGCCAAAGCTGCTTCTGAGAAGGGGTTCAGCTAAGAGAATCTCTTAGAGATAGACAACCTCTTATTTGGTGTCTTTCACTCATCCAACAGGATCTGATCTAGAGTGGCATTTGGGGGAAAGACAGAAGAAGACTTTTTACATCTTTGAATTACATCAGTAAAAGAATGACCCTCGGTAGGGGTGTCAAAGACTTGAAGGGTCTGTAAGACATCTCTAATGAGTCTCTCCTCAGAGGGAGCAGGGTCAGCTTTAAACGGATCCCCAAACGAATAGGAAATATTCCCTTCCCCCTAGGGTTGCCACCTTTTCTTCAAAAAAAATACCGACCATGGCATTCCCTCCATAGACTTAACATTGGACAGAAGCCAATTTTTTACCGGCCTGCCGGTAAAATACCTGCTGGGTGACAACACTACCTCCCCCTTTCTCATTTTCAGAGGAACGCCTTTCAGAGGAGTCCATAAGTGCAGGAAAACATGGGGCCTTAGGGGCCACAAACATGAAGGTGGTAGGGGGTTTCCAGGAATGAAGAATCCCTTGCAGAGAGAGAGGGGAAATTGTGTCATAGTGGACCTCAAGTCTTTCACCCAGACCGGCTCTTGTTCAAGGCTGGAGGGCCCCAGTAGGCTAGTAGGGGATACAGTGCATGAGGGGAATAGAGATCCTGAATGTTCTCTAGGGAGCGCCACTTGGCATGAGGAGCAGTAAGTAAGGTGGGTCAGAGACACCACTGAATTCTTTTCCTTAGGTCTAGCCCCATGTCCCTCTTGATCCGACATCCTAACAGGATTAGTGTCTAAAACAGTATGAAAACACTAACAAGTGTATGCTAGAATAATAAGTCACCATAGAAAAGCCCAGAAATGTACTTATCTGGCAGGCAAATGGTTAATCTGAGAAGGACAGCAAAGAGAGACAACCTCTGTGTAGGATAAGAAAGAGAGACAAGTAAATTGGCATCTGTAAAACCAGGAGCCAATCGGAAGAAAGCCGCAGAAATTGGCACTCTGGGAAATGTAGTCTTCTCTATTATTGTTACCTAGCGATGCCTGCAACTGCACTCGCGGGGAGTGGGTTAACTATTACCAAAGCAGCCAGCCATGCTCCACAACACAGGGAAAAGATTAGTAATAAAAGACCCAACATGAGCGCAAGCACTCAAGGCTCATAAACAACCCCTGCAGCAATGAGGGCAATGGGGACAAGTGGACCATGGCACTCAAAGGGCTACTCTCCAGTCTTCAGTTTCTGTTTTCGGGTTACCATTGTGAAGAAACAGAGCCTCAGAGAGACCCTGCTGGGAGTGAAACTTGTGGGGCAAGATTCTCTCCACAGGGCTGCAAGGGTCCACAAACAGCACTTGTACATTGGGCAGTCCTCCAGGGGAAGCCAGGAATGGTAACCCAACTAATGGGGGAATTGTAACAGCCCCATATCTAATAATACAATAAAAAATAAACTAAAAACTAAGCAGCAATGTTCCAAGCCTGATCACTCCTAAGGAATAAATACAAACTGGAAGGGGGGGCCTAGCCTGATGAAGGGGAGAAGGCTCCACCTTCAAAACCATTTCTTCCGAAAATGCTCTGCCTTCCAAGGAAGGAAGATCTCCTCCCATGGTACATGTACTCCATATTGGACAAAGAGAAATGTAAATATCCCTGAACTGCTCTTTATTTTTGCAGATATTGGCCCATATTTAGAAACACAAACTGGAGTTCTGCTGCATTAAACTAACTACACCATAGGGAACATCTAAAATTCCTATATCTTAAACTGAGTTTTTAACCTCTTGATTACTAGAGAGGTTTCCAATTGACTGCAAAGCATGGGGGTTTAGGAATTTTTATTTGTCCCCAATGTTGCAGTTGAGTTACTCTAGAATAATTCCAGTTTGCCTTTATAAATATGGGCCATAGGACCTTATATATAAAGGGGAACTGTAGGAATTCTGGAACAAACCAGTAGCACCATAGGCAGGGGAGGGCTGGCAACATACGGCCCAGGGTCCAAATACAATTAAGTGGCCCGTATCTACTATCGTCCAAGCCCATTGTTCCAGCCCACCCCTGCTTCCTTAATTCTAAAATTGTCCTTAATGCTGTAAATTAAAGCAAGTGATACCACAGAGCTTACTGTTGAAATGGGGCTACATTAGTGATACTGCAGTGCTTACAATTTAAACCTGTGAGTGCCAGAGGGGTACACGACACATTGCTTTATCAATGCGTTGTGTACCCCTCTGGCACTCAAAGGATTAAGTAAAGATAGAATAGTGATGCCATAGAGCTTGCAAGGGAAATGGATTATGCTACTAGTGCAGATATGTTTGGATTGTAGCTCTGCAGTATCACTTGCATATAGATTCATTTAATACATTCTGTGGTATCACTAGTGTAGCTCCATTTACAGCAGCAAGTGAGAGATTGACTGAGGCACTGGCTCACCAGCCCAGACACATGGCCAGCCCAGGGGGCAATTGCCCCCCTGCCCCCCAGGCCAGCCCTCCTCTGACCATAGGGAACAAATGAACACATAAAACAATTTCCATTGATTTAAATGGGGCTTTTAAGCCTTTGAATGCTACAGAGGCTTCAAACTCAGGCTAAACAATGCACTGGAGATATCTCTAACATTCAAGAGGGTAAAATCCTATTTAAACCAATAGGAGTCTCTGGGGTGTTTATTTGTTCCCTACAGAGCAATTGGCTTGCCCCAGAATTGCTCCAGTTTGTCTTTATACATAATGCCCCACATATGCAAAATAGAATAAAAAAAAATTCACTAGTGGACAAATAAAAAAACCCACATTACAATTAATGTAAATGGGACTTTCAATCATTTAAACGCTAGAGGTCATGCAACCAAGTCAATGTGTTTTTTTTTATTATTATTTGTGCCATGTTCTACTGCTGGTCTGCCCGTACAATTACATATTTTCTTTGTGTACATGGCCACATATCCCTGAATGCTACCATCAGAATTTGCTTTGTGATTAATTTATACAAACTGTGCTCCTATTCTATAAAGCCACTTACTGATAAATCATCGTAAGTATTGAGGGCCGGATCTACATCTGAGGCTTCCCTGGGCAAAAACACCCATAGTGCCCTTTGCTCCATACCTGGTCATACCCCTGCTCCTCATAAGAGTCCATCCTCTAGCCCCAACCAATGTGCTTGGCATTTAAAAAATATTTTATTTTATAAAAAATAAAGACAAAGAAAGCTCCTACCCCTTTCTCTGCAAGATAGGTCTCCAATACATTGTGAAGGAATGCACTGGAGACCTCGCTAGCATCTGGTGGGTTAAATTAAGGTTGGTAAAGGGATCTGTAAACTGGTAAATATATAGGATTCCATAAACCAGGAGCATTAGATGTTTACTGGCCACAACCACAGTGCAGAACATGGGTATGGCCAGCACAACTAACGCAGTTGACTACTTTGTCTAATGGGAAATCTGGCCCAGATAGTAGCAACCTGAGTAGTATACATAAAGTACAGACAGATACATTTCTGCCTATTAACTCTTGACAATGGGGTCAGAAGCACACCCAGTGTATTGAGAAGCAATGTGTTGGGCACAATGCTTGCTGTCAAAGAGTTAAAACGTGTATTCAGTGCAATAAACCTATGACTAACTGAGTAAGTAGGCATGTGAAGGAACACCTGTAGCTATTGCATTGCATTGCATTGACTGGGGCATTTTCTCCTCCCCAACACGCATACCTGCACTTTTTTTTACATATTTATTTGCTGCTATGGTTTGTACCTACGTACTATATATATATATATATATATAATGTTCTTATTACATGTACTTACCATCATTCTCAGATGTTTTAACATTGTATGATATGTTTTTGGTGCCATAAATATTTTCAGTGCATGTGTGCTTTAAATTTGTGTCTATGCTTTCACATAATCTATTATTTATATGGCTGCCATGGTGATACATGTTTTTCTGTTATTTTACTCCAGTCCGTAAAAGGTTAAGCATCTTTTAGTTTGTCCTCCTGTACTTCTTTTACTGAGTTAACGAGAAACTACAACAATAAGTGGCACTTTATATTTTAACTTACCCATGTAGGAGTCCGTCACTTAGAAATACAATATATGTATTAACCCTTTGAGTGCCAGAGAGGTATTCAACGCACTCAAAGGGTTAATATTTTTTTTGTACTGTGCCTGCAGATTCCTCTATGTACTGACCCCCACATAAGTTTGAATTTAGTTCACACCTTCTCACAACCGTCTATAGCCAAAAACACCCTGATACATCTCACAGAGAAAATCTCTGTTTGTGGTTCTGCAGTGGTATATAAGAGGATTAGGTTTATGCATTCCATGGGTGTCAGTCTTTGGGCTTTGAGGTGCTGGGGGCTACAACTCCAGTCATGGTCAACCAGTCTATGGCTGTGTGAGGGTGATGGGAGTGAAGGTTCACTTATTGATTGCCTTTAATATAGACTATAGTCTGTAACTTTAATTTAACTCAGTTGATTGCAAAGTAAGTAAAATTATAGTGATATACATAGGACGCGAGCCATTCAGTTAAACCTCTTAAGGGCCACATGTTGCTAAATGTGCATCTTCACAGTAGCAAGATAACTGACAGCTGTTTTTTCCCCAACTGATAGACGTTATGACATCGTGAATGCTCAAGGTTTTATATCCAGGTTTGAGTAAGGGGATCGAAACGTGACATTGCCAGTGGTCACTAAATTTTTGATCTTCATGTCTGCCTAGCAATCTGGGTCTGGCAGCTGTGGCCTCTGGAAGCACCAGCCCAACTAGCTTAACAGGTTAAAGGAGTTCTACATTACCCACCCTGGGAAGTCAGTAGGCCATTACTCTCTGTCAGTAAATTACATGTGATAGCAATCTCGTTTATTGTCTCTACCTGGACCTTTCAGGATCAGAGGGGTATGCAACACACTGCAATTTACAAAGTAATATATATCACACATCTGTATTCTTTAACTCTTTGAGTGTCAGAGAGGAATCTATCACATTACATTTCAATGTAATGGATGCCTGTCTGGTACTCAAAATGTTAAAGGGTTGAATACTATCATAAAGTATATATGTAGTTTCTCCTTTAATTCTGTAAATTCATTATTATGCTGTATATAGAATGATGCATTTTTTGCTTTGTAACAAATAGGTGGTTCTGAAGTGGCTTTCAAAATTACCTATATGTGTTGTTTTTTATTAAACATGTTGATTTTTACATTTATTTATATGCATTGTGTGAGTGTGTATGACAAATGACATTATTAAGACAACATGCCAGCCGGATACTAACTTCCTTTCCTACTTCTCTATCTCCCAACGCCTTCCTTCCAACTCCTTCCCCCTTCCACTATGTAAATATGCTGAAGGGAAATGTAATATTATACGTAGTTTGATAGAAGGCATCAGCAAGACCCCTGTTTATAGTGTGTAAAAATATAAAATCGTTTATTTGTAAATGTAATAGAGGGAGGGATTACTTCCTCACTATCATTACACTGGATGTGGCCACATCATATATGGAAAGTTGGATCCCTTCTTTGTATTTTCATTTTTGCATTTTCATATACTAAAACTGAGAGAGGGGAGAATCCTGGTCCCCCTCTTTTCTGTTACCCACTGCTTGCTTTAGCCACTTTTCTATAAGGGATCTTGAATACCTCTCTAGCATTCAAAGAGTTAAAAACCCCATTAAAGTAAGTTGAAATATTTATTTGTTCCACATGGTGTAGCTGGTTTGTCCCAGAAGTGCACCTCTTTTTCCTAGTACATTAGCCTCTGTGCACATTAATGGTATCCATACTCACTTTAAAGAGATAGTAATACTTCGTTTTATCTTTATTTTATTTTGTAGGCATTAAAAAACACGAAGAATGATATAAGTCTTATCTCTCAGACCTTTATGGTTTATGAGATATTCACAAGCAAAGTTTCCCCCTCCCGCCCCTTTTACCTAGTGTAAACAATCTCTTCTCAGATGTGGAATCCAGTTCATAGACCAGACAGATAACAGCAGGGGACAATCTTCTTTGTATGAAAACAATGAAAGCCCTTCCCCCCTTGACAAGTTTTTCAGCTTTTTCCCTGATCTTATTTGAAGATTGTCCCTCTCTGCAGTCTACCTGGGCACCACCCTTCTGATCTGACTGAACGGGGGGGGGGGGGGGGGAGAGATACTTTGTTTGTGAATATCTCTTAAACCATAAAGGTTTGAGAGATAAGACTTATATCGTTCTTCATGTTTTTTTAATGCCTACAAAATAAAATAAAGATAAAACGAAGTATTACTATCCCTTTAACTGTAACTATCACTCACCCATTAGTAGTAGAACCAGAAGGACTCTCAGTCTCCACCTCTGCATTTTGGGAATTGCTGTCACCTAGAAAAAAACACTTTATTAGACAAGAAGTATATTCCATTCTATTGCAAGTTGATCAGTCACATACAACTGATCCTTACAAATCTACATTATTGAAACGGTTTTTAAAGGTATAGTATTGTGTAATATGGAAAAATATACATGCATTGCAGTTTTTTTCCTGCTTGCAGCTCAGAATTGTGTATTTCTGTGCAGTACTTCCATGGCCTGACATTTTACAGTGGTGTTATTGCTACAGCAGACTATAGTGGGTTATCGCCGCTGTTATAAAGTGTAACTAAACTGCAGTAGTAACAGCTTCACTGTAAAATGTTGATCTGCACCAAGTATTCAATAAAACAGCTCTCAGGAGTGGGAGCACCATTATTTTACTTATTTTACTCAGCAGGATAAAAGTTGACATTTCTTACACTGGAAAAATGATTACTTCTTTCTGCATATCCCCCTGTTTTCCTTCCATATGCATGTTCCCATATTTACAAAAACACACAACTAGGAGCTAGATTCTATTGCAGGTGCTAAATGTTAACACCCGTTTTATCAAACATTTTCCTACTGGTGCTAGATTCTATTACAGGTGCTAATTTTATCTCTGCTTTTATCTCCAGTTTTCTCCATAGACGTCAATAGGAAAATGTTTGTTAAAACAGGCGTTAACATTTAGCACTTGCAATAGAATCTAGCCCTTGAAGTCTATGGGGAAAACTAGAGATAAAAGCAGTGATAAAATTAGCACCTGTAATAGAATCTAGCACTGTATCTTTAAATTCTTTTTTGGAAGACAAGGGACTGGATTCAAATACCGGAGATAAATGTTACCTCCCTTTTTATACAACATTTTCCTACTGAAGTCTATGGGGAAACCTGGAGATAAAAGCAGTGATAAAATTAGCACCTGCAATAGAATCCAGCCCAGGAGTGGGAGCACCCATATTTTACTCGGTGGGATAAAAATTGACAGTCTAGATTCTATTGCAGGTGTTAAATGTTAACACCTGTTTTATCAAACATTTTCCTGTTGGGGTAGTTTCTATTACAGTTGCTAATTTTGGGCTAGATTCTATTGCAGGTGCTAAATGTTAACACCCATTTTATCAAACATTTTCCTATTGAAGTCTATGGAGAAAACTGGAGATAAAAGCAGAGATAAAATTAGCACCTGTAATAGAATCTATCCCTTTATCTCTGCTTTTATCACCAGTTTTCTCCATAGACGTCAATAGGAAAATGTTTGATAAAACGGATGTTAATATTTAGCACCTGCAATAGAATCTAGGCCTTGAAGTCTATGGAGAAAATTAGAGATAAAAGCAGAGATACAATTAGCATCTGTAATAGAATATAGCCAGACATTTTTTACACTGGAAAAATTATTATGGGCTAGATTCTTTTACAGGTTCTAATTTTATCTCTGCTTTTATCTCCAGTTTTCTCCATAGATTTCAACAGGAAAATGTTTGATAAAACAGGTATTAACATTTAGCACCTGCAATAGAATCTAGCCTACTTCATTCTATATATCCCCCTGTTTTCCTTCCATGGGCTAGATTCTAAGGCTAGATTCTATTGCAGGAGATAAATGTTACCTCCTGTTTTATCAAAAAAATTCCTATTGAAGTCTATGGGGAAAACTGGAGATAAAAGCAGTGCTCAAATTAGCACCTGCAATAGAACCCAGCCCTACTGCAGGAACTAAATGTTAACACTCGTTTTATCAAACATTTTTCTATTGAAGTCTAAGGGGAAACCTGGTGATAGAAGCACTGATACAATTAGCATCTGTAATAGAATCCAGCCCAAGGAGATAAGTGTTACCTCCCATTTTATCTAGTCTTTGGGGATACCTGGAGATAAAAGCAGAAATAAAACTAGCATCTGCATTTCAATGAAGCCCAAGATCCACTAAGTATATGGTATCCCCCGACATACCAGACACACACATTACATATGCACATTTTGTATATATGATACAGCAAATATCATATTACTGAGACATAGCCATATGTATATTGTGACGTGTTTTCTGTTTTATAGTTTCCGTTAATTGATTTAACAGAAGGACTAGCCTAGCTGTGTGTGCTTCATACAATAATTATAAATAACTATATATCTTTGAGTGCCAAAGATGCAATGCAGAGAAATGTGTTGGATACCTCTGCTGTACTATAGTCTATAGTTGGACTATCATACTTTTTAAAATGTAAATACTTACAGTGTTCTAATGAGTCTTGGGTTATGGTGCATTTTGTTTATTCTGAAGAAGTGTAAACTAAAGAAAGACTAAAATGTAAACCAGTAAAAATAAGCAACTGTAGATACAAAAAAATCAATAAACATATTAAAGGGATTGTAATGTTTCATAATAAAAGCAGCTCTAATTAATCATCATATTATTTGGACTTTGGAGAGTGTTATTTTAATTCTGTCATAGCTGTAGTTCAAGAGTAATTCAATGACAAAATATCTCCCCCTCCCCTTTTACCAATGTAACACTGTTCAGCCAGATCAGAAGGGAGGTGCCCAGGTAGACTGCAGAGAGGGACAATCTTCAATTAAGATAAGGGAAAAACCTGAAAAGCTTGTCAAGGGGGGTAGAAGAGTGTCCCCTTCTTTTATCTGTCTGGTCTATGGACTGGATTCCACATCTGAGAAGAGATGGCTTATACTAGGTAAAAGGGGCGGGAGGGGAAACTTTGCTTGTCAATATCTCTTAAACCATAAAGGTTTAAGAGATAAGACTTATATCGTTCTTCATGTTTTTTTAATGCCTACAAAATAAAATAAAGATAAAAAAGTATTACTATCCCTTTAACTGTTGTATGGAGAACTTCTAGTGATGTCCATTTCTTAGGCAAATCAATAAATATGTTTCTATTGGTATAGTTCATAGTTAAAGTCAAAGCTGGCATATTAACAGGAAAAGATAGGCCATTTAAAACGCTATAATATAAACAATAATAAATACAATGTTTACGATAGCTAAAATATAGTTTGTTTGTAAGATATTTAACCTTTACCCCTCTGGCACTCAAATGGTTAAAGGTTTTTTCCCCTTTTTAAATAAATGCAAAATACAGATTTACAATGTTGCTAGTCTGGTAAGCTATTTAACATTCTTGACATTGTAACATTTGTTTAACAATGGGGAAGGGCTGAGGGGGGGGTTTCAAGGATTTTGTACAACTAAAGTTTAACCCTTTGAGTACCATTCTGGCACTCAAAGGTTTAAGAGTACATTCTGGTGGTAATTAACACTAACACCTAAAAAAGCAAATGGAAGACATTGTAGCATTCAAGGAATTAAAAGCACCACTTTAATTAACTCTTTGAGTGGCACAGAGGTATCCAATGCATTGAATGAATGAAAATGTTTATTTATATAGCGCCACAAGTGTACACAGTGCTTTTACAATTTAGGGGTTTAGACAATACAGGGTTACAAGTACTTTGTAAAGTGAAAAATTGGAAGTCAGGTCCCTGTCTGAAAGCTTACAATCATCTCAACACACTCAAAGGGTTAATGGACATTTTGAAAGATGCATTTGTTCCCTAAGGAGCATTTGGTTCACTGTGCAATTGAGGCACTTTGACTTTATATGTAAGACACATAGAAATTTGAACTAAATAGAGACACAATATTATTGTGTTTAGTCTTTGCCTCTCAAGCTGTTAGAGACTATGTCTATCATTATGGGGATGATGGAGGTCCAACAATTGATTAACCATGGCTGATAAGACATTGATGTGCTCCAAAACTGTACATGGGGGGGGGTTATGCATTAATGTGTGATAAAGCCTTGAACTTCTCCAGTTCCTATGTTATTCTGTAGAGCCTATGCACTAATATCTTTCCAAAACTGTACATGGGGGGTGGGGGTGTTATGCACTATGGTGTGATAAACAGGTGATAAAGTGGAGATGACTTCTCCAGTGATATCACTTCTCCAGTTCCTATGTTACTCTATCAAGTCCATGCAATAAGATCTCTCCCACTTGAGAAATCTTAATGCATTGGCTAAATAGAATAACATAGGAACTGGAGAAGTTATATCTCTAGAGAAGTCATCTACACTTTATCACCTGTTTATCACACTTTAGTGCATCTCCCCAAAGTAATCTTAGCGCATAGGTTCCATAGAATAACATAGATATGGAGAAGTTGTCCTCTCCCGCCATCACACCTTAGTACATCTCCCTCTAGGTGTCCAAAAGTTTTTTCCTCAAAGGGCAGATAGAGAAAGGGTCAATATATATCAGGGGTTAGATGCTACTAAAGTAATGGCTATCAAACTGTTTGTCAGGGTGGAACCCTTTGGTTTCCAATGAAGGTCCAGTAGTGCTGTAACAACAAAAATCTTTAAAGGGATAGTAATTCTTCATTTTAACTTTATTTTATTTTGTAGGCATTAAAAAAACATGAAGAACGATATGTCTTATCTCTCAAACCTTTATGGTTTGAGAGAAATTCACAAGCAAAGTTTCCCCTCCTGCCCCTTTTACCTAATGTAAGCCATCTCTTCTCAGATGTGGAATGCAGTCCATAGACCAGACAGATAACAGCAGGGGACAATCTTCTTCCTATGAGAACAATGAAAGCCCTACCCCCCTTGACAAGCTTTTCCGGTTTTTCCCTTATCTTAATTGAAGATTGTCCCTCTCTCCAATCTACCTGGGCACCTCCCTTCTGCTCAAGCTGAACAGTGTGACATCAGTAAAAGGGGCGGGAGGGGGGGGACACTTTTTCATTGAATTACTCTGGAACTACAACTCTGACAGAATTGAAATAACACTCTCCAAAGTCCAAATACTATGATGATTAATTAGAGCTGCTTTTATTATGAAACATTACTATCCCTTTAACTCCTGGGGGCTAGAAAGGTCTCCAGTGCATTGCTTCACAATGCATTGGAGACATAATTAGAAGGAGATGATACTCTGAGGATACAGAGTGATGTAGAGATGAGACACTGAGGATATAGAGTGATGTAGAGATGAGACTCTGAGGATATAGAGTGATGTAGAGATGAGACTCTGAGGATATAGAGTGATATAGAGATGAGACTCTGAGGATACAGAGTGATATAGAGATGAGACTCTGAGGATATAGAGTGATGTAGAGATGAGACTCTGAGGTTATAGAGTGATATAGAGATGAGACTCTGAGGATATAGAGTGATGTAGAGATGAGACTCTGAGGATACAGAGTGATGTAGAGATGAGACACTGAGGATATAGAGTGATGTAGAGATGAGACTCTGAGGATATAAAGTAGAAATGAGACTGAGAATACAGAGTGATGACGAGACAGTACTCTGAGGATATAGAGTGATGTGGAGATGAGACTCTGAGGATACAGAGTGTTATAGAGATGAGACTTTGAGGATATAGAGTAGAAATGAGACTGAGAATACAGAGTGATGAAGAGACAGTACTCTGAGGATATGGAGTGATATAGAGATGAGACTCTGAGGATATAGAGTGATGTAGAGATGAGACTCTGAGGATATAGAGTAGAAATGAGACTGAGAATACAGAGTGATGTAGAGATGAGACTCTGAGGATATGGAGTGATATAGAGATGAGACTCTGAGGATATAGAGTAGAAATGAGACTGAGAATACAGAGTGATGAAGAGACAGTACTCTGAGGATATAGAGTGATGTAGAGATGAGACTCTGAGGATACAGAGTGTTATAGAGATGAGACTCTGAGGATATAGAGTAGAAATGAGACTGAGAATACAGAGTGATGTAGAGATGAGACTCTGAGGATACAGAGGGTTATAGAGATGAGACTCTGAGGATATAGAGTAGAAATGAGACTGAGAATACAGAGTGATGAAGAGACAGTACTCTGAGGATATAGAGTGATATAGAGATGAGACTCTGAGGATATAGAGTAGAAATGAGACTGAGAATACAGAGTGATGAAGAGACAGTACTCTGAGGATATGGAGTGATATAGAGATGAGACTCTGAGGATATAGAGTAGAAATGAGGCTGAGAATACAGAGTGATGAAGAGACAGTACTCTGAGGATATAGAGTGATGTAGAGATGAGACTCTGAGGATATAGAGTAGAAATGAGACTGAGAATACAGAGTGATGTAGAGATGAGACTCTGAGGATATGGAGTGATATAGAGATGAGACTCTGGGGATATAGAGTAGAAATGAGACTGAGAATACAGAGTGATGTAGAGATAGTACTCTGAGGATATGGAGTGTTATAGAGATGAGACTCTGAGGATATAGAGTAGAAATGAGACTGAGAATACAGAGTGATGTAAAGATGAGACTCTGAGGATATGGAGTGATATAGAGATGAGACTCTGAGGATATAGAGTAGAAATGAGACTGAGAATACAGAGTGATGAAGAGACTACTCTGAGGATATAGAGTGATATAGAGATGAGACTCTGAGGATATAGAGTAGAAATGAGACTGAGAATACAGAGTGATGAAGAGACTACTCTGAGGATATAGAGTGATATAGAGATGAGACTCTGAGGATATAGAGTAGAAATGAGACTGAGAATACAGAGTGATGAAGATACAGTACTCTGAGGATATGGAGTGATATAGAGATGAGACTCTGAGGATATAGAGTAGAAATGAGACTGAGAATACAGAGTGATGAAGAGACAGTACTCTGAGGATATAGAGTGATATAGAGATGAGACTCTGAGAATATAGAGTAGAAATGAGACTGAGAATACAGAGTGATGAAGAGACAATAATCTGAGGATATAGAGTGATGTAGAGATGAGACTGAGGAGAAAGTAAAAAAAGGATAAAATACATGTGTTAATTATAGAAATTGAGAAGAAAGGAAATAGAGGGGGATATTTACATGACATGGAAGTAACTAGCAGCTGTGCTAACAATAGTTTGCAAGGAAGAATATGTTATAGTTATGGAGTTTATACATAACAATGAGATATATGGGCTGGTGTGGCATAAGTCTTTCCAACTCTTTGTGATTCAAGGGCTCTTTTATTCCCTGTTGTTTTGTGTCAGCTGTCCTGTGTCTCAGTGTTATAATATACTGATTTTGGGTTTACATCCTAACCTGCAGTAAGAAGGTTAAAGGGTTAAAGTTTAAAAGGTTGTTTGTTCTGGGAGATTGTGTAATTAATTAAGGGTGGGGTTTGTGAACAATCACCTGTGTAGGCCTGTATAAATCTAGGTACAGGATATTATAAGAGTTTGGTTCAAGACTCATTACCCTGTTCTGGGGCTTGTTCCATATTACATCTCAAAGGTTCTCAAATGTTGTGGTGCTGAAACTCTGAGGTCAAATGAAGGGCTCAATTTAAATGTTGGAGTTAAAACCAACGTGAAGAATAAAACTGCCTTCGCGAGTTAAGCAAGACCGGGTAACGTGAGATTCAAATCTTCCTTACCCAGAAAGGCTAATGAGCGATGACCAACAAAACACACGTTAACCTCAAACCTGCGTTGCTTACAAAATCTTACCTAAAAACACACAATAAAAATGTTACCTAGCACCACAGCAAATCACAGCACTCAGGAAGTCCCTGAGGTAGATGTGGATGGAGTTAGTATGTCGCATATATGCAATATATGTGACATACTAAGGGGGGGGGGGTAATGTCGAAGGGGAGCATTGTGTAGTGCTTGGTGTACTAGCTTTCTTTATTGTAACCCTTTGAATGCCACAGGGGTGAGCAGTGCACATCCTTATGACATTCAAAGCTGTCCATGGTGCTGAAAGCCATCTCTGTGTTCCCCTACTGGCTGGGTTGGGAAGCACAGAGAATGCTATTCAGAACTGGCAACGGTGGTTTTCTACTCTGACTTGTGTGATGTTCTCCAAAAAAAAATAGGCGTTAGATTTCTGGAGTGAAATGTTGCAGTTTAACTCGCGTTAGCCCTATCTCCAACATTTGAATGGCTCTTGGCTTCGCTTGTACATTATCCTCTGTGGGTGAGATTTTGATGTTTTGGAGACTGGCGATGTGTGTTTCAGAACTGCCGTTATGTCTTACTAGTGGGAACATTTGCATTGCTTACTTGACGTACAAAACCACTGTCACCAGTATTTTCTGCCGACGCCAACATTTGGATCGAGCACGAAATCCACATGAAACCATAACAATCAAGCACATTAGCCCTGTGTGTTAGAAATCACTCAAGCACCTAAGGGATTAATGTATCAGTATCAAACTTATAAGAATGCAAGTTAGTACAAGCACCGTAAAATTTAATATAAGGCTAAAATATACTTATTAATGCATATTATGTAAATGTATATTATAGGATAGACTAGGTTATAGAGCTTATTACAAAATAAATCAAACTAAAAACATGCATTCATGCATCCAATAGTAGTCAGAGAAATACACATTCATTGCTTGACACCCCAGACCTTTTCCCATAACTGCCTTTACTGAAAGTTGTTCAGTAAACAGGAAACACTGGGGTTCCATGGGACCCAATCTGAGAACCACTGTTCTAGCTGTAGCCCTATAATAAGTAAACAACATGGCAGTAGCAGCCTAAATCAGATTAAGAAAGTAAACTATTAAGGCTTGGCTATATAATTTCTCCTCAGACAGCTTGCCCAATACAGTTTGGTGACGGCCATTGCCTTCACCAATACCTTTAATACTGTTTTTACTTTACTGTATGGTACTATTGCTGCTCTGCTTCCATATTATGGGACTAGTCCTATGATTGGGGCCTGATTGCACAAATCTGCTAGAGTACCTTCACTGGGGTTAACCTCCATTGCCATTGGCTGCACTTCTGGGTATGCACTACAGTGTAGCTATATACTCACTGTAGTACATACTTGTGGACACAGTTTGCTATTATTAAAACTTAGCACCTTAAGGACTTAAAGGGGTTAAACACCAGAAAATCCCTTATGCCTACCTAATATTATATGCAGGACATTGTCATACTGTCATACATTTTCCTTTGCTCCTTGTTTAATACATGACATCAAACGGGGGATAGAGGAGGTGAATGCCACAAAACATCTATACACTACCCACACTACCCTCCTCTTTGTGTGAGAAGTGTTAAAGCGATAATTGTCACTGAAAATAGCCTAGTAAATTGGGTTTGGGCTAAAAAATCAATCCCAGGACTTGTTTTTGAGAGACCTTGCACACCCCTTTGGTCCTTAAATTAATATTTAGGTGTAAGTTTCTGAGCACAGAATCACACTAGTCACTGAACTGTTCTCTTTTTGAAGTTATAAATCTTATTTCAGGAAACCATAGAAGTCAAATTAAACTTCCCCAAACTCCCATTAATTTATAATGACCTTTAACCCTCTCCAATGGTAGAGAAAGCTTCAACACGTTGCAAAGTGATGCAATGGGGACCTCTATAGGGGTTCACAACCCCATTTAAATTAACAGTAATGTTCATGTGTCCACATGACACAGCTGGTTTATTCAAGAACTGCACTGCTGCTTCCTGACTAAGGCCCAGAGGCCCTAACTGGTAACTATCACAAAAACTGAATAGCCTGCTCACTGCAGTAATACTTCCCTTTCACTTTAACCCTGTTTTGTTTCTATGGCCCTTAAATTTTTGAACATTTGATCAAGAGTTAGACTTGTGATGCCCTAAATAAGGCCTAGATATTATGGCACGTGAGGCTATAAATGTCATTATTACTTTTATCTCACAAATTCCTATTGAAGTCTATGGAGAAATTTGTAGATAAACCCAGTGATAATGTTTTCTAACATTGCCTTACACTTAAATCACATAATAATGCCTATCATGGGAGATCCACAGTCTATGGCTAAGCCAAGACTATCGGGCAAGTGGGGTAAAATTAGGCACTTGTACCTGAATTCTTTGTTATTTTGTTGCACCAGGAAATTCAAACACAGAAAATGTACTCACCCCTGTCACCTTCACTTGAGTACATTTTCTGTGTTTGAATTTCCTGGTGCAACAAAATAACAAAGAAATCAGGTACAAGTGCCTAATTTTACCCCACTTGCCCGATAGTCTTTGCTTAGCCATTGACTGTGGATCTCCTAATATTTAAAGGACAAAAGGTTAAATCATTGCTTGTGGATCTCTTCACAGTTCAAGGATACAAAGAACCATCTTGGATGTAATATTGGTCAAACTTTTGGATAACAATTCACCCAAGTTTATAGAGGCATTGAGTACATTGTGTTTTTTTTCGTTATATGTGACTAATTAATTATTGATGTCCACTGTTCATGTTATGATTGATACATGTATGTGTTGTTTTTAATACATTGATATTTTATAACATTTGAAGGGTCATTTAAGTTTATGCCCTGTTATAGGGATATTTCTTTACTATACCTTTAAATACAATTACCCTCTGATTGCTGGTGTAATTTATCCAGTATGCTGTGGTACAATTACAATTTTAGTGGGTGGTTTTTGGACCCAGCACAGGGGAAATATTTGCAAACAATTATTTTCCCTATTACCCAGCCTTTGATTTATTTAAATTTAGCTTTGGATGTATAGGGGTATGTTAGATTATATGCCATTTTAATGGTTTTGTATTGATACCTATTTGTGTATTACCACGTAATTTTTGCATTCCACCTGTATCTTTTTATTTGGGTAGCTTCTGTACATAACCTTGTTGCTTGTGGACAGGAGACGGCTGCGTTTAATGTCCGAGGATATTGATTTTCGGTGGTGTAGCCTTTCCTTTCCATTTGGCTACATGTAATAAATAATTCCTCTATTGGCAATATATGTTTTTACAATATTTATATCTGCTAGAGTCGGATGCCTTTTTCTATTTTAATATGAGGATCGGACCTGTTTTTATAGTAAGATTATATCAGATTGTTGGTGTTTTGCATTATATATTATATAAGATATTGAAAGTTAATGCAATCAAAGGAATGCTTGGGTTTTCCCCAATGAGGAGCTATGTACTACACTGTGAAAACATGTCATAAATAGATGATGACTTCTACAATGAGATAAACTCCATTTCCTTTGTTATTCTATGGAGCCTATGTAATAACATCTCTTCAGCTTGAGGGATCTGAGTGTTCATGCTCCATAGAATAACCTAGGAATTGGAGAGTTACACACCTAAAAATGTATCTTCCTTTTATTACCTTTTATAACATCTTAGTGCAACTCTCCCCACAACCCCCACCCCAGTTAAGGGACAACAGGACTCTACAGAGGAAAAATCTGCCATAAAACATGCCCATAAAGAGAGTATAAAAGAATCTGTATACACATTTTACAACACATTACTTTGTTTGCTGATGTTTTAGACTTACAGCCACAAATGAAAACATCTTTTTTTATTTCTGGATGGATTCCCTTTATCACCATCCTTAACGATCCATTAAACCCAACAGTACAAGTTTGCAAGAAATCAATGTTCTTGTACATGTATAGGTGAGATACTCAATGCTCATACATTAACATAGTAATCCATATGTGCTCAGATACAGATGCTCTTAATAACAGCATTCTTCTGGCACTTCAAGGATGGAGTTGAGAAACACCAAGTCTAAAATATTAACACTTTAATGACTGGAAGCAGGGACATGCACAGACATTTTTGGGGGCAGGGGCTCAAATGAAAAAAAGGGCACTTTTTTGTTTTTTCTTGTTAAAAGGACACGAGGGCACTTTGGACAAAAAGGGCAGGTACCCAAGCCTCCCTTGGTGTCTATGTGTGCACGTGCCTGACTGGAAGGGTGTGCAACACTTTGAAAAGCAATTGAGTGCAAGAGGGTACACATTGGGTTAAGTTGTATTGCAGGAATTGTAGCGCAAACTAACTGTACAAATACAGAACAAATAACAGTTGCATTGTTAAAAATTGGGTTTTTACTCCATGAATGCTGGATTTATCTACAAAGAATTGCATAGAAAAATGTTTGAAGTCTCTCTAGCATTTAAGGAGTTAAAATATCTTTTTAAATCAATGGGCATTTTTTGTTACTCTTGGTGCAGATAGTTTGACACTGAGAACTGTGCCACTTTTCCTAAGAATATCAGCCTCACACTGCTATGCTACTAAGTTAGATTATGTTAGGTATAAAGTCCATACTGTATCTTACCTGTTAAATGCCTGCCCTTTATATCCTCACAGTGAAACAATCCCTTATCTGTGTATGTTAGAGATATATAACACACAACAAGATGTATTTTCTGGAACAAAAAATGTATCCTTTTCTGCTTCCAACCTTCTGCTCAACAAGTGCATTCACAAATAAATCACATAAAAGAATGAGAAAGCCTTTAAAGGGTAGGCGTGGCCAATGTCCCTCCCTTTAAACACCTAAATTACATTCAAGAATGCTGACACCACTTGTGTCACTTAAAGAATTGATGACACTCAAACCCCCCGCCATTTACATGGTAATGCACTCAGACCAACACAGACTATGCAAGTATATCCCTCAAACCGACACAGTTACCCAATCCATCACATATATTTTGTTTTTGAGTGATACTAAGATTCCATTATTTGAACACTGATATTTAACATATTGTCCTAAGACATGGGTGCCCAACTTCAGTCCTCAAGGCTGTCAGACCAGGATGTAAGGATTTCCCTGCTTGAGCACAAGTGGGTCAATAACATGAATGTGCTTAATCAGGGATATGCTTAATTAAATCCTGACTTGTTTGTAGTCCTTGAGAACTGAACCTGGACACCCATGCCTATGACCAAGTTTAGCTTGCTTTACAGAGAATAAAATATATGTTGTACTAGCCACTGTTATGCAAACTAAATAGCTGTTGAGAAATTAGCCTCTAGATTTTGATGGCACAATATAGCACTTTAAGATAATAATGTTCATAGTATGCTAATTATTTGTGTTTGTGGCAAAAGTTATGACTCGCAGTGCTACTAGAAATGACCCAGTGTGTGGGCCCTGTCTAGTGTCATTCATAGAACAGTGGTTGGTAATATTGGCGAAACTGATAAGTATAAATTGCCTCACTGTGCCACCAACAAATAAAGGTTTATTTCTCAAAGACTACTTATATTACAAACACATTGCTAGCACAACACGTAGGCACATTATGATCTTTTTAGAATTAACTAAATGTGCTTTAAGGTGACAGGCCCACTTTATTAGACAGAACCCAACTGTGGCAGTTAGTGTAACTGAGAAATTGTGAAACTGAGAGTAGGATGCTATAAAAACAACAGTGTAAACTTGCTTTTGCAATGTTTGTAGAGTTTGCTATGTCATGAAACAAAGGCAAAAAAAACCTTTTTGGACGGAGTAGGGGTGGTGGTCAAACAATGCAAATGTCCACTGCTTTCTCCACTATTTACTTATACTGGAAGTTCATGCTTTATGCTATTGTTTCCTGCATGGTACCATGCATATATTACATAGAGTAGGTATTACAAAAAAATCACACAGCTACTTAGGTACAACTTCCATCATCCGCAGACAGCTTTTGGTCATCTGAGTATGATGGGAATTATAGTCCAACAACAGCTGGATAGCAGCAGATTCTCATTCCTTGATTTAAAGTGAATATTGGTTTAGATATGGCCAAGAACTGTTGGGGCCATGATCCTGGTGACACCACCTCTTCCTGTGCCTATGTCATGAAGCACCAATGGTATGGTTTATTGCAATGTTAACAATGCATCTCAAAAATATCTTATCTGACAGTTAGACTATATCATACTGATAATAACATTAGCAGGTTTTATGAACTGTAAATATATATAAGAAATTATAATCAAGCAGTAGATGGGGGAAACGGCTCTCCAATGTTTGCTCTGACTTCTTCACCTGCTGATACGCTCTACGTATGTGAATACAGAGAAATTAGAATCCAGAATTGCCGGGGATACCATAAGAGGGAAGCTAAGGTGGGGACGGCCAGATCTTGGGGCACGCAGATAATGTAGACTTATCTGTATCAGAAATATGCTCCTATTCTCTCCCATTTTACACCATATACAATAGTCATAGTTACATAATGAGTAGGTTGAAAAAAGACAGATCAATAAAGTTCATCCTATGCTGTATATCATTTATTGATTCAACAAAATATGTCTACCAAACGCCAATGTGCTAAGCTACTTGTGCCAAGGAGAGGGCAATGGGGCAGCCTGTGGGTGTTTTAGGGTGTTCCTTTCCTCTGTGCTTTGTTTAACTCTGTTTTCTAAATTAGACATAAAGGAAATGGTGTGATTTTATGAAAAGAACATTTAAGGACGTTCAAGCGTGTTCGCTAGTGTACATTTTATACCACATCCAACAGTCATAGATGATGAGGTTGAAGTCAAAGAGCTTCAAACTTTGCTATAAAGTATATCATTTGGTGATTCATGGAAAAGTAATTTTCAATTATACCCCAAGAAGGTAAAAAAAGACAATTTCTTCCTCCAAAAGGCACAGGCAAAAGAAATCTAGATGAATATACACTCTAGTGGCAATACACATAAAAGTATGTAAGGTGGTTATAAAAGGAGATATGTAAGATATACATGTTGAATTATAGGTGTGAATTACATATGTCTTGAAATCAGAGGAAATATTAAGATGGGGGGGGGGTGTCCTATGTCCATCTGGGAGCCAGAAGAGGACATTCTGCATTAATATTATTGAGGAGGGTGCCAGTCCAGGTTCTCTGTAAAGGAAGAGGAATACCTCTCTCTTTTTCTTTCTTTAGCTTTTGGCAACAATGTAGTAAGTGGAACATCTTACCGCTAAAATAGTGGTGTGGATGTGCTTAAAGATAGAGATACTATGTTGAAACTATATGTGATTGTATGATATAATATTGTTAAAAGGATTTTCCTTTTGCTCTCTCTCTGTCCTTATATTTGCTCCTTCTCCTCACCAGTGGAATGATGATGACCTGGTGTACTGATATATATTTTGTAAGAAACTCCATCTTGATTTAATTTGGTTACGAAGGGGTAAAGATGAAGAATCAGCGGTCTGTCAAATCGTTTATTTGAGGTTTAAATTGATTGACTGTGTGAGTTAGTACTTCCTGCATTTGAGTGTATATCAGGAGACAGGTGCTATTATCTTGACAAAGCCCTGATAATAGGGGCGAAATGCATAGGTCTGTGGGTGCATGTTCGATCTGTACCGGTACAATAAGGAGGAGAGGTGTTTTTTATTTACTATGTGCCATTAATAATATGTACATTGTGGTACAGACAATTTGCATCTAAGGTGTGCATCTAAGAAGAGGTTTCAGGAGGTATAAAGGAGCATCTGGTGCTACACAGTAGGCAGTAACACAGTTGAAACCTATGAAAAGACAAGTGACACAGCTACAATGTATGAACACACAAGCTTTACAATTCGTACCGATGGGGACAGAAGAAAGTGGATATTGCTGAGGACTACACACGGATACGTTGAGAGCGTTCCATTATCTGTGATATGTGAACTTTCCCTTTAAGTCCCATGATGATAACATATTAACATAGTAAATTAGGTTGAAAAAAGACAAGTTCAGCTCTTCCCTCATAACCCAGAGAAATGAGAATTATATAGCTTTCCTGCTGCCAAATAAGTTAGTCTTTATCAGACCTTCCTGATTTGCCTACTAATACACAATATAACCCTGTATGTTCCATTTTGAAAGAAATTTACCTAATCTTCTCTTAAATGTATCCATTGTATCTGCCATAACAACATCAGTGGGCAAGGAATTCCACAATTTAGCAGAACTTAATGTAAAAACTCCTTCCTTTGCTGAAGTCTAAACCTCCTCTCCTCTAATCTCAAGAAGTGTCTCCATGTCAGTTGATCAGGCTTTGGAATGAATAGCTCACCACAGAGATCATTGTATTGACCTCTCATATATTTGTACATTGTGATAAGATCTCCTCTTAGTCGTCTTTTCTCTAATGTAAATAAACCAAGTTTGTCTAGTCGTTCCTCATATGTTAAGTCCTCCATTCCCTTAATTAATTGTGTTACTCTTCGCTGTACTCTCTCCGGTTCTAGAATATTCTTTTTCAGAACTGGTGTCCACAACTGCACTGCATATTTGAGGTGAGGTCTTACCAATGATTTGTACAATGGCAAAATTGTTATCCACTCTTGCTTCAATACCCCTTTTTATGCAAGACATGAATTTGTATGCTTTTGCTACTGCTATTTGACACTGGTTACTGTTTCCAAGTTTGTAGTTTACAATGATTCCCAGGTCTTTCTCTAGCAAAATGATTCCATTAAATTTATAAGTAGCCCTGGGATTATTTCCTCCCAAATGCATGACTTTACACTTTCCCACATAAACTTCATATTCCATTTGGTTGCCCAATCTGCCATTTTATGTAAATCCTTCTGTAGAGAGCAAATATCCTGTTCTGAATTAATTACCCTGCATAATTTAGTGTCATCTGCAAATATTGATATTTTGCTTTCTATATCTATTTCCAAGTCATTTATAAACATGTTAAAAAGCAGTGGACCTAGTACTGAACCCTGAGGTACTCCACTCCCAACTTTAATTGTCCATTTACAACCACAAACTATTCCCTATCCTTCAATCATTTTTCTGTCCAATTGCAAAGGATATCCCCTAGCCCCAATTTCCTTATTTTATATACCAGCCTTCTGTGTGGCACTGTATCAAATACCTTTGCAAAATCTAGATATACTATATCAACTTCCTTACCATTATCTAGGTTGCTACTTACTTCTTCATGGAAGCCAAAAATATTAGTTTGGCATGATCTATTCCTCAGAAAAACATGCTGATTCCTGCTAATAATATTATTTTTGGTGGTACAATCCTGAGGTCAAACTCAAAGGTCTATAATTCCCAGGTAAAAAGAGGGGTCTTGCTAACACTGCACTGCGTTCCTGAAGAACCCTTGGATGTACACCATCAGGACCCAGTGCTTTGTCAGTCTAAATTTTGTTAGTGTCTACCCATGACCTTTTCTTGTGTTAACCCAATTTCTGATAATACCATAGTATTGTTTTATGTATTACTTGGTGAGACTCTTCTACCATTCCTTGTTCTCTTGAATATACTGATGCAAAGAAAGCTTTTGTTTATCCTCTCTAATCAATTCACCCATCTCATTTTTGAAAGGTCCAATGCACTCCATCTTAAGTTTTTTGTTATTTATATATTTCATCATTATATTTCATTATTTATTTTTGTGAACCTAATTGCATTTTTGCCTTCCCTATATTAGAAAGAATATTCAGTTCCTTCAGACTTAAATAGTTTAAATGCTTTTTTTTTTCCCTTGCCGTTTCCTTGTTTACATTTGCAGTTAGCCATAATGGCTGTGATCTACATTTGTTCCCCAATGTTATATACTATTGGGTACATTTCTGCAACCTAAATTTGAATTCTGACCATTTTTCTCAGTATTTTTGCCTTTAAATACTTTATCCCAGTCTATGTGTTGCATTGAAGCTCTTAACAATTTGAAGTTAGCTTTTTTAAAATTAAGAGTTTTGGTTGAACCTATACAGTTTTGCTTTGCCAGACTGATCTCAAATGTAACCATGTTGTGATCACTGTTTCCCAAATGTTCACCTACCTTAATATTGGATACCATTTCTGTTATTCATTATCACTAGGTCCAATACTTTGTTATTTCTTGTCAGCACTTCCACCATTTGTGTCAAGTAGCTTTCCTGAAGCATGCTCATAAACCTGCTCCCCTTAACGCTATGACAGGTCTCATTATTCCAGCTGATATCTGTATAGTTAAAATCTTCCATAATTATATTATGCCCAAGCTGTGCAGCTTTCCTCATTTACAATAGCCGTTGGGCCTCAAAATTCTCATCAATATTTAATGGTTTGTAGCATATACTCACTAACCACATTTTTTTAACCTTTTACACCACATTTAGTCCCAATTTCCACCCACAAGGACTCCATATTATGGTCAGTTTCTTCACTAATATCACCCCTTAAAATTGGATTTAACTCTCGTTTCAAATATAAGCACACACCTCCCCCTTTTCTATTAATCCTGTCTCTCCTAAACAGGGAATAGCCCTCTATATTTACAGCCCGGTCATGCATCATTCCACCATGTTTCAGTTATACAAATTGTGTCCAATTGCTCATTAACCACCAGCAGTTCTAGTTCTCCTATTTTATCTATCATACTTCTTGCATTTGCTAGTATTATATATATATATATACACGTGTGCTTGTGTTATGAAAGCTATGCTGATATAAGTACACGAGGCAGATATAGTTTTTGATACCTTTTATTGGCTAACCAAACAGATTTAAATCTGCTTAGTTAGCCAATAAAAGGTATCAAAAACTATATCTGCCTCCTGTATTTATACGGCTAACATGGTACCAACTCTCATCTGATATAAGTACACCACAGTGTCTTTAAGTAATATCCATGGATGTGTCTGGAATTATACTGGCTGAGGTACTAGTTGGATTTTCTGTTTAGACACCTCTTTATTGTTATTGGCCCTCTTTCTCTATATAGATTACTGATTATGTTCCAGTTTTGGGAGGTCACAGGATTGTTATTATGTATAGATGCCAGTATCTGAACATGGGCTCACTATCTTATTTTTAATCACAACATTGTTTTTATGTAGGTTTTGGGGTAGGGGGATGGTGGAGATTGTTTTGTGCTAGCTCTACAGGAGCATTATGTATTTTTCAATAAAATGTTGCATTCAGTTATGGATAATTATTGTTATTATTTTATATGTAGTTTATGAGGAGCTGAGTGCCTAGTGAGGATCCACTTTTTTTCTCTTTGGTTATGCTTCTTTTTGGATCGTATGGCACCATGTATATTATATATACAGTTGTCTCCCTTTTGATTACGTTTTATGTTGGATTGCTAGACCTGTTCGATTTATATTCAGTTAATACTAAGTATTATAAAATGTTACATGCTAAGGAATTAAAGTAAATGCAGAAAATTGGCACCAGAGACAATAGTGAATATATTTCCTATTTCCCTATTTCTCCTGTTTCCAGCCTCGTGTAACACTAGTCTTCCACCTCAAAACTAGCTCTTAGTGAAATCAGCAGTGCGTTAAGCCTTGGGGCTTGCAATACAACATAAAGGTTTGAGAGATGCCGCTGGTGTCATTTAACTCAGTTTTTTAAGGGCTACAATATAAGGGATAGTAATTTTGAAGTAATACTATCCCTTTAAAAGGATAGTAATACTTAAAATGTAAAAAATATATGTTGTAGGGCTTATTCCCCTGAGTAAAACAAGGGTACTCCCACTGCCGAGATATATTTTATTAAAAAATTATAACAGCTCAAACTTGAATTTTTTAGGTGCAATATCACAGTGGCGCTGTTACTACACCATTCTATGGAGATTTATGGTCCTGGGACCAGAGCTGTCCATAGGATGGTGTAGCAACAGCACAACTGTACAATTTCAGGCCACTGTGATATTGCACCTAAAAAAATCAGCTTTGGGCTGCAATAACTTTTAAATAAAATACCTTTCAGCAGTGGGAGTACCTTTGTTTTACTCAGGGGATAAACCCTACAACATACATTTTTTTTACATATTAAGTATTACTATACCTTTAATCTATAACAAAGGCAGATATTTTTTTTTATAGTAACAGAATGATATTAAGAATTATGACAGTTGGATTCACAGCAGATAGCATGCTGATCCAGGGAAATATCCAGATCCCATTTGTAGTGAGAGAAATGATTTTTTTTACACTCTTGTGGATTCATTAGAAATGGCTTCAATTAGATGTTTCCTTCCTCTTGATCTGCAAGCTTGAAATGGCGTGGAATGAGCTTAATGGTCTTTTTTCAGCCCCATCAGCTATGTTACTATGATACCTATCTAGCATTCAAGGTCATGTTCAATTTAAATAATTTGGAATGTTTACTTGTTCCCTATGGGACAGCTGGTTTATCGCAGAATTCCACTACTCCAATTTTATTCATGTGACCCACTGAGGCTGAAGATCTAAGCACAACTGGTACAATTCTGGAGCATACCAACTGCAGCATAGAGTAATTAAAAATAACAAAGGTTCAGTTGTTATAATTGGGACATTTCACCCCTTGAATACTGGAGAAGTGACCTCTCTAGCATTCAAGAGGTTAAAAGCACCATTTAAATCAACTGGGTTTTTATTATTCCTATGGTGCAATTTATTTGTTGGAGAATTGGTACAGATCATTTTAGTACATCAGCCCAATTGCCATTGTCTTGCTACATCTGCACTGGTAAAACTCAATTGGTGTTATTTCCTGGATCGGTTGTATCCTTTCTCCCAATTATCACTTTCATACCTGGTTTCTCTCTGTATTGTCAGATGAAACATTAGGACAAAAGAAACTCTTGCCCCCATTACAAGTCATTCTGAAACGTGCACACACATTTGCATGTAATTTGTTTGCAAATTATTTGCAGTGAAGACTCTTTTTAAAGTTTAATGTAAAGGAATAGCAACCCCTTATTTTAACTTTATATATTCTGCATGTACATAATACGTACAGTCAAATTGCCTGTACTTTTTGTTTTTTCATCATAACCTATTTTTTACACATTTGAGCTCAGTTTCCAGAGGGTTTTCGGTTGATAGACCAACAAAGCAGGATGTAATATAATGTTACATTCTCTCTGCAGCACTAAATGCTCGGCGTGCTTTCTTTTTTACATTGTTTCTTTTTTACATGCTATTGCTAAACATGCTCTCATGTTTCCTAACAGAAAGCTCTCTGCAAACAAATCCAGTCAGCTCATTGTCAGTGATATAAAAATTGAAAAAAAAGGTGAAAATCAAAAAATGTAAGATTTAAAATATAGACAATTTGACTATTAATATGTACATATTTACTTTCAGAATATTAAAGGGTTAGTAATGCCTGTATTTAACTTGCTGCTATTTTGTAGATGTTAAAAAATATAGTATATGGAGAAAGTCCCATCTCTCAAACCTTTATGGTTTGAGAGATATTCGCCGCTAAAGTTCCACCCTCCCTCATGTCAGCTGTAAAGCTGACAGAAGGAGATCTGTGTCGGCCGAGTCGAGGCGGCTTTTCAGCAGAGCCGAAATACTTATATTTTAAAAGAACTACTTTATTGGAATGTTCTACAAAGTTTGCTTGCAAACCAGACACACTTTGTAGACTGTTCCAATGAAGTAATTGTTTTTAAATATCACTGTTTCGGCTCTGCTGAAGAGCCACCGGCTGGTCTCAGGACCTGCTGTCAGTAGAGCGCTGACATCGGTGCAAGGGGAGGGAGGGGGGAACATTAGCGGTGAATATCTCTCAAACCATAAAGGTTTGAAATATGGGACTTTCTCCATATATTATATTTTTTTAACATATACAACATGGCAGCAAGTTAAATACATGCATTACTAACCCTTTAAAAGTTAAAATAAAGGCTTACTATTCATTAAACTGAACACTGATTCTAATATTCCTAATATATTAAAGTACATGTAATTTTCAAAGTTATACTATCTCTTGTTCTATAGTGTGCAGATGGTTTGCTCCAAAGTTGCTCATCTTAACTTTTTGAATGTAGTCCAAAATTCATTGTATTCCCCACTTCCTATTGTGTATTCTTCACAGTAGAGCAACAAGTGTCTCTTGAAGAGGAATGCATATTGGTTCCCCCAGCATGCTATGGAAAGTTCTACACAATATTTGTGAGCCAGAGAGGTAAGCAGCGCATTCCTCTCTGGCACCCAAAGGGTTAACCCCTTCAGTGTCTGAGAGGTGTCCAGTGCTTTGTTTCACCTTAACCCTCTGAGTGCCAGAGGGGTACGCAATGCATTGTGTACCCCTCTGGCACTCAAAGGGTTAAACTGGACAACCTGTGGCTTTCTTGATGTGTGCCCTGCTTTTGGACACTGTATGGGAGATGTACTGATACGATTCCATGCTATAACAGTCACTGAAATAGATTTTTTGGCATTGTGCCTATCTATTGTCTATGTCAGTGTTTCTCAACCAGGGTACCGTGGCAGTTTTATTTGCCACAGGCATTGACTTAGGGTGGATCTTTTTTCTGTAGCGTATTTGACAAAAATGTGGTTATTACATTTGAACTACATATTTATGGAAATTGGTATGCAATCTATGTTTTTTTTTGTTATAATTATCTTGAGCAGTAAGGATAACTATCTATATGTAATTGTAATTTTTCATTACCCCTTTGACAAATAACCTGTAAAATGTTAGGGGTACCATGAAGATTCCAGATTGCTTGTTAGGAGTTCCTTGGGCAAAAAAAGATTGAGAACCATAGGTGTATGTAATAAGTTGTTTACACTGAATATTCACATATTTATTAGTGTTGAGCGAGCGTGCTCGGCCGATGCTCGGATCGGCTCGAGCATCGCTCTGCTCGGCACATGGCGGTACTCGTACGAGTACCGCCATGTGCTCGCCCGACATGTTCGGGTGAAGAGGATCTGTGCCGGAAGAGGCACAGATCCGAAGACGCTCCGCTGGACCACCAGGGAATGGAGGTACGGGGGCATTGCGGAGATGAAGGGGGCATTGCGGAGATGAAGGGGGACATTGTGGAAGAGGGGCATAGACTCTATGCCCCTCTTCCACAATGTCCCCCTTCATCTCCGCTATGCCCGTCTTCCACAATGTGCCCCTTCATCTCCGCTATGCCCCTCTTCCACAATGTCCCCCTTCATCTCCTATGCCATAGAGGAGATGAAGGGGGACATTGTGGAAGAGGGGCATAGCGGAGATGAAGGGGGACATTGTGGAAGAGGGGCATAGACTCTATGCCCCTCTTCCACAATGTCCCCCTTCATCTCCGCTATGCCCCTCTTCCACAATGTCCCCCTTCATCTCCGCTATGGCATAGGAGATGAAGGGGGACATTGTGGAAGAGGGGCATAGCGGAGATGAAGGGGGACATTGACCAGGCACCCTCCGCTCATCAGAGCAGGGGGTGCCTGGTTTAATGCTCGAGTGCTCCCATTCATTTGAATGGGGCTCGGGTGCTCGGCCGAGCACTCGAGCATTAGGGGGTGCTCGGTCAGAGCACCCGAGCATCGGGGTGCTCGCTTATCCCTAATATTTATACCAGTTTTGCCATGCATTGGTCAGTGGTAAAGTGTTTGGGTGTTTTAGAGCGGTCTGTTCCTCTGTGCCTAGTTTAACTCCATGTTGTAAACAAGGTGAAGAGGAAACAGGAGTAGAGTTGTCCAGTATCCTTTACATTTCATAAGGGAGATATTCTGGCCTTGCTCATATTGTGCGTAAATGCTTATGCACTAAAACTATCATACAGGATTGCAGAGGTGTAGGGGTGTGTGTGATTGTAAGTGCATGTGTGTGTATATGTGTGTGTATCTGTTTAAATATGTATATAGGCTTGCAGCAGTGTGTATGTAGGGGTGGATATGTGTGTGGTTGGTGCATGCGTGAGACAAATTAAAGCGGAACTACCACCGCATAACAAGTTTATCTTAAATAACTCCCCATCTGGCGACTAGCTGCTTAGTAGCACTAGTCACCAGAATTATGACCTTATTAAATATATTTCTCTTTTCTTCCCCTGCTGACCGGCAGTACGTAGCACGGACATCTTGCCATAGTGACGTTCGCGCTCCTGCTCTGTCAGTCCCTTCCAGAACTGAACGGCTCCTAGAAACTCCTCCTAGAGCCGGCTGGGACTGACAGTGCAGGCGCGCGGACGTCACTATGGCAAAATATCCGCTCTCCATCCTGCCTGTCAGCCGGGGAAGAAAGGAGAATTCTATTTAATAAGGAAATAATTCTGGTGACTAGCACTACTAAGCAGCTAGTCGCCAGATGGGGAATTATTTAAGATAAACTTGTTATGCGGTGGTAGTTCCACTTTAAAGTACATACAATAATATAATATACTTGAATAGAAAATGAATCATTCTAGAATGGAGGTGGGCAAAATATGGCCATGGACCAAAGTCTGCCTGCTGACAAGCTTAACATGACCCATGGGTGTATAAATAACTTAATTTAAACTGGTGGGGTGCCCCACATCTTCAACCAGCTTCTACCTTTCCCAGTGCTTTGTCCTGACCTCAACTGGGTCAGCATGACATGTAGAGCAATGTATTAATATATTACTCTTCACCTGTGGCACATTTTCAATGATAGTTATCCTTATTGTTCTACGTTAAATTAGTGGAAGACAGGTTTACAGAGATACTTATAATGTGACTATTAGTAACTAAGGTCTGCATTCAAGGAAAAAAACAGAAACAATTTCTAGAGCAAACCAGAGGGACAAGTGGAAATACCCAGTGATTTGAATGTCACATTTAAACCTTGACTGTTGAGAGATTACCACACAACACAAACCAAAGCAATACTTTGGAATGTAGATGTTTATCATTCAAGGGGATAAAACCTCCATTTAAATCAATAGGGATTTGGGACATTTATGTTTCCTGTGGTCTAGCTGGTATGTTCTATGATTGGACAGCATTAGCTTCTTGCATTAGGCACTTATGTGAAAAAAATGGCCACATTCTTTCTCCTGCCAAGGGTGGGAAGTGTGGGATTGTGTGGAAGTTTCCTGGAGTGCTATTCCTCTGGACCCAGGCCATGCTGTATACAAAGTGGCTGGTGAGTGAAGGAGGAGCAGAAATCTCCCTTGTCTTTACTCATGCTGTATGGTGGTGTGGGGGCTTGCTTAGACCAGATGAGGGCAACATGAGATCCTCCAGTTGTGTAGGACTATAACTCCCTTCATTCCCAGTCAGGCAGTGGCTAGATAAGTGTGAGGTAAACACTCAGACATTTCCACACTGCCCATTCTGTGGAGCGTGTGCTGTAAACTGGCCATTTTTCACTCAAAGTGCTTTATACAAGTGTTAGGCAGGAGTAGTGCACAAAGCAGTTTTGTGCACTTATTTTATTATTTAGACAATGAAATTAACCAATCCACCAGCACAGCTAGATCATTTTCTGCTCTTGGAAGTTTAACAAAGTGATTCCTTAACGGAGTGATGTGCAATACATTGCTTTAAAATGTATGGCACACCCCTCTTGTCTTCAAAGGGTTATTCTGACAAGTCTTTTTTAAGCTGTGACATGAATCTGGGAAACTTTCTGTGACACATTTATGAAGGCAATGGACAATATTTATAAAAGCAAAACTGCAATAATTCCATACCTCCCAACATTTCAAATTGCCAAAGAGGGACAATTGTGTTTTAGGGGGTGTGGCTGGGGGTGTGGCCAGTGGACGGAGCATAAACAAGAATTTTCAGGCTGTTTCATGACCTATTGGCACCTCCTTGTGCTACTTAATAAATGACTTATAACAAGACCAAAGTATTTTATTTAAGCAGACTAATTTATAAACACATATACTGACGTTTAAAGAAACAATAATGTGAGTTTTATTGCTGTGGAGCAATGTGATACACTTATATACACACCACACAATCTGATCTCCTAAAAAGAGGGACATTAGGGTAGGAAAGAGGGACAGTGGGATTTGGGTCTAAAAGAGGGAGTGTCCCTCCTAAAGAGGGATACTTGGGATGTATGTAATTCTGGAGTAAACCAACTGCATCATAGAGGACAAATAAATATTCATAAATTCCTGTGCACTTGAATTGAGCTTTTTAACTCTTTGAATGCTAGAGAGATCACCAATGCATTGCTTCACAATGTATTGGAGACCACTCTAGCATTCAGTTGGGTAAAAGCCAAATTTAATTTGTCTGCTATGTTGCAGTTGGTTTACTCCAGAATAATTCCAGTTTACTTTTATAAATATAGGCGAATGTATTTGAATGAATATGTCTAAAAAGGTGTGATACATGGTGCCATGACACACAGATGAGTCACAACTCACCTGCTGGAATCCACTGCTTTATCGCATATTGGGACACACTCACACTTTACCATTGTTCAGACTGTAACATGGGAGCATGCAGGTGAGATGGTTTAGTTGGATAATGCATGAGCTATAGAATCTGTTTGGACCACAAGACAAGGTCACAGGTTCTAGTCCAAGGAAGGTCAACACAACCTTTCACCATTCTGAGGTGGATAAAATGAGTCCAGAACATACTTGAGAAATGTTTTCTTCCTGGTAAAATACTCTCACAAAACAGAAAAAGTCTCAAGTGACACCTGTACAGGAAATTGGAAATATTTTACACATATTTTCACTGTGCATTGTTGGTACATGGCATTAAACAAAGTAGGAAGGAATGCCCCAATATGTCCATACACTTCCCCTCTCATTTGCCTCGGTGCAAGTAGCATAAATCAGAGAATTTCCAGTATAGATAGCCTATACATATGTAATATGCAAGCAAAGCACCAGTAAATTACTGCCTGTTTTAACGTGGAATAATTAGTAAATCCCCTCTGGAGGAAGAGCTGATAATTATATATTGATACATAAAGATGCAAGATTATCTCCTAGCTAGTAATTTACTGGATGGCTGATAAGAATTAGATCTGAAGCCAATAATAAGACTAAACCATCAACAGGATGGTCTTCAAGGGCATTGCTAAATACTGACTGAGGGGCCTATACCACCATTTCTCATGCATGATCCCCTAAGTACCAGAAGGGTGTACAATGCATCCCTCTGGTCCTTAAGAAGTTGAATGAACATAAACTTTTCTTATGAAAACATATGTAATAGGACTAAGTAAAACCAGCGCGCAAACACTGCTAGCAATTATTTCATACAAATGTTATAACTGTTCAAACTGTCAGGAAGTGAGCAAAAGTGAGATTACTTTCTGAAAGTTCAAACCAAATCAAAGTGAGTCAGTAGTTTCTATCACATTCTGTAGAGAACTGTTTGCCAGCAACTCACCTGTTCCATTGAATGCAACAAAATAACTAATTCCAAATCTAACAAGTAGTGGGCACTGTTAATGAACAGAGTTTAAACTGTAATAATTCTGGAAATATGAATCTCTCAGCAGCGGGAGTACCCTTGTTACACTCAGCAGGGAAAGTCATAAAATATATATTTTGATACTGCTCCTTTAAGGCTACCAAAAATAGAATAGGTTGGGCACACTCATACATAGGCTAACTGAAAGGAAGACTTTGTCTTTCCTTCTGTGATGGCTTTTTGGTACAGACTTGGTACTGTATATATTTTACTGTGTGATACTGTTGGTGATTGACCTATACCAATCCCAAAGTGGTTATAAAAAGAGATATATGCTCACAGTGTATTATTGGTGATCTACAACTGAAATTAAATACTTAAGTTATGAGAATTAATTTTGGTAAAGAATAAAGGGTTAAAAGATGGAAACATTTGGCTGATACTCCTTTAAGGTACTGGATGTTGTGCAAGTAACATTAAAGTTGATTCATGTTGAGATCAACGATCGGCAGACCAATTAAGTCCCTTCATTTTTAAACTGATTGGATGTTGAGATATCCTACCCAATTTAAGAGGGATAGGAGTATAAAAAATGGTATATGTTTTGAAAAAGCCCTGAAGTGGGGCGAAACGCGTAGATGGTGTTTGTGAGCTGATGGCTATGTGCAATGGCATGTGTAAATATGTATGGGCCATCATATGAAAATGTATGCTGAGTTCCGGTTTATAGTTCAGTCTCAGAGGATCTGTGTGAACTTATGGGTGACTGCAGAGGTAACACTGTATAGGGATACATCAGCGGATTATCCACTGAAGCAACCGCATAAATACAGGAGCAGGAGATTGAGAGCTCTATGCCATTTGGGAATCAGAGATGCCACGAGGAAACGTGATGTTGTTCCTTGAACTGAGTCAATTTCTATCTTCTCTGTGGGTCTGTGTATCGATCTCAATGCACATTAACTGCATTGTCATCTTGAGGTGCTGGTCTGGAATGTGTTGGGATGAATAAACAGCCATAAGGAGATACAGTGTACTCACAATGCCCTATAAAGATCAAGAAATTGTGTCGCACTTAAATCAGTGAAATGGTTACTATTTATTCGTTGATTGATTAACTCTTTCTCAGCTGATGTTGCCTTGAAGCTTTGGGAGAGCAGAACTTTACCCCCGTTACTTTTTTCTACAATTATGATGTTCATCAGCTTTTTGTTGTTTAGGATGGATGTAGATGCCAGCATCTAGCGTTTTGGATTATTTGTTTTTAGAGAGAAGGGATATAGATGTGTGGCGACTGGGTGGAATGTGGGTAGATACTGCCTATATATGTTCCTCTTATCTTAGAGTGTATTCACTAAATTTGTATTTTTGTAATTGTACTGGTTGAATCATTGAGTCCTTCCTTGGGGTGATGATATTTATGAGGAGAGTTCCTGGTTATAAATCCACTTGTTTTGAGTTTTGATGTTCCTTTAAAGGCCCAGATCTTGTTACCAGCTTGAGGCATGTAATGATGGTAACCTTTTTAAAAGCTTAAGAACTCATTTGCTGGTCAGCATTTTTTCCAGCATGATGGTGAAAGGCTGTTTTAACAATACAGTGACTTCCATGTAGCACAGTTTTGAAACTTCTGGATTTCACTCGCCCTGATGATCAAAGACACTCAATGCAGCCTGCTCAACGTGTCAAGCCAGATGTGAAAACGTAACATTGCATGGGGATGGGGGCATGAAAACTCAGAATTATATTAACATACTGTAGGTAAAATAGCTAATCACTGTGTGATCATTAGTTTGAGCACACTCCATTCTATTCTTGTGCTAAGCTCCTATAGGTTGGATACACAAAGTAGTAGTCATTATTTAACCCACTGGATTATTGAGAGGTCTCCAACCCATTGCAAAGCAACGTTAGAAACCCTTCTGGCATCCAATGGCTTAACAGGGCCCTCTACTTTATTCTTTGCTCAGGTCCTATTAATTGCTTAACCCTTTGAGTGTCAGAAGAGTACACCTGAGATGGTGTGACAGTTGCACTCTGATATTTTGCAATTGCTTTCAATTTCATTTTGTCTGCTGACAATTTAATTTGTTTCCTGCTAAATCAGAAAAAATGCATGATGTTATATATGTTCATATTCTGACTTACCTTTGCACATCTTTTATGCATTCTTATCCCTGTAAATGCAGAGGTGTATGCAGAACAATGTGTTGCCCCCCCCCCCCGTGGCATGCAGTTAAACCCCTCTTCCTTCTACCCTTATCATTCTCCAGCAGCCCTATTCTCACCACACCCATCCATCATAAACCTGTGATACAGGTTTTACACAGAGCTTCAAATATTTGTAAAGATAACATTTTACTGTTTTTTAAAAACAAGGCTGTAGAGTCTTTCTGCATTGTTCAAGCATACAAGCAAACTTTAAATTAACCATCAGGATGCCAAAAGGCCAGTATTCTAAACACCTTCTAATAAAAGTCCCTCACTTACTTTACTATGGCCAAAAAACCCTATGAATTCTGCCCATTGTCATTTCCATGGAGACAGACATGACAGATGCTAGCAGAAACACAGGACCTTAAACTTTGCGCACTGTATTAGGTAATCTTAACCCTTTAGTAACCAAAGTGGTGTTCAAAGCAATGTTTTGCAATGTGTTGCACACCCCTCTAGGCCTTAAAGATTAGAGGCTGGATTCTATTGCAGGTGCTAATTTTATCAATGCTTTTATCTCCAGGTTTCCCCATAGACTTCAACAGGAAAAAGTTTGAGAAAACGGATGTTAACATTTATCACCTGCAATAGAATCTAGCCCTAGATCTGAGCGGGCTCTTCCTGCATCAGCTTGGAAAAATAAAAAATGCCAGTATGTGTCATATTCACCTTCATGGACATGACATCCAGGATTGATTGAAGATTTTATCTATTGAACCAAGTCATAATGGCAAAATTCATAGCGGCCATTAGGATTTTCTGATCATAGTAAGTTAACTGGGGGGGTTATTATAGGGAGATGTTAGTTCTCTCTCAGGTCAAGTAGCATATTCACCCCTTGTATATTTAACAGCATATTAAATTTCAATTATATTCCAGTCCAGCACTGCTGCTAGACTTATTTTTGGAGACTACTACTGGTCTTCAAGAGGTAAAAAGGGAGAAATGAAAACTGTGCAATGAGAACCTTCGCTGCACAGATATCACGGTGCCCCATGACTGCCTCTCGCAGTATTGCCTATATGCGACATTATTTACTTCCTGAACTGCCGCTCTCGCTGAGTCGCTATTCTTATAGGTCTAGTTGTTGGTGAGGTCATCGCTCCACCCACCTGTCAGGGTTTTTTTTTTCAGCATCAGAAAACACAAAGAGGTTGAGAAAGAGGTCCAAATGGTGGTCTCTGAAGGATAACCAAACCAGGTTTAGGTCTCATGGAGGTGCAGGGTTTCTGAAGGAAGGAAAGGCATGAGTCATCCCTTGAACAAAGGTTTTAACATCCATAAAGTTTGTAATGCACCTCTGAAAAAGGATATAAAGAGATGAGATCAGTACCTTAATCAAGCTCGGATTAAGGACCTTGTTTACACCATCTTGTAGAAAGGCCAGGACTGTAGGAAGGTCAAAAGTCTGGGCAGACACATCCTTGTCAGTGCACCACTGGTGGAAAATGGACCAAATTCTATGGTATAATTTAGAAGAGACAGGCTTCCTAGCCTGAACCATGGTAGCGATGACCTCATCTGAGAATCCTTTCCACCTTAGGATTGTGGTTTCAAGAGCTTTGCCATCAAAGCTAGTCTTTCCACAGTCTGGTACCAGATAGAACCCTGGAAAAGGACATGCAGTCTTGGCAGAGGGTGGAACAGTTCCTGGATAGACAGGTTGAAAAAGTCCACAAACCAGGCCTAACTGGGCCAGAATAGATCAATCAGGACGACTAGAGCTGTTTCCATTCTGACCTTCTGAACTGAAATACATAGGAGTAATGAAAGTTCTATAGAATGGACATTACGTTCCTCAAAAAGGCCAAGAGATCCTTTTGTACTTGTGCAAAACAGGGGGACCTTCCTGTTCTTGCAAGAGGCCATCGGATCTATTGCTGGAAGACCCCAACACTGAACTTTACTGCAAAGCCCCCTGCCTCCTCAACAATCTGTTTAACCCTTTGAGTGCCAGAAATGTATCCAATGCATTGTGTTGCAATGCATTAGATACCTCTCTGGCATCCAAAGCATTAAAAAAGTCAGACTTCATGGTGGGGAATCAGGACCTCTCCTGATGCCCCCCAGCTATTGATCTCTTAGCCGATTAGGCTGGGAGATCAATAGTGGTGATACAGGGGAGCAAGAGAGCTCAGAACAAAAAGGAACACCGTACATTTAAAACAGCGTCAATAAAACAAGTGTCAATAAAATTCGGCGCCTCACAGATCAATGCGTTTCAAGTTTCTCATGCTTACTAATGATCTGAGGTTCCAGCAGTAACCGTTAGCACATCGGACTTAACAGCAAGAGGTTAACATAGCTATTCAATGCAAAATGTTAATGGTGTGTGAGAGATTTGGACGTTCCTTTTATTTAAAAGAATATAATTTCTTCATACATGGTGACTCGTACTGTGTTGCGTTAATGCTTTTTAGGAAACTTATTGTGGCGTACATAATAGGGTATCAACCCTTGGATGAATACCAAGCACAATATGTAGCACAGGGGGGTTAATCCGTGTATGACTTCTCAGCACCAATCTCATTCTGCATGAGTTAATTGGATTTAGTGATTGGCCTGGATCATTTCAAAAGAGCTAATGGTTACCGCCTGAACCACAGATCATGAGTAAGCATGAGAAACATGAAACGCATTGATCTGTGAGGCACCGATTGTCATATGCTGGTTGATACATGAATACCCTAAAAGTCTCTCCTCCAACTCTTTAAAGGGATGCTGTCAATGTATTTGCACCTTTTATAATGAATCACAATAAAGTTTCAATTGCTTTTATTGATACTTTCTCGCTGTTTTAAATATACCGTGTTCCTTTTTTTCTGCCTATGTAATATTTTGGAGTATATGGGGATACTCTGATACCGTAACAACAGAGATTTGTCATCATATTATCCAGAGGATTTCAGCACACAGCTGGTTAATTGTATCTGCACATTATTTGTCGTTTAAAGTCCTGGATACTGGAAGTAAGAGCTACTGAAATTGTTTTCGCTCTATAGAGCAAGAGAGCTCCCCTGCTTCTATTCTACCCAGAGCCGGGTAGGAGTCTGCGGGATCGGTAAACCCTCTCACGTCAGTGAGGACGGATTTTCCTCATTGACATGAAAGGATTTCCTGATCACACCCAGTCCTACCCAGCTGCTCTGAGTAGAATGGAAGCAGGGGAGCAAACTTACTCCCTTGCATCTCCATTACTGATCTTCCAGTCGAATCAGCTGGAAGTTCGGCAGCTGGGGGGTATCAAGAGGAATATATATAAGAGGATTTTAGTCTTACCTGTTAAATCCTTTTCTCTTAGTCCATACAGGTTACTGGTAACTTTTGGTAGGCAATACACCCCTTTAATAGGCAGGAACAATTCTAGAAATGACTGCATGGGGTGGAGCCTACCTTCCCTCCTTGGCTGCAGCTAGCCAGTCAGCCCCAGAAGGATTTGAGACACTAACTAGACTAGATAGTAGATAGGATAGTAGAAGGAAAGAAGACTCCTGTGAGCATGACCCCGAAGGACCCCCACGGTCTGCCACATGAGAGGCAAGCATGGTGCCTTGACAGGGTGGGAGACCAGTAACCTGTATGGACTAAGAGAAAAGGACTTAACAGATAAGACTAAAATCCTCTTTTCTCTGTCATCCAATACAGGTTACTGGTAACTTTGGGATGTCCAACCATAGAGTTTCCCAGAGGTGGGAAGTAAGGCAAGGACCAGGAGCAAGGCCCCCAATGTCACCATCACGTATATGAACCATCAGATCAGAGGTAGCACAACAATAATGAAGTGTCAACGGACATCGAACATGGGTAAACACCCCAACTGTTGCACAGCACACTGAACTAGAGCCAACAGGGCTCAAAAGTGAAGGAAGCACCAAGAACCAAAGAAGATCCTAGACAGGCAAGACTGCCTCCAGGATCTTCCTGAAGCCAGCATGTCCACACGATAGTGCTTTGAAAATGTGTGCACAGACTACCAAGTGGCAGCCTTGCACAACTGATCAGCAGAGGTCTGATTCTTGTAAGCCCAAGAAGCCCCAATAGATCTAGTGGAATGAGCCATGACCCGAAAGGGAACAGGTTTCTTCCTCAGCGCATAAGCCTTACGAATAGTGGCCTTGATCCAGGATGCAATAGTCACTTTGGATGCAGGTCTTCCTGCCCTGGGACCCTCCAGAATGACGAACAGAGCGTCAGATTCAGTGCGATGTACATACAACATAAGACAATGCACCACATCCAACAAGTGGAGATCCCTCTCCTTGTCAGAGGTTGGTTCAGGGCAGAGAGAGGGCACCACAATCTCCTGATTAATGTGGAACTCAGAAACCACCTTCGGGAGAAACTCCTGTGAAGTGCGAAGTACCGTCTTGTCCTTGTGAAACAACAAAAATGGTGATTTACAGGACAGAGCATGCAACTCAGTGACACGGCGAACTGACACGATCACCAGGAGAAAAGCCATTTTCCACGTCACAAGGCGTAGAGGAATAGTAGCCAAGGACTCAAAAGGAGGGTGCTGAAGGATGCCCAAAACCAAATTAAGATCCCACTGAGCAGCAGGAATCTTAAAGACGGGATGAGTATGAGCAAAGCCCTGGAAGAACACCTTGACATCAGGAGGGATAGCAATGCGTCTCTGAAAAAAAACAGAGAGAGCAGAAGTCTGATCCTTAAGGGAACACAACTGAGGCCCTTATCCACACCGTCCTGCAAGAAGGCTAGGACCGCAGGCAGATCAAAGTCCTGAGAGAGGTCTTTATCAGCACACCAAGATAGAAGGGTCACCAGACACGATGGTAGGCCTTAGAAGAAACTGGCTTGCGGGCACTAAGCATAGTAGCCACCACACCAGAAGAAAAACCTTTCTTCTTCAATATTGAGGATTCAATTTCCAAGCCGTCAAAATTAGACAAGGAACGTCCTCTTTCCACAGGTAACCCTGTAGAAGAAGATCCAGACAGGAGGGGAGCCGGAATGGCTCCGACAATGACAGATCCAGAAGCTCCTGAAACCAAACCTGTCGAGGTCAGTACAGAGCAATCAGAATGACTGGACAGCGCTCCAGTCTCAATTTCCGTAACACCCTGTGCAAAGGAAGGATGTTAGCCAGAGGAAATAACCAAGGAATGGACATGGCATCCACCTCCAGAGCTAGAGGATCCCTCCAGCGAGAGCAGAACCTTGGAACCTTCCAGTTGTGTCTTGTCGCCGTCAGGTCGATGCAAGGAAGACCCCACTTCTGAACAATGAGGGTGAACACCTCTGGATGCAGTTCCCACTCTCCGCTGTCCACTGTGTGTCAATTGAGGAAGTCCGCCATGACGTTGTCTATGCTAGGAATATGCCGTGGCGCTGTTGGACTGAACCCGGACTGGGCATTCTTCCAGCTGGGGTGTCCATGAAATATCGCCTGGAGCACCAAGACGTTGATGAAAAGGAGAGATTCCTCCAGAGGCCACGTTCCTGAGCACTCAGGCAACCCTAGACCGCTCCCCAGCCGGAGAGGCTGGCATCCGTCGTCACCATTGTCCAAAAGGGTATCAGGAAGGACTTGCCCTTCAGGAGATTGGATAGGTCGAGCCACCACGACAAACTCAGGTGCACATGAAGAGGGAGGTATACTGACATCTAGAAGGTCCGGCTGACCCTTGCACACCTGGATCACAAACCTCTGGAGTTCCCTGGTGTGAGCCATGGCAAACGGGACTGCTTCCATGGTGGAGATGAACTTCCCCACCAGAGAGGATAGCTTCTTGGCTGGAACTGGATCTTGAGCTAGAACAGCCGAAACCCTGTGGGAGATCTGGTGAGCCACTTCCTCCATGAGAAACACCATGTTCTGCTGAGTGTTGAAGAGAAGGCCCAGGAAGACCAGATGCTGGGATGGGACAAGATCCGACTTGTCCATGTTGATGATCCATCCGTGATGGGTGAGGGCATGAATGCAGTCCTGAACCTGATGATGCCATCTCGGTGGAGGACGGACACTAAGGCTCCCAGGATACGGTTGAATACCTGAGGAGCTGTAGTCAGACCAAAGGGAAGAGCTGAGAACTGAAAATGCCCTTGGTCACAGGCAAATCTGAGATACTGCTGGCTCTCTGGATGAATGGAGATATGTAAATATGCATCCTGAAGGTCCAGAGAAGCAAGGAATCCCCCCGGAACCATAGCAGCAATCACCGTCCTCAGGGACTCCTGGTGATAATGAGACCTGGTCACAAAGGAATTGAGATCCTTGAAGTCCAAAATTGGACGATAGCCACCATCCTTCTTGGATACCACAAAGAGGTCTGAGTAAAAACCCATGCCTCTGTCCTGAACTGGAACTGGTTCCAGAACATCCTAGTCTAGAAGAGACTGGATAGCGCAGTTGAAGAGACAGTGTTTCTCCACGCCCTGGGGCGTATGAGGGGGAAAAAGCGAAAGGGAGGAAAGGGATCCTGTTTCCTTCCGCCACTACTTGTAAAACCCATGGGTCCACCACTGAATCCTCCCAGATGATGTGATAGTGACGTAGACAACCACCCACAGCTGAATGAGGACCCGGGTTTGGCGAGTCATGCCGAAGAAGTCTTAGAAGCCTTGGACTTGGTGGAGACCTTGGGCCTCTATTGCTGTTTGGGCTTGGAGAAGGTATGTGGGGCTGAGGGAACTGCCTGGTTCGCCTGACGTGTCTCAGTCTGAAGGAGAAGAAAAAACCTGTTCCGCTTGATAGGTGTTTTCTTCCTGGGATTCAAGGGCAGATGAGTGTTCCTACTCCCAGTGGCCTCACTAATCAAATCCTTAAGAACTGGCCCAAATAAGGATGTGCCCTGAAAGGGCAAGGACAGCAAGGCTTTCTTAGAAGCGGTGTCGGAGGCCCAGATCTTGAGCCAAAGAGCTCGTCTGGCAACCACAGACATGGTGGAAACCCTTGCCACCAGATGGATGGCATCAAATAAGGCAGCAGAGACATAGTGCTGAGCCTCAGATATGTTGGTAAGAAGTCGCAACATATCTGAAGAAGAAGCACCCTGACAGACAGCTAGGGTGAGTTGCTCAGTCCAGTCCGCAATGACATGGTTAACCCATGCCGCAGCGAATGCCGGGCCATGGCAGTACCCGCAGTGGCAAAAATGGGCTTGAGGGAAGCTTCTTGTCAGTCCAGTCCTTCAGAGCAGACTCATCAGAGACTGGTAAGGCAGTAGACTTAGATTGCCTGGAGACGGGAGCATCTACCTTCGGGAGATGAACCCATTGAGCAAGCGTCGCCTCAGAAAAGGGGTAAAGCTTAGCAATAGAGATGAGCGAGCACCCCGATGCTCGGGTGCTCGGGTGCTCTGACCGAGCACCGCCGGAGGCTCGAGTGCTCGGCCGAGCACCCGAGCCCCATTCAATTGAATGGGGCGACACGAGCATTACACCAGGCACCCCCTGCTCTGATGAGGGGAGGGTGCCTGGTCAATGCCCCCCTTCATCTCCGCAATGTCCCCCTTCATCTCCGCAATGTCCCCCTTCATCTCCTCTATGCCCCTCTTCCACAATGTCCCCCTTCATCTCCGCTATGCCCCTCTTCCACAATGTCCCCCTTCATCTCCTCTATGGCATAGAGGAGATGAAGGGGGACATTGTGGAAGAGGGGCATAGCGGAGATGAAGGGGGACATTGTGGAAGAGGGGCATAGAGGAGATGAAGGGGGACATTGTGGAAGAGGGGCATAGCGGAGATGAAGGGGGACATTGTGGAAGAGGGGCATAGACTCTATGCCCCTCTTCCACAATGTCCCCCTTCATCTCCGCTATGCCCCTCTTCCACAATGTCCCCCTTCATCTCCACACTGTCCCCCTTCATCTCCGCAATTCCCCCTTCATCTCCTCAATGCCCCCGTACCTCCAGTCCCTGGTGGTCCAGCGGAGCGTCTTCAGATCTGTGCCTCCTCCGGCACAGATCCCCGCCACCCGAACACGGCGGGCGAGCACATGGCGGTACTCGACGAGTACCGCCATGTGCCGAGCAGAGCGATGCTCGAGCCGATCCGAGCATCGGCCGAGCACGCTCGCTCAACACTACTTAGCAAACTTTTTGGAAACAGAAGGCTTTCCACTCATCAGCCACGAGGCGGTCCAGAGTGGGGTTAGGTGGAAAACAAGTATGGGGCCTGATAGGCTACTGAAATATATCAGAGGGATCAGCTGAGACCTCTTGAACTGGGGGAATGTTTAGTGTGTTTAAGACAGCTCTGAATAGGCCATCAGCCAAGGGTTCAGGATCAGCCTCCAAGGGGTCCCCAAAAAATTGAGAGGAACCCACAGCAGAACATTCCTCGAGATCTGAATCCACCAACAGTTCCTCTTCAGTGGAATCTGAAATGTTAGGTACTCCTTGTGGTTTGGACAGGGAAGCTCTAACTGAGGAAGGGGGCTGCTATGAATGGAAGACCCCTTGTAACTGGGATGGAAAGAGTTGCAAAGTGGACCTAAGGTCCCTGGTAGCCTTGAACTCTTGCACCCAAACTGGCTCTAATGCATGGCTGGAAGTCCCTGGGATAGACTCAGGGACATCAGAACATGCTGGGCATAAATAACCTGAGCATTCTCTAGGCAACCCTGTATGAAATGAGGAACAATGCGCAATGGGGGATACAGAGACCCCAGCGTGCTTAGTCTTAGGCCTGGCCCCAAGCTCCAACAGAGTACACATTCTCACAGTGTCAACAACGTTCAGAATAATAAATCACCCAATTTACAGTGTGTAAGATTAAAATTTCACCCCAGAAATCGCTAAAATACACTTTTCTGGCAGGCGAAGGGTTAAGCTGCAGAGGAGAGAAGGAGAGTCCAAGCCCTGCGTAGGATACTCGTTCTGTAAAGCTCACAAAATGGCTGCCACGGCGGGAGCCAATCAGAAAAGAGCGCGCGAAGCAAGCGCTCATGGGAAATGTAGTTTTCCCAGAAAAAGTACCCCAACAGTGACCGAAGCCCCCTGAGCCCTCCAACACACTTGCAATGTGAACCAGATGATAGAGCAAGGTCAGACAATTAAAATGAAAAATCTCTGAAGTTGCTACGCTGAGCGGTTGTAGAGATATGTCTCAAACTGTACAGTCCCATAGGAGTAAATGGAGCAATGGTGTCTATGGGGTAAAGCGCTCCTTTAACTCAATTTTGTCAAAGTTAGAACTGGAAAGTAAAAATACTTGAAACATCACTAGAGCATGTAAGCAGACTCAGAAAACACTGAACCCAGTAGGGAAAGTACAAATAACCACTCCAAATAACACTAACTAGCAATTAAAGGGTTGATTTACCACATAAAGTTGCTCCAAACACTGACAGACATAACAGAAAACAACTGATGAGTGCAGGAGTATGCAATAAGAACTTCAGGTATAACCCCTGTGCGGAGGAGCACTGTGGGACAAGTGGACCTGCAGCACTCAAGTGGTTGCCCACCTTTCCTGCAGGTCTTCTGTCTTCAGATTACCATGTATAAGAAGAAGCCTCAGTGGGCAACTCCTGGGAAAGCACTTGGAATCAAGATTTTCCCCCTCAGGGCTTAAGGTCCACAAAAAGCACCTGGATACTGAGCTAGCCACATCTAAGGACATTGTCATTTATGGCAATCCGCTTAATGGTGGTATTCCATATCTAACAGAAAAATAAAAAAGTTTCTAAAACTATAGCAGAACTGTTCTCTTGCCTGTGTGTGATCTTCACCAAGGAACAAATCTTTCTGGGGCTGATTGGCTAGCTGCAGCCAAGGAGGGAAGGTAAGCTCTACCCCCTGCAGTCATTTCTACAATTGTTCCTTCCTATTAAAGGGGTGAATCACTTACCCAAAGTCACCAGTAACCTGTATTGAATGATAGAGAAATATATTTTATACTTTTATGTACCTAACAATGAGCTTCCTGTTGATGTTTGCAGATACATTTCTGCCAGGTACTGTGAAAGTAGGTATAGTGATGCAGTATTAAAAATGTTGAGTGTAAAAAAAAATAGCAAACAACCCATAGAGCACTTGTTGCAGGGATAGTGTTATATTGTATCAATAGCCTGCTTTGTTGGTTTACAAAGGAGCGAACCTGTGATGCACAACAAGTTCAAGAGTAAATCCACTAGTCTAGCAATAGATCATTATGTATGTATATATGTATAAACTAGCAATGGGGAACAGCGTTGCCCATCATATTATTTACATAGAGAGAAATTATGTGAAACAGAAATATGCAGTGTTACAGACATGCACTTAAAGAGACAGAGAGTGTCACACACTGTGAAACAGAGAGACACACACATACATGGACGTATGTCAGATATGTAGACAGTGTGTGACAGACGCAGTGGTGATGTAGATATGCTGAAGTGAGTGTGCTGTGTTACTTGATGAATAAGGCCCTGTATCCTTACAGATGAAGTGAGTGTGCTGTGTTACTTGATGAATAAGGCCCTGTATCCTTACAGATGAAGTGAGTGTGCTGTGTTACTTGATGAATAAGGCCCTGTATCCTTACAGTTTGTAAGGGATGGTTTTTGGTAATCTCCTCACAGTCAGTTAGGGGTTAATGCTCTGCAATTATGTTTAGCAACAGCAGAGGGGCAGGCACTGTCAGCTTACGTAGTGTTTATAACAGACAGGTAGTGCTATCTCCAATATTCACCGTTATATAACCAAGCACATACGCATGCGCAGCTTACGTAGTGTTTGTGAGAGACAGGTAGTGATCTCTCCAATATTCAGCATTATATAACCAAGCACACATGCGCAGTGTTAGACATCACAGGGTGTAGTATCAAGGTGCCCGTGACTCGTGCTATACTCTGTCTATCACTTGCTAAGTTCCTCATTGGCTGTCTCATCTCACACAGCCTATTTAAACCCAGTTTGGGCACTCCCAGATTGCCCTTTCGTGGTGTTTCTGACATCACCTTTCCTGATCTGCCTTGTCAGGCTGTTGGGCCTGAGTTACCTGTGTTCCAGTACTCCGTTGTTCCGGTGCTCCTGTGTTCCAGTGTTCCAGTACTCCGTTGTTCCTGTGCTCCTGTGTTCTAGTGTTCCAGTATCCGTTGTTCTGGTGCTCCTGTGTTCGTTGCTGTTTCAGAGTGCCTGTCTGCCGTCTCCAGCTGGTTCCGGTCATCTGTCAGGGCGGTGGTGCTCACTCCTGTGCACCCTCCTAGTATTCTGGCATCAGGCTTGTCCTGCTGTCGCTCAGGCGACATTATTCTCCTTCGCTCCGGCGAAACCCCCTGTTGGTCCCAGCGTGCGGACGCTGGTTTACTCCATTAATCCGGTTGCGCTCACACTGTTGGTCCCAGCGTGCGGACGCTGGTTTGCTCCGTTTACCTGGTTGCGCTCACACTGTAGGTCCCAGCATGCGGACGCTGGTTTACTCCATTAACCTGGTTGCTCTCACACTGTACGTCCCAGCGTGCGGAAGCTGGTTTACTCCATTTATCTGGCTGCGCTCACCCTGTTGGTCCCAGCGTGCGGACGCTGGTTTTCTCCATTAATCTGGTTGCGCTCACACTGTTGGTCCCAGCGTGCGGACGCTGGTTTGCTCCATTTATCTGGTTGCGCTCACACTGTAGGTCCCAGCGTGCGGACGCTGGTTTACTCCATTAACCTGGTTGCTCTCACACTGTAGGTCCCAGTGTGCGGACGCTGGTTCACTCCATTTATCTGGCTGCGCTCACCCTGTTGGTCCCAGCGTGCGGACGCTGGTTTACTCCACTAATCTGGTTGCGGTCACACTGTTGGTCCTAGCGTGTGGACGCTGGTTTACTCCATTAATCTGGTTGCGCTCACACAGTTGGTCCCAGCGTGCAGACGCTGGTTTACTCCTTTAATCTGGTTGCGCTCACACTGTTGGTCCCAGCGTGCGGACGCTGGTTTACTCCATTAACCTGGTTGCGCTCACACTGTTGGTCCCAGCGTGCGGACGCTGGTTTACTCCATTTACCTGGTTGCGCTCACACTGTTGGTCCCAGCGTGCGGACGCTGGTTTACTCCATTGATCACTCAGATCCTGAGGACAGGTTGCTGTCCAACTCCTTACGTAGTTGTCTGGTATTTTTGGATTAAGACTTCTGCTGAGAGAGATCCTTGTACCTTTCCACACTACTGTCATTGTCACCTGACAGCAAGGTCTCCTCTCTTGGGCTGCCCTGCCCGGTATTGGTAAGGCCGGTCGAGCCTAGTACATTTCCGTCTGTCAGGTTGCCTTACCCGGTATAGGCAGGGCCGGTAGAGCCTGCTATCTGCGTTTCCTCAGGCTGCCCTGCCCGGTATTGGTAAGGCCGGTAGAACCTATTCTTGCGGCCATCCTAGGTTGCCTTACCCGGTATTGGCAGGGCCGGTAGAGCCTCCTATCTGTACTCCTTGGGCTGCCTTGTCCGGTATTGGTAAGGCCGGTAGAACCGGTACATGTCATCTCACGGTTGCCTTACCCGGTATAGGCAAGGCCGGTAGAGCCTATCAACATTCACAACTGTCACTCGGGTTGCCTTGCCCGGCAGTATTGGCAAGGCCGGTAGAACCTATTCGCTGTCATTTATTGTTGTATTGTTATATATGTATGATACCCTACGGGGAATGCCTTAACTTTTCAATAAAGTTACGTTTTTACCAAACCTTAAGTCTGAGAGTCTTCAAATACCGTGACATGTAGTCAGTATTTTAACCTGTAATCAACACGATACTAGTAGAGCCGTATTTGGGCCGAAAGAGTGTGTACCTGATTCTCACCTCTGTCCGTGCACCTGTTTCTTACTACGGGGTTTTCGTGTGACAGGCTCTCTCTCACACTGATTTGACAGCTCCGTTGATAAGTACCTTTTCTTTTCTTTCCTTTTTTGTGTATTGCAGAGTTTGTCTTACTGATGTAAGCTCTGGCAATAGTTCTGGTTTCGTGTATTTCATCACTTGTTAAATCATTGCATGTTTTAATAAACTGTTTTTCACTTCAGTGTGTTTTATCTTTATTCTGAAATTCCAGACCTCTAATTGTATCACGTGGTACCAGAAGTGGGGCCTGGAATTTCACTAAAAATAAGAAGTGTGTGCAGGCATGTTTAAAAAACTGAAGAAATTAACCTGTAAAGGGAGTAGGTGTGAGAGGGCACCAGTGACAACATGGGCAGAGACGGGACCATGGCTCCCAATCGCCCAAGAATTGTATAAATATGTTGATGGACACAAGCTGGCAGAGCCGCAGAAAGCTGCTCTCAGATTGGATCTATCTCGGTATTCTGCTGCAGAACAAAAAGCCGCCGCACATACAGGGTGGCTATTGTTTCAGGCTTTGCAAGATTTGCAGAATGAGTATGATGGTCTGAAACGTGCTAATCAGGATTTATAGGATAAATGTATTATGATGCGAAGTACTGTGCGGGAACAACAAAAAAGATTGGAACAGATGGGGGACAGTTTTGCTTCGTATGTGGTCAGTGCTGTGTCAAAACCAAGAAGGAGATGGAGAGGGAACAGGAGGGTGATGTCTTCTCAGAGCACTGTCCACATTCGAACCCTAGTGGCGTAGGAAAAGTGGGATGAATTGTATACATGGGATGGGTCATCTGATGCAGAAAGAGAATCAGATGATCAAACAGATGCTCCACAATATGGGGCATGACCTATTGTTACTAAGCGGCAGCGGAAAGACTTGACTAACCGTATGCAAACCTCTCAGCCCCAAGCAGCTGGAGAGGATGCGGTTGCTGCACAGCCCGCTGCTTCCACTGCCGCACAGGAACAATATACAGAGGAAACAAGGTCCTATTCAGCTACAGAGTTAGCAGAATTAGGAAAGGCATACAAACAAACTATGCATGGAAATTTGTTGGCATGGCTTCTGCATGCCTGGGACGCTAGTGGTGAATGTGACTTTGACCAAGGATGAAGCAGTTGGGTTGGGTAACATTTGTGTAGATCCTTTGGTCAGATTGCAAATGCGAAGAGCTAGGGCCACAAATGAGCCCTTTACATTGTTGCATTTGATGTGTGATTCTATAGCGCAGGTGCATGAACATCCGATTGAGTTAATAGATCTCACACCCTAGACTACTTTGGGGGATGGAATTCAGAGATTACGAGAGATGGCATGTGTGGCTGGGTGTCAGCGGATAATAGGTGAGCAAGGAAGCATTGGAGTGAAAAAAGATTGGCAAGGTCCGGATGTGGAGCAGTTTGTACCATTGATGTGTAACAAGTTGTTGCAGTGTGCTCCTCCCAGGTATAAGGCTCCATTGTTCGCTTTACTGGGTGCTCATACCTTTGGAGCTACAGTATACTCAGCCAGTGGTCTTATGGGACGTTTGAGTGCACTGGACCAGGGTCAGACACATCCAGAGGCGAAGAATCGATCCATTGACAATACGGCAGGTGGAGGTGGGACCAGGGTGAATATTGACCGTAGACAACTGTTTGCGGACTTGTTGGCGAGTGGGGTACCCAAGGAGGAGATTGATGGGATACCTACAAATTCCTTGTTGAAACGCTGGCAGGAATTGAAGCAAACAGGGAAGTTACAAACTGCCAGACCCAAAAAGGTGGCGACGAGTGATGTAGAAGTAGGAGGGGAGGGTGACGTAGCACCAACTGACACACTGCCCGTAACGTCTACAGCACCACCCCCTCCAAAGACTACCCCATACACGGAAGCATTTGAGGCATTGCATGAACACCAACGGACATGGACAGTCCCTAAACCATTATGAAGTGTTGGCCAGTCCCCATCCCCAAACCCAACTGTTTTCCACATAGCAGCATTGAAAACAGGGGACCGCCGCCCATAAGTACATGTGACTTTATATTGGGGACAACGGACGAAACCACAGTATGTACTGGCTTTGCTGGATACTGGGGCAGAAGTGTCCTTGTTTCACAGCAACACCAGGAATACAAAATACAGTACGGGTAGTGTTACAGTTGAGGGGTTGGGAGGACGGAAAACACCTGCGTACCAAGTACAGTGTCGAATGCAGATAGGAAAGGGTCCTATTTTTCCAGCAGAGATACTGGTCTCTGAGTTACCGGATAACATTTTGGGTATGGACCTCTTAAAGGGGCAGACAGTATATACAGAGACAGGTTGTTATACATTCGGCACTGCTATTCGTACTTTGTGTCTTTCAGCACTTAAGCCAATAGTCAGAGGGCATGCAGACTGGACCCCAGTGTACATTCCCCCACCTTCACAGCCAGTGAAGTTGAAACAGTATCGAATACCAGGAGGTCATACAGAAGTAACAGAGACTATACAAGGCTTGTTGCAAGCAGGCATGCTGAGGCCTGCAGTCAGTCCATACAACAGTCCAATATGGCCTGTGAAGAAACCAGATGGCAGTTGGCGCATGACTGTGGATTATAGAGGACTCAATAAAGTAGCGCCCCCGCTATCTGCCACAGTACCAGATATGATTACCTTGGTGGAAAAGATCGCACAGATTGCAGGGCACTGGCATGCTGTTATTGATTTAGCCAATGCTTTCTTTTCCATACCCATTGCTCAAGAATCCCAAGATCAGTTTGCTTTTACCTAGAATGGACAACAATACACTTTACTGGTTTTGCCACAGGGGTATGTCCATTCACCTACTATTTGTCATGGACTAATAGCCAGTGACTTGCAAGCCATGAAGCCTCTACAGTGTACTCTGTATCACTACATTGATGATATCATGCTGTCCGGTGCAACAGAAGAACAAGTGGCCAAGGACTTGGACACTGTTACTGTGGATGAAACACCAAGGGTGGGCTGTTAATGAGAAGAAAATCCAAGGCCCTGCCCAGCAGGTGAAGTTTTTGGGGATGGTGTGGCATGGAGCCCAGAAAAGTATTCCTCAGTCTGTGCTGGATACTATTGCCAATCTAAAAGCACCAACAAATGTTAAGGAAGCACAAGCATTGCTGGGCATTTTTGGCTTCTGGAGATCGTTTGTACCTCATTTAGGCCTGTTATTACACCCCATATATAATGTGACACGGAAAAGAGCAGCATTCACTTGGGGTAAAGAACAAGAGGAAGCCTTACTCATAGCCAAAGAAGCTGTGCAAGTCAACAACAAATTGGGACCCTTACTCCCTGACCAACCTTTTATCCTGGATGTATCTATGACAGATCATGGCATGTCCTGGGGCCTGTGGCAAAAGTCTGAAGACTCCCATTGGATTTTGGTCAAAGCAGTTTACTCCGGCACAAAGGAAGTATAGTCCTTTGGAGAGACAATTCTTAGCAGCATATACTGCTTTGCAACATACTGAAGGTACCACAGGTTTACAGCCAGTGACTGTGAGAACTGATTTGCCTATTAGCAGCTGGGTGCGTCAAGAAGGCCTTGCGGCCTGCACTGCAGTGGCTTAGAAGCAGACACTACAGAAATGTAAATGGTACCTGGGTGAAAGAGGAAATATGACTGGACAAGAAACCTCTGACATCAATCAACTCCTGGCGGGTGCTGTTAACTTTGAAGCCGTAGAACAAGAGCTACCACCAATCCAAGTTTGTGGTGGGCCATATAAAGAAGCAGAAGCATGGGATAAGCTAACAGCAGAACAAAGAGAACAGGCCTGGTTCACGGATGGGTCTGCTACTATAACTACAAAGGGGCGAGTTTGGGTGGCAGCTGCCTACCAACCCACAACTGATTGGGTCTTGCATGAAACTGGTGAAGGAGGGTCTAGTCAATTGGCTGAACTAAAAGCAGTAGCAATGGTCAATGAAGAAACAACAGGACCATTATACATTTATATGGATAGCTGGGCTGTCTATAAAGGATTGACAACGTGGATGGCCAACTGGAAACAAGACAATTGGACTATCAAGGGCAAACCATTGTGGGGCGGTGTTGATCTCTGGCAGAAATTATTGGAATATGGCCATACCTGATCTATTGCCTTGGGTCACGTGAATGAACATGCTGGACTGCCAGGGAATGAAATGGCAGATAACCTGGCTCAAATAGCGACGCAAGATGTGGAAGAGGTGGTGCATTTGGGAGAATGGGCGAATCATTAAGGAGGACATAGAGGAGCGTTAGTTACATACCAGTGGGCTAATCACAAAGGTATTCCATTGACTACCAAACAAGCAAAAGACATTGTGGAGAAGTGTCCTGTGTGTCAAGCAGTACAAAAGAGAAAACTTAAGGCTATTCCTGGACAAATATATTGTGGGACACAAAGTGGAGAAGTCTGGCAGTTGGATTTCATCGGCCCCTTACCACCTGGGGTAGGACAAGTGCGGTATTGTGCGACTGCAGTGGACACCTACTCAGGGGTGATTGTGGTATATCCATCTAAACATGCGCATCAGAAGACAACATTGAAGCTGATACACTTACTGACAAAGTACTACGGATTACCGAGGGAGATTCAAACAGATAATGGAACTCATTTTACTGGAAAAAATGATTAAAGACTGGACTGAAACTCAGGATGTACATTGGGTATACCATATTCCCTATCTGTCACGGTATTTGAAGACTCTCAGACTTAAGGTTTGGTAAAAACTTAACTTTATTAAAAAGTTAAAGGCAGTCCCCGTAGGGTAAACATACATAACAATACAACAGTAATAGAACATACAATAGGTTCTACCGACCTTGCCTAAATACCAGGCAAGGCAACCCAAGTGACAGTATTAATGACAGGCTCTACCGGCCTTGCCTATACCGGGTAAGGCAACCGTGAGATGACATATACCGGTTCTACCGGCCTTTCCTAAATACTGGGCAAGGCAGCCCAATGGAATGGTGAATGTAGGCTCTACCGGCCCTGCCAATACCGGGTAAGGCAACCGTGAGATGATATATACCGGTTCTACCGGCCTTACCAATAGCGGGCAAGGCAGCCCAATGGAATGCTGAATGTAGGCTCTACCAGCCCTGCCAATACTGGGTAAGGCAACCTCAAGATGGTGAATTACAAGGTTCTACCGGCCTTACCAATACCGGGCAGGGCAGCCCAAGGGAGTACTGTAGTAGGCTCTACTGGCCCTGCCAATACCGGGTAAGGCAACCTACAGGATGGTAACATACAAGGTTCTACCGGCCTCACCAATACCGGGCAGGGCAGCCTGAGCGAGTAGACCAGCTGTCAGGTGACAAAGACAGCAGAGAGAATAGGAATAAAGGTCTTACTCGGCAGAAGTCTATTGCCAGGGAAAATCAGACAACTGCAAAGGAAAGGACAGCGACTGGCCACAGTACTGGATCATTCAGGAGCAAACCAACGTCCGCACGTTGGGACCAACAAGGTATCTCGCAACCAGTTTAGTGGAGTAAACCAGCGTCTGCACGCTGGAACCAGCAATGTATATCGCAACCAGGTTTAGTGGAGTAAACCAGCGTCCGCACGCTGGAACCAACAATGTATATAGCAACCAGGTTTAGTGGAGTAAACCAGCGTCCGCACGCTGGGACCAACAATGTATCTCGCAACCAGGTTTAGTGGAGTAAACCAGTGTCCGCACACTGCAAACAACAATGTATATTGCAACCAGGTGTAGTGGAGTAAACCAGCGTCCACACGCTGGGACCAACAATGTATATCGTAACCAGGTTTAGTGGAGTAAACCAGCGTCCGCACGCTGGGACCAACAATGTATATAGCAACCAGGTTTAGTGGAGTAAACCAGCATCTGCATGCTGGGACCAACAATGTATATAGCAACCAGGTTTAGTGGAGTAAACCAGCGTCCACACGCTGGGACCAACAATGTATATAGCAACCAGGTTTAGTGGAGTAAACCAGAGTCCGCACGCTGGGACCAACAATGTATCTCGCAACCAGGTTTAGTGGAGTAAACCAGTGTCCGCACACTGGAACCAACAATGTATATTGCAACCAGGTTAGTGGAGTAAACCAGCGTCCGCATGCTGGGACCAACAATGTATAGGTAATAGCGAGGAGAACAATGTCGCCGGAGCGACAGCTGGAGCAGGAAACTCAGAACTCATAAAGATTAACCCGCGAGGTGCTGGAACACAGGAACACCGGAATACAGGCACACTGGAACACCAGAACACTAGCATACAGGAACACTGTAACCCTGGAACACAGGATCAGCAAGTACAGCAGGAACAGGCCCAGAAGCCTGACAAGCAGGTCCGGCAGAGTGAAGTCAGAAACACCATGATACTCAACAAGTGACAGACACTGAGCAACACGAATCACGGGCACCGATACTATCACCTGCAAGCTGCGGGTCTCATTGAAAGAATGAATGGCTTGCTGAAGGAACAAATGCCCAAGATGACTCCAACACATACTCTAAGGGGGTGGGATAAAGTATTGGATGAGGCTGTCAGCATTTTAAATGGCCACTTCATCCGAGATGTAACCCCTTTGGAGCGCATGTTGGGGCATGGGCATAATGCCCAGGATTATTTACCTAGGGTGGTCATTCGAACTCGGAAAAAGTTACTTAGAGACCAAAGTAACTTAGTAGTAATTACAGCACCCAGACAGATTACAAAGGAAGAAACAGAGGAAGGGGGTGTGGTGTGTAATACTGGCATTGTAGGTGTCACTCCTATGTCTCGCTTGTGTTTCATACCCCACCCCATGATTTGTGAGTGGTGTACATGGAGTGAGGTCATGCAAGTGAAGGATAGTGAGGAATATGTTGTGATCATTACTCCTGTGGCTGCTGGAACAGTGCCTACAGGCGCAGTGGTAGGTTGGGTGGGCATTGTGGCTGATGCACAACAAATTACTGAGCAAGTTCAGTTGTTGAATGAGGGTGCCAAGGTGAGAATGTTGCCCACAGGAAGCCACAAACAAATAGTGACAGGAGAAATACTGGCTCAGGGACAAGGGACTATGTTTCTGGTATTGTGTGAAGGAGAAACTAACCCAATTTACGTTCCCTCTTACAGGTTATTGCTTCTGCCATGATGTAGATCTTTCCTTTTGGGAGACCGATTGTACCAGGAAACATGGAGCAGAAAACATCCATCGCAGCCTGGTTTTGGAGAAAAGATGTCCTTCCATGGCTCTTTTTCCTTACTGCAATGATTGTCCTGGTCGTCTGTGGTCTCCATGGACAATGTACCCGAATACATACAGCTGCCAATACAACTGTGACATCTCGTAGCAAGCGACATGTGACGGAGCATGCGTTATTCCAAGCCCATTGGAGCCTGGCAAAAGTTGCCAATGCATCAGACTGTTGGGTATGCTCACATGTTCTGGGACCGGTTGCTGGGTGTTATTTTGCTATTCCTGCAGCAGCACAGACCCTATGGCTATTGAAGTCCATAAAGCCAACGGAGGGGCCGCTGCCTGCTGGGGAGATTGCCATGACTCAAATATATAGTGACCCAACATACAATTCCACTACAGTGTCTATTCCCGCATGGGAGCATATTCAGGTTCCAATGTGGTGTTATTGGCCTAATATCACTGTACCACAACAATGGCCTAACACCACCACTGCACCGCTAATTGACGTGGGAATTGCTAAGCCATGTAGAAACGCTTACTTTAGGATATATGCAGACAAAACCGGACTGGACACCAGAAAGAGACCACATTTATGGATTGCTAATGCAACACATCACGTTACCTATACTGGACAAACTGTTCTTCGTATGCCTGATCAAATAGTAAGGCGAAACCAGACTCGAGTACTTCAGACTATCATGACTTGATTTTCCCAGTTTTAAACCAGATAATTAATGGTCTACGGTTTGTTTGGACCGGAACGGTGTATTGGATTTGTGGCAACCGAGCATACAAATGGTTGCCTGAAGGTGCTGTGGGAGCATGTTATGCAGGCCAAATGCTTCCTGGTATGTTTTTTATGAAGACAGAGGACTTGCCCATGGCCCGTATTCCGTCTCATAGTCTGGCAAGGAGCCGGTGTCAACAATGTCAACGTCAGAAGGCCTCTGATTTGATATATGAATCAAGTGGTTACCAGGTATTAGTGGGATTAGAGTTCACAGGTTTCGCCCGGAGGACTTTGAACTTTAGCTATATACAAGACCTGGCTCAGTTAATTGATAATATTACTGAACTGTATGATGATGCTTTTCGCTTAATCGCAGAAGATTTGAGAATGATTCATAGACAATTAGCACAAATTACTTTTATTTTAGATTATCTTACTGCTAGCCAAGGGGGCATGTGTACTATTGTAGGCCCATCCTTTTGTTATTATGTTAATCAAACTGATGATGTCTCCAATGCAATTGAGGCTCACATTCAACAGGTGGAATGGTTGAAGGACAGCTTCGCAGCTGAGCACCACACTGACGTGCCAGGTTGGCTGGACTGGTTGGGTAATCTTAAGCCTGCCAACTGGTTCAGGGGTGTGGGGGGTTGGTTTGCAGACATCCTTCAGACCCTGTTGCATGTCTTTATCATAGTTCTTATTGTGTATATCATATGGAAATGTATTTGGTGCCTGTCTTCTCATTGTTGTACCACTTCTGCAGAGGTGCACAACATACCTATACGATGTGAGGAGACCAAGGGTGGAGTGTAAGGGATGGTTTTTGGTGATCTCCTCACAGTCATTTGGGGGTTAATGCTTTGCAATTATGTTTAGAAACAGCAGAGGGGCAGACGCTGCCAGCTTACATAGTGTTTATAAGAGACAGGTAGTGATCTCTCCAATATTCAGCATTATGTAACCAAGCACACATGCGCAGTGTTAGACATCACAGGGCGTAGTCAGTATTTTAACCTGTAATCAACACGATACTAGTAGAGCCGTATTTGGGACAAAAGAGTGTGTACCTGATTCTCATCTCTGTCCGTGCACCTGTGTCTTACTACGGGGTTTTCGTGTGACAGGCTCTCTCTCACACTGATTTGACAGCTCCGTTGATAAGTACCTTTTCTTTTCTTTCCTTTTTTGTGTGTGAAATGTAGACACACTGATAAACACAGATATATGCAACACACAGGCAGACACATACACACAGTGAGCAGCAGAGACATGCAAAAGACATGCACACACACACCGGAGATGCACACATGCACACAAATATGTAACAGAGATGTACACTCACACACGCAACATATATGTGCAGAAACACATGCGTGCATGAGTTGTGCACCCCTCTGGCACTCAAAGGGTTAAGGTATAGAGAGGCATGTCAGAGTTAAATAGCAGTGGGAAGTGTATTCATACCTGGGAACATTGACTTGTGGAGTCCCTGGAGAGGACTCATGTGGTGCTGATGTGGAAAGACAAATGGGGCAAGCTGGGTTAAAAGTGGGTAGGGCTTAATTGCAAGTAGGGGGCGGGGCTTAACATAAATGTGGAAAAAATGTTAGTAATAGGCTGAGGAAGGAGGAGATATGGGAGGGAAATGCACGTTTGCAGTGTGAGGGGTTTGAACACACTCCCTGAGGGGTAAAACTTGATACAGAACCCTGTGGCAGTCAGTGGGTTAAGTGTGTACCTGATGGCTGTCTGTCCTGTGTCTTGCATGGCAAATGATGACAGTGAAGAAATAATTCAGCAATGAGGACCTACCTTAACCCTTTGAGTGCCATTTTGTTCCCCTGGTGCTGTAGTACCCTTCAGTGGCTGTACTACAGGCCCTGCTGAGGCCACTGGGAGTCAGGGTGAGTGACTGTGTGTGTGTGTGTGTGTCAGCCATATTTCTTTCTGGCTTTGTGTGTGTTTGGTGCTGTGTGAGTGGGGCATGTGTGTGTGTGTAATACCTGGGAACTTTTACTTGTGGAGTCCCTCATGTGGTGCTGATGTGGAGAGAGCAATGGGGCAATTTGGGTTAAAGGTGGGCAGGGCTTAATTGCTAGTAGGGGCGGGGCTTAAGAGAAATGTGGAAAAGTGTTAGTAATAGGCTGGGGAAGTAGGAGAAGTGGGAGGAAAATGCAAGTTTACAGTGTGAGGGGTTTGAACACACTCCCTGAGGGCTAAAACTTGATAGACAACCCTGTGGCAGTCAGTGGGTTAAGTGTGTACCTGATGGCTGCCTTTCCTCTGTCTTGTATGGCAAATGATGACAGTGAAGAAATAATTGAGCAATGAGGACCTACCTTAACCCTTTGAGTGCCATTTTGTTCCTCAGTGGCTGTAGTACAGGTAATGCTGAGGCCACTGGGAGTCAGGGTGAGTGATTGTGTGTGTGTCAGCCATATTTCTTTCTGGCTTTTGTGTGTATGGTGCTGTGTGTGTGGGGCATGTGTGTGTGTGTTTGGTGCTGTATGGGTGGGGCATGTGTGTGTGTCTGGTGCTGTGTGAGTGGGGAATGTGTGTGTGTTTTTGGTGCTGTGTGAGTGGGGCATGTGTGTGTGTTTGGTGCTGTGTAAGTGGTTCATATGTGTGTTTGTCTGTGGTGTAGGAGCAAGTGGCAGCCATTTTGTTTTTTTTCTGACTTTGATAGTGGTGGGCAGGCTGCATAGTGGGGGCAGGCCAACTCCCTGCATGATTTTCACACCAATAGCAGTGGTCTTTCGCCACTGCAATTGGTGTAAAAATCACGCCCCTATTTAATCACCCAATGGGAGCAGTAACCCCTCCTTATTGCCGCCTCTCGGTGTCTGTGTCTCCTGAGGAGACATAAATTATGTTATGAGCCTTTCTCTTTTATATATATAGATGTGTCTTTATTTATACAGCTTCATACATGTAAACAGTGCTTAAGAGAAACAGTAATAGTACAATACAAAAATATAGGACAGAGTTAAGAGCATCAAGATAAATTGTGATCATTGCATCATTATTATTATTAGCAGGGCAAAAAGTGCAGAAAAGAGAATAATACATTGGAAAGGGAATCCTGACTCAAAGAGATTGCAATCTTATTAGTAATCATGAGGGGAAGGATACTTGAGGGAATTGAACAACTGCTCTGGGGAACACAATCCTTATGTTTTTAAATTACATTATCTGATCCACTATAACGACAATGCCTGAGAGATAAGAAACACAATGCAGAGCAATACTTTGCTCACCCACTTAGGGAATCCAAGGGTTGAAAGGCTTTTGGTTTAACCCTTTCAGTGTCAGAGGAGTTGCTTCACTTTCTCTATTGGGTGGTGGTACAGCTTATACCACAATAATGGCTTACATTATATGTAAGCCATACTTTCATAAAGGACAGAGTTTTAATTTAAAAATAAAAACACACTTAAGACTTCATTTAGCATACTCTTTCACCTGGGAGCAGGAATCTCCCAGGTGAAAGTTCCACTTTAAATTGAGATTTTAACCCTTTGAATGCTAGAGAGGTCTCCAAATCATTACTTATTTAGCATTCTTTCCTATTTATCATTCAAGAGGTCTAAAGCCCCATTTAATTTGTGGGATTTTGGGAACATTTTATTTGTCTTCTATGGTGCAGGTGCTGCACAATTGCACCTTTTTTAGCTTGACAAATAAGGCCCTTAATACATTTTGAGGGCACATCCATTGATAATGATAACTTTTTATAGGTCATAGAATCTGGTCCTAATTGTTTCAATTACTGGACAGATAGGAATCGCTGCTCTCAGTCAAGAAATTACTTGTGTACACATATTGATGAGATAGCTTTGGGGTGGAAAGATTAGTCTATAACAAACAAAAGGTCACAGCTAAGCATCCTGTTGTGTCTAATCCATCAGGACCAAACAATCATTGTTTTCACGTCCTGCTGTTTTTCCCCTCTTCTCAGAAACATTAACCCTTTGAGTGCCAGAGGGGTACGCAAAGCATTGCTTTGCAATGCGTTGAGTACCCCTCTGGCACTCAAAGGGTTAAATACTCCCTGAGATTTTGTTATCTAAAGAACAAACAAGTACATTCCTTACATAGAATGGTTCTACAAACACATTTCAAATGTTTATTTACTAACATCAGTCCTGCATTCCACTGCAGGTAATAACTTTATCACTGGGTATTATCTACACATTTCCCCATAGACTTCCAGACTTTTATAGGAAACTGTGATATAAAACACGTGATAACACTTATATCCTGCAGTGGAATCCATCCCTTTATTTTGGATCAAGCACTTGTGACTGCCAGTGGGTCAGAAGAACAAGGCTGGAGTGGCATACAGTTTATTTATGATTCTGCGGTTACCAATGAAACAAGGCTAGTGTGTCAGACATATTGTGTATGTGTAGTTCTTTGGCTACCAGCGGACAGTAGAACAAATCTGAGGTGTCCAACAGGGTATGCATCATTCTGTGTCTTCCAGTGTGACAGAGGAACTAGTCTGAGATGACACAAAGTATATGTGTGTGATTCTGTGGCTACCCCTGGAACAAGGCTGAGATATTACGTTTATGTGATTATTTGGCTACCCGTGAATAGTGGAGCAAATCAACAGAATTCTTCCTGCCACTTTCTCTCTTTCCTCCTCTTTCTCACAGTCTCTTTCATTCATCCCTGTCCCTCAGCTTCATTTCACAGTCCGTTCCCTTTCTCCACAATTACCATCTTCCAGCACTAGTCTCTCATTCTGCCGACAGTCTTTTCTTCTATTCATAGTTTCTCCATCCTTCACCAATCACTCTTCTTCACCTTCTAGTCTCTGTCCTACCTCCTCCAGTCTCTCTCCTTCCTCCCCAATCTCTCTGCCTGCCCATGGTTTCCTCTCCCGCGCTATCCTTCCTTTTCTGTCCCTGCACTTCCTCACCCATCCCTGTCCATCCTCCCCTACTCATTCTCTGTTCTCCCCAGTCCTCCCTGTCCTTCCTCAGTTCACTTAAATAAAGAGCAAAAGATATGTTGAAAATATTTTTTTTGTCTGCAAACCCCCCCACCCCAAACATCCCAGTATACGTTTTCACACCTGTCCTTGTAAACCATAGGACTAGTCCTGAAGAGTAAATGATAGTTAGGTGAGAATATGACTGTAAGAGATAGGCCACATTCACACAGGAGATGCAAACACATCACTACAGTTGCTCTTCAAATAGCCTGTCTGCTACCTTCCAGTATACTGCACTCCTGTGTGGCCTGACCTACACTGATTCATTGACTGCAGGGCAGATCTTCATTACTGAATGTATTACTATTATAAGTAACCACGTAGCTGTAGCAAGGTGCATCTTTAAGAAGATGTCACTTATCACAGTGGCCCATATAAACAAATGAATATGTTTATATAGTGCCACAAGTATACATTGATCTATAAATGACAACATAGGGTGCAGCTGTGCACATATGAGTGAGGCTGATGTACCATAGAGAAGTGTTGCTGGTTTGTACCAAACTAGCAACACTATCACACAATCTATTTGAATTAAATGGGGTATTTAAGCCCTTGAATGCTAGATCTCCAATATATTCCTTGGTACACAGGCACTGCTCTGACACAGGTGAGCAACTCGGCACTGAAAGTGTTACAGACGACTGTATTCAGTGCTGCAATGCAATAACAGATGTACCGTGAAGCCCTGCTCAGTTTTAATTATTCTTTTAACTCTGTAAATGCCAAGCAGTATACTTTTGCTTACCCCAGAGGCAATACTGGCCACAGGACAATAGTCCTTTTTAATGTAGGCATATAATGACTATGGCAACCAATCAGACAGTTCTGTATTTTAGTAGATGGACAAGAACGCTTAAATGAGAACAGATCAGAATCCATTTAGTAGTTAAGAGAAAGGTTGATTTATTTATGGATAATTAACATAGAATAATACATAGAAAGAGGAATGCACTATACTATTACAATTCTGCTCTACAATATTATCTGGAAGAGATGCTTATGTCAGTGGTAAGCAACCTGGGGCCCTCAGCTGGCTGGGGATGATGATTTTTGTATTTGCCCAGTTATATCCCCCATTTACTCTTATAGTGGTCTGTCACCCTGATCGTCCCCTACTACTAAGAAACTGTCAACCATATTAGTCTTGTATATAAATTGTGTCTTCATCCACATCCACTGCTTTTTCCAGAAAAACCGGAAAAGAATGATCTCACTCATTTCACCCTCAAAGCAGACAAAGATGTAATCTCTGTGCAATGGAAATCTTAGTCATTTCTTTCTAGATACTGGAAGATTAAAGTTAATCAGATCTTTTATGTGAAAAATATTTCTCACACCCAAAACTCCACCCTAACAATCTTCAGTTCAATGTGGTTGCTCGGTGCCACTACTTAGATGAACAGGAGGAAACAAAATTTAATTTACCATCTGAGTGCCAGAGAGATGATAAATGCATTGCTCAGCAATGCACTGAGAAACACTATGGGGTTATTTATTAAGGCTTGATAATGAGATGATTAAGTGGAGATGACTTCTCCAGTGATATCACTTCTCCAGCTCCTATGTTATTCTATGGAGCCAATTCACTAACATTTCTTAAGTGGAGATCTTAGTGCATAGGCTCTATAGCATAACTCAGGAACTGGAGAAGTGCTATCACTGGAGAAGTAATCTCCTCTTTATCACCTGTTTACCATGCCTTAGTGCATAACCCCCTTTGATACTCAAAGATCTAAAGTAGACCTATCACCCTAAGACAGTGTTAGTTTAACAGATAATTAAAATCTGTATGAAAGTCATTTTTATGTAAAATAATTTTTTATGAGGGTAATTTCCCAAAAACTATATTTCAACCAAATGGCAAGCACAACATAAGGGCAGTTTTTAATCTCCTTTCATATCAACTAAACATATCTTAAATGAACAGTAATGTCCCATAAAAACTTTTTATAGTTTCATAGAGCCTTAGAAAATAAGCAGAATGGTGCAAACTCTATCTCTCAAACCACTGGGGTTTGAGAGATATAGGGATTCAAAGTTCCCCCCTCCCTCCCCTTCTCCTGATGCCAGCTGTAGAACTGACAGCAGGAGAATCGAGTCGTAGGACATGAGGAGGCTCTGCAGCAGAGTCGAGATCGCTTTATCTATAAAGAATTAATTCACTGGAAAGATCTTCAAAGTGTGGCTGGTTTGCAAGTACACTTTGTAGACATTTCCAATGAATGAATTCTTTATAGATAACGCAATCTCGGCTTTGCTGCAGATCCGCTTACTGGTCCCCAGACCAGAAATCTCCAGCTGTCAGCTACACGCTGACGTCAGGACAAGGAGATAGAGGGTCGAACTTTCAGTGCGGTTTGAGACATAGGGTTTGCACCATTCTGCTTATTTTCTAAGGCTCTATGAAACTATAAAACGTTTTTATGGAACACTACAGTCCTTTTAAAGGGACAGTAATATCCCAGAATTTTTTTTATAGTTTTGTAGTGCTTAAAAAAGTATACTATATGCAACAAATCCTATCTCTCAAACTGCTATGGTTTGAGAGATATTTGGCACTAAAGTTCCCCCCTCCCCATTCCCTGATGTCAGTGCTGTGCTGACTGCAGGGGAATCCTGTATGGGGACCAACAGGTGGATCTGCAGCAGAGCCGAAATCACATTATTGGAAAATTAATTACTTAATTGGAAAGGTCTACAAAGTGTGCTTGCAAACCAGGCACACTTGAAGTAATGAAGTAATTCATTTTAAATAATGTGATTTTGGCTCTGCTGAAGAGCCCCCTCATTTCAGCCAACACAGATCTCCTGCTGTAAGCTTTACAGCTGACATCAGGAGAAGGGGAGGGAGGGGGGGATTTTCAATGTGAATATCTCTCAAACCAAAGCAGTTTGAGAGATAGGATTTGTTGAATATATCTAGTGTAAAAGCCCATGTACATGGGCCAAGGTCCGGACCCCTTAGAGTGCCAGAGGGGTACGCAACGCATTGCTTTGCGTACTGCTGTGGGACTCAAAGTGTTAAGCGAACGCTACCTCACTGCTCCATGCAATGCAGTCTTGCGTCACCTCACTCACGCGATGCAATCATGCGCAGTAGAGACTGCGCATGACTTCTGACAAACATCCTAGAGAATTATTATATAGGATTTTTTAAGCACTACAAAACTATAAAGTTTTTTTCTGGAACATTACTGTGCCTGTAAGGTAACCCAGCTTAACTTGATTAAATAAGCCCTGGTAAAAAGAAAAAAAACACCTGACGATAGTTTTTCACCAAAAAAAGAAGGGTAACCATAAAGATTGGTTAATCCTTCCTATTAGTAGGTCCCTAAGTGAGGCACTGTGACTCAAACATAGTTACAAAATACACATATTTTATTGATAGAAAAATATCAAAAACAAGCGTGAGATAAAACAATTAAAAACATACACCACAGGGAGAGATGCTGCAGGAACCAAAAATAACCATTTGAATTGGCCTATGCAAAGCATATATCCCCAATGCAATATAAAATAAGACAAGGTATATAAATGTCTAATAATCCTGCAAAAATCCTAAAGCATGTGCTCATGACAAACAGTCATTTTCCACATAAAGATGAAAAAAGGGAGCGAGTGTGCACAATAATCCTACAAAATGTTTAGGGATAAAGGTGAACAAACACAAATATAAATATGATGTGGAAAAGTAAAGTACTTATCACAAATAGATATCAAGCAACCTAAAGCAGCAGAGCTCTCCCTGGGAACTAGCCATCCCGACGTGTATCGCCCCTCAAGGCTTCATCAGGGGTTAAGCGCTGTGAACCGTTCCCTAGTATTTAAACCTCCATGACCCAATGAAGAACGGTGTAGGAGTTCATGTGATGGGGAAGCCGAATATCAAAGCTTCCCCATCACGTGATGTCAAAACTCCACTCAAAATAGTCCATATAGAAGCTGATAGTTAACTGAAAAACATACTCCACCCTCCAAATATAGCATAGATCAATATATGTTTCAGAGAGAGGTGAAGTTAGGCGTTAATATTAAGTAGGCTGAGTGAATATATGCGCATGTGTTCGGCAAAATAAATGTATATGCATGCATTAAGGATCGGCACTATAAACCTATCACTAAACTATCAAGTACACGCATGAGCTCCCCAATATATTTATAACTGCCAACATAATATCTCCGTGTCCACTACAGATTATTAGTCACAGATATTATCTATATATATATAAAAGAAGACTTTGTGCCTGGCAAAACACACCCAGGGGCGGCAGTAAAAAGGATTACTGCTGCCATTGGGTGATTCTGTGGGAGTGTGATTTTTGGCCTGCCCCCACTATCCAGCCCGCCCACCACTATCTAAGGCTGAAAAAAAAATGGCTGCCACACACTCCTACACCACAGACACATGCACATGCCCTCCCACACACACACTAGCAGACACATACACACATATACACACACGCACGCTGAGGATGATGGGAACAATGTTCAAGCTACAGCTGGAAGGCCATGGTCCAATCTGTATTATGCAGCTTCTTCATTCCCTGTCTTTGAGCCTACACAGCTCTGCTAATTACTACAAGTGAGCTGATTTCTAAACAATCAGCAGGAGGATACTGGCTTGCTGAGAAAGTGGAAACAACGGCAGAGAGGTGATCAGGCAGTGCAGAGCAAGGCTTCAGCTGAGCTGGTAAATGGCAGAGACATGGATGTGACTGTATTTATATATTGCACAAAGAGAGAGAAAGAGAGCAGGTTGTTTGTCAGTCTGTCTGTAAGTAGAGGTGCCAGTTCCTGCAATCATCTCCATGCTGTACATAGCTCACTGTATAGCATGTATGACAAACTATTTATATATGGTCTGGCATTGTATAGTATACAGTCTGTGTATAAGGACTGGCACTATACAGTATAGGAGGGACAGTCCCTGTTTGACACCCAAATCCCTCTGCTCCTCTATTTAGGAGATCACACGGTGTGGTGTATACACAGTAGGCTGACCAGACCTCACCTTTAACCGGGGACACATAGGAAATAAGCATATTTCAGGAGTGCACCAAAATCAAAGCAGCCCTGCAGTATGCATTTTTCATATGTGTCACTGGTTAAAGGTGAGGTCTGGTCAGCCTAATGTACAAGTGTATCAGATTGCTCCACATCAGTAAAACCCACGGTAATGTGGGTATAAACTTCTGTATATATCTGTTAAATTAGTCTGTGTAAAAAAATACTTTCATCTACTTCTAAATCATTCACTTACAGAAAGAGTAACTTAACCATTTCAGTGCCAGAGGAGATGCAATGCATTGCTTACCCCCTGGCACTCAAAGGGTTAAAAATTCTCTACAATGGTCTGGCACTGTATAGCAGTGGTTCTCAATCTGTGCCCTCAGTGGCTATTAACAGGCCAGGATTTTAGAATTTCCTTTTAAGAGCACAGGTGAGTTAATCAATATGACTGAGCCTCTGATCAACACACTTGTGTTCTAGCAGTGAAATTCCTAAGTCCTGGCCTGTTAGTGGCCACTGAGGGCATGGGCTGAGAACCTCTGCTGTATAGTATACAGTCTGCATGTGTCTGTGTATAAGGACTGGCACTATACAGTATAGGAGGGACAGTCCCTGTTTGACACCCAAATCCCTCTGCTCCTCTATTTAGGAGATCACATTGTGTGGTGTATATACCAGTGTATCAGATTGCTCCACATCAATAAAACCCACAGTAATGTGGGAATAAACTTCTGTATATATCTGTTAAATTAGTCTGTGTAAAAAAAATACTTTCATCTTCTTCTAAATCATTCACTTACAGAAAGAGTAACTTAACCATTTCAATGCCAGAGGGGATGCAATGCATTGCTTACCCCCTGGCACTCAAAGGGTTAAAAATTCTCTAAAATACACCACCAGCCACGCCCCCAGTAACACCACCGAAAACACAAGTGTCCCTCTTTGGCCATATGAAATGTTGGGAGGTATGTTACTTACACTGCTCACACTGTATGTATTTATGTTCTGATTTGCAGCTGTGTGTCACTGTTTGTGTTGTCAGTGCATGTGTGTGTATATGTGTGTGTTGCATGTGTCTCTGTCTATCACTGTGTGTACCTTTCTGACACGTACACCCTACGCTATAATTCACTATCATAACATTTATTTAAAAAAAAAGAAACATTTCCTGCATAACATGACGGGCAACGCCGTCCCAAACTGCTAGTATATAAATAAGAGCCAACACCCAATTATAACATCAAAGATAAACAAGATTCTGCATCCACAGTTGAAAACCCAATCTTTCTGGTTACCCATTTTTTTGGTGTATATATTGGTATAGTGTCTTAGGGCTCGATTTAAAGGCAGCCGTTAGCCAAAAAAAAGACTAACGGGTGCGTTAAGGTGCAGTAAGTGATTCAAAGGTCCTTCTTAGTTAACGGCAGAGCATACACTTACATGCATTGACACCCATGGAACAAGATTCTCCAGAACAATTCAAAGGTGATACTGGCAATGGATGCAAACCATGGCTACTGACCACAGTCGCAAATCCACGAATGGATGCCCAGGAGAGCTACAATCGGGCTCATGCCAGGAGTCGGAATGCCATTGAGCGAACTTTTGGGGTCCTAAAATCAAGATTCCGATATCTGGATCACTCAGGGGGAGCACTACAGTATGCCCCAGGCAAAGTCTGTGACATCATAATGGCATGTGCAATATTGTACAACATAGCGGTGGACACCCCACCCATACCTGATGACCCTGTGGACATTGTCCAGGGTGAGGAAACCCTAACAAGGACGCAGAGAAAAGACAGATTGATCAGGGATCACTTCAGATGTGAGAATAATACATGTATGCACACAATCCATGCATACACACCCACCACAACACACATGTTCTGTTTTACCCCACAGGATCAGTGACACAGCCCTGACACTGGCTGTGGACCAGTCATATTGGAGCTAGAGATTTCAATGACATCTGACACCCTGTCATCCATGTTGAAACTGCTACCTCAAGGATATCATGCATGCCCCCCTGGAAACCAAGGTACAACATTGTAACCATGTTCAGCATATTACACGGCTCCCTAGGCACCAACTAAAGTGTTTTGCTAGGATCAGACCCATAGCAACCATGGTACCCCTGTAGCGAGGGAGTTTCATCCAAGGCAATGCATCGGATAACACTTTGTCACATCAGGGGTTAAGGGGACATTCGAGTGAACATGGGACCTGTAGTTTGGTAGAGCTGAAAAGAGCAGCAGAGGGATGGATCTACAATGGTAGTGTGTTACACAACACAGAGCTCATGAAATGTGGATCACATCTCCAGGGACACCATACTGACCTGTGTGTGTGTGCAGTGATATGTGCCCCAGACAGAAATACACACATCAACAAATATGTTTTAATAGCTCCATGAACCAAACATATTTGGGCTGCCTCTGACAGTGGCAGCCCAAATATATTAGTGTCATGGAGCTATTAGGACGTATTTGTTGATCTGTGTATTCATGTGAAGGGCATATATCCCTAGGGCTGGTTGACATCCCCTTAGTTCCCCCCATAATGGTTTACAGACCAGTACACAACACATTACAAAGCAACAATTTGTGTACCCCCTCTGTAACAAAAAAGATTAAGGGGATAATGATATTGTAGCTGTTGCATGACGATCAGTTCAAGGGTGCTGTTCCAAATCCTGTCCTCTTGTCCCACCGGCATCCATAGCACGATCCATCATTGAACAGAGGAGTTTCTATGTGACTGGACTGAAGTCTTGACAATACTTCCATGAAGCTCACCCCTTGGTGTTTCATGTGATTGTGTTGGGGATGCAATGTTTGACCTGATGTTCACAGCAACCTCTACTGGAACATTCTCATATAGACAGTAAGACTGCTCATCCACAGAGTTTCCAAACCATGTGGACAACACGTGAGCAGTTCAGTAGTATTTCTAAAGTATTCATATTTAGTTTAAATGTACCTTTTGTGTGCTCATACAAGTGTTTAATGCATATAGGCAATATACCCAGAAAACACATGTATGTTTTAATGTAGTTTGAGACACAGTAAAGGAGAACCATCACTATTCAATCTGTGGCTGTATGAATACATGTTGTATTAGATATCCGTCAATGTAGAACCATACCCAAGGCTAGAGTATCCCTCATACATAGGAAGGCATGACCTACATCATGAGAATCCATTAGTTGTTTGACCATGAATGGACTCTGCAATGACATGATGGCAGTGATACACCAATGTGTGTTGTGAGTGATTGAGTGATACAGGGGACATACTTCCACAGTGATTTCATGTCCACAGTTTCTGTGTTGCCCAATATAATCAATGTCCTGAGATTGCTTTAGTTTGACATATCTCAGTATATGGGCTACATCAACAAACAACCACATCAAGTGGACAAGTGTTATCACTGGTGAAGTGATAGTGATAGTATTGGGATGAATATTTAGTTGGGGCTTGTTGATCCAGGGAGAAATTTGATTGCCATTTGGAATCAAGAAGGAATTTTTTTCCCCCCATTGAAGGCAGAATTTTAAATTGCTAATTGAGGGTTTTTTTGCCTTCTTTTGGATCAACGATGGTAAACAGGTATAGGAAAAGGTTGAACTAGATGGACGCAAGTCTTTTTTCAACCTAAATTACTATGTTACTATGTTACAACCTTAGTAAAACAACAACACGACTTAATACATAACCCAATGCTCATCCTAAGGTTTCAATGTGTGTGGTACACATTGAAATTTTAGAAAGATCATTGGGTTATCCAGTAGGTTAGGCTGTGATTCAAACTCTTATTGTGCAACTGACTTACTGGAGAACCCAATGCTCACCCTAGGATCACAATGTGTAGCACACACATTGAAATCCTAGGGTGAACATTGGGTTCCCCAGTAAGTCAGTTGCAAAATAAGAGTTTGAATCAAAGACTATATTGATGTATGTTCCATCTGTCCTGCTTGTTATTTCACTGCTATGTCACACAGCTGTTTGTTTTGTTATCCCCTTAAACACAACAATTGATGCAGACGAATGTTCAGTGTTGCACCAGTTGTTGTGCTAAGGTGTATGTTCTGTTCAAATTCAACCCACATAATGGCCATATAACATTGCTTTGTTCTATGGCTCCAGGGGTTGAATTTGGACAATGGTGAGTGTGTGTGTGTGTGAACCCATGTTGTAACATCCCACAAACATTTTACCTAGGCAGAAGTTGTGCTCACTGCATTGTTTGGCAATGCATTGGAGACAACTCTGCCACCCAATCTATAACTAAATACAAAGCAGATCAGACAGGATTCAAAAGCACAATATTCTTTTATTAAGGGGGAAGAGAACAAGTTGGGCATTTTATTTCTTCTTTTTTTTTGGGGGGGGGGCTTAGACTGGGTGCCAGAGGTGGATGCCCTGGTTGATTGCCTGGTCACCCTTTGCCCCCTAGGTGTGGCTTCAAGGGTCACACTGGAGGGAGTGGTGGGTGCAGTGAACCCCTCTGTGGAACACAGGTTCTCCCTCTCTACACGCAGGTTCTCCCAGCGGTTCTGCTCTCTCAACTCCACCAGCACCTGTGCAAACATGTCCATCATTCCCACGTGGTGCTGATGGAGTTGTGTGTTGATCCTTGTGACCTCTGACTCCAGGGCATGGATTCTTGCCTCTATCCTGTTGGTGTTCCTCCAGGATTCCCTCCAGCTCCTTGATATATTCTCGTTTGTGCTGTGGCTTGACCGGAGTAGTAGATGTGGCACCAAAGGAATTCAACTCTGAGCTGTGATACGTTTCGAATAAAACACCCTTCAGCAGTGGGAGTACCGTTATTTCACTCAGAGGGATAAACCCTACAACATATATTTCCCTCTCCACATTTGAAGTATTAATATCAATTTGACACCATCATAACTACGTTTACTGATCACACAATCTCAATTTTCCACACAGCTTATGTGCCTCCAGCACAGCGGGAGCCCCTGGAGGAGGCCACTGTCACGGTTTATTATGACTCTCAGACACAAGTTTTAGGTAAAAAAAATCAATTTTATTGAAATAATAAATGATAACTTAGGATGGCAAACATACATATATATATATATACAGAATATAGCACAGACAGAAGGCAGACTCTACCGGTCCTGTCAATATACCGGACAGGACAGTCTTTAGGCTCTACCGGCCTTGCCAATACCGGGTAAGGCAACCTGCAGATGGAATAGCATAACGGTTTTACCGGCCTTACCAAATTACCGGGCAAGGCAGCCTCAATAGATACACAATGTAGGCTCTACCGGCCCTGCCAATACCGGGTAAGGCAACCTCAGATGGAATGTGGAAAAAGGTTCTACCGGCCTTACCAATACCGGGCAGGGCAGCCCAGAGATAATAGCAGCAGTCAGATGGAACTGGCAAATTAGCAGAATCGTTAAGCAGCAAGGCTTTGGAGCAAACCAGCGTCCGCACGCTGGAAACAACACTGAATAGTATAGCCGTAGGGCTTAGCGAGCAAACCAGTGACCGCACACTGGAGTAACAAGCGAGTAGTATAGCCGCAAGGCTTAGGAGCAAACCAGCGTCCGCACGCTGGGACCAACACAGATTAGTATAGCTGATAGGCTTTGGAGCAAACCAGTGACCGCACACTGGTGTAACAAGCGAGTTTGTATAGCCGCAAGGCTTAGGAGCAAACCAGCGTCCGCACGCTGGGACCAACACAGATTTGTATAGCTGAAAGGCTTTGGAGCAAACCAGTGACCGCACACTGGTGTAACAAGTGAGTTTGTATAGCCGCAAGGCTTAGGAGCAAACCAGCGTCCGCACGCTGGGACCAACACAGAATTGTATAGCTGATAGGCTTAGGAGCAAACCAGTGACCGCACACTGGTGTAACAAGCGAGTTTGTATAGCCGCAAGGCTTAGGAGCAAACCAGCGTCCGCACGCTGGGACCAACACAGATTTGTATAGCTGAAAGGCTTTGGAGCAAACCAGTGACCGCACACTGGTGTAACAAGTGAGTTTGTATAGCCGCAAGGCTTAGGAGCAAACCAGCGTCCGCACGCTGGGACCAACACAGATTTGTATAGCTGATAGGCTTTGGAGCAAACCAGTGACCGCACACTGGTGTAACAAGCGAGTTAGTATAGCCGCAAGGCTTGGGAGCAAACCAGCGTCCGCACGCTGGGACCAACACGGAATAGTAGCAATGTCACCAACGCGACCAGGCAGAAGGTCGCCAGGATACTGAAGACAGGTGATGAGATGACAGGAACCAGCAACGATCAGTCAGGTCAGAAAACAGCAGAGAAGTTCAGCAGGAACTGCAACACCAGAGACTAGGCCGGAACCAGGACTGGAAGTACTTCAGCATGCCGGAAACACTGGAACAGTAGAGATCAGGAACTCAGGAACACATGAGATCAGGAACTCAGGAACACTGGAACAGAGGCCCAGCTATCACTAGCATAGTGATAGCAAGAAGGTCAGAAACAACACGAAAGGGCACTCAAAGGGTGCCCAATCCAGGTTTAAATAGTCAATAAGAGGCGGGCTATCTGCAGACAGCCAATAGAAGCCCCCTACTGGTGACAGACAAGTAACTGCAGCAAATCACGGGCACCGTGATAGTACCCCCCTTTCAAAGACCCCCTCTCCTAGAATAGGGTTTAGGTTTCTGCGGGTAATTGGCATGAAAGGCCCTAGTTAACCTAGGTGCATGAAGGTCCGTACTATCCACCCATGACCGATCCTCAGGACCATACCCTTTCCAATGTACCAGGTACTGTACCCTTCCTCTAAGCCTACGGGAATCAATAATGCTCTGAACCTCGTACTCCTCCTGGCCCTCGACCTCAACAGGTCCTGGCACCACAGGTGTGGTAGTATAGCGATTGCAAACCAGAGGCTTAAGAAGGGACACATGGAACACATTATGGATACGCATGGATGCAGGTAGGTCTAGTGCATAGGAGACAGGGTTAATTTTGCGAATAACTCTGTATGGACCAATAAACCGAGGAGCCAACTTATTAGACGGAACCTGCAGCTTGAGATTTCTGGAGGAAAGCCATACTCTATCCCCAACCTGAAAGGAAACCGCTGGAAGCCTTCTGCGATTAGCATGGCGCTGATGACGCTGAAATGACTGACCAAGTGCCCTCTGAACTTGTGCCCATGTGGAACGGAGTTGCTCGATATGCTCATCCAGAGCTGGAATCTGTTGCGTCTGAAATGAGTCTGGAAGCAAACAGGGCTGGAACCCATAATTAATCAGAAACGGAGAGCTCCCAGATGAAGAATTGACCGCACAGTTCCTGGCGAACTCTGCCCAAGGCAACAAGTCGGACCAATTATCATGATGGTCAGTAACGAAACAACGGAGAAATTGTTCCAAGCCCTGATTGGCTCGTTCAGCGGCTCCATTGGTCTGGGGATGGTAGGCAGAGGAGAAGGACAGCTGTATGCCCATCTGTTGGCAAAATGCCCTCCAAAATCTAGACACAAACTGGCTCCCCCTGTCAGACACCAGTACCCTAGGCACTCCATGCAACCGGAATACTTCTCTGGCGAACACCATTGCCAATTCCTTCGCTGAAGGAAGACCACGGAGGGGCACGAAATGAGCCATTTTAGAAAACCTGTCCACCACCATGAATATAAAGGAGTACCCCTTCGACATAGGCAACTCTCCCATAAAATCAATGGAAACATGAGACCAGGGGCGTTCGCCATTAGGCACCGGTTGAAGCAAGCCCACAGGGAGATGTCTCGGGGTCTTAGCGCGGGCGCAGGTGGCACAGGCATTCGTAAATTCGGCACAATCGTTTCTCATGGAAGGCCACCAAAATAACTGAGAAAGGGACCATAACAATTGGTCTCTACCAATATGTCCCGCAGCCTTAGAGGAATGGTAGGTTTCGAGCAGCCTAGTACGAAATGATTCAGCGACAAAACATTTGCCCACTGGGGTTTCATGGGGAGCGGACCCCTGAGAGGCCAGGATCTCCTCCCCTAGAGGAGAAGTGATACTCGTGCGTATAGTAGCCAGTATTCTATCAGGTTGGATGATAGGAGCTGGTGCTTCCACTCTGTCACTGTCGGCCTCAAATTGTCTTGACAGTGCATCAGCCCTGATATTTTTTGACCCTGGCAAATATGATACAATGAAATTAAATCGAGACAGGAACAGTGCCCACCTGGCCTGACGAGAGGACAATCTCTTGGCCTCCGAGAGATAGGTCAGATTCTTATGATCTGTTAGGATTAAGACAGGATTCTTAGTACCTTCAAGCAAATGACGCCATTCCTTAAGAGCAAGGATAATGGCCAATAATTCTCTGTCACCTATCTCATAGTGGCTTTGAGTGACAGTCAACTTTTTAGAGAAAAACCCACAAGGTCTGAGAGTTCCACCTTTCTCGTGTCGCTGCGAAAGTACTGCCCCGACCCCAATATCTGAGGCATCAACCTCTAACGTAAATGGAAGTAAAGGATTGGGGTGGGATAACACAGGAGCCGCAGCAAATGCCAGCTTCAAATTCTCAAAGGCTTTCTCAGCAGATACCGGCCAACAAGAAGGATTAGCACCCTTGTGCGTAAGATCGGACAGAGGTTTGACAATGGAAGAAAAGTTCTTAATAAACCTCCTATAATAATTAGCGAAACCCAGGAAACGCTGTATGGCTTTAAGACCCTTGGGTTTTGGCCATTGTAGGACAGCTGACAACTTTTCTTTGTCCATGGCAATGCCATCATTGCCAATTATGAACCCCAAGAATGGCACACTGGTTCTATGAAACTCACATTTTTCCATTTTACAAAATAATTTGTTCTCACGGAGTCGTAGCAATACTGCGGATACATCTTTGATGTGCTGTGCCATGTTGTGGGAGTAAATCAGTATATCGTCGAGGTACACCACAACACATGTCTGTAACATATCTCTCAGAACATCATTTATCAGTTCCTGGAAAACTGCGGGTGCATTACACAGCCCAAAAGGCATTACTAGATACTCGTAGTGCCCAGCTCGAGTATTAAAGGCAGTTTTCCACTCATCACCTGCTCGAATGCGAACCAGATTGTAAGCGGCCCGTAGGTCCAACTTGGTAAATATCGAAGCGCCCTTAAGCCTGTCAAAAAGCTCGGTGATGAGTGGTATTGGGTATGCGTTTTTAGCCATTAGTTTATTCAAGCCCCGGTAGTCAATGCATGGTCTTAATTCGCCATTTTTCTTTTTTACAAAAAAGAACCCAGCCCCAGCTGGAGAGGTAGATTTACGTATGATCCCTCTAGCAAGGGCATCAGAAATGTAATCCTCCATAGCCTTATTTTCATCACAAGATAATGGATAAGTGCGTCCTTTCGGAGGTACTGCACCAGGCTGCAATTCAATGCAACAATCATAAGGTCTATGCTGGGGTAGCATACTAGCCTCTCCTTTGCTAAAAACATCGCCAAACTGTTGGTACACATCTGGCATAGCAGAGGAGGTGCACATGACCTTAATAGGCTGGATGACACACTTGTCCATACAAAACTGGGACCAAGCAGCAATTTCACACTTTTTCCAATCGAATTGTGGGTTATGTAACTGTAACCACGGAAATCCCAATATCACCGCATGGTGCGGGGAATTAATCAGTTGAAACTGCTGCTCTTCTCTGTGAAGTGCCCCAATAGTCATAGACAATGGCATAGTTTCAAATATAACCTGAGGCGGTTCTAAGGGTCTACCATCAATCGCTTCAATAGTCAAGGGGTTTTCTCTTTCAATGCGTGGAACTCCGTGCAATTCAGCAAAGGTATTATCCATAAAATACCCTGCTGCACCGGAGTCAACCAAGGCCAAAACCTCCACAGAGCGTTGTGCCCAAGACAATACCACCTGTATGGTGGGTTTCATTATGCCCGACACTGGGGACGATTGTACACCACCTAGGGCCTGTCCCCCAAGATACCCTAGGTGTGTGCGTTTCCCGGACGTACCGGACAGGAATTTAGCAAGTGCCCTTTTTTACCGCAGTATAAACATAACCCTTGTTTTTTGCGATATAGTCTCTCTGCCTTGGTTAGTCTAGTGAAGCCTATTTCCATAGGTTCACTTGTTTCCCGTACTGGTTCACTAGACTTCAATGCCAAGGGAGGGATGGGTGGGCAAAACATGCTACTAGGCTCATTATTTTTTGACCGTAACTTACGATCTCTGGCAATTGATCTCTCACGTATTCTGGAGTCAATTATCATAACATACTCAATGTAATCATCTAGATCAATAGGTAGATCTTTAGCAGCGATTTCGTCTTTAATGTGGTCATTCAGGCCTTGAGAGAAGGCTGCCAATAATGCCTCGTTATTCCAACCTACCTCTGCTGCCAATGTGCGGAATTCGATGGCATAGTCGCCCACTGTACGCCTGCCCTGTTGTATCTCCATAAGGCGTTTGGCAGCAGAGGTGGTTCTACCAGGAGGCTCAAACACTCTTCGAAAGGAACGCACAAATTCACTAAAGTTCTTAGTACAAGGTTTAGCATTCTCCCACAAGGGGTTAGCCCAGGCCAATGCTCTGCCAGTGAGCAGTGATATCGTGAACCCCACTTTACTACGATCATTGGGAAATGCGTGTGCCGTCAATTCCATAAAGATTTCGAGTTGATTGATGAACCCTCTGCAGAGACTAGGGTCACCATCATATCTTAGCGGCAAGGGTGCAGAAGCCGTTAACCCTTTAACAGTACCCCCTAGGGGTCTGGTATCACTTTCCGGTGTCTGACTTGGCGAGACCACCGGGCTAGAGCTAGATTGGTCAGCAGGTACCGTGCGTTCAAGGATCGTTTGAATTGCAACTGCCAACTGATCCAAACGTTGCTCGAGCACATCCATCCTCCAATGGATATTCTGTGCGTTACCTTGACCCTTGCTGTCTGAGGTCATGGCCCTTTCGTACTGTCACGGTTTATTATGACTCTCAGACACAAGTTTTAGGTAAAAAAAATCAATTTTATTGAAATAATAAATGATAACTTAGGATGGCAAACATACATATATATATATATACAGAATATAGCACAGACAGAAGGCAGACTCTACCGGTCCTGTCAATATACCGGACAGGACAGTCTTTAGGCTCTACCGGCCTTGCCAATACCGGGTAAGGCAACCTGCAGATGGAATAGCATAACGGTTTTACCGGCCTTACCAAATTACCGGGCAAGGCAGCCTCAATAGATACACAATGTAGGCTCTACCGGCCCTGCCAATACCGGGTAAGGCAACCTCAGATGGAATGTGGAAAAAGGTTCTACCGGCCTTACCAATACCGGGCAGGGCAGCCCAGAGATAATAGCAGCAGTCAGATGGAACTGGCAAATTAGCAGAATCGTTAAGCAGCAAGGCTTTGGAGCAAACCAGCGTCCGCACGCTGGAAACAACACTGAATAGTATAGCCGTAGGGCTTAGCGAGCAAACCAGTGACCGCACACTGGAGTAACAAGCGAGTAGTATAGCCGCAAGGCTTAGGAGCAAACCAGCGTCCGCACGCTGGGACCAACACAGATTAGTATAGCTGATAGGCTTTGGAGCAAACCAGTGACCGCACACTGGTGTAACAAGCGAGTTTGTATAGCCGCAAGGCTTAGGAGCAAACCAGCGTCCGCACGCTGGGACCAACACAGATTTGTATAGCTGAAAGGCTTTGGAGCAAACCAGTGACCGCACACTGGTGTAACAAGTGAGTTTGTATAGCCGCAAGGCTTAGGAGCAAACCAGCGTCCGCACGCTGGGACCAACACAGAATTGTATAGCTGATAGGCTTAGGAGCAAACCAGTGACCGCACACTGGTGTAACAAGCGAGTTTGTATAGCCGCAAGGCTTAGGAGCAAACCAGCGTCCGCACGCTGGGACCAACACAGATTTGTATAGCTGAAAGGCTTTGGAGCAAACCAGTGACCGCACACTGGTGTAACAAGTGAGTTTGTATAGCCGCAAGGCTTAGGAGCAAACCAGCGTCCGCACGCTGGGACCAACACAGATTTGTATAGCTGATAGGCTTTGGAGCAAACCAGTGACCGCACACTGGTGTAACAAGCGAGTTAGTATAGCCGCAAGGCTTGGGAGCAAACCAGCGTCCGCACGCTGGGACCAACACGGAATAGTAGCAATGTCACCAACGCGACCAGGCAGAAGGTCGCCAGGATACTGAAGACAGGTGATGAGATGACAGGAACCAGCAACGATCAGTCAGGTCAGAAAACAGCAGAGAAGTTCAGCAGGAACTGCAACACCAGAGACTAGGCCGGAACCAGGACTGGAAGTACTTCAGCATGCCGGAAACACTGGAACAGTAGAGATCAGGAACTCAGGAACACATGAGATCAGGAACTCAGGAACACTGGAACAGAGGCCCAGCTATCACTAGCATAGTGATAGCAAGAAGGTCAGAAACAACACGAAAGGGCACTCAAAGGGTGCCCAATCCAGGTTTAAATAGTCAATAAGAGGCGGGCTATCTGCAGACAGCCAATAGAAGCCCCCTACTGGTGACAGACAAGTAACTGCAGCAAATCACGGGCACCGTGATAGCCACCTCACCACCCAGTGAAGAGTACATGGAGGAGGCGACCAGCCAGTGGGCACCGTACCCAACATCCACACTTCCTCCCCAGCTGGCTGCCCCACCTCTGGCTACATCAACTCTGGCTGCACCACCTCTGGCTGCTCCACTGTATTACAGTGACTAGATGTAACAGGAGGAGAGGTGGATGCATCCCACCACCTCCAGGAGCTATTACCCTCCAGCAGCAGCACCACCACCAGGGAGGCAACGGCTGCCCGGGAATGTGACCACCACCCAATACAGGCCATATTCCTCACAGATTGATCTACCCTCCTGGATGTCTCCCCAGAACGGCCCCAGGTATGATCCCAGGTGGGGGCCAAGCACATACCAGTGGCTAAGGTACGACCCTTGGCCACTCGACTACCAACACCTGGGCCTGCTTGGGGAGTCACAGCACCCTAAGCCGAGGGACCTGCTTACCCCACCACCTCCACCAGCACAGACATCAGTGGGCAGCAGTAAGTTTATTGATGTGGTGGGCATCAACTCATCTGCAGCACACACAGCACCAGCTGAAGAGGACACAGCACCAGCTGAGGAGGACACAGCAGCAGCGGAGGAGGACACAGCAACAGCAGAGTCACTGGCAACAACTATCTCCAGCAATGAACGCCCCACGGGGATGGAGGTGGAGTGCATGGCCCTTCAAAGGTTTAGGACAAAACACAGTTTTATTTAAATCACAGTAATATAATAACCCTCACAGGTCCTGTAGTATTTAAGCAGAATAATACAGACACACGACAGGTTGCATATACAAATGCCTTCACAGGTCCAGTATAACCATAAAGTCCATAACAGCATATACTGACACAGGACAGGCAGAATACAATGAATTCCCAGGAGAAAGGTACTGCATGGATTAATTGTCTTCAATGAGTGTACACAGTCCCATGTGAAGAGAGGTCTGTGATGGAGCTCACTCCATATAGAGAGCTTAAGGATACGTAACGCCCAGAAATAGGTTAGCAGAACAAATGTGAACTGCCAGAGTAATATCAGGAATTGAGCAACATATGACATTGCCGTAGCAGTAACGGAGACCAGGCCACTTGCACTCTGCTGGAGCAGTAACGGAGACAAGACTAATGGCACACTGCCGTAGCAGTAACGGAGTCAGGCCACTTGCACTCTGCAGAAGCAGTAACGGAGACTAGGCCAATGGCACACTGCCATAGCAGTAACGGAGACAGACACATGCACTCTGCAGGAGCAGTAACGGAGACAAGGCCAATGGCACACTGCCGTAGCAGTAACGGAGACTAGGTCACTTGCGCTCTGCAGGAGCAGTAACGGAGACAAGGCCAATGGCACACTGCGGTAGCAGTAACGGAGACAGACCACTTGCACTCTGCAGGAGCAGCAACGGAGACAAGGCCAATAGCACACTGCCGTAGCAGTAATGGAGACCAGACCAATGGCACACTGCCGTAGCAGTAACGGAGACTAGGCCACTTGCGCTCTGCAGGAGCAGTAATGGAGACAAGGCCAATAGCACACTGCCGTAGCAGTAACGGAGACCAGACCAATGGCTCACTGCCGTAGCAGTAACGGAGACTTGGCCACTTGCGCTCTGCAGGAACGGTAACGGAGACAAGGCCAATAGCACACTGCCATAGCAGTAATGGAGACTAAGCCACTTGCACTCTGCAGGAGCAGTACGAAGACTAAACTGGACATTGCCGTGACCGGACTGACTGGGCAACCGAGCAACTCGCACTGAGGTCGTAACCAACCGGAAGCGACACAAAATGCCTGAAGGATCGGAATGTCACCAAGGCGACACAGAGGCAGCCAGAGCAGGAACGTCAACCAAGCCGGGTCAAATCACGGAGCAGGAACGTCAGCCAATCTGGGTTGGTACACAGAAGCAGGAACGTCAGCCACGCCGGGTCGGTACACAGAAGCAGGAACATCAGCAAAGCCGGGTCGGTACACAGGAGCACGAACGACAGCCAAGCTGGATCGGTACACAGGAGCAGGAGCAGAAGAATGGTCAGGCAATCCAGGTCGGTACACAGGCAGGAGACAAGATGCAGAGTAGTCAGGCAGGCCAAGTCGGGACACTGGGAATCACTGAGCAGAAACAAGCACTGGTACAGGAACACCACGAAAGGGCACCGGAGGGGTGCCAGAGCCCAGTATATAAAGGCCATACAGGGTGGGACAAACACAGAATAGCCAATGGGAGCAAAGCACAGTGTAGACTGACAGAAAGTAGCAAGGGGAGCACGGGCACCGTGATAACCAATGACAACATCACCAGGAGCCGTAGGGAATCCCGAAGATACACGAACAGGATTGAGGCAAGGATCCATGCCCTGGAGTCGGAGGTCACGAGGATCAACACTCAACTCCATCAGCTCCACATGAGAGTGATGGACATGTTTGCACAGGTGCTGGTGGAGTTGAGAGAGCAGAACCGCAGGAAGAACTTACTGTTAGAGATGGAGAACCTGTGTTCCACAGAGGGGTCCACTGCACCCACCACCCCCTCCAATGTGACCCCTGAAGCCACACCTAGGGGGCAAAGGGTGACCAGGAGATCATACAGGGCATCCACACCTGGCACACAGTCTAAGCGCCCCCCCAAAAAATGCCCAACCTTTTCCATTCCCCCTGAATAAAGGAACATTGTGCTTTTGAATCCTGTCTGATCTGCTTTGTATTTGTTTATAGCTTGGGTGGCAGAAACAATGCAGTGAACACAACTTCTGCCTAGGTAACATTTTTTTGGTATGTTACAACATGGGTTCACACACACACCGTTGTACAAATTCAACAGGCAATACATCCCTAGAGCCATATTACACAACAGTGTTATATGACAATGTTGTGTGTTGAATTTGACCAACAAAACATACCCCTTAGCACAACAATTGGTGCAACACTGAACATTCGTCTGTATCAATTGTTGTGTTTAAGGGGATAACCAAACAAACAGCTATATCACTTAGCAGTGAAATAACAAGCAGGACAGATGGAACATGCATCAATACAGTCTTGCATTCCAACTCTCATTGTGCAACTGACTCACTGGGGAACCCGATGTTCACCCTAGGATCTCAATGTGTGTGCTACACATTGTGATCCTAGGTTGAGCATTGTGTTCTCCAGTAGGTCAGTTGCACAATAACAGTGTGAATCGCAGCCTAACTTACTGGGGAGCCCAATGTTTAACCTAGGATTTCAATATGTAGCACACACATTGATATCCTGGGGTGAGCATTGGGGTCTCCAGTAAGTCGAGTTGTTGTTTTCATAAGGTTGTCACACACCTCACCAGTGATAACACTTGTCCACTTAGTCTGGTTGTTTGTTGATGTAGCCCATGTACTGAGATATGTCAAAGTAAAGCAATCTCAGAACATTGATTATAATGCGCAACACAGAAACCGTGGACATGAAATCACTGTGGAAGTATATCCCCTGTATCACCTCTTTATCACTCCCAAAACACATTAGTGTATCACTGCCATCATCTGTTTGCATGAATACATCACAGAGTCCACTCACTGGCAAACAAGTATTGGACTCCTTTGATGTGGGTCATGCCTTCCCATGTAGGGGGATACTGTAGCCTTGAGTGTGTTTGCGCATTGACAAATGTGTAATCCCACATTTCTTCATACAGACACAGATTGAATAGTGATGGTTCTTCTTTATTGTGTCTCAAAGTACATTAGAACATACATGTTTTCTGGGTATATTGCCTATATGCATTAAACACTTGTATGAGAACACCGAATGTACTTTGAAACTATAGTAACATTCTGTCCTGCTCATGTGTTGTCCACAAGGTCTGACAACTCTGTAGATGAGCATCCTAACTGTACAGGTTAGTACACACATGAATATGTGTTTTCTGTGTCTATATGAGAATGTTCCAGTAGAGGTTGCTGTGTACCTCAGGTCAAACATTGCATCACCAACAAAATCACTTGAACCAGCAAGGGGTGAGTTTCATAAAGGTCAAGGTTGTCAAGACATCAATCCAGTCACATGGAAGATCTTCAGTTCAAGGATGGCTCATGCGATGGATGCCTGTGGGACAAGAGGACAGGATTTGGAGCAGCAGCCTCAAACTGATCATCAAGCAACAACAATTTCGACTTTATAATCCCCTCAATCTTTTTCGTTACAGGTGAGTACACAAACCATTGCTTTGTAATGTGTTGTATACTCGTCTGTAACCCATTATGTGGAGAAGTAAGGATATGTGCACCAGCCCTATGGATATGTGCCCCTGACATGAATACACACATCAACAAATATGTTCTGAGAGCTCCATGAAAGTAATGTTGATGTGTGTATTCATGTCAGGGTCACATATCCCTGCACACTCACAGGTCAGCATGGTGTCCCTGGAGATCTGATCTACGTTTCATTACCTTTATGTTGTGTAACAATGCCACTGTACATCCACCCCTCTGCTGCTCTTCTCATCTCTAGCACAGTACAGGTCCCATATTGAATCCAATGGCCCTTTAACCCCTGATGTGACAGAGTGTTATCCAATGCATAGCATTGGATAACACTCTTTCGCTATCAGGCTAGCATGTTTGCTCTGGCTATGATCATGGCAAATCAAGTTAGTTTCTGTCAATCAAGCCCTGTAAGGTGATGAACATGGGTTATATGTTGTACCTTGTTTCTCCTGGGGAATGGAGGATGGTTTTGGAATCCTCACACACAATATGCCACATCCATGGTATGGTTGATGTTTGGGGCCATGCTGCTGCCAGTGCAGTGCTGTGTCAATGTTCCTGTGGGGTGAGAAAGAACATCATGTGCAGTGTGGTTAGTGTGTTGGCATCAATTCACAGGACTAATGGGGGACTTGCATGGATTGTTTGCATGCCTGTGTTATACTCACAGGTAAAGTGTTCCTTGATGAGCTTGTCTCTGATCTACGCCCCTCTCAGGGTCTCTTCAACATGGCCGATGTCCATGGGCACTTCAGGTATGGGGCTGTCCTGGATGTGATCCACCAGCCTTGTGTCCACTGTGATGTTGTGCAGTATTGCGCACGCCATAATTATGCTGCACACCTTTCCAGGTGCATACTGCAGTGCTCCCCCCGAGTGGTCCAGACATCGAAATCGTGACTTGAGGAGACCAAAGGTCCGCTCAATGGCATTACTCGTTCTGCCATGAGCCTGGTTGTACCTTTCTAGGCATCTGTTTGAGGATTGGCCACAGGGGTCAGTAGTCAGGACTTGCAGCCATTGCCAGCATCACCTGTGGAATGTGAGTGACATGGTGAGACAGGGAGCACATGTTGTGTGAATGATGTTTTGTGTGGTGGACGTAGTAGCTGTGGGTCAGGAGCATGCTGAGCAGCATTGTGTGCACACCTTTGGATGTGGTGTGATTTTGTATTGTGAACTCACCCAAAAACCATCCCTCTGTATAATTTCCATTCTTGAAATCTCTGTGGACTGAGTGGACTGAGGAGTTTTGGAGAATGTAGGAATCAAGTAAGCTACCAGGATACTTTGCACAGACATTCATAATCCTCATGTTGCTGTCACACACCATCTGCATGTTCATCGAGTGGAAGTTTTTCCCGTTGATGAATAGCTGTGCGTCACTTGCTGGGGCTTTAATACAGACATGGGTACAATCTGTAGCACCCATGACCCTGGGCATGCCTCCCCTTGCTTAAAAGGCCTGCTTGAGGTGTATCCAGTCCATGTCTTTGGTGGGGAAATGTATATAAGTACTGGCCTTGCTTTTGAGGGCTGTCAAGACCTGGGCCAGCACTCTGGAGAATGTGGCCTGTGACATGCCAGATGTGCAACCCTCAGTGGACTGGAAGGCCCCACTTGCCTTGAAGTGCATGGCACACAGTAGTTTTTGCAGGCCATATAGGGCATGGTTTTGGATGTAGATGGGATCCACCTGATCCTTGATGACCTCATATAAGGCAATGATGCTGTCAGGCCTCAACCTGTAGCGATCAATTACCTCGTTGTCGGTCATTCCAAAGCTGGTGACCCTTGGCTGGTATCCCCTGGGCCTTGGTGGTCGTCTATACATCCTCTGCTGCTGTGGAGCATCCTGTTGCTGCAGCTGTGCATCTGCAGGCAGGTGCTGTCCTCCAGGTGGGGATGGGCTCCTGTGTGGCTGCTGAGCCAGAGCCTCCTCATTTGCAACATGTGAAGGCTGTTGATCAGGTGTGCCTGGGGGTTGCTGGTGTTCCCTAGCTCTCTCCCTTGCACACCTTCTCCGCAGTCTTCGCAGCAATATGTAACCCAACATACTGATTGCGCTCTCTCTCTCTCCCTCCCTGAGTGGAAAACAAGCCACAAGTGAGTGTGGTGAGTTATCCCTTTAAGTTCTTGATAGGGCGTTGTGTAGGTGTGGTGATGAGGTGAGTGCTGAGCAATGGGAAGTTGTTTATTGTCCAGGTAAGTGTTTGCAGGTGTGTGTGTTATAAGATGTGGTATGTCTCTGCTAATTGCACAGGTGAGGTTGTTTTTTGGAAGGTGTCTGTGTCGTGTGATAACCCCTATTGTTCCGTGCCTGTTGTGTTTGTGTTGTCTTGTAGGTCCTTGTCCCTGTGGTGCTGCTTGTTATTGTGTGTGCCATTGATTTGTGTTGTCTGTCCATGTTTTTGTGTTATTTTGGCATTGCACTGGTTAATTTTCCCATTTACATGCTTGTGCAGTAAGCATTTTGTTGTTTTGCTATGTAACGATTGTTTGTTTTTTTTGCCCGTTAAGTGTCTAACGGATAAGGGAACTGGGTCTTAAGTTTGGTCCGTTAAGTGTATTTTTTTTCAGCCATTAACAGTACCGCAAGCCTTTGAATGGCTCTGGGTAATCTTGTTCCATGTGTCTCAATGCACGTAAGTGTATCGGCCATAAGGATTTTCAAACTGCCGTTAGCTGTTCTTTAGACGGATCTTTGAATTGCTACATGAAACGTAATGCACCCGTTAGTGCTTTTTTTTTTTTTTTTTTTTTTTACTAACGGCTGCCTTTAAATCTACCCCCAAGGGTCATACCTTGGCCACTGGTAGTTGCTTGACCCTTACCTGGGATCATACCTGGGGCCATGCTGGGGAGCCATCCAGGAGGGTAGGTCCATCTGGGACGAATATGGGCCATATTGGGTGATGGCCACATTCCTGGGCAGCCATTGCCTCCCTGGTGGTGATGGTGCTGCTGCTGCTGGAGAGTAGTAGCTCCTGGAGGTGGTGGGATGCATCCACCTCTCCTCCTGTTGCATCCAGGCACTTTAATGGGGTGGTGCAGCCAGTTGTTGGGCAGCCAGTTGGGGGGCAGCCAGAGGTGGGGCAGCCAGTTGTTGGGCATCCAGTGGCGGTGCAGCCAGTGGTGATGCAGCCAGTTGTTGAGAAGGTGTGGACGTTGGGTACGGTGCCCACTGGCTGGTCTCCTCCTCCGTATACTCCTCACTGGGTGGTGAGGTAGACTCCTGCATGGGATCCTGCTGTGCTGGAGGCCCGTAAGCTGTGTGAAGAATTGAGATTGTGTGATTAATAAACGTAGATATGATAGGATTAAAGGGATATTAAATTAAATTAAAGGGAGTTGAATTCCTTTGGTGCCACATCCCAGTGGCCTGAAATTGTACATTGGCTCTGTTGCTACATCATCCTATGGGGATTTATGGTCCCCGGACCAGAGCTGTCCATAGGATGGTGTAGCAACATCACCATTATACAATTTCAGGCCACTGTGATATTGCCCCTGAAATATTCAACTTTCAGCTGTGATACTTTTTGAATAAAACACCTTTCAGCAGTGGGAATACCCTTGTTTTACTCGGGGGATAAACCCTACAACATGTATTTTTCTTTTCACATTTTAGGTATTACTATCCCCTTAAAGGGATAGTAATACTTCAAATGTAAAAAAATATATGTTTTTCGTATAGGTGGTGCACGGGTAGGCTGCAGTACCTGGGGGTGTGGCTCACAACAGACCTTTCTGGGCTGTATACGGCTAACTTTGTGCCACTGCTTACTAAAGTCCGGATGGACAAACGAGCCAGGAGTCATAGCCGGATTGGGTAGTCAGACGAAGCCAGGGGTCAGAGCCGGATCAGGTAGTCAGACGAAATCAGCAGTAATACACAGGAATCAGTAAATGGACCAACACAGGACAAGGCTCAGATACACCATTAAACGGCACTGGGTGTTGGAAATGCTGAGGCCTTTAAGGCCTAGTAGATGGGCGGAGACATAACAGCGATTACCAGTGACCTATAAGAACAGCGACTTGCACTGAGAGACAGCCAGGAAGTAACAAGGTCACTTGTTACAGTAAAGTAACACTGGAGGCAATCACAGACACTGTGATAGTACCCCCCTCTCAATGATCCCCCCCCATGGAGGAGACCACACCTTATTGGGAAATTTCACATGGAATCTGCGCAGCAATACAGGAGCGCGAATATCAAACTGATTCACCCAGGAACGCTCCTCTGGACAATAACCTTTCCAATGGACAAAATATTGGATGTGTCCCCGGACTTCGTGGGAGTCCAGAATGCTTTGAATCTCATACTCCTCCTGGTTCTGAATGTGCACTGGACCTAGCACTGCAGGAGTGGATGAGTAGCGGTTACAAACCAAAGGCTTCAGGAGTGAGACATGAAAAATGTTGTGATGTTCCTAGGAAGGTCTAAGGCATAAGACACAGGGTTTATTCTGTGAAGCACCCGGAAAGGTCCTATGAAATGTGGAGCCATCTTATTACAGGGTACTTGCATGTGCAAGTTTCTGGAGGCCAGACAGACTCTATCCCCAACTTGAAAGACAGGAGCAGGATGCCTCCTGTGGTCTGCATGTTTCTGATAGCGCTCTGAGGACCTTCGTAAGGCATTCTGAACCTGTGCCCATGTGGAGCGGAGCTGCCGAATATGCTCATCCAGAGCCGGAATATCTTGTGCTTGAAATGAGTCCAGGAGAAAAGATGGTTGGAACCCATAGTTAATCAGAAAAGGAGAGCTCCCAGAAGGGGAGTTTATGGCACAATTCCTGGCAAATTCAGCCCATGGCAACAGGTCAGAGCAATTATCATGATGGTCAGAAGTGAAGCAACACAAGAATTGTTCCAAACCCTGGTTGGTTCTTTCTGCAGCACCATTAGTCTGGGGATGCTAGGCAGAGGAAAATGACAGTTTGATGCCCATCTGTTCACAGAAGGCACTCCAGAACCGTGATACAAACTGACTTCCATGATCAGAAACCAAAACCCTGGGTACTCCGTGGAGCCTGAATACCTCTTTAGCAAACACAATAGCCAACTCTTTAGTGGAAGGCATTCCCTGGAGTGGGACAAAATGTGTCATTTTAGAAAATCAGTCCACTATCATTAGTATGACTGTACAGCCCTTGGATCTTGGCAGTTCCACCACAAAATCTATGGAAACGTGTGACCATGGACGCTCGCCATTCAGAACTGTCTGGAGCAGCCCTAGAGGAAGGTGCCTAGGAGTTTTGGCACAAGCACAAACAGAGCAATCCTCCACAAAGGCTGCACAATCAGCTCTTAAACTAGGCCACCAAAAGAGCTGTGAGACTGACCAAATCAATTGGTCCCGACCAATGTGTCCAGCTGCCTTGGACGAGTGATAAGTTTCACTAGGTTTCTCTACTGGAGCATTACCCTTTGTAAAAGTTCTCTCAAAACATTGTTTTTGAATTCCTGGAAGACAGCTGGAGCATTACACACACCAAAAGGCATCACTAAATATTCATAATGCCCACTCTGGGTATTAAAATCTCTTACATTCGTGTCCCTCCTACCAAATTGTACGCCGCTCTGAGATCTAATTTAGTAAATATTTTTGACAATTAAGAGAATGGGATAGGCGTTTTTCACCATCAACTTGTTCAAGCCACGGAAGTCAATACATGGACGTAAAGCACCGTCCTTCTTTTTGACAAAAAAGAATCCAGCACCAGCAGGAGATGTGGATTTTCGAATAATGTCTCTATCCAACGCATCAGACACATATTCCTCCATGACTTTACTCTCTTTCACAAACAAGGGATACACTCGACCCCTAGGAGGTGTGGAACCAGACAAAAGTTCCAAAGCACAATCGTAAGGTCCGTGTGGAGGTAGTGCCTCAGCTTGACTTTCACTGAAGACATCAATAAAGGATGAGTACTCCTCCGGAAGGAGCGAACTAGGTGCCAGAGTGGCTAGTACGGGACAAGTCAGACAATACTTCGAACAATGTGGAGACCAAGACAAAACCTCACAAGTCTGCCAGTCCACTCTGGGATTATGTTTTTGCACCCAAGGAAATACCAGCACCATGGCATAATGCGGAGAATTAATCACCTGTAATTTCAGGGTTTCCGTATGTAGGTCTCCTATTCTCAGGGTTAACAATACTGTTTCATGAGTAATATGTGAGGGCTGCAACGGCCTGCCATCAATGGCTTCAACCGCCAAAGGAGACTCCAACAGCAACAACGGAATATTCTTGCTGGCTGCAAACTCCGCATCAATAAAGCAGCCAGCAGCCCCAGTACTGTACACAATACTCTAGGTGAGGTCTAACTAGAGATCTGTAGAGTGGCATGACTACTTCCCTTTTTCTGCTACTAATGCCCCTAGCTATACAACCCAGCACCCTGCTTGCATTCCCTACTGCTTTATTACATTGCCTTTCAAATCCAAATCCCTTTCCTGTGTTTTCGCTGACAGCACAGTACCCTTAATAGTATATTTTTCCTTTGGATTTTTATGTCCCAAGTACATTATTTTACATTTATCAACATTAAACTGCAGCTGCCACACTCTTGTCCATTCTTCTAATTTACCTACATAATTTGTAATTTGGCTTATTCCCCCTGGAATGTCTAGCCTTTTGCAGATCTTTGTATCATCTGCAAAAAGTCATACCTTATACAAAAATTATGGTGCACCGCCTATTGTAGTATAGGAAGTGACGTTATTCCAAAGGGAATGTGGTAGGCTGAAAAAATATAATGCAACAAAAAAGATACAGAAAAAGACGCCTAAAACAGCACCAATCCCACCTTCCAATATGAGAAACCTCACTAATATATGTTGTGATGTACCTAACACGCATAGAAATACAATACTATAAAAACATTATTAAAATATAACTTTTATTACTCTGTATAAAAAACACTAAGGCGAATTTAAAATAAAAGTTGTGATTCCTGTGTTTCTATATTTGAGTGTCACAATTTCATCAGAGAGTACAAGCGTATCACATATGCACGTGTAAGTCCGTTCAACATACACATCTACCAACCACACATGTGTACAATGCACTGTTCGTGCTACTTTTCATGTATTAAACTCTCATTGTATGTCTACATGAATATTATACGTTAGGTAGCTGTCATAAGTCCTATCATAACAAGAGTTAATCTAATATTCACTCTTGTTTAGCATTCATGTATCAATATTATGAAAACACACAGATATTAGTAATAACGCTAGGGAGATGCTATACTAATCCCTACCTCCTAAACACCAATCTCAACAGGTGATCACACAAAAAGTTTGGCAAACAAGGTATAGCCTGCAAAAATCGTTTGGTAATAGGCACCTTGATGCGTGTGACCAGCGATAAACTAACCTAACAGTAACACTCCCTTAACACCAGAGATCACTTGAACACACAGAGTGCATGAGTCTGCCTCCGTGAACCCGACGTACGTTTCGCCACATTTGGCTTTTTCATAGGGTTGAAAGTCGGCATCTCTTACCGGCTTTTAAAACCAGCTCGTATCTCATCGCCAGGGCCGGACTGGGAATAAAAACCAGCCCTGGAAAAAATTGCTTACCAGCCCCATAGCACTGCGTCATTCTACCAGCCCCATAGCATTGCGTCATTCTACCAGCCCCACAGCATTGCGTCATTCTACCAGCTCCATAGTGCTGCGTCATTATACCAGTCCCATAGCATTGCGTCACTGTACCAGCCCCATAGAAAAAAATGTTTCTTGTTCATAAAAGGGGAAACTATGCATTTTTAAAACACATTTGCATGCCACCACCAGAGCAATAAAGTTATATGCCACCACCAGAGCAGTACAGAACGTGCTGGTGACATAATCCTCTATTTCTTTGGTGGTGGCATATACGTTATATACCACCACCAGAGCAATACAGAGTTATGCCACCAGCAAAGTAATACACAGTTATGCCACCACCAGAGCAATACATATATGCCACCAGCACATCAATACATAGGTATATGCCTCCTGTCCATCTCCACATTGTCCCCACTGTCCACCTCCACACTCTGTCCACTTCCACACTGTCCCCCTCCACACCCTGTCCACTTCCACATTGTCCCCCTCCACACCCTGTCCACTTCTACATTGTCCCCCTCCACACCCTGTCCACTTCCACATCGTCCCCCTCCACACCCTGTCCACTTCTACATTGTCCCCCTCCACACCCTGTCCACTTCCACATGGTCCCCCTCCACCCCTTGTCCACTTCCATATTGTCCCCTCCACCCCTTGTCCACTTCCATATTGTCCCCCTCCACACTTTGTCCACTTCCACATTGTCCCCACTGTCCACCTCCACACATTGTCCACCTCCACATTATCTCCATTGTCCACCTCCACACCCTGTCCACTTCCACATTGTCCATCTACACACTCTGTCCATCTCCACACCCTGTCCACTTCCACATTGTTCCCATTGTCCCCCTCCACACCCTGTCCACTTCCACATTGTCCCCCTCCACACCTTGTCCACTTCCACATCGTCCCCCTCCACCCCTTGTCCACTTCCATATTGTCCCCCTCCACCCCTTGTCCACTTCCATATTGTCCCCCTCCACACCTTGTCCACTTCCACATTATCTCCATTGTCCACCTCCACACCCTGTCCACTTCCACATTGTCGATCTCCACACGCTGTCCACTTCCACACTGTCCATCTCCACACCCGGTCAACCTTGGTCCTCCAGACACACTGCAAATGTCCACCTCAACACTACCAAGATTACCTCAACAATGCCCACCTCCACTCTGTACCGACCTCACTGTTCACTCACCATTACCTTTAATGTCCAGTCCAGCATCCGCAAACATTGTCCTTCTTCAGCCTGCCGCGTCAATGCAGGCCTCATAAGATGTTGGCAAACAGAAAAAAAAAACCTTCCTTCTGCTGTGCTCTGGCGCGCAGAGCATATTTAGATGCCCCATGCTGTTGTCATGACGCGTATACGCTGACCTGACGGTAGCGTACGCGTGCGCAGTTGCCAAATAGCTTCACATCACTGAGTCTCAAAAGACCCAATGAAGTGAAGCTTAATGGCACAAAGGCACTTGTGGGGTAAGCGGAGGGGCGCACTGGGGAACCAGGCACTCGGGTGGGCAGCCCTCCCCGGCTACACCACTGAGGCCCTGCCTGCCTCCAATCAGTAGAAGCGGCCCAGTGGTTCTTCAAATCTCGCGGCCGCGAGTAATTGACATGTGCAGCGCTTAGCCCCGGCCAGCCCCAGGGAAGCCCAGTGCAGGCGGCCTACCGGGAAATTTCCCGGTATCCCGGTAGGCCAGTCCGGCCCTGCTCATCGCGGGAAAAAGAATCCATACTCATTGGATAAAACCTCCATCCTCACAATACAAACTACCCAATCAATTCGATGTTTTGATACAATGTTACCAAATGTATACATTTGTACTATTACTCATCGTATTTCTACCCAAGACCTGTACTTAAAGAGACAGCCTCCGAAGGATACTTTCTATGGATATACAGATAATAACCAATAAATGAAACATTTTATTAGTAAATAAAATCGATCATGATAAATTATATGACAATATCATTAAGTTTTACTATATGACGATATCATCAAAATCGTTCATTGATGATAATCCCATTCGAATATATCAAATATCCATATATCACTTATTAATCATTACTCCTTAACAGAAGAAAGTTCATCCGCCATCACCCTATGGATTATGAGCTAAGGCTGTTCTACAGTTAATGGCAATAACGAGGGGAGAGAAGAAATCTCTCTTATTATTTTTAACGTTATACAGAACAAAATATGCACATAAAAGAGAAAAAGTAGATTCCCCACGCATGATGACACAATAATTGGAATCGTAGATACTTTTATCTTAGTTCATATATCTGGCATGATTAAATCTTATAATAATATTAACCAAAAAGGTAATTATAGATTCTCATATTCAGTATAACAAGTCACCAGTGACTTTATCAGTCACTAAATATATATTCATGAATATGATGTCACAAATGCGCTTTAAGTCTCATCCCCTCATTCAAGCCATTAGGTGACAATGTATTAAGTGAGAAAATCCATTGATTTTCTGCCTTCAATAATTTGTTATCAAGATCGCCTCCTCTCATACCTATCTTGATTTTTTGTAAACCAAATATTCCAGTCCCACTCAAGGAAGATCCATGTTTATCCAAATAGTGTCTACTAAGACTTGTCAATTTTTTACCTTGTTTGGCATCTTTTTCAGAATTTCTGATATTATTAAAGTGTTCCTTCAACCTAATTTTCAATTTTCTCATAGTTTTACCAATATAAAGTAATCCACAGGGGCAACAAACTCCATAAATCACACCCGTGGTATTACAATTGATAAAAGATGAAAATTTCCTCCATTTACCAAATCAATCTAATATGCCTCTCTGATTGGTTATATATGGACATATAGAACATTGTCCACAACTATAGGATCCTGTAACGCTAGATTTCTTTTTCTTATTATCAAAGAGACTATGGACCAATTTATCTTTTAAATTAGGGGAACGTCTACTACTTAACTGGGGTCTATCCCCAATAACATTTCTCAAATCAATATCAGTTTGCAAAATAGACCAGTTTTTCTGTAATATCTGTTGTACCTCAGTCCATTGATTATGATATGTACTCACAAATCTAATACATTTGTCTGTCTCCTTGAATTTTTTCTGTAAGAGAGTCTCTCTCGTGGTATGTAATGCACGATTTTGTGTTTTCTTGATTAAACTATTATTGTAGCCTCTCTCCCTTAATCTTACACTTAGTTCTTCAGCTCTTTCTTTATAAGTTAAATCATTTGAACAATTTCTTCTAATTCTCAAAAATTCACCCATAGGAACTGATTTAATAACCGATTTCGGATAAAAGCTACTAGCATGTAATATGCTATTTGTAGCTGTGGCTTTCCTATACAGATCTGTTTGTAATATACCGTTAGTATCTTTGAAAATTGTAATATCCAAAAAGTTGATCTTTTCAGGACTGTATTCTAATGTTAATCTGAGATCCCATTTATTGTCATTAAGACATTCTAGAAATAGTTTCAATGTTTCACTATCACCATCCCAGAGAACAAACACATCATCGATGTATCTATGCCATGAAAGTACTGAGTTGTTCCACCTCAATAGACTGTCATCAAATACCACTATTTCCTCCCACCACCCGAGGTACAGATTGGCATATGTGGGGGCACATGCCGCCCCCATTTCTGTACCCCGGGTTTGGAGGTAAAAATGTCCATGAAACAGAAAATAATTATGCGTAAGTACAAATTTAAGGAGCTTAAGAATAAAATCCCTAAATGTGTCAGTAATGGTAGTGTCCTTGTCTAAATAGTATCGAACTGCTTCCAACCCTCTTTCATGATGAATAGATGTATATAAGCTTTCCACATCACAACTTGCCAGTAATGTTGATTCCATAACTGGCAAATCATTAATTTTGGTTAACAGATCCGTAGTATCCCTAGTATATGAGGACAACGTTAACACATATTTTCTTAGTTTAAAGTCCAAATATTGAGAAGCTTTTTCACTTAGACTACCATTGCTGGAGACAATAGGTCTACCCAGTGGATTACTTGTATTTTTATGTACCTTTGGCAATAAATACAAAGTGGGAACAACAGGTTGTATTATTTCCAAAAATTTGTATTCTTTCTGTGTAATGGCATTATTTGTCCTTGCATCAGCCAAGATTTTATTATACACAGATAAATAATCTCTTGTAGGATTAAAAAGTAACCTCTTATAGCAATCCTTGTTGTTTAATTGCTTAAATGCTTCAGCTAAATACAGAGTATTCGGCCAGATCACAACCTTACCACCTTTATCGGAAGGTTTGATGACCACATCATTCCATTCCGAAATTTCTTTGATAACAAGTTTCTGATTTTTATTTAGATTAAAAGGACCTTTCTTATCCGGAAGTTTAATGATATCTTTCATTACCATTTCACCAAAAATTTTTACTTGAGGACAAGCTTGAGTAGTAGGATTAAAAGTACTTTTGTATGGTAATTTATAGGTATATTCTTTTATGTCATCTTCCAAAAGATCCAGTAAATTCTGTAAACACTCTTCAGAGTCATCCTTCCAATCCGTTTGTTTTAATCCAAAATCAGATTGGCTGAAACAATTTGTATCAAAGAGACTAGTAGTATTGTTTATTTCAGTAGGAGATTTATTGAAAAATTTGTAAAGAAGGAGTTTCCGACAGAAAAGAAATAGATCTTTATAGATTTCAAATTTATTTATTGTACAGCTGGGGGAAAAAGATAAACCTTTAATAAGTACCTCAATGTGAGTAGGACCAAGTGTATGTTGACTCAAATTGATAATACCTAGGGACGATATCCTCTCCAGGGAGTGTGACTTCTCTGAGTCCGTCTCTGCCCATATCCCCATACCTCTCTGTCTCTTAAACCTCTTTCCTCCCCTCCTCCTATTCTTTCTCCTACATTATGATAATATCGTCTCCCCCGTCTTCGACGTGAATGCTGAGCTAAAAAAACCCTGGGTTCTCTATTTGGTTCTTCCGTATTGGTATTATCTGTAATATCCTCCAAATCAGAAACATCTGATTCTGACAGGAAAACATCTGGGTTACTCTGATAATTGGATTCACCTTTTTTATTCCAAATATACACTTTACCCTCCTTAAAATCATTCAAATCTCTTTGGAACTTATTTCTTTTCTTATCAATTATTTTTTTCTCCATGATGTCTATCTCTTTATTAATTTTATCCAATTTATCTTTCAAATTATCACAAGAGTGAATATTAGATTAACTCTTGTTATGATAGGACTTATGACAGCTACCTAACGTATAATATTCATGTAGACATACAATGAGAGTTTAATACATGAAAAGTAGCACGAACAGTGCATTGTACACATGTGTGGTTGGTAGATGTGTATTTTGAACGGACTTACACGTGCATATGTGATATGGTTGTACTCTCTGATGAAATTGTGACACTCAAATATAGAAACACAGGAATCACAACTTTTATTTTAAATTCACCTTAGTGTTTTTTATACAGAGTAATAAAAGTTATATTTTAATAATGTTTTTATAGTATTGTATTTCTATGTGTGTTAGGTACATCACAACATATATTAGTGAGGTTTCTCATATTGGAAGGTGGGATTGGTGCTGTTTTAGGCATCTTTTTCGGTATCTTTTTTGTTGCATTAAAAAGTCATACCTTACCTTGAAGACCTTTTGCAATATCACGAATAAAAAATATTAAAAAGAATGGGCCCAGGTACAGATCCCCGAGGTACCCCACTAGTAACACTCCTTTCGTCCAAATAGTCTCCATTGACTACCACCCTCTGTCTCCTGTCACTCAGCCATTGCTTTTTTCATTTAACTATTTTTACATCCAGATCCAAACACTGCAATTTATTAATGAGTATTCTATGAGGGACAGTGTCAAATGCTTTACTGAAATCTAAATAAGCTATATCTATGCTAGAATACCCTCCAGACTGAAAATGGGGTTGAACACCATCTGGTTGTTCCCAATACCTTGGACCTTGCCGCTGACCTTTGAATAAGCCCCCAACAACACTGTCTACCCTAGAATGAGAACAGCAGAGGGAGACATGTGAGCTTCCACTCAAACATGATCAACGACTATCTGACCATGAGGCTGCCCTCCTGGCCGCTACTTGTAGTTTTATATAGACCACCTCCATCCACACTGCCAAACCCTCTGTGGACTGCAATGTAGCAGAGTGAGATGAATCACTCTGCTCTTATTGATGGGCAGAAGACTACCATTTTCAGGCTAAAGGCCATCTGAAAGTGGCATGCCAGCCAGTTAGACTGGCAGCTGTTGTGACTATAACCAAATTAGTCATCTAAAGCCACCAACAAAGCTTCTCTTTATGTTCTGCCATCACTGCTATATGCCCAGGAGAGTTTTTAACCTTCATAGATAAAAAACAATGTGTATCTGTACATTGCTATATAGTTCCATCACAGCGTACCTATATCCAGAGTCGCCGTATAGGCTGGCGTTGGAGTTGTATCGCTCTATATGACACTTCTACGTCATCCCACGCATCGCTGTTTGGACTGGGCTTGGGCACGCTTGGCGTCAGCAGCGGATGCTTGTGTCCTCGTGCTGGGCGACTCAGAGGCTCCAATTAGCGCAGTGGTGATTCAAGCATGCGACGCATCTCACGGCGATATGCGTCGATTAGGGGCACAAGGAGGTGTATCTGACGCAGGCTACATTCTTATAGTTTGGGCTCTGGTCTGGCTCCTCCTAACTACTTCGTGGCACCTTGTATTTAAAGGGAACTGGATTATCATCCAGTTACCCTTACATTGGTGTGCTATACAGTTGCAGTACTTGCTCCTGATCTTTGTGCATGACCTGGCTTGTCTGACCAACCATCCTTGTGCTGACCTTTGACTTTGTCTGACTACTCTCTCATGGTGCCCTTTTGTAGTGGACACCCAATCTGGTGCAGACCTGTGGCTCTGGCAGACTACCCACTCCGTGTATGACCTAGGCTTGTCTGACCATCCATCCTGGTGCAGACCTTTGACTTTGTCTGACTACTCTCTCATGGTGCCCTTTTGTAGTGGACACGCAATCTGGTGCAGACCTGTGGCTCTGGCTGACTACCCACTCCATGTATAACCGAGGCTTGTCTGACCATCCATCCTGGTGCTGACCTGTGGCTCTCTCTGACTACTCTCTCATATTGCCCTTTTGTAGTGGACACCCAATCTGGTGCAGACCTGTGGCTCTGGCTGACTTCCCACTCCGTGTATGACGTAGGCTTGTCTGACCACCCATTCTGGTGCTGACCTGGGGCTCTGTCCAGCTGATTTCTACGTTACCGTCTGTTGAGAGGATACCCTACATGGTGGAGACCTGTGGCTCTGGCAGACTCTGATATTACTGACTGCAGGCGTGAGTCAGTAGGCTCTTGGGTTGTCTCCCCTTCTATCGACGGTCTTCTCCAGGCTGGCTGCAGGCGTGAGTCAGTCTTCTTCCGATACCATCACTGGGGAACCGTCTGGCCTACTCTTCCTCTCAAATCTAGAGACTACCATTGGCTTTGGCTTAGTCTCTGCAGTTCTGGGATCAGGAGGCACACTACTGCTGATAGAGTCCCTGCCTCTTGGTTACCCTCTGCTCCATCCTGAGTTTTGTTATTACTACACTTACATCAATAAAGGTGAATTTTACTTTACTGTCTGACTCTTGTCTTTCTTTCTTCAGTTTGACTTCCAGACTGTCTTCTGCAGTTCAGCTCCCTTCCATTTGGGCTGATGATTGCTCATTAACATTTATACACAGGTCTTAGCATCCTGGGCTACTCACATGTGGATTGTGTTGCTCTAATAAGAATCTACCATGACAATTTGTAATTTTATATCAGCTTTATAAGAATCTTAGCTACAAAGTACTTGACCACACTGAATTCTAAATTGTATTCTTTGCTAAAATAAAGTTGATTTCCAAGTTTCTCACAACTACATTTACCCCTTTGTTTTTCAACACATTGTCTCTGCTTTTATTCTTTGCTAGATTATAGGCCCTCTTGTAATCTATTCCTCATAACTACTAGTATGTAATCGCTCTTACCCTAAAACATTCCGATCCTCAAATGATACACCTGAGGAGCAGCTCCTATGTAAATGGAGGAACTGCCCCACAGGATGACCTCTCACAAGGGGTCTGGGGGATAAAAGAGTTTTCTACAGCATATTTCCTGCTGTATTTTTTCTGAAGGTATCTGAATGCATCATAGCAGACACTGAATCAGTAGTGATACTCAAATTTAAAAGACATGCACACTAGATGTGTTTTTATGAGTCCTCCCATCAACTCATAAAAAGCTTGGCATGTGAAGCAAACCTCATCCCCATCAAAGTCTCAAGTCCTTTGAAAAAATAGGCCTCATTAAAATAGAAAAAAATGTGAGTAAGCAAGAACCTATTGAACAGAAATTCCTTTAAACCCTCTGAATGGTTATCACAACTATCTAAAAACACTGTACTCACTCCCTGAACATGTGATTTTGCTAAATACAAAGAGACTAAGTCACACATCCACCTTTATCAGTTCTGTATATAGTAATGACGGAATCAAAAGTACATTTGAATCCATCCTTTTCTGTTGCAGTATGGTTAGGATGTGTATGTCTACACTACCCAATAAGAGCTATTGGTTCTTTCTGTACAATCTCTACCACAATGCTGCTATTATGAACTGAATAAAATGTATATTTATATGCTATACTAGTGTTTCTTCTGATAACCGTTTCATGAGGGTAATGTTTACTTGTACTCTTAACAAACTTTCCACTTCTAAACCAGCAACATTATTCAAAAAAATATTTAGTGTAACATAATTAATTACAGGAATCAGGATAGTATTAGGATCATCATTATCATAGTCAAACTCATCTGCATGTTTTCATTCTTATTATATATATATATATATATATATATATATATATATATATATATTAAATGACCATTAAGGTTGCCTCTTTCCATGCATCATGAGCAATCATGCTTCTATTTAAGGAATGTGGAGTGACCAGATGAGCAGCCCTGGTAAAACTTTGCATAACTGGCATTACTGTGAGTTTGATCCTGTCACTTCACCAGTTCTGAGATCTCTCTTCTCCCCTCCAAATGATTTGTGTTGTTGTCTGTCAACAATATTTCACATATTTACATATTACTGCATTGTGTACATTATCCTCTTGTATACTAGGTGTGCATTGAACTGTGAAACAATGTAGTGAAGACATAACTAGCATCCAAGGGGTTAATACACCTGTTCTCAAGGCTGACAAAATCCTGAATATAAGATATATATGTTCCGTATATTTCCATGCACAATGGATCTAATGAAAAAAAAAGTCTGAGGGTGATGCACAGAGATGAAATGGAGTAATTCTGACAGCAAGCTGCATCGTAGAGGACAAATAATAATATCTTTAACCCCTTCAATGCTAGACAGGTCTCCATAGCGTTGCTGCACAATATGTTTGAGCATTCAGGGGGTTAAATCTATATTAATAAAAGGAGAAGTCTGGCAAGGTGCCAGATTCTCCATCTCCAGCCCCATACTCCCCTGGGTGGACAAACAGGAGATAAAATGGGGAATGATTTTCACAGGAGTAGGCAGGAGCCAAAGTCCCACCCACAACATCCACTGCAAAGGGCAAAAAAACATGGCTGAGACACGCGACAAAACCCTAATACACACATGCCCCGCTCACACAGCACCAAAAAATACACATACAAAAATGTACCACTCTCACACACACATGGCCTCTGTCTATTCTGCCGCTCCACTAACCCACATACTCTAAGACACAAAGCCAGGACTGTGTGCCCAATGTCTTGCTCCTCCTGCCTCCTTGTATACATATGTCTCCTATACATTAAGATGACAGACCCTGTATGCAGAACAGACTGGATGGACACTTTCCTCTCAATCATCGATCACAAACTTCACTTTTCTGAGCAAACCAATTAGCTACTTTAAAATACCCTGCTCCACTTAGAAACTTGGACTGTGGCTGCCTCCTTTACTATATTACTGTGTTACTATATATCCCTTATCCTACATAGGATAAAAAAATAGTCCCAATAAATGGAAATACAAAACGGAACTGATACAGGACAGCACAATATAAAATATGTCACTCAATGATATTTTAAATCTTAACAAAGCATATATTATAATGACTTTAAAAATATGTCTTGTATAGAAAGTCTGTAAGGTAAAGGCAGTCAGTCACCAGTCCAGTGTAAAATAGAAATCACCCCCAAGACAGTGAGATTAAGTCTGAATCTGACTTATGGCTCTAACCCTTTAATGGTTGCTGACCTCTCCACTGCAATAGATGTTCTCTGGAGTCTATCTTCTCTACATGCTCTGCGGGCAGATATCCAGGTCCCAAACCTATTCACTTCTCCAACGAAGAAGTCTAGCAGCCAGGATGGTCTGTTGTACCTCCCATCTATCAACTGAATATCACTGGAGCAGTATAAATCTCTTCTTTTGACATTGTATTGCCTTGACTTACAGGACTGTAACAATTCTTGGTGCTCTCTTGTGCATCAAAACAGAGATTTATACCGGTCCAGTGATATTCAGTTTATAGACAGGAGGTACAACAGACCATCCTGCCCGCTCGACACCCACCTAAGAGCACTCCGTTGGAGAAGTGAATACGTTTGGGACCTGGATATCTGGCTGCACACCATCAAGAGACTGGAGACTCCAAAGAACATCTATGGCAGTAGAGAGGTCAGCACCAATTAAAAGGTTAGAGCCATCAAATAACAGACCGCCGCAAGTAAGATCCAGAGTTATTCTCACTATCTCGGGGGAGATTTCTATATTACAAGTTATGGCTCTCTGGTTTTTATTACACTACAATCCCCACAGGCATACAGATTGGCCAAAAATGCAATCAACTTAATCCCATTCAGTGCTCCAGTATCAGAATTACCTTTCTGCATCTGTGTTAACCCTTTGAGGGCCAGAGGGGTGAGCAATGAGTTGCGTATCCCTTGGTATTCAAAGGCTTAATATAAGCAAAAGGGATCTGTGGGTTTATTAGTTAAAAATAAAATCCATCTCTTAAACTTTTTGCATCTAAATTAACCCTTTATTAGGCCCTGACCCCACTCACGCCTAAGCTCCGCCCCTTTTTGATTCTCCTTTATTTCCCAGCGGCACCAGAGAAACTTCCCAGGTATGCCGCCAAATACTGCTATAAAACAACTTTAACATTTTGCAGGTTCATTTCACGACACCTGCTACTTTTCCACACATCAGCTCCTTCTCTTGACACCTTCCTTTCTAAGTCTTTTACAAACGTGCAACGGCGTGCTTCCTTTTCTAGTCAATCAATAAGAATTTGAGGAATTGTTTTGTCCGCTATGGAGTAGTTGGTTTGCTCCAGAATGACTCAAGTGCTCTGCAATGCTTTGCATACCATTCTGGCTCTAAAAGGATTAATGTATTAGCTTCAAAATGTAGCACTTCTGTAGTAAACCAGCAGCACCATATGAGAAATAGAACAAATTCTCATTGATTTAAAAGTGATATTTAAACCCCTAAATGTTGGAGCGGTCTCAAACGCAATGCAACGGAAACCTCTGATACATTCAGTGGGTACCATCTTCATAAATTGTTCTGCTATCACCATAATCATGTCATGTCCCTTCGCAGGAGGTAACTCTACAAGTCCATGGAAATGTGTGTCCATAGCTGAGACCAGCTGGTTTGGAACAGAGTTCTTTGGATATAACACAGACAGAACACACATCTTGAGGTAGAGGAAGCCACCAGAAAGATCATTGCAGCAGACCATAGGTCTTCTTTACAGCCCCATGGCCAAAGAGTAGAGAGTCATGACACAGTTGGAGAACTTCTAGCTGAGCAGAGGAGGGGACACAAATTTTACTTTGGTACAGGTAATAGTCTTGGGATGGCATCAGTGGCAATGAAGTGGCTCGGACAGAAGGATCAGTAGAAAGGCTTCAGATATGGATCAGAATCAGAATAGATTGTCTAGAAGCCAGAAAATTGCTAAGCTGGAGTACAGTATCTGGATGAGCAGGAGTTGTAGTAGCTGGAAAATATAACCGGGAAAGAGCATTCGCCTTCTGGTTTCATGACGAGGGATGGACAAAAATTTGTACCTCAAACAAAAATTGGAGAATAATGGCACTTCCTGCTTGGCAAATAATTTCTCAAGAAAAGTGCAGTTTTTTTTTTCTTTTTTCACCTAGCTCATTCCATTGAAATCAATGAGACCATTTAATTTATACACAACACATAGCAAATGTTATCTTATTTCCCAAAGGCATAGCATAAAAGGGGTATGAGGGAGCCTGTGTTGGTGGAGTGTGGTGGAAGAATCAGTTGAACGGGGAATGGTTTTGGGGATAAGGGGTATTTACTGGGATTGGAGGAACAGTTAATAAAAAAAAATAAAAACTAAATACAATTTAAAAAAACACATAAGACATGGTATAAAAGGTGGATAGGTGGAACAGGGAATTTGTTTTGGGGGAACAGTTAAAAAATAAAATAAGAAATTTGTACATAATTTAATAGAGACAGGGACCCCTTGACATAAGCTGCCACTGGGTAGGCTGATACTTGATGTGATAGAGTATTTTGTAAAGGATGATTTGTAAGATCTGTTGTTAGAGGCCCAAGCCCTAGGAAACATTGATTTGTAGGACTTTGACTTAATAGAGACACAAGCCCTAAGAGAACATTGATTTGTAGGACTTAGACTTGTTTGGCACAAGCCCTAAGGAAACATTGATTTGTAGGAATTAGGCTTGTTAGAAACAAGCCCCCCAAAATTGTTTATTTTTTTGTAGGCATATGGGTTTTTTTTTCTGTTTTTAAAAGCACAAGTCCTGAGTAAAAAAATGACCTACTGGCCTAGTATCAGCAGGTCATGTAGTGTTGGCCAGTGGCCACTGGCCTTTGTCAAATGCCCTGATATAATAGCGCAATTTGCAACTGCTGTTCTTACTGTTGCTGCTAAGTTGTTTAAGCAGCAGGATGATGAGGCAGCTGAAAGGGAATGGAATCAACAACAGCAGTAACATGGGTCATGGATGATGAAGGCTCCACTTGCCACGAATAGCTCCAGTGATGCACCTGAGACAGAAGCAGCACCATAATTAGCCCCCACAACTTCAGGTATATGTGGAGAAAAGAAGACATTGGCCACTAATGCTTCTACACCTGCCCTTCCTGCAAAATCATGGGTGTGTTGAGAACAGAAATGTTTCCCTTGAGAGTAGGAACTGTGTTTCTCAAATCAGCAACTATACTGTTGTCACGGAGTGATTGTGAAATAACAACTCTGACAAGTACAAATATGGTAAAACAATTGATCTTTATTAAGAATAGAACAATAAAATGAATAGCACTTTCCTAGCCTTCACAGTGCCAGATATAAGGACAGTGACTGGACACTTCCTCAACCTTCGCAGGGCAGGTTAGGATAAGGACAGGATCACCAGACTGGAGGCAGATAGAGTACTACTCTGACTGCCATGAAATACTAGTAGCGTGGATGGTAGTAGCTACTACTGCAGGACCAGCTGCAAAGCCCCTGGAAAACAAGGTAACTTCCCCTAGAATGCTAGGGTGACTGGACAGGCAACAGAGACAGACTCATCCTAGAACACTAGGGTGACTGGACAAGCAACCGAAACTGTCTCTCCTTTGAATGCTAGGGTGACCGGACAGGCAACAGAGGTAGACTCGTATTCACAAGAGCACTGAGCAGCTCTACTTCAGCCTTTATATAGAGATCATGATCCAAATAAAATATTTACTAATAATTAGAAGATACTGTAACGAACTCCACTAATTAGACATATGTGATCTTTCCATATTCCACAACAACCACATGTGCTAGCTCAAATCTCTCCCAAGATTTGAGCAATACAAAGCACTTCAACCATACGAGCCAGCACCACAAGGGTTAATATCACCATAAGACTCAGATGAAAGTAAAAACATTCATACAGTGCTTACTCATTATCAAAGACACCACAAGAGCACTGAGCAACTCTACGTCAGCCTTTAAATGGAGATCTTGATCCAGATAAAATATTTACTAATAATTAGAAGACGCTGTAACGAACTCCACTAATAAGACATGAGTGATCTTTCCATATTCCACAACAACCACGTGTGCTAGCTCAAATATCCAAATAAAATATTTACTAATAATTAGAATATACTGTAACAAACTCCACTAATAAGACATACGTGATCTTTCCATATGCCACAACAACCACGTGTGCTAGCTCAAATGATCATGAGTAAGCGCTGTATGTGTGAAACGGGTTGATCTGAAGCTATGGTCTGTTTCACCTGACTGGTAACCATATGCAAGTCTTTCCTAGCTCTCGATATTGGGTTGCAGCGATTTCAGGTACTTTTATGAAGAATTGATTTAGATAAAGAATATGAATGTTTTTACTTTCATCTGAGTCTTATGGTGATATTAACCCTTGTGGTGCTGGCTCGTATGCTTGAAATGCTTAACAGAGGTAGATTCACCCTAGAACGCTAGGGTGACTGGATAGGCAACAGAGCTAGGGTGACTGGATAGGCCACAGAGGTAGACTTGCCCTAGAACGCTAGGGTGACTGGAAAGGCAACAGAGGATAACTCGACCTAGAACACTAAGGTGACTGGACAGTCAACAGAGGTAAATTTGCTCTAGAACGCTAGGGTGACTGGACAGGCAACAGAGGTGGACTCGCCCTAGCACACTAGGGTGACTAGACAGGCAACAGAGACAGACTCCCCTAGAACTCTAGGGTAACTGGCACAGTACAGGATGATGGCAACGGAAAGTCAGTGACACGGACTGACGCAACTGAGCACCACTAGATGGAAGAATTGCCTAGGCACCGAGAGTGCTAGCGGAGGTAATAGGCCAACGCAAGGAGTAGGTTGGAGAGGTTAGTCAGTCAGAGCCAGGAGTCAGATTGGAGTGGGTAATCAGCCAGTGACAGGAGTCACACTGGTATGGGTAGTCAGTCAGAGCCAGGAGTCAAACCGGAAAGGAGAGCAGTAAGGGATCAATCGGAGCTGAAGTCAGACGAAAACAGGAGTCATGCATGGGAATTAAGCATCGGAATCACAAGAGCTATAGCGCACAGGTACACCACGAAAGGGCAAGATAGTAGTGGCAGGCTGAGGCCTTTAAGGCCTAGCAAGTAAGCAGAGACTGACTCTGGCAACAAGCAGTAGCCTATAAGAATAGCGAATGTGTAGCAGCACGACAACCAGGAAGTACAGAATGTCACATGCACACACAGACACTGGAGGCAATCACGGGCACCGTGGAAAGTGTAAATAAGGGAAGGACTGGGAACACTGGGTACATCTGCACTCACATGAAACACCTGGCACAACTCTATTCAAACACCATTACACTTAGGGTCCCCAATGTGAAATCCCCCCACCAGAAACCGAGTACTGCTGCTGTCACTATGCCCCTTGTCCACACCCTGCTAAGGACACATGACAACTTGCAGACAGTTTAGTAGTAATGATGAACCCTCCCTGCCACTAACTTAGCATATTCGGCTGGGTGGAATCTCCTCAGGTGCCACTTAATGCCCTGCTTGAGATTCTCCTCCACCACACAGCCATGTGCGGTCAGTGCACTACACAGTGTGCAATTGGTGGACACAAACTGCCACTTCCTGACATCTACAGAATGGCTATCCCTTTGTGGTGGAGGTAACGATGAATGAAGTGTATTGGCAGAAGATGTAGATATCCTAGAGCAAGGAGATGGTAAGTTAGTTGTTTCACTCATCATCAAACTTTGAGCCTCTGGATGGGTTTTTCTGTTCTTCCTTCTCTTTGATCTCCAACTCTTCTCTTGTTGCCTTTTGGGAGATTCAAGAGGTGTAGCAACAGCGGTGAACGATTTCTGTGGTGGGCGTTTGGCTTTAACATGTTTCACATAGGTGTCATGGGGTCTGTATTTCATGTGTGTTATCAGGGAGGTTGTGCCAAGGTGTGTTCCCTCCTTTCCCCCTTCTCACTAACTTGTCACAAATTGTGCACAGAGCCGTTGTCGATGACTGCACTGTCCCCTCCCCAGGAGAAAAATAGTCCCACACCCATGATTTCTAGTGGAAAAGAATCACCTATCTTCTTCTCCTCCACTTTCCACTTCTCTGGCTGGGGAAGAGGATGTTGTTGCTGCCATTGCCTCAGAATCATCACTGCAGCTAGGACCAGGAATATTGCTGCTGCTGACAACTGGAACCTGTCTGTCACGGTTTGTTATGACTCTCAGACACAGAGTTAAGATAAAAACACAACTTTATTGAAATGTTTAAAGGGGAACCCTCGCGGGTTAGCATACACATGTAACATATATCTTCAATACATAGTCATATTGAGTAGTGGTATACAGAATGTAAGACAGGCTCTACCGGCCTTGCCAATACCGGGTAAGGCAACCTTAGACTGGCACTAGATGGAATAGGTTCTACCGGCCTTACCAATCTACCGGGCAAGGCAGCCTGGAAGGCTAGCAACCGAGGAGATGGAGGCTCTATGGGCCTTGCCAATATACCGGGCAAGGCAGCCGTGAGACTGGTACAACGAGGAATGAGGCTCTACCGGCCTTGCCAATATACCGGGCAAGGCAGCCGTGAGACTGGTACAACGAGGAATGAGGCTCTACCGGCCTTGCCAATACTGGGTAAGGCAACCTTAGACTGGCACAAGATGAAATAGGTTATACTGGCATTACCAACATACCAGGCAAGGCAGCCTGGAGGCTGCAAGTACTGGAACACAGACAGGGATGGCCTCAACGACTGGCATAAGGTGTAGCTAGCCAGTCGCCTATGATGGACCGACAGAGGCCAGCTGGGTTATAAAGATGTAGAGAACACCCAACGAAATAATGGAGCGAACCAGTACCCGAGTACTGGGGTTACACAATCTCTACCGGTGCTGTAAGGAACGCAGCAAGAAGCCGGTGAACATAGAGCGAACCAGTACCCGTGTACTGGAGTTACACAATCTCTACCGGTGCTGTAAGGAACGCAGCAAGCAGCCGGTGAACATGGAGCGAACCAGTACCCGCGTCCTAGAATTACACAATCTCTACCGGTGCTGTAAGGAATGCAGCAAGCAGCCGGTTAACATGGAGCAACCCAGTACCCGCATACTGGAGAAAGACAATCTCTACCGGTGCTGTAAGGAACGCAGCAAGCAGCCGGGTAACATGGAGCGAACCAGTACCCGCGTACTGGAGTTACACAATCTCTACCGGTGCTGTAAGGAACGCAGCAAGCAGCAGGTTAACATGGAGCGAACCAGTACCCATGTACTAGAATTACACAATCTCTACCGGTGCTGTAAGGAACGCAGCAAGCAGCCGGTTAACATGGAGCGAACCAGTACCCGCGTACTGGAGTTACGCAATCTCTACCGGTGCTGTAAGGAACGCAGTAAGCAGCCGGTTAACATGAAGCGAACCAATACCCGCATACTGGAATACACAAACAAAGTGAATGAAAATGTCGCCAAAGGCAACTGGAGGAAGGAGACACTGCAGGCATCCAGGAGCAGAAACACAGCCGGTACTGGACAGGAAGCAGGACCGGAGCAGGAATGGCAGCAGGAACAGCAACCCCAACCGGATCAGGAACAGAAGCTGGAACCGAGGAAGCTGTCAGACAGGAATTCAGACGCTCACTGGAGAGCATAGATAGTAGACGGCCCAGGAAGCTCAGGAACACAATGCAGGTGCAGGCGACATAGAGACACCACGAAAGGGCAACCAAAGGGTGCCCAAGCCCAGTCTAAATAGCAATACTGGGCGGGTTGAAGGCAGACAGCCAGTGGAGAGCCATTCAGGTAACTGACAGGAAAGGCAGCAAATCACGGGCACCGTGATACTGTCCTAGTCCCACCTCACTTGTTGACCCCTATTTCCACTTTGTTCACGGTGGTCTGTGGCACACTAGCCTGATTCTCAGCATTTTCAGCAAACTCTGCAAATTCCAAACACTCACTGCTGGTGGTGGTGATGCCCATCCTCATCCCTTTCTCCCATTCCTTCTCAGTTTGAGCTAAAAATGCCATCAATGTCTCTTCCACCCCAGCTTCTCCACCATCATCACCACCACCGCCACCAGTCCCTCCTTGCTGCTTCTGCTCTATTACAGATATCTCACTGTTTGGAGGAGGTGATGACAAATGTGACAGATGTTCCCCTAATATCACACTTGCCATTTCTTGGTGACCTGAAGAAGGCAGACTGGCAGCACTAGCAGCAGGCACAGGCAGCTGATCTGCTTCTTGTGGTGGTGGTGGTATTATTGCTGCTAGGCAACAATTCTGCCTTCTTCAAGCTGCTTCACCATCACTGTTACTACTACTAACACCAACCACATCAATTTTAGTCCCTGAGTCTTCCTCCTCACAGTCACTATGGTGGTCATCCCCTTCTTCACTCCTAACACTAACAATCTGCTGGACCTTCTTAGTAGTAGTACTAGAGGTGGGACTGCTTGGGGACGGCAAGTGTGACTTAGGGTCCCATACTGTCACACTTGGCATCATCTTCTTCTCCCACCTCCTGAGAATTACGCAACACACTGGCAGCAAGTTCAGCTCTAGCAGCAGGCACAGCACTGGTGGCAGGAGGGGTAAAACTGGCAACAGTCACAGCACTGGCAGCAGACACAGGCAGCTGACCTGTCCTGCTTTCACTACTACACTGTCACAGCTACCCAGAGACCTTCATGAGTCAGTACGGTTTAGTTAATGCAGTTTATTAACAAATGACATAAAGAGGATATATACAATATATACAATTGGAATAAGCACAGGGTAATAGCCAGCAAGCCTGCTATCAGAAATAATAGGTTGCAATGCTAAACCACTGTGCTGGAAACTAGGCCTTAGCCACTGGACATCTCAGCTGGAACCTCTCCACAGGAAGTAGGAGGAGCAGCTCAAAGGGAGGAAATAGGAAGTTGGTAGGAGGAGACTACAGGAAGCAAACAGATAAAACAGAGGCCTGCAGCATGCTTGAAGCCTCGTGCCTGCAGATGATGCTGAAGTCAAGGTAAGTTGTAACATACCCTGTTCTTCCTCCCAAGAGATTAATTTCACCAAGATCCCTAGGGGTGATTTAGGGGGACTGTCCAGCATTGGGTCTGTGGTTTTCACTTTCTCCTCCTCCTCAGACTCACTGAACACATAAGGGTCCATCCAGCTCCTCCTTTAATTGTTTGTAAACCTACTCATAGCAGTTACTATGAGCCTCTCCTGCGTCAATTGTGCTACAAATATCACAGCACAGTACCTCCCTCTCGCTCTGTAGCTGCTTGTATGTTAAACTTCCTGGAAAACTACATGTTTTTATAGTGAAAAATGTGAAAACATTAATAAAGGGCCAAAACATTTTTAGCCATTGAAAAAACTGAGAAGAATTTTTGCCAATGGGTGAAAACAGTGAAGACAACCATGTGATTTTCTCTGATTTCTTTTTCAGGAACACAACAGAACCTTTCCACCACCCCTATTCATGACCCTGGCCAGTAGGTAATGTGTAGATAAAACGAGTAAAAAAGAGGGAACACCTGGCCTGTCTGGATCGTAGACGTACAGCAGATCACAGGTATTCTAGATTGTGATGTTCTGTAAAGACAATCACTGGGAATTTAGCTCCCTCTAGGTGATGGAGTCACTCCTCTATAGCTTGTGTAATGGTCAGAAATTATCTTTCTCCCACATTCTTATCTGTTCTGTAGGCTAGTCCACCTTGCCAGCTACCTTTTGGTGTCCATCATTATTCCTCCAGGAAATAGGATGAAAACAAGAAATTCAATGACGGAGGTTTTTAATGCACATTTCTCCAGTTTGGCAAAGAGGCCATGGTTAAGGAGAACCTGTCTCATATGTTCATGCATGTGGTGGAAAATACTAGTATATCATCTAGATGCACTATGAGAAAATGATCCAGGAGATCATGGAAGTCATAATTTAGGAAATGTTGGAAAGTAGTAGGGGTATTACACAGTCCAAAGGGCATTACAAGATATTCAAAATGCCCATAACTTGAATGAAAGGCTGTCTTCCTTTCATTCCCCTCTTTGATCGTCACCAAGCTGTAGGCATCCTGGAGATCAGTCTTGGAAAAGATCTTGGAAATGATCATGACTGTCTTTAATGGATCCAGTAGCTCATGAATGAGGGGTAACAGGTATCTATTTTTGAAAGTGATGTTGAAGTTTGTCGCAATCGATCTTTAGCTCCACGTAGTAAGTGGAATCCTAGGATACCAAGCAAGGAGTGGTGCTTCAGTCCTACACCAGCGGGCTGTCTGTCAACGGCAAGGTCTGGAGACTGGTGAAGGAAACAATAAATACAAGGTTACAGCCTGATCAGCTGCAGTGTCAATGTTCAGAGTGCAAGGAGTAGCACTCCAGCCCTAGGCTCTCATGCCATCTATCTACAGCAAGGTCTGGGCAAAATGTTGAAAACAACAGATACAATGTTGCAGCCTGATCGGCTGTAATAGTAATGTTCAGAGAGCAAAGAGTGGCACTCCAGCCCTTTACCCACAGGCTGTCTATCTACGGTAAGGTCCGGGAAAAAAAAAAGAGGAACAAATAATACAATGCTGCAGCCTAGTCGACTGATTGTCACGAGCACAGGTCACTAAACAACTGGTGAGGTCACAGAGGATAATAGTCCCTGGACCCCAGATTGCAGAGGAGGCCGCAGCCGGCACTATTACTGAAAAGGGATGTGCCAGTCCACCGACGACAACCACCTGAGAAAGACGGATGACGTGGATGTAAAGGCAGTGGAAAGTCACCGAGGAGTGGGAGGCCCACCTTGGTCTATAGAGGGGAGAGCAAGTGGAAGACCACACTACAGTGGAATTCCTGGAAGCCCCTTCTAAGAGAGGAAATGGATACAGGGAGGAGGCAAGACCACACCCCACCACCACCGGAGCCCCAAAACAAGGACCTGGCTGGCAGGCTGCAGAAAACCCTTCCCCCAGGATCCCCACCAGGACAGACAAGAGACAGACTGGGAGCAAAAACCCCTGTCTCCCAAGCAGAAGGGCGAACAGCATGGCCAGAGGCACCCCTCCACCCCACCCCCCTACCACACTATCCCACAGAGCACAAGGGCAGGAGGATAGAGAGGAGCCCCAGGCCTATCCCGAATTGGACCACCCACCTACCCGAGAGGAACAGGGGAAGACTCAGTGAGTGAATCACTTGCCCAAACGAAACCCTCAGCAAAGACGCCAGGAACTGCAGTCAGGAAGAATCCAGGAGCAGCTGGCTAGGAGAGGCCCTGGAGGCAAGGGAACTCCAGGCCTGGTCGCAAGGCTACAAGGCCCCCAAACCCAAAGCCCCCCCCCCGGGGACTGGTAGCGTCAGTCCAGGAGAGGTACAGTCCAACCCAATAGCAGGGAGAGGAAGGACTGCCGATCCTGGGCGGCGGCGCCGGATCGCCGGAAGAAACAGGCTTCAGATCAAGAGCCCCACCAGAGGACGCCTAGAGAGTGCACCGCCTGGCCACCGGAACTGACGGCCGACCAGTCAGGCAGACCCGCAATGGAATGAAGGACGGGACCTGAAGTGGCCGCAGTAGACAGTCAGGCGGTGGGGACCCCGGAACGCCCCTGGGCCCGCGGACAAACCGACCAGAAGGAGAATAAGGCACGCAGGTGGACTCCCACCACTAAGCTGCACTGTGTGGAGGCACCTTCAGGTGGCAAGTCTCCAGCTGGAAGGAGATACTCTGAAAGTCCAACCCAGAAGCAGAGAGGATCCAGAAACAACAGACAGCAGACCAGAATAATCGGGCAGCGCAGGTGAGGATTACCAGACTTATACAGGAGAACTCCGGGACGAAGATGAGGGCGTGACAGTGCCCACCCACTAAGGAGAGACCTCCGGGCGACCAGGCTTATCAGGATGAGTCTTATGGAATCTTCTCACCAATGTAGGAGCATGGACATGGGCCGCCGGAACCCAGGAACGGTCTTCAGGTCCATAGCCTTTCCAATCAATAAGATATTGAAGACGTCAACGGAACAGACGAGAGTCCAGAATCTTGTTCACTTCAAATTCAGGCTCACCATCAACCAACACTGGAGGCGGAGGAGGAGCTTGTGAGGATGTCACGGTTTGTTATGACTCTCAGACACAGAGTTAGTTAAAAACATAACTTTTATTGAAAAGTTAAAGAAAACCCTATTGGGTAGCATACACATAAAATATATAGAGTGGTTTACATAGTAGCATAATAATGATACGTGGAATGAGACACAGGCTCTACCGGCCCTACCAATACCGGCTAAGGCAACCTTAGTTGGGACAAGATGGTAACAGGTTCTATCGGCCTTACCGATATACCGCGCAGGGCAGCCTGGAGGCTGGCAATGGTGACAGCACAGGTGGCCGAGGTGACTAGCTAGGTGGAGATACCAGTCACCTAAGATGACAAGCAAGGCCCACTGGATATAAAGATGGATAGACTGTCAGCCACACATGAATGGAACAAATGCCAGCAGTGATCCACAGTCACAACCGGTACTGAGATAGCACAATAGCTACCGGTTTCAACAGGGAGCGAACCAGTACCTGCGTACTGGAGAAAACCTTCAATCTGTCAGGCTGTCTAGGACTGAACAGCCTCTGATAAGTGGAGCGAACCAATACCCGTGTACTGGAGTAACCTACAATCCGTCAGGCTGTCTAGGACAGAACAACCTTTGATAAGTGGAGCGAACCAGTACCCGCGTAATGGAGTAACCTACAATCCGTCAGGCTGTCTAGGACTGAACAGCCTCTGATAATTGGAGCGAACCAGTACCCACGTACTAGAGAAAACCTTCAATCTGTCAGGCTGTCTAGGACTGAACAGCCTCTGATAAGTGGAGCGAACCAGTACCCGTGTACTGGAGTAAACCTTCAAACTATCAGGCTGTCTAGGACTGAACAGCCTCTGATAAGTGGAGCGAACCAGTACCCGTGTACTGGAGTAAACCTTCAACCTATCAGGCTGTCTAGGACTGAACAGCCTCTGATAAGTGGAGCGAACCAGTACCCGCATACTGGAGAAACCTTCAATCTGTCAGGCTGTCTAGGACTGAACAGCCTCTGATAAGTGGAGCAAACCAGTACCCGCGTACTGGAGTAAGCCTTTAATCTGTAAGGCTCTCTGGGACTGAACAGCCACTGATAAGTGGAGCGAGCCAGTACCCGCGTACTGGAGAAACCTTCAATCTGTCAGGCTGTCTAGGACTGAACAGCCTCTGATAAATGGAGCAAACCAGTACCCGCGTACTGGAGTAAACCTTTAATCTGTAAGGCTGTCTGGGACAGAACAGCCTCTGATAAGTGGAGCGAACCAGTACCCGCGTACTGGAGTAAACCTTCAACCTGTCAGACTGTCTAGGACTGAACAGCCTCTGATAAGTGGAGAGAACCAGTACCCGCGTACTGGAGTAAACCGAGAATCTACTGGTGCGTCGGCAGCCGGTTATAGTGGAGCAAACCAGTACCCACGTACTGGAGTAAACCGAGAATCTACCGGTGCATCAGCAGCCGGTTACCGTGGAGCGAACCAGTACCCGCGTACTGGGAAACCAACAGGTGAATGAAAATGTCACCCAGACCACAGGACGAGACAGGAACCTGGGAGATGGTACAGCAGGAACCCAGCCGAGGATGAAGAGGTACAGCTCTGCAGACAGTCAACCGGATCTGGAACGGTAGCAGGAAACAGCAACAGATACAGCAACTCCAACCGGATCAGGAACGGATGCAGGAACCAGGCATCTAGGAAGCAGGAACTAGATGACCATAGGCAATCAGGAACAGCGACAAGGCCCAGGAAGCTCAGAACTCAATGCAGGACAAACAGCATAGGGACAACACGAAAGGGCAACCAAAGGGTGCCCAAGCTCAGTTTAAAAAGGCAATGCAGGGCGGGCTGAAGGCAAGCAGCCAATGGAGAGCCCCCTACAGGTGACTGACATATAAAGGCAGCAATCACGGGCACCGTGATAGTACCCCCCTCTCAAAGACCCCCTCTCCTAGAAGTGGGTCTTGGTTTCTGAGGGTACTTGGAATGGAAAATTCACAGTAATTTGGGAGCATGAAGGTCCTTACTATCCACCCATGATCTTTCTTCAGGACCATAACCCTTCCAATGCATCAGAAACTGCACTTTTCCTCTAAGTCTGCGGGAATCAATGACACTCTGAACTTCATACTCCTCCTGACCTTCAACCTCTATAGGCCCTGGCACCACAGGGTTGGTAGTATAACGGTTGCAAACCAGAGGTTTGAGGAGAGAAACATGGAACACATTATGAATACGCATGGATGCAGGAATGTCCAAAGCATACGAGACAGGGTTAATCTTGCAAATCACCCTATAAGGACCAATAAATTGTGGAGCCAAATTATTAGACGGGACTTGAAGTTTAAGGTTTCTGGAGGAAAGCCACACTCTGTCCCCAACCTGAAAGGAAACCGATGTCTGCGATTAGCATGGCGCTGATGGCGCTGGAAGGACTGACCAAGTGCCCTCTGAACCTGTGCCCATGTGGAGCGGAGCTGCTCGATATGCTCATCCAGAGCTGGAATCTGCTGTGACTGAAATGAATCTGGGCGCAAACAAGGCTGGAACCCATAATTGATCAGAAACGGGGAGCTCCCGGATGAAGAGTTAACTGCACAGTTCCTGGCGAACTCTGCCCAAGACAACAGGTCAGCCCAATTATCATGGCGGTCAGAAATAAAACAGAGCAAGAACTGCTCCAATCCCTGATTGGCACGCTCAGCGGCCCCATTGGTCTGGGGATGGTAGGCGGAGGAAAAGGACAGTTGTATGCCCATCTGTTCGCAAAATGCCCTCCAAAATCTGGATATAAACTGGCTTCCCCTGTTGGTCACCAGCACTCTGGGTACTCCATGCAACCGAAATACTTCTCTGGCGAAAACCATCGCTAATTCTTTAGCAGAGGGAAGGCCACGGAGGGGCACGAAATGAGCCATTTTAGAAAACCTGTCCACCACCATCAGTATAAAGGAATATCCTCTAGACACTGGCAATTCTCCCATGAAATCAATGGAAATGTGGGACCAGGGGCGTTCACCATTAGGTACCGGCTGGAGTAGGCCCACCGGGAGGTGTCTAGGGGTCTTAGCACGGGCACAAGTGGCACAGGCATTCGTAAAATCAGCACAGTCAGTTCTCATGAAGGCCACCAGAAGACCTGTGAGAGGGACCATAACAATTGATCTCTTCCAATATGTCCCGCAGCTTTAGAGGAATGGTTTGTTTCAAGCAAACGAGTACAGAATGGCTCATCAACAAAACACTTGCCCGCTGGAGTTTCTGGGGGAGCTGATGCCTGTGAGGCCAAAATTTATTCCCCTAGTGGTGAAGTGATACTAGTACGTAGTGTAGCCAATATCCGATCAGGCTGAATGATAGGTGCTGGCACATCCTCTCTGTCAGTTTCAGGCTCAAATTGTCTTGACAGAGCGTCAGCTCTAACATTCTTGGACCCTGGCAAGTAGGATACAATGAAATTGAATTGAGAAAGGAACAGTGCCCACCTGGCTTGGCGTGATGACAATCTTTTAGCCTCAGAGAGGTAGATCAAGTTTTTGTGATCAGTCAATATTAATACTGTTTTTTTTGTACTCTCTAGTAGGTGCCGCCATTCCTTCAGGGCAAGGATAATGGCCAGTAGTTCTCTGTCACCTATTTTGAAATGACTTCGGGCCCCGGTCAATTTTTTGGAGAAAAACCCACAACGTCTGAGAGGTCCTCCTTTAACAGGTCTTTGAGAAAGTACTGCCCCAACCCCAATCTCTGAGGCATCAACCTCCAATGTGAACGGGAGAGATGGGTTGGGGTGGGATAACACAGGATCATTAACAAAAGCGGATTTCAATTTTTCAAAGGCATCTTCCGCAGCCACTGACCATTGAGATGGTTTAGCACCCTTGTGCGTGAGGTCAGACAGAGTTTAACAATTGTAGAAAAATTCTTAATGAACTTTCTATAATAGCGAAACCCAGAAATCGCTGGATGGCTTTTAGGCCCTTAGGCCATGGCCATTGCAGAACAGCCGCTAGTTTCTCTTTATCCATGGCAATGCCTTCTTTGCCAATTACAAAACCCAAGAATGGCACACTGGTTTTGTGAAAATCGCACTTCTCCAATTTACAATATAATTTGTTTTTGTGTAGGCGGAGCAACACCTCAGACACGTGTTTAATTTGTTGTGACATATTCTCGGAATGAATGAGTATGTCCAAGTAGACAACCACACAGGACTGCAACATATCCCTGAGGATATCATTGATAAATTCTTGAAATACTGCGGGTGCATTACAAAGACCAAATGGCATGACTAGATATTCGTAGTGCCCCGATCTAGTGTTAAAGGCGGTTTTCCACTCATCACCAGCTCTGATCTGGATCAAGTTATAGACAGCTCGCAAGTCCAATTTAGTACAGATTGAGGAGCCCTTTAACCTATCAAATAGCTCGGTAATGAGTGGTATCGGATAAGCATTTTTAGACATAAGCTTGTTTAGGCCACGGTAATAAATGCATGGTCTCAATTCGCCATTTTTCTTTTTTACAAAAAAGAATCCAGCCCCAGCTGGAGAGGTGGATTTTCTTATAATCCCTCTCTTGAGGGCATCAGAAATATATTCCTCCATAGCTTGGTTCTCATCGCAAGACAATGGATATGTGCATCCCCTAGGGGGCACCACCCCTGAAGGCAATTCAATACTGCAGTCATAAGATCTGTGCTGGGGTAGGGTGCCAGCCTCTCCCTTATTGAATACGTCACTCAACTGTTGATACTCATCTGGAAGTGAAGAGGAGGTACACAAGATCTTAACCGGGTGGGATACGCAATGCTCCATACAGTACTGAGACCAAGCCGAGATTTCACAGTTTTGCCACTCAAACTGTGGATTATGAAGCTGCAACCAAGGAAAACCCAGAATGACTGCATAGTGTGGAGAATTGATAAGTTGGAACAGCTGTTCCTCTTTGTGAAGTAGACATGTGCGAATTCATTCGGAGACATTCGGATTTCGTCGAAAATGGGGTCATTCGGAGACATTCGGCCAATCCGAAACTCAAGGGTCATTTGGAAAAAATGATCCGACTCCGAACAGCCCAGGTCCGAAATTCGTCTAAACTTTCGGAAGTTTCGGCAATCGACAAATTTCCAAAAGTTTTGACTACTTTCGACCAGGACTTTTTTGTACTTCCTGTGCGTGCTCAATTACTTTCCCTCCATAATTTTCCCTCCATGTCTCTAGTCCAATTCCATTCTCCGTTTCATGCACTATTTCCCTCTTTTGTCTCTATTCGAATAGACTTCTTCGTTGCATGATGGGGGTTGGACTAATGACACAGTCACACAGACAGACAGCCTGCATTTTTACTCATTGCGTTGTTGGAGCTCAGAGAGAGAAGAGATTAGAGAGTGTCCAGTTGTTGTGTAGGCAGGCAGGTAGCATTAGGCTAGGCATAGGTAGGCAGCCAGCATTAGTTCCAGTTATTGCCACTGCAAGAGAGAGTAATATTTGTTCCTGTGCAAAATATAAAAAAATATTAGGTATTTGTTCGAATACAGGGCCGGCCCTTACATGGGTCCCAGTGGGTCCATGGACCCAGACGGCACTTTGACAGGGGCGGCAATTTGCAGTCCCATAGCATGTTTATTTTGTGCGCTTCCGCCAGTTCTGTGTTGCAGGGTGTCCCATCAGTGTGACTGTCAGCAGCCGGGCAGCCCTATGCTCACTCAGTGGCGATGCCTGCTGGCTGCTTCAGTGACGTGAATTATGTGATAGTGAAACATTATGCCTATTTTGTATTGTTTATCGCCCACCTAAAGTCAAGACTTGAGTCTTCCCAGATTTGCTAGAGAGGTTTTACAAATACAGGAGGGTGCCCCTTGTACGAAATGAGTCTAAACATTTGGGATCCCTAGTATGAGTGCACAACAGTGCATGATGTGTCCTGAACAGGATTGCTGTGAGGTGTCTCCACCCGGAAGGTGCTGGCCGGGCTGAGCTTCAACATTGTGATGAGTGACCAACTAAGAGCACCGTGCCAGACTTAATCTGCAGCCATAGCATCACCCCCTCCTACTCTCCGGGTCCCGCTGACTGGCAATAACAGGTGAGTCACTAAGAGATCTGAAGCCTTTCTGGAAGTCCTTTCACTTGGAAAGGGGCTAGGTATTACTTGGGGGAGTTGCCTCGTGTGTAAATAATTTCTAGGTGGGAGATGAATGTGCATCACTTATGTGTTTCCCAACAGTAGTTAGAATACAACTGCCATCATCCCCTGATTATGACGTTGGGAAATGCCCAGCAATTACTGTAGAGCCCTGTATTGCACACTCACGGAAAACAGTGATATTGCTATACTAAGACAATGCTGTGGACCCCTCTTCAGTATAGATATCAAGCATTTTTTTTTATTTCTCTCCTGTGTTGCAGTTCTTTCACAACAGAATGTCTCAATTTTTCTTTTTAACACATTACATCTATCACATTACAATCATTGATGTTTATTCTTGATGTAGTATGAAACACTACAATGTATATACACATAGACTTATCTGATATGATGGGAAATCAGGATAGGAAAACGAGAGAGAGGAATTTGGGTACTAAAGAGGGACAGTAGGGTAGGAGGCTGGTACCAGAAAATGAAACCTTAATCTTTACCCATGTACTAACATAGAATGTGACATGTAGTTTGTCCATGTTCGAGTCGACCACTTATGTTGAGTAGGATGTGACAGGCATGGGTTTTCGATGTTCGAGCATATGCTATATTGAAGGACAGGCATGGGGTTTTGATGTTTGAACATATGCTATATTGAAGGACAGGCATGGGGTTTCGATGTTCGAACATATGCTAAATTGAATGACAGGCATGGGTTCTCGATGTTTGCATTGTGACTGGCATCCCATACTGGAGTAGAGGTGACATGCACAGACTGGCAATGTACGACAATGTCCGTTTTTGGGATGGATCTTTTTCTAAATGCACACCCTGTCTGCAAAGAATGATAGCAGCGTGCACTGAGGCGCACTGCTATAATTTAACCCATGTTAAATTCGGCCGAATAATTCGGAATCGATCAGAATTTCGTTCGAATCGAATAGGCCCGGTCCAAAATTAGGATCATCTGAACTAGAAAAAAAAAATTAGTCCGAATTCGAATTTTACCGAAAATTTTGCCTGTGCACAAGTCTATTGTGAAGTGCCCCAATGGTCATAGATAATGGCATAGTTTCAAAGGTAACCTGTGCAGGTTCTAAGGGTCTGCCGTCTATGGCTTCAATAGCGAGAGGAGATTCTCTCTCAATACATGGAACCCCATGCAATTCAGCAAAGGTATTATCCATAAAGTATCCAGCTGCGCCAGAATCCACCAGTGCCAAAACCTCCACTGAGCGTTTTGCCCATGATAGTACCACCTGTATAGTGGGTTTCAATGTGTACAAACCTGGGGACGATTCAATACCACCTAGAGCCTGTCCCCCAAGGTACCCTAGGTGTGTTCGTTTCCCGGCCGTACCGGACAGGATCTTAGCAGATGCCCACTTTTGCCACAGTATAAGCACAATCCCTGCCTTCTGCGATACGTTCTCTCCTCCCTGGTTAATCTGGTGAAACCCAATTGCATAGGTTCACCTGATTCCTGTAACTGCTCAATAGGTTTCGATGCCAAGGGAGGGATGGGTGGGCAAACTGTACTGCTAGTTCCATTATTTTTTTACCTTAGCCTTCGATCTTTTGCCATCACTCTTTCACGGATCCGGGTATCAATTAGGATAACATACTCAATATAATCGTCTAGATCCAAAGGCAAGGCTTTAGCTGCAATTTCATCTTTAATCTGGTCACTCAGACCTTGGGTGAAGGCTGCCAACAATGCCTCATTGTTCCAACCTACCTCTGCTGCCAAGGTGCGGAATTCAATGGCATAGTCACCAATCGTACGCCTGCCCTGCTGAATTTCCATGAGGCGTTTAGCAGCAGAGGTGGTTCTACCAGGGGGCTCAAACACTCTCCGAAAAGCCTGCACGAATTCCCTTAAACTCTTTGTGCAAGGCTTTGCACTTTCCCATAAGGGGTTGGCCCATGCCAGGGCTCTACCAGTCAGCAGGGATATCATAAACCCAACTTTACTGCGGTCACTGGGAAAGGAATGAGCAGTCAGTTCCATAAATATTTCCAGTTGGTTGATAAACCCTCTGCACAGATTCGGATCACCATCATATCTGAATGGCAACGGTGCCGTAGCGGTTAACCTGAGGGCATGGTATCGTTCTCCGGTGTCTGACCTGGGAACACCACCGGACTTGGAACAGACTTATCTGAGAGTACAGTGCGTTCAAGAATGGTTTGGATCGCTACCGCTAGCTGATCCAGGCGTTGCTCATGTACATCCATCCTCCAATGGATGTTCTGTGTATTACCATCGCTCTTATTATCTGAGGTCATGACCCTTTCGTACTGTCACAGTTTGTTATGACTCTCAGACACAGAGTTAGGTAAAAACATAACTTTTATTGAAAAGTTAAAGAAAACCCTACTGGGTAGCATACACATACAATATATAGAGCGGTTTACATAGTAGCATAGTAACGATACATGGAATGAGACACAGGCTCTACCGGCCCTACCAATACCGGGTAAGGCAACCTTAGTTGGCACAAGATGGTAACAGGTTCTACCGGCCTTACCAATATACCGGGCAGGGCAGCCTGGAGGCTAGTGCAATGCAGAAGAGGCTCTACCGACCTTGCCAATATACCGGGCAAGGCAGCCAAGAAACTGAGACTGCGAGAAATGAGGCTTTACCGGCCTTGCCAATATACCGGGCAAGGCAGCCCATGGACTGAGACTGTGAGTAATGAGGCTTTACCGGCCTTGCCAATACCGGGTAAGGCAACCCAAGGAGGAATGGAAACGATCAGGTTCTACCGGCCTTACCAATACCGGGCAAGGCAGACAGACAGCTGGCAATGGTGGCAGCACAGGTGGCCGAGGTGACTAGCTAGGTGAAGACACCAGTCACCTAAGATGACAAGCAAGGCCCGCTGGATATACAGATGGATAGACTATCAGCCACACATGAATGGAACAAATGCCAGCAGTGACCCACAGTCACAACCGGCACTGAGATAGCGCAATAGCTACCGGTTTAAACAGGGAGCGAACCAGTAACCGCGTACTGGAGTAAACCTTCAGTCTGTCAGGCTGTCTAGGACTGAACAGCCTCTGATAAATGGAGCGAACCAGTACCTGCGTACTGGAGAAAACCTTCAATCTGTCAGGCTGTCTAGGACTGAACAGCCTCTGATAAGTGGAGCGAACCAGTACCCGCATACTGGAGTAAACCTTCAACCTGTCAGACTGTCTAGGACTGAACAGCCTCTGATAAGTGGAGCGAACCAGTACCCGCGTACTGGAGTAAACCTTCAATCCGTCAGGCTGTCTAGGACTGAACAGCCTCTGATAAATGGAGCGAACCAGTACCTGCGTACTGGAGAAAACCTTCAATCTGTCAAGCTGTCTAGGACTGAACAGCCTCTGATAAGTGGAGCGAACCAGTACCCGCGTACTGGAGTAAACCTTCAACCTGTCAGGCTGTCTAGGCCTGAACAGCCTCTGATAAGTGGAGCGAACCAGTACCCGCGTACTGGAGTAAACCTTCAATCTGTAAGGCTGTCTGGGACTGAACAGCTTCTGATAAGTGGAGCGAACCAGTACCTGCGTACTGGAGAAACCTTCAATCTGTCAGGCCGTCTAGGATGAACAGCCTCTGATAAATGGAGCGAACCAGTACCCGCGTACTGGAGTAAACCTTCAATCTGTAAGGCTGTCTGGGACTGAACAGCCTCTGATAAGTGGAGCGAACCAGTACCCGCGTACTGGAGTAAACCTTCAAACTGTCAGGCTGTCTAGGACAGAACAGCCTCTGATAAGTGGAGCGAACCAGTACCCGCATACTGGAATAAACAGAGATACTACCGGTGCATCGGCAGCCGGTTACCGTGGAGCGAACCAGTACCCGCGTACTGGGAAACCAACAGGTGAATGAAAATGTCACCCAGACCACAGGACGAGACAGGACCCTGGGAGATGGTACAGCAGGAACCCAGCCGAGGATGAAGAGGTACAGCTCTGCAGACGGTCAACCGGATCTGGAACGGTAGCATGAAACAGAAACAAATACAGCAACTCCAACCGGATCAGGAACGGATGCAGGAACCAGGCGTCTAGGAAGCAGGAATTAGATGACCACAGGCAATCAGGAACAGCGGCAAGGCCCAGGAAGCTCAGAACTCAATGCAGGACAAACAGCATAGGGACAACACGAAAGGGCAACCAAAGGGTGCCCAAGCTCAGTTTAAAAAGACAATGCAGGGCGGGTTGAAGGCAAGCAGCCAATGGAGAGCCCCCTACAGGTGACTGACATATAAAGGCAGCAATCACGGGCACCGTGATAGAGGAGTACTTGTTGCGACAGGCTGGTTTTAGTAGAGACACATGAAATGCATTATGGATGCACAGTGAAGGTGGAAGAGACAATGCGAATGTAACAGGAGACAACTGACGAACAATCCGGTAAGGACCGATGAATCTGGGGCCACACTTGGAGGATGGCAATCGTAAGTGCAGGTTCCTAGTGGAAAGCCACACAGAATCCCCAATGGAATACCGAGGACTAGGAGAACGGATCTTGTCAGCAGCAGTTTTCTGAAGCTGAGCCGCCTGCTTGAGGCGAGACTGGATCGTAGACCAAAGTTGCCGGAGGTCATCCACCATCACATCTGCAGCCGGAACATTAGATGGCATAGAACATGGGGAAAACCTGGGATTATATCCAAGGGCAGCAAAGAATGGAGAGCACCGTAGAGAATCATGATATCTATTGTTGAAAGCAAATTCCACCGATGGCAGGATATCCATCCAAGTATGTTGGTCGTGCTCCATGAAATGGGGTAATAATAATTCCAGGGATTGATTGGTACGTTCTGTGAGGCCATTAGTCTGTGGGTGATAGGCAGAGGAAAACTGAAGGGAAATTGGGAGGCAGGAGCAGAAGGCTTTCCAAAAGCGAGACACAAACTGAGAACCTTTATCGGAGATGATATGTAGAGGACAGCCATGGATCCGGAAGACATGTAACAGGAATATTTCCGCCAAAGCAGGAGCAGTAGGCAGACCAGGAAGGCCGATGAAATGGGCTTGTTTAGAAAATTTGTCAACAATGACCAAGATGGTGTTACACCCCTTGGAGACCGGTAAGTCCACAATGAAGTCCATGGATAGATGCATCCAAGGTGATGATGGAATGGGTAGGGGGCACAACAACCCCGCTGGATGCTGAAGAGAGGGCTTGTGACGAGCACAAGATACACATGCCTTGACAAACTCAGAGACATCCTGAGAAGAGAGGGCCACCAGAACTGGCGTAACAAAAGGTCTACGGTTTTGCGGACTCCAGGATGGCCAGACACAGGAGAGGAATGAGTCCACTGAAGAATCTCAAGACGAAAACGGGGAGGAACAAACCAAGTTCGAGGAGGTTGTGAAGCAGACCGGCTTGTCTGAGCTTTTTGAATTTTCTCCAGGGTAGTTGAAGAAATGGGAGCTACAATCTTGTCGGCAGGGATAATAGGTTCTGGGGCTACCTCAACCCCTGGCTCAAATTGGCGGGACAGAGCATCCGCCTTGATGTTCTTAGATCCAGGCCGGTATGAGATTATAAAGTTGAATCTGGTGAAAAACAGGGCCCAGCGAGCTTGTCTAGGAGCAAGACGACGGGCTGACTCCAGAAACTGTAAATTCTTATGATCGGTAAATATCAATACAGGGTCCACGGATCCTTCCAGCAGATGACGCCAATCCTGAAGTGCGAGTTTAATTGCCAGAAGCTCTTTGTTCCCGACATCACAATTTCGTTCAGCTGATGTAAAACGCTTGAAGAAAAAGGAGCTGGGATGGATCCTGTTAGAAGATAGATCACGCTGAGACAAAATAGCGCTAGCACCTTGTTCAGAAGCATCCATCTCCAATTTAAACTGGCGTGAGGGATCTAGGAAACATAGAATGGGTGCCGTAGTGAAAGCCTTTTTCAATGTATTGAATGCAGACACAGCCTCCGGGGACCAGTGACGGGGATCCGCTCCAGTCTTAGTCAAGGCAGTAATGGGGGCTATGATGGCAGAAAAGTTCTTAATAAAACGTCTATAATAATTGGAGAACCCCACAAAGCGTTGTATACCCTTAACATCAGTGGGAATGGGCCATGAAGTGACTGCCTCCACTTTAGCTGGATCCATGATAAGGCCTGAAGGAGAGATGATGTAACCCAGAAAAGAAAAAGATGGTTGCTCAAACATACACTTTTCCAGCTTGACATACAGTGAATTTTCCCAAAGACGAAGGAGAACAGCCCGGACATGATCCCTGTGCAGATGCAAACTGGAGGAGTAGATAAGGATATCGTCCAAATAAGCAAGGACATGAGAGAGCAGCATATCCCGGAAGATGTCATTTACAAAACCTTGAAAAACAGCTGGGGCATTGCAGAGCCCAAAGGGCATTACGAGATACTCGTAGTGCCCATAACGAGTGTTGAATGCTGTTTTCCACTCATCCCCGGTACGAATACGAATCAAATTGTATGCTCCCCGCAGATCCAATTTCATGAAGACCTCCACTCCCCTAAGTTGTTCTAAGAGCTCAGGAATAAGTGGTAGAGAGTATCGATTCTTGATAGTAATGCGATTAAGTCCTCTGTAATCCACACATGGGCGGAGAGAGCCATCTTTCTTCGTAATAAAAAAGAAACCAGCCCCAGCAGGGGAAGAGGAGGGCCGAATGAATCCCTTGGCCAGATTCTCCTGAATGTAGGTAGCTAAGGCCAGATTTTCAGGTCCAGACAAAAGATAGGTCTTCCCTCTAGGAGGCACAGACCCGGGGACCAGGTCAATAGGACAATCACAGGTGGAAGAGTGTCAGCCAATTTTTTTGAAAAAACATCCTGAAATTCCAAATACGCGTCAGCAGTGATGGTGGATGTGGCAGTATCTGCTTGAATAGTAGAAAGGGCTGGAAGCACTTGTTGAAGGCATGTTTTAGTACAAGCAATATTCCAAGAAATCAACTGACCAGAAGTCCAGTCAAAGGCAGGGTTATGGGCCCTAAGCCAAGGCAGTCCAAAGATAACGGACGCTTTAGGTGAAGAGATAGCATCCAAAACAATGGTTTCCGAATGCAGAATGCCAGTGCGCATAAGTAAGGGTGAAGTCTCCCATAAGACCAGTCCATTGCCCAAGGGTCTGTCATCCACAGTAGAGACCAAAAGAGGAGCTTGTTTACGAACCAGAGGGATTCCCATCTTGAGGGCCCATTGGAGAACAATAAAGAAGCCTGCTGCCCCGGAGTCAAAGAAAGCTTGGGTCTTCACGGTGCCAGAGGACCAGACAAATTGAATGGGAACCATTACTTAAGATGAGGTAGGAGATTGACCAGATTTCATACTTAGGGAGTCTCTACTACATTAGTCCCTAAGCTTTGGAGTTTCCCGGACGAACCGGGCATTGCCGTAAAAAATGGCCCTTACCTCCACAATACAAACACAGGCCTTGTGCCCGACGCCTGCGTCTCTCAGCCTCCGATAACTTATTGATGGAACCTATTTCCATAGGTTTCTCTTGAAAAGGAACAACAGTGGGCGGGAGGGTGGGATTCAAGGGTCCCCTAGCCTGGCGACTGCGCTCCCTCTCTAACTGACATTCCTAAATGCATGTATCCAGTTCTAAACACAAAGATATAAATTCCTCTAGATCCTCCGGAATGGCTTTACAAGTCAGGGCATCTTTTAATTTTTCACTAAGCCCCCTGCGGAAGGCTGCAATCAATGCTCCGGGATTCCAAGTTGTTTCGTATGCTAGATTGCGGAATTCCACCGCATATTGTCCCAAGGGGCGATTCCCCTGCTTGATTTCAAGGAGGGCAGCCTCAGCTGAGGCTTTTCAGCCAGGCACATCAAAAACTAATCGGAATGTCTTGATAAAAGCCTCAGAGTCCTCTAAAAGTGGGGGGTTCTGCTCCACCAGGGGTGATGCCCATGCCAATGCTTCTTCCTTCAGCAATGAAATAATAAACGCCAGCCTAGATGCATGGGTGCCAAAAGACGCGGGGGCTGATCTGAAGTGTAGTGCACAAATTTCAAGAACCCTCTGCACTCAGAGGGTTTACCCGCATATTTTTCTGGTATAGGCAACTTGGGAGGTATGGAAGGAACAGGGGACTCTGTCCATGAGTAGGGTTTGTAGCAATAGTTGAGCCCCTCATCATTTCCAAGATAGCATCAAGTTTGCGGTCTAAGCTTTGGAGGTGAGCCTCATGAGAAGCCAACACCTGCTCCTGATGGCCCATCCTTTCTGCCATCTCTGCGGGGTCCATATCTTGGCCCGATTATTCTGTCACGAGCACAGGTCACTAAATAAACTGATGAGGTCACAGAGGATAATAGTCCCTGGACCCCAGATTGCAGAGGAGGCCGCAGCCGGCACTATTACTGAAAAGGGATGTGCCAGTCCACCGACGACAACCACCTGAGAAAGACGGATGACATGGATGTAAAGGCAGTGGAAAGTCACCGAGGAGTGGGAGGCCCACCTTGGTCTATAGAGGGGAGAGCAAGTGGAAGACCACACTACAGTGGAATTCCTGGAAGCCCCCTGTAAGAGAGGAAAGGGATACAGGGAGGAGGCAAGACCACACCCCACCACTACCGGAGCCCCAAAACAAGGACCCGGCTGGCAGGCTGCAGAAAACCCTCCCCCCAGGATCCCCACCAGGACAGGCAAGAGACAGACTGGGAGCAAAAACCCCTGTCTCCCAAGAAGTAGGGCAAACAGCACAGCCAGAAGCACCCCTCCACCCCACCCCCTCTACCACACTATCCCACAGAGCACAAGGCCAGGAGGATAGAGAGGTGCCCCAGGCCTATCCCGAATTGGACCACCCACCTACCTGAGAGGAACAAGGGAAGACTCAGTGAGTGAATCACTTGCCCAAACGAAACCCTCAGCAAAGACGCCAGGAAATGCAGTCAGGAAGAATCCAGGAGCAGCTGGCTAGGAGAGGCCCTGGAGACAAGGGAACTCCAGGCCTGGTCGCAAGGCTACAAGGCCCCCAAACCCAAAGCCCCCCCCCCGGGGACTGGTAGCGTCAGTCCAGGAGAGGTACAGTCCAACCCAATAGCAGGGAGAGGAAGGACTGCCAATCCTGGGCGGTGCCACCGGATCGCCGGAAGAAACAGGCTTCAGATCAAGAGCCCCACCAGAGGACGCCTAGAGAGCGTACCGCCTGGCCACCGGAACTGACGGCCGACCAGTCAGACAGACCCGCAATGCAGGTGGAATGAAGGACGGGACCTGAAGTGGCCGCAGTAGACAGTCAGGCGGTGGGGACCCCGGAATGCCCCTGGACCCGCGGACAACCGACCAGAAGGAGAATAAGGCACGCAGGCGGACGCCCGCCACTAAGCTGCGCTGTGTGGAGGCACCTTCAGGCGGCAAGCCTCCAGCCGGAAGGAGATACGCTGAAAGTCCAACCCGGTAGCAGAGAGGATCCGGAAACAACAGACAGCAGACCAGAATAATCGGGCAGCGCAGGTGAGGATTACCAGACTTATATAGGAGAACTCCGGGACGAATATGAGGGCGTGACACTGATGATGCACTGCCAAGAGTCAAAGAGAGGCACTCTACTCCAACCAGCAGACCACTTCACAATGGCCACTTCTGAGATCACTATGCTGAGTGGAAAGAAAGAAAACAAGGTTGCAGCTGAATGGGCTGATGAGGTATGCCTCCCCACAAGGAGTAGTGCTCCAGCTACACCGGCTTCTGGCAGGAGTGAGGAGTGGATCTTCACAACAGAAATCTCTTTTGCCAGAGAGAACTCTAGACAATAGGGAATGAAGAAAAAGGAAGGAATCAGGGCACTCACCTTTATGCTAAAGGCTAAGTCTGCACGAAAGAACACAGGTAACCACAGATTCCCTGAGTCACCAGATAGTGATAAGACAGCAGAAGAAAACAGAGAGAGAGAAGTCCAAGTCCAAGCCAGTTCGCTAAAAGAAAATCAGAGACAGTACTTAGGGGCAAAATGAAAGAATAGTCAGGAGGAAGCCAGGGTCATAAACAACATGCAGTTCAGTATAAAGGGATATCTAGAGACCAGGTCAATAATTCAGGCAAGGTCTTCAACAAATGTCAAAATAAAGAAACAGCAGGAATCACAAGGTTTGAAAAACAGGCATCAGAATGAGAGAGTGACGCCTCCATCTTTCTTTCCCACAAAGAAGATACTATCATGGTGCCCATGATTCTGATTCTTTGTTTTTTCCTATTCGGTTTCTTGCGATTGCTTGGCAGCAGCATGGCAGGTGACTACTTCCTGGTTACTCGAGCATCATTCTGAGCGCTCGCTATTTTATAGTTCCACCCTGATTGACCTATCTGGACTCCTCCTCCCAGTGAGGCCTTATATGCTGCCTCAGTGCCCTTTCATAGTGTATCTGAGTGCATTCGTTGTTGTCACTTTTGTTATGACTCTCAGACACAGAGTAAGATAAAAATCAAACTTTATTGAAAAGTTTAATGGGAACCCCCACGGGTCTAGTAGATACACATATGTCAATTACGCAATCTGGGCGCAAACAGTAGTAGCAAGATACAGCAGTATAGGCTCTACCGCCCTTGCCAATATACCGGGCAAGGCAGCCAGTAAGATGGTACAACAGAATGTAAATAGGCTCTACCGGCCTTGCCAATATACCGGGCAAGGCAGCCAGTAAGATGGTACAACAGAATGTAAATAGGCTCTACCGGCCTTGCCAATATACCGGGCAAGGCAGCCAGTAAGATGGTACAACTGAATGTAAATAGGCTCTACCGGCCTTGCCAATATACCGGGCAAGGCAGCCAGTAAGATGGTACAACAGAATGTAAATAGGCTCTACCGGCCTTGCCAATATACCAGGCAAGGCAGCCAGTAAGATGGTAGAACTGAATGTAAATACGCTATAACGGACCTGCCAATATACCGGGCAAGGCGCCCTGTAGGAATATGAGGACAGCTCCACTAAGGCTGGGATGGTAAGGCAGCAGCCCAAAGAGGAGAGTGGAGCAAACCAATTACAAGTAATGACAGTGAAATAGCTCAACCGGTTCTATGCAACGGAATATACAACCGGTGTGTGGAGTAAACCAGTACCATGTACTGGAGCAACGGAAAGCCCCACCGGTTCTATGCAACGGGATCAGCAACCGGTATATGGAGTAAACCAGTACCGCGTACTGGAGCAAATGGAACGCCCAACCGGTTCTTGCAACGGAATCAGCAACTGGTATATGGAGTAAACCAGTACCGCGTACTGGAGCATATGGAACACCCAACCGGTTCTATGCAACGGGATCAGCAACCGGTATATGGAGTAAACCAGTACTGCGTACTGGAGCAAATGGAATGCCCAACCGGTTCTATGCAATGGGATCAGCAACCGGTAAATGGAGTAAACCCCATGATGAAAATGTCACCCAGGCGACAGGCAGCCAGACGCAGTGAATCAGGATACAGCACAGGAACAGGTTGCCCTCCTGGACAACCACGGGAACAGCAGGACGGCCAACCGGGTCAGGAACAGAAGCAGGAACAACGCCAGGACCGGAGCAGAAGCAGGATCAGGAACAATAGACAACCGTATCTGGAACGAGGACAGGAACCATGCAGCAGCAGCTCTGACAATGGAGAAACGCTGACACTGGTAGCAGATCCACAGGCCCAAGGAAACATCAGACAGGTGACTGCAGGTGCAGAGACACCACGAAAGGGCAACCAAAGGGTGCCTCAGGCTAGTTTAAATAGGCAGTGCTAGGCGGCTGTTAAACAGGCGGCCAATGGGGAATACACACACCTGACTGACAGCAAGGGCGAGCAATCACGGGCACCGTGATAGTTGTCCTCCTTTGTAATCCGTTCCTGGCTGCTGAATCTGTTCCATGTATGACCATGGTTCCGTCTGACTACCCAATTTGAGCCTGAACCTCTGGCCTGGCTGACTGACCATTCCATTGCCGACTTTGGCTTTGTCCGACTATCTGTTCCTTGTATGACTTTTGGCCTGGCTGACTACCCTCTCCATGCTAAGTACTGTGGCTTTGTCTGACTTCCCGCTCCGTTCTAAGTACTGTGTCTTTGTCTAACTTCCCGCTCCGTGCTAAGTACTTTGGCTTGTCTGACTAGCTGTCATGGTTTGTTACTGTTTGTTAAAGAACTCTCAGACAGTTAGGTAAGGTTAAAAAGCTTTATTGAAAATAATGCACAATAGCCCCACTCAGGTCCAGATAAGGTCCGTACCAGGTACTTTCCAGATCTGACACAGGTCAGGGCAAAAATACAAACACAGTACTAGTAAGCAAAATAAGTGTGATGATCTTGGACTTGTAGGCAGATACACAGCAAAGTTCAGGAACAAGAATATCCTCGACAGTCCCACACCGCAATAGGTGACACAGGCGATGGGTAACTGAAGGGCAATCCCCTAGCGGGCTAGGGATAACGAAGGCAGCACAAATAGTGTACAAGTGGACACTAGGCCCTAGACTTCTAGGGTTAACGGAGGCAACACTGGCAAGACACTGGCAGGGGACTGACCCTAGGAGTGTGTTACGGTTCAGTACACTCAGAAATGGTAGATGTTCATAAAAAACACAATTTTGTTAGCACACAATGAATAACGTAACCCTCGCGGGTCCAGCATACAGAAAATTGGTAACTGACACAGGACAGGTTACATAGGAATGATTAACCCACACGGTTCCAGTATGTACAGCAGAATACAGTACTGACACAGGTCAGGTAAATCGTAATAGATACAGTGTAAGAGTGGCCAGAGATACCAGTGGAGCCACTGACTAAGTCTGCCTAGAGTAGAGGAAGACCCAATGTCGCTCTCAAGGCTGAGAGTAACAACAGCGACAGGCAGATAGCAACAAGTATGCCAGCGGAGTACAGGCAAGGTAACCAGAGCGGAAGGTTGCGACGGTGGCTGTCCACCGGAGACTACCAACAACGTTTGTCAGTGCTCGTGCCACGGAAATGTACGCCCAATGGAGACTATCCACCATACATGTGCCCTGTGCCCCCTGGAGGGGTTAACACGCGGTTGGTCTATACGCGGAAGGTAACCAGATGCTCCCAACTGAACCCAAGAGTGGGAGACCAAGCAATCAGAGTGCTTAAAGGAATGGAGGCAAACGATAGTGTAAATAGTAGCGGCACACGGCACAACCCCTGGAGGGGTTAATGAGCGATTTGGTTTATATGCGGAAGGTAAGCGGAGGCGCCCAACTGAACCCAAGAGCGGGAGACCAAGCAATCGTTAGTAACGGTATGGAGGATACACTGGCACTGTGAGACTCGACTCACGGACTGGACTACAAGACGGTACCGGAGTACCATAGCTCAGCTGTCCACAGTAGCGTGAGCGACTGCGAACGGAGAGGGAACAGCAAGCAGGAACTATACAGGATCTTCACCCAGCAGAGTGCACAAGGAGCAGGAACAACAATCTCGCCGGGTCGGTACACGGAGCAGGAACGTCAGCCAAGCCGATTTGGTACACAAAGCAGGGTCATCAGTCTCGCCGGGTCGGTACACGGAGCAGGAACGTCAGCCAGGCCAGGTCAGAACAGGAAGCAGGAACGTCAGCCAATCTGAATCGGTACACAGAAGAAGGAACGGTAACAGGTAGAGTAGTCAGTCAGTCCGGGTTATACACTGGTATCAATGGTAACGGAACAAGCGCTAGGCATCAGGTACACCACGAAAGGGCAACCCATAAGTGACAGCCCAGGGTATATAAAGGCTGTCACTGGGAGGAGCTATACAGCGTAGCCAATGAAAAGGCACCGGGAAATAAACATGTCAAAATGTCGCTGGAATCAAGGGCGTCGTGATAGAGTGTAGGGTAAACGGAGGCAACACGGACAGGACTCTGGCAGTGAATGAACCCTAGAACGCTAGGGTTAATTGAGGCAACACACACAGTACTCTGGCAACGGCTAGACCCTAGAACACTAGGGTTAATGGAGGCAACACTGAATGGACTCTGGCAGCAACTGGACCCTACCACGCTAGGGTTAACGGAGGCAACGAGGCTGTGGCTCAGGTAGTGACTGAACCCTAGAACTCTAGGGTAAATGGAGGCAGCACAGACAGGGTTCTGGCAATGACAGAGCCCTAGCATGCTAGGGTTAACGGAGGCAACAGACACCAGATACTGGCAATATAACGACTCTAAGCCAATAGGGTGAACTGAGGCAATGCGGGCAAAAGTGTGGTACAGACTGGACCCAGATATTATAGGGTTACTGGAGGCAACACAGATACTGGTGAGTGCAGGGACTCCCACAGGCTCCAGGAGACTATAGGAGCGGTAAGCGAGCGGGAGAGATAGGTACGTAACGTAACCGGTCCGCAACCGGTGTCTCCCTTTCGGTACACAGAGGTAACAAGCGGGTCCTGTGAACAACTGAGCTAGAAGGACTACCAGGTCGGCACACACGGACAACAGCCAGTCAGTGGAACCACCAGACACTAGCCCAGCCAGATCGGTGATAATGGATCGTCAGCCAGTCCTTAGTCAGTATCGGAATCAGACACTCAGCCACACCAGTTAGGTATACAAGGAGTTAGTCAGCCAGTCCTTAGTCGGTAATGGAATCAGATACTCAGCCAAGCCAGTTCAGTACACAAAGGAGTTAGTCAGCCAGTCCAAAGTCAGCAACGGAATCGGATCACAAGAGCGTCAGGCACTAAGCGTAGTCAGGCGAGCTGGGTCATACACGGGAACAGGAAACAAGAGCTACTAGTCGCTAGATACGGGTACACCACGAAAGGGCACTGGTATAGTGACAGGAGGGCGTATATAAAGGTAAAGCCCAGGGAGGAGTCATAGCACAGGACCAATAAGAATGCAGCTAGAGTAAACCTGTAAGTAACAATGTTGCTTGACAGAATCACGGCACCGTGATACTACCCGAACCGTATTGACCATTGGCTAGCCTGTTTCGCTCTCACTCCCTGGGGCCTAGCACCCTCCTATCACGGTGCCTGTGATTCCTTTCCTGTCATTTATCCTGTAGAAGGTCCTCATTGGTTGCCCTGTGTTTAGCCCGCCCAGTATTGCCTTTATATACTGGGCTCCTGCACCTTTTCTCTGCTCTTTCGTGGTGTTCCTGTGCCAGTTCTACTTTTGTATTGTGGTTCCAGTGTACCGACTTGGCTTGCCTGACTACTCTCCTATTCCTGCGCCTGTGTACCGACTCGGACTGCCTGACTACTCTCAGGTGATTGTTCCTGTGTACCGACCCGGCCTGGCTGACGTTCCTGCTCCTGTGTACCGAACCGGATTGGCTGACGTTCCTGCTCCTGTGTCCTGACCTGGCCTGGCTGACGTTCCTGTTCCTGGATTCCAACTTGGCAGTTCCCGTTGTGTACTAGTCGCCTCGGCGACATTCTGACTTCCGTTGCCTTTCTGTTGGCATCTCAGCATATCAGGCTGGCCTGTCTTCCCGTTACACAGAGCGCCTCTGGCCTAGTCCCAGTTCTATACTGGTTGCTAGTGTTGCCTCCGTGAGTGCACCGGTACTCTGCCATTGGCTGCTCTAACCAGTTGCTGTGTTGCCTCCGTATAGCACCGGTACCTTGCCTTTGGCTACGCTCTGTCTACCTGGTTGCAAGTGTTGCCTCCGTGATTGCACCGGTATAGTGCACTGGTTCGCTCCACTCTACCAAACCCGGTTGCAAGTGTTGCCTCCGTGATTGCACCGGTATAGTGCACTGGTTCACTCCACTCTACTAAACCCGATTGCAAGTGTTGCCTCAGTGATTGCACCGGTAGACTGCACTGGTTTGCTTCACTCTACCTAAACCGGTTGCAAATGTTGCCTCCGTGATTGCACCAGTATACTGCACTGGTTCGCTCCACTCTACCAAACCCGGTTGCAAGTGTTGCCTCCGTGATTGCACCGGTATACTGCACTGGTTCGCTCCACTCTGTTATAATCAGTTGCAAGTGTTGCCTCCGTGTATTACCATTGGTTTGCCTCACTCTGTCAAGTCCGGTTGCAAGTGCTGTCTCCGTTATTGCACCGGTACACTACCATTAGTTGCACTCCTCCTTGTCAAAACTGGTTGCTGCGTTGCCTCCGTTTTTAGCACCGGTATCCTGTCATTGGGTCCGCTGTAGTCATTCATAACCGGTTGCTATTGTTGCCTCTGTTTAAGCACCGGTAGCACTACTGAAGCCTTCAGTGGCCTAGTCTACTGTGGACTCAGATTGTGGATAGCCTTAAGGCCCTTTGGACGTGGCCACTGCAGGACTGCTGCCAGCTTCTCCTTGTCCATTGCAATGCTATCTTTGGAGATCACAAAGCCTAGAAAAGGGACCATAGGCTTGTGAAACTCACACTTCTCGATCTTACAATAAAGTTTGTTTTCACGGAGTCTAAGCAGAACTGTAGACACATCCTTGATGTGTTGCGACAGGTTGGATGAGTGTATAAGAATATCATCGAGATAAACCACAACGCACGACTGGAGCAAGTCACGGAGAATGCCATTAATAAACTCCTGGAACACTGCGGGAGCGTTACACAGCCCAACTGGCATTACCAGGTATTCATAGTGTCCAGATCTAATATTAAATGCTGTTTTCCACTCATCACCGGCTCTTATCCTAATCAGGTTATATGCTGCACATAAGTCCAGTTTGGTGAAAATGGAGGAACCCTTTAACTTGTCAAACAGTTCTGTGATGAGTGGTATCGGGTATGCGTTTTTGGCCATGAGCTTATTCAAGCCACGATAATCAATACAGGGTCGTAACTTGCCATTCTTCTTTTTGACGAATAAAAAACCAGCCCCCGCGGGCGAGGATGACTTTCTGATAATTCCCCACTCAAGGGCATCCGAAATGTATTCCTCCATGGCCCTATTCTCCTCACAGGACAACGGATATGTCCTGCCCCGAGGAGGAACGGCGCCAGGAGGCAGATCAATAGCGCAATCGTAGGCCCTATAAACCGGCAAAGCGCTAGCCTCCCCCTTGCTAAAAACATCACTGAGTTGTTGGTACTCAGCTGGCACAGAGGGGGAGGTACACAGAATCTTGATAGGGCGGGAGATGCAATGCGTATTACAGTATTCAGACCAGGCCATAATTTCACAATTTCGCCAGTTAAACCTAGGATTGTGCAAATGGAGCCATGGGAACCCCAGGATTACTGTATGGTGGGGAGACTGGATGATCTGAAAACGTTGTTTCTCGGTGTGGAGAACCCCAATGCACATAGACAGTAGTATGATTTCCATAGTAATAAGAGCTGGTACTAATGGCCTGCCAACAATGGCTTCAATAGCCAAGGGAGCTTCCTTCTCAACCAGTGGAATCTTGTGTAACTCGGCAAAAGAGCTGTCCATAAAGTACCAGCTGCACCGGAATCCACTAGAGCTAGAACCTCCACCAAGATTTCTGCCCAGGAAATCACAGCTTGGATAGTGGGTTTTTGAATAGCGGGATCTAGGGACGTCTGGACGCCACCTAGGGCCTGTCCCCCAAGGTACCCTAAGTGCGTTTGTTTCCCGGCCGTGTAGGGCAGGAATGCAATACATGCCTAGCTTGGCCACAATACAGACAGAGGCCCTGTCTGCGACGATGAGCCCTCTCCTCCTTGGTCAACCTAGTGAACCCTAACTGCATAGGTTCACTGCCCTCACGATTACATTCAGGAGGCATGGGAGGTAAGGGAGGCATGGGTGGGGAATTTTGTCTCGGCCGGCCCCATTCCCTGGCCCTTTGTTACAGTCTTTGGCCACCATTCTCTCCCTAATGCGGATATCAAATAGTATAGCAAAGTCAATGAACTCGTCCAAATCACTTGGCAAGTCTCTGGCAGCTGTCTGATCTTTGATGCTGTGCAAATGCTGCCACGAGTGTCTCATCATTCCAGCCCACCTCTGCTGCCAATGTGCGATATTCAATGGCGTATTCAGCAACGGTACAGGATCCCTGCTGGATATACAACAATCTTTTGGCATCAGAGGCGGCTCTCCCAGGGATTTCGAATACTCTCCGAAATGCTCTCAGGAACTCATTAAAATTCTTAGTGCAAGGTTTCGCTGCTTCCCACAAGGGGTTTGCCCATGCCAGTGCTCATTAGCAAAGAAATCATCAGCCCGACCTTACTTCGGTCACATGGAAAGGCTTGAGGGGTTAACTCTAGGAAAATCTCCAACTGGTTTATGAACCCACTGCACAGGGCAGGTTCACCATCGTATCGGAGCGGTAAGGGAGCCGTAGCAGTTAACCCTCTATTCGAGTTTGCTTGAGTCACCGATTGGGCACCCGATGTCGTGACTGGGGGAACCACCGAGGCCTGTACTGGTTTATCTAAATGAGCGGTACGGTCTAGTAAGGTTTTCATGGCCAGCGTCATCTGGTCCACGCGTTGCTAGTGAATATCCATCCTCCAATGGATACTTTGTGTATTACCATCACCTGTACCATCTGAGGACATGGCCCTTTCGTACTGTAATGGTTTTCAGTACACTCAGAGACAGCCAATTTGATAAAACACAGTTTTATTGAATTAGCAAAACAAAGTAACCCTCACGGGTCCAGTAATAGAACAAACAGAACTGACACAGGACAGGTTACTAAATTACAATAGCCCACATGGGTCAAGTATATATATATATCACAAGTAGTAAATATACTGACACAGGTCGGGAACATTTCGTGTGATACAGTGAGACACAAATGGTTAATGCTATTAGGCCAGGAGACTGGGAGGCCCTAATAGCAAGGCCCAGGAAGCACTCAAATGCTGATAAGTGCAAAAATAGTTGCAGTACCACTATAGTGGTACTGCAACCGGAGGAACACGGAACGCCCTGTAGATACACAAACTGCGATCCACGGTAAAAGTACCGGACAATGATGTTGAAACGCCTGGCTTGATGGCAACTGCCGGGTGACAGAGCCGACTGAGGCACCCAAGAGACCAACCTCATTTATGGTGAATTGACAAGCCAGCGTTAATAGTGCCACTAGAAAAGCTCCTACTGCGTAGGACCGGAAGGCCCTGGTAACGGGCTCTTGGCTTGTTTAATGACAAAACAGGAGCAGAGACTAAATGAGGCACCCGGGAGACCAACCCCAGTGACAACTGATAACAAGCCAAGAGTATAGGGTGCAACGAGCTGAGCGTAAAACCCTGGGTATGGAGCAAGGAGGCAGCAAGGCACTAATGGGTCGCAGTCACGGAACGGTAATGCAGTATATGAGGCAACCAACTGGGCCGGTATGCTCAAGGCAGAGCACGGTAGTAACTCACTACCGGACACGGTAGTACAACGGACTGGAGGCACGGAAAGGAACGTCAGCCAGGCCAGGTCGGTACATGGAGCAGGAACGTCCGCCAATCCAAGTCGATTCACGGAGCAGGAACATCAGCCAGGCCGGGTCGGTACACGGAGCAGGAATGTCAGCCAATCCAAGTCGATACACAGAGCAGGAACGTCAGCCAGGCCAGGTCAGTACACGGAGTAGGAACAGGATCAGAGAGAGAGTAGTCAGGCAGTCTGGGTCATACACTGTAAATCACACGATAACGGCAGCAAGGCACTAAGCAACGGAACACCACGAAAGGGCCCTGTATGAGTGACAGAGCACAGTACTTAAAGGCTACCACTGGGTGGAGCCATAACACTTAGCCAATAAGAAAGCCACAGGCATCTTGTGTCAAAATGTCGCCAAAATACATGGGCACCGTGATATTAAGTTTCCAAAACTATTGCCACTAAATAGCAGCAATATGAGAACATCAAAGGACATACTGTCAAGTTCGGATCATTAACTTATCTGTGTTAAACGTATCTATCATCCACTGTCTGTCTCTTTTCTTCTCTCTGTTATCTTCTCTTCTTCATAATCTCTCCTTTTTTCCATCTTGTTTCTTCCTCTGGTCTTCCTGTCTTCTTTTTTTTTTCTCTTTCAAAGCTTTATTGAAAAGTGATAACATTACAAATGTTAATGCAGACAAGCAAATAAAGTCAATAAGTATAACGTCACAAATTATACCTAGAGTAAGAACAGGAACAGCATATAGCATGCTATAAACGAGACCAGACACAGTCATATAGGCAAATAATAGGATTAACATTTGCCATTAATTGTGATACTGCAATACTCATATATTGTTTGCAGACCATCAGAAAAAGTACTGTAAATCACAGATGTGAGGGCACTGTGAAAACGTCATGGTAAGGAAAATTTTGAGAAAAAGCAGATATAAAACAGAAGAAAGTAAAGAGAAAAGAAAGATGATATCAGTCTGTATTCTCCTCCCATGATCTAACCAGCTAAAGCTAGGACACCAATAAAAGCCAACTGGAGCTAAAGGGGTCCATCTAGAAAGAAGAATTTAAGCAGGAAAGGCATGGGGAGATATGGATGAAACCCCTTAAAACCTCATTTATATATTAATGAACAGCAATACCAAGTATTAGAGGTATATCATAAAAAACACCAACTGCCAAGCATAAAGAAATATAGTACCTAGCGTTGTAAGGTCATATGAGGCAACAGGCAGTAAATCAACCAGGATACTAATCTAATAGAGACAGAAAGTAGGGAGTGGCACAAGAGAGAGGATGAGAAAAGAAAAAAAATGCAAATTCAGTAACAGATAGCTGAAAAGGTGAAGAGAAAGAATTAAAAAAATAGCTGGAAAGGATAAGTCCGTGGACAGAGTGAAAAGTGAAATACCCTGTCTGAGTATCACATATAGACCTCAGAGAAGTCTGGGGTGGGAGGGATGAGAAAACTATAAACAGAGCTTAAGCAGGTAAGCCTCGAAACAGTAACAGCTTGTATATAACAAAGTTACCCTACATAATATTAGAATGGTGGGCCTAAACATACATTCTGCAGTTTTGCCTGTACAGCAGTGAGTGAGGTAGACAGGTAAAAATGATGTTGTGACATATCTAAGTGTTCCATAGAGACAATGACAAGGTGCATAACATCCTTAATAAAAGTAAACCATGATTCCCATTATTAACGCCTTATGAAACATAAGCAAAAGCAACATCATATAATATACATTTTACATTATGATGGTGCACAGTCCACTAAGTATTACTTAAACAAACAGGTCCAGGGCTGTTTATAATGGTCTATAATGGAGTTAGGGGAAACATAACAAATGTCACACCATCCAGAGTCACTGCCGTCTATGAAAGAGCATAATAACCTCCCCAAAACACACTGAAATTTGAAGAGGAGACGAGGGAAGGTTCCAAGGCAATATAGCCATAGCGCAAAGCACAGATTCCAGGGTCCAAGGTAAGGCATCCCATCCAGACCTCACTGTCCCTGTGACAGAAAACGAAAGAACAGGCCCCATCCGCAGCAATAGAACACCCAGCATCAACCAAAAAATTATTTTGCAGGGACTCTTGGCAAACCAGACTTGGAACACGATCCTTAAAATGATCTGGAGCACCCTCCTGGTGATTCAGACCATACACCAGGGGCATAGGACAGTGAATCTGGTCTTCAGAACGTTGCTACAGGCTGGTATGGTGCTGACCGAATGCCCAAAAGTAGATTGAAAGATCGGTAATTCTTCCTTAACAGCAGTTCTGATACCCAGCACCCAGGCCTTGAGGTCTGCCTTGGACAGCATCTTCTCTCTTCAAGGGAACCCTGGCCTCCATGATACCAATTTACACCACCAGATCTGTATGGCATATAGGCAAGAATCTGAGGATTTGTGGCTCCCTATCGGTATTATGTTAGCCAAATCCTCAAAAAAGATATCCAGGACACAAAAGCTAGAAACATCCACCCAGTAGTAGTACTAAGAGACCGTAGAAAGTTAGCTTTGCCATATAAATACCGACTTAGCCTCAGAGCTGATTCAAAAAGCAGCCATCTTCCTAGGCAGTTCGCTCTGCACCCGGTCCTGTCTTCTATCTTCATGTCTTGTACCTGTAAAAAAAAATGAGATGTTAATATATGTTGCATAAAAAAGAACCCACACATGTATGCATAGTTTAACCCCTTGAATGCTTCTCCAACATATATTTTATATATGGTTCTTTTGGGGTATAAATTTACAGTGTAGCATATTAATATTTCAACTTAGTACACGGTTGTTCATTATATTTGGAATATGGCTCGCTTTCAAAATGGTTTTAATTGTTTTTAGGCTTTTCCATTATATTGTATTAATTAATAAAGTTTTATTGCATTCTTGTAACCCCTTTGTGAGCCTCAGTTTATTGGGCTTTCTTCTTAGATGGCCACTTGCTCTATCTTTTATAGTGGCTCTCCATATTGTATTAGGTTGGAGCACCAAGACTACTGTAGTCTTATACTGGGTTAACTGGATACTTTGCAGGTGCGAACAATTTGTTTCTAGTTTGTTACTAAACAAAGCATAGGATAAAGTTTCAATGTTACTTTATCAATATAAATAACAAAGGTAAGACTGAGGTCAAGCGACATATTAAGATACTAGTTGAACAGCCCGTTACACGGGCCACAGTTCCTCTGGCAGCCGGTTGCAGGGCAGTCACGCTCAGTAGAGACTGCCCGCGCCGCGGCTGATACAGAGCTGGATGCTCCTTTGGAGCGCCCAGCTCTGTATCAGCCGCGGCGCGGGCAGTCTCTACTGCGCATGACTGCCGCACGCCCAGCTGTGTCTACTGCACATGTCGGGCGTTACACACAATTTAGCGAATTATTATATAGGATGTGTAGGGTGAAGTAATTTTCCTTGCACTTCCCACTTCCTGCTGTGTAACACATCACAGTTTAATCACAGTATAATATCTTTACCAGAAATTATGAAATGCAAACGTAATGCAAACTTTGCAGCTCTCTGAAGATACATTATGAACAGTGTCATATATTTTAACTCTGAACTCACAGTGAGATGTGCAACGCATTGCTTTGACCCCGCTCTGGTGCTTAAAATGTTCTATAAAGGTATGGAAACTTTTACATCCATCAATGGAACAACATAAATTTTCATAAGGTATAATATTAACTCTTATGTTGGTGTCCTCAACTCTTTGAGTGCCAGAGGGGTATGGTACCCATTGCAAAGCAATGCGTTCTGTACCCCTCTGGCTCTCAAAGGATTAACCCACCCCAATGCACTGCACACCCCTCTGGTCCTCAGTAGATTAAATCAAATGTAGTTAGAAATTAATGTTCACATTTTGGACTTCTTTCTGTGCACAAACACTGATTTTGTCAAGCAGGTGAAGGTCTTTGATATATGTGCTTATACAGATTGACGTACATTAAGAACAGTTTATGCCCATCACAAGTTTAAAACAAGATCAGCAGCATTTTTAATACTTAACTTTATTTACTGGAAGAGGACAGGCAGATCTCTCATTACTTTTAAACAAGATAGTTATCAAACTTGAAACATTCACTGAATATTGAAGAGGAGATAAGATGGGCTGGAGAGTTTGGGAGGTTTTCTCTTGATCATTGTGTTTAATGGTAGCACTGGTTATGCTCTCCAATACAAAAAGGAGTAATCAGAAAAATATAATAGACATGAGAATGTAAATTCAACTCTAGTACTGTATATGAGCAACTAAGAACAGTTAGCATTAGACTTGAGCATGTAGAAATTGCAAGGGTTGCTGGAAGAGTATGGTTCCATTGGTATCAAGGAGAGGTATGAATATATGTATGTATGTATGTATATCTTTATTTATATGGCGCCACACAGTGTACGCAGCGCCTTACAATAGACATATGTTACAATAAATAAGAGGGGATGAAATAAGTGTGACATTCATAGAAACAATAGGAGAGAGGTCCCTGCCCCAAGGAGCTTACAGTCTAAATATATGGAGGTGTGTGTGTGTCTGTTTAATCCTCCTGAATGGTGGCAGTTTTATTTACCAGGGTATTTGTTATTGTAATGTATAGTATAGGTATTTTGACAGTTTATTTATCAATCTATATACCTCTAAGCTGCCCATGGTGTGCAGGGATGTGGTGTGAAGGATTCGAAGGACAGGGCAGGAGAGTAATGTGACTGGGTTGAAGACAGTGGAAGAGTAGTGACTGGGGACAGTGGATTATGGAATATACTAGTTGAAGAGCCCGTTACACGGGCCACAGTGCCACTGGAAGCCGGTCGTGGGGCAGTCATGCTCAGTAGAGACTGCCCGCACCGCGGCTGATAGAGAGCTGGATGCTCCTTTGGAGTGCCCCGCTCTGTTTCAGCCGCGGCACAGCAGTTTCTACTGAGCATGACTGCAGCACGCGCGGGTTTGTTTATTTCTCCTCTGATGCAGCTGGTTTACTCTGGAACTGAACAATTTTTCAAAAGCACATCCGCCTCACAAATTCCTGTTAAAGCCAAAAGGGAGAATTTGAAGTTAAAACCAATGAAAAAATTACCAACTGCAATGGTATCCAGGCTTAAATTGTATTCACAATACATTTGGTATCTCTTGGACCTTTCAATATAATTGTTCGGGTCTATTGCAATAGTAACTATTAGAGTAACCAGTGAAAAAATCTGAGTCTATTGATTTAAACTGCCGAATCCACTACAATTTATAACATGATAATGTGAGATCTAAAACTGTGTTTTTTAGGAGTCCAATGTCAAGTGATTAATATTTAAGCAGGCTCTACTGTGACCGCTGATACATTATAACACATCATAATGCAATGCTCATAGACAAAGCGGTTACTACACAACATTGTGTCTACTCACAAGTACAGATGTTTAAAATAGCTTTATATAAATTGGTAAAACCATTCCCAAACATGATGCCCCTGTGTCTAAATTAGAGGTCCCACTAAATGACATTGTATGTAATAAACAATAAATCCAAATGCCATTTTGTTGTTTGTATCACCCCATATTTGAATGCTATCATTCATGAAGGTGAGTACTTACTGTAAATTACTGCTGATAATCTGAGATATATTTGCACTTAAAATTATTTCCAGATATAATTGGAGGGCCAGGAGTACTTATGAAACTTTTGTTAATTTTAAAGTGGCAGTATATAATCAATGCAAGACCCTTTTACCCCACTGGAAGTGCCTTCAAAGCTATGGGAACAGAACTCCCAAAGTTTATGACTTACCAGCTGTCTCCCAGTTTGTTGTACAGATCAGCAATATCTACACACCTGGATAATGCTTTGTTCAACACTCATGGGATCATTTTTCCAGTTTCCATAGAAGCCCACTGATGGCAGATTTATGAACAAATGCCGTTTAAGGGGCTTTTACAGAGACAGGAAATAACTCTCCAAGAGCACTCAGTAAGGAGCTGATGTTATCCAGCTCTGCAGATATTGATGATATGCACGGCATACAAGCAGGAGAGTGAGTTATGAACTCTGGCTTCTTTGTTCCCATAGCATTGAGGGCACTGCTAGTGGGTTAAAAGGGTTTTGTATTGATCCTCTATTGCAATTTTAACTAATAGTTGATTAGCACCCCTTGGATTTTAGTACAGTGTTCAGGCTATTGAAGATTAAATTTCTACCCAAAGTCAGAATTATTTCAAAAATTGGCGGGTGACAGAGGAGATGCTATGATTAGTGATGATCGAGCACCCCAATGCTCGGGTGTTCGGGTGCTCTGACCGAGCGCCCCCGGAGGCTCGAGTGCTCGGCCGAGCACCCGAGCCCCATTGAAGTCAATGGAAGGACTCGAGCATTACACCAGGCACCCCCTGCTCTGATGAGGGGAGGGTGCCTGGTCCATAGGAAAAGGGCAGAAAATGATGGAAACACCACAGAAATGGTTCAGGGACAGCATAGGGAGGATGTCTGGATGCATCTTGGACTCCAACGTCGCTGCTGGGAACGATGTTTCGCCCGTAGTACGCCATTTTTACAGACTGACCGTAAAATACACAAAAAGGAAGATAAAAACGATTTTAGGTGAAAAATTGTTACCAAACAGTATTTGCTGTATATTTACTTGTATATCATCTGCAAAAAATTTCATCGATTTTTCGGAACTGGGGCCATGATTAAGAGGGAAACGTGCGCAGCGTAAAGCAGGTGTTCAACGTGGTTATGGCCCGGGTAAGGTACAGCATTCAGGAACGGAGGCCGCAGCTACCACAGGTTTTACAACATGTCCGTTTGCCCTTGTTAAGTCCAAAATTTATAGTCGTAACAGTGGGGTCTGATCCATTGAGTAAAAGTGACGAAGTGACTTAGTGGATGAAGCCAAGAACTACCTTCTGCTCTGTCGAACACCCCAGCCCTATTTAATTCAATGGGAGGACCTGAGGCACTCTGATACAACCTGTATATCACAAAATGGAGGGCCTCATTCACATTGTGGTACAATAGTTCAGGTAGTGGTCCAACACTCATAAAGCCTATGCACTAAGTGAAAGGGCTGCCAAAAATTAGACTGCAATGTCACTCCAATACACCCTTTATTACACATAAAGGAGGGCATCATACACACCCTTGAAAAATTAGGATTAATGGCCTGCTGGTGACCCTCTAAAACATTAGGGGCGAGGGCATGCCGCTAAGCTGACCATCTAAAACATTAGGAATGAGGGTCTGCTGCTGAGCCGACCATCTAAAACATTATGGGTGAGGGTCTGCTGCGGAGCTGACCATCCTAAACATTATATGCGAAGGCCCGCTAGTGAGCTGACGCTATAAAACATTATATGAGAGGGCCCGCTAGAGAGCTGACCCAATAAAACATTATATGAGAAGGCCCGCTGGTGAGCTGACCTATACAAAAATTGTCAAACAGGGCCCGCTGGTGAGCTGGCCCTATATAAAAATTATATCACAGGGCCCGCTGGTGAGCTGGCCCTATATAAAAATTGTATCACAGGGCCCGCTGGTGAGCTGGCCCTATATAAAAATTGTATCACAGGGCCCGCTGGTGAGCTGGCCCTATATAAAAATTGTATCAGAGGGCATATGGAAGAGGAGGAGGACGATGAGAAGATTAAGAGTCAACCATATACCCGTTTTTTGGGTGGAAGGGGTGAATGGGAATACAGAGTATTCCCATCATTGTAAATAACATATCTAAAGTGACTTTATGTTCACCTGGGGCTTTCCTCCAGTGGAGTGGAGAAGTCAGGGGAAATCCAGGCCTTGTTCATTTTTATAAGTGTCAACCTATCAGCATTTTCGGTGGAAAGGTGGATACGCTTATCTGTTATGATGCCACCAGCAGCACTAAATACCCGCTCAGACAGAACGCTGGCGGCAGGGCAGGCCAGCACCTCCAAGGCGTAGAGTGCCAGTTCATACCACGTGTCCAGCTTGGACACCCAGTAGTTGTAAGGTACAGAGGGATCATTGAGGTCTGCTACGTACTCCTTCACCATCTTCCAAAACTTTTCCCTCCTTGTGACACTAGGCTGCGCATCAGGGTGAGGGTGCTGGCGGGGTGTCATGAAGGTGTCCCACGCCTTGGAGAGTGTTGCCCTGCCTTTGTCGGAACTGCTGTGTGCTCCCCTTTTCTCCCCTTCTCGGTTGGCCAAGGTAGCACGTACTCTGCCGCCAGCGTTGTCAGATGGAAAATTTTGGAGCAATTTTTCGACAAGAACCTTCTGGTATTGCACCATTTTGCTTGTCCTCTCCACCGGAGGAATGAGAGATGAGAAATTCTCTTTGTAGCGGGGGTCCAGAAGGGTGAACACCCAGTAATCCGTGTTGTCTAAAATGCGTATAACGCGTGGGTCACAGGAAAGGCAGCCTAACATAAAGTCAGCCATGTGTGCCAGAGTACCAACAGGCAAGATTTCGCTGTCCTCACCAGGAGGATGACTCTCAATCTCCTCATCCTCTTCCTCCTCTTTTGCCCACCCACGCTGAAGAGATGGAACTAAAGTTCCATGGCTACCCTCTGTAGCGGAGGCAACCGTGTCTTCCTCCTCCTTCTCCTCCTCCTCCGCCTCCTCCAATTGTCGCTGAGAAGACGAAGTGAGGGTGCTCTGGCTATCACCTTGTGTAAGCTCTTCCTCCCCCATTTCCACCTCTTCCACATGCAAAGCGTCAGTTTTAATTGTGAGCAGCGAGCGTTTCAGTAGACACAGAAGTGGGATGGTTACACTGATAATAGCGTTATCGCCGCTCACCATCTGTGTCGATTCCTCAAAATTGCGTAAAACCTCACAGAGGTCTGACATCCATTCCCATTCCTCACTTCTGATTAGAGGAAGTTGAACGGAGAGGCGACGACCGTGTAACAGCTGGTACTCCACTACTGCCCTCTGCTGCTCACAAAGCCGGGCCAACATGTGGAAGGTGGAGTTCCAGCGCATGCTCACGTCACACAGCAGCCGGTGAGCTGGCAATTGTAAGCGCTGCTGCAGCTTCAACAGGCCGGCTGAAGCTGTTGATGACTTACGGAAATGTGCACACACGCGGCGCACCTTGGTCAAGAGATCATGCAAATTGGGGTAGGTTTTTAGAAATCGCTGAACCACTAAATTAAATACATGCGCTAGGCATGGTACGTGTGTGAGCTTGCCGAGCTCCAAAGCCGCCACCAAGTTACGCCCATTATCACACACAACCATGCCTGGTTGCAGGTTGAGTGGCGAGAGCCACTGCTCGGTCTGGTGACTAATCCCCTGCAACAGCTCTGAGGCCGTGTGCTGTTTGTCCCCAAGGCAGATCAGCTTCAGCACGGCCTGTTGACGCTTCCCCACTGCAGTGCTACACTGCTTCCAGCTACCGGCTGATGGGTGAGTGGCGCTGCGTGCAGAGAATTCGGAGGTGGAAACGGAGGAGGAGGAGGAGGAGCCAATAACGTAGGTGCTGGCGGAAACCCTGATGGAGGTAGGGCCCGCAATCCTCGGCGTGGGTAGCACCTGTGCCATCCCAGGGTCCGAGTCGCTCCCAGCCTCCACGACATTCACCCAGTGTGCCGTCAGGGAAATGTAGCGTCCCTGGCCACAAGCACTTGTCCATGTGTCAGTCGTTAAGTGGACCTTCCCAGTAACTGCGTTGGTCAGGGCACGGGTGATGTTACGGGACACATGGTGGTGTAAGGCGGGGACGGCACACCGGGAAAAGTAGTGGCGGCTGGGGACTGCGTACCGAGGGACAGCTGCTGCCATCAGGCTGCGGAAGGACTCAGGGCTCGATTCAAATGTTGGCGTCGCCAGAAAAAACTGGCGACGCTGGTTTTAACGTCAATTGAGCAATGCAAATGTTCCACAAGAAACAAGCGACGCCAGTTCTGAAACACACGTCGCCCGTCGCCAAAACAGCAAGATCTCACCCATAGAGGATAATGTACAAGCGACGCCAAAAGCGATTCAAATGTTGGAGTTAGTGCTAACGCGCGTTAAATTGCAAAATTTCTCTCCAGAAATCTAACGCCTATTTTTTTTGGAGAAAAACACACAACTCAGACTAGAAAATCACCTTCGCTGAAAATAAAAGAGAGAAGCAGGTCATTCAAGGACAGAAGCCAAGCATACAGAAGTCAATATTAACCCCTGCAATGCCTAGCAAATACAACAACAAGGCCCACAACAGTGCTACACAACCCCTCCACCCAAAACACACCTAACATGCAATCTGGATATTCCAGGGCATCCCCTGAGGGCACAAGGGAATACCCAAATTAAAATAACATATGCCCAACATCAGGTCCAACTGTGTCAATGACAATGTGGAGAAATGGTGCCTCAAATGTCACATATGCACATCTACCCAAAAATGTGTAAAATCAATATCATCAAACACCAATGCAGAACATAACAACATGGGAAAAGTGACGCACCCTGAGCTGGTACACATGGCACACCAACATCACATGACACCCTGCTTGTGAACCACTGGCCTACACCATACAAACAAGTCACAGACAAACAATAACAATCGAGCAACTCCACAGGGACAAGGGGAACACAAAGCAGCACAACATAAGACATCCCAAAACACCTTGGACCAACAGAGGTTAACACACAACACCACATGCACACCTGTCACTCCAACATCAAATCAACTCACCAATGTAACCTTAGCAGTACATGGAGACAAAACACACACCTGACAGCTACATACCAATTACAAATAATCACACCACTAACCACAGACACACCAGAAAACAATTACCTGGATAACACACACACCTTATCATTAGTCCATTATGACCACATGACTGCTCGTTGACAACACCCTACTGCTGTTTAAAAGTTACAGCCCACCCTTCTCAGATGGAGAGAGAAAAAAAAAAAAAAACACAACAGAAGAGAACAGAACAACAGTATGTACACATACCTTTACCTGAGGCGACAGCGGAGGCGTAGGCGTGAGAGGGCTAGGGCTCCCCATCCCCCTCCAAGCACCCCTGTGCAACAGCCGTCACCTCCTGCAGCTGTTCATGCTCCAGCTGAAGAGCCATCCCCACCTGGAGGACAGCACCTACCAGCAGCACCTCAGCTGCAACGACAGGATGCCCCCCAGCTGCCACAGGGACCTGTGGAGCAGCAGAGGGCTGGCAGACAAATGGCCAGGCCCCGGATATATCGCACCAGGGTAACGCTGCTGGAAATGACTGAGGAAGAAGTCAGGGACAGATACAGGCTGACATCCGAGAGCCTGCTAAACCTGTATCAGGTGATCAAAGATGATATAGACCCTGTTTACTCTGCAAACCGTGCCCTGACAGGACTGCAGAAGCTTATGTGTTCCATCCACTTCATGGCAAGTGGATCATTCCAATCCACAGAGGGATATGTGTCTGGAATGTCCCAGTCCACCTGCACCAGGGCACTGACACAGGTGTTGACAGCACTGAAGAGGAAGGCAAGTGCCTACGTCCACTTCCCTACAACAAACATGGAGTGGGCACGGGTTAAGCAGGCCTTCTACGCCAGGGGAGGAATGCCCAGGGTCATGGGGGCCATTGATTGCACACACATCCGATTAAGAGCCCCTGCACATCATCCACATCTCTATGTCAACAGGAAGAGTTACCACTCAATCAATGTACAGATGGTGTGTGATGCTGGGATGAGGATTACCAATGTGTGTGCAAAATTCCCTGGGAGTTGTCACGACTCACACATCCTCACCAACTCCTCTGTACACAGGGATTTTGAGAACGGTACACATACAGGAGGATGGCTGTTGGGTGAGTCAACAGAAAACACCCCCCCCCACATCCACAGGTGCATGCACATGACGCATGTACATACCCATTTCAGTATGTGCATGACACAAAGGGGGGGGGGGAAACACCAAGTGTTGATGAAGAGGTGATGAAGATCAGATGACTCTACCATGTCATCACGTCTGCACCTTCCATGTAATGACATGTTGGTCATGTGCCCACGTCCCTTCAACTGTGGACATCTCTGTGCATAGGCTCCATAGAATAACATGGAATTTGGAGAAGTGATGGACCAGAGAAGTCATCTCCATCACTTCACCTCTACATTACTGCTTTGTGACTCCCCACCCCATGAATACATCATCCATGTAACATGACACCATGTTACTACTCATCTACAGGTGATGCTGGCTATGGGTGCAAGTGTTGGCTGCTCACACCAATCGCAAATCCACAGACACCTGCTGAGGAGCGCTACAATGAGGCACATGTCCGGACCAGGAATGTCATTGAGCGCACATTTGGCCAGCTCAAATCCAGGTTCCGTTGCCTGGATCAGTCTGGGGGCGCTCTGCAGTATACACCTGCTAAGGTATGTGACATCGTCCAGGCATGTGCCTTGTTGCATAACATAGCTGTGGACACACGTCTCGTGGAGGATGTGCAGCCACACCAGCCTGTGGAGGTCCCTGTTCCCACTGATGGAGGGGAGGATCTGTTGACAGGGACACAGATGCGAAACAGGCTCATCAGGGACTACTTCACCTGTGAGTACCATGCATGTGTGATTGTGGATGTGCTCGTGGAATGCATGCAAACATGTAAACCAACAATGATTATCTGTTCCACTCCACAGGATGACCCAACAGCATAGTCCTACCATGTCAAGGACATCATCCTTCATCCTCGCATCAAAGGTAAACCATATGGTCCATGTCTATCACATACTGAGTTGTACTGATGTGAAACTACATCTACTAAGTTGAGCAAAGCCATGACACATGTGGAACCCTGTGAGTCACAGAGGAATACCCAATGCAATGACATGTAATGGATGCCACATAGCAATACCATGTTTTAACCCCTTGAGGGCCATAGGTGCACACAAAACATTACAAGGCACTCAGTTGTGTACCCCTCTGTCACTCAAATGGTTCAGGGGATAATGGATCAGACTTAGCTAGAATGTGAGCAATGCCCAATGTAGCTGAATGGGGATGGTGGTTGTGTGTGGTGTTGTCTAAGGTATGGCAGTAATGATCCGTTAGTCAGGTTGCAAGGCCTGCCATGCTGACTTGTTTGTGTGTGTGTACATAGCACAAGGAATATTCCACTCCATTGTTTGACAATGTGTGTTGTCCATGTGTTATGACCATATGAGGTGTTCATCAAGGGGATGGCAAGCAGACATATGTATGTATGTGACACGGACCCTGAGCACACACACCTTATCAGTATGTAGATCGAGATCCATGAAATAGTTCACCTGTTCCAGGGGGCTTGGTTTACGATATGATGTGTGTGTCCACACACATATACATATGTCTGCTAGCCAACACCTTTATCCAAACAAAATAAGGTCATGATGGCTACACAACACGTTGACAACAAATAGATTGTTCACCCTGTCACATAACAAAGCTGTCACCGTGGAGTGCCAGTAAGGTCTCCAAAGCATTGTTGATCAATGTGTTGTGTACCTCAAGGGCATGATGGTGGTAAAGCAATAGCATGACTGTTGTGTTGATAGTGCATCTACAAATCTCGTTTTCACTCTCTGCAGGCATCTATGGCATGACTCCTCATGGTCCAGCAGTTTGTTCCGGTGACATGTTGACTCGACGTCCATGAGGATAATCTGTTTGTGTTGATGTCAATAAAACATGTGATATGACTATATATCTTGTGTCACTGATTACCTTTCCCATCAGGGTTTCAAAGAGATAGATGATAGTGATACTTGTAATGTTTGGAAATCCATGTAGTTGGGTTTATCACCCTGAGTAAAACAAGTGAACTTCCTTTCTGACAGGTGTTTTATTCCAAAGTGGTTACAGCTCAAAGTTTACATCCATAGATCCAATATCACAGTGGCATGAATGTGTCATGTGGCGCTGTTGATACAACATCTTATGGACAGCTCCGGTCCCTGCACCATGAATCCCCATAGGATGAAGTTGCAACAGCGCCATTTAACACCTTCAGGACAATGTAATATTTGACCCATGACTTCAAGCTCTGAGCTCGGATAACCTTGGAAAGAGACACCTTTCAGCAGTGGGAGTTCCCTTGTTCCAATCAGGGTGGTGAACCCAACTACATATATCATGACACATTCCAAGCATTACTATCCCCTTAATTGCGATCATGTTGTTGATGTATGTAATGTGTTCATGTTGTTCAAGTTCAAGTCACATCATGGAACAACATCCTGATGTTGTTTGACTTCCAAATGTCTGTGATTTGTACTTGGACAAACGTGTGTATGTGATGTGTGTGTTCACCCCTGCTGTAAAAGCTTGTGACTCCATTCATCGTGAATGAGTTGTGTTCACTGCATAGCTTTGCAATGCATTGGAGACAACTCATTCCCTGACACCCATGTTAGATGTGAATGAGTTGTGTTCACTGCATAGCTGTGCAATGCATTGGAGACAACTCATTCCCTGACACCCATGTTAGATGTGAATGAGTTGTGTTCACTGCATAGCTGTGCAATGCATTGGAGACAACTCATTCCCTGACACCCATGTTAGATGTGAATGAGTTGTGTTCACTGCATAGCTGTGCAATGCATTGGAGACAACTCATTCCCTGACACCCATGTTAGATGTGAATGAGTTGTGTTCACTGCATAGCTTTGCAATGCATTGGAGACAACTCGGCCAAACAAACCACATATTGGATGAGAAACATGCATGGACACAGATGTAGTGAAAAAGTGCAAACATTTATTAAACGGGCCTGAAGAAGGTTGGCCCTACTTCTTTTTCTTGGGAGGGTAAGGGGGGGGGGGGGCTGCAGAGGTGGATTGCCTCTGACTGCGGCGGGTTACCCGTGGGTGTCTGGTGGATGGTGGTGGTGGTGGTGGATCACTGCTGGCTGGAGATGCATTACTGGACCCCTGTTGTGATGGCTGGCCCATGTTGTGGCGCTGGTTTTCCCGCCTGTTTGTTTCACGCATCTCCACCAGCATGTGTCCCAGCACCTCCATCATGCCGGTGTTGAATTGCGCCTGCTGGGTGTTGGCGACAACCTGTTGTGCCTCCATGGCCCGGAGGCACCCCATGATCCTCCCAATATCCACCTCAATCCTACGCAGGGATCGGGCACACCTCCGTAACACTGTCACCTGCTCACCCTGGACAGCCACACATGCCGCATCGAGGGCTGCTGTGGGCGCAGGTGACACAGGCGTGGTGGGCATGGAGGCTGGCAGAGGTGGTGGTGTGAGTGGACGACCATGGGGTGCCTCAGGAGAGACTGCAACATGGAGGCTGTAGGGGGATGTGGAGAACCGATCCCCGGACCCCTCACTACCCTCTGTTACCGCAGCCTCAGGATGGGGCACATCTGTTGGTGTGGTTGGGGGGGGGTGGCGTTGGTGGTGGTGGTGGGGTGAAAACTGTGCGCCCCTGTGGCTGCTGTGGCTCCCCGATCAGGCCAATATGTTGGTAGTCCAGGGGCCACATCAGGGATGCCTCCTGGCTTCCGGATCTCCTTAGGGTGGGCTGAGGCCTAGCCCACATGCTGGACTCTGCATGTCCTGGCATCTGGACAGCCTGTGGCATTCTGTGCCTCGCCATAGGCTGCAGTGGTGGAGACACGTGGACGCCAGGATCTTGCTGGGGCCACTGCTGGGAGCCTTGCTGGGGCCACTGCTGCTGCTGCTGGGGCCACTGCTGCTGGGGCCACTGCTGCTGGGGGCCTTGCTGGGGCCGCTGCTGCTGGGGCCACTGCTGCTAGGGGCCTTGCTGGGGCCGCTGCTGCTGGGGCCACTGCTGCTGGGGGCCTTGCTGGGGCCGCTGCTGCTGGGGCCGCTGCTGCTGGGGCCACTGCTGCTGGGGGCCTTGCTGGGGCCGCTGCTGCTGCTGCTGGGGGCCTTGCTGGGGCCGCTGCTGCTGTGGTTGCTGCTGTGGTGGTGGTGGCAGCACTCCTGAGGTGGTGGCCTCCTCACAGGAGGTTTCCCCGGACTCCTCTGCTCGGGATGTTTGGTAAGCTGTGGGGGCAAATGACATGATGGAATTAGTGATTTGAGCCGTGACAGGAGTGCTGCACTACTGTTACAATGACATGTGAACCGTTGAGTGGCAGGATAGTATCCATTGCATAGCTTGGCAATGCATTGGTTACCATCCTGACACACATTGCTTAGCTTGATGTGATCCCATACATTGATTGTTCTAACCTACAGTGTTGTAGATTTGGTCATCATGTGTATCCTGAGCAGTGGGGATGGCAAGGCATATACCTCCTTGCTATCCCCATTCATCATAATACATGTGGTGACCAAAAATAAAACATGACACCTTGAGTGACACAAACCTATTGCATGTCATACACTTAGCTTCAACAACAGAAACACTGTGACCTCTTAACACAACAATGCACCAGTGGTGAACGATGACCACAGAGTCCAACCGATGGTGTCAGCAACAGGAACAGACCAAGCACACCAAGCAACATGATCTGTGGTACCCAACAACCTAATCAGCTGGAGGACACACACACACAACCCAGGACAGACATGATCATAACACACAGCAAACATGTGCATGGTTATGCTGTACTGTTAGGGGTTACCTCTTTGTTTTCCTATGTCATGATGTTGAGCCTAAGCACTGGTGTATCACATGTTGTTTAGATCTCAGTGCGTTGGCTCCCAAGGATAACACAGGGATTGCAGGTGTGATGACACTGTTGTTGTCGTCATGTAAACATTGCCACCTCTTTCTGACACCCTAGTGAATGCCCCCCCCCCCCCATCAGGATTTAGCCTTGTGAATCACATATGTCCTGAAGAGTGGTGATGGTGGGGAATGTCCCCTGGCCAGCAACACCCTGCAGTCTACATATGATGCAGAATGCTGAAACTTCCACTTGTACTAACTACCTACATGTTCAACACCTACCTCTGACATGCAGTAACAATACAATATGAAACACACCAATTCCCCTCCTTGCTATTCTCTGATAACCCTTTGGGTGCCAGGGGAATAGACAGTGTTTTGTTGAACAATGCATTGCTTATCCCTGTGGCACTCAAGGGGTTGTGTGCTGACCTCTTTGTCACTCTTTGTATGACATTGTGATACACAGAACATTTAGATCTGTGACTGACACATGACAGTGTGCACTGGATTTGTGCTGTGTATGATGTTGTTTTGGACAGCATGAAGAGGGTTCAATAGGGACTTTAGCATTACCATTCTGGCTGGGTTCGTCAGGTATTCTGTCCTTGTTTGACATCCCTCCAAGCTGTGTGGCTGGATTGTGGTGTGGAATGCTGTCCATGTGTTCAGGTGTCACTGTGTTTGTCTCTGTCTGTTAGGTGTCAGTTATGTGTGATGTGTGTGGGCCTTGATGCACGTACCAGTGGACTGGAGGCTCCTTTCATCCCCAGTGTCGCTCCATCCAGGAACACCATGGACCGTGATGGCGGAGATTGTCCTGCGTACAGCCTCCTCCCACTGGGTATATTCCACACGCAGGGGTGGACCACCTCCTGTACCAGCAGCATGCAAGGCCTGCTCACCCATCTTCCTCTTCACCTTCACAATGGGAGACAGAAATGGGAAAAGGGTTGAACTAGATGTACACAAGTCTATTGTCAACATGAATTACTGTGTTACTATGTTACTATCTTACCTTGGCCTTGCAGTCTGTCCACCTTTTTTTAACGGACTCCACTGACCGGCTGCGGCTGGATACAGCGTTGACCGCAGCCACGACCTCCTTCCAGGCTGCCTTCCTCCTGGAGCTCAGACCAGCAAGGGGCCCTTTGGAGAACAGAACCCTCTCCCTTGCAACTACAGCCTCACAGAGGACAAGGTTCTCCTCCTCAGAGAACCTGGGCTCTCTCGCCCTTTCCTCCTCCTCACCACCAACAGTTTGTAGTGAGCCTTGGCTGTGGCTCTCCAGCCCTGCCTGCACTGGCCCTGGCTGTGTGTGGTGCAGGGGGTCTACCCCTCGTCCCACTGTCTCTGCCCCTGCACTGGATGTGCCTGCCCTCAGGTGGCTGCCCCTCCGCCCCAGTGATCTCCTTCTCCCTCCCCTACCCTGACCAGGGATGCCCCCCTGCATCTCCTCCTCCTCTCCTCCTACACTCCCCACCCCTCTCTCCTCTCCTCTCCATTGCTCTCACACACTCACACCCAGGCACTCACTCAGGCCCTCACACACTCACTCACTCACTCTCTGTCACTCACTTGCACTCACAGACTCACACTGTCAAAAAAAAAATAAAGGTGTGATGTGTTATCAAAATAAAAATGAGCTATGTGTGTGTATGTGTGTTTGTGTTTGGATGTGTGTGATGGATATGTGCAAAAGTGTTTTATGTGTATTATTATGGTGTCACAATGCTCTCCAACTCCTATCTGTGTGCTGTGCTCCTCTCTACCTCTCACTCTGTAAAACTAACCTCCACTCCTTGGGTCCTGAGATCTAGCTCTGTGAACTCGATAACAGACAAAGGTGCGTAGGTGATTTTGGGTCTATTTATAGTTTTTTCGACTGAACTTGATACTTTGGGGAGCTGTGATTGGCTGGAGCGCTTGGTAACGTTGGACGTTTCGCTTGTTTTTTGCTTTTGGAGACGTTTCTCGCGTTTCTCGCGTATTTGGCGTCGACGATGAGGTCAAATATTTGGCGACTCCAGTTTTGTAGTCTTCGTGTGTTTTGTAGGCCGTCGCGCGTTAACTCTTTTGGGTATGGAACATTTGAATCTCACGTTACCCAGTTTGGTTTAACTCGCGAAGCCAGTTTTTTTCTTCACGCTAGTTTTAACTCCAACATTTGAATCGAGCCCTCAGTCTCCACAAGCCTAAATGGCAGCATTTCGATGGCCAGTAATTTGGAAAGGTGTGAGGTTAGTGCTATGGCCTGTGGGTGGGTGGCTGGGTATTTTCGCTTGCGCTCAAATGCCTGGGGTAACGACATTTGGACGCTGCGCTGGGACAGGGAAGTGGATGTGGTCGCTGATGGTGCTTCAGATGGTACAGGTGCAGGGCGGGAGGTATGCGGGCCTGCGCCTTCGACAGGCGATTGGCCGGCACCGAAAACAGGGGAAGAGGAGGCAGTGGTGTGGCCTGCAGACACAGATTGGCGATCCGGGCGTTCCTCCCACTTATTACGGTGCTTGGATGCCATGTGTCGGATCATGCTGGTGGTGGTGAGGTTGCTAGTGTTCATGCCTCGGCTCATTCTGGTGTGGCACAGGTTGCAAACTACAATTCTTTTGTCGTCCGCACTTTCCTTAAAAAAACGCCATACCGCGGAACACCTAGCCCTTGGCAAGGGAGATTTACGCAAGGGGGTGCTCCGTGGAACATTTGCGGGCCGGTTTGGTGCGGTCCGCCTTCTTTCTTTAGCCACACCACTGCCTCTTCCAGCCTGTTGCGGTGCTGCAGATGGCTCACCCTCAGGACTGCTGTCATCGCTCGGCTCTCCACCTTCCCAGGTGGGGTCAGTGACCTCATCGTCCACCAAGTCCTCCTCCACTTCCTCACTCTGATCATCCTCCTCATTTCTTGATCCCACCACATACTCAGTCATTGACAACTGTGTATCATCCTCCTCATCAAGGTCTTGAGACAGTAATTGTGGTTGATTTGATGGCAACTGTGTCTCATCATCATCATCATCCACTTCCTTTGACCCTAAATGCCGTTCCCCTCTGTCATCTTCTTGTGATTGGGTACCCTCTAGAGGTTGTGAATCAGGGCACAAGATCTCATGTTCCTCTGCAAGCGTGCTTGGAGAGAGGTTCAAATGAAGGATTGGTGATGAGACGAGCTCCTCACTATATCCCAGTGTGGGATCACTTCTTTGGCCAGACCCTCTATGGTGGGAGGAAGGATGATCAGGGTGAGGATTGTGTTGACCAGACTCTTGGCTACTGAGAGTGGACTTGGTGGAAGACAGGGTGGTGCTTAACTGACTGGAAGCAGTATCAGCTGAAATCCAACCGACCACCTGTTCGCAGTGGTCTGACCTCGAGAGTGATGTCCTGCGACGCCCTGTAAACTGAGACATGAAGCTAGGTATGGTGGATGTCTTTCTTTCTTGTGCTCTGGCACCAGGCACAGTTTCTACACGTCCTGACCCGCGCCCTGAACTATCAGGATCACGTCCACTTCCCCATCCCTTTTTACCCGCCTTCTTCATATTACACGGAATATGTGCTGCTAATCTGCATCTAGGCACACTAAACAGAATGTGCCGCTAATCTGCGGCTAGGCACAGTGAACGGAATATGTGACGTTTATTTTTTAAACTTTGCACACTAAACAATATGTGCTGCTAATCTGCGTCTAGGCACACTAAACAGAATGTGCTGCTAATCTGCGGCTAGGCACAGTGAACGGAATATGTGACGTTTATTTTTTAAACTTTGCACACTAAACAATATGTGCCGCTAATCTGCGGCTAGGCACAGTGAACGGAATATGTGACGTTTATTTTTTAAACTTTGCACACTAAACAATATGTGCCGCTAATCTGCGGCTAGGCACAGTGAACGGAATATGTGACGTTTATTTTTTAAACTTTGCACACTAAACAATATGTGCCGCTAATCTGCGGCTAGGCACAGTGAACGGAATATGTGACGTTTATTTTTTAAACTTTGCACACTAAACAATATGTGCTGCTAATCTGCGTCTAGGCACACTAAACAGAATGTGCTGCTAATCTGCGGCTAGGCACAGTGAACGGAATATGTGACGTTTATTTTTTAAACTTTGCACACTAAACAATATGTGCCGCTAATCTGTGGCTAGGCACAGTGAACGGAATATGTGACGTTTATTTTTTAAACTTTGCACACTAAACAATATGTGCCGCTAATCTGCGGCTAGGCACAGTGAACGGAATATGTGACGTTTATTTTTTAAACTTTGCACACTAAACAATATGTGCTGCTAATCTGCGTCTAGGCACACTAAACAGAATGTGCTGCTAATCTGCGGCTAGGCACAGTGAACGGAATATGTGACGTTTATTTTTTAAACTTTGCACACTAAACAATATGTGCCGCTAATCTGCGGCTAGGCACAGTGAACGGAATATGTGACGTTTATTTTTTAAACTTTGCACACTAAACAATATGTGCCGCTAATCTGCGGCTAGGCACAGTGAACGGAATATGTGACGTTTATTTTTTAAACTTTGCGCACTAAACAATATGTGCCGCTAATCTGCGGCTAGGCACACTAAACAGAATGTGCTGCTAATCTGCGGCTAGGCACAGTGAACGGAATATGTGACGTTTATTTTTTAAACTTTGCACACTAAACAATATGTGCCGCTAATCTGCGGCTAGGCACAGTGAACGGAATATGTGACGTTTATTTTTTAAACTTTGCACACTAAACAATATGTGCTGCTAATCTGCGTCTAGGCACACTAAACAGAATGTGCTGCTAATCTGCGGCTAGGCACAGTGAACGGAATATGTGACGTTTATTTTTTAAACTTTGCACACTAAACAATATGTGCTGCTAATCTGCGTCTAGGCACACTAAACAGAATGTGCTGCTAATCTGCGGCTAGGCACAGTGAACGGAATATGTGACGTTTATTTTTTAAACTTTGCACACTAAACAATATGTGCTGCTAATCTGCGTCTAGGCACACTAAACAGAATGTGCTGCTAATCTGCGGCTAGGCACAGTGAACGGAATATGTGACGTTTATTTTTTAAACTTTGCACACTAAACAATATGTGCTGCTAATCTGCGTCTAGGCACACTAAACAGAATGTGCTGCTAATCTGCGGCTAGGCACAGTGAACGGAATATGTGACGTTTATTTTTTAAACTTTGCACACTAAACAATATGTGCCGCTAATCTGCGGCTAGGCACAGTGAACGGAATATGTGACGTTTATTTTTTAAACTTTGCACACTAAACAATATGTGCCGCTAATCTGCGTCTAGGCACACTAAACAGAATGTGCTGCTAATCTGCGGCTAGGCACAGTGAACGGAATATGTGACGTTTATTTTTTAAACTTTGCACACTAAACAATATGTGCTGCTAATCTGCGTCTAGGCACACTAAACAGAATGTGCTGCTAATCTGCGGCTAGGCACAGTGAACGGAATATGTGACGTTTATTTTTTAAACTTTGCACACTAAACAATATGTGCTGCTAATCTGCGTCTAGGCACACTAAACAGAATGTGCTGCTAATCTGCGGCTAGGCACAGTGAACGGAATATGTGACGTTTATTTTTTAAACTTTGCACACTAAACAATATGTGCTGCTAATCTGCGTCTAGGCACACTAAACAGAATGTGCTGCTAATCTGCGGCTAGGCACAGTGAACGGAATATGTGACGTTTATTTTTTAAATTTGTGCCCCCCCAAACAAAATATAACTGCTGCCCCCACACACAACAGTCCTAAAAAGGACTTTTGGGTCTTTAAAGAGTTCAAAACACTTTTCTTCTCCCTACACTGACTTTCCCTTCCTATCCTCATCTCTCCCTGGCTAAGACTGAGCCGAACTCGCTGGTCAGGTGCTATACAGCACCCGATCACGGGTTCTGGCCAGCCGATCAGTGTAATGCCAGCAGCCAACATGGCTGCTGGTATTACACTGATGTCAGAAACCCGAACTGATGTCGGAAACCCGAACATGGCGGGCGAGCACATGCGGTACTCGTACGAGTACCGCCATGTGCCAAGCAGAGCGATGCTCGAGCCGAACCGAGCTTCGGCCGAGCATGCTCGCTCATCACTAGTAAATAAGTCCTACTTCTTTTGTGTGTGTTTAAGCAGGGCCGGCCCTGACATGGGTCCCGGTGGGTCCATGGACCCAGGCGCATATTAAATGGATGTAAACTTGAAGTTGTAATGTAACAACTGAATGTACATTACAATTCAATATAGCCTCACAGCTACTCAGATGATGATCATATGACAGTCATAAGAAAAGCTGGTATGAGTGTGCTGTGTGCCCTCACTTTCAATTTACCAAATGTAGGCAGATATTGATACCCAAAAAGCCATGTAGTCTCACATGGGCTGTGTCAAACTACACGGCTTTGTGGGTATCATTTCTGCTTACATCTGGCATATTGAAAGTCAGGGCACACTCATACCAGCCTTTCTTATGACTGTCATTTGTCATCTAAGTAGCTACGGAACTATATTGGACTGTGATGTACCTGCAGTTGTTATGTTACATGTTTACTTCCATTCAATACTTGGACATATATCCATTCCACATATTGTGATTGCATTTACTCTGTACTGCATACTCATTACGCTACACTTTAGGGATTCTCATTGTAATAAATATTTGTGTTTTTTGCTGAGATTACTACAATCCCACCTTTAGTGTACTTTCCTTTGTTCTGTATTTATGCACCATTTTGTCTTTCTACACCCCAGCCAGAACAAAGATTCTTATTTTATCTCCAGTGTGTGCTCAGGGGTCCCCCAGTCTATCTGATGCTCAGCTGTTGGATGATGGCCATTTCAGTCCAACAGGAGTAGGAATACCAAAGGGCTCTGTTATGGGGAGAAAAGGGTATCCCCATCTTCTTCTATCCATCTCTCTTTCTGTGCTGGCGAATAGCATGTGCACAAGTGAGCATATATGTGTATGAGTGAGTATGTATTGGTGTAAGATTTTGTGTGTGGGTGTGTGAGATTGAGAGAGTGTATGTGAATCTGCATGTATGTTTGTATACAATATTTGTGGGCGTGGTTTCGGGGGGGCAGCATTTCATCCTTGGACCCAGGCAGCACAATGTCTTGGGCCGGCACTGTATACAATGCATTGCTTTGCAATGCATTGGTCACCCCTCTGGCACTCAAAGGGTTAAGGTATTCAGGGCACAAGTTCTTGCTCCCGGCCTCTGCATGTCTCCAATAACAACAGAGTGTCGCACTTCACAAGCTGAAAGGTAGTGGGGAGATGCCATAGCAGCATAAGGGAGGTGGATGGGAAAGAGACAAAGGTATATTAGAGATAAAAGCAGAACACACAGTACAAATTCTTGGCGACTGGAAGGGACAGCTGAATTCCAGCCCAGGTGGGTGCATGAAGTGGCCTGCTGTTCATAGCACATGTGATATTAGGGACAGTGGAAGTGTGTAACAGACATCAGGATAAAATATCACAGCCTATTGTGGTGTTTGTACTACATTCCCCTTTAACCTTTTGAGTGCCACAGGAGTAGGCACGTTGTATAACACTCAAAGGGTTAAATAGCCAGGACCAAAATCTTATACCAGGTGGCTGTCAGGCTAAGGACATATGCAGCCTCTCAGTGCTACTCAGAACAATCTCATCATCCACCTACCCAGTTCTGTCCCCAATTCTTTTTGCTCCCTCCCACTTTCCCAATTATCTTTGGTTCATCCTACACTCTCCCTTTGGCACTCCTCCTCTTTCCAAAGATAGCCCTTAAGGAGGATGTCTGGTCTGGGTGGCAGTGTTAACAGATCCTGAATGGAAAGACACACCAGCTCCGCAAACCACACCTTCTTGGTTCAGTACAGTGCAACCAGAATTACTGTTGGACCGTCCATCCTTATCTTCCCGAGAACCCTGGGAATGAGGGTAATCGGAGGAAAGATGTAAGTAAAGTGAAAGCACTATGGCATTGCCATTGCGTCTGTAGGAACGGGCAGAGGATCCCCTCAATGGAAGAAAACATGGAGCCTTCCTGTTGTTCCTTGTGGCCATCAGGTCTATCTGAGGTAGACCCTACACTTGCACAATCAGGGCAAACACTTCCAGATGGAGATCCCACTCTCCCGGATCTAAGTGTTGGCGACTTAGGAAGTCCGGCATGTGAATGGTGGAGATGGCCCCTCTTCCCAACTCAGGATGTATTTTACCTCGATCCAGGAGGTGGCTCTTCAGATGCCCCAATGCTGATTAAGAACTGCACCCCAGCCACTCAGGCTGGCATCCATCGTGGTCCACTCTGGAATCACGAACAGCTTCCCATGGTCCATGTTTCGCCACCACTGCAGATCCAATCTGGCTTCCGGAGAGAAGGAGATCTGCAGATCCAGAAAACCCATATTCCCACCCACCCGGAATCCCATGCCACCTGAAAGTAAGGAACCTCTTGTAGGGAAGAAACTAGGCAGCCTAGAACCCTCATGTACTACCGGACAGGAGCTTAGGGCCACTTCAGAATGTGGGACACTGTTACGGTTCAGTACACTCAGACACGGTAGATGTTGGTAAAACACACTTTTATTAAGGCACACAAGGAATGAAGTAACCCTCACGGGTCCAGTAACAACAGTAGAAACTGACACAAGACAGGTTACAGGCAATTTAACCCACACAGGTCCAGTATTTAATATACACACAATACTGACACAGGTCAGGTTAAGGAATATGATACAGTGTATAAATGCCCAATGTCGCCTATAAACAAGGCAAGGCGACAATGACAGGACTGCAACCACAGGCACTGGACACCTGTAAGCGGATACAATGGTGGATGCCCACCAACGATAACAGGCTGGTCAGAGCTCGTGCCTAAACGGAGGCCCTACCGGAGCAGCCCAACACCGTGTGCACGTACTACCTTAAGGATTAATGTGCGATAGTATAAATGGATGGCAACCGGAAGCACACAGCGGAACCAAATGGAGACTAAACGCACACTGAAATGGAGCCCAACAAAACCCTGAGTGGTAGTAGTAAAACGAGGCCCTTTCCCCGAAGGGGTTAATATCGCTATGGTCTGGATAACGGCAACCACCGGAGGCGCTCAACTGAACCACAAAGGCCAAGCGAGTGCAACACAGTGTGGAGGCACAATGAGGCTCTTGACCACTGACAGAGTATACTGGCAACCGGAATAACGGAATGCAAGGATGCCCACTAAGCTGTAACGGTGCCAGACAGGCAGCAACAGGAACAGTTCAGAGGAGCCCAACCGGCACAGCAGAAGCAGGAACCACCGCCAAGTCAAGTCGGTACACAGTGCAGGAATGTCAGCCAAGCCGGGTCGGTACACGGAGCAGGATCCTCAGACCCGCCAGGTCGGTACACAGAGCTGGGCCGTCTGTCTCGCTGGGTCGGTACACGGAGCAGGAACGTCAGCCAGGCCGGGTCAGAACAGGAAGCAGGAACTCCAGCCAATCCGAATTGGTACACAGTATCAGGAACAAGACTATGGTGTGGTCAGGCAGTCTGGGGTCATACACAGGATCAGAACAACAACAACTAGCGCCAGGCTTCAGGTACACCACGAAAGGGCACTAGCACAGTGACAGCCCAGGGTATAAAAAGGCTGTCACTGGGAGGAGCACAACAGAGCAGCCAATAGGAGAGTAGTAACAGCGAGATGGACAGAATGTAGCCTAGATCACAGGCGCCGTGATAGACACATCCTACATGACCTGCAGTATCTTGTCCTCTGGCAAGAAAACCTTCCCCAGTCGGGTACTGAACGCATCCCCAGGAATAACAGCTCCTGTGAAGGGACTGAGGACTTCATCATATTCAGGATCCACGCATGGTGGACAAGAATCTGAGCATATTCCTGGACTTGTTGAGCCAGTTGCTCCTGCAACGAAGTTTGTCCAGATAAGGAGTCATCTGAATACGCCGAGTGTGTATGAAGGACATCAAGGCCCCAAGGATTCTGTTAAACAAGCGAGGAACAGATGCCAGTCCAAATGGCAGACTGATGAAATGGTAGTGCTCTGAGTCAAAGGCAAAACTGTCACAGTGCGCCTTACCTCAGTCCCAGAGTCGCTTAGCAGGTCACGGCTGTCAGCGGCATTACCCACATCTCTCGTGGCTTGCAGTCTGACTGCGGCTGGAGCCTCCAGGAATTGTCTGTGTCCTCTTCCTAGGCATTGCAGCTTTGGCCTCGAATTTCGATGCATCTCTCTGTTGATCCGTCAGTAGTATTGACGCAGGTGTTTTATACCTTTGGACTTTCAGTCTCCACCTCCATACTTCCTGGCTCGGTATAAGAGGGCTCTGGACACAAGTTCAGTCACTCTTACGTTGTTTATTTCTTTTGAGCTCTCCGTGTATGACCTAGGCTTGTCTGACCATCCATCCTGGTGCTGACCTGTGGCTCTGTCTGACTATTCTTCCTGCATTATCCCCTGGCATAGTAGACATTCAATCTGGTGCAGACCTGTGGCTCTGGCTGACTTCCCACTTTGGTATTGGCCCCTGGCTAGTCCAAGGAACAGCTCGACCTTGACCATCCACTCTCTCACCCCAGGTGGTCTCTTACAAGTATACTGACTACAGGTGTGAGTCAGTAAGAGTCTCCCTTGTTTCCTTATCCTGTGGGAGAACTCTGTTGCTGAGCATTTGTGGTTACCTTGCTTCCTACTCTGAGACTACCATTGGCAGTCTGCCTAGTCTCTAGCAGAGAGGTTTACTCCAAGCGGCCTCCTATTTCTGGTAGGAAGCGCTGGCTTCTTCTGTTACCCTCTGCGCCTTATTGTATTTTATTATCTATTATTTATTATTATTCAATAAAGGTGGTTTTACTATAATAGTAGTGATTCTTGGTGTTTCTTGCTAACCGTGACAGTACGTAAGGGCCATGACCACGGACGGTACTGGCAACCAACCTTTTCAGAACCTGGACAGGATGGAGGTTCAAGATCAATGCATTGATCAATTATCCTTGGCCATGCAGACCTTGTTCAACTGAAATGAACACCTTGAGCGACTTAACCCACAACCGGTGACCTCTCTCACTCCTTCCGCGGCACCGAAGGCTTCTACCTTTCCTGATGCAGGTATGATCAGAAGGTTGTGGGGCTCCGCTCCCACAACGTTATGGTGGGGATCCTGAATTATGATGTGGGTTACTCAACGAACTAGGCATATACTTCGAAATGGTACCGCATGCATTTCCTAATGAGCGCAGTAAGGTAGGTTTCATGATATCACTCCTTTCCGGCAAGGCTTTGGCATAGGCTAATCCCTTATGGGAGAGGAAGAAACCTATTGTTCATACCTTTACCGAGTTTGTGTCCTCATACAAACAAGCTTTTGATGTGCCGGGTCACGTGACCTTGGCTTCTAAACACTTAATGACCATGCACCACGGAGTTCAAACAGTGGCGGCATACGCTATTGAGTTTTGTACTGTGGCAGCCAAAGTAGGCTGGGACAATGAGGCCCTGATAGCAGCCTTTTCCCATGGTCTGTACGATACTATCAAAGATGAGATTGCTGCCCATGAATTGCCTAAAAGTCTGGATGATCTAATGTCATTTACCATCCTAAATCGATACCAGGGTCAGGGAGCGACCCTCATTTAGGGAGCACCTGTGGAAGCCTCCATCCAGACTGGCTCATCACTTTTCTCACCCACCCTGTCCTCCCTCACCTCCCATGCCTCCTAGTTCTGACTTAGGGGGTAGTGAACCTATGCAAGTTGGTACTACCCGTCTTTCAGTGGAAGAGAGGGCTTTCAGAAGGAGCGAAGGACTATGTTTGTATTGTGGCAAATCAAGTCACCTGCTGAAGTCCTGTCCGGTGCGTCCGGGAAACGCTCACACCCAAGATCCTGCTGGGGACTGGTCTTAGGTGGAATTTCTCAGTCCCCAGAGATCATATTGGACAAACCCATTCTGGAGGTTATCCTGTCTTGGGTTGATTCTTCTGTCTCAGCTCCAGCGTTTCTGGATTCGGGTGCCACTGGTTTCTTTATTGATGCAGAATCTGCGGTTAAATTTCCATTCCGTTGCAGCCTCGTTCCTCTCCCTTGGCCACTGAGGCCATTGATGGTAGACCCCTACTACTCAAGCATATTACGCAGGAGATGTCCCTGCTAACCTTAAAGGTGGGGGTGCTTCATATGGAGTCCCTGAAATCTCAGGTGATCGACTCTCCTCATTATGCCATCGTTCTTGGGTTCCCTTGGTTGCAGGCTCACAACCCCAGGATCGATTGGCGCACCTGCGACATTGTGGTTTGGGCTCTGCAGTGTCTTCACTCCTGTCTCTCCCTTCCTGTGAGACTCGCTTGTGCTACTACCTTGGTCCTGCCTGAGGAATATTCGACTTTCAACAAAGTTCAAGCCGGGGCAATGCCCCCACATAGGCCTTATGATTGCTCTGTGGAGCTGATGCCTGGTACCACACTTCCTAAGGGTTGTAGCCTCCCTCTGTCTGTGGAGGAGAATAGGGCCATTGAGGAATACGTTTCTGATGCCCTTGCTAGGGGTATTATTTGTAAGTCCACGTCCTCTGCTGGGGCTGGATGCTTTTTTTGTTAAAAAGAAAGACGAAGAGTTACGTCCGTGTATTGACTTCCGTGGATTAAACAAATTGATGGTAAACTTTTATACTATACCCTTGATTACTGAATTGTTTGACCGATCGATGGGTTTCAAAATATTAACTAAACTCGATTTAAGAGCGGCATACAACCTTGTCCGAATGAAGACAGAATTTAACACCGGAGCAGGCACTATGAGTATTTGGTTATGCCCTTCGGTCTCTTTAATGCTCCTGCTGTCTTCCAGGAATTTATCAATGACGTGTTGAGAGAATTGCTACAAAGCTGTGTAGTGGTGTATCTGGACGACATTCTTCTTCACTCTCCTACACTGGAGGTACACCTCTTGCATGTGTCCACAGTATTATGTTTACTAGGAGAGAATAACCTTTATTGCAAGTTGGAGAAATATGAATTTCACAAACCTCAAGTAACGTTTTTGGGGTACATTATTTTCGCTTCTGGGTTGGCCATGGACCCACAGAAGTTGTCAGCCGTATTACAATGCCATCTCCCAGTAGGACTCAAATTGCTCCAAACATTTTGGGTTCCCTAATTATTATCATAAGTTCATCAGAAATTTCTCAACTGTGGTTGACCACTAACCGATATGACCTGTAAAGGTGCTAAGGTCTCTGAATGGTCATCCGGTGCGCTGCTCCCCTTCGAGAACCTCAAGGCAGCATTCGCAGCAGCTCCCATTTTGGTGCACCCGAATCCCGCCCTGCCCTTCACCCTGGAGGTTGACGCGTCTGTAGTAGGAGTAGGCGCCCTCCTCTTGCAGCACTCAGCTCCAAGGGAAGCATTACGTCTTTGTGGGTATTTCTTGAGGAAGCTGTCTAAGGCTGAAATGGTCTATCAGATTGGGGACTATCACGGTGCCCGTGATTGCTGCCTTTATCTGTCAGTTACCTGTAGGGGGCTCTCTATTGGCTGCTTGCCTTCAGCCCGCCCTGCATTGCCTATTTAAACTGAGCTTGGGCATTGCAGCATGCGGGTACTGGTTTGCTCCACTATAACCGGCTGCTGATGCACTGGTAGAGTCATTGGTTATTCCGGTACGCGGGTACTGGTTCGCTCCACTAATATCCAGCTGCTGATGCACCGGTAGAGTCATTTGGTTATTCCAGTACGCGGGTACTGGTTCGCTCCACTATAGCCGGCTGCTGTGCCCCGGTAGAGTCATTTGGTTATTCCAGTATGCGGGTACTGGTTCGCTCCACTATAGCCGGCTGCTGTGCACCGGTAGAGACATTGGTTATTCCAGTACGCGGGTACTGGTTCGCTCCACTATAGCTGGCTGCTGTGCACCGGTAGAGACATTGGTTATTCCGTTACGCGGGTACTGTTATGCTCCACAGTTGCCGGAGGCTGTTCAGTCCTAGACAGCCCGGCAGATAGGTTTCCTCCAGTACGCGGGTACTGGTTCACTCCTTGTATAAACCGATCGCTTCTTGCAAGATCTGTTAGCACCGGTTGTGACTGTGGTTCACTGCTCGTATTCGATTAATTCCTGTATTATTGGCAGTCTACTCCACTCCATATATCCTATGGGCCTCACTCTGCCATCTTAGGTGACTGGTCTCTCCACCTAGCCAGTCACCAAGCCCATCAGTGCTGCCATTCTGCCTAGTAGCCCAGGCTGCCTTGCCCAGTACAATGGTAAGGCCGGTAGAACCTAGTCCTCGCTATTCCTCGTTTGGTTGCCTTACCCGGTATTAGAAAGGCCGGTAAAGCCTCATTACTTGCAGTCTCAGTCTCCAAGCTGCCTTGCCCGGTATATTGGCAAGGCCGGTAGAGCCGTTTTACTATCCGTTGTACCAGTCTCCAGGCTGCCTTGCCCGGTATATTGGTAAGGCCGGTAGAACCTTTTTCCATCTTGTGCCACCTAAGGTTGCTTTACCCGGTATTAGCAGGGCCGGTAGAGCCTGTATCTCATTCCTCGTACCAATACTATGCTACTATGTAATTCGCTATATATATATATTGTATGTGTATGCTACCCAATAAGGTTTTGTTTAACTTTTTTCAATAAAGTTGTGTTTTTACCTAACTCTGTGTCTGAGAGTCTTAACAAACCGTGACAGTACAAAAGGGCCATGACCTCAGATAATAAGAGTGATGGTAATACACAGAACATCCATTGGAGCATGGATGCACATGAGCAACGCCTGGATCAGCTAGCGGTAGCAATCCAAACCATTCTTGAACGCACTGTACTCTCAGATAAGTCTGTTCTGAGTCTGGTGGTCTCCCCAGGTCAGACACCGGAGAACGATACCATGCCCTCAGGGGGTTAACCACTTCGGTCCCGTTGCCACTCAGATATGATGGTGATCTGAACCTGTGCAGAGGGTTTATCAACCAACTTGAAATATTTATGGAACTGACTGCGCATGCCTTTCCCAGTGACCGCAGTAAAGTTGGGTTTATGATATCCCTGCTGACTGGTAGAGCCCTGGCATGGGCCAATCCCTTATGGGAAAGCACAAAGCCTTGCACAAAAAGTTTCAGGGAATTTGTGCAGTCATTTCAGAGAATGTTTGAGCCTCCTGGTAGAACCACCTCTGCTGCTAAACGTCTCATGGAAATACAGCAGGGCAGGCGTACGGTTGGCAATTATGCCATTGAATTCCGCACCTTGGCAGCAGAGGTAGGTTGGAACAATGAGGCGTTGTTGGCAGCCTTCGCTCAAGGTCTAAGTGACCAGATTAAAGACGAAATTTCAGCTAAAGATTTGCCTGTGGATCTAGACGATTATATTGAGTATGTTATCCTAATTGATACCCGGATCCGTGAAAGAGTGATGGCAAAAGATCGAAGGCTAAGGTAAAAAAATAACGGATCTAGCAGTACAGTTTCCCCACCCATCACTCCCTTGGCATCTAAACCTATTGAACAGTTAAGGGAATCGGGGGAACCTATGCAATTGGGCTTCACCAGACTAACCAGGGAGGAGAGAACGTATCGCAGAAGGCAGGGATTGTGCTTATACTGTGGCAAAAGTGGGCACCTGCTAAGATTCTGTCCCGTACGGCCGGGAAATGAACACACCTAGGGTACCTTGGGGGACAGGCTCTAGGTGGTGTTGAATTGTCCCCAGGTTTGAATACATTGAAACCCACCATACAGGTGGTACTTTCATGGGCAAAACGCTCAGTGGAAGTTTTGGCCCTGGTGGATTCCGGCGCAGCTGGATACTTTATGGATAATACCTTTGCTGAATTGCATGGGGTTTCACGTATTGAGAGAGAATCCCCTCTCGCCATTGATGGCAGACCCTTAGAACCTGCACAAGTTACCTTTGAAACAATGCCTTTATCTATGACCATTGGGGCACTTCACAAGGAGGAACAACAGTTCCAACTTATCAGTTCTCCACACTACGCAGTCATTCTGGGTTTTCCTTGGTTACAGCTTCATAATCCACAGTTTGATTGTCAAAAGAGTGAAAGCTTGGCTTGGTCTCAGTACTGTATGGAGCATTGCGTATCCCACCCAGTTAAGATCTTGTGTACCTCCCCTTCACTTCCAGAGGAGTATCAACAGTTCAGTGATGTATTCGGTAAGGGAGAGGCTGGCACCCTACCCCAGCACAAATCTTATGGCTGCAGTATTGATTTGCCTCCGGGGGTGGTGCCCCCTAGGGGACGCATGTGTCCATTATCGTGTGATGAGAACCAAGCTATGGAGGAATATATTTATGATGCCCTCAAGAGAGGGATTATAAGAAAATCCACTTCTCCAGCCGGGGCTGGATTCTTTTTTGTAGAAAAGAAAAATGGCGAATTGAGACCATGCATTGATTACCGTGGCCTAAACAAACTTATGTCTAAGAATGCTTATCCGATACCACTCTATTTGACAGGCTAAAGGGCTCCTCAATCTTTACTAAATTGGACTTGCGAGCTGCTTATAACTTGATCCGGATCAGAGCTGGTAATGAGTGGAAAACTGCCTTTAACACTAGATCTGGGCACTATGAATATCTAGTCATGCCGTTTGCTCTTTGTAACGCACCCGCAGTATTTCAAGAATTAAACAATGATATCCTCAGGGATATGTTGCAGTCCTGTGTGGTTGTTTACCTGGACGACATACTCATTCATTCTGAGAATATGTCACAACACATCAAAGACATGTCTGAGGTGTTGCTCCGCCTACGTAAAAACAAATTATATTGTAAATTGGAGAAGTGCGAATTTCACAAAACCAGTGTGCCATTCTTGGGTTTTGTAATCGGCAAAGAAGGCATTGCCATGGTTAAAGAGAAACTAGCGGCTGTTCTGCAATGGCCACAGCCCAAGGGCCTAAAAGCCATCCAGCGATTTCTGGGTTTCGCTAATTATTATAGGAAGTTCATTAAGAACGTCTCTACAATCGTTAAACCATTGTCTGACCTTACGCACAAGGGTGCCAACCCATCTCAGTGGTCAGTGGCTGCGGAAGACACTTTTGAGAAATTGAAATCCACTTTTGTTAATGCTCCTGTGTTATCCCACCCCAAACCATCTCTCCCGTTCACATTGGAGGTCGATGCCTCAGAGATTGGGGTTGGAGCAGTACTTTCTCAACGACTTGTTAAAGGAGGAATTCTCAGACCTTGTGGGTTTTTCTCCAAAAAATTGTCCGGGGCTCAAAGTCATTATGAGATAGGTGACAGAGAACTACTGGCCATTATTCTCGCCCTGAAGGAATGGCGCCACCTACTAGAGGGCACAAAAAACCCAGTATTAATTCTGACTGACCACAAAAACCTGACCTACCTCTCTGAGGCTAAAAGATTGTTATCACGCCAGGCCAGGTAGGCACTGTTCCTTTCTTGATTCAATTTTATTGTATCCTACTTGCCAGGGTCCATGAATGTTAGAGCTGACGCTCTGTCTAGACAGTTTGAGCCCGAAACTGACAGAGACGAGGTGCCAGCACCTATTATTCAGCCTGATTGCATATTGGCTACACTACGTACTAGTATCACTTCACCTCTAGGGGAAGAGATTTTGGCCTCCCAGGCTTCAGCTCCCCCAGAAACCCCAGTGGGCAAGTGTTTTGTTGATGAGCCATTCCGCACTCGTTTGCTTGAGACATATCATTCCTCTAAAGCTGCAGGACATATTGGCAGAGATCAATTGTTATGGTCTCTCTCACAAGTCTTCTGGTGGCCTTCTATGAGGGCAGACTGTGCTGATTTTACGAATGCCTGTGCCACCTATGGCCGTGCCAAGACTCCTAGACACCTCCCAGTGGGCCTACTCCAGCCAGTACCTAATGGTGAACGCCCCTGGTCCCACGTTTCCATTGATTTCATGGGAGAACTGCCAGTGTCTAGAGGGTATTCTTTTATACTGATGGTGGTGGACAGGTTTTCTAAAATGGCTCATTTCATGCCCCTCCGTGGCCTTCCCTCTGCTAAAGAATTGGTGGTGGTTTTCGCTAAAGAAGTATTTCGGTTGCATGGAGTACCCAGAGTGCTGGTGCCCGACCGGGGGAGCCAGTTTGTATCCAGATTTTGGAGGGCATTTTGTGAATAGATGGGGTGGAAGGTCAGGAGGAGTATGAAGTTCAGAGTGTCATTGATTCCCGCAGACTTAGAGGAAAAGTGCAGTATTTTATTGCATTGGAAGGGCTATGGTCCTGAAGAAGGATCCTGGGTAGATAGTAGGGACCTTCATGCTCTCAAATTACTGCAAATCTTTCATTCTAAGTACCCTCAGAAACCGAGACCCACTTCTATGAGAGGGGGTCTTTGAGAGGGGGGTACTATCACGGTGCCCGTGATTGCTGCTTTTATCTGTCAGTTACCTGTAGGGGGCTCTCTTTTGGCTGCTTGCCTTCAGCCCGCCCTGCATTGCCTATTTAAACTGAGCTTGGGCACCCTTTGGGTGCCCTTTCGTCTTGCCTCTATGCTGTTCGCACCTGCATTGAGTTCCTGTGTTTCCTGGGCCATTTCGCTGTTCCTGCTTGTCTGCGGTTGTCTAGTTCCTGCCCTCCAGTCGTCTGGTTCCTGCATCCGTTCCTGATCCAGTTGGGGTTGCTGTACAGAGCTGTTCCTCTCCATCCACGGCCGGGTTTCCTGCTTTGGATCATCTGCAGAGTGCCTGTTTCCTCCTGTGGTCCTGGCGACGTTTTTACTCACCTATTGGTTATCCCAGTACGCGGGTACTGGTTTGCTCCATCATAACCGGCTGCTGCTGCACCGGTAGAGTCATTGGTTATTCCAGTACGCGGGTACTGGTTCGCTCCACTATAACCGGATGCTGGTGCACCGGTAGAGTCATTGGTTATGCCAGTACGCGGGTACTGGTTCGCTCCACTATAACCGGCTGCTGATGCACCGGTAGAGTCATTGGTTATCCCAGTACGTGGGTACTGGATCGCTCCACTATAACCGGCTGCTGTAGCACCTGTGGTGTCTTGGGTTATTCCAGTACGCTGGTACTGGTTCGCTCCATCATAACCGGCTGCTGCTGCACCGGTAGAGTCATTGGTTATTCCAGTACATGGGTACTGGTTTGCTCCACTATAACCAGCTGCTGATGCACCGGTAGAGTCATTGGTTATTCCGGTACGCGGGTACTGGTTCACTCCACTAATATCCAGCTGCTAATGCACCGGTAGAGTCATTGGTTATTCCGGTACGCGGGTACTGGTTCGCTCCACTAATATCCAGCTGCTGATGCACCGGTAGGGTCATTTGGTTATTCCAGTACGCGGGTACTGGTTTGCTCCACTATAACCGGTTGCTGTGCCCCGGTAGAGTCATTTGGTTATTCCAGTACGCGGGTACTGGTTCGCTCCACTATAGCCGGCTGCTGTGCACCGGTAGAGACATTGGTTATTCCAGTACACGGGTACTGGTTTGCTCCACTATAGCCGGCTGCTGTGCACCGGTAGAGACATTGGTTATTCCGGTACGCAGGTACTGTTATGCTCCACAGTTGCCGGAGGTTGTTCAGTCCTAGACAGCCCGGCAGATAGGTTTCCTCCAGTACGCGGGTACTGGTTCGCTCCCTGTATAAACCGGTCACTTGTTGCAAGATCTGTTAGCACCGGTTGGGACTGTGGTTCACTGCTCTTATTTGATTCATTCCTGTATTATTGGCAGTCTATTCCACTCCATATATCCTATAGGCCTCACTCTGCCATCTTAGGTGACTGGTTTCTCCACCTAGCCAGTCACCAAGCCCATCAGTGCTGCCATTCTGCCTAGCAGCCCAGGCTGCCTTGCCCGGTATATTGGTAAGGCCGGTAGAACCTAGTCCTCGCTATTCCTCGTTTGGTTGCCTTACCCAGTATTGGCAAGGCCGGTAAAGCCTCATTACTTGCAGTCTCAGTCTCCAGGCTGCCTTGCCCGGTATATTGGCAAGGCTGGTAGAGCCGTTTTACTATCTGTTGTACCAGTCTCCAGGCTGCCTTGCACGGTATATTAGCAGGGCCGGTAGAGCCTACACTTCGTTGTACCAGTCTCCAGGCTGCCCTGCCCGGTATATTGGTAAGGCCGGTAGAACCTTTTTCCATCTTGTGCCACCTAAGGTTGACTTACCCGGTATTGGCAGGGCCGGTAGAGCCTGTATCTCATTCCTTGTACCAGTACTATGCTACTATGTAATTCGCTATATATATATTGTATGTGTATGCTACCCAATAAGGTTTTCTTTAAATTTTTTCAATAAAGTTGTGTTTTTACCTAACTCTGTGTCTGAGAGTCTTAACAAACCGTGACAGGGACAGAGAATTAATGGCCATTATTCTGGTCTTAAAAGAATGGCAACATCTCCTGGAGGGTACTAGCTCTCCGATTCCAGTTCTTACTGATCATAAGAATTTCACATATTTATCAGAGGCTAAACGCCTATTGTCCCACCAAGCCAGATGGGCACTGTTCCTTTCTAGGTTCAATTTTGTGGTTTCCTACCTTCCTGACTCAAAGAATGTGAGGGTGGGTGCCCTATCTTGCCAATTTTGTCCCCACTCTACTGAGGAGTCTCCTCCCACTCCTATTTTTCTGGCTGACCAGATACTTGCTACTATTCAAACCTGTATCACCTGCCCTCTGGGAGAGGAAATTCTGGCCGCTCAAACATCTGCCCCAGCGGAGAAGCCCTGCAGGAGGTGCTTTGTACCTGCTCAGTTACATACGAAACTCTTGGAGACGTACCGAACATCCAAGACAGTGGCTCATATTGGGCGAGACCAATTGATTCGGTCCACCTCTAAATTATTCTGGTGGCCTAGTCTCCGCTCTGATTGTTTCATTTCAGCTTGTACAACATGTGCCCAAAATAAATTACCTCAACATTTGTCTGTGAGCCTCCTCCAACCAATGGCCAATGGGGAGCATCCTTGGTCACATTTGTCTATCGATTTTATGGTTGACCTTCCGACATCTATGGGCTTCACGGTTATTCTGATGGTTGTCGACAAAATTGAAGATTATGCTTGTTTTAATGTACTTATAATCTTAATTTTAGTAATGACACGAGGCGAGTATTTTGCTTCAAACCTTCTTTACTTACTTTCAAACCATTATAAACTTAACCAATAATAAAAAAGAAAAAACACCAACAAGAACAATCCAGGTCTTCATCCGAAAACAATAACGACAATCTAAGGATCTTGACCCCGCTTTGCTGATCACACTGAAAGAAAGAAAGAAGAACACGTGAAAGGTATGTCAAAGTAAAATACCAAATATCCAATATTACAATTTAATAGCATATAGAAAATTAAACTCAACCCATCATATAACAATAAAACGAGCAATAACATCACAACCCAAAATGTACAAACCAAATTATAGACTAAAATGATGGATCAAAATTAATAGAAATGAAATAAAACAAAATGAAAACAATCAACATGGGAGGGAAAATACTCGCCTTCTGTCATTACTAAAATTAAGATTATAAGTACACTAAACCTAGCATAATCTTCAATTTTACCACATGACAGGAGGCTTCATATTTTTCTTTTTTAACGCTCAGAAAACAAAGAAGATGCATGAGACACCGGGAGAAAATAAAAGGTACGAAACGTAGACTCCCTAGACCAATCCGCTGAACGTAAAATATCCATCAACGACATTGCAGAGAGAAAAGCCGAAGAAGCCGCCGCCCCTCGAACAGAGTGAGCACCAAAAGAACTATCAATTCCTGCCAAGGACAATAACCAACAGATCCACCTAGCCAGAGTAGTAGTTGAGAGCGCTTTGTGCGGTTTCATGTAAGATACAAGAAGTTGTCCCGAAGAGGAAAAATGAAGAGATCTAGTCTGTTCAACATAAGCTAGAAGAACGGATCCTACACAGAGTTTGGGATGATCCACAAAAAAAGGATAAAAACCAAAACCAAATGTGATTTTGTGCGTCTGGAAACATGAGACCCGTCGGAGAAAAAGAAGAGAACATCAACATCAAAAGCTCTAATGTGTGAAACCTGATGAAAAGAGACCAGACACAGCAGTAAGGCAAACTTGGCCGACAGGTGACAGAGTGACAAGCCCTCATCAGCAGGCCAATCTTGCAAAAATTGTATAACACTACGTACATCCCACAGACAAGAATATTTCTGAGCCAGAGGACGTGAAAACTTAATTCCCCATAAAAGACGGCAAACAATCTGATCCTGTCCCACAGGAACCCCCAAAATAGGAACAGGAGCTGCCGAAATGGCAGAACGCATGACATTAAGAGACCAAAATCATTTACCAGCCCCAAAAAAAGAGACAAAAGAAAATGCAAGATCCAAGGTAAAGGTGCCATAAAGGGATCAAGGTCCCTTTCCAAACACCAGCAACTCCATTGGCCACAAGTGGAAATGTAGAATCTTCAAGTGCCTAGAGCCCATGAATCACAGAGGAGATCTTTAGTCTCTTGTGATAAGCCCTGGACATCCCAACATCCCCGGAAACTGTCCAGGCCACCAGCTGACGACGCTCCAGTTCCACAAGGGGATGAGGACTCCCCAGAGGATCTCGAAGAAGGAACTGTCCAGTCGAAGAAGAAGCAGGTCCCGATGCGACAATTCCAGAAGATCCGGGAACCACGCTTGCTCTGCCAGAATGGAGTCAGAAGTAGAAGCGAGACAGGTTTGACGTCTGATCTGATGAAGGACCCTGGCTATCGTGGCGAACGGTGGGAAGTTGATGGTTCATCCAAGAAATGAAGAGATCCTATCACGGTGTCTGTGCTATTTGGTGACATTCTGTCAGTTTCCACTTCTACCTACGCCTATTGCCTGAACTGACTTTGTCCCGCCCAGTATTTGTCCTTAAATACTGGGTTCTGGCACTTCTCTGTTGCCCTTTTGTGGTGTTTCCATTAACAGTGCTTGTTCATGTTTTCGTGTGATCTCTGTGTACTGACCCGGATTGCCTGACTACTCTGCATCTCGTTCCTACCTGTGTACCGACCCGGACTGCCTGACTACGCTGCAACCCATTCCTGCTCTGTGTACCGATTCGGATTGGCTGATGTTCCTGCTCTGTGTACCGACCTGGCCTGGCTGACGTTCCTGCTCCGTGTTCTGACCCAGATTGGCTGACGTTCCTGCTCTGTGTACTGGCCCAGCTCTGCTGACGTTCCTGCTTTGTGTACTGACTCGGATTCGCTGTCGTTCCTGCTTGTGTACCGACCCGGCCCGGTTGGGCTCCTTGACTGTGCATCTCCTGCTGACGCCCCATCCGGTTACCGGTTGGGGTTGTTATCCAAGATCCACTCTGTATCCAGACAATACCTCGTATCTATACGCTTGCAGTCTAGTCTCCGCTATTGTCAGTGTCGCCCAGGCGACATTGCTGGTGTGTTTCTTCCATCCGTGCACCACAATACGCTAGACCTCTTCCTGCCTTCATGCTGAGGTTGGGTTTACTATGGGGGCCTCAGGCAGTCCTCCTACCGAGCAGTTGACATTGGTCTGAGCGTTGTTAACCCCATTGGGGTAGGTGCCAGTCCACCAGCTATCTATCCATGCAGTCTCCGGTTGGGTGCCTCTCTGGACTCATTGTCAGTCCTCCGCTACTGCTACGGCAGTCCACAAGTTGTTCTGGTCTCCGTTGTCTATTTGGGCGTTACTCAATATTGTGCACTCTATTCACAGTGAGAGTCTTAAAGTGCCTTTCGCTATTAGGGTCTGTCAGTCCTCCTGGCCTAATAGTACCCATTCAGTGCTGCCTGCTCGAGAATCACATGAAAGTTACCTGACCTGTGTCAGTATAGTGTGTTGTTGCACTTTGCATATACTGGACCCGTGGGGGTATATCTCACTGTATCCTGTCCTGTGTCAGTTCTATATTGTGTTAAATATTACTGGACCCATGAGGGTTATTGTTTCCTGCAATTGTTCAATAAAACTGTGTTTTATCCAAACCTACTGTGTCTGAGTGTCAAACAAACCATTACAGATCCACTAGGATTGGACCCCTGAGAGTCCTCAAGTGGTCGAAGATGACCTCGTCCAGCGTCCAGTACCTGGCATCCCTCCAATCACGAGAAAACCAATCCGCCATCAGATTGACCTCTCCCGGAAGATATTCTGTGTGGAGAGTGATGTTCTGTTGAAAACAAAAATTGTAGATCTCCTTCGTCGTTTCCATCAAAACGCACAATCTCGTGCCACCAAGACAATTGATGTACTGAACCGCCAAGATGTTGTCCTTCCGGAGTAGAATACAGCAATCGGAAAGATTCTTCATGAAGCTGCCAACTGCAAAGGAGCCCGCTATCAATTCTAGGCAGTTGAGGTAGAGACCTGCCTCTCTGCCCGACCAGGGACCCCCCATAGAGGAACATGTGCAAATCGCACCCCAGCCCAACAGACTGGTATCAGACTCCAGCAAGTCTGGAGATTGACCGAAGATTGCCATGCCATTCCATGCTTGCATATGATGAATCCACCAACAGATTTCCGCTTTGGCCTCCGAGGTAAGAGGAATCACTTGATCGTATGTACAAAATCGAAGAAACGAAGCCTTCAGGCGTTGCATCGCACTGTAGTGAAGTGGAACCGGAAAGATAGCCTGAATTGAAAACAACAGGAGCCCCACAACTCAAGCCAGCTGAAGCAGTGGAATGAGATCCAGGCGCACAATTCTCCAAAGTTCCTTTCTGATCATTCTTATCTTCTGTGGAGGGAGAAGAAGTATGCAGGTTTAAGAATCGATCTCAAACCCCAAAAACTGGAGTCAACGGCAATTTATTGACATTGACCAGAAATCCCTATACCAGGGACTAACAGTCGAACAGTAAACAGAGTTTGTGATCGCAGCCGTGAAGGATGGTCTCAGAAAAGAAGGACATCGTCCAAATAAATCAGACACTGAATGCCCTCAGATTTGCCATGACCGGCTTCATCAGTTTGGTGAAGCACCATGGGGCCGAACTCAGACCGAAAGGAAGGCAAGAGAATTGGCACAAAACGTTCCCCCAGTGGAAACTACGGAAACGTTGGCTTTCCAGAGCCATGGGAATTGAAAGGTAAGTGTCAGTCAGATCTAACCTGGTGAATCAATCGTTGTGTTGCATGATATCCCAGAGGAGATGAATACCCTCCACCTTGAAGTGACGATAGAGGAAAAAGCGTTCAACTGTCTCATATTTATGACCGGATGAAACCCACCAGTCTTCATGGGTACCAGGAACATGTTGTTGAAGAAACTTCCTGGATCAGTGTCAAACTCAACTGCCCCTTTCTGGAATAGCGACAATCTCTGCATCTATATGCTCCTCCTGATCCACTGCGAAATGGAGGGGACGCAGGGATGCGATTTGCATCGGATCTGCAAAAAAGTCAATCACGTACCCTTGGACTGTTTGAAGAATCCATGAGTCTGATGTCAGCCTTGACCATGCCTGCAAAGAGAGAGCCAACTGACCTGCAGTTAGAGTAGAAGGAATGAACATCGGACAACCACTCATTTCTGTGGGAAGGAGCTCTGCCTCTGAAACCGGTACTGCAACCTTGACCTCTGGTTGGAAAGCTGGGTCTTGAAGACGAGGATGGGAAGAAAGGCAGAGTCCCTGTGTGGGGGCACGATGGCCAGAATCGGCTGGTGGCACGGCCCCACTGCTGACCAGCCCTTCCAAAAACACCACGTTTTGAAGATAGATTGAAAACCTCCCTCAAAGAAACTTGCGCTTTGTTCAGAGTAGTGAATAAGTTGACATGCTTTTGAAGCTCTTTTTAGGAACGCTTCTCCGAACAGTAGACCCTGCTCCGAGGGTCCCAACTCAGGCCGTCAGATCCTCCAGCTTGCTATCGATGCGTTGCAGCGCACCTTCCTGCGTTCCGACGAAAGCACCGTGTTGGAGTTGCCCAACAAGCAGAAGGAACACAAGGCCCCTTCTCTGATGCAGGAAGGATCTAACAATGTCCCCTGGATCAAAGCGTCTTCAGCCATGTGAAGGATCTGTGCCAAAGGCCCAGGGAGATCAAGCAGTTTGTCTTGAGTCAACTGCAAACCCTTTTCCATGCCTTTCCTGGGGTCTCTCCCTGAGCGGGACATAAAGACGACCATGGAATTATCAAATATTGGTGTCAAGGCAACTTTGTCTGGAACCAATGGTCTCGGGCATTCCGCTCTGGGGCGATTCTGCACTTCACGCTCCGGGGGTCTGCAGGGCCAATAATGAATGTAGGTAGCTAGATGGTCTGGCAGTTGCCATTCCGAGGAGCGGGGATGTCTGATGTTCTGAGGATTGACAAGCAGCATCCCAGGCGAATCCAAGAAAAGCCAGTCAGAATCCTGGGACGTGGAAGGGCATGAGGTGGACGCCCACATGTCCAGTATAGATTCCTTAACATAAGTGAAAGGATCATCGTAGTCTTCTTCCCACCAGTGATCATCGTCCGACATGGAAATCTCATCCACTCTCCCCTCATCCAGCACCACGAGGGGAGTTGGAGAGCCGTCATCTTCATCAGAAGAGTGGACAGACCGATGTTTAGGGTCAATGGGTGAATTGCATTTTCCCTTCCTCAGGGGAGTTTTGCCCTTGGACTTGGCAGAGGAACTGGTGGCGGTACTCCTAAGCTTCTTGGGAGGAGAAGCAAATTCGTCCTGTGATCCTAAGGTCTCCACTGTATCTGCCCTAGCGTCCAGATCTGATGGACGTTGTGCCAGAACCTTGGCCAGGATCATTTCCACAAAAGCAGACACTGCCACATTAATCATAGCCTGCATATCTGAGGGTGATTCTCAGGAAGGATCCATCACACCAGAAATATATATCTGGAGCTCTGCAGAGCAAAAATGGGTCAATCAGTGCAACAGAAGCAAAGGCCGGGGAGGCCATGCTGTGAAGGGGGCCCCTGAGACACAGGCAGTTAGGGATCTATCAGGACCCAAAGTACCATTCAGAGATCGGTAACATAAGAGGCGCCCAACCTTTGCCAGGGGGCACAAGTAGGAGGTGTTCTTGCTCAAGGGTGTATTATGTTTATTGATAAGAACTTTGAAAATTGAACAGAGGAACCCTCAATGATCCGCCATAGCCAAGAACAGGGGGCTCACCCCTTACCAGCAGGGATTCCGCCCATGCCAGGTACACAGTATGTGAGCAATATAAGCAGGCAATATACAGGAAAAAGCGTACTGATAGGGGGCTCAGCCCTGGAATAATAGGGACTCAGCCCTGTAGTGCACTATAGGCTAGAAATATATATAAATAGCAGTGAATAGATCACAATAATGTGTGTTCCAAAGAAAAGCCGCAGATCTGTCCGGTGGGCCACAGTACGGTGTTTATTCCCCAAGAGCAGGCCGAAAGTATCGGTAGATACGGCATCAAAAGGAACCACGATAGTGGCTCACCCTAATTAGGTCAGGGACTCAGCCCCAGAGGAACCCGAGTAACGCGTTCCTCACAAAGCCTGATATAAATACTACTGTAAAAAAATGGCCGCCCTGAATTACGTAGCCTAAATGCAGAGAAGAACAGCTGGCCTTAGAAACCCGAAGTTCCGGTAGGAACATATGAGAAGTAATTGGAAGGGTATTGGTGCGGCGTATCACAGGCCCGAAAGGAGTAAGCCTAGACAGGCCTGCGCTACGATTGCCGCCATGCAATGCACAGAGCCAAGGGAGACATCCTCCGTGATCCGCCCCAGTGATCCACGCCCTGGTGAGCCTTAGTGGAGTAAAGTAACAGTATCAAGATAAGCTAAGTATCGCTCCTAGCTAGCGAGCCAGAATAGAAAATAAAACACACTCCACCTCGGCTAGTCACCGAAAACCCCAGATAAATTAAATAGATAGCACAGTTTGAAACACGTAACGATGGCATGAAATATAAACATATGACCAGAAAACCTTGTAGAAGAACCAAAATCACAGTATAAATAAGACAAAATTATGGACCACAAGAGCCCAAAACTCTGACCTGTTTGCCTGGGTGAAACCAGCAAGGTACTTATCTGGCAGGCAAAGGGATAATCCAGAGAAGAGCCAGAAGAGGCATACTCTGCGTAGGATAAGCAAGAGAAGTAAAATGGCAGCCAATCGGAAGAAAGCCCTCAAAACGGTCATTCTGGGTAAAGTAGGCTTCTCTATTGCTGCTGCCTAGCAATGCCTACAGCTCTGATCACAGGCCCCTAAGACACTTAGGACATGAACAAGATGGAAAGGTCATGAGGAGAAAATAATAATGAGCCCAATCTGAACACTGTATGACAAACGGTTGCAGAGATATGTCCCAGAGAAGTTCTCCCATAGAAGTCAATGGAGCAAAGATGGCTATGGAGAGGGAATCACGCCTTAAAGAAGACGTGTACCCAAAACACAGATGATTTTAAAAGTGACCCAAAACATCCAGAACACCCCAGGGTACATGAGGGGGGGTAATAAAGGGACACTACCATAAAGGGGAAAGCTCAGGAAAAAACCCAACCCGGATAAACCAGCAGGGAAGGGGTTACTAAAGCAGCCATTCATACGCCACAACCCAAGGAAATAACAGAAATAGTATACACAACACAAGTGCAAGAGCCCAAAGGCTCAAGAACAACCCCTGTATGTAGGGGCACAGGGAGGGACAAAGTGGACAAGGGCATTCAAAGGGTTACTCACCAATCTTCATCTTCTGTCTTCAGGTTACCATTGTGAAGAAGCAGAGATGCCCTGCTGGGAGTGAAAACTTGGTTTGCAAGATTCTCTCCACAGGGTTGCCAGGGTCCACAACAGCACCTGTACACTGGGTTATCCTCCAGGGGAGGCCAGTAATGGTAACCCTCCTAACGGGGGAATTGTGACAGCCCCATATCTAAAGTATAATAACAAATAAGCTAAAACTAAGCAGTAGTGTTACATGCCATATCCAGTTCAGTCAGGAACATATCAAAACTGGGAGTGGGGACAGAGTCAGCCTATAGAGGGAGAGCTCAACCCTCAAGACCTTGTCTTCTGGTATGTTCACGCCTTCCATGGTACCTGTATTAAGATCACTTTGACAATGTCGCACACAAAAGTGTGCAACTATATGGAGCATTAACCATTTCGCCATGATTAAAAGGGCCTGCTGACAGCTTTAGTCTCAAGGATTCCTGACCAGGGATTATTATAACATATGACTGACCATTCCATGCTTATGTAAGTTCTTATATTTATTTTTATATTTTGAATGACTTTATTCATTGTTTGGTTGAATTGATTGGCCCAATATGATTGTTCATATTTAGCATCATATTGATTTATGGGCTATATATATACCGGCACATTGGCAACTGGTTTTACTGTTTAGATCGTTTGTTGTGGCATAGATCATTTTATATTTGTATGAAGACATTTTGTATGTGCTATATATTTTTTCAATAAAGCATACATTTTTTGAAATAACTCCTTTCTGCATTAGTATTTGTGGGGGAGGTTGTTTTTTTATAAATATATAGGTAAAGAGAAATACATTGCGTATCATTGAAACCTTCCGATTGGTACTGATAAGCTGTAGTAAAAACATCAGATTATAATTAGTGGTTGTTACGATTAGAAAAAGAGAATTTCAGTCTTACCTATTAAATACTTTTCTATTGGTCCATATAGCTTACAGGTAACTTTGGGAAGGCAGCAACAATTCTTGGAAAGAATGCAGGGTGGAGCCTTCCTCTCCTCCTTAGCTGACCACTAGCTTCTCCCCTCCAGTTAGATTTCAGATAGTAAACCTAGCTAGCTAGATAGCAATAAGGAAAAAGAGAAAAGACTCCTGTGAGCATGAACCCGAAAGGACTCCCACTTCCAGCCACAGGAGAACCAAGCATGGTCCCTTGACAGGGTGGGAGACCTGTAAGCTATATGGAGTAAGAGAAAAGTATTTAATAGGTAAGACTAAAATCCTCTTTTCTCAGTCGTCCAATATAGCTTACAAGTAACTCTGGGTTGTACCAACATTGAGTTCCCAGTAGTGGGAAAGAAGGCAAGGACTAGGTGCTGGTCCCCATGTTAATAGAGCTCTCATGGACTAATCAGAGCTCAGAGTAGCCCAAACCGCCTCCAGGACTTTCCTGCCAAAGCTAGGTTCAGCCGAAGCCAAAAACAATGACATGGTTTGACTGATCTGCTCTAACATTCTGCTGCTGATTATTGCTTCCTTTCCTTCCGTGTGTGAGGCTGAGTCAGCTGATGATTAACAAATTGCCTTGACCTCTCTGTTTCTGACTGTTATCAGCCAACCCCTTCCAGGCTATTTAAAGCAGCTAGGCTCACTTCCTCCATGCCATTGTGTTTGCTTACTGCTACTAGTGCTTTCTCCTGAGTTCCTGACTATTCGTGCATGACCTGACTTCCTCTGACGTCCCTTCAGGCTCTTGACTCCTGGCTTGTTCCTGACATCGCTGATCTCTGTATTCCTGACCCCAGCTTGTCTGAGTACCTGCCTTGGTTCCTGACCCTGGTTTGTCTTTTGGTTTACGCTCCTGAATCACAATTTTGCTTTGTTTACTTTGGTTATTTTAATAAAGGTGTTTTGCATTTTACATGTTTGTGTCTGTATGGTTACTGGTCCCTAACATTACACAGGGGCCATGAACCCAGAAGGCACAGGCAATCCACCGAACGTTTTTACCAGGCTGGACCAGGTAGACCAGCGCATGGATCAATTTGCGTTAGCCCTCCAGACTTTGTTGCTCCTTCCTGCGCATCTGGCTCCACCACCTCGGCAACCCCCGGCACAGGCTGCTGCCATTGGTGATACCAATGTTGCTAGAGGCATGATTGGTCCCGCCCCACTTCCCCAGCATTATGGGGTCGACCCTCACCAGATCAGAGGTTTCCTGAACCAGGTTGGTATCTATCTGGAAATGGTAACATAGGCCTTCCTGTCTGATAGGAATAAGGTGGGCCTCGTGATTTCCTTATTCTCTGAAATGGCCTTGGAATGGGCTAAACCCTTTGGGAGACGCAGAAACCTATAGTTTACTAATGTCCATCCAGCAGGGTACAAGGATGGTTTGGGATTATGTCATTGAGTCTGGTACCCTGGCAGCCGAGGCTGATTGGAATAATGAGGCTCTTGTGGCTGCTTTCTCTAATGGGCTCTTGGATACGGTTAGATGAGATTGCAGCCTGGGACCTCTCCAGAGATTTAGAGGAAATGGTCTCATATTGCATCCTGATTGACTCTTGAATCTGTGAGAGATCTTCTATCAGGGAGCACCTGCAAAGGCCTCCCGACCGTTTAACCCACAGCTTTTCGTCCCCTCCGGTGCCTTCCTTTCCTCCTAGTCTCGAGACCTCAGGCAATGTGGAGCCCATGCAGCTTGGGTTCACTTGCCTTTCGGATGAGGAGAGGGCCTTTAGAAAGAGGGAGGGCCTGTGCCTTTACTGCGGTAAGGCAGGGCACCTACTGCGAACTTGCCTCACATGTCCAGGAAATGCCCGCACCAAAGGGGACATACCTTAGGTGCCGTCTCGGTGTCCTCATCTATCCAGAAGGGGGAACCAATAATCTCTGTTGGGCTCTCTTGGGGCAAGATTAGTACAAAGGCACTCATTGACTCTGGGGCACCGTGCCTCTATCGACAGTACCTTCGCCCAGAAGCACTCCATGCCATTGCAGCTCCGTACCACTCCACTTGCCATTGATGGCAGCCTACACAGGTCACCCACAAAAATGCTCCTTTGTCTATGGCTGTAGGGGCTCTCCATCATGAAATCTTACAATTCCAGGTGATCCACTCTCCTCACTATCTGGTGGTCCTGGGATATCTGTGGTTGCACAAACACAATCCCACGTTTGATTGGGTAAGGCCCAAAGTCATCCCATGGTCGCCCAACTGTTCCAAAATATGCCTACTGAAAGTGGTGAAGGTGCTAACTACATCTCTGGTTGCTTCACTGCCTGAAGAATGCCAAAAGTTCTGAGATGTATTCGATAAAGGCCGGGATGTGAGCTCCCACCTCACCTCCCATACGATTGCACCACAGAAATGCAACCGGGTGCCATAGCTCCTCAAGGTCGAGTCTACCCTCTTTCTGTCATGGAGAATAAGGCCATGCAGGAGTATGTTGTGGATACGCTGTCCCGGGGGTTCAACTGCAAGTCCTCCTCTCCCACCGGGGCCAGATTCTTCTTCATGAAGAAAGAGTAGAGAACTGAGAACCTGTATTGATTACAGGAGGCTCAGCTGTATCACGGTTAAAAACCCCTACCTAATTCCACTTACTACCAAGCTATTCAATTGATTGAAATGGTCCAAGGTGTTTTCTAAGCTTGACCTGAGGAGGGCATATAATTTGGTAAGGATAAATGAGGGCCATGAATAGAAAACCGTGTTTAACACCAGAAGCGGCCATTATGAATACCTCATAACGCTCTTCACTACCTGCAATGCTCCTGCGGTTTTCCGGGAATTACTAAATGATGACATGCTCCAACAATGCATGGTGGTATACTTAGATGATATTCTGATCCATTCCGCCTCCATGGAAAGCCACCACTCAGATATAGTCCGAGTTCTGCAAAGATTAAGAGAAAATAACCTATTTTGCAAACAAGTCTCCTTCTTGGGATACGTAATTTCAGTGGTTGGTTTCGCTATGGACCCTGAGAAACTCTCGGTTGTTCTCGTGTGGCCGCGACCCATAGGTCTCCTCACTCTTGAACGTCTCCTCGGGCTTGCTAATTACTACAGGAAATGTATTCACAATTTTTCTTCTATTGTAAAACCCCTTACCCACATGATCAAAAAAGATGGCAACTCCACTCACTGGCCGCTTTTGCTGCAGCACCCATTTTGGCACACCTGAAGCCTCGAGCTTCCATTCGTACTTGAGGTCAATGCGTCTAAGACAGGAGTAGGCTCCCTCCTGTCTCAACGTTCTACTCCCAAGAGCCAGTTGCACCCGTGTGGGTATTTCTCCAAAAAGCTAAGACCTGCGGAGTGCAACTATGAAATTGATGACCGTGAGTTGCTGGCGATAATACTCGCTCTCAAAGAATGGAGGCATTTGCTCAAAGGATAACAACAAAAAAGGAATCTACCCAAAACGGATGATTTCTTTGAATACTGCACCCAACCCTAAATAAAATTTGCAAATGATATATATGAGATATAAATGTCCAACCCACAAGTGGATTCAAACACCTTCAAGTAGATTTATAATAAATCCACACTGCACACTTCCATGGGCAGGGACTCCCACACTCAATATCAGCGTCTGGCAGAAAAGATACAAAAACAGCAGTGCAGAGGATCTCTCTAAGTGCAGTAAGCTTGCTTTGTAATTATCCTTGACCAACACCATTCTTCAAGAAATATACTCATGTTTTTCAGAGGCTATAACTTAGAGAGATCCTTTTTTGTATCTTATTTGCTTGAGGGAACCTCTGTGCCAATCCTAATCCTCATAGATCATAAAAACCTCACGTACCTGATGAGGCTAAGCACTCCAAGGCAGGCACGATGGGCCTTATGTTTATCTCGTTTTTTGTTTTTTTTTAAAGGCTTTATTGAGAATAAAGTAAAGTAATCATTACAAGCATTGGCATCATACCTACAAAAATTCAAGGCATAAGTCAATGAAACACTGATAACAGATTAAGCTTGGTTAATATTAAAGTATAAAATCTTAAAATATGTAATCGGAGCTACTCTGAGAGAAAGCTGAGACAGAGAGTGATTGAGCAAAGGCAGTAGCCATAGAACAATATGGGAGCAGAGAAGGGGTAAAGAAAGAGCAAGAAAAAGTAAGAATAGGGTAAGGCGAAGGACAAAAACAACAAGACAGAAGGGCAACTGGTATTCAGAAGAAGAATGGAACATTCTCCATTAGTGGTGGAATCTGGGAAGGAACTACAGGGTAAGTAAAAATAATAAGAAGATACACATAAGATCCTGAGTCCTAACATCTAAAAGGCAGGGTGTTGAGTCCAACAAGACCCAAAGTACAGAGACCAAAACCAGGCCTATCGTGGAATCGGAGGGACTCGGATTATAATCACATGGAGGAAGGAGTTTAGTGTCTAAAACATAAAAGTCATCTTAAGTGGGGCAGTCTGATGTAGAGGCCTCGGATGTGCAGAGGAAAGGAAAATGTTGAAGGGGGTTGAGAAATAGAAGAAGTGCAAAAGGAGTAGGGAATGGGACAAAGAAACAAACTGAAGGAACTCGCACCCGAGTGCCAAACTGCAGAGGGGAATCATTTAAGAGGTTAGAAGGGACATCAATCCCATGAAGAGTGTCAGAGAAACATAAAGACTAATAAAGACAAGGGGGGAATTCTAGGAGAAATGTCCTAAGGAGCATACATGACAAAAGACAGGAAGGGGTCCCCCAGCACATAGGATCTGACAGAACGAGGTGTCGTCAAATAGATGTAGAGAGCAGGGCTGAGTTAGACCAAGCCGAAAAGCAGCATAGAGACTAAGCTCAATCTGCAATTAAAGTGATCCCAAGTGTCAGGGGAGGTGCAATCATAAGACACAGAATGCCAGTTATAAATATCTCAATCAGACCACCAAGAGGACACTCCCATTGATAAAGACCCATAAATAATGAGCTCACCATCAATGGGGAGGGTCCAAATGTTCACAGATGGCCCTCAAAAACAAAAAGGAGTGCAATTAAAGGGCCGGACCTGCTACCTTGGGCAGAATTTGCTCATAACAGTACAGTCTCTGCTTCTATCCGGCTCACCCCTTCATGGTGAATTATGGGTATCAATCCTCCATGATTCCAGATTCTTTAGCTCCCCAGGATATTCCAGCACTGAAGGATCATCTCCAGCAGATCCATTCCACATGGGTGCAGGTTCAAGAGGCACTACAACGCTCACAGCAATCCCAGGAGCTCCAGGCCAATTGTAAATGCCTACCCGCACCCTACTACAAGGTTGGGGAGAGGGACTGGTTGTCATCCAGAAATCTCCACCTCTGAGTGCCCCCTCAGAAACCGGCTCCCCGTTTTGCGGGACCTTTCAGTATCCTCTAACGTGTCAACCCTGTGGCCTATGCACTAGACTCCCCCCAATATGTGGGTTTCTTTCTGAGTTCATAGGCCTTGCGAATGGTAGAGTTGATCCAAGACGAAACAGTCACCTTGGATGTAACTTCATCAGCCCTAGGATCCTCAGGAATGACAAAAAGCTCATCAGTCTGATGAACTGACTCAGTGCGGTGCACACAGAACTTAAGGCAGTGAACCACATCAAACAAGTGGAGATTCCTCTCCTTGTCAGATTTAGGGTTAGGAGAAAAGGAAGGCACAATAATCTCCAGATTGATGTGGAACTCAGAGACTACCTTAGGAAGAAATTCCTGGGAGGTACGAAGAACCGTCTTATCCTTGTGAGACACCAAGAAAGGCGGTTTACAGGACAAGGCCTGCTGTTCAGCGACTCTGTGAACAAAGACGATTGCCAAGAGAAAAGCCATCCTCCATGTCAGTAGTTGAAGAAGAATGGTAGCCAAAGACTCAAAGGAGGCCGCTGTTAGACTCCCAGGAGTGGGATGCTTAAAGGCAGGGAAAGCGTGAGCAACACCCTGAAAGAAAACTTTGACATCCGGAACAGCAGCAATTCGCCTATGGAAAAAGAGACAGAGAGCCGATGTCTGAACCTTCAAAGAACACAGGCTAAGGCCTTTGTTCACACCGTCCTGTAAAAAGGACAGGACAATCGACAGATCAAACTCTTGTGAGGACAGATCCCTGTCCACACACCAAGAGTGGAAGATAGACCAAATCCTGTGGTACACTTAAAGGAAACAGGTTTCAGAGCCTGAATCATAGTGGCGACCACCTCAGGAGAAAATCCTTTCTTCCTCAAGACCAATGATTCAATGGCCAAACTGTCAAACCCAGACGCTCCACATTCTCCTTCCACAGGTAACCCTGTAGTAGGAGATCTGATGTGTGTGGAAGCCGAAACGGTTCGTACACAGACAGGGCCAGCAGCTCCGTGAACCAAGGTTGACGGGACCAATACAGAGCAACTCGGATGACCAGAGTTCCCTCTATCCGTAGCTTCCTCAGAACCCCAAGGAGCAGGGAAAGAGGAGGGAAAATGTAGGCTAGATGAAACTGCCACAGAATTGACAGAGCGTCCACTGCGAAAGCCAGAGGATCCATCCAGCAGGAGCAAGATATCAGAACCTTCCTGTTGTGTCTGGTGGCCATCAGGTCGATCCAAGGAAGTTCCCATTTCTGAACGCTGAGGTTGAACACCTTCCAATGAAGCTCCCACTCTCTGTTGTCCATGGTGTGTCGACTTAGGAAGTCAGTTAAGACATTTTCTACACCTGCAATATGAACTGCGGAGATGGTAGGCACATGATCTTCCTCCCAGATTAAAATAGCCTTGACCTCCAACCAAGCTGCGAGACTTCTGGTGCCACCTTGCTTGTTGATGTAAGCCATGGCACTGACTGGATACGAACTGGACAGCCCCTGAGATGAGACGACCAATACCTCTGAGCGTGGAATATTGCCCGGACTTCCAGAACATTGATGGTCAGTAGAGACTCCTCCTCCGGCCAACGACCCTGGACATTCAGGTGACCAAGGACCGCTCCCCAACCTGACAGGCTACCATCCGTCATCACCGTGGTCCAAAACGGGACCACTGAGCTGCAGGATTTGGACTGGAATATCTTCACGTGAGCCACAGTTTCAGAGACCCAAGCAGGGACGGGTAAAGTACCCTGCATGTGAATTGTGTTGATTACTGACATATGTCTGTTGATCAACCACTAATTAATGTGAGTTGATCGATTTACTGTATATGACCATTCAGAATGTTGGGATAACACAGGATTGGCGCCCCTCTATGTTTTCTTTTTTCTTTGCATAAAACTACTACTCCGTTTGAGGACGAGTGCTGCTGAGAGTGGAGCTGCCTAAGAATACTGTTTAAAGGTAGCAGTCAATATATCCCCAAAGCCTTATTGCTGAATTACACATATGTATTGTATTCAGCCACTTGCTTTGTGAGTAATTTTCTTACGGCGGTGGTTGGTGATTCTTATCCATAGAAGATTTTACACTAGGAGCGCCTCCTGTTATTTCTTCTCTTCCCTGCAAAATGGGATCATGAACTGTCTTCCTTTCCGCAGGTTGGAGAGATTCAGCCATCAAGGAAGACTCAGCTCCACATGTAAGGGAAGAGAGACCGATAGCTTCAAGGGATCTGGACTCCACTTGTAAACTTGGATCAAAACCTCTGTAGTTCCCTCGTGTGAGTCATCAAATTCCCCACTAGAGGTCAACTTTTGGCCTGAATGAACTCGTAAGCCAGAATTGAGGAAACCTTGTTGATCATCTGTTGAACCACTTCCTCCGTCAAAAAGACCATGCCCTGCAGGGTATCGAATAGAAGACCCAGAAAGACAAATCTCTGCGATGGGATCGAGTCTGACTTGTCCGTGTTCAGAACCCAACTGTGAAGGGTGAGTGTGTGAATGCAGTCCTGCACCTGCTGGTAGAGGAGTTCCCCGGAAAGGGCCTTCAAGGGCAAGCTGTCCATGTAAGGAGTTACCTGAATTTCCCTCTCGTGCATGACAGAAATCAATACACCCAAGATGCGAATAAACACCTGAGAGGCTGTGGTCATACCAAAGGGCAGAGCCGAGAACTGGAAGTGCCTGATGGCTCTCCGAAAGAATAGAGATGTGCAGGTAGACATATCTTGCAGATCCAAGGAAGCCAGAAATTCCCGTGAACACATTGCCTCAATGACTGACCGTAAGGACTCCTGGTGGTAATGAGTCTTGACCACAAAGGAACTGAGATCCTTGAGGTCCAGAATAGGAGGGCAGACACCATCCTTCTTGGAAACCAGAAATAGGTTTTGGCTTCTATTCCAACCTATTTCTGGTTCGGGAACCCGTTCCAGAACTTCCTTGTCCAAGAGAGTCTGGATGGCCCCGTTGAAAAGACAAAGCTTTTCCAGTTACTGAGGCAAGTGAGAAGGGAAGAACCTGAAGGAAGGAAGGGATTTAAAGGGAATCCTGCACTCTTTGGAAACCATCTGTAAAAACCAGGGATCCACAACAGTGTCTGTCCAAACACTGAGAAAGTGCCGCAGACAACTACCCACTGGCGCATGCAGACCAGGGTTCGGCGAATCATGCTGAAGTAGGTTTGGGCTTGGCGGAGGACTTCTTGGGCCTCCACTGCTGTTTGGGCTTGGAGGAGGAGCATGGGGCCTGAGGAACCACCAGGTTCACCCTGCGCATCTCGCCCTGATAGGCATGAAGAAGACGGTGCCTGCGAACCTGAGGTTTCTTCTAAGGAATCAAGGGCAACAAAGAGCTCTTGCCCCCAGTAGCCTCACTGATGAGAGTTTTCAACTCAGGGCCAAAAAGGGACATGCCCAGAAAAGGAAGTGAGACCAAAGATTTCTTGGAGATCGAGTCAACAGACCAGATCTTAAGCCAAAGGGAACGTCTGGCAACCACAGACAAGGCAGAGGCCTTGGCCTCAAACCTGATTGTGTCAAAGATAGCATCAGTAACAATGTTGAGCCTCTGAAATGTTAGCCAAAAGATGCAGGAGGTCCCCTGTAGGAGCATCCTGGTGGAGAGCCTCAGTTAGCTGCTTTGTCCATACCAGAAGTAGATTGAAGTAGATTGAAGTTCCGCAGAAACTGTAAGAATATTCAAAGTATCTAAGACAGCCTTAATGAGACCCTCAGCAGAGGGCTCAGGGTCATCCTCAAAGGGGTTCCCAAAAACTTGAGAATAAACCCCCTCAGAGCACTCGTCCTCATCTGAATCCACCAAAAGCTCCTCAGATATATCTGACACATCAGGGATACCCTGACGTTTAGGGACCACAGACCTGAATAATTCTGGGGCTTCCCGGACTGGAAGATCCCGTGAAGGTGATAGGGAACTGTGTCAAAGTAGACATTAAGTCCTGCAACCAAGGTGGCTCTTGATCATGGCTGCAGGGCCCTGGCTGAGACCCAGAGCCAACAGCCCATGAAGGGCATAAATGACCTGAGTATTCTCTAGGGAGCCCTGATTGACATGAAGAACAGTGAATAATGGGGTCAAAGACACCCCAGCATCCGTAGTCTTCGGTCTAGCTCCAGGACCCAACGGGTCTGACATCCTGACAGGAGATAAAGTGTCTGACAGTACTAGGAAGAACCCAATATTGTGTCCCAGGTTAAAGAATTAATTCCAGAAAGAGCTAAAATACACTTATCTGGCAAGCGAATGGTTAATTGAGGAGGAAAGTGGAAGGATCCAAGTCCTGCGTAGGATACTCATGAGTGGAAAGAAAGAAAATGGTGACTGAACTGTAAGCCAATCAGAAAACAGCCCGCGAAATAGGCATTTATGGGAAACGTAGTTTCCTCTCAAAGTACCCCAAAAACAGCGACCAAACCCCCCCAAGCCACTAAGGATGTGCAAAGGTAGACAAGAAGAATGAGCCGTCTCTGAACTATGTACATGGAGCGGTTGCAGCGATCTATCCCAAGTGAAACTGTCCCATGGAGATCGGTGGAGCATTGCGGCTATACGGTAAAGCGCACGGAATTCAAATAAACAAAAATTTTCAAAAGTGCCCTAAAAGTTGTAAAACACATAGAGAACACCTGCACATCAGTAGAAAACACCTCAAGGGAAAAGAGGGCTTAAAATATGAAGTCCTTTGCCACTAGCCAGACCTGAAAAGTCGCCACTGCAAGCCATAACATACCCACCAGGACTGAATTTCTACGCGCCATTGGCGAGTGGAAATTTTTAGCCCTGTATATATATATATATATATATATATATATATATATATATATATATACACACACAGGGCTTATAATTTTAAGTCCTTTGCTACTAGCCAGACCTGAAAAGTTACTCGCCACTGCAAGCCAAAACGTACCCACCAGGGCTGAATTTCTACTTGCCTGGGCTAAATTTTCACTCGCCATTGGCTAGTGGAAATTTTGAGCCCTGATATACATATATATATATATATATATATATATATATATAGGAACTCCGAAAGGAGACCCCTGTGCGGAGGAGAAAAAGTGGGACAAGTGGACCATGGCAGTCAAAGGGTTGTTCAAGGGGAACTACCACCCCGCAATAACTTAAGCTTCACTGATTGCTCATCTGGCGACTAGCTGCTTAGTAGCGCTAGTCGCCAGAAATATTACCCGGTTCTGCAGATATTGGCGTTTTACCGATGGTGACAGGAGCAGGAAGCACGGACGTCTCTTCACCGCACGGTGCAAAAGGGACTGACAGCGCAGGCGCACGGACGTCACTGTGAAGAGACGTCCATGCTTCCTGCTCCTGTCACCATCGGTAAAACGCCGATATCTGCAGAACCGGGTAATATTTCTGGCGACTAGCGCTACTAAGCAGCTAGTCGCCAGATGAGCAATCAGTGAAGCTTAAGTTATTGCGGGGTGGTAGTTCCCCTTTCACTTTTATTGCAGGTTGTCAGCCTTCAAATTACCTTTGAGAAAAGGAGAAGCCTCAGTGAGACTCCTCCAAGGGACACAGCACGCAAGATTTTACCCCAGGGTAACGGTAATCTGCCTAATGGGGGATTTCTACACCCATTTCTAATAGGAAAATAATAAAAGAAACTGAAACTAAGCAGAACTGCTCTCAGTAGCCTCTCTCTCTACAATGATCAAATCTAACTGGATGGGAATAGCTAGTGGCCAGCTAAGGAAGAGAGGTAAGCTCCACCCTTCATTCATTCCAAGAAATGTTCTTGCCTACTTAAAGGGGCTGTCACCTTCCCAGAGTTACCTGTAAGCTATATTGGACAACAGGAAAATTGTGTGCTCTCTGCATATGTTTGTGTAGGGCTATTCTGGTGGTCCATGAGTCAGCACTGACTCCACATCCTGGTGAAACATTATTAAAAGGGCACAATGAGAATCTCGCATTGCATGAAAAGCGCAAGATTCTGATGTTGCAGCATGAAACATTGCTTGAAGGAGAGGGGAGAGAGAGAGAGAGAGAGAGAGAGAGAGAGAGGCTGGCTGAACAGTGACACATCAATATTAAAAAATAGGATTTTAGTCTTACCTGTTAAATCCTTTTCACTTAGTCCATACAGGTCACTGGTACCATGGGGATGCAAGTCCCCTTTAAGTAGGCAGGAACTATTCAGAAACATATACAGGGGGTGGAGCCTCCCCTCCCTCCTAGGTAGCCCCTCTGTTACAACTCACCATATTGATTAGAGATACTAAACTGACCAGAGGTAGAAGAGAGTGAAAACTCCTGTGAGCATGCCCCAGAGGTCTCCCACAGAATGCCACAGGAGAACCAAGCGTGGCCCCTTGACAGGGTGGGAGACCAGTGACCTGTATGGACTAAGTGAAAAGGATTTAACAGGTAAGACTAAAATCCTATTGTCACTGTCGTCCAACACAGGTCACTGGTACCATTGGATGTACCAACATTGAGCTGACCAGAGGCGGGAAGAAGGAAGGGGCCAGGCGTAAGTCCCCATAACATCCAGTCCTCTAGGAAACGACAGTCATAGAGCCCAACAAACTGAGGTATCAACGAACACCAACCATGGGTGAAACGAAACCCCCATGAACACACACTGCACTCTAACTAAAGCCAACAGGGCTCAACAGTAAGAAAGCACTAAGAATCTCAGAAGAAGAAGATTCTAGACAGACAAAGCTGCCTCCAGAACATTCCTCCCAAAGCTGGCATCAGCCGACGCCAGCACATCCACACGGTAGTGCTTTGAGAAGGTATGCACAGAAGACCAAGTGGCCGCCTTGCATAACTGTTCAGCAGATGCTTGATTCTTGTGGGCCCACGAGGCCCCAATAGACCTCGTAGAATGAGCAGTAACCCTAAAGGGCACATGCTGATTCCTCAATTCATAACACTTGCGAATTATAGATTTAATCCAAGATGCGATAGTCACTTTGGATGCCGGTCTCCCCACCCTAGGACCCTCAGGAATGACAAACAGAGCGTCAGATTTCCTGATAGACTCGGTGCGATGGACATAGAACTTAAGACAACGCACCACATCCAGCAGATGAAGATCCCTTTCCTTATCCGAGGAAGGGTTAGGGCAAAGAGAAGGCACCACGATCTCCTGATTGATGTGAAAATCAGAGACAACCTTAGGCAAAAACTCTTTAGAAGTACGAAGGACTGCCTTATCTTTGTGGAACACCAGGTAAGGTGGTTTACAGGACAGCGCCTGTAACTCCGCAACCCGGTGAACTGAAACAATAGCCAAAAGGAAGGTCATCTTCCAAGTCAAGAGGCGCAAGGGAATAGTAGCCAGCGACTCAAAGGGGGGTCGTTGAAGAACCCCCAAAACCAAATTAAGATCCCACTGAGGAGCCGGGCTCCGGAAGGTGGGACGAACATGAGCTACCCCCTGAAGGAACACCTTGACATCGGGAAGTACAGCAATTCGTTCCTGAAAGAATACAGAAAGAGCAGAAGTCTGAACTTTGAGAGAACTCAGACTAAGGCCTTTTTCCACGCCATCCTGTAAAAATGCTAAGACAGTAGGAAGGTGGAAATCGTGGGATAACTGCCTAGTATCGCACCAGGAGACAAAGGTCGACCATACTCTATGGTAGATCTTAGAAGACACAGGCTTGCGAGCACTCATCATAGTAGATACTACTGCAGATGAAAAACCCTTCTTCTTCAGAATCGAGGATTCAACCTCCAGGCCATCAAACGAAAACGATGAACGTCTTCCTTCCACAGATAACCCTGCACTAGAAGATCCGGACGGTAAGGTAGTGGTAAGGGATCCGCCACAGACATCGCCATCAGTTCGGGATACCAAGACTGACGAGGCCAATCCAGCGTGATCAGGACAGCGGGACACCGCTCCGCTTTCAGCTTCTGGATGACCCTGATCAACAGAGGAAGAGGGGGAAAGATGTAAGCCAGGGGAAAGTCCCACGGAATTGAAAAGGCGTCAACTGCTAGAGCCAGTGGATCCGTGAGTAGATCCGACGGGTACATGACAAGGAAGAGATACCGACAAGCGGGGATGGTCTAGATGAATTTCGCACATGCGAAGAACAAACCTCTGAAGCTCCCTGGTGTACGCCATGGCGAAGGGAACCACCTCTATTGTGGAGATGAACTTCCCCACTAGAGAAGTCAACGTCAAGACTGGAACTCTGTCCAGATTGAGAATCTCGGAGACTCGATTGGCAATCTGATGAGCCACATCTTCCGGCAAAAAACACCTTGCACCGCACTGTGTCGAAAATCGTCCCCAGGAAGAGAATACTTTGGGAAGGAATCAAATCTGACTTGTCCAGAGTTACCACCCATCCGTGGTGAGAGAGAGTCTGGGTACATTTCCGAATCTGTTGGTGAAGGATCTGTGCAGATGAAGCTTTCAAGAGTAGATTGTCCATGTAGGGAGTCACTCTTATCCCATCTCAATGAAGCACTGAAATCAAAGCTCCTAGAACTCTTTGAAAGACCTGAGGAGCTGTAGTCAGTCCAAATGGAAGGGCGGAAAACTGAAAATGACCCTTGGGACACGCAAACCTGAGATACCGTCTGCTTTCTTGATGTATGGGGATGTGCAGATACGCATCCTGGAGATCCAAGGACGCCAGGAATTCCCCTGGAGACATAGCAGCTATCACAGAATGAAGTGATTCCTGCCGGAAGTGCGATGTCACGATGAAGGTATTCAGGGCTTTGAGGTCCAAGATAGGACGGGCACCCCCGTCCTTTTTGGGCACCACGAACAGATTGGAATAAAATCCTGAACCTATTTCCCCTTTAGGAACTGGTTCTAAAACATCCTTGACCAAAAGATCCCGAATAGCGTTGTTGAATAGATGCTTTTTGGTGGGTTCTTGAGATGGACGTGAAAAATGGAACCGAAACGGAGGAAGAGAAGAAAAAGGGATCCTGTAACCCTCCGAGATCGCCACTGACTCCTCCCATAACCGGCGAAAGAGGCGGAGCCGCCCACCTACAGCTGGATGCGGACCCGGGTTCGGCGAGTCATGCCGAAGCAGTCTTGGCGGTCTTGGCCTTGGGAGCGGCTCTAGGTTTCCAAGGCTGTCTGGGCTTGAAGGAGGGGCGATGAGTGGACGCACCTGCTTGGGGCATAGCGCGAGTCTCCATTTGGAATGTACGAAAGGACCGATTGCGTTTAACTGGAAAATTCTTTTTCTTATGCACTAAAGGCAACAAGGTACTCTTACCCCCAGTTGCCTCACTAATCATGTCCTTAAGTTCCAATCCAAAGAGGGACGTCCCTTGAAAGGGAATAGAAAGCAAAGCCTTCTTAGAGGCTGTGTCAGCGGACCAAACTTTCAGCCAAAGAGCACGTCTGGCTACCACAGAGGCGGTAGAAGCTCTCGCCATCATGCGCACAGCATCAAAGGCGGCATCAGCAATATAATTGTGAGCCTCAGAGATATTAGCAAGCAATTGTAACTGATCAGATACTGGTGCATCATGGCGAACCGCTTCAGTAAGCTATTCAGTCCATGCCGCTATGGCCCTATTAACCCATGCTATAGCAATGGTTGGACGCATGTCAGTGCCAATGGATGCAAAATTAGTTTTGAGACAAGTTTCCAACTTCTTGTCTGTCCAATCCTGAAGGGCAGCGGCGTCAGATACTGCCAAAGCAGTAGACTTAGATAGCCTAGAAACTGGGGCATCCACCTTAGGCGGATGGACCCATTTAGCTAACTGAGCCTCAGGAAAGGGATAAAGTTTTGCAAACTTTTTAGATACTGAAGATGACCTGTCAGGAGTCTTCCATTCAGAAGAAATTAAACGTTCAAGAGTAGGATTAGTGGGAAAACATGTAATAGCCTTAGAAGGCTTTTTAAACACGTCCATTGGGTCATGAGTAAACTCCTGACACAAGGAAAGGTTGAGGGTGGTTAACACGGCCCTGATCAATCCTTCTGCAGAGACTTCAGGGTCGCACTCATAGGGGTCCCCAATAGACCTATTGGACTCAGAAATCACCCCATCCTCAACATCTGATTCATGAAACAATTCTTCTTCAGAAGACTCACACCAATCAGGAGCCCCCTGTGGTTTGGGAAGGGGGGTCCTGATGGGAGAGGGGTTCCGCCAGACTTGGAGAGCCCCTTGAACCTGAGAGGGAAAGAGTTGCAGCATGGATCTAAGATCCCTAGTTGCAGCCTTAAACTCCTGAACCCAAACTGACTCAATAGCGTGGCTGGAGGGACCCAGGTTGTCCTGACCCTCCAGACATGTTGGGCATAAATGACCAGAGGAATCCCTGGGCAACTTAGATTGACAGGAGAAGCATAACGCAAAGGGAGATACTGACCTCCTAACCTCCTTAGTCTTGGGTCTAGCCCCTTGTTCAGATGGAGTAGACATACTCAATATGTACACCAATACAAATTTACCCGGTTAAAAATTGTAAAGAATAAAGTTTGAACCCCCAAAAAAATGTTCAAAGTTAAAGTTATCTGGCACCCAAAGGGGTTAAACTGCAGAGGAGAGAGAGAAGGCTCGTTCCCTGCGTAGTGTACTTGGAGAACTTGATGTCCAAAATGGCTGCCAACCCGGTAGCCAATGAGAAAATGGCGCGAAGCAAGCGCTCATAGGAATTGTAGGGTTTTTTTTTTCCAAGTACCCTAAAACAGGTCCCGATGCCCCCAAGAGACCTCCAAAGTACTGAATTCACTAACCGGATAAAAGAGCAGGTGAAGACCAACATTTTAAGCCCACTCTGAAGTTGCTGTGACAAGCGGTTCCAGAGATACGTCCCAAACTGTGTTGTCCCATAGAGAGTAAAGGAGCAATGGCGCTTATGCTAAGAAAGGCGCGCTGAAAGTCACGGTGCTCAGAACTTTTTTTTTTTTTTAAAGTGGTACACACACCTAAAAACAGTAAAGACACTAAAACACATATATACAAATGAATAAAAGTTTACATAAGTGCACCAATTGCCCCAGGACAATACACAGACATTCAAATAGAGATAAACACCCTTTGAGTGCTGGAGTGCATAGTGAGAACTCCCCAAATACAAGTCCAGTAAAGGGACACTGTGGGACAAGTGGACCTTCAGCACTCAAAGGGTGGCTCACCTTTCCTGTAGATCTTCATTCTTCAGGTAACCATGTAAAATAAAGGAATTAACACACGTGAAAATTCCTCACAGGGAAGCTACTTGAAATCAAGTTGTTCCCTCTTCAGGGCATAAGGTCCACTGGAAAATCCCTGGAAGCTGCACTGGCCACTTCGGGAGAGAGCACGGTCAGCCATGGTTACCCGCCTAATGGTGGTATTCCATATTTGAATGAAAATAATAAAAAAACTAAAGTTTCTTGAGAGACGTCCTCTGCCTGATGTGCACTGCACGAGGAACTAATCAATATGGGGAGTTGTAACAGAGGGGCTACCTAGGAGGGAGGGGAGGCTCCACCCCCTGTATATGTTTCTGAATAGTTCCTGCCTTCTTAAAGGGGACTTGCATCCCCATGGTACCAGTGACCTGTATTGGACGACAGTGAAAAAACTGTTCCCCAAAATCCCTCAGGTTCTTTGTCTTTGAAATATTAACCCTAACCATATTCCATGTTTCTTGTCAGAGGGGCAGAAGTGTGACAGGATCCTATAGTCTTATGTGTCTCAACCGTGGTCTTATCACATGCTACGGATTCAGCGCTGATGATATTGCTGGATTTCTCCGCTTGGCCCTGTCATTCTGCTCGTTCCCCTTCTATGTTTAATGTTGCTGAGTGCTGCACCAAGCAGATAATTAGCTATGTCCAACAATGTTCTGCTTGGTTGCAATGCTCTGCTCGCCGCAGCGCTCAGCAATCAGGTCCTGTCATACTTCTGCCCCTCTGACAAGAAACATGGAGTCTGGTGAGGGTTTATATTTCAAAGACAGAGAAGCTGAGGCTTTTGGCGAATTTCTTTTTCAACATTGATGTGTCACTGTTCAGCCAGCCTCTTTCTCTCTCCCCTTCAAGCGACATTTCTTGCCAGGACATAAGAATATCTTGTTTTTCATTCAGTGAGAGATTCTCATGTTGCCCTTTTAATCATGGAGACATGGTTAATGCACCACGTATTCTCGCGCTCTTTTGCGTGCAGCATTTTAAAAGGATAGACCTGTATTCCGTTATTGGACAAAAGGGAAAATGTAAATCCTTCTAAATTAACACCCAGAGTGTCTAGAGGGGTGTGCAGCACCCCATTTGCACACCCCTCTGGCACTCAAAGGGTAAACAATGCATTGCACGCTGACCCAGCAGGTCAAACCTCTATCCTATAACATAAAGTGGTGGAATGAGTTGCTCAGTGGAGATGAACGCAGTAGTCATGCACAGTGGAGCCGAACGAGCCAGCCACCAGTCAAAGGCAAGGCTGATTAGGAGCAGGGCTCCGAACGGCCCACCACCTGTCTCTGCTGCAGCAGCCGAGGCCACTGGGTGGCACTTTGGCTTGTGTACACAGGCCTTCAATACTAATATTTATTCATTACTACAGACGTCACATGCTACAGAATTTTTTTTTTTTTTTTTTAAACAATGGTATGTATAGAACAATGCCATAGTCGCATTGTTTGCTACCTATTTACTTTATGTAGATTGGTTAGTCCAGCAGTCCAAATATTATTTGTATTATTAGTATCATCTATTTATTTTATTGGATTTCTGGGTAAACCAACCCTCTGTATGTTATTTTAAAGAGGGATTCAAATAAGGTATATTGATGAGCTTTCTAGCTTCTGGAGTGTGAAATAACCACTTTTGACTTGCTGCCGACCCGTCCACTGGTACCTTCATTCTGTCCACTAACCAATGCAACTGCTAAGGTATTTAAACTTAGTTTGAATAGAGGCTCAGGTTTGTTACACCTTCTTCTCTTTGACAGAGCGGTGGTCCAACACCACGAAAAGTGTTAGAGATTTTTTTATTTTACAGATAATTATCTTTTTATTACACTTGTTTGACAGGCACAGATTTGTCTGTATTTGCTGACATAGGGCTCGATTCTATTACCTGCGCTAAAACCGGCGTTTTAGCGTGAATTTTGCAAATGTGTTACGTTGGTATTCTATTGCAGAACCACAGTAAAACAAAAATGGAGTAGACAGCACTTTTCAGAGTACTAACAAAATTGGCGCGGTCTGTTTTTTTAGACTACTGCCTACAAAAAACGTGCAGAAATGTCAAAGTCCAAGGAAATAGGCGTACATCTGATGACAGAAAGATCAAATTCAGTGTTAGATGTGTTCCCCACATAACAAAATCCGACAGAGTGCACCCTTTCGACATATTAACCCCCCCTTTTAAAAGTCGTCTTGCAGTGCTTTCTTTCACCACTTTAATTCGACTAATATTGTTCACATTCCACATTTTTTTTCGACATGCCCTCGTATTTTGTATAAGATTAACCCTATGAGTACCAGAGAGGTACCAACACATTGCAATGTGTTTGCTACTCATCTGGCACAAAAAGGGTTAAAATGATTAGTGGAAACAGTGCTTCTCAATATTACATAAACCTATATCTTGATTCTAATGAGTAGCCTAAACTCTATTTTATGAGATCGGCTCTTAGTAAATAATAGGAATCTAACTTCCATTATCTTTATGAGCCACCCTTACACTGCCAGTTGTTTGTGAGCCCTGGGCTGTAGAAGCCTCAGAGTTCTCACAGCCAGCGTGTGTATGTATGGCTTGCTGCCAAAAGCAAACAATAAGTTCCAATCTACCCTTGCAACAAAGTGTTCTTGAGCACACTGACTGAATACTTTATTGCAAGGGTAGATTGGAACTTATTGTTGGCTTTTTATTAATAAAATTGTATTATTTATCAGTCCAGAATGGTTTCTTTCTTTTTTATTTATTTTATTTTTTTTATGGTCATATCGACATAGAGCATTTCTTTTTTCCTGTTTGGATTTCTGTGGAGTATCATTGGAGTTCCAGTTCCTGCAATTTGGAGATTGGTTCCGGTGGAGGACGTGAACAGTGGACTTCATATACCTTTACAGGGACGGGTAAAGTACCCTGCAGGCTTTTTAAGTTGGTGACAGGTATAAGCCTGATTACTAACATTTATTAAATGTGAGTTGATCTATTGTGTATATACACTCTGCCATCTTACCAACTTTGGTAATACACTATAGGTGCCTCTCATATTTTTCTTTGTATATTCTGCACTGCTTTTGTTCGAACAACAATGGTTTTGAAACTGTCGTTATGGCTTCTACGCCTCAACCTCTGAGGCGCAGAATTTCCAACTTAAATGTAACCACAAAACAGGCACTAATACTGAGCGTGGGTAATAGGATACGAATTGCACGTTGTTTTTAGTTGTTTCCTATGGGCTTTTATTGACTGGCGGTAAGTATAATTACCACTGGTTTTGTTTTCACAAGTCAGGTAACAGGATACCAAAAACTCACTTAAAAAAACATAGTGCCTGTATTTTTATTAACACTGGTAATAGAATCGAGCCCATAGTCTTGATTTTAATGAATTGTTATACATTTCCTGAGTCAGCATTTTTTCTTTTCTATCAGATCTGATACGTTGACTGATTCTTATCATCTGTCAAAACTTCCTGCAAAGTCCAGAGCAGATGAGGGTTAATGACCTCTGCCTGCGCAGTTATCAGGTTCACCATTGCCTGACTATAATGTATGGGCGCCCTTGTTTTATGTTTTGCTCTGCTACTCACGTCTTACATGATGGTACAAGCAACATCTGGTACAAGGAAACAAAAGGCGGTACCCAATACTACAATATCATCATCATATACAATGCGTCACCGGATAGAGATAAAAATACTGAACTCATGTGTTTCCCTGGTCAGTGGGGGAAAACTCCCAACCACTGACAATAGCGAACACAGAGAAAGCAGCCATCTTGGTTCAGTAGTACAGGATCACTTGAACTATATAGATGACCCATAAGGTTTTAATCAGGCAGCCAATATATAACAAAACTAATTAGTAAAAAAAAATTCACTGGAATGACTAAAATACTAAAAATCAAGAACTTCACTGCTATAGAGCAGCTTTAGAATAGCTGTGAAACGCATATGAAGCCCTCAACTTTTGGCATTCTAGTTATATCAGCAGTATTTATATTTAATGACATATTTTATTATATATCCTCTGTGATTGCAGCCTTGACATCACCTCTTCTGGTTTCAGGGATCTGGTGATTCAGTGTCAGAAGGTGAGAGTATCCCCCTCTGACCAAGTAAACATGTGAGTTTATTAATACCATGTACCTGCCACGGTATTAACCCCTCTTCTGCCCAACAGACACTTTGTTAACCCCTCGTATGCCAGTAAGGCAGTGTATTAACCCTTCACCTGATACAGAAGTTCGGTATGCTTCCCTCACCTGCCCAAGAGGCACTGTGTTAACCCCTCATATACCAAAGAGGCAGTGTATTAACTCTCTAACCAGCACAGAGACACTGCATTAATCCCTCGCTTGTCTTGTTAATACCTGATCCCTACAGAATATCTGTCTAATAAGTGATCCATGCAGATTATCTCTCTAATACTTGAGTCCTTCAGAGTATCTCTTATACCCAGCCCAGCAGAGTAACTCAAATACATGAGTCCTTCCATGAACCCTACAGGTTATCTCTCTTACACCTAAACCCTGTAGAGGATTCATCCTATACCTGAGACCTGAAGAGCATCACTCTAATACCTGGGCCCTGCAAAGTATATCTTATACCTGAGCCCTGAAGAGTAGCTCTCTAATACCTGAGTCCTGTAAAGTATCTCTTACATCTAATCTCTGCAGAGCATCTCTCTAATACCAGAGACCTGCAGAACATCTCTCGTATAGATGATACTTGCAGAGTATCTCTCTTATACTTGGGCCCTGCAGAGTATCTCTCTTAAACCTGATCCCTGCAGAATATCTCTCTTTTACCTGAAGAGTATCTGTTTTAGCAGAACCCTGCAGAGTATCTCTTTTTTATCTGAGGTCTGCAGAATATCCCTCATATACCTGAGCCTTGCTGAGTATTTCTTTTACATCTAATCCCTGCAGAGCATCTCTCTAATACCAGAGACCTGCAGAACATCTCTCTAATGCCGGATGCTTGCAGCGTGTCACTCTTATACCCCTAAAAACTAAGCCCTTCAGAGTATCTCTTATACCTGATCCTTGAGAGTATCTCTCATATACTTAGGCCCTACAGAGTATCTCTCTTACACTTGAGCCCTGCAGAGCAGCTCTCTTACCTGAGTTCTGCAGAGTATCTCTTTTACCAGAGCTCTGCAGAGTATCTCTTTTACCTGAGCCCTACGGAGTATCTCTTTTTTACCCGAGATCTGCTGAGTATCCCTCATATGCCTGAGCCTTGCTGAGTATCTCTTTTACACCTGAGCCCTGCAGAGTTTCTCTCTAATACCCGATCACTGCTGAGTGTCTCTGTTATACATGATCCCTGCATAGAATGTCTCAAAAACCTGAGCCCTGCAGAGTAACTCTCTTCTACCCTAACCCTATAGAGTATTTCTCTAAACCCTGGGCCCTGCATAGTATAGCACTAATTCCTGAGCCCTACAGAGTAGCTCTCTTATACCTGAGACCTGTAGAGTATCTCCCTAATACCTGAACCCTTTAGAGTATCTCATTTATACTATACTCCTGCCAACTCTCTGATTCCTGAGCCCCACAGATTATCTCTCTTTTACCTGAGCCCCACAGATTATCTCTTATACCTAAACCCTGCAGACTGTCTTTTATACTTGAGCCCTGCAATGTATCTCACTTATACCTTAGTCCTCTCTTACAGACATGTGACGCATATCTCTTCTCCCTGAGTCTGCAGAGCATCACTCCTCCCACCATCTACTGTTATCATTCTGCAGAGCATCTCACCTGGGTTGCAATCTTCAAAACGAGCACATCTTATTTTTTTGATTCTGCACTCTGTGCAATTGTAAACTTCTGCCCAGGTATCTGGAGAGCAAAGAGAGAGGCACATGAGACAATGTTTGCATCTCTATTCATCTCTATATCCAGCTATCTAATATTTATCTATCTATCTCATATCCATTGATCAAGCTCTCTCTCTCTTATCTATCTATATAGACAGAGTTCAGTGAGTGGGGGAAAGATGGACAGAGGTCAGTGAGACACAGGGGAGCTATGGGCAGAGGTCAGTGACAAAGAAAGAGGACAGTTGGAAAGGTCAGTGAGACAAAGAGAGGAACAATGGACAGATCTGTGAGATAGAGAGAGGAGAGATGGACAAAAGTCAGAGAGAAAGGAAGGAGATATTGACAGAAGAGAGAAAGAGAGGAGAGATGGATAGAGGTCAGTGAAAAAGACCTCTGAAACACAGACAGAGGAGAGATGGACAGAGGTCAATGACACAGAAAGGTAAGTATGAACAGTGAGTTTCGCCTATGAGGATTTAACCTACTTACCACAATCTGGGGGGCAGAGATCTGAAATAATAAGAGACATTTAAGGTTACATTAAGTACTTGTCTGTGTCTTTGTTATAAAGCTCACTAGGAGTGTGGGACAAGGTTTAATGTCTCTTTGGTTCTTTTCTAAACAATGCTTAACCGGTTCAGTGGCAGAGGGGCTCACAACGAATTGTAATGCATTGTGTACCCCTCTAGCACTGAAAGGGTTAATGGGAGCCTCTGTAAGGAGGAGTGTATATATAAAATGCATATTAATATACAGACTGTACACACAGGAGTCTAATAATGTATAGTAATCTCCTGTCTTGAGACTCACATTACTCCTTTGAATGCCACAGGGAAACACAAAGCATTCAAATGCATTGTGTACCCCCTGCCATTCAAAGGGTTATGCATTGGTTAAAAAACAAAACCAAAGAGATGGGCAACACCATCACACAGGGCAGGAAACAAGTAAAATGTTAACATTTTAATGCTAGAACTTCAAAAACTTTTTGAACAGAAGACTGCTGCACACGCTTGTTCCAATTAAAGGGTGCTCAAGGCTTAAACAAATCATCCAATGTATTCAATATACCAATGAAGTTGTCTCTGAAGACAGTCCAATGTAGGACTGAAACGTCGGACATAAAACCGACAGTTTTTATGTATCTTAATAAAGAGAAGTAAATTTTAAATTGTGGAGTGCCCGGCTTGCTATATTGAAAACATTTTAATGCTAACCACATAAAAAATGGTGCTGAAATTCAGGTAAAAAAAATGAAAAAACAGGGACTGTTAATTGAAATCAGGGCGAGGTGTCAGTGGCTGGGTCAAGTGGACATTTGCCATACAAGACGGGTCAGCCAGAGATCACATTGTTGTGATTAAAACAATTCAATAACACTGCTCTTCTATTTATTACTGCAGTCCCAGGACCCAGTCATTAATCGCCAAGAAGTTGCAGTTTGCTGCATCTATGGAGAACTGTCAGGGACAACAAAAGGAGGAATCCAGCAGCTGAACTGAGAGGAATGATAGAGTTCAACCTGGGGTCCCCCGAGGCTGAGAGAGGCAGGGCAAATGGGCACAGGAGTGGTTGGCAATGTGTTTGAGGCCCAGATGATCATAAACTTGAGGTGTTTTACAGCTCAACTGTGGAGCTGGGGTCATTATGTGTGAGAAGGGTCACCTCTGGTGAGCCAGAGAGTGGTGCGGGAGGGTAGCCTCCAGCTCAGAGTGTGCTGGGTAGGATATATAATATGTGTATGTATATATAATAACATGTAATATATAATGTTTCTCAATTTGTGTAAATATGCAACCCTTTACTGAAAACTATCCAGGACATACTTGAAAACGAGAGAAATCTCAATGTATTCTTCCTGGTAAAACATTTTCTAAATAAAAATGCAGGAAGGAGGTTTAGTTGCAGAGGTTGTGTGGTGAACGGTGGTGTTGGAGGTAGAGTTGTCCTGGCACATGCGCATGTGTGGGAGAGAGGGATTCGGCCTCGCTGTGGCACGCTGAGCTCACAAACTGTGAGTTAAATTTCCTGCCCATACCTCCTTTTGGCCAGTCAATTGTCGACAGCATGGAGAAGTGGCAGGAACATCAAGGTAAAGAAAATATAAAAGAAATATACAATATTTAACTATTACCTTCCCTCAGCAATCAGCTGCTGCTCCTCTCACTCCAAAACTTGTTTTAGCACACTGCATCATAATAACCTACCTCGCTTAACCTTATCAGTGCTAGAGAGGTATCCAACACATTACAATGCATTGGATAGCTCTCTGGCACTCAAAGGGTTAAAACACACACAGAGCCACTAATTACATTACCAGTCTGTAGCAGGCAGCACACTGTATGCCAGTTTACAGTAATGTAGTTAGTTCTGCTGCAGACCACATCACCGGAAAAATACCCATATTTATGAAACCAAACTGTAGCTATTGTGGACTAAACAAATTGTACCATAGGGGATAAAAACACTAACTTCCCATACACTTAAATACAGCTTTTTAACCCATTCAATGCTAGGTATCCAATGCATTTATTTGCAATGTGTTGGACACCTCTAGCATTTAAGTGGTTAAAAGTCCAATTTAATTATCAAATGTATTTTTAACCTCTATGATGCAGTTGCTTTACTCCAAGATGCTTTTATATATTATAATGTCCCTTTAAAGTTCATGAGAACGTCCACTCACACAGTGTCCCACAACTGAGTGAAACACATTGCTCTCTTTACAGGGAATGGGCCACATAAATATATGTGGGGGGGAGGCTGTTTGGGGCCCTAATTTGGGATCCTGCCTAGGGCCTGTGGAGTCTTAATCCGGCTCTGCAAACAGAGCCAGACCAACAGCCCCCCTGTCAGTTAACATACCTCGATGCAGGAGAACAGTGTTTCAGGAGACAGTATCTGCGCAGCAGCCGGAGGCGGAAGTGATGACAGATCACTTCCTACAAGCATTCATGAAGCCACGCGGGTGTACTGAGCAGCAAAGCACAGCAACACTAGCAGCAGAGCAGAAGTCTTGTATAACCAGGCTGTCTCCCCAAATTCACACCTAAAGCTCCTGGTTAGTTTGTTTGATAGACGTATGTATGGCCACAGGATATTTTCTGTTATCTGCCCATCTAATACACAGCCCACCCATACATTACTCTGGTGCCCCCATCCAATACACTGCTCCCCCCTCTTATCAGGAGAGAGTGGAGGGAGATAACAGCGGTGGCTCTCAGCTTATCACTGCCCACTACCTCTGGTGTAGAATAAGGTGGAGTGTAACACAGTAATGAGGATGTTACTGTGGGTGTCCTGGAACCCTGAATCACTGCTAAACCATACAAAAACAGGGTATCCTAGTACCATAATAACTCAAAGGAACACTATAGCGTTAGCAATACAAATGCGTATTCCTTACGCTATAGTTACCTGGTGGCCGTTTAGGTGACCAGCCCCCAACTGCAGGGAGAAATTTTATTTAACTTTTCTCACTCAGCCATTATTATTTTCTGTATCAGGACAAGTAGATTGTCATGATGGACAAGAAGATTGGGCTCCCGTTTTAGTCCCTTGGACAAGTAGTTTTTTTTTTTTTTTTTTTAAATTTCCACACCCCTGTGTAGGAATGAGTAAGAATGTGCAGCAATGTGCAGGATGAATGGGAATGTGCAAGAATGTACAGGAGTAGGCAGGAATTCATGGTAATGTGAGAGAATGTATGGAATGTGATGTAATATATGGGAAAGTGCAGAAATGCAGTGGAATGTGCAGAAATGTAAGAGAATGCATGGGAATGTGCGTGAAAGTAAAGAAATATGCAGGAAAGTAAGGGAATGTATGGGAATATATACAAGAAGGTACAGGAATGTATAGGAATATACAGGAATGTGTAGTTATATACAGGAAGGTATGGGCATGTGTGGGAATGTACAGGAATCTATGGGAATGTACAATAATGTACTGGATTATATGAGAATGAACAGGAATGTGAGGGATTATATCAGAGGCGTAACTAGAAGCCGCGGGGCCCTGGTGCAAGAATTGCCATGGGCCCCCCCGACCACATTGGCCCCCTTCATCTCCACATTGCCCCTTCCACAATGCCCCCCTTCATCTCCACATTGCCCCTTCCACAATGTCCCCCTTCATCTCCACATTGCCCCTTCCACAATGCCCCCTTCATCTCCACAATGCCCCTTCCATAACGTCCCCTTCATCTCCACAATGCCCCTTTCACAATGCCCCCATCTCCACATTTCCCCTTCCACAATGCCCCCATCTTCACATTGCCCCTTCATCTCCACATTTCCCCTTTATCTCCACATTGCCCTTACCTCCAGTCCTGGTGGTCTAGCGGCGTGGCTTAACAGACCTGTGCCTCCTTCGGCACAGATCTCTACAGCAGAAGCTCCCGCGTGCCGCTCTAGTAGTGCAGAGGCTGGGAGATGATGTCATCTCCCAGCGCTCTGTATTACTAGAGCAGCGCCGAACGGGAGAGCTGCTGATGCGGGCGAGGGGGTCACAGTGGGCGGCCGGAGTGGAGTGACGGGCCCGGTCGCGGTTGCGACCGCTGCGACCCCTATTGTTACGCCACTGGATTATATAGGAAAGTGCAGGATTGTACAGGACTTTACGGGATTGCAAGCATGTACGGGATTATATGGGAATTTGTAGGAATGTACAAAAATCTGCGGCATTATATGGGAATGTATTGGAATTAACAGGAATGTATGGGCTATATGGGACTGTGTAGGAATGTACAAGAAGGTATGTACGGGAATGTGCAAGAACGTACAGGAAATATTTTATTACAATACTGCAACAGAGAGAAAAAAAACTTCACAATACTTCAAGATTACAAAAATAAAACAGCATCAACATACAGAAACATAAAATCAGAAAAAAAACAATACAAACATACAAGAATAATGAAGAAAGACTAAAAGACTGAGTACTCACTTAGGGCTCAATCCAAATGTTGGAGATAAAAATGCCGGTAGGGCAAAATGGACACCGACCAACAAAAGCAAATGTCTTTGTCGGTATTAAAATGTCCTACTGGCAATAAGCACAACGGACGATAGGCCACAAAAATGGTGTTGCGGCCAAACGTCCGTTTTATATGTTCCCAAAACACTGCTAAATAACGGCAGTATTGGGAACTTAACAGTAAAAATGCTAACCATCAGTGCCTGACATACTGCCAAGCACCGATCATGAACTAAAGTATCTTCCACTTACCGGTCATCCACTGTCCTTCTCCTTCTGTCTTCTCTTCTTTTCCTTTTTCTCTTCTGTCTTCTCCTTCTTCCTGTACAATAAAACAATATTAGTATTACAAAGCATTAACATTTATATCATTTAACCCTTCGAGTGGCAGAGGGGTACGCAACGCATTGCAAAGCAATGCGTTGCGTATCTCACTGGCACTCAAAGGGTTACAGTTTATTGTGCCATGAGTATTCTATAATGTAAATGCCTCCATGTAGATATTCCATGGAAAATATATAAATAAACCAGACAAACATTTTATGCGGCAAAGCTACGTAAATTCACTTAGCTTCTAATGTGAAGTCTCCGCCGCTTGGTGCAGCCGAGGAAGCGGGGGAGACACAGACCAGACGCACCAATACCCTCAGTCCTGAACGGGACGATGCCCGTTGCACACTGAGGGAACTGGAAGCGAGCCTGTGTTTATATATGGGCAGGCTCACTTCCATTTCCCTCACAGCCATTGGCTGGGATGTTCTTAAGCACATCTCAGCCAATCAGTTTAAAGAACAGCCGCCCGAAAAGGAAGGTCTGTGTCTCCCGAGCTTCCACACCAAGTGGCGGAGACTTCACATTAGAAGCCAAGTGAATTTACTTAGCATTGCGGCATAAAATATTCATCTGGTTTACTACATATATATTACTAGCAATGTGGGACAACATTGCCCGTCATATTATGACCGTTGGGCGTACGTGCAGACACACTGATAAGCACAGACATATGCAACACACAGACAGACACATACACACAGTGAGTGGCAGAAACATGAAAATTACATGCATGCGCACACACACACACGCACCAGAGATGCACACATTTACAAACACGTAACAGATGTACACACCCACACACACACAACATACATGCACAGACACACAAGCGTTGGGCCAGAATTGCAATATTATGCCTGTGTGTGTTTGGGTTGTGCAACTGGAAAGCAGAAAATAAAAGGAGTGTTATAGCAGCATGTTAACGCTTTAAGTGCCAGAGGGCTATGCAATGCGTTGTGCACCCCTCTGGCACTCAAAGGTTTAAGGTACAGAGTGGCATGCAGTTAAATAGCAGTGGGAAGTGTATTCCTACCTGGGAACTTTGTCTTGTGGAGTCCCTGGAGAGGTGCTGGTGTGGAGAGATCAATGAGGCAATTTAGGTAAAAAGGAGATGTGACTTAATCGAGAGTAGGGGGCGGGGCTTAACATAAATGTGGAACAGTTAGGAATAGGCTGGGGAAGGAGGAGAAGTAGGAGGGAAATGGAAGTTTACAGTGTGAGGGGGTTTGAGGACACTTCCCTCAATGCTACTGCTCTGTCTGAGAGGTAAAAGTTGATACACTACCCTGTGGCAGTCAGGGGGTTAAGTGTGTACCTGATGGTGGCCTGTCCTCTGTCTTGCATGGCAAATGTTGATATTCATGAAGTAATTGAGCGATGAGGGCCTACCTTAACCCTTTGAGTGCCATTTTGTTCCTCCAGTGCTGCATCTTCCCTTCAGACTACAAGTCTGGCTGAAGCCACTGAGAATCAGAGCGAGAGAGTGTTTGTGTGTGTGTCAGAGCGTTTGTGTGTGTATATGTATGCATGCCACAGTGGGTGTGTGGACCATATTTCTTTTCTGGTTGAACAGAAAGTTGAGGGAGAGCAAACCCTGCCCACTCCTGTTGAAATCATGCTCCCCCTGTATCTCCAGCATTGCTAGTAGGGAGGAGATTTCTATATCCTCTCCTTACGGCCACCCCTGACTGTGTGCGTCTCCGGAGGAGACATAAATTATGTAATGAGCCATTCTCTTCTATGTGTGTCTCTCCTGAGGAGACATAAGAAGATTTTAGTCTTACCTGTTAAATCCTTTTCATATAGGTTACTGGTACATTGGGTAGGTGACCGCCCCTTTAAGTAGGCAGGAACAATTCTTGACGAGAATGCGGGGTGGAGCCTACCTCCTCTCCTTAGCTGCAGCTAGCCACCCCTCTCCAGAAAAATTTGCAACACTAACTAGGGACTAGGTACTAAGAAGGGAGAAGACAACTCCTGTGAGCATGAACCCGACAGGACTCCCATGTTCAGTCACAGGAGAACCAAGCCAGGTCCCTTGACAGGGTGGGAGACCAGTAACCTATATGGACTAAGAGAAAAGGATTTAACAGGTAAGACTAAAATCCTCTTTTCTCTGTCGTCCAATACTGGTACATTGGGATGTCCAGCCATTGAGTTTCCCAGGGGTGGGAAGTAAGACAAGGACCAGGTGCAGGGCTCCAGTGTCACCACATCCTATATAAACCATCAGATCATAAATACCTCAACAAGAACACTGAAGTGTCAACAGACACAAAACAGGTGCAGAACCACACCAGGAACATAGCACAGCACACAAAACTCGAGCCAACCCGGCTTAAAAGTGAAGAAGCACTGAAGAGACGAAAGGAGAAACTAGACAGGAAAAACTGCCTCCTGGATCTTCCTTTAAGCTGGCGTTGGCATAACATCCACACTGTAGTGTTTCGAAAAAGTATGCACATATGCCCAAGTGGTGGCCTTGCACAACTGATCAGCTGAGGCTTGGTTCTTGCACGCCCAAGAAGCCCCAATGGATCGCATGGAATGAGCCGAAACCCTAAAGGGAACCGGCTTCTTCCACAATTATTAAGCCTTACGAATAGTAGACAATCCAGGACGCAATTGTCACCTTGGATGCCGGTCTCCCTGCCCTGGGACCCTCAGGAATGACGAACAAGGTATCAGACTGGTGAATAGACTCAGCGCGGTGCACATTGAACTTGGGCATATCACTACATCCAAAAAGTGAAGATCCCTTTCCTTGTCAGACACAGGGTCAGGACAGAAAGAGGGCACCACAATTTCCTGATTAATGTGGAATTCCGATACTAATTTCGGGAGAAACTCCCGAGAGGTGCGAAGAACCGCCTTGTCTTTGTGAAACACCAAAAAGGGGGCTTTACAAACAGGGCCTGCAATTCCGTGACATGGCGAACAGAAACAATCGCCAGAAGGAAAACCATTTTCCAGGTTAACAAGGGAATAGTAGCCAAGGACTCAAATTGAGGGCGCTGAAGGACACCCAAGACTAAATTAAGATCCAACTGAGGAGTAAGGCTCTTAAAGCCAGGATGAGTGTGAGCAACGCCCTGAAAGAAGACCTTGACATCAGGGAGAATTGTGATATGTCTCTGGAAGAAGACAGATAGAGCAGAAGTCTGAACCTTAAGGGAACTCAGACTGAGACCCTTGTCCATCCCATCCTGCAGAAAGGACAGGACCACAGGGAGATCAAAGTAATGAGAAAGATCCCTATCAGCACACCAAGAGAGAAAGGTAGACCAGGCTCTATGGTAGGCCTTGGAGGAAACAGGTTTGCGGGCAGTAAGCATAGTGGCCACCACGCCAGAAGAGAAATCCTTCCTATTTAGTACTGAGGATTCAATTTCCATGCCATAAAACCCAGACAATCCACATCCACCTTCCACAGATATCCCTGAAGGATGATGTCCAGATGGCGGGGGAGCCGAAAGGGCTCCGCCATCTAGAGATGAAGAAGCTCCGGAAACCAAGCTTGACGAGGCCAGAACAGAGCAATCAGAATGACAGAGATCCCTCCAGACGCAGTTTCTGCAACACCCTGTGTAGCATGGGAATGGGAGGAAAGATGTATGCCAGAGATGGCATCCACTGCCAGAGCTAGAGGGTCCCCCCAGTGTGAACAGAACAACAGAGCCTTCCGACTGTGCCTTGTTGCCATCAGATCGATGCAAGGAAGTCCCCACTTCCGAACAATGAGGATGAACACTTCTTGATTCAGTTCCCACTCCACGCTGTCCACTGTGTGTCGACTTAGGAAGCCTGCCAGCACGTTGTCTACGCAGGGAATACGAACCGCGGATATGGCAGGAACATGTTCTTCTGCCCAGGTTAAAATAGCTTTGACCTCCAACCAAGCTGCGGGACTTCTTGTGCTGCCTTGCTTGTTGATGTAGGCTACAACCGTGGCGTTGTTGGACTGAACTCTGACTGGGCAGTCCTGCAGATGATGCATCCCATGGCTAAAAGGTCCACCATAGCACCTGGAAACGGAGCTGTCTACCTGGGAATTGTCAGTAATGATAATCCGTCTAATGGTGGTATTCCATATCTAACAAAAAAAATAAACTAAAACTATTGCAGAACTGTTCTCTTGCCTGTATCTTCACCAAGGAACAAATCTTTCTGGAGAGGGGGGTGCTAGTTGCATCTAAGGATAGGAGGTAGGCTCCACTCACCATTCTCTTCAAGAATTGTTCCTGCCTACTTAAAGGGGCGGTCCCCTACCCAATGTACCAGTAACCTATATTGGACGACAGAGAAAAAATATGCAATGAGGCTTTCTCTTTTATATATCTATATATATAGATTTCTATGGAACATTTACATATTGTGACAATACATGGAGGCATTTACATTATAGAATACTCATGGCACAATAAACTGCTTTGCAATGCGTTGCGTAACCCTTTGTCACTCAAAGGGTTAAATGATATAAATGTTAATGCTTTGTAATACTAATATTGTTTTATTTTACAGGAAGAAGGAGAAGACAGAAGAGAAAAAGGAACAGAAGAAAGAAGAGAAGGACAGAAGATGACCAGGAAGCTGAGGACTCTAGCTGGACATCAGGATTAATGGTAAGGGTTACTTGTAATGCAATTTTTTTTTTACTTAGTCGGGTTAACCCTATGAATGCAGGCGGGGTAATTACACCCCACTGGCACTCGGAGGGTTAATTCTACTAACTTTTGACACATTTTTCATACTTGGTATGTATTGATTTGGGAGGAAGAGCCCCATATCAATACATCCACTGAGGACTTACATTTTTTTCATTCAAGTTTCTTCGTCAGCTGTTTAAACAGCCGATAGGGGACTCAAGTAAAAAAAAAAAAAAAAGTGTTAACTTTCCTGCGATACCTTGAGTCCCTTATCTGGTTTTCATGGCCAACGCAGACATTTGAATTGATATTTATGGTGTTTTCATAATTTTCTATGGATGACAACACCTCAGCTTTAACACATGACAGATGGTTTTTTTTGCCGGAATAGCTTACTGTGCTGAAAAAAATGCCGTCGGCAGAAAAACCAGCCGTCTCCAACATTTGGATCGAGCCCTTAAAACTGTGTGAACCTTTCCATAAAAGTCCAAAATAACTCCTAATCTAAGGGATTGCATAAAGGTTCACTTTTAAAAGGTCGTACACAAAAGAGCGTGCAACCACATCTCGCGTTCCCCATGTTGCCAGGATAAAAATGACAAACTATGACTTGGATAAAGGAACTCTGAAAGAGAGACTCCTCTAAGGAAAGCGAGTCCCCCTAATCAAGGCACACTTAGCACGAACAAGAAATTATTTTGTAATATAAATCTTTATTGATGCAAAATTCTCAAATATACAAAACAACAATATAAAAAACAAGTTAAAACAAACACACAGAGGCGGTAATTTTGGGATTAATCCAGCAGTAGTAAAGTGCATAATAAATAAAGCTCTGCAGGTATCCCCTGACGAAGCCTGTGTAGGCGATACGCATTGAGACTCATTCGGAGGAGGCTTTCTGGTTGCTCTCTGTGTTCTCCCTTTGTGATGAGTATATTTTTGTGTATTTATATTGATATCTTTTGAATGCATTTAAAGATTATACTATTGTGGGTCTATTACTCTGCACTGAATTGGAAGGGACCTTAGAGCTTTTTACCTTTACCTGCTTTATTTATTATTCACTTTACTACTGCAGTATTAATTCCAGAATTACCGCCTCTGTGTGTTTGTTTTAACTTGTTTTTTATATTGTTGTCCTGTATATTTGAGAATTTTGTATCAATAAAGATTTATATTACAAAATAATTTCTTGCTCCTGCTAAGTGTGCCTTGATTAGGGGACTCGCTTTCCTTGTAGGAGTCTCTCTTTCAGAGTTCCTTTATCCAAGTTATAGTTTGCCATTTTTATCCTGGCAACATGGGGAACGCGAGATGTGGTTGCACGCTCTTTTGTGTACGACCTTTTAAAAGTGAGCCTTTATGCACTCCCTTAGATTAGGAGTTATTTTTGGACTTTTATGGAAAGGTTCACACAGTCTCTCTTTCAGAGTTCCTTTATCCAAGTTATAGTTTGTAATGTTTGTCTTTGAGTCTCTTGACAGCACCCCTATATAATGTCGACAGGTTTGAAGTAGGGAGCTATATATATACTTTTTGGTCTGTGCCCACTTATTTGTTGTATACTTACAGGATAAAAATAGCGATCTGAGAATCTCGTACTGTGTGAATGTGCAAGATTCTCAGGTCGTGCTATGAAACATTGAAGATCTGCTCCAAAATACAAATGAAAGGCAAAATAAGTGACAGCATGACATCCAGCTCTGCTCCAGGATCTCTATCACAGGAGGTAAGTGCAATGTTCCGTCTCTCTCTCTGCGTGCAGAGCAGTTCTTGATTCATATCCGGAGCAGATATTGATGTCTGTGCCAGTTTCACACTGACCTCCTGTGATAGAGAGTCTGGAGCATCGCTGGATGTTATGCTGTCACTTATTTTGCCTTCCCCTTGTACATAGGAGCAGACTTGCAACGTTTCATAGCGCAACCTGAGAATCTCGTGCTTTCATGTGGTACGAGAGTCTTAGGTCGTCATTTTTATTCTGGTGACATGGTGAAGACGAGATGTGGTCACACGCTCTTTAGCATGCGACCTTTTAAAAGGATACCGTGAATAAAAAATATAAATCCTCACCTCCAAAATACATCAGACAATTTAGGGTGGATCAATCTTGATAGATGGGAATGTGAATAAATGCACAGAAATGAATGGGATTATATGGGAATGTACGGAATGATATGGGAATGTACAGGAATATACCGAAATGTACAAGATTATATGGGAATGCATAAGAATGTACTGGAATGTGCAGGAATATACAGGAATGTATGGGATTATATGGGAATGTGCAGTAATGTACAGAATTGCATGCAAAATAATTAGGAGCAGTTCTGGAACTGCATAAGGAAGAAATCAAAATTCCTAAAATTCCCATATACTTGATTATACTCCTTGATTTCTAGAATGATTTCCAATGCAGTGCTTCACAAAATGTTTAAAATGCCTCTTAAGCAAATGAGATTTTTAGGAATTTTTATTTGTTCTATGTGGTGCTGTTGGTTTAACCCAGAATTGCCCCTGTTTTGTCCTTATTCATGTTGCCCAGTTTGTTTTATAGCAGGACGCAGACCCTTCATTCATTGGTCAGTAAGAGAAATCTTCACTGTCACAAGCTCAGCCCAGTGGGGGGCGATGTGGTTCAGACTACAATAAGGAATTGGCAGTGTCTTAATGAACTGGCGTTAGGCAGAATCAGTACAATAAAACTACTTCCAGCCCCTGTTATTTATCTCATTGGCACTTTCACCCAACCTCTTTATAGGAGAATAAACCCTTATTATGAAAACCCATGTATAATAGTAGGTTTCCTGCTGGGTAAGATATGGTACTTTCACTGCTGGGAGAAGTTCTGTTCACAAGTTATGATAGAATTTTAGTCTTAACTTGTTAAATCTGTTCCTCTTAGTCCATATGGAATACAAGTACCATGGGAGGTGATCTTCCTTTAGAAGGCAGAACATATCAGAAGACAAGATCTTGAGGGAGGAGCCTTCCTTACCCTTCTACAGGCTGACCCAGAGACAAGCTCACTAGTATAGGACAAAGAGAGAAGAGGTAAGCTCCTGTGAGAAAAGAAGGACTCCATCGTCCAGGCAGAAGCGACAAAGAGAGGTCCCTTTCTCTGGTTGGACCCGTATTCCATATGGACTAAGAAAATGACTTAACAAGGTAAGAATAACATCCTATTTTCTGTTTTGTCCAATATGGAATCCAGGTACCATGGGATAGGCTCCCAGAGGTGAGACGAAAGAGAAAGTAGCTAGCACTAGTCCCCTTGATACTGGAGTTCCCTGTGACTATCCAGAACAAGGAACAGCCAAAACCTAACAAAGTCTCAAAATAATCACAGCATAAAAGAACAAGAGCTAACCAGACTCAAACAGTTGAGGAACAGTAAGGCACTGGAAAATGTAGGTCCTTATACAGGCAGAACTGCCTGAAGGACTTTCTTGCCAAAGCTGGCTTCAGCCAAAGCCAGAACATCCACAAGATAGTGCTTTGCAAAGGTGTGCAGGGAGGGCCAAGCTGAAGCCTTGCACAACTGTTCAGCTGAGGCCTAATTCTTGTAGAGGCCCCAACAGACCTGGTGGAATGTGCTGTAACATGGAAGGGAACAGATTTCTTCCTGAGTTTGTATGTCCTACAAATGGTAGATTTGAGCTATGAGGCAATGGTGACTTTAGCAGTAGCCTGACCTTCCATAGGACTCTCAGGAATGACAAACAAGTCTTACGCAAAGACTCAATTTAGGTGCACATAAAACTTGAGACAGTGCACACCATCCAACAAGTGGAGATCCCTCTCCTTGTCAGATGTAGGATCAGGACAAAATGAAGGCACATTCTCCAGATTGATGTTGAACTCAGAAACCACCTTAGGCATTGTCATTGTGAAAAACCAGTAAAGGTGGCTTGCTGGACAAATCCTGCAACTCAACAACCCTGCGGACAGAGACCACAGCCAGAAGAGAAGCCATCTTCCACATCAAGAGACGCAAAGAACTGAAAGGGAGTCCTCTGCAAAACACCCAAAACCAAATTGAGGTCCTACGGAGATGTGGGAGTCTTATAGGCAGAGAAAGCACGGGGGACCCTCTGAAAGAACACCTTGGCATCTGTCAAAATAGCAATACGCCTCTGGAAAATACAGAGTGCAGAAGTCTGATCCTTCAAGGAACTCAGACTGAATCCTTTGTTCACACCATCCTGAAGAAAGGACAGAACCACAGGGAGGTCAAACTTTTGGGAAGATGCATGTCCACACCCCAAAACTAAAATAGAAGAGGCAGGCTTCCTAGCCTGGATCACAGGGGAGATGACTTCAGGAGAGAAACCCATCCTCCTCATGAAGGTGGCTTCAACAGCCATGCCGTCAAAGCTTCTCGCTATGTCTGGAAAACTAGTCTCAGGAGTTGCCCAACGTACGCCTGAAAATAGGGAACCTTGAGTATAGGTTTATCCATATAAGGAGTAATCTGACTAACCCAGATGTGAATGAAAGCTGTCAAGGTCCTCAGGACTCTGGTCAACCCCCAAGGAGCAGAGGCAAGCCCAAAGGGAAGAGCGCTGAACTGGTAGTGCTCTGAGTCGAAGACAAAATGCAGATTTTGTTGACTGCCTGGAAGAAATGGGATGTGTAAGTACACCTCCTGAAAGTTTAGAGACTCAAGGTATTCCTCTGGGCATATAGCTGCGATGTCAGACAGCAAAGACTCTATCTTGAAGTGAGCAGTTCCCACATACAAGTTGAGATGCTTCAGGTCCACCCTTCCTTGAAACCATAAAAGGTTTGAATAGAAACCTGATCCTCTCTCTGAAGGCACAGGAACTGGAACTCTCTTGTCCAGGAGTGACTGTACCACTTCTCTGAACATCCGCAACATTTCCTGGCCTGTAGGGACCTTGGACTGGAAAAATATGAAAAGAGGAAGGGATGACTTGAACCCTATACTGAATCCTTCTGTAATTAACCACAAAACCCAGTGCTCCACAACAGAGTCTGCCCAAGTGCTTTGAAGACATCCACAAACAGGAGGCAGTGGATCAGGATTCTGCTAGTCATACAGAAGCTGGCTTGCCAGACTTAGGCCTTGAAGCAGCTCGCCTAGACTGCCACTGATGTTTGGACTTGGCAGGGGGTTTGCTGGGTAAAGGCCTGTGACCTTTGCTCATCAGTTTGGCGGGGATGAAAAAGACACAGTTTCCTCGCCATAGCAGGGTGTTTGGAGGACATCTGAGCTAACATGGTGCTCTTGCCCCCAGTAGCATCACTGATGATCTGCTTTAACTCAGGAGCAAAAAGAGATTTGCCCTGAAAGGGCAAGGAAACCAGTGACATCTTGGAAGATGGGTCAGCAGTCCAAATCTTAATCCACAAAATTTGTTGCACAGTAACAGATGAGGCCGAGGCCTTGGCTGACAATCTGACCACCCCAAAATGGGCATCAGAATCATACGTATTAGCCTCTGACATGCTGGTTAGGATAGCAAAAAGATCCTCCATACAGACACCCATACGGACAGAGTCCATAAGTTGTTCACCCCAGACCGCAACAACTCTGTTGTTCAAGGAAGAAGTAAATATAGGGCTCAATGCAGGTCCAAGGGCTGCAAAATTGAACCAGAGCAGAGACTCAAGCTTCTTATCAGTCACATGTTTAAAATCCACTGTATCTGCCAACGGCAGAGCAGTGGACTTCGTTAGACTGGAAACTTTTGGATCCACAGAATGAAGAGAAACCCGTTGAGCTAAAACTGCCTCTGAAAAGTGGTAAAGCTTAGAGAGTCTCTTAGAGATATTCAACCTCCTATCAGGGGTCTTCCACTAATCCAGAATAATCTGATCAAGGGAGGCATTTGGGGAAAGACAGTATTGGATTTTCTAAGCCTCTTACAGACATCCATAGAGGAAGGACCCTTCAAATCGGAAGAAACCCAATGAAATGGTCATTCTGGGTAATGTATTCTTCTCTGTTGCCAAGCAACACCTACAACGCCAACAACGGGCACCCAAGACACTTAAGGCATGTACCGCATGTAAGGGCACGAGAAGACAAGAATAAAAATCCCACTTTCAACACAGAATGACAAATGATATGTCCCAGAGAAGTTCTCGCATAGAAGTCATTGGAGCATGGCTGTGGCGTGGGAACAGAATCTTCAAAGCACTCTGCCCCCACCCCCCAAAAAAAGAGGATTTTAGTTTTACCTGTTAAATCCTTTTCTCTTAGTCCATATAGCTTACAGGTAACGGAGATGGCGACAGCCCCTTTAGTAGGCAGGAACAATTCTTGGAAAGAATGCAGGGTGCAGCCTTCCTCTCCTCCTTAGCTGGTGACTAGCTAGCCCCCTCCCAGTTAGATTTGGTCCATGTACAAATAGGCACAGGGAACAGTTTTGCTTAGTTTTTAATTCTTTTGTTATTTTCTTGTTAGATATGAGGTGTTGAGATTCCCCATTAGGCTTACTACCATTATTGACTTACCAGTGGTGGATTGCTCAGTTAACAGGTGCTGTTGTGGACCTTCCAGCCCTGGGGGAAAACCTTACGTGCTATGTCTTTTCCCATGGAGAAGCCCACAGAGGCTTCTCCCTTTCTCAATGGTAATCTGAAGGCTGAAGATCTGCAAAAAAGGTGAGCAACAATTTGAGTGCCATGGACCACTTGTCCCACTGTTTCCCCTCCACACAGGGGTCTCCTTTAGGAGTTCCTACTAGAATACTTCTGCACTCATTTAGGTTTTATCTTCCAGTCTCCTTAGAGTCCTTGGAGCATTTTGGGTTTTCTGTGGTTCATTAACCCCTTCATTGCCATGTTAGGTGCTTTGGGGGACGTTTTTCACACATATCCCTCGTGTTTTCTACTGTTGTTTAGGTGTTCCTTATGTGTTTTACAACTTTTGGTACAGTTTTGGAAATTTTCGTTTATTTGAATTCCGCGCTTTTAAGGCGACAGACGACAGAGAAAACAGAAATTTTTAAAAGTAAGCCAAAACACCCAAAGACCCCAGGGGACCTGAGAGGGTAATAAAAAGACACAATCCTAAAGGGAAAAGCCCAGAAAAGGCCCCCAGTCTGAAGAAACCATCAGGAAAGGGGTTAAGAAGCACTTAGCAGCCATCCATACTCCACAAACCAGTGAAAGAACAGAAATAGAAAACCCAACATGAGTGCAAGATCCCAAGAGCTCAGAGACAACCCCTTTATGGAGGGGCACAGGTGGGGACAAAGTGAACCAAGGCACTCAAAGGCTTACTCAACAATCTTCGCATCTTCTGTCTTCAGATTACCATTGTGAAGAGGCAGAGTCTCAGAGAGACCCTACTCAAAGTGAAAACGTGGGCTGCAAGATTCTCTCCACAGGGCTGGAAGGGGTCCACAACAGCACCTGTACATGCAGCAGTCCTCTAGAGAAGCAAGTAATGGTAACCCTCATAAAGGGGGACAGCCCCATATCTAAGAGAGGATTTTATTCTTACCTGTTAAATCCTTTTCTCTTAGTCCATACAGGTTACTGGTAACTCTGGGTAGGAGATCTGCCCCTTTAAGTAGGCAGGAACTAGCAGGGGGTGCAGCCTACCTTCCCTCCTTGGCTGCAGCTAGCCAACCAGCTCCAGAAAGATTTGAGACACTAACTGTTGACTAGATGGTGAAGAGAAAGAAGACTCCTGTGAGCATGACCCCAAAGGACCCCCACAGTCTGCCACAGGAAAGCCAAGCATGGTCTCTTGACAGGGTGGGAGACCAGTAACCTGTATGGATTAAGAGAAAAGGATTTAACAGGTAAGACTAAAATCATATTTTTTCTGTTGTCCAATACAGTTTACTGGTATCTCTGGGATGTCCAAACATTGAGTTTCCCAGAGGCGGAAAGTAAGGCAAGGACCAGACTCAAGGCCCCCAAAGTCACCAGAGCAGATATGAACCATCAGATCAGAGATAGCCCAACAAGACAATGAAGTGTCAACAGACACTGAACAGGGGTAACAACACCCCAAAACTGTTATAAAGCACACTGAACTAGAGACAACAGGGCTCAAAAGTGAAGGAAGCACTAAGAACTGAAGGAGATCTTAGACAGGCAAGACTTCCTCCAGGATCTTCCTCCCAAAGCTGGGGTCAGCCGATGCCAGCACATCAACACAGTAGTGCTTCGAAAAGGTGTGCACAGACGACCAGGTGGCAGCCCTGCACAACTGATCAGCAGATGCCTGATTCTTGTAAGCCCAAGAGGCCCCAATAGATCACGTAGAATGAGCCGTGACCCTGAAAGGGACAGGCTTCTTTAGCCCATAGGCCTTAAGAATAGTGGACTTGATCCAAGAAGCCTTGGATGCAGGTCGTCCTGCCATAGGACCCTCAGGGATGACGAACAATGCGTCAGACTGCCTGATAAACTCAGTGCGATGCACATAAAACTTGAGACAACGCACCACATCTAACAAGTGGAGATCCCTCTCCTTGTCAGAAGTGGGGTCAGAGCAGAAAGAGGCCACCACAACTGATTGATGTGAAACTCCAAAACCACCTTCGGAAGAAACTCCTGAGAAGTGCGAAGCACCGCCTTGTCCTTGTGAAACACCAAAAAAATAGGTGGTTTACAGGACAGAGCATGTAACTCCGCGACACGACGAACGGACACGATCGCCAGGAGAAAGTCCATTTTCCACGTCAACAGGCGTAGAGGAATAGTAGCCAAGGACTCAATGGAGGGAGCTGAAGAACATCCAAAACCAAGTTAAGATCCCATGGAGGAGCGGGATTCTTGAAGGCAGGACGAGTATGAGCAATGCCAGGAAGGATGGCAATACAGCTGTCACGGTTTGATAAGACTCTCAGACACAGAGTTAGATAAAAACACAACTTTATTGAAAAGTTTAAAGGGAACCCTAATGGGTAGCATACACATATAACATTTAGCGATAATACATTGTAGCATGAGTAGTGGTACAAAGAATGAAACACAGGCTCTACCGGCCTTGCCAATACCGGGTAAGGCAACCTATAGTGCTGGAGCAAACCAGTATCCGCGTACTGGAGTACACAATCTCTACCGATGCTGACAGATGTGCAGCAAGCAACCGGTTAATACATGGAGCGAACCAGTACCCACGTACTGGAGAAACAACAACTCTACCGGTGCAACAGCAGCCGGTTAAACGAGGAGCGAACTGGTACCCGTGTACTGGAGAAACGGAAACTCTACCGGTGCTGTCTAGGACTGAACAGCAACTGGTTATGCATGGAGTGAACCAGTACCCGCGTACTGGAGTGACAGAAATACTACCGGAGTTGTCTAGGACTGGCAAACCAACCGGTTATACATGGAGCGAACCGGTACACGCGTACTGAAGTGACAGAAGACTCTACCGGTGCAACAGGCAGCCGGCTGTAGATGGAGCAAACCAGTACCCGTGTACTGGAGGTACACAACCAGCACCGGTGCTGTAGGTGACAATGAGCAACCGGTATATACGTGAAGCGAACCAGTACCTGCGTACTGGAGAAACCTGGAACTTTATCGGTGCAGCAGCAGCCGGTTTGTATGTGGAGCGAACCAAGCTCAGTCTAAATAGGCAATGCAGGGCGGGCTGAAGGCAGACAGCCAATGGAGAGCCCCCTTCGGGTAACTGACAAAGTAAGGCAGCAATCACGGGCACAGTGATAGCAGCTCTGAAAGAAAACAGAGAGAGCAGAAGTCTGAACCTTAAGGGAAATCAAATGAAGGCCCTTATCCACACTGTCCTGCAAAAAGGCCAGGACCATAGACAGATCAAATTCCTAAGACACGTCTTTGTCAGCACACCAAGATAGAAAGGTCGACCAGACACGATGGTAGATCTTGGAAGAAATAGGTTTGCGGGCACTGAGCATAGTAGTCACCACCCCAGAAGAAGAACCTCTCTTTGTCAATATTGAGGATTCAATTTCCAAGCCGTCAAAGCTAGTCGATGAACATCCTCCTTCCACGGGTAACCCTGTAGAAGAAGATGGCGCCTATGCGGTAAAGCGTGCGAACTCAAATCTTACAAAATTGAAAGTGTAAAACTAAAAGAAACTAAACATCACTAGAACATGTTAGGATACCCAAAAAACAGTGAACCAGTAGGAAAAGTGTTAGAAAACCCCCCATAAAAATGTCAAACCAGCAGCTAAAGGGTTCATTACCACATAAACCTGCTCCAAACACCAAACAGACATACAGATAGACCCAATGAGTGCAGAAGTGTGCAATAGAAACTCCGAATGAAAAACCCCTGTGCGGAGGGGCACTGTGGGACAAGTGGATCTGCAGCACTCAAAGGGTTGCTCACCCTTCCTGCAGATCTTCTGTCTTCAGATTACCATGTTTAAAGAAGAAGCCTCGGTGGGCGACTCCTGAGGAAAGAACTTTTAGCAAACATTTTCCCCCTAGGGCTCAAGGTCCACAAAAAGCACCTAGCCACTGAGCTAGCCACATCTAAGGGCATTGTCAGTTATGGTAATCTGCCTAATGGTGGTATTCCATTTCTAACAGAAAAATAAAAAACTTCTAAAGCTATAGCAGAACTGTTCTCTTGCCTGTGTTATCTTCACCAAGGAACACATCTCTCTGGAGCTGGTTGGCTAGCTGCAGCTAAGGAGGGAAGGTAGGCTCCACCCCCTGCAATCAATTCTAGAATTGTTCCTGCCTACTTAAAAGGGCGGATTGCCTACCCAGAGTTACCAGTAACCTGTATAGGACGACAGAGAAATGCCCTTTCGTGGACGACTTTATCTTCACGATAAGTAACTACTCCCGTTCCCTTCCCGGGATTCTTTCCGAAGTGCTCTTTGTTAATTAATACTATCCATTTAAATTTACTAAGTTTAATAGTGTATCTATTAAAAATATAAATGCAATGACCTACATCCCATCTCTCAAAAGAGGATTTTAGTCATAACTGTTGCATCCTTTTGTCTTAGTCCATCTGACATACAGGTACCATGGGGAGGCAACAGCTCCTCCCTGTAGGCTGAAACAATTATGCAAGAAAAAAAGAAGGGCAAGACTCTTGTGAGTAAGCGACCTAAGCGGACTCCCATGTTCAGCAACGTGAGACCAAGCTTGGCTCCTTTCACAGGCTAGTAGACCTGAATGTCATATGGACTATGAGAAAAGGATTTAACAGGTAAGACCAAAATCATCTTTTCTCGGTCGTCCAATATGACATACAGGTACCATGCGGACGTACCAACATTGAGCTCCCAGAGTGGGAAGATAAGGAAAATACCAACCTCCGGTCCCCATTGTACCAGAGTTCCTAAGGAATATCCAGGAAACAGAACAGCCCAAACTAAACTACGTGTCAACGGACACGGAATGACAATATCACAGCACACAAGAACAAAAGCCAACTGGGCTCAAACAGATAAAGAACAGTAAAGCACAGGAAAGAAAAGGTCCTAAACAGGCACAACTGCCTCCAGGACCTTCCTGCCAAAGCTGGCTACAGCTGAAGCCAGATCATCAACACAATAGAGCTTGGCAAAGGTGTGCAAAGAAGAACAAGTGGATGCCGTGCACAGCGGTTCAGCAGTGGCTTGATTCTTGTAGGTCCAGGAGGCCCCAATAGACCTGGTGGAGTGTTCTGTAATGCGGAAAGTAACACGTTTCTTTCTGAGTTTGTAAGCCTTGCGAATGGTAGACTTAATACAAGATGCAATGGTGACCTTGTATGCAGCCTTACCAGCCCTAGGACCCTCAGGGATGACAAATAATGCATCAGTCTTACAGAAACACTCAGTGCGGTGCACACAGAACTTAAGGCAGTGTACCACATCGTACCACAAGTGGAGATCCCTCTCTTTGTCAGACTTTGGGTCAGGACAGAAGAAAGGCACAACAATCTCCTTATTGATGTGGAACCCAGAGACCACATCAGGAAGGAATTCCTGGGAGGTGCGAAGAACAGCCTTATCACTATGAAAAACCAGGAAAGGCTGTTTGCAGGACAAGGTCTGCAATTCAGCAACTCTGTGGACAGAAACCACAGACAGAAGAAAAAGAGGATTTTAGTCTTACCTTTTCTCTTAGACCATACAGGTTACTGGTAAGTTTGGGTAGGCGATAAGCCCCTTTAAGTAGGCAGGAACAATTCTGAGAAGTGAATGCATGGGTGGAGCCTTCCTTCCCTCCTTGGCTGCAGCTAGCCAATGAGCTCCAGTAAGATTTGAGACACTAACTATTGACTAGGTAGTGAGAAGGAAAAGACGACTCTGGTGAGCATGAACCCAAAAGGACCCCCACGTTCTGCCACAGGAGAGCCAAGCACGGTCCCTTGATAGGGTGGGAGACCAGTAACCTGTATGGACTAAGAAAAGGATTTAACAGGTAAGACTAAAATTTTCTTTTCTCTGTCGTCCAATACAGGTTACTGGTAACTTTGGGATGTCCAACCATTAAGTTTCCCAAGGCGGGAAGAAAGGCAAGGACCAGGCGAACGCTCCCAAAGTCACCAGAGCACCAATGAACCAACAAATCATGAATAGCTCAGCAATAACCACAAAGTGTCAACGGACACCGAACAGGGGTAAAACAGACCCCAGGAACTGTTACACAGAACTAGAGCCAACAGGGCTCAAAAGTGAGGGAGCACTGAAGAACCGAAAAGAAGCTCATAGACAGGCAAGACTGCCTCCAGGATCTGACTCCCAAAAGTGGCATCAGCCAATGCCAGCAGAGCAACACAATAGTGCATCGAAAAGGAGTGCAAAGACGTCAAAGTGGTAGCCTTGCACAACTGATCAGCTAAGGGCTGAGTCTTGGAAGCCCAAGATGCCCCAATAGATCTAGTGGAAGGAGCAGTGACCAAAAAGGAAACAGGCTTCTTCCTCAGTTAGTGAACCTTACGAACAGTGGACTGAATCCAAGACACAAAGGTCACTGGGATGCAGGTCTCCCTGCCCTGGGACCTTCAGGAATGACAAACAGCTCGTCAGACCATCGAATGGACCCAGGGCGATGCACACAAAACCTGGAACAACGCACCACAGCTAACAAGTGGAGATCCTTCTTCCCCTTATCAGAGGAAGGGCCAGGGCAGAAGGAAGGAACTACAATCTCCTGATTAAGGAGGAACTCACAAACCACCTTCGGGAGAAACTCCTGAAGTTGGAAGCACCGCCATGTCCTAGTTAAACACCAAAAAGGGGTAGGTTTCAAGACAGAGCAAGCAACTCCACGACACGGTGAACAGACACGATCGCCAGGAGAAAGGTCATGAACCACGTCAGCAGACGTAGAGGAATAGTAGCCAAGACTCAAAGGGAGGGAGCTGAAGGATGCCCTAAACCAAGTTAAGATCCCACTAAGGAGCGGGAGACTGAAATACAGGATGAGTATGAGCAATGCCCTGACAGAAAACCCAGACAACCAAACTAAAAACAGAGAGAGCAGATGTCTGAACCTTAAGGGAACGCAAACTGAGCCCCTTGCCCAGACCTTCCTGTGGGAAGGCAAGGACCGTAGGAAAATCAAAATCTGGAGATAGGTCCTTATGAGCATACCAATAGAGAAAGGTAGAGCAGACTCAATGGTAACCCCTAGAGGAAACAGGCATGCGTGCACTAAGCATAGTCACCACCACATTAGAAGAAAACTCTTTCTTCCACAGTAGTGAGGATTCAATTTCCAAGCCATCAAGACTAGATGATGGACATCCTCCTTTCGCAGGTAACCCTGTAGAATGGAAGACCCCACCTCTGAACAATGAGGTGAACACCTCTGGTTGCAGTTCCCACTCTCCGCTGTCCAATGTGTGTCAACTGAGGAAGTCTGCCAGGACGTTGTCTATGCCGGGAAAGTGAACTGCGGAAATAGCAGAAACAAGTTTGTCAGCCCAGGACAAGATAGCCTGGACTGCTAACCAAGCTGCGAGACTTCATGTTCCACCTTGCGGGTTGACGTAAGCCACCACCATGGCATTGTCGGACTGGGCCTGGACCAGGCAATCCTCCAGGTGGCGTGTTCATTGGTGAAGGGCTTGAAATTATCACGGTGCCCGTGATTGCTGCAATCCAGTGTCTATCACCTGTAGGGGGCTCCCATTGGCTGTCTGCCTTCAGCCCGCCTCACATTGCCTTTTTAAACTCAGTCTGGGCACCCTCTGGTTGCCCTTTCGTGGTGTCTCTGACTGCACCTACTTTCACCTTGCTACAGTAGCTGATTGGGCCTGATGCTGTGTTCCTGAGTTCCTGAATCATGCTGTTCCTGAGTTCCTGCTTGTTGTGTCAGTTCCAGTCCGGTTCCGGTTGTAGTCATCAGAAGTTACTGTTCCTGCTGCCAGTCTTCGTTGCCGTTCCTGATCTGGTTGATCATCTCTGCTGGTTCCTGTTCATCTGCTGCTTCCAGTTCCTGCATCTGTGGTGACATTGATTCTTGCTCACTTCGGCGACATTCCTCCTGTTGGTTCCCAGCGTGCGAACGCTGGTTCACTCCTATAGCCCTGTGGCTACTCTCACTAGTTGTTGGTGTCAGCGCGTGGGCGTTGGTTTGCTCCTTGGCCTTGCGGCCTTATACATGACACTGTTGGTTCCCAGCGTGCGGACGCTGGTTCGCTCCTATATGCCTTGCGGCTACACATTACAGCCTGTTGGTTCCAGCGTGCGGACGCTGGTTTACGCCTTGGCCTTATGGCCATATACGCAGCACTGTTGGTCCCAGCGTGCAGACGCTGGTTTGGTCCACTAAGCCTTGCGGCTACCCTTTACTGCCTGTTGGTTCCAGCGTGCGGACGCTGGTTCGCTCCTATAGCCTTGAGGCTACACTTTACAGCCTGTTGGTTCCAGCGTGCCGACGCTAGTTTACTCCTTGGCCTTACAGCCCTACATGCAGCACTGTTGGTCCCAGCGTGCGGACGCTGGTTTGCTCCACTAAGCCTTACGGCTACACTTACAGCCTGTTGGTTCCAGCGTGTGGGGGCTGGTTTGCTCCTTGGCCTTACGGCTATATACACAGCACTGATGGTTCCAGTGTGCGGACGCTGGTTTGCTCCACTGCCTAGTGGTGACATTTATCTGTTGTTGGTTACCAACGCGCGGGCGTTGGTTCGCTCCATGACTTGTGGGTTTACTCAAGATCTTGCTTGATGTTTCCCAACGTAAGGGCGCCGGTTTACTCCTTGTCTCTTTACTCAAGTACCTGATGGTCCCAAGTGCGCTGTCCAGTCCTAGACAGCTATTAGTCCTACAGTACACGGGTACTAGAGTTTCAGACTACTGTGTAACCACTGGACCTGGTAGCCTCTATCTTTACACCTATACTGTCATTGCATCTGACAGTCACTAAGGTCACTGTGGTTGTCACCTTCCCTTTGGGCTGCCTTGCCCGGTATATTGGTATGGCCGGTAGAACCTTTTACTTTGCCATCTTAAGGTTGCCTTACCCGATATTGGCAAGGCCAGTAGAGCCTACTACATTGGTATTCCGTCAGGCTGCCTTGCCCGGTATATTGGAAAGGCCAGTAGAACCGTTTACTATTCTATCTTAAGGTTGCCTTACCCGGTATTGGCAAGGCCGGTAGAGCCTACTCCACTGGTATTCCGTTAGGCTGCCTTGCCCGGTATATTGGCAGGGCCGGTAGAGCCACCTGTTCCATTCTCGCCCAGGTTGCCTTGCCCGGTATATTGGCAGGGCCGGTAGAACCTGTTTGCTATTATCATCTGCCTATTCTATGTATTGTTTGTATGTGTATAAAACCCTATGGGATTATCTTAAACTTTTCAATAAAGTTGTGTTTTTACCTAACCTTCCATCTGAGAGTCTTAAAAAACCGTGACAGAAATATCGCCTGAAGCTCCAACACGTTGATGGGAAGGAGAGATTCCTCTGGAGACCACCAACCCTGCGCATTCAGGTGACCCAGGACCGTTCCCCAGATGGACAGGCTGACATCCTTTGTCACCGTGGTCCAGAAGGACACCAGGAAGGGCTTCCCCTTCAGCAGATTGGAGAGGTTGAGCCACCACAACAGACTCAGTTCCACATGAAGAGGGAGGGATACTGACAGCTTCAGGAGGTCCGGCTGACCCCTGCACACCTGGATCACAAACCTCTAGAGTTCCCTGGTGTAAGCCATTGCAAATGGGACTGCTTCTATGGTGGAAAGGAACTTCCCCACTAGAGAGGACAACGTCTTGGCTGGAACTGGATCGTGAGCCAGAACAACAGAAACCCTGTGGGCGATTTGGTGACCCACCACGTCAGTAAGAAACACCATGCTCTGCTGAGTGTCAAAGAGAAGGCCCAGGAAGACAAGTCGCTGGGAGGGGACAAGATCCGACTTGTCAATGTTGAGGATCCACCCGTGATAGACGAGAGCATGAATGGATCCCTGAACCTATCGATGAATTTCCGAAGAAGGGGCCTTCAGAAGCAGGTGTCACGGTATTTGAAGACTCCCAGACTTAAGGTTTGGTAAAAACGTAACTTTATTGAAAAGTTAAGGCAGTCCCCGTCGGGTATCATACATATATAACAATACAACAATAAATGACATAATATAGGTTCTACCGGCCTTGCCAATAATACCGGGCAAGGCAACCAAATGACAGTGGTAAATGGTGATAGGCTCTACCAGCCTTGCCTATACCGGGTAAGGCAACCGTGAGATGACATGTACCGGTTCTACTTGCCTTACCAATACCGGGCAAGGCAGCCCAAGGAGTACTGATTAGAGGCTCTACCGGCCCTGCCAATACCGGGTAAGGCAACCTATGGTGGCAGCAAGAATAGGTTCTACCGGCCTTACCAATACCGGAAAAGGCAGCCTGAGGAAATGCAGTTAACGGGCTCTACCGGCCCTGCCTATACCGGGTAAGGCAACCTGAAGGATGGTAACGTACTTAGGTTCTACCGGCCTTACCAGTACCGGGCAGGGCAGCCCAAGTGAGGAGACCTTGCTGTCAGGTGACAATGACAGTAGTGTGGAAAGGTACAAGGATCTCCCTCAGCAGAAGTCTTTTAGCCTGAGAATACCAGACAACTGCGTAAGGAGTTGGACAGCAACCTGTCCTCAGGATCTGAGTAATCAAGGAGCAAACCAGCATCCGCACGCTGGGACCAACAGAGTGAGAGCAAGCAGATCAATGGAGTAAACCAGCATCCGCACGCTGGAACCAACAGTGTGAGCGCAACCAGGTTAATGGAGTTAACCAGCGTCCGCACGCTGGGACCAACAGAGTGAGAGCAAGCAGATCAATGGAGTAAACCAGCATCCGCACGCTGGAACCAACAGTGTGAGCGCAACCAGGTTAATGGAGTTAACCAGCGTCCGCACGCTGGGACCAACAGTGTGAGAGCAACCAGATTAATGGAGTAAACCAGCGTCCGCACGCTGGGACCAACAGTGTGAGAGCAACCAGATTAATGGAGTAAACCAGCATCCACACGCTGGAACCAACAGTGTGAGCGCAACCAGATTAATGGAGTAAACCAGCGTCCGCACGCTGGGACCAACAGTGTGAGCGCAACCAGGTTAATGGAGTAAACCAGAGTCCACACGCTGGGACCAGCAATGGGAGAGCAACCAGATAAATGGAGTAAACCAGCATCCGCACGCTGGGACCAACAGAGTGAGCGCAACTAGATTGACGGAGTAAACCAGCGTCCGCACGCTGGGACCAACACTGTGAGAGCAACCAGATTAATGGAGTAAACCAGCGTCCGCACGCTGGGACCAACAGTGGGAGAGCAACCAGATTAATGGAGTAAACCAGCATCCACACGCTGGAACCAACAGTGTGAGCGCAACCAGATTAATGGAGTAAACCAGCGTCCGCACGCTGGGACCAACAGTGGGAGAGCAACCAGATTAATGGAGTAAACCAGCGTCCGCACGCTGGGACCAACAGTGTGAGCGCAACCAGGTTAATGGAGTAAACCACCGTCCACACGCTGGGACCAACAATGGGAGAGCAACCAGATAAATGGAGTAAACCAGCGTCCGCACGCTGGGACCAACAGAGTGAGCGCAACTAGATTGACGGAGTAAACCAGCGTCCGCACGCTGGGACCAACAGTGTGAGAGCAACCAGATTAATGGAGTAAACCAGCGTCCGCATGCTGGAACCAACAGTGTGGATCGCCGGAGCGAAAGAGAACAATGTCGCCACAGCGACAGCAGGGAAAGTCAGATGCAAGAATCCAGGAGGGTACACCGGAGTGAGCACCGCCATCCTGACAGATGACCGGAACCAGCTGGAGACTAGCAGACAGGCACCACTGACACTCAGGAACGATAATCTGGAACACAGGACACAGGAGCACCGGAACAACGGAGTATTGGAACACAGGAGCACCGGAATAACAGAGTACTGGAACACAGGAGTACCGGAACAACGGAGTACCGGAACAACGGAGTACCGGAACACAGGAACACTGGGACACAGGTAACTCAGGCCCAACAGCCTGACAAGGCAGATCAGGTAAAGTGATGTCAGAAACACCACAAAAGGGCAATCTGGGAGTGCCCAACCTGGGTTTAAATAGGCTGTGAGAAATGAGACAGCCAATGAGGAACTACAGCATGTGATAGACAGAGTCTAGCACGAATCACCGGCACCATGATAGTACCCCCCTTTCAAAGACCCCCTCTCCTAGAGTAGGGTCTAGGCTTCTGAGGGTATTTGGTATAGAAAATTTGTAGTAACTTTGGTGCATGAAGGTCCTTACTATCCTCAGGACCATAACCTTTCCAATGCAGCAGATACTGTACCCCTCCTCTGTGCCTACGGGAATCAATAATACTTTGTACTTCCCCTCGACTTCAACAGGACCTGGCATCACAGGTGTAGTAGTGTAACGGTTACAAACAAGTGGCTTAAGGAGAGACACATGGAATACATTATGAATGCGCATGGATGCAGGTAAATCCAAAGCATAGGAGACAGGGTTAATCTTGCGAATGACTCTGTAGAGACCAATAAACCGAGGTGCCAGCTTATTAGATGGGACTTTGAGCTTCAAATTCTTAGAGGACAACCATACTCTATCCCCAACTTGGAAGGAAACCGTTGGAAGCCTTCTGCGATTAGCATGACGCTGATGTCGCTGAAAGGACTGGCCCAGTGCCCTCTGAACTTGTGCCCATGTGGAACGGAGTTGCTCTATATGCTCATCCAGAACTGGAATCTGCTGTGTCTGAAAAGAATCCGGGAGCAGACAGGGTTGGAACCCATAATTGATCAAAAACAGAGAGCTCCCGGAGGAAGAATTAACTGCGCAGTTCCTGGCGAACTCCGCCCAAGGCAACAAGTCGGCCCAATTATCATGATGGTCAGTCACAAAACAGCGCAGAAACTGTTCCAAACCTTGATTGGCCCTCTCAGCGGCCCCATTAGTCTGGGGATGATAAGCAGAAGAGAATGATAGCTGTATGCCCATCTGTTCGCAGAATGCCCTCCAGAATCTGGACACAAACTGTCTACAACCATCAATATGAAGGAATACCCTCTAGACCTGGGCAATTCTCCTATAAAGTTGATAGAGACATGAGACCAAGGGCGTTCACCATTAGGTACCGGCTGAAGCAAGCCCACTGGGAGATGTCTAGGGGTTTTGGCACTGGCGCAGGTAGCACAGGCATTCGTAAAATTAGCACAATCTGCTCTCATGAACGGTCACCAGAATAACTGAGCAAGGGATCTAAACAATTTATCTCTACCAATATGTCCCGCAGCCTTAGAGGAGTGGTAGGTTTCAAGTAATCGAGTACGGAGAGGTTCAGCGACAAAACATTTGCCTGCTGGAGTTTCATGGGAAGCAAAGGCCTGGGAAGCCAAAATCTCTTCCCCTAGAGGAGAAGTGATACTCGTACATATGGTAGCCAATATTTGATCAGGTTGAATGATAGGTGCTGGTGCTTCTTCTCTGTCAACCTCCGCCTCAAATTGTCTAGACAGAGCATCAGCCCTAACATTTTTTGATCCCGATAAATATGTTATAATGAAATTGAATCGGGATAGAAACAATGCCCATCTGGCTTGGCGAGAAGACAATCTCTTGGCCTCAGAGAGATAAGTCAGATTCTTGTGATCAGTCAGAATCAAAACGGGATTTTTTGTGCCTTCAAGTAAGTGACGCCATTCTTTGAGAGCAAGGATAATTGCCAGTAATTCTCTATCACCAATTTCATAATAACTTTGTGCTCCGGTCAATTTCTTAGAAAAGAACCCACAGGGTCTGAGTGTACCGCCCTTGACCTGTCGTTGAGACAGAACTGCCTCAACCCCAATATCTGAGGCATCAACCTCTAATGTAAAGGGAAGTAGCGGATTGGGGTGTGATAACACAGGAGCTTCAGCAAAGGCTACCTTCAATTTTTCAAAGGCTTTATCAGCAGCCACCGGCCAGAGAGCTGGGTTAGCGCCCTTATGTGTGAGGTCAGACAGTGGTTTCACAATAGAAGAGAAGTTCTTAATAAACTTCCTATAATAATTGGCGAAGCCCAGAAATCGTTGGATGGCTTCAAGACTCTTAGGTTTAGGCCACTGTAAGACTGCCGTCAATTTCTCTTTATCCATGGCAATGCCGTCTTTGCCAATTATGAACCCCAGAAATGGTACACTGGTTTTGTGGAACTCGCATTTCTCCAGTTTACAGAATAATCTATTTTTGCGTAAGCGCAGCAACACTTCCGACACATCCTTGATGTGTTGTGACAAATCATTGGAGTGGATAAGTATATGGTCAAGGTAAACTACGACACATGATTGTAACATATCTCTGAGAACGTCATTGATCAGTTCTTGAAAGACTGCAGGCACATTACATAGATCAAATGGCATGACTAGGTATTCATAATGCCCAGATCTCGTATTGAAGGCAGTTTTCCACTCATCACCGTCTCTGATACATATCAAATTGTGGGCTGCCCGTAAGTCCAATTTGGTGAAAATTGAGGACCCCTTAAGTCTATCAAAAAGCTTGGTGATGAGTGGTATTGGGTAAGCATTCTTTGCCATCAGCTTATTCAGCCCACGGTAGTCTATGCATGGTCATAGTTCTCCACTTTTTTTCTTAACAAAAAAGAACCCGGCCCCAGCCAGAGAAGTAGATTTCCTTATGATCCCTCTACTGAGGGCATCAGCTATGTATTCCTCCATAGCTTACCTCACAGGACAATGGATACGTGCGTCCCCTTGGAGGTACTGCTCCAGGACACAGTTCTATACGACAATCGTATGGTCTGTGCTGAGGTAAGGCGCCAGCCTCTCCCTTACTGAAAACATCGCTAAACTGCTGGTAGACCTCAGGTAGTGAAGGGGAGGTGCACAAGACCTTAACAGGATGGGTAACGCACTTATTCATACAGAACTGAGACCAGGCAGCAATCTCACATTTCTGCCAATCAAATTGTGGGTTGTGCAACTGTAACCAAGGAAAGCCCAAAATCACGGCATGATGAGGAGAATTAATTAACTGAAACTGCTGCTCCTCCTTGTGGAGAGGCCCAATAGTCATGGACAATGGCATTGTTTCAAAGGTAACCAGGGCGGGTTCCAATGGTCTGCCATCAATTGCCTCAATAGCAAGAGGGGTTTCTCTCTGGATGCGTGGTACCCCGTGCAACTCAGCAAAGGTATTGTCCATAAAATACCCAGCTGCACCAGAATCAACCAGGGCCAAAACCTCCACTGAGCATTGTGCCCATGACAATACCACCTGTATGGTGGGTTTAAGTGTGCCGAACACTGGGGACGATTGGACACCACCTAGGGCCTGTCCCCCAAGGTACCCTAGGTGTGTTCGTTTCCCGGACGTACCGGACAAGATCTCAGTAAGTGACCATTTTTACTGCAGTATAAACATAATCCCTGTATCTTGCGATACCTCCTTTGCTCCTTGGTTAACCTAGTGAAACCCACCTGCATAGGTTCACCTGGTTCCTGTATTGGTTCACTAGGTTTGGATGCCAAGGGAGGGTTGGGTGGGCAAAATATGCTACTGGACCTGTTATTTTTAAGGCGAGTTCGTCACTCTCTCGTGGTTATTCTCTCACGTATTCTGGAGTCAATTAGAATCACGTATTCGATATAATTATCTAGGTCAGTAGGTTAATCTTTTGCTGCAATCTCGTCTTTAATCTGGTCACTCAAGCCTTGAGCAAAGGCTGCCAACAGGGCCTCGTTATTCCATCACACCTCTGCTGCCAAGGTGTGGAATTCAATGGCATAATCGCCTACCGTGCGCCTGCCTTGTTGTATCTCCATGAGACGTTTAGCAGCAGAGGTAGTTCTACCAGGAGGCTCAAATACTCTCCGAAAGGATTGCACAAAATCACAGAAATTCTTTGTGCAAGGTTTAGCTTTTTCCCAAAGTGGGTTGGCCCAAGCCAATGCTCTACCAGTCAGCAGGGATATCATAAACCCAACCTTGCTGCGATCACTAGGAAATGCGTGTGCCGTCAATTCCATAAATATTTCAAGTTGATTGATAAACCCTCTGCATAGTTGAGGGTCACCGTCATATCTCAGTGGCAAGGGTGATTAAGCCGTTAATCCATTGACTGCGACCCCTGAGGGCCTAGATTCATTCTCCGGTGTCAGAATTGGCGAGACCATTGGGTTAGCACCGGACTTATCCGCAAGTACCGTGCGTTCAAGAATAGTTTGGATAGCAACCGCTAGATGATCCAAACGTTGCTCGTGCATATCCATCCTCCAATGGATATTCTGTGCGTTACCATCACTCTTAGTGTCTGAGGTCAGGGCCCTTTCGTACTGTCACGGTATTTGAAGACTCTCAGACTTAAGGTTTGGTAAAAACGTAACTTTATTGAAAAGTTAAGGCAGTCCCCGTAGGGTATCATACATGTATAACAATACAACAATAAATGACAGAATATAGGTTCTACCGGCCTTGCCAATAATACCGGGCAAGGCAACCGAGTGACAGTGGTAAATGGTGATAGGCTCTACCGGCCTTGCCTATACCAGGTAAGGCAACCGTGAGATGACATGTACCGGTTCTACCGGCCTTACCAATACCGGGCAAGGCAGCCCGAGGAGTACTGATTAGAGGCTCTACCGGCCCTGCCAATACCGGGTAAGGCAACCTATGGTGGCAGCAAGAATAGGTTCTACCGGCCTTACCAATACCGGACAGGGCAGCCTGAGGAAACGCAGTTAACGGGCTCTATCGGCCCTGCCTATACCGGGTAAGGCAACCTGAAGGATGGTAACGTACTTAGGTTCTACCGGCCTTACCAATACCGGGCAGGGCAGGGCAGCCCAAGAGAGGAGACCTTGCTGTCAGGTGACAATGACAGTAGTGTGGAAAGGTACAAGGATCTCCCTCAGCAGAAGTCTTTTAGCCTGAGAATACCAGACAACTGTGTAAGGAGTTGGACAGCAACCTGTCCTCAGGATCTGAGTACTCAAGAAGCAAACCAGCGTCCGCACGCTGGGACCAACAGTAACTATGCCACCAGGTGAAATGGAGCAACCAGCGTCCGCACGCTGGAACCAACAGTGTGAGCGCAACCAGGTTAATGGAGTTAACCAGCGTCCGCACGCTGGGACCAACAGTGTGAGAGCAACCAGATTAATGGAGTAAACCAGCGTCCGCACGCTGGGACCAACAGTGTGAGAGCAACCAGATTAATGGAGTAAACCAGCATCCGCACGCTGGAACCAACAGTGTGAGCGCAACCAGATTAATGGAGTAAACCAGCGTCCGCACGCTGGGACCAACAGTGGGAGAGCAACCAGATTAATGGAGTAAACCAGCGTCCGCACGCTGGGACCAACAGAGTGAGTGCAACTAGATTGATGGAGTAAACCAGCGTCCGCACGCTGGGACCAACAGTGTGAGAGCAACCAGATTAATGGATTAAACCACCGTTCGCACGCTGGGACCAACAGTGTGAGCGCAACCAGGTTAATGGAGTAAACCAGCGTCCACACGCTGGGACCAACAATGGGAGAGCAATCAGATAAATGGAGTAAATCAGCGTCCGCACGCTGGGACCAACAGAGTGAGCGCAACTAGATTGACGGAATAAACCAGTGTCCGCACGCTGGGACCAACAGTGTGAGAGCAACCAGATTAATGGAGTAAACCAGCATCCGCACGCTGGAACCAACAGTGTGGATCGCCGGAGCGAAAGTGAACAATGTCGCCACAGCGACAGCAGGGAAAGTCAGATGCCAGAATCCAGGAGGGTACACCGGAGTGAGCACCACCGTCCTGACAGATGACCGGAACCGGCTGGAGACTAGCAGACAGGCACCACTGACACTCAGGAACGATAATCTGGAACACAGGACACAGGAGCACCGGAACAACGGAGTACTGGAACACAGGAGCACCGGAACAATGGAGTACTGGAACACAGGAACACAGGTAACTCAGGCCCAACAGCCTGACAAGGCAGATCAGGTAAAGTGATGTCAGAAACACCACGAAAGGGCAATCTGGGAGTGCCCAACCTGGGTTTAAATAGGCTGTGAGAAATGAGACAGCCAATGAACTACAGCAAGTGATAGACAGAGTCTAGCACGAATCACAGGCACCGTGATAGTAGGTCATCCATGTATGGAGTGACTCTGATGCCATTCCGATGGAGGACGGACACTAAGGCTCCCAGGACACGACTGAAGACTTGAGGAGCTGTAGTCAGACCAAAGGGAAGTGCAGAAAACTGAAAATGCTCTTGGTTGCAGGCAAATCTGAGATACTGCCAGCTCTCTGGATGAATGGCGAAGTGCAGATACGTGTCCTGAAGATCCAGAGAAGCAAGAAAGTCCCATGGCAGCAATCACCATCCTTAGGGACTCCTGGTGATATTGACTCTTGATCACAAGGAATTGATCGACAGCTGCCATCCTTCTTGGAAACCACAAATAGGTTTGAGTAAAAACCCAAACCGAGGTCCTGAAAGGAAACCGGTTCCAGAACATCCTTGTCCAGAAGGGCCTGGAGAGCGCCGTCGAACAGACTGTTTCTCTACACTCAGAGGCGTGTGAGAAGGGAAAAACCTGAAGGGAGGAAGAGAAGTGAAAGGGAACCTGTACCTTCCGCCACCACCTGCAAAACCCACGGGTCCACCGAGTCCTCACAGATGCTGTGGTAGTGACGGCCACCCACAGCCGAGTGGGGACCTGGGTTCGGCGAGTCATGCCGAAGAAGGTTTAGAAGTCTTCGGCTAGGAGGAGGACTTAAGCTTCCCTAGTGATTTGGGCTTGGAGGAGGAATGCAGAGCTGGGGGAACCTCCAGGTTCGCCAGCTGTGTCTCAATCTGGAAGCGCTAAAAAAAAAAAAAAAGATTATATTTGATAAGCATCTGCTTCCTGGAAACCATAGGCAGGAGGGTGCTCTTACCCCCTGTGGCCTCAATAATCAGATCCTTAGATCTGGCCCAAACAGAGAAGTGCCCGGGAGGGGCAAGGAGAGCAATGCTTTCTGAGAAGCAGTGTCCGCAGACCTGATCTTGAGCCAAAGAGCTTGTCTAGCATCCACAAGCATGGTAGAACCCTTGCCACCAACTGATGTATCACGGTTCCCGTGATTTCTCTGTCACTCTCACTTGTTCTGCTCCCTTATTGGTTGAGCGTGTTTGGCCCGCCCCTGGTGACCTTTTTATTCTGGCGATTGGCACCTGTCAGGTGCCCTTTTGTGGTGTTCCAGAGCCAGTGTTGCTGTTGCTGTGTTCCTGATCGCCTGTGTACCGATTTGGCCTGTACTGATTACACTCCTGTGTTCCTGTCCCGTGATCTGACCCGGCCTGGCTGACGTTCCTGGTCCTTGCTGATCTGGCTTTTCTGTGAATCTCCTCCGTGATCTGACCCAGCCTGGCTGACTTCCTGCTCCTGCACCTGTTCCGGCTTACTACTGTTCCAGTCTACCGCTCCTGTTGTCGCCTCGGCGACATTCATCGCTACAGCGTGTGGGTCTGAGCCTTTCGAGATTGCTGCATTAACTCCTGCTGAGCCGCGTCTCCTGAGCTGAGCCTTCCGTTTCTCTGTGCATTGTATTAAGTATAGCTGAGTCTCCTTGGCACTTGCTGTGCTATTTCGCTTCTCATTGAGCCTCCGATCACTTGTGTGCTTCCTCCTACCTCGCTGCTACTGTTAACTCTTAATGAGCCGTTACCTTATACTCTGCTTCTGCTGAGTCGGCCGCTTGTGGGCCTCAGTTGTCGGCGGCTCAATTGTCATTTACAGAGCAGTAGTTCTTCGTTAATGTGCCAGTGGGAGGCGCTATTGGCTCAATCAGTGCAGCAACAGGTGGTCTCCGTTATACGCCCGTGGGGGCTATTGGCTCAAGCGATCCCGATACTGGTGGTCTCCGGTATACGCCCGAGGGGGCTATTGACTCAAGTTATCACGATACTGTTGGTCTCCGTTACAAGCCCAAGGGGCTATTTGGCTCACGCTCTGGCAGTACAGCATCCTCCGTTATACGCCCGTAGGGGCTATTGGGTCAAGCAATCCCGATACTGTTGGTCTCCGTTACGCCCGTGGGGGCTATTGGCTCAAACGATCCCAATACTGTTGGTCTCCGGTATACGCCAGTGGGGGCTATCAAACAACTACCCTGCAGCTTCAGTCTCTGATTCAGCTCAACTCAGCAGCTCTATACATTTATGGACTTAAGGTGTTGTGTGATCTAGCACCTATTGCTGCCACTTATCACCTAGGGCGTGCCTAACACCACATTTGAGACTGATAATACTTGTACTTAACCATTCATTGCCAGTCGCTGTTTTGCCTATTTTGTGACTGTATCAATATATTTATCCCTGTTTCTATATCCTGGTCCTATGTAGGCTTTGTAGCCTATATTCTGCTATTCACAGTACTTTTTCACAGTACTTTGTCTTTTTTCTAATAAAACTGTGTATTATTTTTAATCCTCTGTCTGAGTGTCTGAAAACCGTTACATGATGGCATCAAAAAAAGCAGCAGAGACCTAATGCTGGGCTTCAGAAATGTTGGCAAGTAGCCGCAACATATCAGGAGTAGGAGCTCCCTGATGAACAGCAAGTGTGAGCTGTTCAGTCCAAACTGCAGTGGCCCTATTTACCCAGGCCACAGCAAATGCTGGACATAGGGAAGTACCAGCAGAGGCAAAAATGGACTTAAGGGAGGTGTCAAGTTTCCCATCAGCCCAGTCTGTAAGAGCAGAGGCATCAGCAGCTGGCAAAGCAGTGGACTTAGAAAGACTAGAAACAGGGGTATCCATCTTGATGGGATGAACCCACTGAGCTAGCGCCACATCAGAACATGGGGTAAAGCTTAGCAAACTTCTCGGAGACATCAGGCTGTCTGTTGGGAGACTACCACTCAGACACTAACCGGTCAAGAGTGGGGAGAAGTGGAAAACAAGTATGGGGCTGTGTGGGCTCCTGAAATACATCAGAGGGGTCCAAAGAAACCTCTTGAACCAAGGGAATGTTTAGGGTGTTTAATATGGCTCTGATCAGGGTTAGCCACAAAGGGGGGTCTCCAAAGAACTGAGAGAAGACCACAGCAGAACATTCCTCAGCGTCAGAATCCACCAACAGCTCCTCATCAGAGGAATCTGATACGTTAGGTACTCCCTGCGGTTTCATTAGGGAAGACTGACAGAAGTAGGGGTCCACCAGGAGCGGAAGACCCCCTGTAACTGGGATGGAAAGAGCTGAGATGTATACTGGAGGTCTCTAGTAGCAGCCTTAAACTCTTGCACCCAAACTGGCTCTAATGTATGGCTGGAGGTCCCTGGGGAATGCTCAGGGACAACAGAACATGATGGGCATAAATAACCTGAGAACTCTCTAGGCAACCCTGAATGACATAAGGATCAATGCGCAAAGGGGGACATAGAGACCACAGCGTCCTCAATCCTAGTCCTAGCCCCAAGCTCCAAAGGAATAGACATTCTCACAGAGTCAACACATTAAAAGTATAAGGAAATACCCAAATACAGTGTGTATGATTAAAACTTCACCCCAGAAATCACAATAAATACAGTTATCAGGCAGACGAAGGGTTAATCTGCTGAGAAGAGAAGGAGAGTTCAGGCCCTGCTTAGGGTACTCAATCAAGGAAAGGAAAAAATGGCTGCCGCTACGGGAACCAATCAGGAACGAGCACGCGATGCAAGAGCTCATGGAAAATGTAGTTTTCCTAGGAAAATCACCCCAACAGTGCCCGAAGCCTCCCAACACACACTAAACGATGACCGGATAGTAGAACAAGGGCACACAATTAAAATGAGCCATCTCTGAAGTCGCTACATTGAGCGGTTGCAGAGATTTGTCCCAAATTGTAAAGTCCCATAGAAGTGAAAGGAGCAATGGGATATATGTGGTAAAAGTGCGCCTTTACAATTTTTGCAGAGTTGTAACTGTTTAGTAAATTTGCACCAAACATCACTAAAACATGTCACTAGACCCAATAATGTATGCAATAGGAACTCCAAAGGGACATGTGGACCTCAGCACTCAAAGGGTTGCTCACCTTTCCTGCAGATCTTCTGTCTTCAGATTACCATATATCAAGAAGAAGCCTCAGTGGGCAACTCCTGGGGAAAGAACTTGCAGCCAAGATTTTCCCCCCAGGGCTTAGGTCCACAAAAGCACCAGGTACACTGAGCTATCCACATTTGGGTGATGGGAATTGTCAGTGATGGTAATCCGCCTAATGGTGGTATGCCATATCTAACAGAAAAATAATAAACAAGCTACAACTATAGCAGATCTGTTCTCTTGCCTTGTGTCTTCACCAAGGAACAAATCTTACTGGAGCTGGTTGGCTAACTGCAGCCAAGGAGGGAAGGTAGGCTCCACCCCTGCATTCACTTCTCAGAATTGTTCCTGCCTACTTAAAGTGGCTGATCACCTACCCAAAGTTAACAGTAACCTGTATTGGACGACAGAGGAAGAATTTTAGTCTTACCTGTTAAACTCTTTTCACTTAGTTCATATAACAACTCAAAGGTACCATGGGGAGGTGACAGTTCCTACCAGTGGGCTGGAACAATTCTAGAAGAGGTGCAGGGGTTGTTCCTCCCCCTCCTCCATATCAGGCTACACTAGCCACTCCCCACCAGATAGATTTGAGACAAAAAAACTACCAACTAGGATAGCAAGTAGGAAGAGAGGAAAACTCCCGTGAGCGATGAAAACAAACGGACTCCCACGTCCAGCCACAGGAGACCCAGCATGGTCCCTTTCACTGGGTGGGAGACCTGTGAGTTATATGGACTAAGAGAAAAGAGGATTTTAGTCTTACCAGTTAAATCATTTTCTCTTAGTCCGTATAGCTTATAGGTACCATGGAGGAGGCAGCTCCTCCTAGTAGGATGGAACAATTCTTCAAGAAGTGCAAGGTGGAGCCTCCCCCTCCTCCATACAGGCTACCTAACCACTTCCCTCTCCAGATAAATTTGAGTAAATAATTCATTGACTAATTCTTTGTTTTGACCTTGAATGTATTTGTAAATTGTAATCATATCACCCCTTAGACATCTCTTCTCGAATGTAAACAAACCCAGTTTGGCTAGTCTCCCTTTATAACTCAGATCCTCCAATCCCTTTATTAGTTTTGTTGCACGTCTCTGCACCTTTTCCAGTTCAAAAATGTCTTTAAGAACTGGCGCCCAAAATTGTACTCCATATTCTAGATGAGGCCTAACCAAGGATTTACACAGAGGTGGGATAATATTAGCATCCCTTGCATCTACACCTCTTTTATTGCAGGCTTGTACCCTATATGCTCTTGCAGCAGCTGAGTGACTCTGCACACTGCTGTGAAGTCTATCGTCTATCAGTACTCCTAAATCTTTCTCTAATGAGGATTCCCCAAGTTGTTTCCCATTTAGAGTATATATACACCAAGCTTGCTTCTACAGCCCAAATGAATAACCTTACATTTATCTACATTAAATGTCATCTGCCACTTTTCTGCCCATTCACTCAGTTTATCTAAATCCTTCTGCTGAGAAAAAACATCCAGCTCTGTACGTATTTCCTTACATAGCTTAGTGTCATCAGCAAAGATTGAGATGCTACTTTCAATTCCCGCTTCTAGTTCATTAACCCATTAAAGACCCATGATGTGTCAGGACAGTCATTGGTAAACTTCCCGTGAGGACCCATGATTAGTGCAACTTTTTTTTTTTATATAAATTTCAAACAGCAAATATTTTATTAAAACATGGTATTTAAAAAACAAATCTGCTGTTAATAAAAAATATTGGGAGTTTCATTGTTGTGGAGCAATTCAACACACTTCTACACACCACCAAGTCTTACTAATAGAAAAATAGGATAGGAAAGAGGGACATGGGAATTCTCTTCAGTGCCCACTTAAAGCTGGCCATTTTGTAGGTATGAATAACCATTCATACCTATCATTCAGTCTCCATAAAAATGTAAGCCATTGCGACAAATGATCCCAAGAGAAAAAATAAAAATGTTTATTTATTTATTTTTTTTTTACAGTTTTCAGTAATTTTAATAAAATGAACAGTGGGTTAGCCATTTACGTGTGGTATCAAAAGAAAGCCCTACTTATGTGTAAATAAACGGTATATAATTGGCTGGAATAAAATACCTAGAGGGAAAGCAATGTTGAACAAAGACAGTCAAAAAGGTCAGAATTTCTCCACTCCTTAAATGCAATCCACCCAAGATTATCAGGGTCCTTAACGGATTAAAGCAGAACTACCACCTAATATAAAGTCGCCCCCACTAATTATGCATATGGTGACTAGCTTCATAATAGTTTTATTATCTGCCACAAGTATCAGCATCCAAAGTAATCCTTTTTTGTGCGAGACTGATGGCCAGGCTTCTTGCATTAGAGCCGTTTGCGCCATCAGTCTCTTCCGCTGCCTTTCGGCTCCATGCAATGCCTCCTAGAGGAGACCAGGAAGGATAGCGCAGGGGTGCAGATGTCTCTAAGCCAAGATGTCTACTCACAAGCCTGACTGCCGGTCTCACAAGAAAAAGGATTACTTCGGATGCTGGTACTTGTGGCAGATAATGGAACTATAAAGAAGCTAGTCGCCATATGCATAATTTGTTTTAATAAACAAATTAAAAAGCATTGGTCCCAGAACTGAACCCTGCAGAACCCCACTTATAACTTTAGACCAATTTGTAAAGGTTCCATTTACAACAACTCTCTGCCATTTATCATTTAACCAGTTCTCAATTCATGTACAGATAACACCGCCCAAACTGAAGCCTTTTAATTTATGCAGTAACCTGTTATGAGGCACTGTATGAAAGGCTGTTTCAAAATCCAAGCATACTACATCTACAGCAATCTCCCTGTCCAAATTACTACTTACTCCTTCATAAAATGCAAGTAAATTAGTCTGACATGATCCATTCTTCATAAAACCATGCTGATTCCTACTAATAGTGTCAGTTAGTAACCCTTCTAGCATCTTACCCACTATGGAAGTGAAGCTCACAGGTCTATAATTTCCTGGTTTGGATCTTGCTCCCTTTTTAAACAATGGAACTATATCAGCTTCCCTCCAATCACAGGGCACTATGTCTGATGAACGTGAATCAATAAATATTAAGTATAATGGTCTTGCTATTACTGAACTAAGTTCCTTAAGTATCCTTGGGTGTATATTGTCAGGCCCAGGTGCTTTATTCAGCATAACCCTTTCCAGACTCTTTTGGACCTTGTCCTCAGTAATCCATCTACATGATGGTAGAAATTCAGTGGTTTTGTCTATTTGCCCATAGCTTGTCACTACTACACACAAGAACAAGAGCCAACAAGGCTCATACATGTAAAGAGCTATAAGGCACAGGAATGTAAATTCCTAGTCAAGCAAAACTGCCTCCAGGAGTTTCCTGCCAAAGCTGGCTTCCAGGACATCCACCCAGTAGTGTTTGGCAAAGGTGTGCACAGAAGACCTAGTGGCCACCTTGCACAGCTATTCAGCAAAGGCATGATTCTTGTAGGGCCAGGAGACACCAACAGACCTGGTGGAGTGTGCTGTAATGCGGAAGGGAACAGGTTTCCCTCTGAGCTCATAAGCCTTGTTGTAGACTTAATCCAAGATGAATAGTCACTCTAAACGTATCCACACCAGCCCTGGGAGCCTCAGAGATGACAAACCAGGCATCAGTCTTGTTACAGTGCACATAGATGCAGTCTGTTGCCTCAAGTTCTAACAACTGGAGATCCCTCTCCTTGTCAGATTTGGGGTCAGGACAAAAGGAAGGCACAACAATCTCCTGATTAATGTGGAACTCAGAGACCACCTTAGGAAGAAATTCCTGAGAGGTATGGATCACAGCCTTATCCTTGTGAAACACCAGGAAAGGTGATTTACAGGACATAGCCTGCAGCTCAGCAACTCTGCGGACAGAGACCACATCCAAAAGAAAAAACATCTTCCACGTCAAAAGACAAAGGGATGGCAGCCAAGAACTCAAAAGGGGGGCTGCTTTAAGACACCCAAGACCAGATTAAGGTCCTACTTGTAAGCAGGAAAAGCATGAGCGACAACCTGAAAGAAAACTTTGAAATCCCGCATCATGGCAATGTGTCTCTAATAAAAGACAGAAACCTGAGGTCTGGACCTTCAGGGAACTGAGGCTGAGACCCTTGTTCACACCATCCTGCAAAAAGGACAGAATGGACGGAAGGTCGAACTCCTGTGAGGACAGATCCCTGTCCACACACCAAGAATGAAAAATAGACCAAACCCTGTGGTATGCCTTAGAGGACACAGGTTTATTGGCCTGGATCATGGTGGAGACCACCTCAGGAGAAAAGCCTTTCCTCCTCAAGATGGAGGTCAACAGCCATGCCGTCAAAGCCAAACTGTCCATGTGTCATAGTGCGGCAGCTGCCGTGCCGACCGCAAACTTACCACACTGATCCTGCCTCAGCTGTGTCTGACAGATCTGCCTCTGGGGTTCTTGGGCAGCAGCGGCTGCCGAGCATTCTGCTGCCCGGCAGCTCAGCCGCAGCTCCTTCCGGCGGTCCCACAATGAGTCTTGGCGCGCGTCCAGGGTAGACGCGTATCAGATTTAAAGGTACAGGCACATATGTTGGGACTCCTCCTCTTCCTGGATATTTGGGTTATATACTTCCTGGACACCACTCTCAGTTGCCCTTTCATGGTGTCCAGTGCAGTTACCTTGAGTTGTGTCTGATTAACCGTTCTGGTGCCAACCTTGGATTGTCTGACAACCCGCTCTGTGTATGACCTCAGCCTGTCTGACAATTCCCTTTGGTGTGGACCTGCGGCTCTGATAGACTGCCCTCTCCGTGCATGACCCTTGGCTTGGCTGACTATTCACATTGGTGCTGACCTGGCTTTGTCTGACTAACCGTTCTGGTGCCAACCTTGGATTGTTTGACTACCCACTTAGTGTATGACCCCGGCTTGTCTGACTAATCCCTCTGGTGTGGACATGCGGCTCTGGTAGACTGCCTTCCTTGTGTATGACCCTTGGCCTGGTTGACTATCCGTTCTGGTTTAGACCTGCGGTTGAGTTGTGTTTTGCTCTCCCCTATTCCTGTTTGTCTGACTATCCACCCGGGTACACCTGCAGTCCTCCACTGCGTACCCAGAATACAAACGCTCCAGTGGAGACTTGGAGGGTCTCTTGGTGGCTCTGGCAGTCTTCTCTTACTGCGGTGTTCAGGTGCGGACCTGTAGCGCAGTACCTACCTCTGATACTTGGCCTGTGCAGGTGCGGACTTGTAGTTACCTCTGATATTTGGCCTGTTCAGGTGTGGACCTGTAGTAGGGACCCAGATGCGGACCTGAGACGATTTTCTCCGAGATACTTAAGGGACTCGGTTCCTTAATTTACAGAAGAATGTTTCTTCCAGACATCTGCCTATTATGTGTTGCTCTTGATTGCTATTGTTCTGTACGTGTTCTCAATAAAGATTGTGTTACCTATTGTACTGGTCCTAGTCTCATTTCTGAGAGTCCATGACACCACGTCCTCTTTCCAGAGGTAAACCTGGAGGAGGAGAGCCGGTCTGCGTGGTAGAGGAAACAGATCCTGAGCAGCCAGAGTTAGCAATTGTGTCTGAAGAACCATCCATCCAAATCCTCCTCAGCACCCAGGGAAGAAGAGGAAGCGCCAAGGAATTGAAGGAGCATCTACCACGAACGCTAGAGGATCTCTCCAGCGAGAACAAAAGAACTGAACCTTCCGGTTGTCCCTGGTGATCCTTGGGTATATCCAAAGAAGACCCCACTTCTGCACCAACAGGTTGAAAACTTCTGGATGGAGTTTCTGCTCCTCGGGGTCCACTGTTTGGTGACTGATATAATCTGCCAGGATGTTTTCTGTTCTGGAATGTGCACGGCATAGATGGCAGGAACATGCGCCTCTGCCTAGGCTAAAATAGCCTTTACCTCTAACCAACAGCTGCGCTTCTGGTGCCTCCTTGTTTGTTGATATAGGCAATAGCCGTTGCATTGTCTGACTGGACAAGGACTGGGCATCCTCTCAGATGAGAGGTCCAGTACCTCAGAGCATGGAGAATCACTCTGAGCTCCAAAATGTTGATGGGAAAGAGGGTTTCCATCATTGGCCAAAGACCCTGAACACCCAGAACAGCTTCCCAGCTGAATAGGCTGGCATCTGTCATGAGTACGGCCCAATACGGAAACACAAATGGCCTCCCTTTCCTCAGGTTGGAGCTGTCCAACCACCAGTGAAGGGCTAGCCTTACGTCAGGGGGAAGGGAGACAGGGTGATCCAGAAGGGCCGGACCCCCTGGTACACATGGATTACAAATCTCTGAAGGTCTGTGGTGTGAGCCATGGAGAACAGAACCTCCTCCATAGTAGATATCATCTTGCCCAACAGAGACGAGAATTTCCTCGCCGAAGCAGAAGTCCACTCCAGGGAGTGAGTCCTCTGTCAGGAAAACTATTTTCTGACAAATGTTGAAGCAGAGACCAAGGAACACCTGGTCCTGAGAATGAACCAGAGCAGATTTGTCCATGTTCAGGATCCACCCGTGCTGGAGGAAAACCTGAGCACGTTCCTGGACCTGATGGCTGCAAGAGAACCTGAGGTACTTCTAACTGTCTGGATTAATTGGAATGTGAGGGTACGCATACTGCAGATCCAAAGAGACCAGAAATTCCCCTGGACACATCTCTGCAATGACAGAGCTCAAAGACTCCATCTTGTAATGTGTACGGACCACAATGAATTGAGATCTTTGAGATCCAGGATAGGACGGCAGCTGCCATCCTTCTTGGAAACCACGAAAAGGTTGGGATAAAAACTGAAACCTCTCTCTGGCTGAGGAACCGGAGGTAGGACTCCTTTGTCCAAGAGAGCCTGAACCGCCCCACTGAAAAGACTGAGCTACTCCAGTCCGTGAGGGGAGTGAGAAGGGACGAATCTGAAGGGGGGTAGGGATGTGAAGAGAATCCTGTAACCTCTTGAAACAACCTGTAATACCCACTGATCCACAACAGAGCCTGTCCAAGTACTCAAATGTTACAGGTGACCACCCACAGGTGTATGCAGATCACAATTCAGCGAGTCATGCCGAAGTCAGTTTGGTGGAGGTGTGTTTGGACCTCCACTGCTGCCTGGACTTGGGAGTGGAACGAGGAGTGCCGGTGGAATGTGGGGTGCTGCCCTGAGACAGCACCAGGTTTGGCCTTTGCGTCTCGCTTTGGAGAGAACGAAAGGAATGCTGTTTCTTAGCCTGAGGATTGTGCCTAGGAACCTGAGATAACAAAGTGCTCTTATCCCCAGTAGCTTCACTGATGATGTTTTTCAATTCAGGGCCAAAAAGAGATGTACCCTGAAAATGAAGAGAGACCAGTGACTTTTAGAGATCAAGTCAGCAGACCAAATCTTAAGTCCCAGCATGCGTCTGACAGCTACAGAGAAGGTGGAGGTCTTAGCCTCAAGCCTATTGGCATCAAACAAGGCATCAGTGATATAATTCTAAGCCACAGAAATATTAGCCAAAAAGGGCAAAAGGTCCCCCTTATGGGCACTTTTGCAGACAGCTGTTCAGTCTAAACAGCAATGGCCCTATTAACCCAAGCGGACACCAAGGTCTGCCTCAAGGACGCACCTATGGCAGAGAAGATAGCCTTGAGGATAGCCTCCAGCTTCCAATTCATCAGATCTTTGAGTGCCGAAGCATCTGCAGCTGGCAAGGCAGTAGACTTAGGGGGAATGAACCTGAGGCAGCATAGCCCACTGAGCCAAAGCTGTATCTTAGAAAGAGAGATATGCTTGTCATGGATCTTCCACTCATCCAGGATAATTTGATAATTTGTACAGGACTTTTTTTGCCTTGACAAGACATCAGAAGTAGACTGTGGTTCCACAGGGTTAACAGGAATGTTAAGAGTAGACAAAACTGCCTTAATGAGACCATGAGCAGAAGGTTCAGGGTCAGCCTCAAAGAGGTTACCATGAAACTGGGAAGAAGCCCCTTCTGAACAAACACCATCCTCAGACTCCTATAGTGATTTCTCCTCAGAGAAATCAGGAATGACAGGGGCCTTAGGGGCCACAAACCTGAAAGAAGTGGGGGGTTTCCTGGATTGGAGGACCTCCTGAAGAGAAAGAGGAAACTGTGCTATAGAGGACTTTAAGGCCTTGACCCAATGTGGCTCTTGTTTATAGCTGGAGGGCCCTGGCGGAGAAGCAGGGGCCACAGCACATGAGGGGCATAAGTGACCTGAGTACTCTAAGGAAAGACCTGTGTGGCATGAGGAAGAATGAGCAAGGGGGGTTAATTATGCCACTGAATCCTTAGCCTTATGTCTAGCCCCATGTCCCTTATGATTCTAAATCCTAACAGGAGAAAATCGTGTCTACAGCAGTGGAGACCCCAAATACTGTCCCCCAGATTAAAAAGTTCACACCAGAAAGCCTAAAAAGTACTTATCTGGCAAGCAAAGAGTTAAACTGTGGAGGATAGTAAAGGAATACAAGTCCTGAGTAGGATACTCATGTGAAGAGAGAAAGAAAATGGTGACTTATTCAGAACCAATCAGAAAACAGCCCGCTAAAAGTGTGTATGTTTTCCCCATAAGAGTTTCAAATGCAGAACTCGTACCCCCCAGGGTCCCCTGAAGATGGTAACCGCATTGTAGGGCTAGGGTAGAGAAGAATGAGCTGCTAATCAACTCGGTACATGGAGAGGTTGCAGAGATATGTCCCCAAGCAGCCTGTCCCATAGAGATCAATGGAGCATTGCAGCAAAAGAGGATTTTAGTGTTACCTGTTAAATCCTTTTCTCTTAGTCCATACACGTTACTGGTAACTCTGGGAGGCTATCTGTCCCTTTAAGTAGGCAGGAACATTTCTCTAAATGTATGCAGGGGGTGGAGCTTCCTAGACTGCAGCTTAGCCAGCTACCTCCAGAATGATTTGAGACACTAACTACTGACTAGAAAATAGAAGAGAAGAATACTCCTGTGAGCTTGCCCCGAAGGACTCCCACATACTGCCACAGGAGAGCCAAGCATGGTCCCTTGAAGGGTGGGAGACCAGTGGACTAAGAGAAAACGATTTAACAGGTAAGACAAAAATCCTCTTTTCTCTGTCATCCAATGCAGGTTACTGGTAACTCTGGGATGTACAACCATTGAGTTCCCCAGAGGTGGGAAGAAGGCAAGGACAAGGCGCAAGGCCCCCAAAAGTCACCAGAACCATTATGAACCAACTGGTCAAAGAAGCCCAACAAAACTAAAGTGTCAACCGACACAGAACAGGGGAAAAACACCCCAGGAACTGTTACACAGCACACTGAACTAGAGCCAACAGGGCTCAACAGCAAAGGAAGCACTAAGAACCTGAGAAGAAGATCCTAGATAGGCAAGACTGCCTCCAGGACCTTCCTTCCAAAGCTGGCATCAGCCGAAGCCAGCACATCTACGTGGTAGTGCTTCGAAAGGGTGTGCACAGAGGACCAAGTGGCCGCCCTGCACAGCTGATCAGCAGAATCCTGATTCTTATAGGCCCAAGAGGCCACAATAGACCTGGTGGAATGAGCCGTGACCCGAAAGGGAACATGTTTATTCCTCAATTCGTAGGCCCTACGAATAGTGGACTTGATACAGGACGCAATAGTCACTTTGGACGCCGGTCTTCCTGCCCTAGGACCCTCAGGAATGAAGAACAGAATGACTGATTTCCTGACAGATTCAGTGCGAAGGACATAAAACTTGAGACATCGCACCACATCCAACAAGTGGAGATCTCTCTCCTTGTCAAAGGAAGGGTTAGGGCAAAAAGAGGGCACCACAATCTACTGATTGATGTGAAACTCGGAGACCACCTTAGGTAAAAACTCCTTAGAGGTGCGAAGCACCGCCTTATCCTTGTGAAACACCAGATATGGTGGTTTACAGGAAAGAGCTTGCAACTCCGCAATCCGGCAAACAGACACGATCTCCAGGATGCAGGCCATTTTCCACGTCAAGAGACGTAGAGGAATAGTAGCCAAAGACTCAAAGGGAGGACGCTGCAGAACGCCCAAAAACAAATTAAGATCTCACTGAGGAGCGGGACTCCGGAAGGCAGGACGAATGTGAGCAACGCCCTGGAAGAAAACCTTGACATTAGGAAGGATAGCAATGCGCTTTTGAAAGAAGACAGAAAACGCAGAGGTCTGAACCTTGAGAAAACTCAAACTGAGTCCCTTATCCACTCCGTCCTGCAGAAAAGCCAGGACATTAGGTAGATCAAAATCAAGGGACAGATACCTATCAGCACACCAAGACACAAAGGTCGACAAGACACGGTGATAGATCTTGGAAGAAACTGGCTTACGGGCACTAAGCATAGTAGTCACCAAAGCAAAAGAAAACCCTTTCTTTCTTAAAATCGAGGATTCAACCTCCAGGCCATCAAATTGAGCCGATGAACATCTTACTTGCACAGGTAACCCTGCAGGAGAAGATCCGGACAGGATGGGAGCGGAACGGGCTACTCCACAGATAGAGTCAGAAGCTCCGGATACCAAGACTGACAAGGCCAATCCGGAGCAATCAGAATGACCGGGCAACGGTCCATCTCTTGTTTCTGTAACACCCGTATCAACATTGGAAGGGGAGGAAAGATGTAGGCCAGAGGAAATGGCCAAGGAATGAACATGGCATCGACAGCTAGAGCTAGAGAGTCTCTCCACCAAGAGCAGAACACTGGAACCTTCCTGTTGTGTCGTGTCGCCATCAAATCCACATGGGGCATCCCCCATTTCTGAACAAGGAGTTGAAACACCTCGGGGTGTAACGCCCACTGTCTGCTGTCTACTGAGGAAGTCTGCCATGATGCTGTCTACGCCTGGAATGTGCACTGCGGAAATGACAGGAACATGAACCTCTGCCCAGGACAGAGTGGCTCTGACCTCTAACCAGGTGGCGAGACTTCTTGTTCCGCCTTGTCTGTTGATGTAGGCCATTCGTGGAACGTGTCTCAGTTTGAAAGGAACAAAAGGACCGGTTGCGTTTAAACGGTAACTTTTTCTTAGGGGCCAAAGGCAAGAGAGTACTCTTACCCCCCGTGGCCTCACTAATCAGTTCCTTAAGATCAGGCCCAAACAAGGAGGTACCTTGAAAAGGCAAAGAAAGTAAGACTTTCTTGGAAGCAGTGTCAGCAGACCAGATCTTGAGCCAAAGAGCACGCCTGGCTACCACAGAAGTAGTAGAGGCCCTCGCCATCATACGGACAGCATAAAAAGCAGCAGCAGATACATAGTGTTGCGCTTCAGAGATATTGGCGAGAAGATGCAATTTCTCCGAAGTAGGCACATCCTGACGGACAGCCATAGTGAGTTGTTCAGTCCAGACTGCAACAGCCCGGCTAACCCATGCAACAGCAAACGTTGGACGCATAGCGGTACCAATAGAAGCAAAGATGGACTTGAGAGAAACCTCAAGTTTCTTGTCAGTCCAATCATGCAGCGCAGAGGCATCGGAGACAGGTAAAGCAGTAGATTTAGATAGCCTAGAAATGGGAGCATCCACTTTAGGGGGATGAACCCATTTAGCCAGCTCAGCTTCAGAGAAGGGGTAAAGCTTAGCAAACTTCCTGGACACCGAAGCAGACTTGTCCTGTGATTTCTACGCCTCAGAAACCAAACAGTCAAGAGTGGGGTTAGGAGGAAAATAAGTCAGGGGCTTAGCGGGCTCCTGAAAAACATCAGAAGGATCAGAAGGAACCTCCTGGACCAAGGGAATGTTGAGTGTGGTTAACACAGCCCTGGTCAGGCCCTCAGCGGAGGGTTCAGGATCAATTTCAAAGGGGTCCCCAAGGGACCTAGAAGACTCCAAAACAATTTTTCCTCATAAGAATCTGACACAGAGCTCAAAATTTCAAGTCCTGAGCTACTAGCCAGGCCTGAAAAGTTACTCACCACCGGTTTCCATGCCTAGCCCCACCCATAGCCCCTCCTTTAACCCCACCCATCTCAAGTTCTCTTTGATGAAATTACACTGTTCTCAATCACTCAAGGAATTCTTGCTCTTCCTTCCAGTCTGTCTCTATAGTCCTGTCACTCCATTTACCCAATTCTCCATCTGCCACTGTTCCACTTGCTCGCTTCCTCTGTCCTCTCCCTGCAGTTGGAACTGCTTGGGTTTCTCTCCCCCTGGCCACTGTGCTTATCTCTCTCTTACATCTGGCAAACAGACCAATTTGTATTACTTGCTGAGGTTTTCTGAAGACTCCACTCATAGCAATGAACATCTGATCATGAAGGACTAAATCTTTTGGCAGCAAGTTATTAAAGTGTCTGACACTAGCACTGCCGTTGTGCTAGCGCCTACTCTGGCAGCTCCACTTCTGGTCTTACTTAACTCTCTGAATGACAGAAGTTTGCATTATTCCACCACTGGCACCCTTCGAACACTCAAAGAGTTAAATGTAATCTTTGGGGGATTTATCCTCCCTGTCATCCCAAGTTCCTGCTCCCATTCAGTTATGGGAAGGCGTGCAACAATATCCTTGTAGCCTCTGGTACAGAACTAATGCCCTCCACTCTCTTCTTGAACCACATTTTGAGTGCCAAAGAAGTGCCCAGTGCATTGCAGTGTAATGCTTTAGATACCTCACTGGCACTCAAAGGGTTAATTGTGTGGCAGTACATTACCTCGCTTCCTTTACTTCAGCTGAGGGCTATATAATTATAGGCTCTTGCGCAGTCTCCTGGAACAGCAGGAGCAAGCCTGCCCTCAAGAAAGTCGAGGAATTCCGCTACTGGACAAACACGCAATGAGCACTGTCTTGTAATATATGTTAATTTAAGCTTTTAAGTGTCAAATGGGTGTACGGCAAGCACTTATAATGCTACTTAAAGTGATACTTACATATTCATAAGAAAATAGTATTAATTCATTAAATAAAATTACCATAAGTATGGTTAAAGTGAAGAATAAACATACACTATGCAGTACTGCTCTGCCCAGGGTGTATATCGCCATGGTATCCTTTTAAATGGTCGCACACGAAAGAGCGTGCGACCATATGACAGAGTTTACATGTCGCCTGCATACAAATGTCAACACGAGAATCTCGCACTGCACGACAGCACAGGATTCTTGTGTCGCTTACTAAAAGGTTGCACCAAAGAGGACATTTTTATTACTGGATGCAATAGCATTTGCCGACACAGTACTTCACATAGGTACTGAGCCTTGCTACATGTCTGCACTACAGCTCAGTTTCCTGATTCTTTAATATGAATGGATCACTGAGAAAATATGTGGAAGCAAGCTGAAATAAAGACATGCTGCTTGGCTCAGCACTATGACAGCCAACACGAAGGTAATAACGAATAGCCAGTGTGGCTGGGCACTTCACCAGTATAAACTAATAAATGCCTTAACGCAGTGAATATTATTTAGTACCCCCCTCCAAACATCTCAGTGATATATGGGGAGCCCCAGTTGTATACAATATAAGCTATGCACCAAGCACCAGGATTGAGTCATTAACCATTTGAGTGCCCAGTGATTGTAATGAGAGTTCTCAGAACCTACAGTTTTCCTGCTTCTTCCGTAACGCCTGCCACTATTTTCCAAGCAACCAGATACAGTTTTTGTTTGGCATGTATACTCTGTCATTTGGCTGCACGCTCTTTCACGTGCGACCATTTAATAGTAAACCTACTGCCATAATGCCTGTTTGTTATAGCTGCTGATATCTCCCGTCTCTGCTGCCTCTCCATATGTGAAACGATCACCTGAAGGGAAGATTGTGTCCTATTTCCCCCTGGTTATGGAGTCAGTGACTGGTGCTGGGGACCGGCATCTGAGACCTCTGCAATGACGTGGTTACGTGCCCGGGCTTTCCTTCTGCTATTGGAACTCCAGTTTCAATCATGCTTTCTTATGGTAGCAAGTTTGAATTGAAACTGGCGCTTCAACAGCGGAAGTAAAGCCCGTCACGTACCCACGTCATTGAAGAGGTCTCAGATGCCAGTCCCCAGCGCCTGTCACTGACTCCATAAATGGGAAGAAATAGGACACAATCTAACCTTCATGTGGTCACTTCACATATGGAGAGGCAGCAGAGACGGGAGACACCAGCAGCTGTGACAGACGCCGGTCTCCATGGCCTGTCACTGGGTCCGTGAGACACAGAAAAAAGAAAAAAAAAAAGAGGCCTGGCGGCTTGGAAAGTTGGTTTGCAGGGAAAGGGGCCATTTTTATACAGGGCTTCAATTTCCACTCATCCTCACTCAATTTCTCCTCGCCAAATGCGAGGAGGAGAATGGAAATTTTGAGCCCTGATCTGATACATCAGGTGCTCCCTGTGGTTTGGGCAGGGAAGACCTGACAGTAGAGGGGGTCTGCCACATTTGAAGTGCCCCCTGTATCTGGGATGGAAAGAGCTGTAATGTGGACCTAAGGTCCCTAGTCGCAGCCTTAAACTCTCACACCCAAGCTGGCTCAATAGCATGGTTGGAAGTCCCTGGGTTGCTGTCAGGAACCTCAGAACATGCTGGGCATAAATGACCAGAGAACTCTTTAGGTAGCCCTGTGTGATAGGAAGAGCAATGAACAATGGGGCATACTGAGACCCCAGCCTCCTTAGTCTTAGGTCTAGCCCCAAGCTCCAGCGGTATAGACATCCTCACAGTGTCAAAATAACCAACTGTACAGTAAATCACCCAATTACAGTGTGAAAGATTAATATTTCACCCCATTAACGCTAAATATAGACATATCTGGCTGGCGAAGGGTTAATCTGCAGAGGAGAGAAGGAGAGTCCAAGCCCTGCATAGGATACTCACTGTGAAAAGCTCACAACATGGCTGCCGTGAGCCAATCAGAAAATATGCGCGAACAAAGCGCTCATGGGAAATGTCATTTTTCCCAAAAAGTACCCCAAAGCAGTGCTCGAAGCCCCCCAACACATTTGAACTATAAACCGGATGATAGAGCAAGTGTAGACAATTAAAATGAGCCCTCTCTGAAGTTGCTGTGTGAAGCGGTTGCAGAGATACGTCCCAAACAGTGTTGTCCCATAGAAAGTAAATGGAGCAATGGCGTCTATTCGGTAAAGCGCGCATTAAAGGCGCAGTACACAATTTTAGCAAACGTTAACCTACAAGTTAGAAACATGAAAAACATACAGGGAACATGCGTGCATACTGAGAAAACACTAACCCAGTAAGGAAAGTGTCAGAAACCCCCCAAAACATGTTAAGCCATCAGACAAAGGGTTAAGTTATCACATAAACCTGCTCCAAAAACCCAACAGACATACACATATATACCCAATGAGTGCAGGAGTGCACAATGAGAACACCCAAATACAAGCCCAGCAAAGGGGCACTGTGGGACAAGTGAACCTGCAGCACTCAAGGGGTAGCTCACCTTTCCTGCAGATCTTGTGTCTTCAGATTACCATGCAGCAAGAAATTACCTCAGTGGGTAATTCCTGGGGAAGCACTTGAACCCAAGATTTTCCCCCTCATGGCTTAAGGTCCACCAAAAAGCACCTGGATACTGAGCTAGCCACATTGGACGGCATTTGTCAGTCATGGTAATCCGCCTAATGGTGGTATTCCATATCTGACAGAAAATAAAAAAGAAACTAAAACTAACGAAAAATGTTCTCCACCTGGTATTGTCTCACCCAGGAACAAATAATTCTGGAGATAGCTGACTAAGCTGCAGCCTAGGAGGGAAGGGAGGCTCCACCCCCCTGCATACATTTAGAGAAATGTTCCTGCCTACTTAAAGGGGCGGATCGCCTCCCAGAGTTACCAGTAACCTGTATTAGTCGACAGAGAAAGCAGAATTCAAATAAAGTATAAAAAAAGTATATAAAAAGTCAGGGGGACTGGATAGCCCTCTCATTTATTGCTGCTATCTATATCTTTCATATTTATATTTAATTTATATTTATTATATGGATATTTTATGATGAGTTAGCCCTGTGAGCTTCTTTCTTTTTTCTGTCATTGTACACATCTCCTTCAGCTCAACTTAGCATCTTCTCATTTTATCCAATTTAATCACATAAAAAAACACATTATTACTTTACTTCATTTCACCATTCCTTTCCTCTTCTATCCCACTTGGCCTTTAAGAACCAAGCTTTTTGGTCTGTTCCAATGTATATACCCCCTGTTTGGTATCAAACATTCCTCACATGACTTGTGAGGAAGGCTACAAAAGGAACATAGTTCTCTATGTAATCACTTTATTACTGCAGGCCCACATCAGTCCTGCACCAGGTAAGTATTTCATCTACACCTTTTTTATTTTAAATTGTATGTTTGTAGATATTAATTGCACTACATTGGGACCCACAAATAATAATAAAAATATTATAATATCATTTAAAGGGTCCCTGTCTATGCGTTTCAGAAATAGCTTCTTCCTTTAGGTTTTTAATTTAGATAGTATTTGTAGGTGTATTAGAGTAAGACTTACCATAAAGTGAGATACCTTGGTGTGGTTGGTAAGCTTACACACTGATTGGCCAATTTGTGGGACGAAATTCTCACTTATTTCACTTAGATTTACTACGGATCATTATATATGCCCATTACAGGGCACACAGTATTCACAGTATATAGAGGAGCGCAGATCTGTTTGTTTGTAAGTATAAAAAAATGCCTGAAACGTGCCAAAATAGATACAGAACACCAAATAAAGCTAAACAAACACATTAATCCAAAGGAAAAATGAGAGAAAAGATCCCCAAATCAGAACATGGCAAGGAAGGGGTTAAATATTACCACACTGTTCAAAATGCCACAAAGACCCAGGAACAGAATAATGAAGTGCCTGATATGGGTGCAGGAGTTAAGAGTAACTCCAGAAGGGCCCCTGTGAGGAAGGGAACAGTGGGACATGTGGATCATGGTACTCAAAGGGTTGTACATCTTTTATACAGGTCTTCTTTTCTTAAGAATACCATTATAATGGAAGAAGTCTCAGACAGACTCCTTCTGGAGAGAGAAACATGGGTTGCATGGTTCTCTCCCAGCGCTGCTGGAGTCCATAGACAGCACCTGTTAACAAAGCAATCCTCCAGGAGAAGTCAACAATGGTAACCCGCCTAATGGGGGAATTTTGACACCCCATATCTAAAAGAAAATATTAAAATAACTAAAAAACTAAGCAGAACTGTTCTAAGCCTCCTACTAGGTGATGAAGCAAATCTTATTTGAAGAGGGGAGTGGCTAGGTAGCCTGCTATGGAGGAGGGGGAGGCTCCGCCCTGCACTTCAAGAATTGTTTCAGCTTACAAGGAGGAGCCATCGCCTCCCCTGTAGTACCGGTAAGCTATACTGGACGACAGAGAAAACACTTTCCCTGTAAAGGGAGAGAAATCAGCGACTACCTAGATGAAAGGTCCGCAGACCATATCTTAAGCCACAAAGTGTGTCTAGCAGACACAGAGAAGACAGAAGCCTTAGCTGCACATTTGATAGCATCAAATAGAGAAGTGTAACATATGTCTGAGCCTCAGACATGTTGGCCGAGAGAGCTAAAAGGTCCTCAGATACCCAAATAAAAGCTACGGTAGGCTTCAAGGATGCACCTATGGCAGTGAAGTCAGACTTCAGGATAGCCTCCAGTTTACTATCATTCACTTTCATCAATGCTGCGGCGTCTGCCAAGGAGGAGGAGATGTAGCCCACTGAACCAGAGCTGCCTCAGAAAGGGGGTACAGCTTGGAAAACCTCTTGGAAAGAGAAAGACGCCTCACATTTACCACTCATCCAGGATAACCTGGTCCAGAGTGGGATTGAACGGAAGAATCATGAGGGATTTCTTACACCGTTGAAAGAAGTATGGCCCTCAGCAGTGGCATTAGTGGCCTGTAAGGTCGTTAAAACCACCTCAATGAGGCAACCAGCAGAGGGAGCAGGGTTAGCCTCAAAGGGGTCACCACAGGCATATGAAGAAGCCCCTTCCTCACACTGCTCTTCCTTAGTATCATCCTCAAAGGGATCCTCCTCAGAAGTTTCTGTGAGATCAGGAATGCCAGGGCCTTAGGGGCTACAAACCTGAAAGAAGTGGGGGGTTTCCAAGAATGGAGGACCCCCTGGAGGGAAACAGGAAACTGTGCCATGGAGGACTTTAAATTCTTGAGTCAGAGTGGCTCCTGTTCATTGCTGGAGGGCCCCTGTGGTGTAGTGGGGGCCACAGTGATTGAGGGGCATAAGTGTCCTGAATATTCTCTAGGGAACTCCCTTTTTGGTATGAGGAACAATAAGCAAGGGGGAAGTCAGAGACACCCTTGAGTCCTTAGCCTTAGGTCTAGCCGCATGTCCCTATGGATCTGACATCCTAAGAGGATAAGTTTAAGGATAGTATGTGAAAGCCCAAATACTATGTCCCAGATCAATAATTCACCTCAGAAAGACCAAGAAAGTAGTGATCTGGCAGGTGAAGGGTTAATCCGAGAAGGAGAGCAAGGAGATAAAAGCCTATGCATAGGATACTGCAGTAAGGAAAGAAATGGCATCTGAAAATCATCAGCCAATCAGAAGAAAGCCCGCGAAACAAGCATTCTGGGACTTGCAGACATTTCTTAATGTTGTATCCTAGCAAAGCTTGAACCTAAAATTGCAAGGCCCCAGGGGCCCCCAAGACACTGGGGATGTGAACCGGATCATAGGGTAAGAGGAGACAAGAAGAATGAGCCTTCTTTCAACTCCGTAAGTCAAACGTTGCAGAGAAATGTTGCACAGCAGTTTGTCCCATTGAATGCCTCTGCCAACCCCGCGCTCCACCTAGGGTATTACTTCATCATCCAATTTCTAAGCTATACAGGCTAAGATACAGACTTTTTTGATTAACATTGAAGGGTCAGGGAGACCGAATTAGAAATCCAGTGGATGCATGGACCCTGGCAGTTAAGAGGTCTCTCTTTTCCTCACAGAACCTGACAGTTGTCAAAAACAATTACAAGCTGCCCCGGCCTTTTTGCATTGTCTGCATGCTTCTGCCTCGCCACTCTGCTGGAGATGTAACAGGGACACTGGGCATATGGCCCACATTTGGTGGCTTTGTCAAGATGTCCAGGACTACTGGAAGAAGGTATTGAGGCTTATTAGGATGGTACTCACTTTAACTCTGCCTGAGGATCCGGCACTGGCTCTTTTCTCAAAAGGTTTGGATGTGGTGGTGCGGGGGCGACCCTGGTAGGCTGTGGTGGTGCTGGGGCAACTGGGTAGGCTCCTCCTTCGCCACATGATAAATGCAGCTAGGACGTGCATCCCGCTGCGCTGGAGGAGAACACAGCCACCAGCTGTGGGATGGTGGTTGACAAAAATAGGTGACATAATTCTTAACCCTTTTATTGCAAGAGGGGTACTGAACGCATTGCTTTGCAATGTGTTCCATACCCCTCTGGCACTCAAAGGGTTAATGAAAAACTTACCCCACTGATGAGAGGTGTGGGGCCCCTGGATCGTTCAGTTAGGCGACCTTGCATGAGGGGCGGACAAAGAGATAGGAAATGGGGACCCATATGTGGGGTTGGGCGATGGTGCACCTGCATGAAGTTTGTGATACCTAGGCTGGCGGAATTGGCGCAGGCCCTTCACTTGATATGGCCATCAGGGAGCGCTGGTAATCTACACAGGGGGAGTGGGGCCAGCTATTGTTCTGGGTCTGAGCCCGGTAGTTGTCTTTTTCACTATTTTGCTACACGTTTTGCCTCTAAAACCGGATGCACTGTCGAGCACTTGATTTGCTCTTCTCCCTGACATCCTTACCCAGCCTTCCCCACCATCTTCCTCCCCACATTGTCCTTCCTCTCTCCTGTCTTTCATCTTTTCTTCTCCTTTCCTTAGCCATTTTCTACCTCGCTCTCCTAGGTCTTGAGACTTATAGCGCGGGCCTATGGACCATTTTCTGGTTCTCAAAACACGCCGGACTGGGTGTGTGTGTGTGTGTGTGGTGGGGGGAGACTTTGTTCTTCACCGTTCATTGCTTACTTTTTCCAAATGTTTTCCTGAATGACGGTGGATGGGCTGGGCCCATCTTATGTCTGTAAGCACTTGTTTGGATACAGCCAATGCTACTGTGTTATGTTGCAGCCTATGTATTGCTTTTGTACTTTCTCAATAAAAACTGAAATCAGTGAAATCACTGAAAATCAGTGAAATCAATGATAATATAAGCCACCACTGGTGGAGCTGGATTGCCATGAAATGACTCCATTGTTCTTGTGATAATAGTGCTACCCGGTGTCCAGTCAGTTATTCTATTGCTCTCTATGGGAGAGGTTAAGTCACTGACTACAGCAGCACGCAGGATGTGACACTAACAGCTCCACCATGCAGTGACAGTTTGGACTCTAATACAGCTTGAATAAAGCAGCTGCCAGCGGAGCTCATCCCCTACAATAGTCTGTGTGTGTTTTCATAATAAATCTTCACTCATCCTCTGATGGACATATCCCCTGCATTCATTCCTGGTCTGTCCCACTATCAGCTTTATTCATAAGGACCAGAAAAATGAAGGAGTAAGCATTTAAGGACCACAGTGCAGGAAAACGGGAACAATTTTTCAACAAACCAAATGCATGACAGGGCACAACTAATAATTCCCAAAATTCTTATTGATTTAAATGGTTTAACAACTTGAATGATACAGAGGTCTCCAATGCATTGCAAAGCATTGAAGGCCCCAGTAGCATTCAACGGGTTAAAAGCCCAATTTAAATGACTTGGCATTTTGATTATCCATTTGACATCACTGTGACCCCCTAGTCCTGTTACTGTGTCTCATAGTGTGGATACCGTATACGCAGGGAGATAATCTGTTTAACACAGGAATAAAATCCACATTCAGACCATTTCATCAGTTTGGACTCTGACCTTCATGCGTGAGCTCCCATAAATACACATCGTGGAGCCTGTCCCAGAACGGACGGATAAGGTGTGTATAACCCATCATCTCTGCAATGAAAAGATAGAATATTAGTAACTTACCAATGTCACCCCTTAAAATAATACAGGGTGTCAGCCCAACCATGAACACATTTAAAATTGACCCAAAAATAAAGGGAAGGAAATCCCTAAACATTACCCATAAACACCTCTAATCTCTCCAACATACTGCACTCTGATTCACATCTAACCTCTCCCTATATACTACAGTCTGATTCACATATAACCTCTCCCTACATACTGCAGAGTCAGTCACCTCTAACCTCTCCCTATATACTGCACTCTGATTCACATCTAACCTCTCCCTACATACTGCAGTCTGATTCACATCTAACCTCTCCCTACATACTGCAGTTTGATTCACATCTAACCTCTCCCTACATACTGCAGTCTGATTCACATATAACCTCTCCCTACATACTGCAGAGTCAGTCACCTCTAACCTCTCCCTATATACTGCACTCTGATTCACATCTAACCTCTCCCTACATACTGCAGTCTGATTCACATCTAACCTCTCCCTACATACTGCAGTTTGATTCACATCTAACCTCTCCCTACATACTGCAGTCTGATTCACATATAACCTCTCCCTACATACTGCTGTCTGATTCATATATAACCTCTGCCTACATACTGCAGGGTCATTCACATATAACCTCTCCGAATATACTGCACTCTGATTCACATCTAACCTCTCCCTACATACTGCAGAGTCAGTCACCTCTAACCTCTCCCAATATACTGCACTCTGATTCAAATCTAAGCTCTCCCTACATGCTGCAGTCTGATTCACATATAACCTCTGCCTACATACTGCAGGGTCATTCACCGCTAACCTCTCCCAATATACTGCAGTCTGGTTCACACGTAACCTCTCCCTACATACTGCAGAGTCAGTCACCTCTAACCTCTCCCAATATACTGCACTCTGATTCACATCTAAGCTCTCCCTACATGCTGCAGTCTGATTCACATCTAACCTCTCCCTACATACTGCAGTCTGATTCACATCTAACCTCTCCCTACATACTGCAGAGTCAGTCACCTCTAACCTCTCCCTACATACTGCAGTCTGATTCACATATAACCTCTGCCTACATAATACAGGGTCATTCACCTCTAACCTCTCCCAATATACTGCACTCTGATTCACACCTAACCTCTCCCTACATACTGCAGTCAGTCACCTCTAACCTCTCCCAATATACTGCAGTCTGATTGACATCTAACCTCTCCCTACATACTGCAGAGTCAGTCACCTCTAACCTCTCCATATATACTGCAGTCTGATTCACACCTAACCTCTCCCTACATACTGCAGTCTGATTCACATATAACCTCTCCCTATATACTGCAGAGTCAGTCACCTCTAACCTCTCCATATATACTGCACTCTGATTCACACCTAACCTCTCCCTACATACTGCAGTCTGATTCACATATAACCTCTCCCTACATAATACAGGGTCATTCACCTCTAACCTCTCCCAATATACTGCACTCTGATTCACACCTAACCTCTCCCTACATACTGCAGTCAGTCACCTCTAACCTCTCCCAATATACTGCAGTCTGATTGACATCTAACCTCTCCCTACATACTGCAGAGTCAGTCACCTCTAACCTCTCCCTATATACTGCAGTCTGATTCACACCTAACCTCTCCCTACATACTGCAGTCTGATTCACATATAACCTCTCCCTATATACTGCAGAGTCAGTCACCTCTAACCTCTCCATATATACTGCACTCTGATTCACACCTAACCTCTCCCTACATACTGCACTCTGATTCACATATAACCTCTCCCTACATACTGCAGTCTGATTCACATATAACCTCTCCCTACATACTGCAGAGTCAGTCACCTCTAACCTCTCCATATATACTGAACTCTGATTCACACCTAACCTCTCCCTACATACTGCAGTCTGATTCACATATAACCTCTCCCTACATACTGCAGGGTCATTCACCTCTAACCTCTCCCAATATACTGCAGTCTGATTCACATCTAACCTCTCCCTACATACTGCAGAGTCAGTCACCTCTAACCTCTCCCAATGTACTGCAGTCTGATTCACATCTAACCTCTCCCTACATACTGCAGAGTCAGTCACCTCTAACCTCTCCCAATATACTGCAGTCTGATTCACATCTAACCTCTCCCTACATACTGCAGAGTCAGTCACCTCTAACCTCTCCATATATACTGCAGTCTGATTCACCTCTAACCTCTCCCTACATGCTGCAGGGTCAGTTACCTCTAATCTTTCCACTATATATTGCATTGTCAGTCACCTCTAACGTCTCCCCTTATACTGCAGGGTAAGTCACCTCTAACCACTCCCTATTGCCAGGCACCTCTAATCTATCCACTACATACTGCAAGGTCAGTCACCTTTAGTCTCTGCCTATATATTACATTGTCAGTCACCTCTAACCTCTCCCATATATACTGTAGGGACAGTCACATCGTAACCTCTCCCTTACATACTGCATGGTCATTGACCTCTAACACCTCTGATGTATATTTCATAAACCCTCCCCTATATTTTGGTGTTACCAGGTTATCATTATTGTCCTTTCTTACCAAGCACTGTCATAATCTGGTCCGTCACTTCTGTGATAAAGATCACCGCACTCTCATCTGGAGAGAGAAGAGAGAGAGAGAAGACGGAGAGAGAGTAGAGAAACAGAGAGAGACACAGAGAGGGACAGAGAGACACAAAAGAGAGAGTGAGAGAGGGGATAGAGAGACACAAAAGAGAGCGAGAGAGAGGGGGATAGAGAGACACAAAAGAGAGAGAGAGAGGGACAGAGAGACACAAAAAAGAGCGAGAGAGAGGGGGATAGAGAGACACAAAAGAAAGAGAGGGGACAGAGAGACACAAAAGTGAGAAAGAGAGGGACAGAGAGACACAAAAGACAGCGAGAGAGAGGGGGATAGAGAGACACAAAAGAAAGAGAGAGGGGACAGAGAGACACAAAAGTGAGAGAGAGAGGGACAGAGAGAGACACAAAAGAGAGAGAGGGGGACAGAGAGACACAAAAAAGAGAGAGAGGGACAGAGAGACACAAGAGAGAGAGAGAAGGACAGAGAGACACAAAAGAGAGAGGGACAGAGGGACAAAAAAGAGAGAGAGAGAGACAGAGATACAAAAAAGAGAGAGACAGAGATACACAAAATAGAAAGCGACACAAAAGAGAGAGAGGGACAGAAACATGAGAGAGAGAGAGAAACAGAGATACACACACACACAGAGGAAGAGACACAGAAAGATAGACAGAGAGACACACACACACAGAATCGAGACACAGACACACACAGAAAAAGAGAGAGAGAGAGAGGGACACACACAGACAGTGAGAGAGACAGACACGCCCACACAGAGAACGAGAGACAGAGACACAGAGAGAGACACACACAGACAGGGAGAAACAGACAGAGAGAGAGAGACAAAACACACAGGGAGATAGAGAGAGAGAGACAAAACACACAGGGAGATAGAAAGAGAGAGAGACAAAACACACAGGGAGATATAGAGAGACGCACAGAGAGAAAGAGGTAGAGTCAGAAAGGGAAGACAGTGTAACAGGATGACACAGAGACAGAGACAAGAGATAGGCATACAGAAAGAAGCAGAGACAGAGAGAGAGAGAAAGAGTCAGAGAGAGGTAGACAGAAATAGAAATGCAGAGTGAGATAAAGCGAGAGATAAAGTAAGAGAGAAACAGAGAGAGAGAGAGAGAGAGATAGAGAGAGATAAATTTGGGTGATAATTAGGAAACAATGGCATAACAGTATTTTAGTATTACCTTGTTAAATGTAATTCTCTTAGTCCATATGGAATACAGGTACCATGGGAGGTGATCTACCTTCCTTGGAAGGCGGAACATTTTAAGAAGTAAATCTTGAAGGTAGAACCTTCTCCTTCCTTCTTCAGGCTAAAATAGTAGAGTATACAGCGCTCTATGAAGATTAGGTAACTATATTTATAGATCTTATCTTTGAACCCCTACCCAAATTTTTTCTCTTTGCTGCCGTCTATTGTGGACCTCACAATTCACGATCCACGTCGTAATGCCAATGTGTAGAAAAGAAAAACAAAGACAGCACAACAGAATATATCTCTAAGTGTAGTAGTCCAAAAATGTCTCTTAAAATACCCTTCCCCTCTTGGTAATATACTCACATATACAAGAGGCTATCCTGGCTCTTGGTTAAAGATCCTGCACTGGATTCTTAGAGCTTCACTCCAGGCTAGTGATTACCAACGCTCTGCTGGTCTGTAGTATTAATATTTAGTAATGTTGTTCCCAGTCCTCACCACACATGGATAGCACAATGTGCAGACTGTACTGGGAACTTTTTATTGGTTTTCAAAAGCTTATAAAAATATATATGAATATAAAAGTTTCCTTAAGAGACCACCTTTAGCATAACATAGCGATACAGGGGCTTACGGGTAAAAAGAAATTTCTATAAAAATGTCAACATCTAAACAATATTAAACATACAGCAACATCATCTGGAATGTCTCCAATAGACGCTGTTCCAACACTGCGTTTTTCTATGTTACGTAGGGATTCAGCGCCACTGATGACTACCAGCGTGTTAACTTATGCAGTTAAAATTCATTGTATTACACAAATTGATTAAAATAAAAAAATCTCTCTATTCTGATAATAAATTCGCTCAACGCGTTTCGTGACCATCCAGATGTCACTTCATCAGGAGCATTAAAATATATATTTTGATATATATATGTCCAGACAACCATATGCTAATGGCTATGGGGGAAGATAAAAACATATGGGATTTTGGGTTATAACTTGTATAAAAGACTGGGATGACAAATTCCAGGAATGACATGTTTATATGACATCTGATGACCTCTTGGCCATATCATTGGGAGAAAAGACAGGCCCAGGTATCATCTGCAGGACTAATGGAGAGAGTGTTTTGAGGAATTCCATGTTATCAAATAATATATGCATGACCTCATATTGAAATTAGGTCAATGAGTAGCCAATCAGACTGACATAAGCATATAATGAGATGGCTCTTTAGCCTATCAGAGGAGGTTGGGCTGGGTTTTTGATAAGAAACTTTTACTTTAAAAAGTAAGGTTTTGGTAGAGAAAGTCTCTTGGTTTCCTGATTTTTCTTGGTGTTCCTGGCTGCTAAGGAGATTCTAATAAATACACTTGTCTGGTAACTATATTTTTCCTTATTTTAATTCTGCAAACATTCAGAATCAGATATATATTTCCTCTATATTTGAGGAAAAATAATTTCTTAGAATTTATCTTATTTGGACTAGCCACCTGTTTTAGGATTAATTATAAAAAGCCACATTAGCTGTAGAAATTCTGGAATTAAGCAGAATTGATTAATTAATTTGTAATATTTTGTCAGATAATTGTAAAACAGTTGATAGCAGTTAAATCTATATAACATTATCTATATTAGCTAATATAATTATTGATATTTCTAGAATATCATATTATGTTCCTGGAAAGGTTATTTTAGCTAATATTTGATCTGGGGAATTCTTTGAACTCTGTTATTAACCCTCCAACTGCTGTTTGTCTATTTTGGTTTGTGTTTCTGGGGATTTCTTTGTTGCATGTGTTTTTGGGCCTAACTTTTGTACAGTGGGAAGCTTATTTATACTTTTCACTAGTCAAAAGAAGCCGCCATCTTGGATGAGGCATCCATATACTTATATCTGTGTGTTAACCCTTGGAGTACTCTATAAGTGTTACATAAGATTGCTATTGTCATGCTTATGGTATATGTTGCATGAAGTTTTGTTATACTTTCTAGACATATATTATTAGATTTAAATTCTGAGTAAGTTCTTGGTATAATCTATCTTTGACAATAATAAAAGCAATTTATATGTTTTATTCAGACGGTATGCAATATTGAAATCAGTAGATAATTAAATGATAATTTATCTAAATCTGGGATTTTATTTCAGTTATTTTCTCTAAATTTTGATATATTGTCATAGGACTTTGTCATAGGACTTGGGTTAATATTAAAGCCTACTCACATGACAGAATACCTTAATTAATTGTAAGGATCAACTAACCTTTTCTATGCTGCTGGGTTCAATTACTGTTATTTAATACCTCTGGATATGACTATGTACGGTTAACCCCAGGGGATGCTGATAATACTAATGGTGATATTTGTTGCTGAGTTACTGTTTATCTATTTCAAATGGTGTTCACTCATTTATATCATTGTTGATTACACTTTATATATAGTATATTTTACTTAAAAATATTTATATTTTTGCACATATATGCGTAATTGATTTTAATCAATTCTTTACTGTGAAGTAGCATGTCAATACCTAGTATTGTGTAAAGTTATCAAACTAAATATTATTCATCTATTTATGTGAAGATATACAACCTAATTGGGTCTCCTGCTGAACCTTATCCTGTATAAGTTTGACATAGCAAGAGACTCAAAGGGAAGCCATTGCAAGATTCCCAGAACCAGATTACGGTCCCACAGAGGAATGAGAGACTTATAGGCAGGGAAAGCATGGGCAACCCCTAATAGAACACCTTGACATCTGGTAAGATAGCAATACGTCTCTGGAAAAATACCAAGAGAGCAGAAGTCTGAACCTTTTTTGGTACTCTGAATGAGTCCTCTGTTCACACCCTCCTGAAGAAAGGACAAGACCACTAGGGAGGTCAAACTCATGAAGACAGATCCCAGTATACGCACCAAGTATGAAATAAACCAAACCCTGTGGTAGGCTTTAGAGGACACAGGCTTTCTATCCTGTATCATAGTGCAGACAACTTCAGAGGAGAATCCTTTTCAACTCAGGAAGAAGACTTCAACATCCATGGCGTCAAAGCCAAACCCTCCATGTCCTCTATCCAGAGGTACCCCTGAAGGAGGAGGTCCGGTCTGAAAGGCAATGGAAATGGATCCCAAATGGATAGACACACCAGATCCACAAACCAAGCTCTCTTTGTGCAGTATGGAGCAACCATAATGACCATCTAAACATCCATCCGTATCTTGCTGAGGACTCTGAATGAGAGGAATTGGAGGAAATAATTAAGTGAAGTGAAAGTGCCATGGAATCTCGTCCGTGGCAAAGTCCAGTGTCCAGTAGGTCCCTCCAACGGGAACAAAACAGCCGGAAATTCCTGTTGTTCCTTGTGGCCATCAAGTCTGTCTGAGGAAGACCCCACTCTTGCAGAATCGGGTTGAAAACGTCTGGATGGAGCTCCCATTCTCCTGTGTCTACCATCTGGCAACTTAGGAAGTCCGCCAGGACGTTTTCAACCCTTGTAATGTGAAAGGCAGGTATGGCCAGAACGTGAGCTTCTGCCCAAGCCAAGATATACTTGACCTTTGACCAAGTGGTTTGTTGATGTAAGCCACAGCCATGACATTGTCCGATTGGACATGTACTGGATGACCCCTCAACTGAAGGGCCCAGTACACTAAAGTGAGCCAGATCTCCCTGAGCTGCAGAATATTGATGGACTGAAGGGACTCCTCTGAGGTTCATCTGCCCCGGATCCCCAGATGACCCATAACCACACCCTAGCCAGACTGGCATCCATTGTGATAAAGGTCCACTCTGCCATTAAGACCCGCAGCATTTGCCAGGGGCAGAGTGGTAGATTTAGAGAGCCTGGAGATAGGGGGGGGGATCACCAGTAGGAGGAGAAGCCCATTGCACCAAAGCTGCCTCTGAGAAGGGGTATAGCTTAGAGAATCTCCCAGACTCTTATCTGGCGTCTTCCACTCATCCAAAATAATTTGATCCAGAGTGGCACTGGGTGGAAAGACAGCAGAAAATGTTTTACGTCTTTGAAATACATCAGATGAAGACAGACCCTCATAAGGGGTGTCAGTAACCAGAAGGGTCTGTAAAACAGCCCTAACGAGTCCCTCCACAGAGGGAGCAGGGTCTGCGTCAAAGGGATCCCCAAAGGAATAGCTAGAATTCCTTTCTTCATATTCTCACTCCTCCTTGTCATCTTCAAAGGAGTCCTCCTCAGAGGAATCCATAGTGCAGGTAAACCTGGGGCCTTAGGGGCCACAAATCTGAAGATGGTAGTGGATTTCCATGAGTGGAAAACCCCCTGGAGGCAGAGGGAAAATTGTGCCATAGTGGACTTTAAGTCTTTCACCCAGACTGGCTCTTTTTCAAGGCTGGAAGACCTCGGTGGGGTAGTAGAGGCCAAAGTGCATGAGTGGCATAAAAATCCTGAACATTCTCTAGGGAGCACTCTTGGCATGAGGAGCAGTAAGTAAGGGGGGGTTCAGTCATTTGCCATAGGTCTAGCCCCATGTCCCTTTGGATCTGATATCCTAGGAGTAATACCAAATACTGTATCCCAGAATAATTCTCCCTAGAAAAGGCCAGAAAGGTACTTATCAGGTAGATGAAGGGTTAATCTGAGGAAAACAAGGAAAAGCAACCTATGCTTAAGATAAGCAAGAGAGAACGAAAATGGCATCTGTAAAACCATGAGCCAATCGTAAAAAAATTATGGGAAATGTAGTCTTCTCTATTACAACTGCACTCACAGGGCCCCGGGACACTCAAGATACTGGCTATGTAAACCGGATACCTGGGCATGAGGAAATGAGAAGAGAGAGCCCTCTCTGAACTCTGTATGACAAATGGTTGCAGAGCAAGTGGGGCTGCTGTGGAGCGCAGCTTAAAGGTGCTATGCACCCAAAAAAGAGAATTTTAGTCTTGCCTGTTAAATCCTTTTCTCTTCGTTCATATAGGTTACTGGTAACTTTGGGTAGGCAACTGACCCTTTAAATAGACAGGAACAATTTGTGAAGTGAATGCTGGGTGGAGCCTACCTCCTCTTAGTTGCAGCTAGCCACTTCCCTCCAGTAATATTTAAGACACTAACTATTGACTAGGTAGTAAGAAGGGAAAAGAAGACTCCTGTGAGCATGAAACTGAAAGGACTCCCACGTTCAGTCACAGGAGAGCCAAGAAGCGTCCCTTGACAGGGTGGGAAACCAGTAACCTATATGAACGAAGAGAAAAGGATTTAACAGGTAAGACTAAAATCTTCTTTTCTTGGTCGTCCAATATAGGTTACTGGTAACTTTGGGATGTCCAATCATTGAGTTTCCCAGAAGTGGGAAGTAAGGAAAGGACCAGGCACAGGCCCCCAAAGTCACCAGAGCATATATGAACCATCAGATCATGGGTAGCCCATAAACAACAACAAAGTGTCAACAGACACAAAACTGGGGTATAAAAACACCAGAAACTGATACACAGCACATTGAACTATAGCCAACTGACAGCAAAAGTTAAGGAGTACTGAAGACGAGGGGGATCCTAGAAAGACAAGGCTGCCTCCAGGACCTTCCTCCCAAAGCTAGCATCATCCGATGCCAGCACATCAACATGGTAGTGTTTAGAGAAGGAGTGCACAGACAACCAAGTGGCAGCCTTGCACAACTGATCAGCTGAGGCCTGATTCTTGTAAGCCCAAGATGCCCAATGAGTCATGACCCAAAATGGAACAGGCTTCTTCCTCAGTTTGTAAGCCTTACGAATAGTAGACTTAATCCAAGACACTATGGTCACCTTGGATGCTGGTCTCCCTGCCCTGGGACCCTCAGGAATGACAAAAAGAGCGTTAGACTGGCAAAAAGACACAGTGCGGTGCACACAGAACTTGAGGCAGTGGACCACATCTATCAAGTGAAGATCTTTTTCCTTGTCAGATATGGGGTCAGGGCAGAAAGAAGGTACCACTATCTCCTGATTAATGTGGAATTCTGTAACCACCTTTGGGAGAAACTCCTGCGAAGATCTTCCTTGTCTTTGTGAAACACAAAAAAGGGTGGCTTACAAGACAGGGCATGCAACTCTGCGACTCGACGAACAGACACAATCACCCAGAGAAAATAGGATTTTAGTCTTACCTGTTAAATCCTTTTCACTTAGTCCATACAGGTTACTGGTAACACTGGGAGGCGATCCGCCCCTATAAGTAGGCAGGAACATTTTTATCTAAATGTATGCAGGGGGTGGAGACTCCCCTCCCTCCTAGGCTGCTACTCAGTCAGCACAAGCCAGAATGATTTGAGACACTATCACTGACCAGAGATAGAAGAGAAGAAGAAGACTCCTGTGAGCATACCCCGAAGGACTCCCACAGATTGCCACAGGAGAGCCAAGCATGGTCTCTTGACATGGTGGGAGACCAGTAACCTGTATGGACTAAGTGAAAAGGATTTAACAGGTAAGACTAAAATCCTATTTTCACTGTCCTCCAATACAGGTTACTGGTAACACTGGAATGTCCAAACATTGAGTTTCCCAGAGGTGGGAAGAAGGCAAGAACCAGGCGCAAGGCCCCCCAGAGTCACCAGGACCTCCATGAACTAACCGGTCAGAGATCCCAACAAAACAGAAGTGTCAACGGACACCAACTAGGGGTGAAAACAGACCCCAAGAACTAAACATAGCACACTGAACCAGAGCCAACAGGGCTCAACAGTAAGGAAGTACTAAGAAACGCATAAGAAGAAGACCCTAGACAGGCAAAACTGCCTCTAGAACCTTCCTCCCAAAGCTGGCATCAGCCGAGGCCAGCACATCCACACGGTAGTGCTTAGAGAAGGTGTGTACGGAGGACCAAGTGGCCGCCTGACACAGCTGATCAGCAGACGCTTGATTTTTATAGGCTCGAGAGGCCCCAACTGACCTGGTAGAATGAGCAGTAACCCGCAATGGAACGTGCTTATTCTTCAATTCGTAAGCCTTACGAATAGTAGACTTAATCCAAGATGCAATGGTTACCTTGGATGCCTGTCTCCCTGCCCTAGGCCCCTCAGGAATGACAAACAGAGCGTCCGACTTCCTGACAGACGTAAAACTTGAGACAACGCACAACATCCAACAAGTGGAGATCCCTCTCCTTGTCAGAGGAAGGGTTAGGGCAGAAAGAGGCACCACAATCTCCTGATTGATGTGAAATTCGGAGACAACTTTAGGCAAAAACTCCTTGGAGGTGCGAAGCACCGCCTTATCCTTGTGGAACACCAGATAAGGTGGTTTACAAGACAACGCCTGTAATTCCACCACCCGGCGAACCGATACAATAGCCAGAAGGAAGGCCATCTTCCATGACAAAAGGCGCAAGGGAATAGTAGCCAAGGACTCAAAGGGAGGACGCTGAAGAACCCCCAAAACCAGATTAAGGTCCCACTGAGGAGCCGGACTCCTAAAAGCGGGACGAACGTGAGCCACGCCTTGGAAGAAAACCTTGACATCAGGAAGAACAGCAATACGCTCCTGGAAAAAGACAGAAAGCGCCGAAGTCTGGACTTTAAGAGAACTCAGACTGAGCCCCTTATCGACACCGTCCTGTAAAAAGGCCAGGACAGTAGTAAGATGAAAGTCATGAGACAGATCCCTATCAGCACACCATGCCACAAAGTTCGACCAGACTCTGTGATAGATCTTAGAAGACACAGGCTTCTTCTTCAGAATTGAGGATTCAACCTCCAAGCCGTCAAATGGAGACTATGAACATCCTCCTTCCACAGATAACCTTGTAACAGAAGATCTGGACGAGAGGGAAGCGGAAAGGGGTCTGCCACAGACAGAGCCATCAAGTCCAGATACCAGGACTGACGAGGCCAATTTGGAGCAATCAAAATGACCGGACAATGCTCCACCTTCAACTTCTGGATGACTCTGATCAACATTGGAAGAGGAGGAAAGATGTAGGCTAGAGAGAATGCCCAAGGAATCGACATGGCGTCCGCTGCCAGAGCCAGTGGGTCCCTCCACCGGGAGCAGAACACTGAAACCTTCCTGTTGTGTCTGGTTGCCATCAGATCCACCACAGGAACCCCCCACATCTGAGTGAGGAGCTGGAACACCTCCGGATGAAGAGCCCACTCTCCGCTGTCGACTGTGTGACGACTGAGAAAGTCTGCCATGATGTTGTCTACGCCTGGAATGTGAACCGCCGAAATGATGGGAACATGAACTTCCGCCCAGGACAAAATGGCCTTGACTTCTAACCAGGCGGTGAGACTTCTTGTCCCGCCCTGTCTGTTGATGTAGGCCACTGCGGTGGCGTTGTCGGACTAGACTCTGACCGGACAACTTTCCAGTTGAGATTCCCAATGGCGCAGAGCAAGGAAGATCGCTCGGAGTTCCAGGATGTTGATGGACAGAAGAGACTCCTCCAGTTCCCACTTCCCCTGGGCACTGAGGCGACCCAATACTGCCCCCCAACCCAAGAGGCTGGCATCCGTCGTGACCGTGATCCAAAAAGGGATCTGGAAGGATCTCCCTTTCGGGAGATGGGAAAGATCCAACCACCATTCCAAGCTCAACTCGACATGAGGAGGCAGAGAGACAGACAGCTTCAGATGATCTGGTCGATTCCGGCACATCTGGATCACGAACCTTTGAAGTTCCCTGGTGTGTGCCATGGCAAACAGCACCGCCTCTATCGTAGAGATGAACTTCCCCACCAGAGAGGTCAACTTCGGCACAGGAATCCGCTCGAGGGCCAGAATCTTCGATACCCGGAGAGCAATCTGATGAGCCACCTCTTCCGGGAGAAACACCATGCACCGCTGAGTGTCGAACAGAAGACCCAGGAAGATTATTTGCTGAGACGGAACCAAGTCTGATTTGTCCAGATTCACAATCCACCCGTGGCGATTGAGAGTTTGAATGCAGACCTGAACCTGCTGAGGAAGGATATCCGCTGATGCAGCCTTCAAAAGCAAGTCGTCCATGTACGGAGTCACTCTGATGCCATCCCGATGGAGTACAGCTATCAATGCTCCCAGGACTCGTTGAAAAACATGTGGAGCCGTCGTCAGCCCAAATGGAAGAGCTGAAAACTGAAAATGACCTCTGTCGCAGGCAAACCTCAGGTACCGCCTGCTCTCCAGATGAATAGGGATGTGCAAATAGGCATCCTGAAGATCCAGGGAAGCAAGAAACTCCCTCGGAGACATGGCAGCGATCACCGTACGCAGAGACTCCTGACGATAGTGGGTGCTCACTACAAAAGAGTTGAGATCCTTGAGATCCAAAATAGGACCAGCTCCGCCGTCCTTTTTGGACACAACGAAAAGGTTGGAATAAAATCCTGAACCTATGTCCTCCTGGGACACTGGCTCCAGGACGTCCTTGTCCAAAAGATCCTGAATAGCGTTGTCGAACAGACGCCTTTTTGAGGCATCCTGAGAAGGATGAGTAAAGCGAAAGGGAGGAAGGGAAAAGAAAGGGATCTTGTATCCCTCTGACACCACCTGAAGAACCCAAGGGTCCGCCACCGAATCCTCCCAAACCCGGCGAAAGAGGTGAAAGCGTCCACCTACAGCCGGATGCAGACCTGGGTTCGGCGAGTCATGCCGAAGTAGTCTTGGAAGCCTTGGTCTTGGGGACAACTTTGGGCTTCCAGGACTGCTTGGGCTTGGAGGAGGTGCGCGGGGCAGGCGGAACCGCCTGGGACGTGGGGCGTGTCTCAGCTTGGAAGGAATGAAAGGACCGATAGCGCTTAGCTGGAAACTTCTTTTTAAAGACCGAGGGTAAAAGAGTACTTTTACCCCCAGTGGCCTCGCTAATCAATTCCTTTAGCTCAGATCCAAACAGGGAAGTCCCTTGGAAGGGCAAAGAAAGCAAAACTTTCTTGGAAGTGGTGTCAGCAGACCAAATTTTTAGCCAAAGAGCGGGCCTAGCCACCACAGAAGAAGTGGAAGCCCTCGCCATCATGCGGACAGCATCAAAGGCAGCATCAGAAACATAATTCTGAGCTTCAGAAATATTGGCAAGGAGTTGCAACTGCTCTGAAACCGGCGCATCTTGGTAGACCGCCACAGTGAGTTGCTCAGTCCAGACCGCAATGGCCCGGTTAACCCATTCCACAGCGAAGGCCGGGCGCATGGCAGTACCAGTGGAGGCAAAAATAGATTTAAGACAGGTCTCTAAAATTTTTCAGTCCAATCCTGTAAAGCAGAAGCATCAGACACAGCCAGAGCAGTAGATTTAGACAACCTAGAAACTGGAGCATTCACCTTGGGAGGATGAACCCATTTGGTCAGTCTCTGGCAAACTTTTTTGAGACAGAAGAGGACTTATCAGGATTTTTCCACGCAACAGAAACCAAACGTTCAAGAGTAGGGTTAGTAGGAAAACAAGTAACAGCCTTTGACGGTTTCTGAAACACATCCGTTGGGTCAAGAGGAGTCTCCTGACACAAGGGAAGGTTGAGAGTGGTCAGCACTGCCCTAATCAAACCCTCAGCAGAGAGTTTGGGGTCACATTCAAAAGGGTCCACAACCGATCTGGTTGACTCAGTAACAGTACCACCCTCAACGTCAGAATCCTGCAACAATTCTTCTTCAGAAGAATCAGACACGTCAGGAGCTCCCTGTGGCTTGGGAAGGGAGGTCCTGATAGTGGAGGGGGTCTGCCATACCTGAAGAGCCCCCTGAACCTGAGAGGGAAAGAGTTGGAGTGGACCTGAGGTGCCTAGTTGCAGCCTTAAACTCTTTCACCCATGTTGGCTCAATAGTGTGACTGGAAGGCCCTGGGTTGCTGCCATGACCTTCCGTACATGCCGGGCACAAATGACCAGAGAATTCCCTAGGTAGCCTTGAGTGACATGAGGAGCAAAATGCAATGGGGGATACTGATACCCCAGCCTCCTTAGTCTTAGGTCTAGCCCCAGGCTCCAGTGGAGTAGACATACTCACAGTGTCAGATATACCCCACTGACAGAAATCACCCAATCAAAGTGTGAAAGATTAAAGATTCACCACAGAAACTTTTGTAACTAAACTTATCTGGCAAGTGAAGGGTTAATCAGCGGAGGAGAGGGAGAAGGTCCGGTCCCTGCGTAGTATACTCGATGAGAAGAACTCACAAAATGGCTGCCGCGACGGGAGCCAATCAGAAAAAAGGCACGAAACAAGCGCTCATGGGAAAAGTAGTTTTTCTCATAAAGTACCCCAAAACAGTGCCCGAAGCCCCCCAAGTCCCCCAACACACTTAATCATAGAACCGGATGATAGAGCAAGGGAAAACAAACAAAATGAGCCCACTCTGAAGTCGCTACGTGAATCGGTTCCAGAGATACGTCCCACACAGTGTAAGCCCATAGAGAGTAAAGGAGCAATGGCGTCTATGCGGGAAAAGTGCGCTTAAAGGCGCGGAACATTATTTCCAATAAAGTTAACCCTTAGAGATAAAAGGTGCAAAACACATAGCAAATACATGTACTATATAAGAAAACATTACCCTAAACAGGAAATGTCCCAACTCCCCATAAAACTGGAAAAAACAGCAGAGAAAGGGTTAAAACCCACATAAACTGCTCCAAAACCCCAGACATACACATATACTTTGCAATAAAATACAGTGCAAGATACAGAATAACACCAATGAGTGCCGGAGTGCGCAATGAGAACTCCCAAATACAAGCCAAATGAAGGGACACTGTGGGACAAGTGGACCTTCAGCACTCAAAGGGTGGCTCACCTTTCTGCAGGACTTCTGTCTTCAGGTTACCAAGTGAATAAAGGATTACCCCAGAGGATAATCCCCAGGAAAGTACTTGAAATCAAGTTGTTCCCTCATCAGGGCAAAAGGTACACTAGAAGTACCCTGGACGCTGCGCTAGCCACTTTAAAGAGGGCATTTGTCATCCATGGTAACCCGCCTAATGGTGGTATTCCATATTTGCAAAAAATAATAAACAAACTAAAGTTTGAAGAGAGATGTTGTCCACCTGGTGTGAACACACTGAGGAACAAATCATTCTGGCTTGTGCTGACTGAGTAGCAGCCTAGGAGGGAGGGGAGGCTCCACCCCCTGCATACATTTAGAGAAATGTTCCTGCCTACCTAAAGGGGCGGATCGCCTCCCAGTGTTACCAGTAACCTGTATAGGACGACAGTGAAAAGAGGATTTTAGTCTTATCTGTTAAATCCTTTTCTCTTAGTCCATACAGGTTACTGGTAACTCTGGGCAGTGATCCACCCCTTAGTAGGCAGGAAAAATTCTCAAAGTGTGTGCAGGGGGTGGAGCCTCCATTCCCTCCTTGGCTGCAGCTAGCCAATCAGCTCCAAAAGGATTTGAGACACTAAGTATGACTAGATAGTAGAAGGGAAGAAGACTCCTGTGAGCAGGACCCCAAAGGACCCCCATGGTCTGCCATAGGATAGCCAAGCATGGTCTCTTGACAGGGTGGGAGACCAGTAACCTGTATGGACTAAGAGAAAAGGATTTAACAGGTAAGACTAAAATCCTCTTTTGTCTGTTGTCCAATACAGGGTACTGGTAACTCTGGGATGTCCAACCATTAAGCTTCCCGGAGGTGGGAAGAAGGCAAGGACCAGGTGCAAGGCCCCCAAAGTCACCAGGACCTCTATGAATCAACTGGTCAGAGATCCCAACAAAACTGAAGTGTCAACGGACACCAAACGGGTAAAAACACCCTAGGAACTTCAACACAGCACACTGAACTAGAGCCAACAGGGCTCAACAGTAAGGAAGCACTAAGAACCTGAGAACAAGAAGATCCTAGACAGGCAAGACTGCCTCCAGGACCTTCCTCCTGAAGCTGGCATCAGCCAAAGCCAGCACATCCACACGGTAGTGCTTCGAAAAGGTGTGTACAGAGGACCACATGGCCGCCCTGCACAGCTGATCAGCAGATGCTTGATTCTTATAGGCCCAAGAGGCCCCAATAGACCTGGTAGAATGAGCCGTGACCCGAAAGGGGACATGCTTATTCCTCAACTTGTAGGCCCTACGAATAGTGGACTTGATCCATGACGCAATAGTCACTTTGGATGCAGGTCTTCCTGCCCTAGGACCCTCAGGAATGACGAACAGAGCGTCGGACTTCCTGATAGATTCAGTGCGATGGACATAAAACTTGAGACAACGCACCACATCCAACAAGTGGAGATCCCTTTCCTTGTCAGAGGAGGGGTTAGAGCAGAAAGAGGGCACCACAATCTCCTGATTGATGTGAAACTCGGAGACTACTTTAGGTAAGAACTCCTTAGAGGTTCGAAGCACCGCTTTATCCTTATGAAACACCAGATAAGGTGGTTTACAGGATAGAGCTTGCAACGTCGCCACTCGGCGAACTGACACAATCGCCAGAAGGAAGGCCATCTTCCACGTCAAGAGATGTAAAGGAACAGTAGCCAAAGACTCAAAGGGAGGACGTTGGAGAACTCCCAAAACTAAATTAAGGTCCCACTGAGGAGCCAGACTCTGAAAGGCAGGACACACATGAGCAACGCCCTGGAATAAAACTTTGACATCAGTAAGGACAGCAATGCGCTCCTGGAAAAAGACAGAGAGCGCCTAAGTCTGAACCTTAAGAGAACTCAGACTGAGTCCTTTATCCACACCGTCCTGCAAAAAGGCCAGGACAGTGGGAAGATGAAATTCATGAGACAGATCCCTGTCAGCGCACCAAGACACAAATGTCGACCAGACACGGTGAAAGATCTTGGAAGAAACAAGCTTACAGGCACTAAGCATAGTAGACACCACAGCAGAAGAAAACCATTTCTTCCTTAAAATCGAGGATTCAACCTCCAGGCCGTCAAATTGAGTCGATGAACATCTTCCTTCCACAGGTAACCCTGCAGAAGAAGATCTGGACGAGAGGGGAGCGGAAAGGGCTCCGCAACGGATAGTGCCAGAAGCTCCGGATACCATGACTGACAAGGCCAATTCGGAGCGATCAGAATTACTGGACAACATTCAATTTCTGCAGCACCCTTATCAACATCGGAAGAGGAGGGAAAATGTAGGCCAGGGAGAATGTCCAGGGAATGGACATTGCGTCAGCAGCCAGAGCTAGAGAGTCTCTAGCTAGAGAGCAGAACGCCGGAACCTTCCTGTTGTGTCTGGTAGCTATCAGATCCACTAGGGGTACCCCCCATTTCTGAGTTAGGAGTTGAAACACCTCCGGATGTAGTTCCCACTCTCCGCTATCGACTGTGTGACGACTGAGGAAGTCTGCCATGACGTTGTCTACACCTGGAATGCGCACTGCGGAAATGACAGGAACATGAAACTCTGCCCAGGACAGAATGGCCTTGACCTCTAACCAAGTGGTGAGACGTCTTGTCCCACCCTGTCTGTTGATGTAAACCACTGCGGTGGCATTGTCGGACTCCACTCGGACTGGACAGTCCTCCAGTTGAGACTCCCAATGGCGGACAGAATGAAATATTGCTCGAAGTTCCAGAACATTGATGGGAAGAAGAGACTCCTCCATGGACCATTTCCCCTGAGCACTGAAGCGACCCAGAACAGCTCCCCAGCCCAAGAGGCTGGCATCCGTCGTGACCTTGGTCCAGTAGGGAATCCGGAAGGATAACCCCTTCAGGAGATTGGAAAGGTCCAACCACTACTCCAAGCTCAACTCGACATGAGGAGGAAGAGAGATGGATAGCTTCTGATGATCTGGTCAGTCCCTGCATGTCTGTATCACAAATCTTTGAAGTTCCCTGGTGTGTGCCATGGCAAATAGAACCGCCTCTATTGTGGAAATGAACTTACCCACCAGAGAAAACAACTTCGGAACTGGGATTCGATTGCGTGATAGGATCATTGAGACTCTTTGAGCAATTTGATGGGCTACCTCCTCAGGGAGAAACACCATGCACTTCTGAGTATCGAACAGAAGACTTAGGAAGACCAGTTGCTGGGACGGGACAAGGTCCGACTTGTCCAGGTTCACAATCAAACCGTGATGTGTAAGGATTTGAATGCAGGTCTGGACCTGCTGATGAAGAAGGTCCGCAGACGAGGCTTTCAAAAGCAAGTCGTCCATGTATGGAGTAACTCTGATGCCGTCCCGATGGAGGACGGATATCAAGGCCCCCAGAACCCGTTGGAAAACCTGAGGGGCTGTTGTCAGACCAAATGGAAGAGCTGAGAACTGAAAATGACCTCTGGCGCAGGCAAACCTCAGATACTAATACACCTGAACAAAGAATATCGAGCAGCTCAACTGTTGCCTGACAGGGGAGATCGTGATCCAAATACAATCATCAAACAGTCTGGGCACGTACTCCACCTCTTATAAGTACATATGAACTTTCCATAACATTTCCAAACTTCTTGATAACCTCGTGTGCTTGATCAAATCCGATCCCAGGATTGCCACAATGTAAAGCGAATCAAATGCAAATATCAGCACCACAAAGGATTAAATCTTCAAAAGCAAATATATGTAAAAACATTCAAATATTTTATTGTGATCAAATCTTGATAAAATATATATATATATTTGCTGTAATGACAACCCAAACTTATGAGCTAGGAAAGACTTACATTCGGAACCAGTCAGGAGAAAAAGGCATGATTACAGATCAACGCGTTTCGCGCTAACAGCGCTTACTCATGATCAAAGACGCCAAGCTCTTGCAACAGTTTCCCTTTTTAAACTTGATCCAACCAATCCAATTGGATTGATGACATCATAATAGAGAAAAACGGATACTCGTAGGAACAAAGTAGCCGCTACTTAAAGTTGAATGAACCTTAACCCCTTTCACTTCAAAAACATTCTATGGCATCACCCACTCTCAAAATTAAACATGATCAATGAAAGAATCATGTTTCTCCACCAAGGGACAACACATGTACGGGAGCTCGTCAAAAGCAGATCACAAAGGCAACCTTAAGTTAACCCCTTACTTATAAACCAAAGGGCAACGTGTATACCGAAACCCGTCAATTATGAATCATTAAGGCAACCTCTAATTAACCCTCTACTCATACAACAGAGGTCCCATACATATCCATGCCACTCGGTGCCAGCACGGGAGCTCATCAAATTTCGATCGCAAAAGTGACCTTAAATTAACCCTCCATCAATAGGACAGAGCTCACCATACGAACCTATTTCTCTTTGGTCCCAAACAAACCAAAATAATTTTTTCTCTCTTTCAAAGGGTGAGAGAGCCCAAAGAATATAAAAATCAATAGAAGGAACAGGGGTCAAGGCCCAAATCACAACCTTTAATATAAAGATGTTCATTTAAAGATCTTAAAAGAAAGAAAAAGGGAAAAATGTTGTAAGTTAACCCATCATGAACTTTATCATATTGAGCTTGTTGGATAAAAAAGGTTAATCAAGGGTTCCAAATGGAACGATTGATTTTAACCTGCAACATAATTAAAAGAGACATAAGTACAGTATCAGAATACATATAAATCAATGTAAATATATGAGCAAGGGAGAAAACAACAAGGTGAGGCGACAAGAATTTATACATAACAACTGACATCATACTCCTTATTTAATCCTGAGGGGTATCTGGTGCCTAGTTCAAAAATCCAAAAAACTTCACGCTTACTTAATCTTTGATCCAAGTCACCTCCCCTAATACCTAGCCTTACTCTCTCAATACCCTGAATTTGTACATGTGAAATGTTACAGTTGTCACTCTTAAAGTGAGAAGAAACATTAGAACGGAACTCAATGTGCCGAATGTTACTGAGATGTTCATTCAATCGTTCCCTGATTGACCTAGTGGTTTTACCCACATACTGTTTTTGACACTGTTTACAGGTGATTAGGTAAACAACACCTCTAGTGCTACAATTAATATAACTCAAATTTTGATAAGTCTTTCCTGTCACTGTTGAGGTGAAGTTTCTCAAAGCACCTACAAATTTACAGCATCCACAGCGTGCACTCCCACATTTGAAAGTGCCTTTTGTCGTCAGCCATGATTTACGTCCCATGTCTCTTTTAGAAGAAAACAAGCTAGGAGACAAACTAGTAGCAAGAGTGGGAGCCTTCCTCGATACAAATCTAATCCCATTTGCTACAGCCTTCTGCAATCCCTCATCTGCATTCAAAACAGGGAGATGTTTTTTAATAATAGCAATGATGTTATCATACTCCAAACTATATGGAGTGGAGAAAATAATTTTATCAAAACCTCGTTTATTATCCACACCATTCAACGTGGAGCTAGATTCCCTGTTAGGCTTGTATTTGAGGAGTTCTGCCCTATCTATTTTTGACGCTTTATCCATGGCTCTATTCAACATCCAAATAGGGTAACCACGAGAACGGAATCTAGAAAAAAGAGCCCTTGCCTGCACACGATACCGGGAATCCGTGGAGCAACCCCGCCTCAAACGGAGGAACTGTCCCACAGGGATTCCCCGAATCGTGTGTCTAGGATGGCAACTATTAGCACAAAGCAAACTGTTACCAGCAGTAGGTTTCCGATAAATATCAGTGATCACAGCTCCCAAGTTTGGATCACCAATTACTTTTAAATCCAAAAAAGATATTGCATCAGGGGATGTATCAAAAGTAAATGCCAAATTCAAATTGTTGTTATTAAAATAAGACACCAACCCCTCTACAGTGGTTTCCATACCATTCCAAACAATAAGAAGGTCATCGATAAATCTTCCATACCAGATAATCTGGTCTCTATAGGGATTGATATTTCCATAGACGCGGGACTCCTCCCACCAGCCCATATACAGGCAGGCATATGTAGGGGCAAATTTTGCCCCCATTGAGGTCCCGCGCCTCTGGAGATAAAAATCCCCATCAAACATGAAAAAGTTGTGTGTTAACAAATAATCAATGGCTCTCAGAATGAAACATATAAGATCATTCGAGTAGCCACTGTATTTATTTAGATGGTAATCCACAGCCTGAATACCCAAATGATGTGGTATACATGAATAAAGAGATTTCACATCACAACTGATCCACCGATAATTTTTGCTCCAACTAACCTGATTTAACTGTTGAATGACATGGGTAGTGTCTTTTAAATAACTAAACAGCCTCAAAACTAAAGGCTGCAACTTCTGATCGATCCATTCACCTAACACCTCATTCAATGACCCAATACCGGAGACTATCGGTCTCCCCTCTGGATTTCTAAGTGATTTGTGTATCTTAGGCAAATGGTGGAATATCGGGGTTACAGGATGTCTAACAGAGATAGAATCCACCTCCCTCTGTGACAAAACACCCGATCTAAGACCACTCACCAACAAAGAGTCCAAGAGACCAGAATACTCCCCGGTAGGGTTCACAGATAATGAGGTGTATGCATCCTTATCCTTCAATTGCCTAAGCGCCTCTTTGTGATAATCAGCGGCATTCATCACTACTACCGCCCCTCCCTTGTCAGCACTCTTTATAACCACATCCTTAAGTTGGGATAGATGTTTTAAGGCCATCCTTTCATCCGGGCTTAAATTGGAGGGTCTTCTAACCCAATCATTGCTGAGTAGGATTAAATCCCTCTCAACCAAATTATGAAAGGCATCCAAAGCTCTCCCTCTCAAGCCAATCGGATAAAAGGATGATCTGGATGTTATCCTGGCTGACCCGCTAACCGGCGTATCCGGTGAAACATAACAAGAGCCGTCCAACTGCAGGTCCGTCAGGTCAGTAACCACACAATGCTCCTGAAAGGAAAGTTTTGACAAAAAGGTAAGCTGAGAGACATTATGAGAAGAGGTGTCCGGAGAAATAGACTCTTCTGCAATATCAGAAGATATCTCTCTCGTGGAAGGAGCCTCACAAAAAAATTTTTTTAGAGTTAATTTCCTAGTGAATTTATTTAGATCTAATAAGGTGTTAAAAAGGTCAAAATGGCAGGTAGGTGCAAAGCCTAAACCTTTTTCTAATAGGCTCTGTTCAGATGGAGATAAAGTATAATCTGATATATTGACCACAGAATTTATCACTTCTTCTTTTCCTTCCTCTCCTTCTGTTTTATATCTCCTTTTGTTTCTTCTTCTGGTGTTCTTGCTGCCTCCTCTGCGGACACATTTTTTGTAACTTTGGTCTTCGGTGGTCTGGATCTGGACGATGACCTCTTCGGAGGTTCTAGAACAGTTATCGCTTCTTCTATGTCGGTGGCAAAAACCTTTGAAACCTTCTCCCCTCGATTCGGTGACAAAAAAGAAGAAGATGAAGCAGGAGACTGGACTATCACTGATGTACTTGCTGCATCATCTGTATCAGGATAATCTGTAGTATCCAATTCAATGCTAGAAAAACTAACTTTTTTCTGCCTTTGTCGTGTTTTCAAAATGGATCTATGCCCTGACTTTGCTATATTCCTATAATATTTGGATTTCCAAGAATAAACATGATTGGATTCATAATCCTCTTTGTCTCTTAGAAACTTCTTCTGTTTCAAATCCATAATAGACTTTTCCAATTTTTCCAAATATGTTGACAATTTCTCATCCAAAGAAACAAAGTTAGGATTCTCTTGATGGATAACTACTTGACTCTGTTTCTCCTTGATGTCAGACTGCAATTGTACCAACAAATTTTGTTTATATTTCACGATCAAATTCATTAAAGTATTGGAGCAGTCTGTTAGGGCTTGATTCCATTCCTTCATAAATTCAACATCATCTTTAATAAAGGTAGGTGATTTTTTAATCCGTAAACCTCTCGGTATTCTTTCTGTTTTAATATACTGTTGTAACGTGGTAATCTCCCACCATGCTCTAATTTCTTTCTCCATCAATTTCTCAAGATCTTTAAATAGAGAGGTCAGGTCAGGCATATCACTTGTTTTCTCCTTATTGCCATCTTCATCTATATTAAACAGCTTGTTAAAATTAGATAATCTCATTGATGTATCTTCAACCGCACGTAAACACCTGCTGGAACCATGTTCATTTACGTTCATTACTTCACTTTCCATTATAGCTCAATTTAGGGTTGTAAAAATCTTCTTGAAAATGTTAATAATCTTTAAGGTGTGTTTAATCCAAGGAAACCACCTTCAAATTGTAGAAATCGGCAAAAGGAGCAACGCTCATAGGGAAAATACGAATACACCTGAACAAAGAATATCGAGCAGCTCAACTGTTGCCTGACAGGGGAGATCGTGATCCAAATACAATCATCAAACAGTCTGGGCACGTACTCCACCTCTTATAAGTACATATGAACTTTCCATAACATTTCCAAACTTCTTGATAACCTCGTGTGCTTGATCAAACCACTAGGTCAATCAGGGAACGATTGAATGAACATCTCAGTAACATTCGGCACATTGAGTTCCATTCTAATGTTTCTTCTCACTTTAAGAGTGACAACTGTAACATTTCACATGTACAAATTCAGGGTATTGAGAGAGTAAGGCTAGGTATTAGGGGAGGTGACTTGGATCAAAGATTAAGTAAGCGTGAAGTTTTTTGGATTTTTGAACTAGGCACCAGATACCCCTCAGGATTAAATAAGGAGTATGATGTCAGTTGTTATGTATAAATTCTTGTCGCCTCACCTTGTTGTTTTCTCCCTTGCTCATATTTTACATTGATTTATATGTATTCTGATACTGTACTTATGTCTCTTTTAATTATGTTGCAGGTTAAAATCAATCGTTCCATTTGGAACCCTTGATTAACCTTTTTTATCCAACAAGCTCAATATGATAAAGTTCATGATGGGTTAACTTACAACATTTTTCCCTTTTTCTTTCTTTTAAGATCTTTAAATGAACATCTTTATATTAAAGGTTGTGATTTGGGCCTTGACCCCTGTTCCTTCTATTGATTTTTATATTCTTTGGGCTCTCTCACCCTTTGAAAGAGAGAAAAAATTATTTTGGTTTGTTTGGGACCAAAGAGAAATAGGTTCGTATGGTGAGCTCTGTCCTATTGATGGAGGGTTAATTTAAGGTCACTTTTGCGATCGAAATTTGATGAGCTCCCGTGCTGGCACCGAGTGGCATGGATATGTATGGGACCTCTGTTGTATGAGTAGAGGGTTAATTAGAGGTTGCCTTAATGATTCATAATTGACGGGTTTCGGTATACACGTTGCCCTTTGGTTTATAAGTAAGGGGTTAACTTAAGGTTGCCTTTGTGATCTGCTTTTGACGAGCTCCCGTACATGTGTTGTCCCTTGGTGGAGAAACATGATTCTTTCATTGATCATGTTTAATTTTGAGAGTGGGTGATGCCATAGAATGTTTTTGAAGTGAAAGGGGTTAAGGTTCATTCAACTTTAAGTAGCGGCTACTTTGTTCCTACGAGTATCCGTTTTTCTCTATTATGATGTCATCAATCCAATTGGATTGGTTGGATCAAGTTTAAAAAGGGAAACTGTTGCAAGAGCTTGGCGTCTTTGATCATGAGTAAGCGCTGTTAGCGCGAAACGCGTTGATCTGTAATCATGCCTTTTTCTCCTGACTGGTTCCGAATGTAAGTCTTTCCTAGCTCATAAGTTTGGGTTGTCATTACAGCAAATATATATATATATTTTATCAAGATTTGATCACAATAAAATATTTGAATGTTTTTACATATATTTGCTTTTGAAGATTTAATCCTTTGTGGTGCTGATATTTGCATTTGAAACCTCAGATACTGCCTGCTCTCTAGATGGATTGAGATGTGCAAATACGCATCCGGAAGTTCCAGAGAAGCAAGAAACTCCCCCAGAGACATGGCAGCGATCACTGTGCGCAGAGACTCCTGACGATAGTGAGTCTTCACTACAAAGGAATTGAGATCTTTCAGATCCAAAATAGGGCAGCATCCGCCGTCCTTCTTGGTCACCACACAAAGGTTTGAATAGAATCCTGAACCTCTGTCTGAAAGAGGTACTGGCTCCAGGACATCCTTGTCCAGAAGAGCCTGAATAGCATCTTTGAACAGACGGCTTCTCTCGATTTCCTGAGGAGAACGAGAAAGATGAAAGAGAAAAGGTGGGATGGAAAAGAAAGGGATCTTGTATCCCTCTGACACCACCTGTAAAAACCATGGGTCCGCCACCGAATCCTCCCAAATCCTGGGGAAGAGGCTGAGACGACCACCCACAGCGGGATGCTGACACGGGTTCGGTGAGCATGCCGAAGCAGTCTTGGAAGTCTTGGGCTTGGATGCGGCCTTGTGCTTCCATTGCTGCATGGGCTTGGAGGAGGGATGCGGAGCTGATGTAACCACCAGGTTCGTCGTACGTGTCTCAGTTTGAAAGGAACGAAAGGACCAGTTACGCTTAGCCGGCAACTTTTTCTTAAAGACAAAGGGCAGAAGAGTACTCTTACCCCCTGTGGCCTCACTAATTAGTTACTTAAGTTCAGATCCAAACAAGGAAGTACCCTGAAAAGGCAAAGAAAGCAAAACTTTCTTGGAAGCTGTGTCAGCAGACCAAATCTTAAGCCAAAGCGCACGCCTAGCCACCACAGAAGTAGTGGAGGCCCTTGCCATCATGCGGACGGCATCAAAGGCAGCAGCAGCAGAAACATAGTGTTGAGCTTCAGAGAGAAGACGCAATTTCTCCGAAGTAGGGGCATCCTGGCGGACCGCCGTAGTGAGTTGTTCAGTCCAGACTGCAATAACCCATGCAACAGCAAAGGCTGGACGCATAGCAGTGCCAATAGAAGCGAAAATGGACTTGAGGGAAACTTCAAGTTTCTTGTCAGTCCAATCCTGCAGCGCAGAAGCATCAGAAACAGGTAAGGCAGTAGATTTAGACAGTCTAGATATGGGTGCGTCCACCTTGGGGGGATGAACCCATTTAGCCATTTCTGTTTCAGAAAAGGGATAAAGTTTAGTGAACTTTCTGGACACTGAAGGAGGAAAATAAGTAAGGGGCTTTGCAGGCACCTGAAAAACATCAGAGGGACCTCCTGAACCAAGGGAATGTTGAGAGTGGTCAATACAGCTCTGCTCAGGCCCTCAGTAGAGGGTTCAGGATCACATTCAAAAGGGTCCCCAACGGACCTAGAAGACTCTATAACTGTACCATCCTCAACATCTGAATCTTTCAACAATTCTTCCTCAGAAGAATCTGACACATCAGACGCCCCCTGCGGTTTAGGCAGGGAGGATCTGATTGTAGAGGGGGTCTGCCATAATTGAAGAGCCCCTTGTACCTGGGATGGAAAGAGTTGTAGAGTGGACCTAAGGTCCCTAGTCGCAGCCTTAAACTCTTGTACCCAAATTGGCTAAATAGCATGGCTGGAAGGCCCTGGGTTGCTGTCAGGACTTTCAGAGCATGCTGGGCATAAGTGACCAGAGAATTCTCTAGGTAGCCCTGAGTGACAGGAAGAGCAATGCACAAATGGGAGATACTGATACCCCAGCCTCCTTAGTCTTAGGTCTAGCCCCTAGCTCCAGCGGTATAGACATACTCACAGTGTCAAAATAACCAACTGTACAATAAATCACCCAATTGTAGTGTGATAAATATTTCACCCCAGAAACGCTGAGAAAAGCTCACAAAATAGCTGCCGCGACTGGAGCCAATCAGAAAAGAGGAGCGAAACGAGCGCTCATGGGAAATGTAGTTTTTCCCAAAACGTACCCCAAAGCAGTGCCCGAAGCCCCCCAACACACTTGAACTATAAACTGTATGTTAGAGCAAGGGTAGACAATTAAAATGAACCCACTCTGAAGTTGCTGTGTGAAGCGGTTCCAGAGATACGTCCCAAACAGTGCAGACCCATAGAGAGTAAATGGAGCAATGGCGTCTATGCAGTAAAGCGCGCCTTAAAGGCGCGGTACATAAATTTAATAAAAGTTAAACCAGAAAGTTAAAAAATGAAAAAAATACAGCGAACATGTGTGCATATTAAGAAAACACTAACCCAGTAAGGAAAGTGTCAGAAAACCCCATTAAATGTGTCAAACCAGCAGACAAAGGGTTAAGTTACCACATAAACCTGCTCTAAATACCCAACAGACATACACACATATACCCAGCGAAGGGGCACTGTGGGACAAGTGGAACTGCAGCAATCAAAGGGTAGCTCACCTCTCCTGCAGATCTTCTGTCTTCAGGTTACCATGTAGTAAACATTACCTCAGTGGGTAATCCATGGGGAAGTACTTGTACCCAAGATTTCCCCCCTCAGGGCTTAAGGCCCACCAAAAAGCATCTGGACACTGAGCTAGCCTCTTTGAAAGGGCATTTGTCAGTCATGGTAACCCGCCTAATGGTGGTATTCCATATCTGACAGAAAAATAAAAAATACACTAAAAACTAACGAGAGATGTTCTCCACCTGGTGTGTTCACACCCAAGAACAAATCATTTGGAGCTAGCTGGCTAGGATGCAGCTGAGGAGGGAGGGAACGCTCCACCCCCTGCATACATTTAGAGAAATGTTCCTGCCTACTTAAAGGGGCAGATCGCCTCCCAGAGTTACCAGTAACCTGAACTGGACAACAGAGAAATTTAGTTTTTCCCAAAAAGTACCCTAAACAGTGCCCAAAGTCCCCTGAGCCCCCCAACACACTAGAAACAAGAACAGGATGATAGAACAAGGGTAGACAAGTAAAATGAGTAATCTCTGAAGTTGCTAGGTTAAACGGTTGCAGAGATACGTCCCAAACTGTATAGTCCCATAGATGCAAATGGAGCAATGGTGTCTATGCGGTAAAGCGTGCCTTAAAGGCGCAGTACTCAATTTTTACAAATATTAAAGTAAAACATAAAAAGGTGTAAATCATCAATAGCACATGTGAGGATACCCAGAAAACACTAACCCAGTAGGAAAAGTGCCATAAAACCCCCCAATAAGGTGCCAAACCAGCAGTTAAAGGGTTTAGTTACCACATAAACCTGCTCCAAACACCCAAACATACAGATATACTCAATGAGTGAAGGAGTGTGCAATAGGAACTCCATAAATACACCCCTGTGCGGAGGGCCACTGCGGGACAAGTGGACCTGCAGCACTCAAAGGGTAGCTCACCTTTCCTGCAGATCTTCTGTCTTCAGATTACCATGGAGCAAGAATTACCTCAGTGGGTAACTCCTGGGGAAGCACTTGGAATCAAGATTTTCCCCCTCAGGGCTTAAGGTCCACAAAAAGCACCTGGATACTGAGCTAGCCACATTTAAGGGCATTGTCAGTCATGGCAATCCGCCTAATGGTGGTATTCCATATCTAACAGAAAAATAAAAAAGATTCTAAAACTATAGCAGAACTGTTCTCAGCCTGGTGTTGTCTTCACCGAGGAACAAATCTTTCTGGAGCTGATAGGCTACCTGCAGCCAAGGAGGGAAGGGAGGCTGCACCCCCTGCATACACTTTGAGAATTGTTCCTGTCTACTAAGGGGCGGATAGCCTCCCAGAGTTACCAGTAACCTGTATTGGACGACAGAGAAAGGCCATTTTCTAAATCAGCGTGCACAGAGGAATAGGAGGCAAGGACTCAAATAGAGGGCACTGAAGGACGCTCAAAACAAAGTTAAGATCCCATGGAGGAGCAGGAATCTTGAAGGCAGGACGAGCATGAGCATCTCTCGATGCATCTCTGAAAGAAGGCAGACTACAGAAGTCTGAACCTTAAGGGAGCTCAAATGGAGGCCCTTATCCACTCCGTCCTGTAGGAAGGACAGGACGATTGGAAGATCAAATTACTGGGAAAGATCCTTATAAGCAGACCAAGAGAGAAAGGTGGACCAGACTCTATGGTAGGCCTCATTGGAAACATGCTTGCGGGCACTAAGCATAGTGGTCACCACACTAGAAGAGAAACCCTTCTTTCAGTTTTGAGGATTAAAATTCAATGCAGTCAAACCCAGACGATGGACATCCTCTTTCCGCAGGTATCCCTGTAGAAGATCTGGATGGTGGGGAAGCCAAAAGGGCTCCACAGAGATCCAGAAGCTCTGGAAACCAAGCCTGCCAAGGCCAGTACGGAGCGAACAGAATGACTGGACAGCACTCCAGCCACAGTTTCCACAGCACCCTGTGTAACATGGGAATGGGAGGAAAGACGTATGCCAGAGGAAAGCACCATGGAATAGACATGGCATCCACTGCTGGAGCTAGAGGGTCCCTCCAGCGGGAGCAGAACATCGGAACCTTCTGGTTGTGTCGTGTCACCATCAGGGCGATGCAAGAGAGTCCCCAACTCTGTACTATGAGGTTGAACACCTCTTGATGCAGTTTCCAATCAAATATTATAGAAGACTATTTGTGGAGAGATCCTGATAAGAGCTTAATAAGCCCTATCCTTAATGCTGAAGATTATTTGAAGTCTGGTAAGCGGCTATATTGAAGAGGGTATAAATTTTGCTGTACCTGCCCTAAGTTTAACAGATTCGCTCTTAGATGGGCTTGCACCCCTCTCTTTCTTTTTTCCTTGTTCTGCTTTAGAGAACGTATGACTCTGCCCACCACCGGGGTTTAAGGGAGCTGCACCCAAAGAAGAAGCGGATCTTTTCCAATTGGAACTGTCAATCATTGTCAATATAATAAGTGAAGAAAGTATATATACCTTCTATAAGACTTTATACTTGGACTGACACTTTTGATTTGGATGGATGCATGTTTATTGCTGTAGGATTCGGAGTGGGTCTTAGCATTCATTTGGCGCCATATCCTACATTGTGTGTTTTTTCTGTTAAGTAAGGAGTTACTGTTCCCATTGGGAGATTCAATGGAAGAGTGATTTAAATCATTCAGGGAGTTGGCCTGCCCCCACTATCCAGCCCGTCCACCACTATCCAAGTGACTGAAAAAACAAAATGGCTGCCACTTGCTCCTACACCACAGACTCACACACAAGCCACACACACAAGCCACACACACACACAAACACAGAGTCCCCAGGGGTCACTCCACCAACCTGAGGCACACAATGAGCTGATCCAACAAAGAGAGGGCGCGATTGGCTCCAGTGTACCTTCATTTCTGGTATCCACAACACAACAATGCTTTCGGCTCCTGGTGCACAATGTGCTTCTGCTGCAGGAAGCCCAGCTGCTTCATGTAGCTCGGAGGCAGGCAGACCCAGTACCAAATCCTTCATGTTCCCCCTTCATGAAGCACAACACTCCACCCCGCAACAGCCCGGTCATGCGGTCCTTCAAGGAGTTCTCTACAATCAGCAGCTGGATGCGGCTATTACCCGTGGCTGAGGGGCTGGAGACAGACCATGCTGGGGCCACTCTATAGTACACACAAGCTTCTTCACCGTCGCTCTCTGCCCGCTGTCACACACCTGCATTGTGTAAGTACCCTGGCACAAAAAATATACATGCCGCACTATAGCTGCTCCATCCACACATCATCCCTGCTCCAATCACACACACCGTCCCTCCTCAGTTCCCGCTCTCGGTGACTGGGCTGAGTCCCTAGTAATGCTCTTGGCCGAGGCTTGGGGCAGGAGGTACCTTCCTGGCCAGAGAGCCGGGCCGGCGGTTGTCTGTCAGGCTCTGAGTGTGCATGTACAGAGTCCACTTCAGGGACTGTGGACTCCATGACTCTCGCTACATACTGGGACAGCTGGTTAACCCTTTCAGTGCCAGAGGATTAAGCAACACAATGAGCAATGCCTTGCCTACCCCTCTGGCACTTACAGGACCGTACTAATATCTGTATGTGTGTGTGTACGCATGTATGTACGTGTGTATGTATGATCAATGTCTGTATATGTCACTGTATCTGTGTGTGTCTATGTATGTGTGCAATATGATTCTTTCTGCTTCACACAGTACACAAAAAAACATCATCAGTCAATACAGCTAAATGAAATGTACAATACAAACAAAAAAATTCTTACAAAATACATGCCACCTACAACATTTCAAACAGAAAATGCTACATAACACATACCCTACTACAATGACGGGCAACGCCGTCACATATTGCTAGTATATATATATATATATATATATATATATATATATATATATATATACCTATATAATTCGCACCACTCTGTACCAGCCACGCCGCGGGCAGTCTCTACTGTGCATGACTGCACCGCGGCCAGTTGGCACTGGGGCCCACGTAACGGGGCTCTTCAACTAGTATATATATATATATATATATATATATATATATATATATATTTCTTTTTTTTAATATAGTAATGGCACCAGAGGTAATGTTGGTGGTGGAACGGTGACAGAATGCATCCTACCTGGGAGGAGAGTGTTCATCATCATTTATTGCACACACTGCAGCAACTACTTAAATCTATGAGGAACATTTCAAAACTGGATGGGTGGGGGTGGGGCTAGCCTGATGAAGGAAGGGGAAGGCTCCACCTTCAAGGCCTTGTCTTCCAAGAAAGGAAGATAACTTCCCATGGTACCTGTATTCCATATTGGGAGAAAGAGAAAAGTGAATATGGGTTTAGGGCCACATTCAGGAGGTTAGAAAGGAACAATTCTGGGGCAAACCAGCTGCACTATGGAGACCAAATGAACATGTACATCTAGTTATAGGGACATCTAGTGTTCATCCATGTCCCTGTGCTATTTGCTTCATCTGTGTCAGTCAGAACCTGTATGGTGTATAAATATTTATATTCCGTACACTGACCTGGATCACATATTCCTCCAACATCCATATTATCATACATGAGTATAAGGGGTGGGTGAAAGATCAGGAAAATTTCCAGCATGACTTTTAGCGAAAAACCAACAATTTTTTATTTTTTTCTCAAAAGTTTTCTCCTTTTCTTTAATAGAGAAGTTTTCTCCTTCTTTGCCAATCATTTTTTGCATTAGTTTCCTATAACTACAACATTTCCCACCACAATATTACTTCTTCTGAGAACTGAAGTGGAGAAATAAATAGCTGAAATTCTAAGTTGTGATTCATACAACATATGCCTTGAAAAGGTTGTTAGTAGGCTGAGTCCTTTGCCCACAACACTAACTTCCTCCTTATGTAACATTAGGAGAACCGTCCTTGAAAAATAACTGCGCCTTGAGATATTCCAGCAGGGTTCAACACATGACATCGGTTCTTTAAAGCCACTTTTTTCAACAAAAAAAAGGCAGTATTAAATGTTTGATGGCAGTATATAGTAGAAGAACTGTTTACCTTTATTGCTAAAAGGGATAGTAATACTTAGTTTTATCTTTATTTTATTTTGTAGGCATTAAAAAAACACGGAGAATGATATAAATCTTATCTCTCAAACCTTTATGGTTTGACAGATATTCACAAGCAAAGTTTCCCGTCCCGCCCCTTTTACCTAGTGTAAGCAATCTCTTCTCAGATATGGAATGCAGTCCATAGACCAGACAGATAACAGCAAGGGACGATATTCTTCCTGTCAGAACAATGAAAGCCCTGCCCCCCTTGACAAGCTTTTCAGCTTTTTCCCTTATCTTAATTGAAGATTGTCCCTCTCTGCAGTCTACCTGGGCACCTCCCTTCTGCTCTGGCTGAAAAGTGTTACATCAGTAAAAGGGGTGGGAGGGGGACACTTTGTCATTGAATTACTCTTGAACTATAACTCTGACAGTATTGAAATAACACTCTCCAAAGTCCAAATACTATGATGATTAATTAGAGCTGCTTTTATTATGAAACATTACTATCCCTTTAAATGCCAGCACTTGTGGAAGTGGTGGTATGTGTAGGCACTAAGTATGACTCTTGGCATCTCCTACAGCAACCACATAGTCATCATACTCTTCCGCAGCAGGAGCCATAGATGTTATTTGGAATGAAATAACTGTTGGCAGAGGCACACTCTAAAACATCAATAACATCACTATTTCTCTTATCTGCCCAAGAGCCCTGGGAACATTTTGGAGTGCTCTGCTGCTTCTAGTTGTGACACTTATGAATGTTCATGGCGTGTCTCCCAGTCAGACCGGTGGTTGAGCTTCAGGTAGGATCTCATTGAGGAGGTGCCTAGGTGTGAGCCTGCTTTCCCCCTGCTCACATGCATCAACAGATAGCAACATGCTTAGCTTTTGCATCCAGAGTGAAAAATCTCCATACTGTGGACTTCATTGACTACGGGGCAGCTACTGCTACTGGGGATAGATGTTAATGCAATTCTAATGCTACTACTACTAGGTGTCAGTGGTGCACCATTTCCAGCAGCAGCAGCAGTAGAGGAAGTCATCATAACTAAGGTTGTGGATGTTAATAACCAGTGTTGTTGCTGCTGCTGGTTACTTAACTCGTGTGAATAGCTGAGTGGGGCTTACACTTTGAATCGGTGATAATGCCGATAATGACTGAGAGGCATCTTTCCTTGTCCAGGGTCAGACCTTCCAATTATTTTTTCAAACAGTTTATAGACAGGGACAGTGCTCCTTTTTAGGGGTGGAAGATTGAGCCTTTGCTTTTCAGCTAACTTTCTGGTCATGTCATCATTTCTCTCAATTTCATTTGTATCTGAACAAGAGGAGGATGGTGGAGGGGTAGATTCTAAATCTAAATCATCAATCATCATTAGGTCATCCTCAGCATTTCCCACTTCTTGCCTGCTACCCTTATATTCCTTTTAGAAGTGTCAAACTAGTCCTTTTTACTTTTCCTTTCATACCATTCTCTACTATTTTGAAGAGGTGTTTAGGGGGCTTGTTTGTCTCACTGTCAGATGCAGCAGTTGGTTCAGCTGCTACACATTCCTCCATTATGCTATTGCCTTAATCAGCACTAGAATGCAACTTGTTCTTGTCTTCAGTGTTCTTCATATATATCTCCTATATAATAACTCACTAAAGTTTGACAGAAACCGTCATGCTCAGTAGAGACGGCTGTGAGCAGTGCAGTCATGCTCGGTAGAGCCTGCCCGCGCCGCGGCTGATACTGATGGGGTGTGAGCGCCCTGCTCCATATCAGGCGCGCCGTGGGCAGTCTCTACTGCGCATGACTGCACCATGACCAGCTGGCACTCTGGCCCGTGTAACAGGGCTCTTCAACTAGTATATATATATATTTTATTTTTTTTATATAGTAATGGCAGCAGAGGTAATGTTGTTGGTGGAACGGTGACAAAATGCATCCTCCCTGGGAGGAGAGTGTTCATCATCATTTACTGCACACGCTGCAGCAACTATGGCTGTGGACAGTTTTTGATCTACTATTTTACTCCCACATCCCCGCACTGCTCCTCCTGTCCCACTTGCCCTGTCCCTTGTGTGTTTGCTGAACATTACTCAACTACTGTGTGTGTTTTTTTACTCTAAAGTACACAACATAACTGATGGTGTAGCACGGTGCCAGTGATCCTTGAGAGACATTGTTACTTCCTGGTTTACACTGGCTGCATTCTTATTGGCTCTGGTTTATTGCTCCTCCAAGGGCTTGCCTTTAAATACGCCCTCCTGTCACTATATCGGGGCCCTTTCGTGGTGTACCCGTATCTAGCGACTAGTTGTTATGGTTTCCTGTTACCGTGTATGACCTGGCTCACCTGACTACGCTTGTGCCTGACGCTCCTGTGATCCGATCCTGTTGCTGACCTGGACTGGCTGACTAACTCCTTGTGTACCGAACTGGCTTGGCTGAGTATCTGATTCCGTTACCAACTAGAACTGGCTGACTAACTCCTTGTGTACTGAACTGGCTTGGCTGAGTATTTGATTCTGTTACTGACTGGACTGGCTGACTATCCGTTACACCGATCTAGCTGGGCTAGTGTTGGTGGTCCTCCTGACTTGCTGTGAAGTCCGTGTGTGCCGACCTGGTTGTGCTGCTAGTTCCATCGCTTACTGGACTAGTCTATTACCGCCATATACCATACAGGGAGACACCGGTGCAAGACCGGTAACGTTACGTGCCTATCTCCCAGTCGTTTGCCGTTCCTGCTGTCTCCGGGAGCTTGTGGGAGTCCCTGCACTCACCAGTGTCTGTGTTGCCTCCGGAAACCCTATAATACCTGGGTCAAGCCAATACCACACTGTTGCCCATGTTGCCTCAGTCTACCCTAGTGACCTAGGGTCGTTACATCACCAGCATTTGGTGTCTGTTGTCTCAGTTAAACCTAACGTTCTAGGGTCCCATCACTGCCATAGTCTGGTCTGCATTTCCTCTGCATACCCTAGCTTTCTAGGGTTCATTCACTATAAGTGCCACAGCCGTGTTGCCTCCGTTAACCCTAGCGTGCTAGGGCCTAGTCGCTGCCTGAGTCCATTTTGTGTTGCCTCCGTTAACCCTAGCGTTCTAGGGCTCTGTCGTTGCCAGAGTTCTGCCAGTGTTACCTCAGCTAACCCTAGCATTCTAGGGTCCCATTACTGCCAGAATCCTGCCCATGTTGCCTCTGTCTACCCTACTCTCCTAGGGTCAGTTCTCTGCCAGTGTTGCCTACGTGAACCCTAGTCCACTAGGGATTGCCCTTCAGTCACCCATCGCCTGTGTCACCTATTGCGTTGTGGGACTGTTGAGGATATTATTGTATTATTATTACTACTGTACCTTGCTGAGAATCTGCCTACAAGTCCAAGATCACTATATTTGTTTGCTGACTATTACAGTGTTTGTAGTTTCGCCCTGACCTGCGTCAGATCTGGAAAGTACTTGGTACGGACCTTATCTGGACCTGAGTGGGGTTACTGTACATTATTTTCAATAAAGCTTTTAACCTTAACAAACTGTCTGAGTGTTCTTTTACAAACAGTAAGAAACCGTGACATGGAGTGATGTTTTGGCTTTTACCTCAACAAAATTCTCAATTTCGTCTGTAAGCTCAAACGCTCTCATTGGCCAAAAATCCATCTCTTCCAATAAGAGCACTCCAGCTTACAGACAGAAAGCATTGGTTATCAGAGGAGGCTGGATAGAGAGAGGCAGAGCACAGTACAGATCAGGTAACGGAAGTCTGCCCGGAAGCAGGTAAAGAGCTGTATTTATTCTTTTAATTTCAACCAAACAACAGTTTTGTTTTTAAAAATGTATACACTTTTCATTATCTACAATATGACAAAACTATTTCGTCAAAGTTGTAAAGGGGTAAAAGATCCCCTTTAAAGGGGAACTATCACCCCTACACAACTTTTGGCTAATAAGTTACTAAATATAGCGACTAGCATGAATAATTGTGTAATTTTTTTTTTATTATTATTTTAAATCCATAGTTTGGCTAAAATTAAATGTTTAAAAATTATCTGTGTCTTAACTTCCGGACAGACTGCGGGTACAGCTCTGCACAAAAAAATAATTACACAATTATTCATGCTAGTTGTTACATTTAGTAACTTATTAGACAAACTTTTATAGAGGTGAAAGTTCCCCTTTAACTACTAGATAGGCATTTAGGGGGTTAAAAGATCCATTTAGGTTGATGGGTTTTGGAGAGCGTTATTTGTTCCCTATAGTACAGTTAGTTGGCCCCAAAACTGAAATGTTCTTACCTTGTTTATACAGTCATTTGTATTATGTATAAAGTGGATACAGTGGTGAGGAAATGTCTGTGAATCCCAATGATAACTAGGGAAATCCCATGGTCATATCAAAATCTCCTTCCTGACTCTAATCCAGTCCTTGTCTTATATCCAACATAGGTACACAGCTCAGGGGCTCTAACTTCTATGAAAGACACGAACATTTACGTCCAAAGGCCTATGCCAAAAATCATAAGCAGGTGTCAACACAAGGCAAGAAAACAGGGCTCAAAAGTAAGGTGGGGGCAGTGAAGGACCCTCCCTATGTGCTCCTAGTCAACTAATCTAAATTGTGTGAACCACCAAAGAAATCCAGTGAAGCCCATTCACAAAATCAATGATTCTTTATTTGTAATTGTAAATTTAAAAAGTACCTTGAAAGTCCTATGGCCATAACAAAAGCTAGGAGAGACTCAGCGGCAAAAGATACATACAGCTAGATGGAATAATGCAGCACTTCAAAAAAGACCCACGCGTTTCACGTACTAGGAGCATACTCTTGATCCCTGGGCAAAGATACACACAACCGCTCTGCTTTTAAATTCCAACTGACCAATCAGCAAACTCCACTGACATCATAATCAAAGCGGACCTGGTAGCAAACCTTGTCTAAAAGTCACATAACAGCCCAACCATAGCCCGACCAACTAAGTGAGATTAGTGCAAACCATAGAGCCCAGTGTCAAATAACATAATAATCGGGAGCGCACTAATCCACAGTGCACAACCTGACATACCGACGGATTAAGAGTTAATATACCTGTGTGCCAATGACACTGCATACCAATGTGTCCAAAGCACTCCATACAGAGCAAAATACAAAATTCACAATCTCAGTCTAAACCAGGCCAGAGGGTAAACAAAAAAGTACTGATCATAAATGTTAATCCAACTGACGTGAAGTGTGTCCGCAAAGGGGTAAATGGTTTTCAGAAACAGAGTGGTATCATACACAGTGTACAGATGAAATAAAATATCAATACACAAAGTGTATTCTTTAAGATAATTAAATTGAAAACATTAATTGATGACTGTGCATAACTATAATATATATAAGAGAATGACTCACATCAAATACATTTTTGATGGATAAGGGCCACAAGACCCAGACTCAGAGATTATTCCTTCACAACAATTTTGCATCCAAACACTAAACAGTCCCATAAGTTCAATTATAAGATATTATGAATCCCTGTCAAGAGGAATAAGCAAAAGTGGAAAAAAGGGATAAAGGGGAAAAGAAAGGGAGAGGTGAAAAAAAAGAGATGGGAAGAGGCACACTAGTCAGAGCCAAGTAATGCCACGTCCACTCCAAGTATAACAGGTGACATCATCTCTTTAAACTACGTGAATGTCTTGTTCCAAGCTGAAATATCCAGTATACCTCTCTCCTCAATAGAATGTTGCCCGCAGTGGACTTGCGCTAAATGTCCATCATGACATTGCCCGTAAGGGCATCACCAGAGATCTTCATATCCAAAAATAGATCTAAATCACTGTAGGGACAATATTGTATGGTTTGGAAGCTACATAGATGATCTTTTTATTTGGAATGGTCAGGCCTCCGATGTGGACAAGTTTGTCACTTATCTTATCACCAATGCCCTGAATCTGGTTTTTATGTTTGATGCGTCTGCAGACTGCATCTCATTTTTGGATCCAAAGATCTCTGGTGATGCCCTTACGGGCAATGTAATGACGGACATTTACCGCAAGTCCACTGCAGGCAACAGTCTGTTGAGTGCAGACAGTTGTCGTCCAAACCATAACAGTTCGGGGTATTCCAGTGGGCCAGTTTCTCTGTTTACGGTGAAACTGTTCCACTGATGAATGATTCTACAAAGGGATCATCCACCTTGGATACTGGACAGAGCTTTAGTCGAAGACAAAATAGAGGCGATCTACTGAATTATAATAGTAATAAGCATTTCAATATGAAAGATAGTGAAAGGAACAAGGTGATTTTCTCTACACCTTATAGCGTGGAATTTAATGCTATAGTTGTGATTTTGAAAACACATCTGCCCATCCACCATGGTGACGGGGGGTTTCGGAGGGTCATTTAAGGGGGATGAAAGTTCATGTACAGAAAAGTGGCCACGTTGTCCATGACTTTGTCGCCAAGTCTGTCTCTAATGTTGTTTCAACTGGGAGTCAAAGGCTAAGAACTAAGGAAACATATAAGTGCAGCTGCATTCATTGTTGATGCTCTGGGCTTTTAAGAGTCTCTAAATCTTGTCTCTACCACAACCAGGAAACAATATGAAGTGAGGGGTTACATAAACTGTTCTACTAAGGGTGTTGTTTACCTTCTCATCTGCACTACGTGTAACATTCAATATGTAAGGAAAACTATTAGGAGCAGAGGGTTAACGAACACCTGAGTAATATTCCTAGCACAGAATTTCATTCTAATGTTGCCTCTCACTTCAGATCCACGGGTTGTGTCATTGACTCCTTTAGTGTACAGGGATTGGAAAGGGTTTCTTGGGTGTTCGAGGGGGTAACAAGTTATTGAGGACAGAGGTATACTGGATATTTCAGCTTGGAACAAGACATTCACAAGGTTTAAATAAAGAGTACTGTGACCTGTTATACCTGATGTGGAATTTCTTGGCTCTGACTAGTGTGCCTCCCCCTTTCCCCTCTCTTTTTTTTACCCATCCCTTTCATTTCCTGTTTTTTTTTTTTATTTTGCTTATTTCACTTGACAGGGATTTAGAATATCTTATAATTGGACTTTGGGGACTGTTTAGTGTTTGGATACAAAATTGTTGTTAAGGAATAGTCTCTATGAGTCCGGGGGCTTGTGGCCTTTATCCATCAAAAATGTATTTGATCTGAGTCATTCTCTTTATATATATGTATGTTGTTATGCACAGTCATCAATTAATATTTATGCCATTTTCAATTTAATGCTTTTAAAGAATACACTTTGCGTATTTATATTTTATTTAATTTCATCTGTACACTATGATACCTCTCTGTTTTTAAAAACCATTTGCTGCTTTGCAGACATACTTCATGTTCATGTCAGTTGGATTAACTTCTATGATCAGTACGGTTTTGTTTACCCTCTGACCTGGTGTAGTGCAAGATTGTGATTTTTGTATTTTGCTTTCTCTGTATGGAGGGACTTAGATGCATTGGTATGCAATGTTATTGGCACACAAGTATATTAACTCTTAATTCATCGTTATGCCAGGTTGCGCACTGTGGATTAGTGCGCTCCCAATAATTATGATATTTGACTGTGGGCTATAGGTTTACTGCAAATATGTGCGTCTTTGCCCTTTTGTTATTGAGAGGGCAGGATAACTATAAGTTATATATCTATTTATTTATGCTTTGGACTTTCTATTTTTACATACTCATTAAGGTTTTCAACCTAGGGGTTAGACATCATGTTCATTTTTATAGCTTAGAGGCTGTGCCTTGTGACTGCTGTTTGCACCAATCTCACTTAGTGGGTCAAGGCTATGGTTGGGCTGTCGTGTGATGTTTAAACAAGGTTTCCTACCAAGTCCGCTTTGATCATGACATCAGAGGGGTTTGCTGATTGGTCGGTTGGAATTTTAAAGCAGAGCGGTTGTGCATGACTGTCACAATACCTTATTTCCAGCGCTGCCGCTTCAGCGACGCTCTGCGTCTTTTCACGTGTCATCTACATGCAAGAGGATTCAAGCATGCTGCATGCCTCTGTTTTATGTGTGTTTGTTCCTGTAGTCTCCTCCTACCTACTTCCTCCCTCTAGCTGCACCTCCTACCTACTTCCTGTGGAGGGGTTTAAAGGGCAGACCGAGTCCTGACTCAGTCACCCTTACGTTGTTGTTCTGAGCAGTTCTTTCCTAGTATTCCTGATTCCTGTGTATGATCTGGCTTGTCTGTCCCTCCATTCTGGTTTTGACCTGTGGCTCTGTCTGACTATTCTCCTTGGCGTTCCGATTTGGCTCAGATATCCTTTCTGGTGCAAACCTGTGGCTCTGGCTGACTACCCGCTCTGTGTATGACCTAGGCTTGTCTGACTACCCCCTCTAGTGTTGACCACTGCGCATCCAGCATTCCATCGCTTCAGTGGATATCCTTTCTGGTGCAAACCTGTGGCTCTGGCTGACTACCCACTGGGGCAAACCTGGGTCTCTAGCAGACTCCTAGCTACTGGCTGCAGGCTGAGTCAGTATCTCTTGGGCGTTACCTTAGCGGAGGCCTAGTCTCGGACAGTGTGGTGCAGAGATTGGGAGACTGCTATTCCTGATACAGTGCTCGGCGTTTCAATCATCCACTGTGTGTATATTTATATATTGCATTACTGTCATTATTCTCATAATAAAGGCTCTATTAACTATACCGTCTGACTCATGTTTTTTTTTTGCCAACCGTAACAATGTCTTTGTCCACAGATCATGAGTAAGCATCTAGTACATGAAATGCGTGGTTCTGTTTGAAATTATGCTTTATTCCATGTAGTTGCATGTATCATTTACCGCAGAGTTTCTCCTAGCTTTTGTTATGGCTATAAGACTTTCAAGGTACTTTCTACATTTACAATTAAGAATAAATAATTGTTGACTTTATAAATTTGCTTCATTGGATTACTTTGGTGGTTGTGTGCAAGTTCCCACAATTTAGACTTGTCTTATATCCAACAGGGCTGACATTAACCAAGTCCGTGTTGTCTGAAGTACAATGATGTATAAATTAGATAACTTTCACGTTACATAAAGTCACCCTGAAATAATTAAGCAGATGGCGACTAGCTTTATAATCCGTCTCTTACCTCTCAGAAATAGCAGATTGTAACGTAATCCTTAATCTTCAGAGACCGGAAACCAAGCATCAGCGCAGATATCTTGTCTGCACTCCTATCCTGTCAGTCCTGGTCTCCATTAAGAAGCATTGCAGTGTGCCATAAGGTAACCGGAAGGGACAGATGGCACACGCGAGCAGCCTGCACTAACCTGGCCATCAGTCTCCGAAGATTAAGGCTTACTTTACAATCGGCTACTTCTGAGAGGTAAGAGATGGATTATACAGCTAGTAGCCATCTGTTTAATTATTGCAGGGCAACTTTATACATCGTGAAAGTTCTGCTTTAAGAGCACTTAAAGGGAGAGTAATGTTTCTACATAAATTAAGTTTTGATCATTCACCAAAGTATTTCTTCTGAGCAGAGAGTTTTTACAAAGCTGCACATTGTCTAGTTAATTTGGAATTAAAGGATAGTAATACTTAATATGTAAAACAATATATTTCTCCGTTGTCCAATATAGCTTACAGGTACCATGCGGAGGTGACAGCTCCTCCTATTAGGCTGGAACATTTATCCAAGAAGTGCAGGGGCGGAGCCTCCCTCTCCTCCCTAGCATGCTACCAAGCTGCTCCACTCCAGTTAGATGTGTTCCATGATCCTGGTAGGAAGGCTGTGAACAGTTCTACTTCGTTTTAGTTATTTTATTATTTTCTTTAGGTGGATTACCATTACTGGCTTCACCTTAGTGAATTGCCCAGTTTACAGGAGCTGCTTGTGGACCCTTCAGCCCTGGGAGAGAACCATGTCTCTCTCCAGAGAAAGTCTCTCTGTGAGGCTTCTTCCTTGCAATGGTAATCTGAAGAACGAAGACCTGCAGAAAAAGGTGAGCAACCCTTTGAGTGCCATGGTCCAGTTGTCCCAGAGCTCCCTTCTGTACAAGGGTTTCTTTGGAGTTCTCTAACTCCTGCACTCATGTTGGGTATTTCCATTTCTGTTCTGAGGGTCTTTGGATCATTTTGTGCAGTTCTGTTCTAATTAACGCCTTCCCTGCCAGTACTGGGCCATTTAAGGTTTCATTCTCATTTTCACATTTTTATTATGTGTGTTTGTGTTTATGAGTGTTTCTACACTTCTTAATCACTTTTACTTTGTTTTTTTTTTTGTTTTGGTTTTAATCTGGCGCGCTTTACCTCCTAGCTGCAATGCTCCATTCATCTCTATGGGACAGTCACGTTGGGGACATATCTCTGCAACTGCAACAAGTTCAGATACGGCTCATTTTACTTGTCTAATTATCCGGTGGGCATTCTCCGTGCCTTGGGAGTTGTGGGGGAATTCGGTTCTGTTTTATTTGGTACTCATGTCCCATAAAAGCCAGATTCACAGGCAGATATCCGATTGGTTACCTTTGCGGTCACCATTTTGTTTCTCCTATCTACTGTTTATCATAGGTAGGGCTTGGTCTCCTCAACTCTCCTCCTCAGATTAATCCTTTGCTTGCCAGATAAATGTACTTTAGGCTTTCCGGGGTGAAAATCTGCAATCTGGGTGACATTATTTGGGTAGTCCTTTACATTTTTGACACTTTATTCTGTAGAATGTCGGATCCACTAGGACATGGGGCTAGGCCTAAGGCTAAGGCCTCAGGGGCGTCTGTGACCCCACTTACTCACTGTTCCTCATGCCACACAGGGCTTTACAGAGAGCACTCAGGTCGCTTATGCCCTTCATGTACTGCGGCCCTGCGTCTCCCCGCCAGGGCCATCCAGCCATGAGCAAGAGCCACTCTGAATCAAGGATTTAAAGTCCTCTATGGCGCAGTTTCCTCTTTCCCTTCAGGGGGTTCTTCAGTCTTGGAGACCCCCTACTTCCTTCAGGTTTGGGGCCTTGTATTCTGACCTATCTGATTCTTATCTAGAGGATTCAGATGAGGATTCTGAGGATGGTGTGTGTTATGAAGAGGAGTCTTCCCAATTTCATGGTGAACCCTTTGAAGCTGACCCTGGACCCTCTGCTGATGGTCTCATTAAAGTGGTATTAACTACCTTGAATAGTCCCTCTACTACTGTAGAGCCTCTGGCTACTTTTGACATCTTTCAGATGCGAAAGAAGTCCTGTACTTTCTGCCTAATCCTACTCTGGATCAGATTATTCTGGAAGATTGGATAACTCCTGACAAGCATCTTGCTCAGTCTAAGATTCTCTAAGCTGTATCCCTTTTCTGAAGATACCTTGGCGTAATGGGCTACTCCGCCACAGGTTGATTCTCCCATTTCCAGGCTCTCTAAATCCACTGCTTTAGCATTTGAAGATGCTTCAGCTCTTAAGGACATGACTGACAGAAAGCTTGAAGCTGTCTTGAAGGCCAATTTCACTGCCATTGGTGCTTCCTTGAGACCCCTTTGGTTTCTGCCTTGGTCAATAGGGCCATTGCTGTTTGGACTGAACAGCTGACTGCTGCTGTCCACAAGGGTGCTCCAAAAGCTGACCTTTTGCTCCTTTTAGCCAACAATTCTAAGGTGCAGCATTATGTTACTGACACTCTGTTTGATGCGGTTAGGCTTGAAGATAAGGCCTCAGCCTTTTCTGTGACTGCTAGACGTAGGCTGTGGCTGAAAATCTGGTCTGCAGACTTGATCTCTATGAAATCACTGATTTCTCTTCCCTTTCAGTGTACCTCTCTTTTTGGCCCTGAATTGAAGATTCATCAGTGAGGCCACTGGGGATAAGAGCACGTTGTTGCCTCAGATTCCCAAATGTAACACTCGGGCGAAAAGGCATAGTCTTTTTCGTCCCAAACGAGGCAAAGAGTTTAGGGTGAAACCGGTGGCACCTCAGGCCCAGCGTTCCACCCCCAAACCCAAAACAGCAGATGAGGTCTAAACACACCTCCACCAAACTGTCTTCCTCAAGACTCGCAGAACTCTGGTACGTGTCCTGTGGGGGTCACCTGCAACACTCTGAGTGCTTGTACAGGCTCTGTCGCAGGTCAGTGGGCATTACAGGTGGTTTCAGGAGGTTACAGGATTCCCTTCAAATCCCTACCCCCCCCCCTCAGGTTCTCCCTTCTCGCTCCCCTCAGGGACAGAAAAAAGGTCCAGCTTTTCAATGGGGTGGTCCAGTCTTTCTTGGACAAGGGAGTTCTGTCACCGGTTCCTCAGCAGGAGGAAGGTTCAGGTTTTTGCCCAGACCGCTTTGTTGTTCCCAAGAAGGATGCCGGCTGCCGTCCTATCCTGGACATCAAGGCTCTCAACAAATTTATGATTGAGACCCACTACAAAATGGAGTCACTGCTTTCAGTCATTGTCGCAATGTGTCCAGGAGAACTTCTGGCATCTTTGGATCTTCATGGTGCGTATCTACACATTCTTGTGCACCTAGCAAGTCAGCAGTACCTCAGGTTTGCCTGTCACTTGGGACACTTACAGTTCATTGCACTACTGTTTGGGCTCATGACTGCCCCTCAGGTGTTCAATAGAGTTCTGGGTGCACTCATTGCCTCCCTGCACACCAAGGGGATTCAGGTGACATCATACATGGACGACCTTCTCCTCAAGGCGCCTTCCAGAGACCTTCAGGAGCACTAAGTTCAAGAGTGTGCTCAAATCCTCCTCCAACACGGCCGGATCCTGAATATGGACAAGACTGCGCCGGTTCCCTCCTAGGACCTGGTGTTCCTGGGGCTCTGGTTCAACACTGTACAGAGTATGGGCTATCTGATGGACGACTCAGTTCAGCAGCTCTTCTCCAAGGTGTTGTCTGCTCTATAGTGGAAATCGGCTCTGGCGAGGAAGATCTCCTCCCTGGTGGGAAAGATGATATCGACCATAGAAGAGGTTCCCTTTGCCATGTATCACAGTGCCCGTGATTCGTGCTATCCTGTGTCTATCACTTGCTGGAGTTCCTCATTGGCTGTCTGCTATCAGCCCACCTCACACTGCCTACTTAAACCCAGTTTGGGCACTCCCAGGTTGCCCTTTCGTGGTGTTTCTGACATCACTTTACCTGACCTGCTTGTCAGGCTTTGGGCCTGATATACCTGTGTTCCAGTACTCCGTTGTTCCAGTGTTCCTGTGTTCCAGTACTCCGTTGTTCCGGTGTTCATGTGTTCCAGTACCTCGCCAGTTTATCGTTCCTGAGTCTCCTGCCTGCTAGTCTCTCCAGCCGGTTCCGGTCTCTTCCGTGGCTCTAGCAGTTCTGGTCATATTTCAGTGCAGCGGTGCTCGCTCCGGTGGATCCTCCGCTTCAGCTCTGGGCTCTCTCTCTACCTGCTGTCGCTTAGGCGACATTGTTCTTTCTCGCTCCGGCGACCTATCTGTTGGTCCCAGCGTGCGGACGCTGGTTTACTCCATTTATCTGGTTGCGCTCACTCTGTTGGTCCCAGCGTGTGGACGCTGGTTTACTCCATTAAACTGGTTGCACTCACTCTGTTGGTCCCAGCGTGCGGACGCTGGTCTACTCCATTAATCTGGTTGCGCTCACTCTGTTGGTCCCAGCGTGCGGACGCTGGTTTACTCCATTAACCTGGTGGCGCTAGTAACTGTTGGTCCCAGCATGCGGACGCTGGTTTGCTCCATTAAACCTGGTGGCATTAGTTACTGTTGGTTCCAGCGTGCGGACGCTGGTTTGTTCCATTAAACCTGGTGGCGTTAGTTACTGTTGGTTCCAGCGTGCGGACGCTGGTTTGCTCCATTCAACCTGGTGACATTTATAGCTGTTTGTACCAGCGTGTGGATGCTGGTTGCTCCTTGACTACTCATATACTGAGGACTAGCTGCTGTCCAAGTCCTTACGCAGTTGTCTGGTATTCTCTGGCTAAAGACTTCTGCCGAGTAGACCATTGTTCCTTTCCATACTACTGTCATTGTCACCTGACAGCAAGGTCTCCTCTCTTGGGCTGCCCTGCCCGGTATTAGTAAGGCCGGTAGAACCTAAATGCGTTAACATCTGTAAGGTTGCCTTTCCCGGTATAGGCAGGGCCGGTAGAGCCTACTATCAGTGTTTCCTCAGGCTGCCCTGCCCGGTATTGGTAAGGCCAGTAGAACCTGTTCTTGCTGCCATCCTAAGGTTGCCTTACCCGGTATTGGTAAGGCCGGTAGAACCGGTACATGTCATCTCACGTTTGCCTTACCCGGTATAGGCAAGGCCGGTAGAGCCTATCATTATTGCTACTGTCACTCGGGTTGCCTTGCCCAGTATTATTGGCAAGGCCGGTAGAACCTATTCTCTTGTTTTGTATTGTTGTATTGTTATATATGTATGATACCCTACTGGGATTGCCTTAACTTTTCAATAAAGTTACGTTTTTACCAAACCTTAAGTCTCAGAGTCTTCAAATACCGTGACACCATGGCCCATGCCGGGGAGCTTCAGAGGCTTGTGATCCATGTTTGCATGGGAAGCCCGGATCAACCTATCTCCCTACCTGTGGGGTGAGACAGACTCTTCACTGACGGTTAGACCTCTCCAACCTGAGGAAAGGAAGACCTTTTTCTGATTCTATACTGGACTATTGTCCAGGGACATTGGACTCTGGAGGAGACACTTCTTCCCATCAACATCTTGGAGCTCAGAGCGATATCTCATGCTCTGAAGTATTGGTCATCTCACCTGGCAGGATACCTGGCCTAGGTCCAGTCAGACAAAGTCACGGCCGTGGCTTACATCAACAAGCAAGGAGGCACAAGAAGTCCAGCGGTTTGGTTCGAGGTCAAAACTATTTTGGCTTGGGAAGAAGACAATTTGCCTGCTATCTCCGCTGTGCACATGTCAAGGTTTGGATGAGCTGCTCTAACTCTGCCTATTCATTCTGCTCTCTGCGCTAATCCAGTGCTCTGCTATCTATTACTACTGCTTTCCCTTTTGTGGAATCAGGCTGAACCAGCTGGCCTCTCTGTGTTTTCTTACCTGACTGCTATCAGCCAACACTTCAAGGGTATTTAAAGCAGCTTGGCTCGCTTCCGGATTGTCCTTGTGTTTGTTGCTGCTGGCTGCTGTAGATTCTGCTGTGCTCCTGTTTAGCTGTGTTCCTGACATCACAGACTTCTGCGTTCCTGACCCTTGGCTTATTCCTGACATTGCAGACTTCTGTGTTCCTGTCTTGGTTCATCACCCTGGATCAAGATTCTGTTTTTGTCACTTTAATAAAAGGTGTATTGCATTTTACATTTTTGTGGCATGTCTCATTCCTGGCAATCCACAGAATATTTTTTTCAGGCTGGACCAGGTAGACTAGCGCAGGGACCAGTTTGCGGCAGCCCTCCAGGCTTTGTTGCTCCGTACTGAGCATCTGGTTCCACTGCCTCAGCGGTCCCCGGGGCAGGCTGTCCCTATGGCTGTTGCCGCTCCCACTCTGGCTGCCAATGGTGATTGCAATGTTGCGAGAGGCATGATAGGGTCCTCCCCGCTTCCCCAGAATTATGGGGCGACACTAACCAGTGCAGAGGTCTCGTGAACCAAGTTGGTATATATCTGGAGATGGTACCACAGTCCTTCCCATCTCCTCTGGTGGCCAGAGTGCCTTTGTTACTGCCTGTCCAGTCTGTGCGCAGACTAGGTCACCCCGTCACCTTCCAGTGGGCCTTCTCCAACCCATACCCAATGGGGAGAAGCCATTGTCACACCTTGCCATGGACTTCATAGTCGATCTCCCTTTGTCGAATGGTAACACAGTCATCCTCATGGCTGTTGACTGATTTTCTATGAGGATTCACTGCATATCACGGTCACGGTTTACCAATAACATTCAGGAGTCAGTACAGTATAGTTAAATGCAAAATGTATTAATAGAAAAGTAGAGCACACTATATACACAAGTAGCAAGCAGAGTGTTACAAGCCAGCGAGCACTATCAGGAAGAGTAGGCTGCCAAGCTTGACTACTCTCCTGGAGACTAGGCCTCAGCCACTGGTAGTCTCTGCAGGAACCAGGAGCAGGAACAGGAACACTGGATCTTGATCCAACAGAGCGAGAGTACTGACTCAAGCATGCAGTCAGTAGGGAGCTATACCTGACTCACTCCTGCAGTCAGTAGAAGGAAAGGGATACCTGACTCACTCCTGCAGTCAGTAGAAGGAAAGGGATACCTGACTCACTCCTGCAGTCAGTAGAAGGAAAGGGATACCTGACTCACTCCTGCAGTCAGTAGAAGGAAAGGGATACCTGACTCACTCCTGCAGTCAGTAGAAGGAAAGGGATACCTGACTCAATCTCGCAGTCAGTATCGGAGCTAGTCTACCAGAGCCCCAGGCCCGCACTACATTGGGTGTCTGCTAGGTACAAGGAACAAACGCAAGAATAGTCAGACAAGAGCCACAAGTCAGCACCAGAGGGGGAAGTCAGACAAGCCAGGTCATACACAGTTCAGGTAGTCAGCCAGAGTCACAGGTCTGAACCAGGTTGGGTGTCCACTATAGGGATAAGCAAAAGAATAGTCAGACAGAGCCACAGGTCAGCACCAGATTGGATGGAAGACTAGTCAGGTCATACACAGAGCCCAAGGTATAAGAACTGTTATGAACAACAACTCAAGGGCAACTGAGTCAGGACTTCAGTCTGCTTTTTAAACCCTCCACAGGAAGTAGGTAGGAGGAGCAGCTCAGAGGGAGGAAGTAGGTAGGAGGAGACTACAGGAAGCAAACACATAAAACAGAGGCCTGCTGCGTGCTTGAAGCCTCGTGCCTGTAGATGACACTGAAACCAAGGTAAGCTGTAACAATCATTTAAAAAAAATAAATAAAAATAAGTCCATCCGCTAAAGAGTTGGCTACTGTCTTTATCAAAGATATCTATCGGCTATACTGGATTCCTAAAGTCATATTTTCTGGGGGGGGGGGGGTAAACAGTTTGTCTCAAGATTCTGGAGGGCCTTCTGTGCACAACAATCCCAGGTGCTCCAGGCCAATCATAAACTCCTACCAGCACCTTCCTACCAGGTCAGGGAGAGGGTATGGTTGTCCTCCAGAAATCTCCACCTCCGAGTGCCCTCTCAGAAACTGGCTCCCCACTCTGTGGGGCCTTTCCGTATCCTCCAACGTGTGAACCCTGTGACCTATGCCCTAGACCTCCCTCCCAATATGCGGATACACAATGTGTTCCATGTCTCGCTGCTGAAACCCCTGGTATGCAATAGTTTCACTATGGTCACTCCTCGACCCCGTTCGGTGTGAGAATGACAACCGTTGTGCAGGGCCGGATTTACATCTCAGGAGCCTGTAGGCACAGAAATCTAAAGCACCCCCCCCCATTGGCCATCTCCACTGGACACCTCCACAATGCTCCTAATGTCCACATTGCCCCCATCATCTCTTTATTGCCCTCACATTGCCCCATCAGCTCCAACTTGCCCCCATCAGCTCCACATTTCCCCCACCATCTCCATTTTGTCCTCACATTGCCCCCCATCAGCTCCATGCTACCCTCACATTGCCCTCCATTAGCTCCACATTGCCCTCATCATCTCCAAATTGCCCCCATCAGCTCCAAATTGCCCCTACCATCTCCATGTTGCCTCCCCATCAGCTCCAACTTGCCCCCCATCAGCTCCAAATTGCCCTCACAATGCCCCCCTTCAGGTCCAACTTGCACCCTCCATGTTGCCCTCACATTGCCTGCCTCCCTCCCATTGTCCATTTCCTACCTCCCTGGCACAGGAGATCTGTTGTCTGTGCCTCTGGTACAGTCAGTCCTGTGGTTGCTGAAGCTCCCGCGTGGTCTCCTATTCAGGAATACAGAGCGCTGGGAGATGATGTAATCTCCCAGCGCTCTGCATTCCTACAGAGCCGACGAGGGAGCTTTAGCAACCACAGGACTGGCTGTGTCAGAGGAGGCACAGACAACAGATCTCCTGTGCCAGGGAGGTAGGAAACGGACAGACCTCCTGCCAGGGAGGTGCAATGCGACTGCGAGGGCGACATGGAGTGGGCGCTGGTGCAGCCAGCGCGGTGGCAATTTTTTTTTTTTTTTTTAAATCTTTTTTTTTTTTCTTTTAACAGTATCCCACTGGCAGGCGCCCCTCAGTAGCGTGCGCCTGTAGGCAGGTGCCTACTTTGCCTTATGGCAAATCCGGCCCTGCCGTTGTGTGCATGGTAAAGAAACACGGAGTTTCAACAGAAACACATTATGCCAGTCATCAAGCCTGGTGGTGGAAGAGTGATGGTTTAGGTCTGCTTTGCTGCCTCAAGACCTTGATGGCTTGCCATTCATGAATTCTAATGTGTATCAGCAGAGTCTAGAGGAGAATGTCAGGGCATCTATCTGTGTGCTGAAGCTGAACCAAAAGGTGGGTCATGTAACATGACAATGATCATGAACATGCATGCAGATCAAGAAAGAAAGGCTGCAGAAGAATAAATTCCATGTTTGGAAATGGCCTAGTCAAAATCTGGACCTAAACCCCCATAAAAATGTTTTGGAAGCACTCAAAGTGAACATATATGATGAGATTATCGTTATGTATTATTAGGACTAAGATTACAATCTGACAACAATGTAGGTGTAAAATATTCTAAGGGGTTCACAGACTTTTCTCGTCAAAGTGCAACAATTGTGGAACAAACTAACTGCCACCGGTCTAGCTCTCAAAGGTTTAACCCCTTGAATGACAGAAAGGGGTAAAATGGGTTGTCTCGCAATGCATTGAAGACCTCTCTAGCATTCAATGGGTTAACAGCACCATTTAGATCAGTGGATATTTGGTCCTTGTGGTGTAGATGTGTTGCCTCTGAATTGCTCAAATTTTGACTTTGTGAGTTTAACCCTGCGGGGAGGCAGGGGATGTTGCAGATAGGCGGGAGGGCTCAGAACAGAGAGGGGGTAGGAAGGCAGATCTTACTTAAAGCATAGTGATTGAAGGCATTGGGTCCAGAATGCTTAGTGCAACTGTCACTGTTCATCTCCATCATATATTGGTGGCACATGTCATTAAATCGTTCTTGGATCTTCAGTTCCGGTAGGAGGCAGAAAACGCATCCATAGCTGGTAGGAAGCAGCAGCAGAAGCAGGTAGATACAATTGGGGACCATCCTGTGTGGGGAACAGAGAGGGAGACTGTGAGAGAGAGGGGAAGAGACAATACACATCCAGAACAAAGGAGCGGCACAAACAGCAAGAAGAGACTGGGGGAGAACATCCTGGGGGGGTAGTGAGACAGGGAGAGTGTGAGTGAAGGGAACAAGCAAACTACACACTGAGAACGAGGAGTGGAATGTGCAGCCAGTGGAAACTGGGGAGAACATCCTGTGTGTGTGTGTGTGTGTGTGGGGGGAGACCAGACAGAAAACATCCCTGAATAAGAAGGGGGACACAAATACTCAGAGGAGACAGGGGAGAACATTCCATGAGAGTGAGGAAGGGGATGAACAGAAAACAACCCAGAACAAGAAGGGGGAGCACATGTACAAAGAGGATATTGAAGAGAACATGTTATCTTTATCTCTTTTCTCTCTGTTGCTGTCCCTCTCCCCGATCCTCCCCCATTTGTCACTGCTATTTAGGACCAAAAGACTAACCTAACCTAACACGAGACTTCCTTTTAAACTATCAATCGATTGGTCCTACACAGCTGAGAGGCGGAGACAATGCCCATATGTATAATGCCGTGGACAGGGGACACAGAAGAAAACAACAACAATATTTAAGGTAACTTCTGCTGAGGAGGACAGAGCCTCCATCCTCCAGCTAGGTAGGACCAATATAACTGGCGACCGGATGTTATAACCTGGCTTTTAAAGTTTGGCAATTGGTCCTACCAGCTGGGAGGCGGAGCTCACACCCATTCTTTGCCGTGGATAAGGACACAAAGGAAATTATTAATACTTCTCTTTAAAAGGACACTAATGTCAATAATAACTTCCTGTTTTGTAGATTAAAAAAAATATATGTTGAGCAAATCCCCTCCCCTTCTCCTGACAGTGCTCTACTGACAGCTGGAAATCCTGGTCCTGGGACCAGTCAGCAGCTCTGCAGCAGGGCCGAAATAGTGATATTTGAAAAGAATTACTTCAATGGAACGGTCTAAAAATGGCCTGTAGATAGTATTGGTGGCAAAAGAGTGGCTAAGGGATCCGAAGGCCAATCCCCCAAATAACTTATTTTTCATTTTTCCTCAGTTTGCCTAGCCAATGAGGTTATACACAGTGAGATGAATGTGCAGGTGCAGGTACATATGAGTAAGGACAGGGCTTATGCTTGCTATCCCCAGACCTAGCTATGCTCCCAGTGAGTTAGCACAGCTGTGTCTGAGTGTAGCCAGCATAAACCCCACTCATATGTAACTGAGCCTGCAAATTCATCTTACAGCGTGTAATCTCATTGGTTAAGTGAACTCAAGAAAAGAAAAAACAAACGATTTTTAGGGATGAGTTTCAGGATCTCTTCATATTCTAGCTTTTAATAGCTCTTTAAGGATAATAAAGGGGTACAATGCATTTTGCAATGAGTTTGCACTCCCCTCTGGTTCTTCAAGGGTTAATACTGCTTGTGACCAGTTTAAACTTGAAACCCACAGGAACAAATACATTTGTATATATAATGTACTAATACATGATCTTACATCAAAGGAAAGTTGGTATGGACCCCACTATCACTTTAAAAGCCAACTACTTATTTTTCTTGATAAAAACAAAAGCAAAATCAGCCACTGGACTAAAATCTACAGACATCACATCTGCATATTTCAGGGCTAGGCTGCCATCATAAGTATGTCATTTATGGAGTAGCAGAAATCACAGCAACTTGTTTTGTTCAATGGAGCCTGGAGACATTCTCCCCACATTCGTGCCTGGCTGTATTAAAGGGATAGTAATGTTTCAACATAAAAGCAGCTTCAGTTAATCTTAATAGTATTTGGGCAATGTACTATCAGAGTTGTAGTTCAAGAGTAATTGAATGATAAAGTTTCCCCCTCCTGCCCCCTTTAACCTAGTGTAAGACACTTCGCCTCAGATGGGGAATCTGGTCTTAAGACCAGACAGCTCACAGCAAGGCACAATCTTCTTACTGTGAGAACAATGAAAACCCTGCCCCCAGACAGGTTTTTCCCCTTATGCTAGTTGAAGATTGTCCCTCTCTGCAAGCCTTCTAGACCCCTCCTTTCTGTTCGGAGGTGAGCAGTGTTACATCAGTAAAAGGGGCTGTAGGGGGATAGATCATTCAATTACTCTTGAACTACAACTCTGACAGTATTGAAATAACACTCTCCATGGCCCAAATACTATGAAGATTAATTGGAGCTGCTTTTATTTTGAAACATTACTACAGCTTTAAAGAACATTGCGCTCTCTTTCTTCTCAAGCGCACGTATACAGCGTTTCAGGAGGGGGTGATTCATGTGGCAGGCGCGACCTTCCAATAAGGGGCAAGTGACATAGGTTACTTGAGCTTGCCCAGAGCCTGTGCCCTGTCACAGATACACCCACTAAGCGTGGGGTCTAGTGGACTGCACTCTTCCAAACCTACCCTGAGAAACATACTTTTAGCAAATTATTATATAAGAGTAGTACTTACCTCCCAACATTTTAAATGGACAAAGCGGGACACTGCCCCCCCCCACCGCACCCCCCCACCCTCCGGGCTCTCATCCTCCCAGACACTCTTACTCAGTTTTCAATTCCATATGCTTTGCAATGAGTTGCGTACCTCTATGGCACTCAAGGGGTTAACTCTTTACAAGAAATATCTCAAATCAATTGTGCTTTGGATGTGCAGTGCACTGGCATCCTAGGAGTTACCAATTATCAATCAGTAAAAGGGCAAGCAAAATTTCTTCTTAACCCACTGTCAATCAATGGGTTAAGATAAATGGGTATCTTTTTTTGTGTTTTTGTCGATTGATAAATATTAACTCCTAGGCTGCCAGTGAACTGCACATCCAAAGCACAATTATTTGAGATAGTCTTGTAAAGAATTAACCCATTCAGGACCAGAGGGGTGGGCAAGACATTGTTATTGCACACCCTTGGTCTCCAGTAGGTTAAAAGAAGTAACATATACTGATGACTGCCGCAGTAGCAAGGAAGACAGAGCCCAAGTAAAACAAGGCAGCTTCGCTGGCTGTACAAATCTACTTTTTGTGTCTGACAACACAAGATTCACCCCTCTGAAATCCAGAATGGTGCACCGCATGACTAGAACATGAGGTCTGACACAGCGTTAGCAAGCTAAGCATTCTCCATCCCTCCCAATATGTTAAATTAAATGATGAGGCAAACTCGGGAGTACCTGGTCAGGGATGACTCCTGCATGGTCTAATGTGAGCCTGTTGACTTAGCGGAGGCATCATTACCTCGTCCACATGCTGGTGTGGTGTGCACAGCTAGAGCTGAGGAGGCCTAACTGTAGGCCAATGGTAAAATATGATGTACGCTGCGTGACGCGTATGCGCAGTTCATTTTAGGAGTTTCTCAGCCTGAGCAAAAGGAAATGTGCATGAAATACATTAAAGGGTCCCGAAGTGGCCAGGTATTAACATGGGAAGCAGGGCAGAGGCCTAGAAACTGGGACATCCTTTGAATGCAGAGGGACAGCGGGATTGAGCCCCAAAACCGGGACTGTCCCACATAAATCGGGACAGTTGACAGCTCTGCTAGTACAGTAAGAATGATACCTTTACTGGCTAAGTGAGCTTCTTTGGATGCAGACTCTGAAGACAACTAGGTCTCAAAGCCACTCAGACAATAATAAGGTACCATTTTTACTCTACTAGTCACCTGTATTTTCTATAGCTAATACAGTACCACACTTCACCCAACCTAAGTGTTTAAATATATGCAGTGTGCATATATTTAAAGCCTAACTTTGAACCAGTTGTGATAAAATTATCCTGTTAGCTTATGGCTTTGTTACAAAAAAGGGGGGAGAAACATTGTGACCAATATTGGGTAATCACATGAATTTCATTTCTTCACTAACATTATATTAGTGCAGAAATTTGATTCTTTCCACTGACCAACTCTGCATGTTTTTCCCCTTTTAACCCTTTGAGTGCCAGAGGGGTACAGAATGCTACGTACCCCTCTGGCACTCAAAGGGTTAACCACAGCCTTACGCTTAACAGGAAAATTTTATAAAAGACCAATTAACAGACACTGTTAAAATATATGCACACTGCATATATTTAAACCCTAAATCTGACTTGAATCAGTTTTGATAAAATTATCCTGCAGTTAAGTCCCTACCTCCCAAGTGTCCCTCTTTAGGAGGGACAGTACCTCTTTTAGACAGAAATCCCTCTGTCCCTCTTTCCCACCCTGATGTCCCTCTTTTTAGGAGATCAGACTGGTGAGGTGTATATATAAGTGTATCATTCTGCTCTACAGCAATAAAACTCACATTATTGTTTGTTTAAACATCAGTATATGTGTTTATAAATTAGTTTGTGTAAATAAAATACTTTGGTCTTGTTTAGGGTGACCACATTTCCCTTCTGCCATTCCGGGACGTGGTCACCCTATTGCCTTACCTTGAGTCCCTGGTGGTCTAGCGGAGTGCAAAGTGCTCTGTGCCTCCTCCGGCACAGAGCTGAAGCTCCCACGCGCTGTGCTCAGTAATGCAGAGCGCTGGGAGATGATGTCATCTCCCAGCGCTCTGTATTACTAGAGCGCTTGCCTCCAGATCAGGTAAGTTGCATTGCCGCCCTGGATGTCAGCCTGCAAGCGGCGTCCATGATGTGACACACCGCTTGCAGGCTGACATTCAGGGCGGCTTGGCTTCATTCCGGGACACTTCATTGTCCCGGTTGAAGGGGACCCGGGACGCGGGACATGTCCCTGAAATAAGGGACAGTCCCGGACGTTCCGGGACCCGTGGTCACCCTAGTCTTGTTATAAGTAAATTATTAGGTCACACAAGGAGGTGTCAATAGGTCATGAAATAGCCTAAAAATTCTTGGTAGTGCCCCACCTACCAGCCTCGCCCCTGATAACACCCCCTAAAACACAAGTGTCCCTCTTTGGCAATTTGAAATGTTGGGAGATATGAGTTAAGTCTATTGTACTTTTTGTGTGTTTTTTCTACCTCTAAACTTTTTGTGGGTTTTGTTTTACCTTCCTTCTTTGGTGGAACAAGGTATGCTGTGAGACTAGGTAGCAACAACTGGTTGAAAGAAAAACTGTCAAAAACCACAGGACTGCGCCACAGCAAATAAGACACACCAACTACTCTCTCCAAATATCTGTGCGTGGATAACGTCTCCTGTTTAAATAGCCTAAGCAGCACGCGGCAGCTTCTCATTCCGTTAACCCGCCTCCATCCAGGTAGCGTTTTGAATGGTCGCACGCACCCTCCATCCATCAATTTTAAACCGTCTTCAGCAACTGCAAAGCGCTATTCAGGAAGCAAGGTTGGCTCTGCTTGGTATTAGTCCTGTGGGTACTAGGGGGGTACGCCGCAATGCGTTGCGTGCCTCTCTTGCACTCAAAGGGTTAGCCTCAGCGCCGATATCGTATTGAAGAAGTATCCCATTTACAAAATTCTGACCCCTAACCCGAATTGTTTAGGCCTCTATCTAAGCCTTTGCATTCAAGAGGTTAAAAGTGGTTGTTTAATTAAATTATGCGTGTTTGTATACATAGATTTTTCTTTGTCTCTGTATATATAAACGTGTGTTTCTGTAGATGTGTGTAAAGCCCCTGTACACGGGCCAAGGTCCGGGTGATGTTAGCCCTTTGAGTGCCAGAAAGGTATGCAACGCATTGTTTGCAATGCGTTGCGTACCCCTCTGGCACGCAAAGGGTTAATAGGGCGGTCCTGCACCCGACGTGTCATGCATTGTAGAGACTGCCTATGACAGCTTCTGACAAAACATCTTAGCGAATTATTATATAAATAAAAATATATATAACGATGAGGATGGATGGGAGGGGTATTTGTTCTCTATGATGCAGCTAGTTTTTTTCTCCACTATTACTTCCAGTTTTTATTTATTTATAACGCACACCGCTTTATGTACAAGTATATTTGCTGTTTAAAATTGCTTGCAGTTCCTTGGCCTCAGTCAAGATGGCGTTGCAGCTCCTGTCACTTGCCGGAGACAAGTGCTGTGCGCAGAGACGGGCAACTTGTGGCTGTCAGACTGCTGTCTGATAACTGCTGTCACCAATCTCAACAAGACATTTTCCAGCTCATGATGATGGCTGTTGTAGTCCGACAACAGCTGGAGAGCCATAAGTTGCCCACCACTGCTCTAAACTACAGAATTTCGTAATAATTAGAATGCGGATTCAAAGTGATGCCTAGAACAGCATTTTCTTTCAAATAAGAATTTATCAAATGTAGAAACAACGTAAAGCTACAAAACAGGGAATCTGTTTGATTAACTCTTTGTTAATAAAGCTAGTTTAAAACGCTCCCTATCACGTGGCTCCATATCATCTGACAGGAAAAGTTTGCAGCGGTTGGTAACGTGGTGAGTGCCCGATGTTCAGGCTTACATAAATACGCTTCTATTTGTATGCATTCGTTCCTTTCACACACGAATAAGTGTAACGTGTGCAGATGGAGGGGGACATGTAACTGCAAAAAAATTGGGGCTAACACTGCTATCGGATGACGCACAGATTGAGTATAGGTTGACCCTTCGAATGCCAGAGGGGTACGCAATGCGTTGCTTATCCCTTTAGCATGCAAATGGTTAAATGTCAGTTACGTTCCACGTCCTGTTGCTGTCTTGCTTACTCATCAGAGTGGGTTACCGAAGAGTGCAATCATACCTATGTGGTTTAAAAGGTGAATCGTCACACATTTTGGTATGCCTGTCCTAATTCTGTTATACTATCCGTTTCAGTAGTGGTTCTTAGTACAGTTGTGCTTTATAAATAAAATCCTTTGAGAAGTATAGGTTTTAGAGCTATAAAGTGTCATGTTATTTTATTTGGGGACGTGGGGATTCCATTTTTTGCATTTGAAAATGCTATTAATTCCATCATGGGCTGAAGTATTCCACCTGAAGTTGATACTGTCTAACGTTATATAAAAATACCAACAAGAGCAGCGCTAGTATGCAGGATGGAGACAAAAAATCAGTCTAGCTGCCTAAGATTAGATGGCTGTGCTTTGTGCTATCTTTCTAAATGGCAAATAGTAATATAAATTGGCGCTTCAGATAGATAATATATGAATATTTACTGGACCAAATATACTATAACCATAAATCGCAATTCAAGTATATTTTATTCAGAAAGCTCAAAGAATTTTCCAATATATCTTCAAATATGAAGAATCCTGAAAAATCATTCAGTTAACTGAATATTCATACTAAATGATGGGAATAAATGTATTTGTTTTTTTTGCCTATCACTCCAGGAAAGAGATCACAAATATATCCAATCAATATTCTGGATAATATAATCCATACAGAAAGTAATACTGTTCCACTCCTTTACTCTCTGTATTGGAGTGGGGCAATAAGCGCTACAAAAAAATGCTATACATGAATTAGGAAAATTTTTGTCATATTTAAAATCACACGTCAATATTTATTTAAATGCAACTACACCATACAATTCAATTATATCAAGGGTTCACCGCTGTGATACTCTCCGGCTCATTAACATAACTGGTAAGATATCCCAAATATAAAGACGGCTCAGAAGCAGCCAGTATCTGATAGATAACTTGGATAGTCATATGGCTGTCCTCTTACATTAGGGAAACACCAGAAATGACAGTGACCTTAGATGTAACCCCGCTGTGACACACCGACAAAAGTGGCAAACACCCTATTCCTTTCTCTATCTATAATCATCTAAAAAAACATTAACGATCGATCGTAATATAAAAAGACAAAAAAATGAAATATATAAAAAATATATATTACCGGACCTCTCTGTCCAGTTACTCGGAAAGGAAAACCCAAATCGGCCAGAGAGGTCCAGTAATATATAACTCAGATAACTCTCGCATACCAGTGAAGAAACACATGCCATCAAGATCTTTGTATGCATAAATAAAGAATAGATTGATATGGACATACATACAAGTTCTAATAACAACGGAACATTGAATTTAAAGCACCAAATGGATTGATTAACTGTAGTCATCTTGTGGATACATTATATTAAATCACAAAACAAATCTTATGTTGACATCTGATTTAGAGTAATCGGTGTCACTAAACCAAACACAGAATTGAAATAAAACTTATGAAATTGATGTCCATATAGTATTGGAAGGGAAGAGTGTCTAATATGTTTATGGACATACTGTCTTTTTCCCATAGTGTCCTATACAAACAAATGTTTTATATATTTTATGTTTTTTTTTCTTTTTATATTACGATCGATCGTTAATGTTTTTTAGCTTTTAGAGGATTATAGATAGAGAAAGGAATAGGGTGTTTGTCCCTTTTCTCGGTGCGTGTCACAGGGGGTTACATCTAAGGTCACTGTCATTTCTGGTGTTTCCCTCATGTAAGAGGGCAGCTATATGGCTATCCAAGTTATCCATTAGATACTGGCTGCTTTTGAGCCGTCTTTATATTTGGGATATCTTACCAGTTATGTTGATGAGCCGGAGAGTACCACAGCGGTGAACCATTGATAAAATTGAATTGTATGGTGTAGTTGCATTTCACTAAATATTGATGTGTGACTTTAAATATGACAATTTTTGTAATTCGTGTATAGCATTTTTTTGTAGCGCTTATTGCCCCACTCCAATACGGAGAGTAAAGGAGTGGAACAGTATTACTTTCTGTATGGATCATATTATCCAGAGTATTGATTGGAATATATTTGTGATCTCTTGTCTGGAGTGATAGGCAAAAAGACAAATACATTTATTCCCATCATTTAGTATGAATATTCAGTTAATTAGATGATTTTTCAGTATTTTTAATCTTTGGAGATATATTGGAAAATTCTTTGAACTTTCTGAATAAAATATACTTGAATTGCGATTTATGGTTATTGTATATGTTTGGTCCAGTAAATATTCACACATTATCTGTCTGAGGTGCTGATTTATATTACTACTGTCTAACGTTATGCTACATATTTTATTTTATGTGCATAAATAAATGTAGCTCCTTCTACATAAAGCAGAAACTGCAATACGTGGGAGGAAAGCACAAATCATACTCTCTTTAATACAATTCAGTAAGACCAGGGTAATCAATTGTTGGCCAATGAACTGTTCATCCTCCCCATGTTGTTTCTTTGACATCTAAAGGTAGGCATAGGGTATAATTATGACTAGCATTCACTTACAAATGACAATGTATTCCAATCAGCAGTGCAATTAGAAAGTACTCATTAAAACATGACACATTAATGTAACTGGAGGAGATGGCCCTGCTTATGACAGTTTAGAGTCTAGAGCAGTGGTTCTCGGCTTTTGTCCTTTGGACACACCAATGGATCAGGGTTGTTGAACTACCTGTGCTTAGTTAGGGATATTTCAATCACAGTGACTGAGCCACTGACTATTCACCTCTGATTATGCAGAATATCCTGAAGCGCTGATCTCTTGGTGTGTCAGGAGGATTTTTTTCAGGAAACCCTGCTGTAGAAGCGAAGTAGAGCAAATGAAACTAGGTACAGGTAGTATTCCGTTTAGTTAGAGAGAAGGGAAGGCTGGGCCAGGACAACATAATATTGCTCCATGGCAGTTTTGCAGTGGTCAGAGGTGGACTTTCAGGGAGTTCATGAAGAGCTAAAAGCTATAGAAGAGTGATCTGGCATGGTTTTGAGTTCCAGAGAGAGGGTGCTGCTCAGGTGTGAGCTAGCTTGCTTTGTGGTAACAAACAATTGCTCCTGAGTGTTCTGACTCTAATAGGACACATTAAGGAGAGTAGTCCCTTTGTTTCACCATCTTCATTACAGTGATGCAGCGACTTAAAGGGATAGTAATGTTTCACAGAAACAACAGCTCCAATAAATCTTCGTAGTATTTGGGCCATGGAGAGTGTTATTTCAATACAGTTAGAGTTGTAGTTGAAGAGTAAATGAATGATAAAGTATCCCCATCTCACCCCTTTTACCTGGTGTAAACCACCTCCCCTTAGATGTGGAATCTGGTATCTTGACCAGACGTGTCACAGCAAGGGACAATCTTCTTACTGTGAACCCAAGGACAACCCTGCCCCCCTTGACAGTTTTTTTCCTAATGCTAACTGAAGATTGTCTCTCTCTGCGAACCATCCAGACAGTCTTGCTACTCTGAGGTGAGCAGTGTTACATCAGTAAAAGGGGTGGGAGAGGGGTAGTTTATCATTCAATTACTCTTGAACTACAACGCTGACAGTATTGAAATAACACTCTTCATAGCCCAAATCAGGGCTTAAAATGTGAAGTCCTTTGCTACTAGCCAGACCTGAAAAGTTACTCGCCACTGCAAGCCATAACATACCAACCAGGGCTGAATTTCTACTCCCCAGGGCTGAATTTTCACTCGCCATTGGCTAGTGGTGAGTGGAAATTTTGAGCCCTGGCACAAATACTATATAGATTAATTGGAGCTGCTGTTTTTGTGAAGCATTACTATCCCTTTATGTCCCCCCACTACTTTAGTACAAATAGGCTCATCAAAGCCAATCCTTTGGGGTTATGCACTAAGGTATGATGAAATGGAGATGACTTCAGTGATGTCACTTCTCTATTTCCAATTTATTCTATTGAGCCTATGCACAAAGATCTCCAAATCTGGGAAAATCTTAGTGCATTGGCTCCATAGAATAACACAGGACCTGGAGAAATCATCTCCACTTTATCACCTCTTTAATTACACCTTGGTATATCGCCCCACTTTCCTTTAGTTGTTGGGAAGAGGGAACACAGAGGGGTACTCCTGGCATAATATGTACTATGTACACAACCACTAGCAATCACTGAAGTACTCATAATGATAGATCCAAGACTGCTCTCACTCAGTCAAATTAGTAAACAAGTACTGCACTTCAAGAGCCCCATGACCCCACTCCAGAATCCTTAAGATAAAAAAAGAAACAGGAGTAACAATCCACTTTTAATATCCCAAACATAGCAAAGGATTGAAAGAAATACTCATGTGAATGCTCACTACTGGCTGTGAAGATATATAACATAGTAACATAGAAATTTAGGTTGAAAAAAGACTTGCGTCCATCTAGTTCAACCTTTTCCTATTCCTGTTTAGCATCGTTGATCCAAAAGAAGGCAAAAAAAACCCCTCAATTAGCAATTTAAAATTCTACCTTGAATGGGGGGGAAAAAAATTCCTTCTTGATTCCAAATGGCAATCCGATTCCTCCCTGGATCAACAAGCCCCAACTAAATATTCATCCCAATACTAACGTACATAGCCCTCTATGTTATGCTCTTTTAAATAAGTATCCAGGCCCCTTTTAAACGCATCTAATGTTTTCGATAGCACCACCTCCTCAGGCAGTGAATTCCACACCTTTTATTGTCCTTACTGTAAAGAAACCCTTCCTCTGTTGTAGATTAAATCTCCTTTCCTCAAGTCTAAGCGGGTGGCCTCTTGTCCTGTGTACTGTTCTGTTAATGAAGGTCTTTGGAGAGCCCTTTGTATGGGCCCTGAACATATTTATATAGTGTTATCATATCCCCTCTAAGACGCCGTTTCTCTAGTCTGTACAAGTTTAACTTTTCTAGCCTTTCTTCATAACTAAAACTTTCCATTCCCCTTACTAGTTTTGTAGCCCTCCTCTGCACTTTCTCTAGTTCCATAATGTCCTTTTTCAGAAAGGGCGCCCAGAATTGAAAAGCATATTCTGGGTGGGGTCTTACCATGGACCTGTAAAGAGGCATAATTATATCTTCCTCCCTTGAGTCAATACCCCTTTTAATACATGCCAATATCATATTGGCCTTTGCAGATGCCAGTTGGCACGGCATGCTACTGCTAAGTCTACCATTACTCCCAAATCCTTTTCGTTTGTAGATTTCCCCAGAGAAACACCATTTAAACTATAGGTTGCATTTTTATTATTATACCCAAAATGCATAACTTTACACTTGTCTATATTGAATCTCATTTGCCACTTGCCTGCCCAGTTACTCAATTTGTCCAAATCCTCTTGTAATGAAGACACATCCAGTTCAGACTTTATTACCTTACTTAATTTTGTGTCACCGGCAAACACTGATACATGGCTCCCTATGCCCTCTGGGAGGTCATTAATAAACAAATTAAAAAGAAGAGGACCCAGGACAGATCCCTGAGGTACTCCACTTATCACGTTTATCCAACTGGAGAACATGCCATTTACTACCACTCTTTGCATTCTATCTTTCAGCCAATTTCCAGTCCACACACAAACATTTTCCCCTAGGCCTATTTCATTCAATTTGTACAGTAACCTCTTGTGTGGAACTGTATCAAATGCCTTGGCAAAGTCTAAATAGATCACATCAACTGCCGCTCCCGCATCTATATATTACTCACTTTTTCATAAAATGCGATCAAGTTCGTTTGACAAGACCTGTCTTTCATAAAGCCATGTTGGCTGTTGCTAATGATATTCCTGTTCCAGCAGAATTCTTGAATATATTCCCTTAGCAACCTTTCAAACAGCTTCCCTACCACAGATGTCAAGCTTACAGGTCTGTAATTTCCTGGCTGTGACTTTGATCCCTTTTTAAATATGGGCACCACATCTGCTTTACGCCAATCCATGGGCACCATACCTGAAATAAAAGAATCCCTGAAAATCAAATATAATTGTCTGGCTTAGCTCTTTAAGTACCCGTGGGTGTATACCATCTGGCCCCGGAGGTTTGTCTACCTTAACACCATTCAAATGTTTTAACACTTTTTCTTGTGTTAGCCAGTACCATGCTTGCTGTGACTGTTCTGTAAAAATAGTCTGCAGATTCTTGTCCATTGGGTCTTCCTTGGTAAAAACAGAAGAAAAGAAATTATTTAAAATATCTGCCTTCTCTCTGTCCCCCTTCACCATCTCACCCGTTTCAGATAACAAGGACCCAACATTATCAGACTTTAATTTTTTGCCATTAATGTATTTAAAGAATTTCTTTGGGTTGCTCTTGCTCTCCTTAGCAATATTTTTTTCATTCTCCAGTCTAGCTAATTTAATAGCCTTTTTTGCAGGTTTTGTTGACATTTTTGTATACTGCAAATGCCTCTGCTGATCCCTCAGCTTTGTAATGTTTAAATGCCGCTTTCTTGTTATTTATTTCATGAATTACTTTACTGGTTAGCCACATTGGCCTTAATTTGCTTCTTTTGTATTTGTTTCCAACAGGGATAAATTTATGTATGTATTTTTGCAATGTTATTTTGAATGCATTCCACTTACCTTCTGTGTTTTTTTGTGAAAATATTTTATCCCAGTTAACGAGACCAAGGGATGAATTAAATCTGCTAAAGTTGGCCTTTTTAAAATTCAGTGTTTTGGTGGGACCCATACTAAATTGCTTTTTTGAATTTATCTCAAACGATACCATGTTATGGTCACTATTCCCCAAGTGCTCCCTAACTTGGATGTTAGAGATAAGTTCTTCATTGTCAGTTATTACCATACATAATATATGTAAGCTGGTTAAATACATGCAGGGTACTTAAGTCCACCCTGCTCTGGGATACACCTCCCGAAATGAAGTAGTATTTGGATCTGCTTAATTAATAAAAGTTGAATTTAATTTATTCTATAAAAATAAACATTAAAAGAATATAAATGCCAAACGCTCTGTGTTTCTAAGCATGATAGGTTTTTTTGCCACTAGCGCCTGAAGAAAAGGCAGAGTGTTTGAAATGTATATTATTGTTTTTATATAATACATTTCATTCAACTTTTATTCATTGAGCAGATCCAATTACTCCTTATTTTCAGGAGGTTTGTCTCCGAGCAGGGTGGACCTAAGTATACTGCATCTATTTATCCAGCTAACACTTATATGCAGCTGGTAGTCACTAGTCAGCATTCATGTAAAGATATATTTCAACCCTTTTCTATCTTTGGGATATTTATGCCTCCTTCTGTTGAATTTTGTTCTTCTGAGGGAAGTCTAAACTTAAAAAGCAGCAGGAGGAATACTGGGGAATGCAGATAAGGTTCCCGCCAGCCCTGGCACTGCAGAGTTAAACAGCAAATATGTGGCATTGGTTCTCAGCCAGGGTGCCATGGCACTTTGGTGCACCACAATGAGAGAAACTTAGATTGTTCCTTTTTTTCCTATAAAGACTTTGACAAAACCTTGAATTCAGCTTTTGAAATCTGTATAGAAATTATGTACAGTATGTGCATTATTTAGATTATTATACCTAAGTTTATTTATGGATTTGCACCCTTCATTGTGGCCTTCACAAACTAGATATATTGGGGTGCCCCAAAATGTCCAGATTTTGTTGTTAGTGGTGCCTTGTGCAAAAAAAGAATGAGAACCACTGGGTTAAGGAATGCTCAGCATTCATCAGTGTTGTGAAGGTTAAGGCAGTAGTTTGAATATTCTCAAGTGCATGCTTATACCACTGTCAGTGGGTTTCCCTGCTGTTGGTTACAGTTGACATATGTACACTTTGGCTCTTATCACCTTATGCAGTGGTGTACACCAAAGCTGGATCAACAGTTTGTGAAGATATAATAACTGTCACTCCTTACCCCCCCTCCACTCCGTGGAGGCTGAAGGCCCCCCCCCTTAACTCCTTGGAGGCGAAAGACCCCCCTTCACTCCTTGCCTCTTCATGGAGGCCAAAAGGTGCCCCCCATCACTCCATACATCTCACTAAAGGATGGAATCCCTTTGCCACCCAGTACTGCATCATAAAGGGAGCTTGCTGTCCCCTACCACTTCTAGAGCTAAAAAAACGAAACAAAAAAAAAAACAAAAAAACAACAACAAATGCAAATGGCCACGTCATCCATTTATCTAGTAATTCACTCCCCCAAACACCACCTGGTTCCACGTTCCCACCCTCCCTGCCATTTATCCAGGGGAGCTTCCCCATCCCCTCACTAAGAGGTCACCAACCCTTCCTTCTGAAGCTGCTTTCCCTATACCCACTGCGACCATTCCACTCATTCATTTCACTTTGCACCAGCCTCACACCCCTTGTATAAAAAGGAAAAAAAAAAAGAAAAAATATATACTTATCCGACCACTCCTGACTCCATTTGGGAGTTCTGAGGCCAGTCCCCATTACCATTCAGCACCACCAGTCTCACGTTAAGCACTCCCTTCCCTTTCTTCACGTTACTATTCATCCATGCTTTCTATCCTCCTCCTGTGTGTGTCATTTTAGGATGGCAGACCTCAAGCACCAGGCACCTTAAGATCCTGAGGCATCCCCTGTGAATCCCCTTCAACACCTAGATTTTGCGGGCCAAACCTCAGAGAAAAATGGATGGTGCTTTCACTGATGGCCGAATTAAGTCTCAGGGACATTTGATACCCAGCATCAGTCAGAAAGGTGGACCTTTTCTGCCTACTCCCCCCCACCACCACCACCACCACTCAAGCCCCAGCCACACCTGGCCATTCTTCCCTCGTCCCTGGCCCCTTCCTTATCACCTCCCACACCGAATGTCAGCTGGACACCATAGGCCACCACATGTCAGATTTAAGCTCGGCAATTGACGATACTCAAGGCAGACTGGAGGCAGTCAAATCTACCTCCGCTCCCAGATTCCATCCTCCTGCAAGAGAAGACTTGCCCATACTAAGTACATCCTCCAGCCTTTCCCCTAAGATTACTCCAGCCCACATGGTGCTACAGAACCTACATACGGTTATCTTTGAGGACAAGGCTATCAACCTAGTCTTGCTTCTGATTGCTTCTCAGGGTCTGTTTTAATATAGGACCATCAGTTACTGAGACATCTCCGTCACCTTGAAGTCCAAAGACTCTCATCTGGCAAGGAGACTCTCTGTCTCTGAATTTGTACTGGCTTTTAGTGAATACCGCAACATCCTTTGTTCCGCCTTCCCGCATAGGCATCAGGAGTTAAACCAGTATCAATACACCATCATTGATTTAGAACATAAGTACGGGGTACCACGTACATTAGATGGGAGAGACCTCACTCGGCGTCCTCTTAACGCCCGATGTACTGCGCATGTGTGAAATCCAAAAGAACTCTATGGTGCTCGGCAGAGCCGACTCTATCATGCGCTCCACACGTGGAACACAGAATGATGCTTAACAGTTCTGCTGACTGCATCGATGGGAGATAGATCTTCTGGCTCCCCAAAGTGATGCTTTGATGATACACATATGAAAACAAGGGAACCCTAGTAGGAACGATTTGTCCGCAGACTCCGTTTCTTAATCGGCATAGAGAGCCGACTATTCTGCGTTCCACGTCCCATCTAATGCAGGACAGTATTTAATCTCAAGATATAATAAGGTATGTTTTTTCGAATTACTATTATTATTCATTGCAGTCCTTGAGAAAGTATCCAATAAGATATGAAACGCGTTGGACATTTATATTTAGTATTCAAGATCAGGTTTTTTTATTATTACCATTTGATTTTATTTTTGAATATTGGTTTAATAAATAATTGAATCATATACTATTTGAATCGGATTTAATGGTACTGGATATCGGGGAACTGGTTACAGGAGAGTAAAACGGGACAAGTATCTGCTTATCTCTTAAAGGCAATCAAACAAGAACTTCTGGTGAGTACATACAAACGGGGGGTAAAATTAATTGATGTGATACAGATTTGCTCTTAGATGGGTCTGTGCCCTGTTCTTTTCTTGTCTTTGCTGTAGTCTACACAAAAGATTGTGAAGAGGAGCACTACCACGGTGCTATGAACTAAGGGCAGCATCCTAAAGGCAAAAAGAAAAGTGTCAAAAGAGCCCATACCGTGCATCACCAGGAACTAGTGTCTGCCAACTATAAGAGATTGCAAAAAAGACTACATCTTACAGTTTTTACAATTCCTGTCCAGTTTTTCCAGAATTGTCTATTCATAACCAATACAGGGAAGCAAATATTTTGGTTAACAAGTGTATGCATATATATGTTTGTTTAAAGGAGGAAGAATAACAGAGGGACCCTATAAGAGTCCCTTAGAAGCTCAAACTTTGGTAAATGAGCACCATTGGATAAAAAAGAATACATGCTTCTGATGTCTAACTATCCTGAACCTCACATCAGCCAATATATTCTCTCCGCTTTTGCAGAGCGATTCCATACATTCATTATCACCTTTCCTTAAGCACCCCTCAAATGTCTTAACCTTCGGTTGTCACTGGAAGAATACAATACAGTATAAGACCTCATAGCTAAAGATTATGACAAAGAGTTCTTTCTAGGCCCCTTACTCTCTCCTCCATTCCCATCTTGGCGTTTTAGCCCAATAGGCTTAGCCACTAGGAAATTCTTGTAGAAAAAAAGGCTGATCATAGATCTATCAGCCCCCCACTCCACCAACATGTTCAGTCTCAATTCCCTCATCCCATCCATAGAGTACACCCTTCATTACTCCAGGGTTGATGATGCCATAGTTTTAATTAAACAGGCAGGACCCCGATGTTGGCTCTCCAAATCGGACATTGTCGATGTTTTTAAATTAATGCCAGTTCATCCATCCCTATGGTACCTTCAGCATTTCAAATGGAGGGATCAGTATTATTATTTACTCGACTTTCCTTTGCTATACAGCTATATTCTAAGCAAAACAAATGCTGGCAATGGATGTAACAAAAGGGCCGATGCAGCATATACTAGACCCAGGATGCACAGTGGTAGTGTTATGGTTACGTGGTAGAGGTTGTGGGTGTGAGTAAATGGCGGGCGAATGGGTAGGGTATGATTTTGTTACATTATTATATATAACATAAAGTGTCAGAGATTGGGGCCATGGGATGGCTTTGATTTATCAGCCACCTGCAGAGCCAGTCCCTTGGGCTTGCACTGAGTCGAAATCTCTCAAAATTTAGTCTCTGACCTTTTCAATCCCTGCTGAATCAATGCTCTTATGCGTTCACAGCTCCGAGTAGGGTGACCACATTTACTTTCTGCCATTCAGGGACACACCTTTAATAAACAAGTAACAGCAAAGTCAAGCCTGTACAAATACAATTCCTGCGCCTGTATTTTGTCTATGCGAGAGCCCCACCCCTGGAAATGCTGCACCTAAATAATGCTAGTTTGAGTTGCAATATGTTTTGAAAAAAAAACATCACTCAGCAGGAGAGATTATCTTATTTTTCCTCAGCAGAAAAAAATAATGTGCAAATCAGCCAGTACTGGCATGGCCAATTAACATATAAACCTATATACAGTACAATGGTGTATATCTTGGTGCAGAAATTAGATTCTTATGATTGCCCAACCCTGGCCAGTATGTCTTTTTTTTTTTTTCCTTTTTACCACCAAAAACATGAGGTTTACATGATAATTTTATCAATACTGGTTCAATGTCAGGGTTACACTTTAAATATATGCACAATGCACATTTTAAAACTGTAACCTTTTAACTTGTTTTGACAAAATCAGCATGTTAAGCTTATGGTTTTGTTGGTAAAATGGAAAAAAACGTTTTTGGTCAGGGTTGGGCAATCATAAGAATCTAATTTCTGCACTAACATAAGGTTAGTACTGAAATGAGTCTTATGTTTGCCCAAACCTGACCAAGAGGTTTTTCCCTTTTTGACGCCCAAAACTTTACATGATACTTCTTTTAAAACTGCTCATTACATGTATTTAAAACTTAACCCTGCCTTTAAACCTGTATTAATAAAATTATCTTCATAACTCCTTGAGTGCCTGTACGTTGGATACCTCTCCGGCACACAAAGGATTAAGTCTAGTGTGTGTGTGTGTGTGTGGGGGGGGGGGGTTAAAATATTTTGTATTTTTCTGAAAACATTTTTGGGATTTCTTTTTACATAATTTATTACCTCTTCATAGTAAGGCAGGCTAGCAGACAGGTGGCACTGGCAGGCAGTGAGGCAGCAATAGCAGGCAGAAAGAACACTGGTCATAACACACACTACAATGTAAGTAGGTGTTATCTCATCTGTAGATTTTAAGCAGCCCATGCCGCGCGGCTGCTTGACTTTATGTCACGTCATCCCAATGCCCAACGCTGACTTGCTACGTGCAGAGCAGACATCAGGTGACTTGATGCAAGCTCTGCATCGGTATCTAACACAAAGCTGGCAGCCAGTATGGCACGGGGGAACAAAATGAAGGCAGCCCCGCCCGGCTCTCTTACATCATTTGCTGGCTTGCTCCTCCTAACATGGGGAAAATGTGGGGCCTCATTCAGGATAATTTATGAGCACTGCAAGCTACAGCTTCATTGTCCTGGTGGGGGGGGGGGGTGAGCCGGGAAGCGGAACTGAGAGACAAATTAAGAGTCTGTCCTGGGACAGGTGGTCACCTTAGCTCCGAGACCTCCCATGCAGCCTCACTTTCCCTATAGTCTTAGGGAAGCACAAATGTATGAGCCATAAATCTCCTTAATTATTGACCCTGAGCTGCTGGAGCAGATTAATCGTTGTCAGGGGCATGTAACCAGCATTTTATATAACTCAGTGTCTTGGATTTACTGTTCTTTTAAAACCTCTACTCTTAAAGATCAGTTCACACTGTTGCCAGTTCAGCAAGGTTTATAGAAACCCATTGCTTCCCAGCTGTTTTGCCTATAATGCCATCATCTTATTCTTCCATTTGGAATTTAATTCTGTGACACAGCTGAATGGCCATTGATGCCCTTCCTATTTGCCAGATCCACAGAATAATCTGTATATGGTAATGTGGTAAAAAAAATAAAATAAATCAAAGCTGTTTTGGAAGGCGTACAAATTATGAAAACAGATGAGCGTTGGTACCGTGTTAGCCGTAGAAATACAGGAGGCAAATATAGTTTTTGATACCTTTTATTGGCTAACTAAGCAGATTTAAATGCAAGCTTTCAAGACCTTAGGTCTCTTCCTCAGGCATATTATACAGATAAATATGAAAACATCTCTCTTAAATACAAGTACACATGGTTTAGCATGGAAATCAGATAACAGAATACAGTCCAGATCCAGATATCTTTGATCAGTCAATGGTAAATTGCACTCTTCCTCTGAGGCTTTAGAGGTATTTACAATGCTCTTGGGTCTGTTGGAAAGGTCAATCAACTAAATTGTATTTTGATAGGAATTCCTTATTCCTATTCAAACCACTACAAATTGCATTAAATTTTAACATTAATTTTACCTCCCATAACTTTCTGTCCCTCTGAGTGCGGAACAGTCCCATCAATACAGTTAACTTAATATCCTTGACACTGTGCCCATTTTGGCAAAAATGTTCTCCCACTGGTGTCTCTGTCTTTTTGTTATTAACCCTTTGAGTGCCAGAGAGGTACGCAATGCATTGCGTACCTCTCTGGCACTCAAGGGGTTAACACTGGATCGGTGGGATTTAAATCTCCTATGTAGTGCTTGTCCAGTTTCTCCCACATACAGTGCTGTTTGGCATTTTGCACACATGATAAGGTATGTTACATTGGATGATTTACAGTTGAAGGTACCATTGATCTTATGGTGTAACTGGGTGTTTGGAATTGGTATGTTGTCCGTGGTGTAAATGTGTACACAAGTTTCACATCTCTTTTGTAGGCAGGGAGATGTGCCATTTTTTGTATTTATGAGAGATGTTTTCATATTTATCTGTATAATATGCCTGAGGAAGAGACCTAAGGTCTTGAAAGCTTGCATTTAAATCTGCTTAGTTAGCCAATAAAAGGTATCAAAAACTATATTTGCCTTCTAAATTATGAAAGACACTATACTAAAATAATCAGTTTTTGTTTCTTTTGTAGGCAGGGAGATGTGCCATTTTTTGTATTTTTATTCAGGGCACTCCTCACCATCAGTTATTTCAAATTGGGAGGCTGTCTGAAGGAGAGTAAGGGAGGCTGTGGGAATATGTTCTTAAGTCTTTCATCCATATGTAATTTCTTTTGAAGTTCTCTTGATATTTTGCGTAGCACTTCAACCTGGGGGTGGTAAGTGACCACCAGTGGCACCCGGTTTCCCTTATGTTGTTCTTTGTAGTGCAACATATTTTTTCTTGGTATTTGGGATGCTGACTTGGGCCAATTCCAGAGCGCACCATCCTGGCCATTATGGATGTAGAATCCTTTTACACCAACATTCCACACACGGATGGCGTAGCAGCATGCCAGGGATATCTGGAACAAAATAACACACCCATGGAACCAGTAACAAAACTCATACAGTTTATTCTCACCCACAATTACTTCAAGTTTGGACAGGACCTCTATCTTCAGAAAATGGGGACTGCAATTGGTACCCGAATGGCACCACAATATGCCAACCTGTTTATGGCAAATTTGGAAGATGACTTCCTGTCCACCTGCCAGATAAAACCCCTGGTTTATCTCTGCTACATAGATGATATTCTTATCATCTGGACTGCCAGTGAAGAACGCCTGCCTTAAATCTACCCCTTAATGTTTTTATTTATATACTTCTATAATTGTTTAGGATTTATATTGCTCTCTTTTGCAATACTTTTCTAATTTTCAGTTTTAGCTAGCCTAATTGCTTGTTTATACATTTTATTACATTCTTTAGATTTTTTAATTGATGCATCTGACTCTCTCTACTAAAGGGAGTACTGCCCTTTGAGCGAAAACGAGGCCTGTGGTGGGCTACAAGATATTTTACATCATGCCCAAAGCCTTAGACTAGCATTACACTACAACAAAATAGCTGGTGTTTTGAGATCTGCCTGGAAGCTATTTTTGTAGCCCAGCAGAGGCATCACTTTCTGTCACAGCAGACAGTGGGCAGTTCTTCTAGTGTTCAGTTCTCTGGAGTCTCCATTCTGTCCCTGAAGGGGGCTTTCTGGAACGGGGTACACACATTTAAAATCTGGGACGGTCCTGTCTATGACATGTGGCCATTCTGTCTCCCTCCCCTGCCCAGTGCAAATTCCTCCAGCAGCATGGCATCCTTGTCCTTCCCCTTGGCTTTTAGCCAGGCGGAGTGCTTCAAACAGCTGTAGAGAGGAGAAATATTGTGCAGTATGAGAAGCTGGTCAGATCACAACTGGAGATCCACTTGATTCTTAGCACTGTCTTGTATGTGTTCACATAAGTGTGGATGCATAACCGTGATTTGTCCACATCTTATCTTAGTCATCCTGTATTAACCTTGCAGATTGACAAAGAAGCTTGGGTTAGATCTCTGAACTAATGGCAGTACTTTTAATACTTTTTGAGTGCCAGAGGAGTAAGCAATGCATTGCTCCACAATAATTTGTGTACCTTCTGACACTCAAAGGGTTTAAACGTTGCTAGAACCAAAGGTGAGAGTAGCAACATTTGTGATTGGGACTTTGTAGCAAAGCAGTCGATTAGTGAGGTAGTGTTCAGTTTCCTGGGTGATACCGTTACCCAGTGGAGGAATGACTTGGTAAGCCAATTAGAGGGCTGAAAAGAGGGGTGAAGGGAGAAGAGGGATCAGTATTTAAGGGCTTGGAGCCCCTACCACAAATACAGGCTAATCCTTAAATGTATCTCATAAAAATCATAGCTTAAAACTTATTATACCTACCCTTTAACCTAGCAAGGCAGGTTGACACTTTACTTACAAAGGTCTCATGATAAATGTGTTCATGTTCAGGGCAGACTCAGGGTATCCAAATAAAGTAACCCCTTAAGGACCAGAGGGGTTTGCAGCACAACATTTCTGATACTCAGAGGGTTGAATATACAGAATCATATTTGTTTTGCGTAATTCTGCATCAAAAGCCTTTTGCAGTTTCCTGTGCATAAACCAGAGGAGTGCAACCTGTGACCCAGTAGCTTCTTAACTGTAATATGCTGGCTAGCTGAGGATAATGGGAAATGATGCTAGTAACGCTTCCAATGCATTGCTTTAAAATTGTCTGAATACTTGGGCTTGCCCTAAAGCTGCATCTCTTCAGGTTGATAAATAAGGTTGTGAAGTGCACCCTTTCTCTCATATCTGATAGGGGAATAGAGTGCAGGGGATGTCTGTGCAGCTGCAGTCTCCCTCTTAGTGTGTCACTCTCTTGTCTCTAGTGATTTTAGTTTTTAATCATTTGAGTAACAGAATGTGTGTGCACAGCAAACTGTTGCACATCAGTGACACTCAAAGGCTCCAAGGGTCAGTCCCTTCTGGATGTTAAAGGGCTTTTTGTTCAAAAGAAAATTGGAGTAATTCTGGGGCAAACCAACTGCACCATAGGGGAATACAAATTCTCATAGATTCAAATGGGGTTTTAACCTCTTGAATGCTAGAGGTTTCCATTACAATGCAAAGCAGCTGTTTAGACATTTCTTGCATTCAGCAGGTGAAAAGTTTACTTGTCCCATATTACGCAGCTAATTTAACCCCAGAATGATCCCTCTATGACTTTGAACTTAAGGCTCTATGTCCCATATTTATTCTGGAGTAAACCAACTATTCTATAGGGGACAAATAAACATTCCTAAATTCCCATGCAATTGAATCGAGCTTTTTAACCCCTTGAATGCAAAGCAATTCACTGGAGACCTCACTAACATTCAAGGGATTAAAATGTAATGGGAATTTTGACTTCTATGGTGCAGTTGGGTTACTCCAGAATAACTCCAATTTTCTTTTTTTAAAATTGGGCCTATGAGTTTTAATCACTGTGCCAAGTTCAAAATGCCGTGTTCTCTCTCTCCTGTGTGATTCCAGAGAAATGCCAGAGGGTCCAGAGCTCCATCTTGCCAGCCTTTTTATAAACAAGACATGTGCAGGCCTGTGCTTTGGGGGAAAGGTGGAGAAATCTGCTGTCAGCAAGAATGCAGAAGTGCCGTTCTGTTGTAAGGAATATACCATCAGCTCCATATCCAGAGGGAAGGAATTAAAGCTGATCCTCACCCCTGGGTCTGGTGGATCAGAAGTCACCCACATTGTCTTCCGATTTGGAATGTCAGGGAGTTTCAAGTTGACCAGTAAGAATGAGATCCCAAAACATGCTCACTTACGTTTCTATACCAAGGATGCACCTCACCAGGTACTCTCCTTTGTGGACCCAAGGCGCTTTGGTTCCTGGGAAGTAAATGGCTCATGGCAGACAGAACGCGGTCCTTGTGTGATGCTGGAATATGACAAGTTCAGGTGAGAAGGGGAAAATGTACAGCGTGGCAACAGTGAGGCTGATTTAGTAATAATAGAACTTTAGACAAAAGATTCTTAAAACTTGCAGACTTAAATGAACCCCTTGAATGCTAGAGAGGTCTAGGCATACCTTGCATTCCAAAGGTTAAAAACCTAATGTGTCCTGCTCCATGGCAATCAAGATGGGTCTTGTCTCCACCCTCCAGCTGTTAGGACCAATCAATAAATAGCAGGCTCTCTTCCCTCTTCGCCTGTTATTTGTTCCTACTCAGCTGGAAGGATGGAGGCCTCCCTGATGTTTCTTTACTTATCCCAGTTAGTTTGCTTTTGTTACCCTCAGCCTCATTCATGCCTCCCCGGGTGCTTCTCTGTTCATGGGATTTCTCTGTTTTGAATTGCCTACCTTTAATGATTCCTTTGACTTATCTGCATTCTGGAGTGGAACACTTGGAGCTCATGTGGTTAGCGCTGAGGAACTATATTCTGAATAGCTGTGAAGCTTCTCCTTCCAGCAAGAAATGGAAGTGCGGGTCACGTGGAACACACTCCCAGTTCAGCATGATTTAAGGGATGCTGCGGTTACCAGTTGTCACAGTTACCTTAGATCCAGCAAAGCCTGGAGAGTTGACACAGGTAATATATGGCCTGAAATGTCGCCGCGGTATCATCCCATTCATCACTCCAGGGACTGGGCCTAGGTGTGCTTGCCGTCTTCAGTTGCCGTCCATGTCCTCGTGCGAAGCGGACCTGATCCTTAGAATGAAGCGGTGAAGTGTTGGAGTTCTGACGCATCTCAATCCCATGTGTCATTTTCGGGCGTGAGGTTGCAATATGTTGCAGGCCTCTGTCTTATACTAGTTGGGGCAGTTAGCTCCACCCATCTACTTCCTGGCTGCCTTTAAAAGGGGAACTGAATCTTCATTCAGTTACCCTTATGTTGTTGTTCAGTGCAGTTGTATTTTGCTTGTATCTTGATATCCTGTGTATGACCTTGGCTTGTCTGACCATCCATCCTGGTGCTGACCTGTGGCTGTGTCTGACTATTCTCTGTGCACTTCCCATCTATTGGACATCCAATCTGGTGCAGACCTGTGGCTCTGGCTGACTACCCACTCTGTGTATGACCCTGGCTTGTCTGACTATCCAACCTGGTGCTGACCTGGGGCTCTGTCCAGCTACCCTCTGTGTGCCTCCTGGATAGTGGACACCCTATCTGGTGCAGACATGTGGCTCTGGCTGACTAACCGCTCCGTGTATGACCCTGGCTTGTCTGACTATCCTAGCTGGTGCTGACCTGGTGGTTCTGTCTGGTTGCTCTTCTGTGTTTCCCCATCTTTCACAGACATCCATCCTGGTGCAGACCTGGGGCTCTGGCAGACTCCGTCCTTACTGACTGCAGGCGTGAGTCAGAAGTCACCATTGTTGCCATCCATACTGGAGACCAGCTGTTCCCTAACTGACTGCAGGCGTAAGTAGGTAGCCTCCATTGTTGCAATCTGTTGGGAGACTGTAGGGTCTATTCTAGTTCCTTGCATTACTACTGAGACTACCAGTTGGCTCCGGCCTAGTCTCCAGCAGTTGTGGTTGACCCATTGGCTGACTCCTATTCCTGATAGTCTCTAGCCTCTTAAGTCACCTTCTGCATGTGTATATTTGCATTTTACCTATCATTCTAATAAAGGTGTTTTTAAATATACCGTCTGACTCCTTATCTTGCTTGCAAACCGTAACACTAGTTTTGTCTGCATGTGAAATGTTTGCTATATTTCATAATTGCTTATGTATTACTTATACTTGTTGGCTGCTTATTGTTCTATCAGTTTATCATTTGAACATTATGTCATCTGGATCTAAGTCCCCTTCCTCCAAGGAGACTACTACACAGGATGTCTTTTCCGCAAAGGGAGATAGAACACCGAAGACAAAGTCCTCTGCAAGATGTGCAGATAAGCACTCTAGTGCTAATTAATCTAAACTGTGCCAGGCTACATGAGGAAAGCAGCAGGGCAGGACATCCCAGTTCCCCGAGTTCCTTTACTGTATGAAGGCTTCTGTGCAGAAGACTCTCTCCGTTGTGCAGAGTACAGCTCTGCCTAAGAGGTAACTTTCTGAAGATCAGTGGGATAGCCCTAGCGTCCTAGATTTGGGTTAATTATACCCCTCTGATGAGGAGGGGGAAGTGGTGGATGAACCTGGTGCCTCTATCATATAAAGGATGGATATTTTTCTAAAGAGCATGCAGAAGACCCTGGGTCTTATGGCAGTTCATAAGGAATTTGACATCATGGATACTGCTTTCTTGTGAAACAAGAAGGCCTCTCCAGTTTTTCTTGACCACCATTCTGTTCGGGAGATCATCATGTCTGAGAACAGGAAAGGGACAAGAAATTCTCCATTTCAAAGTGGGTTAAAAAAAAAAATGTTTCCCTTTGGCAAAATTGAAGTGAATCATTATATTTCTCCTAAAAAAAAATTGATGCAGTCATTGCCCATGTTGTCAAACGCACTACCTTTCCAATGGAGGACAGCACCTCCTTAAAAGATTCCATCGATCGGAAACTGGAAGGTGCTCTAAAAAAAGCAGTACACGCTCCTTGGCCAGAATCGCAAGGTTGCAAAAGAGTTGGCATGATCTGGAATATAAAATTAAACCCTTTTTCTCCTGTTCCAGGTTGTTTGAAGGAGGTAGCTACTATTTAGGAATCTACTGGAAGCATGTGAGTCAATTCCTTGTCAGGACAATTGGGTTCTCCAGATGGAAGTCCTCTTTAGTCAGGCAGGATGGAAAGACTGCAGAGGAGAGTTCTCGTTTCCAGGAAACAAGCTGATAACACGGCTCAGGAATTCATGGAAATTATGGGGGTTTTCTCCACCATTCAGGTAGTTCCTTGGGATAAAAGTAGAAATTGCATCCCCAAAAAAATGCCCTTATTAAGGTCAGTCAGGCCAGACCTTGCTTGGTGGCTGAAAGAACGGAATATGCTCCAGGGGCAGTCCCTGTGCAATCTCCCTTGGGAAATTGTTTCAACAGTTGCCAGCCTGGAAGAGTCAGTGGGTTGTTAGAGATGACAGCAATGTTCAAGTATTTCAAGGAGTTCAGGCACTACATATTAAAGAAGCTAGTCTTCGAAAGATCAGACAATGTGACAGTAGTCATGTATTTAAAGAAACAAGGAGACATTGCATGAGTTCTTTAAAAAGACATATGAAGTTAGTCTTAAGGTGAGTAGAAAATAATCTTCTGGCCATTTCCGCAACTAATGTTTCAGGAAACCAACACAGACAGATTTTCTGAGCAGGCATGAGTTGGAACAGGGAGAATGGTCCCTCCATTCAGAGGTGGGAAACCATGGTGATAGACTTGATGGCGTCAGAACAGCGTGTGTAACGTATTTTTCTTAAGATGGAAACTTTCCATATTATGGGCCAGGCTCAGGACTCCCTAAGGTATGCTTCCCTCCAGTATATATTTTTATACCAGTTCCAATGTGGTGAGGAAAATCAAGAGCAACAAAGCTGAAGTGATCTTGATTGCCCCTTGCTGGCCAAAAAGGACCTGGTTTGCAGACCTAGTTCGTCTGTCAGTGGATAAACCCTGGCCTTTTCCTCTTATCCGGGACTTATTCAGCTAAGCACCAAGAATCTGTCAGGATCTAGCTTTTTTGTTAACAGTCTGCAGGTTGAGCAGCAGTCTCTCTCCTAGCAAGAGGTTTATCTAGGACAGTGGTGGATACTATTATCGCTGGTAAAGGCGACTATGGTTAAGGATCTTTGATTTTTCTTCAGCAATGATTCAACTTGGGTCTTACCCCCTCCTCAGTTAAGTTTCAGCTTTCAGACATTTCTTCAATTAGTCAAATGATTTAGCAGAGCAATAGCGATGGTGAGGCCTAGGATCGAGGAGATGGTTCCACCCTGGGATTTGAATATGGGTTTGGATCAGCTGGCTTGCTCCTTTTGCTCTTTGAACCAACTGAACATTTCCTGTACTAAATACTTTTCTTGCAAGACTGCCTTCTTAGTGGCCATTGCTTCAGCCAGTAGGGTCCATGAGTTACATGTCCTACATGTAAATCATCTTATTTGAGCCTTCTTCAAGACAAGGTGGTTCTTAGGACCAGACCCTCATTTAGATGCAAGGTAGTTTCTGAATTCCATTTGAATCAGGACATTATATTCCTTTCCTTCTTTCCTAATCCAGTGAATAAGGAACGGATTTTTCACAATTTGCACCTAATAAGGTGTATATCGTCTTAGATCAAACTAAGGATTTTAGAAAATCAGATTCTTTGTTTTGTACTTTTTTTGGGGAAAATCCAAGGATACTGTAGCATCCAAGGCTTCTCTAGCCTGGTGGATTAGCAACTGCATCAGACTTAACAGGAGGCTAACTTTCAACCTTCATCAAGGAACAAGGCTCATTCCACAAGGTTTCTCTGAACATCTTGGACAAGCAAGTAGCAACCTCTCCTGAGGAGATATGCAGGGCAGCTATTTGTTCATCCATCTCAGCCTCCATCAGGCATTATTAAGATGATGTACAGGCTTTGGCTGAAGCAAGATTTGGAAGGAAGGTCTTTCTCGCTGTGGTTCCATATTAACTGTAGTACTTGGGTGTCACTTTGTTGTTAGCTTATCTATTGCTTCAGCACTTAGGTGTTTTCTACAGTTATGGTTGCATTCTCCCACCTTTCTGTGGTGCTGCTTGGGCATATTCCATCTTTATTGACGTGGAGCAGGACACAGTTTGAAAGGGAGAAATGTACTCATTGATATATTGTTTTCTTCTGTGTCACTCTACAACACACCTGACCTTTTCACCTGTGTTTTTGTTTTTTTTAAAACTTTGTCAATTGAGAACTGTAGAAGGGGAAGAGAGACTGCTATTTAACTGGTCCTACCAACTGGATGGAGACAAGACCAATCTTGATTGTTGTGGTGGGACACAGAAGAAAACAAAATATTGATGAGTCAATTTCCCCCTTTAAATCATTTGACTTTTTGCCGTCTATAGTGCACTGAGTTTGCCTCAGAATTTCTTTGGGTCTAAGTGTATATTTGTGACCATGACATGTTCTGTCAGAATAATAAAGGCATTTTTGAAAAGCAAAAGGTAGAGCAAGTCTGATTCAAAATACCTGGACCACGTAGATAAAATGTAATCCTTGGATTTAATAGAACAGGAGTAGTCAATTGCAGGGATTACAGCTCCTATCATTACCAACCAGGAGATTATGGAAATTGTAGTCTCCAGTAGCTGGAGATCTGAGAATTGACTTCTCTTGCTCTGTCTACCATTGTTACTGTTTTTGACACCATTGTACAGTGCTGTGGAATATGCTGGTGCTGAATAATTGTAAAACAATGTGTTGCAGAACTTTCTAGCAATCAAAGGATTAAAAGATGCACATAAATAAGTAGGAATTCTTATTTGCCAGTTATAGTGCAGTTGGTTTGCTCCAGAATTGTGCCTCTCTTAAATTTTACATTGGCCCAGTGTCCCAAAAGAGATTTCAGTTAAGTCAAATAAATTGTCCGGCACAGAGTGCGGGTAACTCAGGACTCTCACTATTTGTTTCTCACTTTTATTTTAGAGAGAATGTATTGAGGAACCTTACAGACAAAGTGTTTGATAAACCCATCTGTGAGGTTTTGCTCAACCAGAAATACTTCAATGGCATTGGGAATTACCTGCGCGCAGAGATACTGTTCCGGTGAGAAATAACCTGTATTGGTTCTGATGTATGTTCTGAGACTTAGAGAGGAGGGGAATAAATGGGAGAGATCAGTGACAGCATTGCTAGTTGTTGACTGAAGGGCTTATGCCCAGATTCTTTTGTTCAAAGTCACAAATCTTGTTGCCAGCTTGGGGTTGGGTAATGTTAGAGCACCCCCCCCAAAAAAAATACTCTTACTTGAGTTCACATTGTATATTTTCTACATAGTGTATGTAAGCTTAGTCTGACCTATGTTTTTATTGTGTATGAATGATCATGGTAAACAGAAGTGTATTCCATAGTAAGCACATTCAGTGATTCTTCTCTCTTGTAGTCACTTCCTGTATGTGTCTCTATTAGGCTGGTGTTTCTCCAGTCCATCTTTTTCGCTCTCCCTCAGTGATGATGATAGTTTTCTGTTGGTTTCTTTCCTCACTTAGTGGTTATTTTCTGTGCATCTGTCACCTCAATCTTCCATTTGCTTCAATGCTACCTTCTTCCACGTTCCTCCTAAGCATTAATACTTTACTTTTTTTTTTCTGGTGCCAGCTTACAGATCCCTCCATTCATGCCTGCTCGCCCCGTGCTGGAAGCAATGAAATATCAGAACCAGGTCAGGTCAAGCTAGTCTTATTATATGTACAGTTCTGTGTGAGATTTTGTACCAAATTGCTACCTTTGTTTTGCTCCCATCTTTCTTCTCATCTCTCTTAAAAATGCTAATTTGTGTTATAAGTTTTAAATGTGGCATCTCCCTTGAGTGGAAGTACTTTTATGTTCTAATCTGTATGAAAATGTGTGTGATTATAATATATTGGAGAAAAATAGATATAGATAAAATATATTGCTCATAAGTATTACTATCCCTTTAACATTTTGCTTCTATTTATTTAGATTGCTCATACATAATCACTTGATACTCTAATGGTTGCCTTCTAATCATATTAGAGAAAGTATATAAAGGTATTTGTATTGTGATCCCATTCATTATGGGCTCTTCTTATAAGCCCTTTAGCTATAGACATTTTTTACTTATTTTATTTTTATTATTATTGTATCAGTTTCATACATGCATTCTAAAGTCCTAAGTCTTAGTCAAACTCTCTAACAAGGTCCAGTTTTTAACTCCTCCAGTGTGAAAGAAGCAGTTTTCATTAAGGAAACAATATATAGATATTGTTCCTTAAAAATAAAACAAGGGTATTTTTACTGCTGGGCATTTCATTCAAATGTTGCTACTGATCAACCTTCTCTTTTAATTAAACAGCAGTTCTCCATTCTGGTCACAGGTGATACTGAGCCTATCACTTACTGTGGAGCCATAGTCAGTGACTCTAGTTCACCTGTAATAGTATGTGTTAAAAAATTGCCATGTGGACACTAGTTGGTGCTGTTTCTTAATTTAAAAAAGTTTGAACTGCAATAAATTTTAATTGGAAAAAAAAAACCCAACCAGTCTTTTGTTTTATGTTCATCCAGTGCTGTCTATGGTTGTACTATTGTAAGTTGTTTTTTGCCTTTCCATTGTTTTCAGGGTGGTGACATCTCTCTCAGTAAGAAAATAAAGCTTAAGAAGGAAAACCCAGACCTGCTGCATCTGTGTAATTTGGTGCCTATGGAGGTTATTAACCTAGGTATGAGGGGATAGAAAGCATTGTAAGGGCAGCTCCAGGCACATTTGGATTGATTAACCCTTTGAGTGCCACAGTGGTATTCAATGCATTCCGTACCATTCTGGCACTCAAATGGTTAAAATACCAGTACATTTATAGATTAAAGTACATTTCAATTGTTCTACTAAAAATATTTGGGTCTATTCTAGGGATGTCAAAATGTAGTCTTCAAGGACTACTAATAGAGCAGGATTTAAGTACTTCACTGCTTGAGCACAAGTTGGTCAGTCAAAATCACTAAGTAAACTGTGCGGTTTGAGCATGCAGCCTCCATATTACCTTTGTGTCAGGATTTCCTACCAGACACAGACGGTCAGTGGGGACTGCATTAGCATCCCAGACCTTCTCCTCTCATGGCACGAGGGAGCTCTGGGTGTCTGATGGGACTCTCAATACAACCCTTGTTTCATTGGCAGGTCTGAAACCCATGAGACATCATCTGCTAATAAAGAGCTGTCCATCTGATATTTTCCATTTAAATCCTGGTGTGTTTATGTAATATATCCCGTACAGTGTGATTTGATAAGTGTTTCTTTAGGTGGAAAGGGTTATGACCCACAGCATTCAGATGATTACTCTGGCTTTGTGAAGTGGCTGCGCTGTTACTTTGTTCCTGGAATGAAAACGTTAAAAGACAGCAATGGACGAACAATCTGGTTTCAGGTGAGAAGAACAGGATGATTGAGCAGCCTCATATTTCAGCCAAGTTAAATGGAGGCTATACCTATAGGGAAGAATTGAAAATACCACAAATTTCCATTTGAGTTAAATGGTGCTTTTAACCTAATGAATGCTGGTTAGGCTTCCAATGCTTTGCAATCAATGTGTTGGAGACCTCTCTAGCATTCAGTGGGTTAAAAAACCCATTTGAATCTGTAAGAAAACTTTAGGGCCTTATTCACAAAATAAATGTCACGATTCTGGAGCAAACCAGCTACATCGCAGGGGACAACTAAAGTTGTCAGAATGTCCTATTTAAAGCTTTATAACACATTGAATGATACAGGTCTTCAGTGTATTGCTTATAAACGAGTAGACATTTTTATTTTTTCCCTATGGTCCAGAATTATTCCTCATATTGTTTGTAACCCTTTAAAGGGATAGTAACCCCCCCCCAAAAAAAAACAAAAAACGTGAAGCCAAATGCTATAAATCATCAAAACATACTTAACTCCCATATTCCCATCTCTCAAACCCTTATGGTTTGAGAGATGTAAGAAAAGAAAGACCTCCGCTCCCTCCCCCTTCTCATGCATCTGCTGTATAGCGGACATCATGAGATCCTGCTTCCAGGACCAGACGGTGGCTCTTCAGGAGCACTGTCATCTACATATCTCAGTATAATTACTTCATCGGAATGGTCTAAAACGTGTGCCTGGCTTGCAAGCACATGTTGTAGACCATTCCGATGAAGTAATTATACTGAGATATCTAGATGACAGCGCTCCTGAAGAGCCGTGGTAAGTCGGTTGGATTCTGCCTCTGTCAGCTTTACAGCTCATCAGGCAGAAAGGGGAGGGAGTGGAGGTATTTCTTTTCTTACATCTCTCAAACCATAACGGTTTGAGAGATGGGAATATTGGAGTTAAGTATGTTTTGATGACTCCTAGCATTTGGCTTCACGTTTTTCGGGGGGGAGAGGGTTACTATCCCTTCAACACCCAGAGATGTTCCAGGATCTTCACATAATTCAGTCCTTTAAGAATCAGTGATAGTCTTGGCACATCATGGATTCTCTCATTGCACTGCAGGGCGAGATGCTGGAATAGCAGCAGTCCACCCGCTAACTTCTCTGGCGCAGTTCTTTTCATCCAATCTACATATCTTCCATACGTGACTCGCTGAAACAGCAAATCATATGTGTCACTTCTCTGTCTATCAACTCCTCACTCAGATAGTGAGGAAGAGAGATACATCATTACAAGTTGTTAGTGTTCCAGAGAGTTGAAGGCCTTAATGACCAGTGACGAGCCAGGACTCTCACTGGTGTCTGTGCCTTAAGGCCAGGTGGCAGACCTGGCACGTCATGGGTTAAATGAAGAGGCATGCTGTGATCATGCTGGGGAGGCTGAAACTGACTGCTCTGGGATCGGAGCAGTCGGTTTCAGGCTTTCCCTGTTTTACCGGTACATGTGAGTCAATGACAAAGGCAATGTATTTGGTACATTACCTTTGTTAGTGTTCTCTGCTTCTCTCTTCCTCACTGTGATAGGGAGGGAGAGAGAAGCAGAGAATAGACACAAAATGAAATGTGAATGACCACAGATGGGAGCAGTTTTACTGAAATTGTTGCTGGTGGCAGGATTAAATGTAAGTCCCTTTAAGACCTACTGACACCTCTCCTTTAATAAAAAAAAATAGTTTAAAGCAGCCCCATATATACTAAAGTTTAAACAAACAATAAGGGATAGTAATGTTTTACTTTACATGTAGTTCATAATGTTGATCATATGTAATAGAACTGCTGTGCAGTGTTCATATTCTTCAAAACTTGCTAGTTACAGTGTAATAATATGATGACATTGATCCCTCCTGCCCCTTACCCTGATGTAGGCATTTTTGCCCTAGATCCGACAGCGGATCACAACGAAGGACAATCTTCACGTAGTATTAGGAAAATTCCTTATACTGAACAATGGAAGGTTGTCTCTTATTGTGATCTGTCCAGTCCTGGGACCGGTTTTTAAATATATGGGGAGGTGGCTTGCTATCAGGGAAAGGGGTGGGAGGGATCAACTTCAACATATTATTACACTGTAACTAGCAAGTTTTGAAGTGTAAGAACATTGTACAGCAGTACTGTTGTGGAGCAATGTAATACTTATACACACCACATAGTCTAATCTCAAAAAAGTGGGACACCAAAGAGGGATATGAGGATTTTTGTTCCAGAGGGACAGTACCCCTAAACCTGGACATTGTGGCGGTATGAACGCCGTTCATACTTTTTATCCAGTAGTGGTATCAAAAGAAATTCCTACTTGTGCTTTAAATAAGTGTATAATTTGTGTGTGTGGAATAAAAGACTTAGAGGGAAAAACCTTTGAATTAAAACATACTCAAAGAGGTCAAAACTGTTCTGGTCCTTAAGTGCAAACCACTCCTGATCTGCTTGGTGACAGAAAGAGATTTGAGTTGTGCGACTCAATGTGGCTCTTCAGCAGAGCTGAAATACCGCTGTCTAAAATTAAATATTTAATTGGAACGGTCTACAAAGTGTGCCTGGTTTGCAGGCACACTTTGCAGACCTTTCCAATTAAGTATTTATTTTTAGATAGCTGTATTTCGGCTCTGCTGAAGAGCCACCAGCCGGTCCCAGGACCAGGGTCTTATGATGTCAGCTAGAGGCTGATGTCTGTAAAAAAGGGAGGGAGGGTGGAAGTTTAGCATTGTAGATCTCTAAAACTATAAAGGTTTGAGAGACAGGACTTGGATTAGTTAGTTTATTTTTGTAATATCTACAATATTACATTTTATTTACAAGAGACATTACTAACCCTTTAAGTACAAACCACTCCTGATTTGCCTGGTCCTTAAGGGGTTGAGGGTTAAAGGGTTTTTTGTTTTTTTTTGTGGGGTTTTTTTATGTGGAGAAAAAGTAAATTTCCCCGTTTTGATCACTATAATCATTGATCAATTCTTCCTTTTTCCCTCTAGTGATCAATTGTTGCTGATCTGCAGTATTTTTTTTTTGTCCTGTTTTTTTTTTTTTCCCCTTATAAATAAAAGGGAAAATTGTTTCAGCTTACTGTTATTTTCCTTTCCTGGTCACAACAAGGCAGCGTTCATGCAAGGGTTAAGCTTCTAGCTCCGGACAACTGAACAGGAAACAGATCCCCCAAAATGTATAAATAACCGTTCACACCCCATGCACAGATGTCTTTCAGTTAACAAGCTGTAGGAGAAGGGAGGGTATAGGGGAATTCTGCCTCGTCATGACCAGGAAAGGAAAATAACAGTAAGCTGAAACAACTTTGCCTTTTCCTGGTTACCTTACTCAGCAGCCTTCATGCAAGGGTGCATACCAAATCTAAATAGAAGGGAGGGGAACTAAAAAATGACCATATACTCGTAGTACTGCAAAAAAGGTAAGTATTTATTGAGGGTTAGAGACAGCAACTGAATGAAGAACCTCTTCCAAATGCAGAAGAGACTCTGGACCAATAAGGTCTAACAAAGGTGGAGCCTGATGACTAGACTTACAGATGTCTTCTGGGGACACTCTGACCTCTGCTGCCCAGGAAATAGCTACTGATCTGGATGAACGGGCCTTGATTCTAGGAGTTACTGGCAGTGCTCCATTCTGGTTTTTCACCCTTGAAAATATCTGGTAGAAAAGAGGGTAAACACATGTCCTAGGCAAGATGGACAGGTAACACCAACTTGGGTAGAAAACATGTAGGATAACAGTCTTGAGGGAATCACAGAAAGGGCTCTTGTGCCGACAGAGCTTGTAGCTCAGAAACCCATCTGGCTGATGGTATCACCACTAGGAAAGTGACCTTCAAGGAGAGCATGCCTAGAGAGACTTGCTCAAATGGTTCATAAGGATCCATAGTTAGAGTATCTAGAACAAATGGGAGATCCAAGGAGCTGCAATACGACGAAGTGGAGGACACAGTCTGTTAATTTCCTTTAAAAATGGATGATTAAATCTTGTTGTGCTTATTTTGTCCCCTAAAGTGCAGAGATAGTTGAAATCTGTACCTTGAGGGTGCTGGGGCTCAAACTTTTATGGAAGCCTTACATAAGAGTCTAGAATGTTAGCAATGGATGGATGAGAATGCGATAGTTCCTTCTCTTAAGATCATTTGGCGAGGGTGTCCCAAATCTTTACAATAGGAATTTGAAGTGGTGAACTTCAAGGCGTGCATCAGAAGACAGACTGAAAATTCATTGAGACCTTGCTGACATAAGCTCAATCTCAAAGCCACTAGACAAAGTTTGCATAGGTGTGGGTGAAAGACAGGACCTTGAGTCAGTAGATTCTTTTGTAGCGGCAGAATCCAGGGATCTTTGATGTATAGTAACATTAGCTCCGGAAACCAGGGTCTCCGTAGCCAGAAGGGAATAGTCACAATCGCCTTCGCCTGGTCTGCTCAAATCCTCAGAGGAACTGTGAAGATCAGAGGATAAGGGGGAAAGATGTACTATATTTTTGTCCCCAAGGGTAGCTGAGTGAGTCTGTTCCTAAGGCTTCTGGAGTCCAGGTCTTTGAGAAGAATCTCTGAAGTTATTGATTGTGGGGTGATTCCATCAGGTCTATTGATGGGGACCCCCGCTTCTTGATAATCATCCCAAAGATCTCTCAGTCCAAGGACCAAGATTTGCGATCCACTGGATGTCTGCTCCAGGAATCCTCTCATGCATTTAATTTACCCTGGAGGTAGACTGCTGTGAGATCCGAGGCATAAACGACTGCCCAGTTCAGAATAGGAGCTAATTCTTGAAGTCTTTGGACCTCTGGTTCCTCCCTGTTTCTTGACATAGAAAACTGCTGGGTTGTTGTCCATCCAAAGCTTGGCCTTCTTCCCATGAAATAGGTGAGAGAAATGGGGGAGAGCTCCAGCACATTTGAGGACAAGTCTAAGATGTGCTCTGACCATGATCCTTGAGCTGGTATGTTGTCTAGCCATGCTCCCCATCCTGTCCAGCTGGCATGTGTTGTGAAAGTCTTCTAATCCATCTCCCTCAGGGACTGCCCTTGGGAGAGGTTGTTTTCGTCTTCCCACCAGTGAAGACTGTCTGGTTTTTCCTTGAATAAAACTGGAGTTTCCAGATGGTTGAATTGACTGTCCCATTGAGGTAGGAAGGGCATCTGGAGGGCCTCATAAGCCACCATCCCATTTTACCACTGGGATGGTGGAGGCCATCAGTCCCAGGATATGCATGTATGTTTTCACTGGAATGTGAGATTTCTGTCTAAGAGAGTGAATCTGACATGATATGGAGCAGACTTTCTCATGTGGGAGGAATACCTTCTCCAGTGAGGTGTTGAACAGGATTCCTAGAAATGTCATGTGCTGTGTTGGAGTCAAGATGTTTTTGTCTAAGTTCAGTAGCCAGCCCAGGCAGGACAGCAGAGCGATAGTGAAATTCTTATGGCGAATCAGTTGACCTTGAGACTGGGACAAAAGATTAATAACAGGAGGATTTTGGAGAAGGTTTTGGGGGCTGTGGCAATGCCAAAGGGAAGAGAAGTGAATTGATAGTGATAATTGTTCACTGCGAAGCAAAGAAACCTCAGAGGTAACATAACATCAATGTAAGTATCCCTCAAATCCATTGCAATTATCCAGTACCCTGGCATTATGACTTTGATGATAGATTGAATGGATTCCACCTTGAATTTCCTGATGATCAGGAATTTGTTGAGAAGTTTTAGGTCTAAAATGGATCAGGCTTCTCCAGAATCTTTCTGGACAAGAAAAAGGACTTAATAAATACCCTGGTATGTTTCTTCCAACGGAACCTCGGATATTGCATTTTCGGATAGGAGATGATTGATGAAGGTTAACATGAGACTTTTTTTTTTTTTTTTTTTTTTTTTTTTTTTTTTTTTTGCTGGAACTTTGGGAAGTCTTGAATGATGGAAGAGATTTCCCCATGGGAAGGCCTTAAACTCCATGGCATAACCTGGCGAGATGGTCTGTAGCACCCATTTGTCCGAGACATGTTCGGTCCAAGCCTTGTGGGAGTGGTGCAGACAGCCTCCAACCACGCAAAGCTGGACCTGGAGACCATCATATCTTCCCGACAATTTTGGAGTAAAGAAGGGCTCTGGGTCTAAAACTCCGAAAGGAGTAAGATTGTCAGAGACCTAGATGATTTCTTCCCTGGATGACAGAACTGTGAATCACAAAAGGAATTTCTGCCCCACTGAGGCCTCCGCTAAGGGCCAAAGTCTGTTCATCTATTCGTCTTCTCCTGAGGTAAGAAAAGACTTCTTCCACCAGATGTTTTTTTGATAATGCCGTCTAGCTTTTCACCAAATAACATTGTGCTAGTGAATGGAAAGTTACCGAGATTTAACTTTGAGATGCTATATGCATTCCATGGCTTAAAGCCAGTGTGCTTGATGGGCAGAGACAGCCAGGAACATCGCTTTTGATTGGCTGTGCATCAAATCAATGTATGAATCAACGAGAAAATCTGTAGCCAGCTTGAAATTTGATTTAAAGGTTCAGCAATCACATGGCAGCAATCCCCTTACAGAAGTGCCCATTCTATGTGATCCAGCCAGATTTGCATAGCTCTGGAGATAGAGGTGAGAGCTACAGCGGGTTTACAGGCCATGCTTAGCGAGAAATATACCCTGCAAATGTCATTCTCGAGTCACCTTAGCAGCGGGTCTCCAAAAGAAGTAGCATCCTGTATTGGGAGAGTTTTCTTCCATGCAAGGCGCACAATAGCTGCATCTACCTTCGGAGGGGTGTCCCAAAGTCAGGGGTCCTTGTCCAAAAATAGGTCCATTTTAAGCATGCGAGGAGGAAGTTTGTTAAACTAAAGAGGTGCATTTACCTTAGAAGGGATTCTTGTTGATTTAAATGGGCTTTTAAACCCCTTGAATGCAAAATAGGTTTCCAAAGTATGTGTTTGAGACTTCTCTGGCATTCAAGCGTTAAAAATGTTTAAAAGAGTTAAAAATATAAAAATTTAATTAAAATTTTAAAAATCCCTCAACATGTTTAGTGGCGTAACCCCCACTACTTCAGGGGGACAAAAAATAAAACAAAAATGACAGTATACTCGTTGTGATTGGCTACAAGATATTCAAAAGGAACCATTCAAGGTTATCCATCATGGCGGGGCCAATCGGGCTTAATCATTTACAAATTAATTTGCAAATGACAGGCAGGTATATATAACCCAGTTGAAGAACTAATACAAAAAAGGGTTAACCCCTTCAGAATTAATAATAATAACATACAATCATGGAGTACACATTACACATGATAACACAAACTTCATTCACAAATAACAGTTTAAGTTTATAAGGATCCATCAGAGGACTGATGAGAGAGTAGTTTAAATCCTTTCAATAAAAATAACATGCAATTGTGTAACATGAATAACACAGATTTCTATTAGAAACGATCCGCCGGCACAGCACCACAAAACAATCATTGATCCCGGCGCCGTGCATACGGACCCATAAGCTCTTAGGGAGGATTGAATTATCAATCCAGGATTTAACCCTATAAGTGCCACAAAGAAATGCATAATTTGAATTCTATAGGGACTGGCCCCCTATCGACACCAAAAGCTACCTCCAATATTTAAAGATATATAATTACCGCAAATTTAGAATTCAAATATACCAAAACCCCTAAGAGCTTATGTGTCCGTATGCATGGCGCCGGGATCAATGATTGTTTTGTGGTGCTGTGTCGGCTGATCGCTTCTAATAGAAATTTGTTATTCATGTTACACAATTGCACGTTATTTTTATTGAAAGGATTTAAACTACTCTCTCATCAGTCCTCTGATGGATCCTTGTATACCAAACAGTTATTTGTGAATGAAGTTTGTGTTATCATGTGTGATTTGTACACCATGATTGTTATATTACTGATTTTGAAGGGGTAACCCTTTTTTGTATTAGCTCTTCAACTGGGTTATATATACCTGCATGTCATTTGCGAATGAATTTGTAAATGATTAAGTCCGATTGGCCCCATTGTGATTGATAACCTTGAATGGTTCCTTTTGAACATCGTGGAGCCAACCAGGATGAGTATACTGTCGGACTTCTGATATAAATAACAACATTGTATTATTTGGCAGACCGTTTTTGTTTTATTTTTTGTCCTCCTAAAGAAGTGGTGGTTATGCCACAAAACATGTTGAGGGATTTTAAGAATTTTAATTAAATTTTATATTTTCTCATTATTTCTTTTGGTCTGCTTTTAGAAAGTTTTTTTCATTTGACTGGTGTAATAACAGATCCAATTGGTGCCTGCACATTGCTGTGGTTCTGTTGCGGGGTGAACCAGTGCTAACCTTCCCTGTTAGCCATTTGACCGGTGTCAAAGGCTTTGGGACCAGTCTGATTTTCATTGTGAGTAAATCAGGATAATATTGAACAATATTTCATACTTTTAGGTTTGATAGCAGTGCAGCTCTCCTCACATACTGTTTTGCGTTTGTTTCTTTAAAGCCCAGTCCGTGGATTATGGTGAATCTGGGATTGTGCGTGACCAAGGTTATCTCTGTGGGGGCAGAGTCAATATCTTCCACTGGCCAATTCTGTCACTTGGGGGACCAGTGATTTACTCCAAATGCGAGTGCAAAACATTATTGTGGAAAATATTGTTCCAAAATCATCTAAATATCTATCCTCTTCTTTCCCTTCTTCCTTACTTAAATACAAATTCCCATTGTTTTAGAATTTACTTTTCTCTATCGTCCAATATGACATACAGGTACCTTGGGGAGGAGACATACTTCCTAGTTAGAGATGCACCGATACCGATTTTTTAAGACCGAGTACGAGTACCGATACTTTTTTCAAGTACTCACCGATACCAATTACCGATACTTTTTTTTGTGGTCATTTGCCAGTTTTCCAAGTACCTATATGCTTTAGGTACTTGGAAAACTGGCAAATGACGGCAAAAAAAAGTATCGGTAATTGGTATTGGTGAGTACTTGAAATATATATACACACACACATACACACACCACCTCTTGACTCTTGATTCTCCCCTTTTGACTCTTTCACCCCCTTTTGATTCCCACCTTTTGCATCATTATCCCACTCTTGAGCCCCCTTCTTTTGCCTTAGCTTTTTTTCTCCCTTTTGATCCCCCTTTCTCCCACTCCTTCTCCTTAACTCTTGAACCCACCCTTTTGCCTCTCTCTCTCTCCTGATCCCCCTCCTTTTGCCTCTTCTTGGCCCCCCTCCTTTTGTCTCCTGATCCTTCCTCCTTTTGCCTTTTTGTCTCCCTCTTGACCCACCTCTCTGCCTCTTTCAGCACCCGCTCTTGACACCCCATCTCGCCTCCCTTACCCTCCTCTGCCGGGTGCTCGCTGTTCTCTCACGAGCCCCTGCAGAGGTCAGCGTTGGAGCGTTGCCGTGGTAACCCGCGGCAATGCTCTGACGCTGCAGGAGGGAGAGAGGCAACCAGGGAGCATTGTGAGCAGCTCCCCGAGCTCCCCCTCTGCATCACCGACCCTGACACAGGGTATCTGTGCTGGCATCTGCCTCATTGCGCTAGTACAAGTACTCGCGCAAATGCCGGTATCGGCACAGATACCGATATCGGTATCTGCACCGATACCAATATCGGTATCGGTGCAACCCTATTCCTAGTAGGATGGAACATTTCAAAAGACAAGGGGGAGAATAACAAAGCTTTGATATAGAGGTTTTTCTATGGAGCCTATGAACTAAGATTGCTTTAACTTTGGAGCTCTTGGTGAATAGGTTCTATAGAATAACAACATAGGAACTAGAGAAGTGATAAACTGGAGAAGTAATCTGTACTTTATCACCGATTAGTGGGGAAGATTCACTAAGCGGTGATAAATTGGAGATGACTTCTCCAGTTCCTATGTTGTTCCATAGAGCCTATGCACCAAGATCTCCAAAGCTGAATAAATATTAGTGCAAAGACTCCATAGAATAACGTAGGTATTGCAGCTGTGATAAAGTGGTTAAGTCATCTCCACTTTATCAAATCTTTATGAACACTTAGTGAATCTTCCCCAAGGTCTTTCATGTGGAGCCTTCTCTTTTTCTTATCAGGCTACCCTAGCCACACCACCTTTCCAGTTTGACATGTTCCACCAGATTGAACAGGCTAGGAAAATCTCTGTTTGTTTTTTTTTTTAATTTCCTAATTTTTTTTAACTCTTTAGGTATGGGGTGTCACAATTCCCCCATTAGGTTAGTTACCATTCCTGTCTTCCCCTGGAGGTTTGTCCAGCTTTCAGGTGCTCTTGTGGACCACTGCAGTGCTGTGGAGAGAATTTTGCAGCCCAGGTTTCTCTCTCCTACCTGGGTCTCTCTGAGTCTTTGGTTCTTCACAATGGTAACTTGAAGACAGAAGATGAAGATTAGGGAGAAACCCTTTGAGTGCTGTTGTTCACTTGCTCCCCTCCAGGGGTTAACATGGGTTATCTTGAAGTCCAGAACTCCTGCACTCATGTTTGGTATTTTATTCTGGTTTGTTCCTGAGTTTTTTGGAGCTTGGCTAGCTGCATTTTGGGTAGTTAACCCCTTCCCTACTGGTTTAACTGGGTTTTCCCTTAAAATTTTAATTTTTAGTGCATGTCGCCTTTAAGGAGCGATTCCTGCGTAGCCGCACTTGCTCCATGGACAAACTGCTTTGGGACATATCTCTGCAACAGTTTGTTATACAGAGTTAAGAGAGGGCTCATTCTTCTTGTCTCCTTAAGCCCTGCAGTCCAGTTCACATCCCCAGTATCTCAGGGGCCTCGTAAGTGCAAGTTCAGGTGTTGCTAGGGTACAGGAATTGGGAAAGACTACAACTCCAAGAATGCCTGTTTCCCAGGGCTCCTTCCAGTTGGCTGATGATTTTTACAGACTCCATTTTCTCCTTGTGTTAGGGACTAGGAACCATCAAAGCAAACAAAGCGAAAGGGTGATCCAGGAGCGTAAAACAAAAGACAAGATGGGTACTCACTCAAGCCAGGGTCAAGGATGCAGAAGTCAGCGATATCAGGAACAAGCCAGGAATCAGGTGCCAGAAGGGACGTCAGAAGAAGCCAGGTCATGCATGGATAATCTGGAACATAGGAGAACTCACTTGCAGCCATAAACAACACAAGGAGGAAATGGGCCTGGCTGCTTAAATAGCCTGGAAGGGTTTGGCTGATAACAATAAGGTGAGTAACTGTGGTAACTGATAAGTAAAAGCAGTTTGTAATCCTCAGCTGAGTCAGCCTGACACAGGGAAGTTAAGGAAGCTAGTATGTCAACAGCAGAGTGTAAAAACACAGAGCAATTCAGCCAAACTGTGACACATTGTTGCTCATCATATGCAGAGGTTTTTCTCTCCTTGTTCTCCTCAGATTTAACCTTTCGCCTGCCTGAAAAGTACCTTTTTTGTGGCTTTCTAAGGTGAATTATTGTGTGATACAGTATTTAGGTTTATATACTGTTTTAGACACTTTTCCTGTTAGAACTGTGTCAGATTCAAGGGTCATGGGGCTAGGCCTAAGGCAAATGACTCGGGGGGCACCTCTGAACCCCCCCCTTTGCTTATTGTACCTCATGCCAAGAGAGGCTCCCTTAAGAGTATTCAGGACCTCTACGCCCCTCATGCACTGTAGCCTCCACTACACCACAGGGCCCTCCAGCCTTGAACAAGTTTCAGTCTGGATGAAAGACCCCTAAGGCCCCAGGTATACCTGCACTCACGCAATCCGCTGATGTGGACTCCTTTAGGGGTGACTTGGAGAAAAGGGATTGTGAAGAACTTGATTCTACCTATAGTTTTGATGGCCCCTTTGAGGCTGACCCTACTCCTTCTGCAGAGGGGACTCAAGGCTGTCTTAGCGACCCTTCAGGTTTCTGATACCCCTGATGGGGGCAGTTTTCATCTGATGTTTTTCAGAGAAGCAAAAAGTCTTGAACAGTCTTTGCACCCAACGCCACTCTGGACCAGGTGATCCTGGATGAGTGGAAGATTCCTGATAGGCGCCTGTCTCTCTCTAAGAGACTATCTAAGCTGTAGCCCTTCTCAGAGGCAGTTTGACACAATGGGCTTCTCCTCCTGCTATTGACCCCCCCTATATCAGAGATGCCACCCCTGAGGAGAGGATCTGTTGGCCCTCTTAGCCAACATGTCTGAGGCTCAGACGTATTTCACTGACTCTCTTTTTGATGCTGTCTGCTAAGGCCTCTACCTTTTCTGTGATGGCACAATGCACTTTGGGGCTCGAAATCTGGTCTGTGGACCTTTCATCTAAGAAGTCACTTCTTTCTCTCCTTTTTCAGGGCAAGTCTATTTTAGGGTCCTGAGCTCAAGCAGATCATAAGTGACACTAGTTGGGGCAAGAGCACCCTGTTTCCTCAGGTCTCCAAATGCCATAACATGGCGAGGGAGCAGCATCTTTTTCAACCTTGACAATCGGAGGTGCAAAGGCTGAATCCGAGCGTGACTCAGGCCTTCACGTCATGCTCCACCACTAAGCCCAGGCAGCAATAGCACTCCAAGCGCTCCGCTGCCAAACCCAAGTCTGGCAAGTCTCTGTTAGCGTGATTTGCAGAATCCTGGTCCGTAGATGCCTGTGGGTGGGCATCTGCACCATTTTTACAATGCGTGGGCAGCTTCCTGTGCATACCAGTGGGTTTTGCAGGAGGTTTTGAGAAGGGTATAGAATAGGGTTCAACTCCCTTCCTCCTTTCAGGTTTTTCCAGTCCAGGTTTCCCCTGGGTCAGGAAAGTTGCAACTTTTCAACAAGGTGATTGTCTCTTCTGGACAAGGGAGTTCTTGTTCCTGTTCTACCCCAAGAGAGTGGTCCAGGTTTTTATTCAAACCTGTCTGTGGTGTCCAGGAGGAATGGCAGCAGCCTCCCTATTCTGGACATGAAGGACCTCAATTCTTTTGTGGAGACTACTCGCTTCAAGATGGATTCCTTGTGCTCTGTCATTACAGCTATGTGCCCAGGAGAATTCCTCCAGTCTCTGGATTTGCAGGACGCATACTTACCATTCCTATCCACCTGGACAGTCAGAATTACCTCTGTTTTGCTTACAGATAGGATCACTACCAGATGACTGTTCTTCCCTTTGGGCTTACCGCCAACCCTCAGGTGTTTGCCTGAGTTCTAGGGGCCCTGATTGCATTCATTCACACCCAGGTGATTCAGGTGTCTGCTTACATGGACTACCTTCTGATGAATTCTCCATCCAGGGATATTCTGAACCAACATGTCCAGGACTATGCTCAGATTCTGCTCAACCATTGGTGGATTTTCAACATGTCAAAATCTTCTCCAGTTCCATCTCAGGACTCGGTCTTCCTCGGTCTCAGGTTCGACACCTGTCTGGGGAAGATTTTTCTGACGGAGGACTCCATTCAGCAAATTATGAATCTGGTGTCCTAAGCTCTGGAGTGGCCTGCGGCTCCAGTCCGGATGTTCATGACTCTTGCAGGTCGCAATTTGTCTACCATAGAGGCAGTGCCTTACTCTACAGACCACACCAGGAAGCTCCAGAGGTTCATCATCCAGTCTTGGCACAGGAATCCAGATCTTTTGGGTCTGAGGGTCACCCTACCTCCGGAGGTCCTACAGGAGCCACCTGGAGTAGGGAAAACTGTTTGTGATCCCGGAGTAGATCTTTGTCAGGACTGACGCGAGTCTGAGGGGGCTGGGATGTGGTTCTGGGTCACTTGGGGATCCAGTGCAGGTGAACATTGGTGAAGTCTCTTCAATCCATCAATGTTCTGGAGCTCAGAGCCATCTGGCATGCTCTTGTGTACTGGTCCCTTCAGCTGAGGGGTCATCCAGTGTAAGCCCAGTTGGACAACATCATGGCTGTGACCTACTTCAACAAGAAATCGCTCCTGCTTGGTCAGAGGTCAAGTCTGTCTTGGCATGGGCAGAAGATCATGTTCTGGCTATCTCTGCTGTGCACATTCCAGGGGTAGACAACATCCTGGCAGACTTCTTCTGTCACAAAACTGTAGACCCGGAGAGTAGGAGCTTCACCCAGATGTTTTTGAGACTGGAGACCAGATATCCTTCTTCAGTGATACCTCTGGAAGGAGGACATGGAGTGGTTGGCTTTGACGGCATGGCTGTTGAATCCTCCATCCGAAGGAGAAATGGTCCATTTTTCATTCTTGGTGTGTAGAAAGGGTCTGTTTTCACAGGAGTTTGACCTTCTGGAGGTCATGTCCTTTTTTGCATTACAGAGTGAACAAAGTTCCTTGAAGGTTTAGACTTCTATATTTCAGAGACTCATTGCTATCTTGCTAGATGTCAAGGTATTCTTTCAGGGGGTTGCTCATGCTTTCCCTTCCTACAAGGCTCCCACTCCCCAGGGGGACTTAAACTTGATTTTAAGTGTTCTGCAGCAATGTCCCTTTGAGTCCCTTGCTACCATTCCTCTGTGTCTTCTGACATGGAAGATCACTTTTCTTCTGGCTGTGGTCTCTGTGCGCAGATTTGCTGATTTGCAGGTTTTTTCTTGCAAGCCACATTTCCTTGTGTTTCACAAGGACAAGGCTGTTCTTCAAACCTCTCAGGAATTTCTTAGTAAGGTGGTCTCTGAGTTCCACATCAGTCACAAGATTGTTATGCCTTATTTCTATCCTGACTCCAAATCTGACAAAGAGAGGGATCGCCACTTGTTGGATGTGGTGCACTTCATCAAGATTTATGTGCACCATACTGAGTCTTTACGTAAGACTGATACTTTGTCATCCCTGAGGGTCCTAGGGCAGGTAAAGCTGCATCAAAGGTCACTATTGCATTCTGCATTAAGTCTACTATTCATAAGGCTTACGAACTTGGGAAGAAACCTGTTCTCTTTCAAGTTACAGCACACTCTGCCAGGTCTGTTGGCGCCTCCTGGGCCTACAAGAATCAGGCCTCTGCTGAACAACTGTGCAAGTCTGTGACTTGTTCCTCCGTGCACACTTTTGCCAAATTCTACAGTGTTGATGTTCCGGCTTTGGCTGAAGCCAGTTTTGGCAGGAAGGTCCTTCAGGCAGTTCTGCCTGTCAAAGAATCTACTACGTCTTGTGCCTTACTGTTCTTTAACTGTTTGAGCCTTGTTGGCTCTTGTATCCTGTATGCTGAGCTATTGTTTTTCAGTGTTCTTTGACACTTCTTTTTGTTTGGGCTGTTCCTAAGTCTGAATAGTCTGAGGGAACTCCGGTATCATGGGGACCGGTGCTAGGTCCTTTCTGTTACGTCCCACCCTGGGAGCCTAATGTTGGTATAGTCCCATGGTACCTGTATGTCATAGTGGACGTTAAAGAAAGGAAGATTTTGGTCTTACCTGTTAAATCCTTTTCTCATGGTCCGTATGAAATACGGGTCTCCCATCCAGAGAAAGGGGACCTCGCTTGGTCTCACATGGCTGGACATGGGAGTCTTCTTGGTTATGGAGCTTACCTTTTTTTTCTCACTGTCCTGTCTAGTGAGTTTGTATCCTGTCAAACTGCAAATGGCAGGGCTAGGGTAGTCTGATAAGGAGAAAGAAAGCTCCTGCTCCAAAACCTTGTCTTTTGAAATGTTCTAGCCTGCTAGGAAGGATGTCTTCTTCCCATGGTACCTGTATCTCATATGGACTAAGAGAAAATGGTGTAGCAGGCAAGACTAAAATCAACTTTTTGTTTTTTATTAAGAAACACAAATTAGTACACAGCAGAGCAACGACAGCGCACTAGTATAAATGGTTACATATGACCTCAAAATTACCCACAACAGCGTGCCAAGTCTACCAAAAATAATATATGTCCCCTAGTAACTGTGCCAAAATGCCACCCTTTGGCTATGAATTGATAGTCCATAATGATTAGGAGGCAAACAAACAGACTACGTATGTCCTCCAAACAAGTGTGGTATAGTGAATGACCTGGAAGGCCATCAGGAAGACGCACACCACATAAAATCATGCTCAATAACTAGCAATCTAAGAACGTAAAAGAAAACAAAAACTATTGCCAACTCTGGTGAGGTTTCCAGAGCGAGGGATGGAACCCATCTTATGCGATGTGCTGGCCTCAACCAGAAGAGAGTGAAGGTGGGATTCCATCCACCCCCGCCCCTCCCCCAATAAAGCTGCCAAGTCATCATCGCCCAACATCCTCTTCCCCCAACCATGGGTTATAATGGAAAAAAAATATAATTCAAGAATAAAGCATATGGAGTAGTGTGGCCTGGGGGTTGTTGCATTTTGGACAGTTCAAATGAGGTATAAAGCCAATGGTGCAAGCTACTAGGGGTGTGACATAGATCCTGTGTAGTAACCTATAAGAGAGCTCATGAAAGTATGCTGACAGAGAGCAACAGAGATGACGTATGAACCAGGAGTCAAGCTCGTCTGCAGTTAGATTTGGAGTTCCGGTCAGCATGAGCCATCAAGGAGATTGTTCTGTAAATGTGGAAGGTTTTGACCAAGACGGGAAGTTTTTTAATTAGACTGTCCAGAAGATAATCTTCAAGCTGAGCATTTAGACCAGGTAGGAGGTTCTGGACATTGTGTTTGGCTTGTAAGAAGACAAAGAGATGGCCGGACGGGAGTGGATATCTAGCCTGTAAGGCGGTAAAGGGGTTCCGAAGATGACTGACAAAATTTATACCTTTTGAGGGCAAGAAGTAGAATCATTGACCTGGGTCACCATGTTGGAATGAAATAGTGCTAGTGAAAGGTAGAAACACCGAGAGAGAGCAAGATTTGAAGAGCAAGTGTCTCACATCCTCCCATGCCTTCACAGTGGATACTAAAAGAGAATTAGTGACACTATGTGACTGGAGAGATGCCGACGGAGCATGTAGGATGTATGGGAGGCTGAGCAATTAGCAGAACAGTTGATCCCTATCAGATTCTGTGTACACTGATATTTCATCTAACCAGTACTTTGCTAAAAGAAGATGGCAAGCGGCATTCTAAAGTCACAGATGTGGGAAGTTGAATCCCCCGGACCTCTTTGGCTGAGTTAATTTGGCTAAGCTCATCTTTGAGCGCCCACCCTTCCAGGTGCCGGATAGCTGATCACGAAAGGTAAAAAGGAAGCAATAAAAATATTCTGAAAATAGAGAGAGAGTTTGGCGAGAAAGGGAGACATATTGACATCCCGAAGGAGATCAATATCCCGAGGAAGATGTATGGCAAGAAATGTTGTGTGTTGCATGGACCAAGGGATGTCAAGTGGAGGTGGCGCACATCGCTTCAGATTTGCCAAAATTTATCTTAAAGCCCGCTTCAATCTGAGAGTTGTTAAAAACCTGAAGCCACTCGAGTTTTTGATGAACAGCAGCATGTCGTCCACAAACACTTCCCTTTTAGTCTCAATGCCCCCTACTGTAATACCCTGGAAGGGGGGCATACCACATAAGTGTTTGGAGCAGTGGCTCGAGAGCAAGTTTAAAAAGGAGGGGGCGAGGGGGCAACTTTGCCTCGTGCCTCTATGGAGCTGATAAATGAAGGAGTTATGAGTATTAGTAGTTAAAGTTGCACGAGGTGTGGTGTATATCTGTTCTACAAAAGCTCTAAACTGTGGGTTGAACATCTATACCTCCAAGAGATTAAATAAATATGGCCAGAGTATTTTATCAAAAGCCTTTTCAACATCTACATTGATAAGCAAATTTGTATTGTGTGGGAAATCAGAAGATTTTATAATAGCTGCTATAGCGGTCCGTATACTGGTTACAGAGAACCTACCCGGAATAAAACCAGTTTGCTCCAATGAAATGATCTGCTGGTAGTAGTTTATTCAACTGGTTAGCCATAATTTTGCTGAGGATCTTGTAATCTGTATTCAACAATGAGATTGGCCTATAAGATTCAACTTGATTGGGGTCTTTGCTTGGCTTAAGCAATACTATTATCCTTGCTAGGGTAAAAGAAGAGGGCATAGTCTGTGACTCGAAGATGTTAGATAACAAGGTGGGAGTGATATCAGCCTGAAGAATTTTGTCAAATTCAGCATGAAAGCCATCAGGGCAAGGAGCTTTTGTGTTTTGTAAGTATTAGAGTATTACTTCCAGTTCCCTAAGGGAGATGGGAGTGTCTAGTGACTGATGCTGCTCCAAAGTAAGCTCTGGCAAAGGCAGAGTATCTAAAAAAAGAATCCTCCTAGGAACAGGTTCATCCAGCTCGTATAAGTTAGAAAAATAATCTTTGAATATGGAATTGACTCTTACTGCATCCATTGTAATCGATGAACTAGAAAGTCGAATAGAGGGGATGAGGTTAGGGCTCCTCTTAAGTTTAGTAATGTATGGCAATAACCTGCCTTGTAAGTTGGATTTCTGATAGTAATGTGCTGAGCATTTGGTCAACTGGAACTGCTCTGCTGTGTGTAACACTGTTTCATAAGCCTGTTTAGCATCAAGATACCGTGATCGGTTATGGACCAAATCGTAATAGAGAGAGGCCAAGTAATGCTTGGACAATGTATGTTGTAGTTTAGTGAGCTTACTCGCGATTTCTTTCAGTACTTTCACCACATATGGTAGGCTATGGCCTGTAAGGGACCACCTTTGCCCTCGGCCAGAATAGGTTTGGGTCAGAGGAGTGGTGCATTATCATTTTGGAAAATGAGCCATGCATACCTGTAGCTATTGCTGAAATCTGGGGACTGTGCAACAAAGGAGGGCATACACCAATAAAAGGGAGACGTAATCAGGGGATGGAAAGAAAGAGTATTAGAAATGGGAGCATGATCTGAAATGATTTTGAAAGAAAGGCAAATGAATCTCAAGTGCTCCTGCAATTCTACAAAAGTGGACAGAGAAAATGTGCCTACTGTTATGAAAATTGATTAGGAGTTAGAGTATAAATATATGCACACAACAATCGTAGTGAAAATAAGCACAAAGAGACAATGGTAGATAATACAACTAAACAAATTCTCATTGACCACAAGTTAAGTGCATCAGTATAATGTACTGAATGTTTATAGAAAATCCATAGACCATAACAGATGATACGGAATAGTATTACCAGTTTAATCCTTTTCCAAAGGGAAATGATGAATGTATGGAAGTGTAATGAAAATCAGAAATGAAGATGGAACTGATAATAATGGTAAAATAATAATGAAATGGACAGTCTTTCCTCTGATAATGCGGCAGGTTAGTTGATAAAGTGGCCTTGTCCACTTGTAGGAAGCACTGTACCTGTAACAACTCTATTGCAGCTTACTTACTTGTGTATGAAGCAGCGATACAGTGTCCCACCCATTCTCTCCACAGTTTCCCATGCTCCTCGTCAGACAGATTTGTCTCCTGGAGAAAAGCAACTGGAGACATAATGTGATAAATTAGAGAGCCGAGAACCATTGAGTCAGGCATACATAGATTATACAACTGAAACAAACATATAGCAACCAAAACAGTCCTATACGGAGACACTAACAATCAGGAGAACTTCTGTTATCATGGACCCATGGGCAGATCCCAGACTATACTGCAAATTACAGTTGTCAGGCCAATTGAAATCCAAATGAGCCAAAGGAGTGAAACGACACCCCATGAGCAGATCATATGGGAAAAAAAGAAAGGAAAAAAAACAACAACATCAAGAATTCTCCCTCCCTCCTCTTTTTTTTCTTTACCTATGGGGAAGGGAGGTAGAGGGAGAGCGGGTAGCAACCCAGGACTGACCCGGGAAATCCAGGAGGACCGTAAGAATTACCCCAGCACACGAATAACAAAAAAACAGTAATTTTCCCTTCAACCACGTACACGTAATAACAACTGAGCCGTTATCCACCACTCCATCAAAACAAATGCTCCCCTGAATCCCCAAAGGAATCCCAGACACTGGCTCTGCTCCCAGGAGCATGGGGCAGCACTATGACCTTTGAAGGGAAGAGAGCAGAAGGATTACCAGTCTCTCCCAGACCTATGCACCAGGCACAGGCGTGGAGTCTGTAGCTGTCATCGGTGAAATCATTAAGTGGGTAGAAAATTCCGCAACAGTGAATTGGAATCTGGGATATGGTGCTGGCAGTTGTATTGTATATTTTTATTTATATAGCGCCAACCGGTGTACTTGGCACTTTACAGATTACATTTGCAGGGGTACAATAAGTGCAGTGATTAAGTGCTTATATAGGCAGTCATAAGGGGAACGACAGGTGAGTATACATTAGGATAAGAGGTCCCTGCCCCGTAGAGCTTACAATCTAAGTATAGGATGGGTGACATACAGATACAAGCTGGTAGAGGAGGAAGTGCAGTGTTTGGCTTATGATAATAATGATAATGTTTCCATATTATGCTGTTGCTAGAGATGAAAGGTGCTCTTTTAGTTTAGATTTAAAATTGTTGAGGGTTGAGGCTTGGCGAATGCTGGGTGGTAGGGAGTTCCAGAGGTAGGGGGCAGCATGTGCGAAAGCTTTCAATCGTGAAACAGCGATAGTGGTTAAAGGGGCAGTGAGTCGTCCAGCATGTGTGCTGCGTAGTGGACGTGCAGGAATATGGCGGGATATCAAAGATGAGATATAAGGCGGGGACAAGTGATGGAGAGCCTTGAAGGTGATGAGGAGGATTTTGAATGTGATACGGCGCTTTATGGGAAGCCATGACAGTGATTTTAGGATTGGTGGGGTGAGTACTGTTTTGGAGGAGAGGAAGAGTATTCTGGTGGCTGAATTAAGAACTGATTGAAGAGGATTGATATGGTTAGTAGGAAGACCAGTAAGTAAAGAGTTGCAGTAGTCCAGGCGAGAGAGGATAAGAGCATGCATGAGGGTTTCTGTTGTAGAGTGAGAGAGGAATGGCCGGATTTTTTCTATATTCCGAAGAAAGAAGCAACAGGTTTTGGTAACGTTGTTAATGTGGGTGGAGAAGGAAAGAGAAGAGTCCAAAGTTACCCAGAGGCAGCGGACCTTGTCTACAGGGTAAATTGTGGAGCCTTCGACAGTTATAGAGAATGGAGGTGTTGTGCAGGATTTAGGAGGGAAGATAAGGAGCTCAGTCTTGGATAAGTTAAGTTTTAAGCGACGATGAGCCATCCAGGAAGAGACAGCGTTAAGGCAATCTGAGACCCGCTGCTGTATTTCAGGTGATATTGAGGTTGCTGAGAGATATAGTTGTGTATCGTCTGCATAGAGATGGTAGTTAAAACCAAAGGATTTTATCAGTTGCCCCAGGGAGAGTGTATACAGAGAAAAGAGAAGAGGTCCCAGAACAGAGCCTTGGGGTACGCCTACTGAGAGGGGGATCGGAGGTGAGGAGGTGTTAGCGTATGTCACAGAGAAAGACTGTTGAGAGAGATAGGATAGAAGCCAGGAATGTGCCAGGCCACAGATACCAAGTGATTTGAGAATCTGGGATAGAAGGGTATAGTCGACTGTGTCGAATGCTGCTGAAAGGTCTAGGAGGATAAGAAGAGAGAAATGGCCTTTGGTTTTTGCAGTGTGACGATCATTTGTTACTTTGAGAAGGGCGGTTTCTGTAGAGAAAGTGGGCCGAAAGCCAGACTGCAGGGGGTCCAGAGTGTTATGGGAGTTGAGGAAGGTAAGCAGACGAGAGTAGGCTGGGCGCTCGAGGAGCTTAGAGGCAAAGGGCAAGAGGGATATGGGGCGGTAGTTGGATGGGGAGGTGGGGTCTAATGAACTTTTCTTGAGGATTGGAGATACTATTGTATGTTTGAATGAGGAGGGGAAGATGCCAGAGGATAGGGAGGAGTTGAATACCCGAGTTAGCATGGGTACGAATGTGTGTTGCAGAGGAATAAGGAGGTGGGATGGTATGGGATCAAGGGAGCAGGTGGTGAGTGGTGATGTGGACAGCAGGAGGGAGACCTCTGCTTCTGTGACTGAAGTAAAGGAATCAAATAAGTAGGATGGAGGATCAGGAAAATACAGTTGTGAAGGCTGGGAAGGTGGGATTGTTTGATGTATTGTGTTAATCTTTTGTATGAAAGATTCTGCAAAGGCTAGCGGGGTTAGGGAGGGGAGGGGGAATGATGGAGGGGAGGGGCGAAGGAGGGAATTGAAGATACAGAAAAGGAGCCGTGGGTTCGAATTGATTAGTGAGGAGTAGTAGTGTTGTTTGGCAGAGGATAAAGCAGTGTTGAAGCAGGACAAGAGGAATTTGTAGTGGATAAAGTCTGTGTGAGAGCGGGACTTCCTCCACAGGCGTTCAGAGGTGCGGTTACAGGAGCGGAGGAAGCGTGTTTGTGAGTTGAGCCAAGGGTGTGGGTTTGAGGGGCGTTTGTGATGGGCCTGGACGGGGGCATACAGATTAAGTGATGAGGAGAGGAGGTTGTTGTAGTATTCTACAAGTCTGTCCGATTCAGAAAGAGTGTTGAAGGTGGAGAGGTTTGAGTGCAATGCAGAAGATAAGGCAGAAATGTCTAGTGAGCGAAGGTTGCGGGTGTAATGCGGGGCTGTAGTTAGTTGGGGGATGAGGAAAAGGGTTGTAGAGAAGGTTATGAGATGGTGCTCGGAGAGTGGGAAAGGAGATATGGAGAAATCTAGTAAGGAGCAGTTCTTTGAGAAAACGAGGTCGAGGGGGTGACCGTCTTTGTGTGTGCTAGAGTCAGTCCATTGTTGAAGAGTGAAAGCTGAGGTTAGTTGAAGGAGGCGTGAGGCCCAAGAGAGGGAAGGATCATCAATGTGACAGTTGAAGTCCCCAAGTATAAGAGCAGGAGCATCAGAGGAAAGAAAGAATGCAAGCCAGCTCTCAAAGTCTGAAAGGAAGGCAGAGGGTGTGGTTGTGGGAGGTCTGTATACTACTGCAACACGCATTGCTACAGGGTGGAATAATTGGATAGCATGTACCTCAAAGGAGTTAGTGGAAAAAGATGGGGAAACAGGTATCAGCTGAAAGGGACACAAGGAGGCAAGCAGTACACCTGTGCCACCACCTCTACCCACTTTGCGTGGTGAGTGTGAGAAGTACAGGCCTCCATGTGAGACTGCAGCCTCCACGGCTGAATCATGTTGGGAGAGGCAGGTCTCAGTAAGGGCAAGAAGCTGGAGTGCTTGTGAGCAGAAAAGGTCATATATGAGAGTAGATTTGTTAGAGAGAGAACAGACATTCAGAAGGCCACAGGAGAAGGGCTGGGCAGGAAGTGGGAGGGTTGGGATGGGGATGAGATTAGAAAAATTAGAGCCTCTGTGGGATGGAGAGGAGAGTGGGCGTGGGCGGTGGCATATGGGCATATGATTGGGGCCTGGGTTTGGGGAGATGTCTCCAGCCACAAGGAGGAGAATAAGACATACAGCCAGTAGGTGGGAATGTGATTTGTGACTGTTAAGTGGTAGATTCTCCAATCAGCCATGACATCCCACTGCTCGTTCACTGCAATAGGTTGAGAGTCTGTCATAGTATTACTGCGCTGCTGCCGGTGTCAAACCATAGAGTGGTAGTACCCTCCAGGACTTTGAGCCGCGCTGGATACATCAGAGCAAATTTAATCCGCCGTTGGAAGAGCTTGCTGCACACCCTGGAGAATTCCCTACATTGGGCCGCCACCTTGGATGAAAAATCTTGAAACAGTAAAAGTTGGCAATGGTTGTATTCCACCTTGCCAGCTTTGCAATATGCCAAGAGGAGCAGCTGTCTGTCCTCAAAATGTAAAAAAAAATTAAAGATGACTGGCTGAGGGAGGTTTGCCTTAGGTGGGAGGGTCTGGCCAATGATCAGTGGTTTAGTGGAATCCTTTATGCCAGGAAGGAGCAGTAATTCCATGCCTAGGAAGAGGGGAAGATCCTTTGCTTTCACTTTACCAGGCAGGCCTAGAAGTCGAAGGTTATTCCTGCAGCTACTGTTTTCAAGATCATCCAGCTTGTCAGTGTGGGAATTGGCAGTGGTTTCCAAACACTATGGTACATCGGAGGGCACCCAATGTGGCCTCAAGGTCATCCGCTTGTTGCTTTAAACCCACAATTTGTTTGTTATAGGATTTAAGTTCCCCCAGCATTACATGAATAGAAGACTGGATATTGTCTATCTTTAGTATCTATTACTGGTGTAAGGAATGCAAGGACTACTTTAGTGTTACCCTCAGCAAGTTTGGATGGAACCACAGATGAAACCGTGGCAGTTGACTATGCTTCAGCATCCTCTGTGCCTGAGTCTGAGAGTTGGGATTGTTTATTTTTGTCATGCTTCTTATCACCTCATTGGAGATGTGGGGTTTTAGATTTCTCCATGGTATACATAAACCGGTCCATGTTAAAATATATAAGACAAAACAACTGAGCAAAAGGCTAGCAGGCAAGATATTCTGCAGCGGCAGATATAAGGCTGATAAAGACATCACATAATCTGAGGTCATCCAAGTCATGAGTTAGGCAGCATGGGTTGGGTAGCCCATAGGGAAAGGGGGGACCCATCAGACAGTGGATATCATGACCATGGGGGTAGGAGGCCGTGGGTTAGTCCATTCAGAAATCTTTGGATTTCTCTGAATTGATAGCTTTCTGTGTCTGTAAAATGTTTGTTTGTTTTTTTTGTTTTTAAGTAAGTATTTCTCTGCAGTATTACAGTCTGAATATATAGAATAGATTATGTGAATATACAGATTCCTGTTTAGACTGTTTGTAACTACACCTTTAATTGACCTAGGGATAGATGGAAGACTTCTAGGCTTTACTTGTGAGGAAGGAGGAGTTAATAGATGTATGTAAGTAGAACAGGTAGCTTATGAAACCTATATATTTTCCCTGATGAAGAAGTCGGCAGACTTTGAAATGAGTTGAAAAGCAGAAACACTGAGATATTGATGGTGTGGACCTGTATGACTTATATTGCAAGCTGGTACTTAAAAATCTTGATGATTGAGACAATTGGAAAAAATAATATAAACATAGGAATGGGCTGAACTGTAGTGGTGCGAAATTTGAACAAAATAAAACACCAGATATACCCTTTGACCGCAGGAGGAGAGCAGATTTCAGGTGGGTATTGTGTGAAACAAGTCTGGCAGGAGAGACATCAAATGGAAGATCCTAAGTACTGGTGAGATTGATTTGTATAATATACATTGTATGTACATCCTTAGTGCGCTGGAGATAAGAACAAGTGCACAGGGAGAGTCTGGTTGAATAGAAAACACTCTGGGACTTTGAATACCTGGATACCAGTGCGCAGTATTTTACAGGCTATATACATACATGCCAGTGAAGCCACGCGTGTCGAAGAATAATTTTGTCTAATATATGATATATCGTCGGACAGCCCATTTAACAGTTGTATTTGGCTAAACAGCTGGAGATATAAGTATATCTAAATAGAAATCAGTTTTGGAAGTACAGAAGATTTTGTTCATATTTTGGAAAGTCATAAATGTTCATTAATATTATCCGGCTTAAAGAACATACTGGACAGTTACTGTGTCACCACAGACTTTTTTCCATTTCAGAGTGTCTATTTTATTTTTATTTTTTACGACTGATAGTTAGATTTTAGTGTGTTTTAGTTAGTTTGAGGGTGGATAGATTTTCATTCTATTTTTCCACCAGGGTGGCGTGGTGTGGTAGTTCGTGGGATTCTGATTGTTCCGGGGTTGTCCTAAGTGTTTGGAGGCATAATATAGGAGATAGCAGTAATTCCGGGATTAGTCCATGTGATGCAGGTGACTACAAGGTTGTCCTGAACATTTTGAGAGTAACACATAAGGGACATTGGTAGTTCCAGAACTATCAGGTTTGTGACATACTGGTGGAGAAATTGGAATTTTATGGTGTAGTTACATTGCAGTATTTATCAGTGTTTCATTTTAGAAGTCTGTTGAGGCTCATGATATGCATATATACGATGTCTTTTTTTCTGATACATATATGTTAAATTGTATGGCTTGACACCACCCTTTAATGGTAGGAAGTGGTGAAGAGCAATATATTGCTATTTTTAGAGATGGTATATTCAGATTATTGTTTGGGATAGAGGTGTAACAATGTGCCTGGGGTGGTAGGCAGAGTGACACCGGTTCACGAGTTCCCATCATTATATTAACATTATTTATATTGATATATATTGTGATGGTATTTATCGATATTTTGCTTTATACTAGACTCTTATGGACGCATGGGTTTTGCCAATTTTAAATAAATTGGCTATTTGATATTTATTTCAGTTCAGAAATATCATCACATTTTCCTTTCTTCAAGTTCCGATTTATTGTTAATTTATAGGAGAACAGTGTAAAGCACAGCTCCCAAATCTTAGGCAGCTGAAGAGGTTTGTCCAGGCCTTACATACTAGCGCTACTCTTGTTTTTTTTATATTTATAAAGGGAAATCCCACCCTCCTTCCTAAAAGAGTCAGGATTTCCTTTGTACTTTACTTAATGAAGTTTTTCCCTCGCTACAGCAGTCAGTCGCACGACCAGATTTGAGATTCAGAGGGAAGCGACCAGAAAGGGACTGGAGGGGGATCTTTACTGCTGAATAAATCCCATCTCTCAAACCTTTATGGTTTGATACATACTTGCCTGTAAGGTTTACAGCTGACAGCAGGAGATTCAAGTCCGCCGACTCGAGGAGGCTCTTCAGCAGAGCCGAAACAGTGTTTTTTTTTTTTAAAAAGAACTACTTCATTGGAATGGTCTACAAAGTGTGCTTGCAAACCAGGCATGCTTTGTAGACCATTTCAATGAAGTAATTCTTTTTAAATAACGTGATTTCGGCTCTGCTGCAGAGCCGCCAGCTGGCCCCTGGCCCGGGATCTCCTGCTGTCAGCACAGTGCTGATGTCAGAAGGGAGGGGGCAACGTTACAGGTGAATATCTCTCAAACCGTAAAGGTTTGAGAGAGAGGATTTGTGCAACATAATTTATGATTTTAACCTCTATAGAACAAGAATAATTTTTATGGGACATTAGTGTCCCTTTCAGAGGAATATGTCCCTCCTCCACATTAACCCATTTAGGACCAGCGTAGTTTACAATATATTGTGAAGCAATATAATTCTAACTTGCAATCTATGCCAAAGTGGGGCATAAGAGCTCAGAGGAGTACATTTTATAATGGCACTGGTTAACTTTGCCTAACTAATTTGCCCCTTCACTTGAATGTGCACATTTGGTCCTCAGATTTGTGGTGCTGTGGATGATATTAAAAATAATGTGTCTTACCAGACTGAAGCTGAATCGGCTTGTTGCATTTTTGCACATGCGAACAAACAGCAATGCAATGCAGTGCTGCACTTCCCTTTCCCCTGTGTATGTCTTTTAACCAATGAAATACAGCTCTGCGGTCCCTAGACATAGGAACCCGTGTTTCAATGGATGAGCGAGTCAGTGCTGGCCACATCAAAATAGTGCTGTCCAATTAACCCTTTGATCGCCAGAGTCTCCATTCGGCGCTGCCTCCAAAACACTCTGGGCTACAGCCTCCTTAGCCCTCCCCACCAGCAATGTCCTTGCCCCCCATTCTTACAATTGTTAATAGCAATTGTATATTGAGGGGTGTGAACTAAATGCAGATTTTAGTTGGTGATCCCTAAATACATCCCACAGCAGATATGATGCCAAAAGCAATGTAAGGAAGACTGCTTTATGTGTGCCTTTTACCTAGATGAGTCTTCTGTTAAATGGAGGTTACCTAAGAGTATTTCCTTATTCTTAGTTACCAGAGGACTTACCTGGGTAGGTGCCCTTCATACACCAGTCAGGTATGTATCTATGCTTTTGGGGCATTGGGACTTTAGTCGTAGTCTGTATCTGGTCCTTTTCAGTTCACATTCTCATAAAGGGAAGCCGTTTCCACAATCTTAGGTAGGAATTTCCCTGTATCGGTGTGTAAAATGTATCTATTTGTTTTCTTAGACCTAAGACACAGTCTTAGATATGCTTTTGAGGGAGCAGACATTGCTCCCTTTTCCATGGCTCCATTGCTTCCGTTGACTGTCCAGGACTCTTTTTAAATGACATGAGATAAATGTCTTTTCTGAATACAAAAAAGTGGGCACTAATCAGTCAGTTAGGTAACATTATCTCTTATCTCTCAATACAGACAATAAATAAATGCTCCCTGAACAGGGCAATTTACACATGCATTAAAAAGCAAATGTAGGATTATATTTTAGGGATGAAAAACAGTTTTTTTACATTTGATATCTGTAAGGATGTGATATTTACAGTTAACATCAACCAATGTCACTATTTGGTGGTGTACCTTGAAATGTTTCTGGGGACACTAGTGGGTTTTAGGTCAAGAGATCCTTGGACATTCTGCATCATCAGTTGGTCCTGTACTTTTCAGTATTTCTCTTATTGTTCTAATTTTCCTTACAGGGTGATCCAGGGCCCCTTGCTCCAAAGGGTGAGTTTCTGTGGTTTTGATATTCTTGTTTTTAATAATCTTCTCACCATAATCACTTTCTGTATGTCCAACATTGTTTCTTGAACATTTCGTCACTCTAACTTGTGCCTTATTTTTCCAATTTGTTTCTTCACTTACCCTGTTTTTGTTCTTATCAATCTTTGCTCCTGGTTGTCATCATTTTAATATTCCACCATCAGAACACTGGAAGTTGCCATTCTCCTGGTCCGCCAGTGATTTATGTGCACAGCACTCATTCCTCTCCTTGCTACTCCAGGGCTTAGATGCATTACAGTTCAAAGAGGGCCTAAAATATCTATGACCTGTCGGAGCAGTGTCGAATGCACAACGACTGTATTCACTAAAGTGTCTTGGGCATCACATCACCATCAGTCCAACAAAAATCTGTCCACGTGGACATATGACAGGTTTACAAATTTTTACTTATCACATCGACAATGGCCTAATTCCATATGGAAATTAAGAATGACTCATTTCCATATGGAAATGCAGGATAATTTAGCATGCAAGGGGGTGTGTTGATATGTTAATATGGCACTCCAATAGCAGCCTTTGCTGGCGTAGTTCACAGTCTAAACTTCGCCTACCTGAGGTTGTCGGAGTTGGGATCTCCCTGTACTTTCCTATGCAGGCACAGACTTCAGTCAATCAAAGCAAGGAGGGTTGTGAACTGTTCTCGATGTGGAAGGGATTTCCTCCATTTGCTTGCTTCACATAAGTACACCAAGCATTGCACAATTATCCCCTTAGCCTTTTATCGTATATTATACATGTTGTGCACTCCCAAGGGAGCAAGGCTGGTGGTCAGGCAGCATCTATGGGGATTTGTGGCTACCACTTGCCGCTCAGCCTTGTTCCCTTGCCCACTGGTAGCCACAGATCCCTGTGTACACTGTCTGGCTCTCTCCAGCCTTGTTCCCTGGCCTACTGCTAGGCACAAATCCATGTGGGCACTGCCTGGGCAAGGGAAGAAGGCTGGGACTGTTAGGCAGTGTATGTGAGGCTAACAAACAATGGTGATAGAGAAAACACAAAAGAGGGCGCCCAATGGTGCCTGTTAACTTATTACAATGGATATTTTTCACAAATCGAATTATACTCCCAAGAGTGATGGTTATGAGAGGACATATGGCCAAACACAACAAAACGAACTCACAGAGAAATTCTCCTGTCTCTGTTCAGGTGGCCCAGATATTTAATTAATGGATCCACACCATGCTGCTTGTTAGTTTTTGAAGAAAACTGCTTAATTATCAAAATATCCAAGATACTAAAATAACAATTAACATTAGACTGTGGCACACACTTTCAATCCAAATTACAAATTATATTAATATATAATGGTGCTCTAGCAATCCTGTTGCTTTTATCATGAATTACCATTAAACAGCTATGAAGAATAACGGATGAGTGCTGTTCCTTACCACAACCAGGGTTATCCCAGGCTGAGTACAAGATAATAAAATTATATAAAATATCTTTAAAATTAAACGTATTTTAAAATAAAGGCAAGCTATATTTAAATAATGTTTCGTGGTTTCCCAACCACTTCTTCAGAGGTAGCTTCTAGCCTCAGCAGAAATACAAAAACAAAGCAGCACAAAACTTACACTCTTAAAATCTTACTCTCTATTCTAATTGGATGATAAATTCATACCTTCTATTGGTCCAAACTGTCATAGACACAAATAAAAATTAATTTAGAATCATTCAGATATCACCATAATCGTCTGTACATGTTCCTCATTCAATTTTAATAAATACCAATCGAAATAGGCTATAATAATATAAATAGATGATCTACAATTTCAATATATAAAAACCTGAAGTGATAATCCGTTTTCTTAACGGCCACTACCCAATAATTATTTGAAATTTTAACACAAAGGGTCATCTCAATGGTACTCAGTCAAACCGATCTCACTTTAAAACTCACATATCAACTATATAGTTTCTTTGCACAAAATCGAATGTGCTAGAATTAATATTGAATCTATATATCTACAAAATTACCAGAGCATATCCGTACCATATGACTTAACCGATCACTGGACCACGTGACAGTGCGCTCCAAACATGGAACGCACTAGTCACGTGGTCAATCTAAACAAAATATCGAATGTCTCTACGTATTTCCTTCTGTCGGAGCATATACAGACTGCATCACATGACCGATCTCAACCCCACGTGACAGTCGTGAAGCACACAAGTCACATGGTCAGTCTGTGCTCAGTTCGATCCATCTCTCCGACAATATAACGTGTCAGCTTCACAGAAGTGATAAACCTGTCAATATCCAACGGAAGCAACCCAACATAACACAAAAAGACAACAATACAAATAAATGCACTTCTCAATATTAAAAAAGTAATACCTATCCGTTGTAATAAGTTAACAGGCACCATTGGGTGCCCTCTTTTGTGTTTTCTCTTGCATATTACTACTCTGGTGAGTTGTATCGAGGAGCAGCCCAATTGGTTAATACTGTGTTGGGGACAGTGAAAATACACCAAAAGTGTTTTTTCAGCTGACATATAAGTGTTCAGTTGAACACTCCATTTTGTGAGTATAATTTCAACGTTGGTGATGGGATGGTGAATTAATCGAAGAAGACGTCACTGCACTAGGAGCGCCTTCTGTGTGTTTTTCTTTTCTAAACAATGGTGATGTTCCCCATTCAGAGGAAGGCAGTAATAGCCTTCCTGGTCGCCTCATTGATCGCCTATCATATTGGATAGGTGATCAATTCCAAGGGCCATCAGGAGTGGTCCTGATGCCCCTTGGGAGATCAGAATTTAATGAAACAAAATTGACATATTTTTTAACATAGACGTATTGTGGTTGCATATGTCGGCTATTAACCCGTTGAGTGTCAGGTGGGTTTGTTAACGCATTGCAAAGCAATGCGTTGTGTACTCCTCTTGCACTCAAAGGGTTAACCCTGTGGGGGCAGTATATGTCAAAGTTTGCTGGTAGCATTCAAGGGTTCATTAAAATCACCATTTAAATCCATGTAGTTTTTAGAATTTTCATTTCACCTATTGTGCTGTTGGTTTGTCCCATTATTATTGCGCTGTTGGTTTGCATATTATTTCTGCCTTTTTCTCCTCCTACACACCTAAATTTGGCTCTTTTGCAGATAAAAAAGCAAAGAAACGAAATCGGTCTGTGGATTCAGGGTGGAAGCCTGCAAAAGTAAATATTTTATTGTGTATGTTTGTATGAGGGATGTTGGATACAACTCTGAATTGTGCTGTGCATCACTTCAGTGTTTAAAGGAGCAGGGTTGCTTTTATATGAAGGAGACTACACTTGACGCTGACTGATATGTGCATTTAATGGCGTGAAAATCCTCTACTACACAACTCTGTTTCTAAAAATGCTATTCTCATAAGGATTCCTATATCAGATTTAACTCTTTAAAGACCAGAGAGGTATACAGTGTGTCGCAAAGCAAAACTGTGCACACATCTCTAGTCCTTAAATGGTTAAAGTGACTGTTAAGCTTCTGGGAAGTGATACTGGGAATCTGTTTGCAAGAGTGATGTATAGGTAATACCTTTTAATGTCTGAGAGCATAGAAAATGCTAATTATCCATTCCTGAAGAAAGGACCTGAAAGCTTGCATTTTTTTATGCTCTACATTGGGTCAAAATCTCCATTTAAATCTGTCATATTTGGAAAAATACATTCTCTTACTTACAATACACTTTTATTTTTTTTAATTAATTTATTTATTTTTTTATTATTTTCCTTTTTACATATGAGGCTGTTTAATCCCCCATTAGATGGGTTGCGATTACTGGGCTTCTTGGAGTGGATTGACCAGTGTGCAGGTGCTGTGTGGAACCTTGCATCCCTGTGGGGGGAATCTTGCTACCAAGTTTTCCATCCCAGCAGAGTCTCTTGGGGCTCTTTGCTTCTAGCTACAAAAGTAACCTGCAGACAGAGGACTGGTGAGTAACAGGGGTGTTCTGAGCTTTGTCAGGCTCTCTTGTACACATTTTGGGTGTATTGTTTAACTGTTGTGATAGGGCTTTGGAGTAAGGATTGCTACTTTTTTGATAGAGTAACCCTAATTCCTGCTGTTTTGACTGCTTTGGTGGAGCTTTTTGGGGTCTGTTGTCACTTTCCGTTCACTTTTGCCTTAATTTTGTATTCCCCTTGGATGTTCCCTGGGGCATTTGGATCTCTGGCTCACTTTAGTAAATTTGACCAATTTCACTGTAGCGGCCCCTTTAAGAATGGGAGCCCACCCGCCGCCATCTTTGCTTGATTTACTTCTATGGGAAAACTTCTTTGGGATCTATCTCTGCATCCATTTAAGATACAAAACTCAGAGAGGGCTCTGTCTTGTCTTGTCTTCTTATGTTCTGTTATCCGGTTTATGTTCTGAGTGTCCAAGGGGCTCGTGGCGACTGCACAAACTGAGCTGTAGGTGTTGCTAGGTATCAGAAAAGACTACATTTCCCAGAATGCCTATTATGTGGGCTTTCTGAGGATAGGCTCTCAGTTTTGCACTGGACATTTTACTTACCTTGCTTATCCTACACAGAGGCAAACTTGCTCTGTGGCCCCCGCTACTCCTCTGAGACCCTGCAGCACTGATCAAGAGCCAGCTTGAGTCAAAACAGTGCCTTCTCTCTTCAGGGGATACTTCGGTCATGGAAGACGCCACTACATTTAAATTTGTGGCCTGTATTTCTAAGAGCATTCCTCAGATTTTGGCATCTTCCTTTGAGGAGGAACTGTCTGAGGGGGAAATAGGATAATGGGGAATATGAAGATATGGGATATTACTATGGGGCTCCTATGAGGCTTACCCGATCCCCTTAGCTGAGGGGTTTATTAGAACAGTTTTGTAGACCATTCAGATCTCTGACGCCTCGGAAGAGGGGTCTTTCCCTACTGATATCTTCCAGAGGTGTAAGAAATACTCTCCGTTCTTCCCTCCTAATGCCACGCTTGACCAGATTCTTCTGGAAGAGTGGAAGACCCCTCACAAAAGGCTGTTTACCAACGAAAGGTGTCTAAGCAGTACCCTTTTTCTGAGGCAACTTTGGCTCAGTGGGCCTCACCACCAACCATGGACCCCCTTATTTCCCAGTTGGCTAACACTACTTCTCTATCACGGTCCCCGTGATTCCTTGTCACTCTCTGTGGTGGCGCTCTTCCATTAGCTGAGCTTGATTGGCCCGCCCAGGGTGTCCCTTTATATACTGGGCCTATGACATCTGTCAGGTGCCCTTTCGTGGTGTTCCTGTTCCTATGCCTTGTTGCTGTGTTCCTGCATTCCTGTGTACTGACTCGGCTCGTCTGACTACTCTGCTGTTCCTGCTCTTTGATTAACCCGGGTCTGGCTGACGTTCCTGCTCCGTGATTGACCCGGGTCTGGCTGACGTTCCTGCTCCGTGATTGACCCGCCTCTGGCTGACGTTCCTGCTCCGTGATTGACCCGCCTCTGGCTGACGTTCCTGCTCCGTGATTGACCCGGCTCTGGTTGACGTTCCTGCTCCGTGATTGACCCGGCTCTGGTTGACGTTCCTGCTTCGTGATTGACCCGGTTCTGGCTGACGTTCCTGCTCCGTGTTGCTTCCAGTATTCCTGCATACTCTGGGCTCTTGCCCTGCGACATTCTGAAGCTTGCTCTCAGCTTGCCCTAACTGATCACGCCCCCTGTGGTTACTGTGGCCGTTATTGAGCCTGTCTGTTGCCTCCGTTACCGAGCCTGCCATAGAGTACCTGCCGAGCTGTTGCCTCTGTACCGAGTCTGTCAGAGAACACTTGCTGTGCTTGTTGCCTCATTACCGAGCCTGTCTGTATGTCACAGTCTGCCCCTGTCTAGGCAGACTGCCAGGCGTGGTCATCCCTCTGGCGGATCATGGTGGAATTGAACCGGTGTCCTTATGTACTCTGTTCCTGCTTTCTTGCCTTTGAGCCATTGCTGAATCTGTTCCATCAGTGTGATTCTAGCCTGTATTATCTGCTTTGCCTGCAGCACACGGGGGCTGGACTGCTGCTATCAGATTTCACCTGTCATTCAGAGTCCACCTGAGGCAGCTTGTTAATTAAGCTGCTCATTACCTGGGTATAAAACACTGCCTCTCCCTGAGGGCTGGGTCAGTTCATTGTTGTATTTTGTTCCTGTGGTTTGTTTCCAGATTCCCAGACTGATTTGGCTTGTGACCACAGCTTGCTGTTCCTGACTACTCTTCTGGATTTGCACTTGTCTGATTCTACGCATCCGGTTCCTGTTCCTGCCAGCCCCCGTGCACAGATTCACAGCCCAGGTGGCTTTTTACCTGGTCACTTTGGGCTGTGTTTATCTGCAAGGGTGAGCTACATCTCTGCACTACGGACTCCCATCAAGGTAAACCTGTTACAGAATGAACTGACCATTATGGAGTCCGCAGAGATGTGCAAGTCGCTTACCATCCTTACCCAGCAATTGTCCAACTTGACCCAGACTGTTTCGGAGCTGCAGCAAAATATTTTTTTTCTTAAAGGGATAGTACACCCAACCCCGGAACCTGTATATCCTGAGCCATTTGTTATAATGCCTGAGAGATTTGATGGTAGCCGTGCCTCCTTCCAGTGCTTTAAGGTGGATTGTGAGCTGTTGTTTGCCTTAAAGCCTCAGACATATGCCACTGACTATATCATGGTCCGTGCAGCTATCAATTTGTTGTCTGGATGGATCAAGATATGGGCACACCAGATGTTGCTGGCAAAGAGTCCTGTCCTCGATAGCTGGGGGGCCTTCATGACTGCTATGGACTCGCAGTGCACAATTTCTAGAAAAACCACTGTTCAAAGGTCTGTTTCACGTTCACGCAGATCACGGCTTCCCCATGATAGAGAGACCCTGTACCTGAGCAAAACCTCCATGTTGCCGCCATATGGACAGGTTTCAAGAGACACTCCTGAGGTATCCTCTGCTCCTTCCCTAGACACTGAAGAACCTATGGAGATAGGGCTTGTCCAGACTCAATTGTCTCCTGGTGAAAGAGAGCTGAGGAGAAATTGTGGCCTCTGTTTTTATTGTGGTGAGAGAGGGCACTTCATTTCCCACTGCCCTACACGTCCGTCTAAAACTACACGTGTGGGTACAGTCTACGTTTGCCCTGTCAAGACAGTTGACAACTCTATCAGGCATCAAGGTTGCTGTTGCACTGGAGCATGTTTGTCACCTCAAAGCAGTACTTGTGTCGCTGAGGAATCTTCTTCCACTATTCCATGTGAACCTGTTTCCGGAATGCCTGCTCAGCCATTGGCCCTTCGTTTGGGTACTGCTCAAGTCCACCCTGTCATCACTGCACCTCAGCCTGAACCTGCACCTGAGATCCCTGAGATTCCCCTTCCACTTGATCCAGAGGCTTCTCCTTTCCCTTCTGACAATATGCCTGTTCCAGAAACCACCACTAAATCTGCTGTGGTAAGCACCTATACCACTTCCTGCCCTGCAGAACAAGTCCTGCCATCTGATTGTACTTATGCCTCAAATGGCACTATCGTCCGCAAGCAGGATCTTGAGATATTTGAAAAGGCATTGCAAGCTGCAAATACTTCCCCTGTGAGTTCTTTGAAAGTATCTAAGTCCAAAAAGAATGGGAAGAAGGGAAGAGTTGCCATCATGTCAGACGACATCTTTGACTTCTCCGAGGATGAGAGCGACTTTAATCCCAGGGTCGATGTAGTATCTAACAAGTCTGGTTCCGCCCAGAGGGCGTCTTTGAGGAGGGGGTACTGTCACAGTCTGCCCCTGTCTAGGCAGACTGCCAGGCGTGGTCATCCCTCTGGCGGATCATGGTGGAATTGAACCGGTGTCCTTATGTACTCTGTTCCTGCTTTCTTGCCTTTGAGCCATTGCTGAATCTGTTCCATCAGTGTGATTCTAGCCTGTATTATCTGCTTTGCCTGCAGCACACGGGGGCTGGACTGCTGCTATCAGATTTCACCTGTCATTCAGAGTCCACCTGAGGCAGCTTGTTAATTAAGCTGCTCATTACCTGGGTATAAAACACTGCCTCTCCCTGAGGGCTGGGTCAGTTCATTGTTGTATTTTGTTCCTGTGGTTTGTTTCCAGATTCCCAGACTGATTTGGCTTGTGACCACAGCTTGCTGTTCCTGACTACTCTTCTGGATTTGCACTTGTCTGATTCTACGCATCCGGTTCCTGTTCCTGCCAGCCCCCGTGCACAGATTCACAGCCCAGGTGGCTTTTTACCTGGTCACTTTGGGCTGTGTTTATCTGCAAGGGTGAGCTACATCTCTGCACTACGGACTCCCATCAAGGTAAACCTGTTACACTGTATACACTTGCCGAGCTTGTTGCCTCCGATCTTGAGCCATTTTAACACTTGTTGAGCTTGTTGCCTCCATTACCGAGCCTACCCATTTACACTGCAGAGCATTACCGATATCTAGGTGCTCGTTCCTTAAGAGTGGTCGCACCGCGTGGTGCTATTGGGCGTTCCGTTACTATAGCAGTGTGTTGCTACATTCTGGCACCGGAAGGGTGTCTTGGCTCTGGTCTTCTATTGCTCACAGTGTTGTTCTATCAGATCGCACCTGGAAGTGCGTTTGGCTCACGGTATATTGGCTTGTGCAGTGCCTCCTCCGTTACCGCACCTAAGGGGTGCTCCTGGCTCCGGTTCCATTTGCATATGCAGTGTCTCCCCGGTTACCGCACCTAGGGGTGCTCCTGGTTCTGGCTCTATTGACTCTGGCAGTGTCTCTCCTCCGTTATCGCACCCCAGTGGAGGTATTGGCTCCAGCTCCAGTTGGTCCTTACTATACTATTGGGCATTACGATTCAGCTATCTGGTTGTGATTCAGTTCAGTCGCACTGCTTGAGCTTGCTTTCTTCACTACTCTGGGACTGTTTATAGCACCGGGCGTTGGCCTAATCACCACCACAGAGACTGAGTATTTGTATTGGGTTTTAACCCTTTATCTTGTGTTTCTGCTCATGCTACCTGCTCCTGCTACATTGGGCTTGTAGTTCATCCATTACTTGCATTACTGCTATTACCTATTCTGGCCCCCAGGGGCGCTGTTCCTTAATTTTACCTCAATAAAACTGTGTTTTATTTCTAACCTTGGTCTGAGTGTCGTAAAAACCATAACATTCTCAGCCTTTGGCACTTGCAGCACGATTGAAGGAACCAGCTGGTCTCTGTCCTCAGAGCCGCCTGGGTTAACAGGGCTGTTGCCGTTTTGGGGTGAACAGCTGGTGGAGGCTGTCCACGCTTATGTTTCCAAAGAGGATTTATTAGTCCTTATGGCCGATATTAAGGAAGCCAACAGCCATGTTTCTGAGGCTCAGATTATATGCTAAGGCCTCTGCTTTTTCTATTGATGTGCCACTCACTTCCAATAAGTTACTGGTTTCCTTGCTATTTCAGGGCAATTCCCTGTTTGGTCACATTATTGCTTTATATGCCCAATGACTCATGGAATCCTAGTCTGTTACCTGTAGGGGATGGTCTCTGCCATTTTCCAGATTCCTGGGATTCCTCCAGTAGCAAAACAGTGAGTTTTGCGCGTAATATCAGAAGGTTACTACATAGATTTCTGATCCCTTCCTCTATCGCTTATTTTTGTCAAGGTTGCTGAAAGAGACAGACAAGGCACAGTTATTTCAGGAGGTAGTGGATTCACTTCTGGCAAAAAAAGGTTCTGTTACAGTACCTCTTCCAGAGCCTGTGGTTCAAGTTTTCATTCCTACATATTTGTGGTTCCTAAGGATGGTGACTGCTGTTCCATTATGGACCTCAAATGTTTCAACAAGTATGTGATGACTGTGCTTCAAGATGGAATCTTTGTTTTCTGTCATAGTGGCAGTGTGTCTAGGGTAGTGTCGTATCGACACATTCCTATCCATCCAGACAGCCATTGCTACTTGAATTTTGCCTTCGGCTCAGATTTATTACCAGTTGACAGCTCTGTCATTTGACATGGCTTCTGTGTCTTGTGTGTTCACCAGGGTTATGGGGGCCTTAGCAGCCTTCATTCACACCTTGGGCATCTCCATGACACCCTACCAGGATGATCTTTTGCTCAAGTCTCCTTTGGAGGAGTTCTTGGTCCGTCTTGTTTAGGACTGTGCCCGACTTCTGGACCACCATAGGTGGATCTTGAACATGGTAAAACCCTCCCAGTAACTGATATTCCTTGGGATGAGGTTCAACACCCATCAGGGGAAGGCCTTCCTACCAGAGAAGAACATTCTTCTTGCAATTCAGAGGTATCTCTGGCCCTTGAGTGGCACTTGGCCTTCATCAGGTAGTACATGAGAACTCTGGGCAGACTGGTGCGGACACTAGATGCTGTACCTTATTCTCAGATCCACATGAGAGACCTTCAGAGACATCATCCGGGGTGGTGGGATCCCAGAATGGACCCTGGTCATGAGACACCAGCCTGGGGTGCGGTTCTGGGTTGCCTGTGGATTCAAGGCAGACGGACTCCAGAAGTAACCCATCAGTCCATAAATGTCTTGGAACCCCGGCCCATCTGGCTGGCCCTAGTGTACTGGACCTCCCTCTTTAAGGTTAAGCCAGTGAAGGTTGTTGGACAATGCCAAGCTTGTGTCATACATCAATCACCAAGGGGGCACTAGCATTGCAGCTGCTTGGTTTGAGGTGAGGTATAGTCTCGGTTGGGCACAAGTCCAAATTCTGGCCATCTCAGCTGTTCAAATACCAGGAGTGGAAAATGTCCTGGCAGACTTTCTAAGTTGCCAAGATGTAGATCCAGGAGAGTGGGAAGTCAACCCGGAAGATTCTACCTGATTTTGCAACAGACGATAGATCTCATGGCCACCAGGGACAACAGGAAGGTTCTGACCTTCTGTTCCCGAAAGGGAGATCCTCTGGCCTTTGCAATGGACACAATGTCGATTACTTGGAACTTCGCTTGTATGTTTCCTCCCTCCTAGATCATACACAGGGTACTCGGGAAGATCAGGATGGACAGTGCAACTCTCATTCTGTTCACCCTTACTGGACCGGGGGTTGGGGGGGTGGTTTGCGGACCTGGTCAGTCTGTCAATTCAAGATCTGCTCCACCTTTCTCTCAGACAAGACAACTACTCCAGGGCACTACCTGTCGCACGAGGATGTAGAGAAAATGGCAATGGCATGGGTCTTGAAGCCGCCATCCTGAGGTGGAAAGGTTTCTCCGCAGATGTCATTTCCATTTTGATTCAGGACAGAAAGCCTGTCTCCTCCTAGGCTTACCATAAGGTGTGGTCTATTTTTCATAAGTGCTACCTGGACAAGGCTATGCCTTCACGTGAGGTTTGATCTCCCTTGGTATAAACTTTTCTCCATGATGGAGTGGACAACAGGCTTAGCTTGAGCTCCTTAATGTCAGTGCTTTCTGTATTTTTCAGCAAATGTATTGCCTCCATTCTGGATGTCAAGGTTTTTCTTCCGGGTTGATCATGCTTTCTCTAACTTTAAAGCACTCACTCCTTAAGTTGATTTTGGGAGTCTTGCAGAGGCCTCCCTTTGAGCCACATGCTTTCATCCCCAATATGCTTTTCTTTTGGCAGTGGTCTCAGTCCGTAGATTCGCTGAATTACAGTCTTTGTCTTGCAAACCACCTTTCCTGGTTTTTCATAGGGATAAGGTGGTGCTTCCAACCTCCCAGGAGTTTCTTCCTAAGGTGTTCTCAGGGTTCCACATCAGTCAAGATATTGTTGTGCCCTCTTTCTCTACTGACCCAAAATCTGACCAAGAGAAGCGTCTCCATTTTTTTGGATATTGTGTGTTGCCTTATGTTTTACGTGCACCGTACTGGGCTGGGCCTTTTTGCCAGGCTGATTCTCGGTTTGTCATCCCTGAGGGTCCTAGGGCAGGTCAGGCTGCTTCAAAGGTCACCACTGTCTCTTGGATCAAGGATACCATACACCAGGCATATGAGATCTGGAAAAAAACTGTTTCCTTCAATATCACAGCACGTTACACTAAGTCTGTTGGGGCCTCTTGGGCCTACAAGAATCAGGCCTCAGCTGCACAGTTGTTCAAGGCAGTGATTTGGTCTTCCATGCATACCCTTGCTAAACACTACATTGTTGATGTTCTGGCTTCAGCTGAAGCCAGCTTTGACTGGAAGGTCCTGCAGACAGCTCTGCCTGTCTAGGGACTTGCACACTTAGTTGCCATACTGTTGTTCAGTTTGAGCCAGATGGATCTTGTTCTTGTGTGCTGTGTAAGTTCAGTTTCCTTTGACACTTGCTGCTTGGGTTATTCAGATACTGGATAGTCCTAGGCAACTCCAGTATCATGCGGACTGCCATGAGGTCCTGCCTGAAGCAGAGTCATTTTAGAGTCTTTTTCATGTAGTAGAATTTCTCTTTCCTGCTTGCCTTGCTTTTGTGGTTTCAGTCAGATGAATCCTGGCTAATTGCAGGGAGGGGGAAGGGTTGAGCTGGAGGAGAAGGCGGAAGTCTCTGTCCATAAGACTGTCTTTGAGATGTGTCCTGCCCTCCAATAGGAGGGACTCAACGCCCATAGTTACCTGTGTTCCATATAGACTAAATAGAAAAGGTTTTAACAGATAAGAACACTAAAATCCTATTTTGTGCCTGTGGTGTTGTTGCATTTGCCCAGAACTGCCCCACTTTGCTTTTTATAAATAAGTCCCACAGTATCAGGAACTTGAAGGGCAAAAGGGATGATTGGTGGGGCAAGACTAATATTTTGTGTATGTTATTTCCAGGTTGAGAGGACAACAGCCAAACGCAAAGTTGGAGTGAACAAAAAGGTGGCTGTGAAAAAAGAGGAAAAAGAGTTGGCAGAGGACAAAACTCTGAATGAAGTAGAGGAAAAAGAAAGGGGGAAGAAGATTACTAATGAGCTAAAGGAAGACAATAGAATTAATGTAAGAAAAAGAATGGAAAAAGAGAAGAGGGAGAAGAAAGTTAGGGAAAGAACCGAAGAAAAAGAAATGAGAGCTAGAAGAGGATCATACAAAAGTTTTGCACTCAACTCCTCTGCCCGGCCCCTGAAGGACAAGGCTGGACTACAGCTGCTTAAGGAATCCCCGCCTCATGTATCCCGACCACGCCGACTCAAGCATGATGGGGCTGTTCTGCCTCCGGGCTATCCGGTGACAAAACGGAGATCCATGAGAAAAACTGGTAAGATACATGGCAAGATATAGAAAAAGTTTTACCAAGAAGAATATATTGAGATTTATCTTGTTTTCAAGCACGTCCTGGAAAGTTTACAGTAAAGACTTACATACAAATAGAGAAACATTATATATACACACATATAAGAATACATACTAAAAATGTAGATCTAGTTACATATTGTCTTTAGATATAAAAAAGCAGTTAATTTTTAAGGATTTTAGTCTAGGAGAAGGTCCTGATTTTTTGGGGGTAGTGGAGGCATGTTATTCCAGGCTATAGGAACTCTGAATAATCCCAGTATGACTGGCTTTTTTCTTGTAGTGTAGTATATTCAGTGCCTTGTTAGTGGAGTGGATTTTATAGTTAGTATGGAGAGTTGGAGTGAGCACATTGCTTAGGTAGTCTGGTAGCTTTCAAGAGCAGTGGCTGTATACTAAGGAAGGAAGGTGAAGGGCCTATATAAATTAGAGTGTTAGCCGATTTAGTTGTTTAAACATATCACAGTGTGTAATTGCATTGGAGGATAAAGCAGCATAATGAGTTACAGTAAAATCTCGGCTATAATACGCACAATTTTACCTCACTTCACCTTATGTGAAGTGTGGGGTGCGTATTATACACGAGCATTTAAAAAAAAAAAAATTAAGGTTGGCAGATCCCTTCCCTCCCTCCCCCTGGCCAAATCCTCTGTCAGAACAAGCCTTGCTTGGTTGAAGTTTAACTCCCCCACTGAAGTCTGCATCTTTTGCAGTGGAGAAGGCAAAATACAACTTTATGTACAGGTTCCCTGCTGGCAGTATGTTCCCTTTGCTGCCTGCTTCCTTCAATGGGCTTTCAGGAACTTCCGCCTCCAGCCAATGATCCTGAAACTTCAGTGGGGGAGTTAAACTTCAACCAAGTAAGGCTTGTTCTGACAGTGGATTTCGCCTGGGGAGGGAGGGAAGGGATCTGCCAGTGCATATTATACATGGGCACTCTTGTTTTCCCCTAAAATTTTTGGTATGATATGCACCTGCGTATTACACACAGGTGCGTATTATACCTTAGATTTTACGGTATACAGTGTCAAGTTGACCAAGGTTGATTTGTGGCATGGGAGCATATACTACATCGTCAGAAACAAAATTTTGTTCAGCAGCTCTACTGCTAGTATCAATGAACTTCTCAAATACAAAGTGAACTCTTATATTACTTCAAAGAGCAAAGCCGGATCACAACATCATGCAGTCATAAATGCAGCAACTCAAGAGTTTCTCCACAAACTCATCATATAGACAAAATCAAAAAAATATCGCTGCTACGAACAGACTGGAGATGTGTAGTAAAATCAAAGAACATTTATTGAGACAAACAATAAAAAGGTAAATACCTTAACAACGTCCGAAAATCTTGGGGTGAATGGAAGAGAGACTTTAAAGCAAACCCATTCAAACCAGCAATTCAGGACGGCTTTGTACCGATCAACATGTTTCGCGTGGCATACGCTTTGCAGCTGACATCAGGAGAAGGGGAGGGAGGGGGGATCTTTGAATCCCTATATCTCTCAAACCATAGCTGTTTGAGAGATAGGGTTTGGAGCAATTTGATTAATATTTTAAGCTCTACATAACTGTAAAAAATGTTTTGGGACATTACTGTCCCTTTAAGCTGATGTTCACTGAGAAGTATTGTTCAATCCCTGCTGGTCTTGCCAACATAGCATTTCTGACAGGGATAAACCAGCAGAGTAACCTCAGATGCTGTGGTGCATGTGATATTAGCCTTCACTTTAATATTCCACCCCTGGGACTTTAAATTCCATACCCGTCAACATGCGTACACAAGTCACACATCCTGTGCACCTGTGTACACCTCTGGAGTGATATTGGACCTATATTTGTCTTTGGGATCAGAACACACTAATTGATCTCTTAAACTCCGTCCTCTTTTAGGCCTTTTCAAAATCTAGGAAGATAGTTCCAGTGAGTTCACCATTTTCCCATGCCAGTATGGATATCGCTGCATATTTTTAGGAGGGTAGTGACTGTTGAGTGATTTGGACGAAAGCAGGGCGATAAAACTGGCTAGTCGGTAATAGTTGCAAGTGGACACTTTTCCCTAGAATTATAACTAAAGCAGGGAGTAGGGATATTGGTCTGGAATTTGATATTACATCTTTATCCCCACCTTTTTGGATAGGCAGAATTCTAGCTACTTTCCAGGGTTGACATATACCTGGATGACAGGCATTAATTAGGATGCAATAGGATGGGCAGTGACTGAGGCACAGAGTTTAATAACATTGCTGGTAGATGGTCAGGTCAGATTGCATTTTAATTTTTGGGAGAGTGGTATGGAGTTCCATTAAGTGAAAAAAGTTTGAGAGGGCAGAGGGTGTGGATAGTGCACAAGAAAGGAGTTGTGTGCTGAGTGAAGGAGGTGGCCAGGAACATAAGAGGAGATGAGGGAAGAGATGTAAGCAGGGGTAGCAGTGTGGAGGTCATTAAAGGTGAGAAGAAAGACTTTGTAAGTGATGCATTGCTGAATAGGGATCCATGTCAGATTTCTAAGAATGATGTGAGCAGGTTCAGTTTTTGGGGAGAGTGTGGTGATTTGTGCAGCCGAGTTTAAAACAAATTGCTTAGGGGAAAGATGGGTAGCAGGGAGGACAGTTATTTGGACATTGCAATAGTCTAAGCAGGACAGAATGAGGGCATGCACAAGAATTTTAGTAGTTTTTTGGGAGAGGAACGGACAGATTTTAGCAATGTTGCGGAGAAAGAAGCAAGATGTTCTAACCATGGAGTTAATGTGAAGGAAAAAGGAAAGGGAGAAATCAAATATGGCCCCAAGGAAGCCTGCTGAGCTGACTGGATCAATGTCCATTCCATCAACTGTAATGGTGAAGCTAGATATAGGGAAAGGTCTTGGAGGGAAAATGAGAAGTTCAGTTTTGGACATGTTTATCTTCAGTTGACGGTGGGCCATTCAGGCGGATATGGCCAAGAGGCGGTCTGAAATTTGTAACCGGATTTGTGGTGAAAGATCAGGAGTGGACATGTAAATTTGGGTGTCATCAGCATATAGATTATACTTGAAGCCAAATGAATGAATAAGATTGCCAACGAAAGGGTGTACAGTGAGAAAAGTAATGGAACCTTGAGGCACCCCCTCAGAGAAAGGGGGACTGTAGAGGATGCATTATTGCCAGAAGATACAAAAAAGGAACGTTGTGAAAGATAGGAGAGCCATGAAGCCGTTTTATTTCGGAAACCAAGATTGGGGAGAATTTGAGCAAGAAGAGAATGGTTAACTGTGTCAAAGGCAGAGGAAATGTCGACTATAAGTATAGAAAACTGGCCTTCGGATTTTGCAGTCTGGAGATCGTTAGCCACTCTACAGAGAGCAGTCTCAGTTGAGTGACCACAACTGAATACAGACTACCAAGTGTCCAAAATATTGTTTGAGTTGAGAAATTAAGTTATTTGGGAGAAGATGTTCTAAGAATTTTGAGGTAAGAGGTAGAAGGGAGACAGGTCGATAGAGAGACAGGAGGGGTCGAGGTTAGCCGTCTTCAGTAGAGATTTAATTTGTTTGAATAACATACATAGTAGATAACATAGTAGATAAGGCCGAAAAAAGACATGCGTCCATCAAGTCCAGCCCATGCCAATAACACCCCTGTTGATCCAGAGGAAGGCAACAAAAAAAGCCCTCTGGAGCAATTTCCAGTGTAGGTAGGTGTGTGTGTGTGTGTGCGTGCGTGCGTGCGTGTGTGTGTCAAATAGTTCCCCGGCTCAATATCCTATTTGCTTTGAAGCCATCTGTCATAACTGTCAATATTGTTCTGTGCTAGATAGGCATCCATTGCTTTTTTGAATGCAGTTACATTATCTGCAAGCACAACATCCCGAGGCAAAGAATTCCACCGCCCTTACTGTAAAGAATCCCTGCCTGTGTTTTAGTCGAAAGCGCCTTTCCTCAAGTCTTAATGGATGACCTCTTGTTCTTAGCTCAGCTCTTTGCATAAATAATTCATTGGATAGTTCTTTGTATTGACCTTGAATGTATTTGTAAATGGTAATCATATCACCCCTTAGACGTCTCTTTTCTAATGTAAACAAACCCAGTTTGGCTAGTCTCTCTTTGTAACTCAGATCCTCCAATCCCTTTATCAGTTTTGTTGCACGTCTCTGCACCTTTTCCAGTTCAGTAATGTCTTTTCACTGTCGTCCAATACAGGTCACTGGTACTCTGGGAGGCGATTCACCCCTTTAATAGGCAGGAACAATTATGCAAATGATTGCAGGGGGCGGAGCCTCCCCTCCTACTTAAGCCACCTTCAACCCAGAGCCACTACATTGATTTGTTCCTGGGTGCTGTGCACACCAGGTAGAGAACATCTATGCATTCAACTTAGTATTTTGTTATTTTTTTATTCAAATATGGAATACCACCATTAGGAGGGTGACCATGGCTGTGAATTGCCCTCTTTAAAGTGGCTGGTGCAGCTTCCAGGGATTTTCTGTGGACCTTATGCCCTGAAGAGGGAACAGCTTGAGTTAAGCAGCTTCCCTTCTGGGGAATTTACCTCTGGTTTATTCCTTCTTCATCATGGTCACCTGAAGACTGAAGTCCTGCAGGAAAGGTGAGCCACCCATTGAGTGCTGAAGGTCCACTTGTCCCCACAGTGTCCCTTTGCTGGGCTTGTATTTGGGAGTTTGCTTTGCACTCCAGCACTCATAGGGTGTTTTTATTTGCATTTCAATGTTTAATGCAGTTTCTGTGGTATTCTCTGGGTTTTGGAGCTTTGGATAGTGTTTATTTATGTGTTTAATACATGTTTAGGCACTTTTTAATGTTTTGTTAAACTTTATTAAAATTGGTGTTCCGCGCCTTTAAGCGTGGCTTTTCCCATTCAGACGCTATGGCTCCTTTACTCTCTATGAGATTTCACAGTTTGGGACTTATCTCTGGAACCGCTTGTCACAGCAACTTCAGAGAGGGCTCATTTCACTGTCGTCCAATACAGGTCACTGGTACCATGGGATGTGTAGTCCCCTTTAATAGGCAGGAACAATTATGCAAATAATTTGCAAGGGGCGGAGCCTCCCCTCTTACTTAAGCCACCTTCTGGCCAGAGCCACCCATATTGATTTGTTCCTGGTGTGCTTGCACACCAGGCAGAGAACAGCTATGCTTCTTAGAGTTTTATTATTTTTTATTCAAATATGGAATACCACCATTAGGAGGGTGACCATGGCTGTGAATTGCCCTCTTCAAAGTGGCTGGTGCAGCTTCCAGGGATTTCTGTGGACCTATACCTGAAGAGGGGACAGCTTGTGTTAAGCAGCTCCCCTGTTGGGGAAATTACCTCTGGTTCTTTCCCTCCCTATCATGGTCACCTGAAGACAGAAGTCTGCGAGAAAGGTGAGTCACCCATTGAGTGCTGAAGGTCCACTTGTCCCCACAGTGTCCCTTTGATGGGCTTGTATTTGGGAGTTTTAATACACTCCAGCACTCATAGGGTGTTTTTATTGCATTATCACTATTTATGCAATTTCTGTGTTATTCTCTGAGTTTTGGAGCATTGGGTATTCATTTATTTATGTTTCTCATGTATTTCATGCTTGTTTGGGCACTTTTTAATGTTTTACTAAACTTTATTAAAAATGGTGTTCCGCGCCTTTAAGCGCGGCTTTTTCCCGCTCAGCAGCAGAGCTCCTTTACTCTCTATGGGAATTCACAGTTTGGGACATATCTCTGAAACCGCTTGTCACAGCAACTTCAGAGTAGGCTCATTTTAATGCTAGGCTCCTGCCCTATCATCCGGTTGGTGTTTTATTACTGTAGGGGGCTCAGGGGGGCTTCGGGCACTGTTTGGGGTACTTGCATAGGGAAAACTACATTTCCCATGAGCGCTTAGCTCGCGCTTGTGTCTGATTGGCTGTCATGACGGCCGCCATTTTGTGGTACTTTTCCAAGGCGAGTACACTACGCAGGGACCGAGCCTTCTCTCTCCTCACCAGATTAACCCTTCGCTGGCCAGATAAGTCCGTTTTTAGACCTTTTCTGGGGTGAAACTTTAATCTTTAACACTTTTCTGGGTGATAGTGTTTTTTGTGGGGTATATTGACGCTGTGAGCATGTCTACTTCACTGGAGCTAGGGGCTAGACCCAAGACTAAGGAGGCTGGGGGGTCTTCTACCCCCATGGCGTTTTGCTCCTCTTGCCACATTGGGCTGGATTGCGATAATGTGGGGGATCTATGCCCTAATTGTACTGATAAAGATAGCAACCCTGGGCTTCCCAGCCACGCTATTGAGCCATCTTGGGTGAGGGAGTTTAAAGCTGCCACTAGGGATCTCAGATCCACGCTTCAACTCTTTCCCTCTCAGGTACAGGGGGCTCTCCAGGTCTGGCAGACCCCCTCTACTATCAGGACCTCCCTGCCTAAGCCACAGGGAGCTCCTGATATCACTGATTCTTCTGAAGAAGAACTTTTACAGGATTCTGATGCTGAGGAACGTACTGTTATTGAATCTAACAGGTCCATTGGGGACCCCTATGAGTGTGACCCTGAAGTTTCGGCTGAGGGTCTGATCAGAGCGGTTCTGAATACGCTCAACCTTCCTCTGACTCAGGAATCCACTTATGATCCTACTGATGTTTTTCAGAAAAAGCCATCTAAACCTGTTGTTTGTTTTCCAACTAACCCTACTCTTGCCCGTCTGGTTTCTGAGGCATGGAAGTATCCTGATAGATCTTCCTCTGTCTCCAAAAAGTTTGCCAAACTTTACCCTTTTCCCGAAACGGAGCTGGCAAAATGGGTTCATCCTCCCAAGGTGGATGCTCCTGTGTCTAGACTATCCAAATCTACGGCTTTGGCTGTCTCAGATGCCTCTGCCTTGCAGGACTGGACGGATAAGAAATTAGAGCTCTCTCTTAAATCTATTTTTGCCTCTATTGGCACTGCCATGCGCCCCACCTTTGCTGTGGCATGGGTTAATAGGGCTATTGCAGCCTGGACTGAACGACTGACTGAAGCGGTTCGCCAGGATGCGCCTGTATCTGAACAGTTGCAGCTTCTTGCTAATATCACTGAAGCTCAGAACTATGTTGCTGATGCTGCCTTTGATGCTGTGCGCATGATGGCGAGGGCCTCCACTTCTTCTTCTGTGGTGGCTAGACGCGCTCTTTGGCTGAAAATTTGGTCTGCTGATACAGCCTCTAATAAAGCCTTGCTTTCCTTGCCCTTTCAGGGGAATTTGCTCTTTGGCTCTGAGCTCAAAGAAATGATCAGTGAGGCTACTGGCGGTAAAAGTACTCTTCTACCCTCAGTCTTTAAGAAAAAGTTTCCAGCCAAACGCAATCGGTCCTTTCGTTCCTTTCAGACTGAGACACGCTCCTCGGCCCAAACGGGTCCTCCCACTACGCGCTCCTCCTCCAAGCCCAAACAGTCCTGGAGGCCCAAAGTTGCCTCCAAGGCCAAGACCTCCAAGACTGCTTCGGCATGACTCGCCGAACCCGGGTCCGCATCCGGCTGTAGGCGGTCGTCTCCGCATCTTTCGCCGGACTTGGGAGGAGTCAGTGGCGGACCCATGGGTTCTTCAGGTGGTGTCAGAGGGATACAGGATCCCTTTCTCTTCCCTTCCTCCTTTTCGGTTCCATTTTACTCGTCCTTCTCAGGAACCCTCAAAAAGGCGTCTGTTCGACGACGCTATTCAGGATCTCTTGGACAAAGAGGTCCTGGAGGCGGTTCCGCAGGGGGACACAGGTTCAGGATTTTATTCCAACCTGTTTGTGGTAGCCAAAAAGGACGGAGGAACCCGTCCCATCTTGGATCTCAAAGATCTCAATGCCTATGTGGTGACTTCCCACTTCCGCCAGGAGTCCCTGCGCTCTGTGATTGCAGCAATGTCTCCAGGGGAGTTTCTTGCCTCCCTGGACCTTCAGGATGCTTATCTTCACATCCCTATTCATCCAGAGAGCAGGAAGTATCTCAGGATTGCCTGCCACAGGGGACACTTTCAATTTACAGCGCTCCCCTTTGGACTGACTACAGCTCCTCAAGTCTTCCAGCGGGTGCTGGGCTCCTTGATAGCGGTGCTCCATCAGGATGGGATCAGAGTGACACCCTACATGGACGATCTCCTACTGAAGGCCTCCTCAGCGGAGCTTCTCCACCAGCAGTTGCAGAGGTGCATGCACACCCTGAACCGTCACGGATGGATCCTGAATCTGGACAAGTCGGACTTGATTCCTTCTCAGAGGCTTCTGTTCCTGGGTCTCCTGTTCGACACTCGCCAATGCATGGTGTTTCTTCCAGAGGACGTGGCTCACCAGATAGCCGTCAGAGTGGCTGGGATTCTGGACATGGACGAAATTCCAGTTCCGAAGTTGTCGTCCTTAGTGGGGAAGTTCATTTCCACGATCGAAGCAGTACCATTTGCCATGGCCCACTCCAGGGATCTTCAGAGATTTGTGATCCAGACGTGCAGGAATCATCCAGATCATCAACATCTGTCTGTTTCTCTTCCTCCTCACGTCGAGTCGAGTCTGCACTGGTGGTTAGATCTCTCTCATCTCTTGAAAGGGAAATCCTTTCTAGTTCCTCTTTGGACCACAGTCACAACGGATGCCAGCCTTCGGGGCTGGGGTGCAGTCTGGGGTCGCTTCAGTGCTCAGGGGAAATGGGGTCTGGAGGAATCCATGCTCTCCATCAATGTTCTGGAACTTCGAGCTGTCCGGCTGGCCCTGAGGCACTGGGAGTCTCAATTGACCGGTCTTCCAGTCAGAGTAGAGTCCGACAACGCCACGGCGGTGGCTTACATCAACAGACAAGGCGGCACAAGAAGCGGTTCCGCCTGGTGGGAAGTCAAGGATATTTTGTCTTGGGCAGAAGATCACGTGCCTGTCATCTCTGCAGTACACATTCCAGGCGTGGACAACGTCATGGCAGACTTCCTCAGTCGTCACACCGTCGACAGCGGAGAATGGGCTCTTCACCCAGAGGTGTTTCACATGCTCACTCAACGGTGGGGGATGCCAGTGGTGGATCTGATGGCTACCAGACACAACAGGAAGGTTCCGGTGTTTTGCTCCCGTCTGAGGGACTCCCTTGCTCTAGCGGTGGATGCCTTGTCGATCCCTTGGGACTTCTCCCTGGCTTACATCTTCCCCCCTCTTCCTCTATTGATCAGAGTTATTCAGAAGTTGAAGAGAGAACGTTGCCCTGTCATCCTGATTGCTCCGAACTGGCCTCGTCAGTCCTGGTTTCCGGAATTGCTGGCCATGTCAGTGAAGGATCCAATCCCACTTCCAGCCCGTCCGGACCTGCTTCTTCAGGGGTATCTGTGGAAAGAGGATGTTCACTCTCTCCGTTTGATGACATGGCGGTTGAATCCTCGATTCTAGCTCAGAAAGGCTTTTCTCCTTCTGTGGTGTCGACGATGCTCAGTGCTCGTAAGCCTGTGTCTTCCAAGATCTATCATCGCATTTGGTCAACTTTCGTGACATGGTGCTCTGTCAAGCAGTTGTCTCTTGACTTCCATCTTCCCACTGTCCTGGCCTTCTTGCAGGACGGTGTGGACAAGGGGCTCAGTTTGAGTTCCCTCAAAGTTCAGACCTCTGCCTTGTCTGTGTTTTTCCAGGAACGGATTGCCATCCTTCCTGATGTGAAAGTCTTCTTCCAAGGTGTGACTCATGTTCGACCTGCCTTCAAGAGTCCTGCTCCCCAGTGGGATCTCAATTTGGTGCTGGGTGTTCTTCAGCGACCACCGTTTGAATCCTTGGCTTCCATTCCATTACGTCTTGTGACTTGGAAGATGGCCTTCCTTTTGGCTATTGTGTCAGTACGCCGGGTGGCAGAGTTACAGGCATTGTCTTGTAAACCTCCTTACCTGGTGTTCCACAAGGATAAGGCTGTGCTTCGCACTACCAAGGAATTCTTACCCAAGGTTGTGTCTGAGTTTCACATCAATCAGGAGATTGTGGTTCCCTCTTTCTGCCCTAATCCTTCATCTGACAAGGAAAGAGATCTCCATTTGTTGGATGTGGTGCGTTGCCTCAAGTTTTATGTTCACCGCACCGAATCTATCAGGAAGTCTGACGCTCTATTCGTCATTCCTGAGGGGCCTAGGGCAGGAAGACCGGCTTCCAAAGTTACCATTGCCTCTTGGATTAAGGCTACCATCCGTGAAGCCTATAAGTTGAGGAATAAGCATGTTCCCTTCAGGGTGACTGCCCATTCCACCAGATCTATTGGGGCCTCCTGGGCCTACAAGAATCAAGCTTCTGCTGATCAACTGTGCAGAGCGGCCACTTGGTCCTCTGTGCACACTTTTTCTAAGCACTACCGAGTTGATGTACTGGCATCGGCTGATGCCAGCTTTGGAAGGAAGGTCCTGGAGGCAGTCTTGCCTGTGTAGGTCTTCCGCTCTGTGATCCTTAGTGCTTCCTTACTGTTGAGCCCGGTTGGCTCGTGTTCCGTGTGCTGTGTTAAGTTCAGGGATTGTTCCCTTGGTTGGTGTCCGTTGACACTTACAGTTTGGGCTATGTTATCAACTGGTTAACAGTTCTAGTGACTTGGGCCTTGCGCCTGGTCCTTGCCTTACTTCCCGCCTCTGGATCAGCTCAATGTTTGTACATCCCATGGTACCAGTGACCTGTATTGGACGACAGTGAAAATAGGATTTTAGTCTTACCTGTTAAATCCTTTTCACTTAGTCCATACAGGTCACTGGTCTCCCACCCTGTCAAGGGACCAGTCTTGGCTCTCCTGTGGCATTCAGTGGGAGACCGTTCGGGCATGCTCACAGGAGTCTTTCTTTTTGCTTACCTGGGGTCAGTTTAGGGTCTCAAATCAATATGGGTGGCTCTGGCCAGAAGGTGGCTTAAGTAAGAGGGGAGGCTCCGCCCCTTGCAAATTATTTGCATAATTGTTCCTGCCTATTAAAGGGGACTACACATCCCATGGTACCAGTGACCTGTATGGACTAAGTGAAAAGGATTTAACAGGTAAGACTAAAATCCTATTTTTAATGCTAGGCTCCTGCTCTATCATCCGGTGTATGTTTCATAAGTGTGGGGTGTTCAGGGGGGCTTCGAGCACTGTTTGGGGTACTTGTATGAGGAAAACTACATTTCCCATGAGCGCCTGGTTCGCGCTCGTTTCTGATTGGCTGACCTGACGGCCGCCATTTTGTGGTGCTCTTCCTCAGCGAGTACACTACGCAGGGACCAAGCCTTCTCTCCCCTCAACAGATTAACCCTTCGCTGGCCAGATAAGTCCAAATGTAGGCATTTCTGGGGTGAAACTTTAATCTTCCACACTTTTACTGGGTGATAGGGTTTAAAGTGGGGTATATTGACGCTGTGAGCATGTCTACTTCACTGGAGCTAGGGGCTAGACCCAAGTCTAAGGAGGATGGGGGGGTCTGTTCCCCCCATGGCGTTTTGCTCCTCTTGTCACACTGGGCTATCTAGTGATAATTTGGGGGATCTATGCCCTAACTGCACTGTTCGTCAGGATAGCAACCCTGGGCTTCCCAGCCATGCTATTGAGCCATCGTGGGTGAGGGAGTTTAAAGCTGCCACTAGGGATCTCAGATCCACTCTCCAACTCTTTCCCTCTCAGGTACAGGGGGCTCTCCAGGTATGGCAGACCCCCTCTACAATCAGGACCTCCCTGCCTAAGCCACAGGGAGCTCCTGATGTGTCTGATTCTTCTGAGGAAGAACTTTTACAGGATTCTGATGCTGAGGAACGCACTGTTATTGAGTCTAACAGGTCCATTGGGGACCCTTATGAATGTGACCCTGAAGTTTCTGCTGAGGGTCTGATTAGAGCAGTGTTAACTACGCTCAACCTTCCTCTGACTCAGGAATCTACTTATGATCCTACTGACGTTTTTCAAAAGAAACCTTCTAAGCCTGTTGTTTGTTTTCCAACTAACCCTACTCTTGCCCGTCTAGTCTCTGAGGCATGGAAGAATCCTGATAGATCCTCCTCTGTCTCTAAAAAGTTTGCTAAACTGTACCCTTTTCCTGAGACTGAGCTGGCAAAATGGGTTCATCCTCCCAAGGTGGATGCTCCTGTTTCTAGACTATCCAAGTCTACCGCTTTGGCTGTCTCTGATGCCTCTGCCCTGCAGGATTGGACGGATAAAAAGCCAGAACTTTCTCTTAAGTCTATTTTTGCCTCCATTGGCACTGCCATGCGTCCAACCTTTGCAGTGGCGTGGGTTAATAGAGCTATTGCGGCCTGGACTGAACGACTGACTGAAGCAGTTCGCCAGGATGCACCAGTGTCTGAACAGTTGCAGCTCCTTGCTAATATTACTGAAGCTCAAAATTATGTTGCTGACGCTGCTTTTGATGCTGTGCGCATGATGGCGAGGGCCTCCACTTCTTCTGTGGTGGCTAGACGTGCCCTTTGGCTGAAAATTTGGTCTGCTGATACAGCCTCTAAGAAAGCTTTGCTTTCCTTGCCCTTTCAGGGGAATTTGCTATTTGGGTCTGAACTCAAAGAAATGATCAGTGAGGCTACTGGCGGTAAAAGTACTCTTCTACCCTCAGTCTTTAAGAAAAAGTTTCCAGCCAAATGCAATCGGTCCTTTCGTTCCTTTCAGACTGAGACACGCTCCTCGGCCCAAACGGGTCCTCCCACTACGCGCTCCTCCTCCAAGCCCAAACAGTCCTGGAAGCCCAAAGTTGCCCCCAAGGCCAAGACCTCCAAGACTGCTTCGGCATGACTTGCCGAACCCGGGTCCGCATCCGGCTGTAGGTGGACGTCTCCACATCTTTCGCCGGACTTGGGAGGAGTCAGTGAAGGACCCATGGGTTCTTCAGGTGGTATCAGAGGGATACAGGATCCCTTTCTCCTCCCTTCCTCCTTTTCGGTTCCATTTTACTCGTCCTTCTCAGGAACCTACAAAAAGACGTCTGTTCGAAGACGCTATTCAGGATCTCTTGGACAAAGAGGTCCTGGAAGTGGTTCCTCCAGAGGACACAGGTTCAGGATTTTATTCCAACCTGTTTGTGGTGGCCAAAAAGGATGGAGGGGCTCGTCCCATTTTGGATCTCAAGGATCTCAATGCCTATGTGGTGACTTCCCACTTCCGCCAGGAATCTCTGCGATCTGTGATTGCCGCTATGTCTCCGGGGGAATTTCTTGCCTCCCTGGACCTTCAGGATGCATATCTGCACATCCCTATTCATCCAGAGAGCAGGCGGTATCTCAGGATTGCCTGCCACAGGGGACACTTTCAGTTTTCAGCTCTTCCCTTTGGGCTGACTTCAGCCCCTCAGGTCTTCCAGAGGGGGTTGGGTTCCTTGATAGCCGTACTTCATCAGGATGGTGTCAGGGTGACCCCTTACATGGACGATCTTCTCCTCAAAGCCTCCTCAGCGGAGCTTCTCCACCAGCAACTGCAGCTGTGTATACACACTCTGAACCGTCATGGATGGATCCTGAATCTGGACAAGTCGGACTTGGTCCCATCTCAGAGGCTTCTGTTCCTGGGTCTCCTGTTCGACACTCGCCAATGCATGGTGTTTCTACCGGAGGATGTGGCTCATCAGATAGCCATCCGAGTGGCGGGGATTCTGGAACTGGACACAGTTCCGGTACCGAAGTTGACGTCTCTGGTGGGGAAGTTCATTTCCACGATCGAAGCGGTACCATTTGCCATGGCCCACTCCAGGGAACTTCAGAGATTTGTGATCCAGACGTGCAAGAATCATCCAGATCATCAGCATCTGTCAGTCTCTCTGCCTCCTCATGTCGAATTGAGTCTGCACTGGTGGTTGGATCTCTCTCTTCTCCTGAAAGGGAGATCCTTTCAAGTTCCTCGTTGGACCACAATCACAACGGATGCCAGCCTTCGGGGCTGGGGTGCTGTGTTGGGTTGTTTCAGTGCTCAGGGGAAATGGGGTCTGGAGGAATCTCTTCTCTCCATCAGTGTTCTGGAACTGCGTGCCGTCCGGCTTGCCCTGAGACACTGGGAATCTCAACTGACCGGTCGTCCGATCAGAGTGGAGTCCGACAACGCCACTGCGGTGGCTTACATCAACAGGCAAGGCGGCACAAGAAGCGGCACCGCCTGGTTGGAGGTCAAGGATATTTTGTCTTGGGCAGAAGATCACGTGCCTGTCATCTCTGCAGTTCACATTCCAGGCGTAGACAACATCATGGCGGACTTTCTCAGTCGTCATACCGTCGACAGCGGAGAATGGGCTCTTCATCCAGAGGTGTTTCACTTGCTCACCCAGAGGTGGGGGATGCCTGTGGTGGACCTGATGGCCTCCAGACACAACAGGAAGGTTCCTGTGTTTTGCTCCCGGTGGAGGGACTCCCTTGCTGTAGCAGTGGATGCCTTGTCGATCCCTTGGGATTTTTCTCTGGCTTACATCTTTCCTCCTCTTCCTCTATTGATCAGAGTCATCCAGAAGTTGAAGCAGGAGCGTTGTCCTGTCATCCTGATCGCTCCAAACTGGCCTCGCCAGTCCTGGTATCCGGAGTTGATGGCCATGTCAGTGGCGGATCCGTTCCCACTTCCTGCCCGTCCGGACCTACTTCTTCAGGGATATCTGTGGAAGGAGGATGTTCACACTCTCCATTTGATGGCATGGTGGTTGAATCCTCGATTCTAGCAAAGAAAGGATTTTCTCCTTCTGTGGTGTCGACTATGCTCAGTGCTCGTAAGCCTGTGTCCTCCAAGATCTATCATCGCATATGGTCAACCTTTGTTGCATGGTGCACTGATAAGAAGTTTTCCCTTGATTTTCATCTTCCCACTGTCCTGGCCTTCTTGCAGGACGGTGTTGATAAGGGGCTCAGTCTGAGTTCCCTCAAGGTTCAGACTTCTGCTTTGTCTGTGTTTTTCCAGGAAAGGATGGCTATCCTTCCTGATGTCAGAGTTTTCTTCCAAGGTGTGACTCATGTTCGGCCTGCCTTCAAGAGTCCTACTCCCCAGTGGGACCTCAATTTGGTGCTGGGAGTTCTCCAGCGACCCCCGTTTGAATCCTTGGTTTCTATTCCATTACGTCTCTTGACTTGGAAAATGGCCTTTCTCTTGGCTATTGTTTCAGTTCGCCGGGTAGCAGAGTTACAAGCTCTGTCTTGTAAACCTCCTTGCCTGGTGTTCCACAAGGATAAGGCTGTGCTTCGCACTACCAAGGAATTCTTACCCAAGGTTGTGTCCGAGTTTCACATCAATCAGGAGATTGTGGTTCCCTCTTTCTGCCCTAATCCTTCATCTGACAAGGAACGAGATCTCCATTTGTTGGATGTGGTGCGTTGCCTCAAGTTTTATGTTCATCGCACCGAGTCTATCAGGAAGTCTGACGCTCTATTCGTCATTCCTGAGGGGCCTAGGGCAGGGAGACCGGCTTCCAAAGTTACTATTGCCTCTTGGATTAAGGCTACCATTCGTGAAGCCTATAAGTTGCGGAATAAGCATGTCCCCTTCCGGGTGACTGCCCATTCCACCAGATCTATTGGGGCCTCTTGGGCCTACAAGAATCAGGCATCTGCTGATCAACTGTGCAGAGCGGCCACTTGGTCCTCTGTGCACACATTTTCAAAGCACTATCGAGTTGATGTACTGGCTTCGGCTGATGCCAGTTTTGGGAGGAAGGTCCTGGAGGCAGTTTTGCCTGTTTAGGTCCTCCACTCTGTGATCCTTAGTGCTTCCTTTGTGTTGAGCCCGGTTGGCTCTAGTTCCGTGTGCTGTGTTAGTTCAGGGGTTGTTTTTCCCTTGGTTGGTGTCCGTTGACACTTACAGTTTGGGCTATGTCATTATCTGGTTCATAGCAATTCTAGTGACTTGGGCCTTGCGCCTGGTCCTTGCCTTACTTCCCGCCTCTGGGTCAGCTCAATGTTTGTACATCCCAGAGTACCAGTGACCTGTATTGGACGACAGTGAAAATAGGATTTTAGTCTTACCTGTTAAATCCTTTTCACTTAGTCCATACAGGTCACTGGTCTCCCACCCTGTCAAGGGACCAGACTTGGCTCTCCTGTGGCATTCAGTGGGAGACCTTTGGGGCATGCTCACAGGAGTCTTCTTCTTGCTTACCTGGGGTCAGTTTTAGTGTCTCAAATCAATCTAGTGGCTCTGGCCTGAAGGTGGCTTAAGTAGGAGGGGAGGCTCCGCCCCCTGCAATCATTTGCATAATTGTTCCTGCCTATTAAAGGGGCGAATCGCCTCCCAGAGTACCAGTGACCTGTATGGACTAAGTGAAAAGGATTTAACAGGTAAGACTAAAATCCTATTTTTTTTTAGAACAGGCGCCCAAAATTGTACTCCATATTCTAGATGAGGCCTAACCAAGGATTTATACAGAGGTAGGATAATAGTAGCATCCCTTGCTTCTACACCTCTTTTTATGCAGGCTAGTACTCTATTTGCTCTTGCAGCAGCTGAGTGACTCTGCACACTGCTGTGAAGACTATTGTCTATCAGTACACCTAAATCTTTCTCTAATGAGGATTTGCCAAGTTGTTTCCCATTTAGAGTATATGTAGCAAGTTTGTTTCTACAACCCAAATGCATAACCTTACATTTATCTACATTAAATGACATCTGCCACTTTTCTGCCCATTCACTTAGTTTATCTAAATCCTTCTGTAGGGAAAAAACATCGAGCTCTGTATGTATTTCCTTACATAGCTTAGTGTCATCAGCAAAGATTGAGATGCTACTTTCAATTCCCACTTCTAGATCATTAATAAACAAATTAAAAAGCATTGGGCCCAGGACTGAACCCTGCGGCACCCCACTTATAACCCTAGACCAATTTGAAAAAGTTCCATTTACAACAACTCTCTGCCATCTATCATTTAACCAGTTCTCAATCCATGTACAGATAACACCACCCAAACCAAAGCCTTTTAATTTATGAAGTAACCTGTTGTGAGGCACTGTGTCAAAGGCTTTTGCAAAATCCAAGTATACTACATCAACAGCAATTCCCCTGTCCAAATTACTACTCACTCTTTCTTAAAATCAAGTAAATTAGTCTGACATGATCTGTTCTTCATGAAACCATGCTGATTCCTACTAATGATATTGTTTGTCTTCACATAGTTCTGAATACTGTCAGTTAATAACCCTTCTAGTATCTTACCCACTATGGAAGTCAAGCTCACAGGTCTATAATTTCCTGGTTTGGATCTTGCTCCCTTTTTAAACAATGGAACTACATCAGCTGTCCTCCAATCACAGGGCACTATGCCTGATGAAAGCGAATCAATAAATATTAAGTATAATGGTTTTGCTATTACTGAACTAAGTTCCTTAAGTACCCTTGGGTGTATACTGTCAGGTCCAGGTACTTTATTCACCATAACCCTGTCTTTTTTTGGACCTTGTCCTCCATAAACCATGTTCATGATGGAGGAAATTCTGTGGTTTTGTCTATTTGCCCATAACCTGTCATGTATTTAGGGTGTCGCCCATAGCTTTATCCTCACTAATCAGTTCACTTGTTTCAGTCCTAAGAGGACCAGTATCAGTCTTAACTTTTTTGATATTAATATACTTGTACATCATAGTCTAGAGATACTCAGTATATATACATATATATCTAAGTTATTTGGAAAAAAACATATGATTTGAAAAATCGGTAAATTGAAAAGTACATGTATTGAAAAAACAGTCCTGAACATATGGATAATCATGAGAATTTTTGAGTAATTTAATAAATCAATAATAAGTTCAAGGATTTTGTGTATTACTCAAAATATGTAAAGCTGCTTAGTATGAAGTTATGAACGTTTCTTCATGCTTTTGAGATGATGCAATAAGTCAGTATTGTTAAATTCCTCATGGTGGTATTCGAGTTCAAGTGATGACACAATGAAATATATCTTCCTGTATAAGTCACCCCAATCTTTTACAACACAGCAACAACATATTCAGATATGGAGATAAAGTTAGGTACCTTCTGTCCGTGTCTTACACATCAGATCCAGAGGAATAAAAAATCCATATTCATTGATCCACTGGGGTTATCCATCACAATAAGCTCCAAGTTGGACATTTAACCCCTTAGTGACGGCCGCGTGCAGACGCGGCCGTCACTTAACGCCCGTCTAACATTTTTTTTTTTTTCGTCATTACAATCCGGAGTCCCCGAACGGCGTGCAGCCGCGCGGGGATCCGGATTTCCTGGACGTACATGTACGTCCTCTGTCACTAAGTGACACCCACAGAGGACGTACATGTATGTCAATTGTCGCGAAGGGGTTAAAGATGATCCTCAACCATTACTTGGGCTTACTTCCAGGTGGGTATACCAGTATTTGTAATCCATTGGTAGCCAGTACAGTCTTGTATAACACCTATGGGTGGTACTGAGCGAAGAGGTTGTCCTACCCTCACCGTGCTGTTCTCCTATATATGATGTAACAATGTTACAGCAAACCATTGGAATTCGTCTCGCTCCTGTAGTCCACAGACTTATTAAACACTTGACATTGTTGGACAGCTCCAAAATCAAGGCTGTGTAATCAGTTGACAAGGTGTGGAAGATGTGTGTGCTGGAAGCTGTTCAATAGAAGCACGCATATGAACGTTTTTCGATCAAGCCTGTTGGTGTCATAGACTGGAATTTATATAATCCATTTGAACTCTCTGAGAATCCTAATCCGATCACCTCCTCGACTTAAAGGAGGAACATGGTCAAAGGCCATGCATCTTAATGAGGACAATGAGTCTGACTTATGTAGCCAATGATGGGTTACTGGTTTATCATTAATCTTGTCAGCAAATGCCTTTACTATGGATGCCCTGTGATTCATAATCCTTTTGTTTTAGATCATGCTGTTTCCGCTCTGCTGAAGAGCCGCCAGCTGGGACCAGGATGTCCTCCTGTAAGCTAGAGCCTGACGTCGGTGTAGGGTGAAGGTAGGTGGAACTTTGTAATCGTATATCTCTCAAACTATGAATGTTTGAGAGATCGGAATGGCATCAATTACTTTATTTTTTCAAGATCTGCTTGAGTCAACAGAGCTATTGCTATCTGGGGTGAGCAACTTACTGAGGCTGTCACAGATTGTGCCCCTGAGGAGGATCTTTTAGCCCTCTTGGCCAACATGTCTGAGGCTCAGACATATGTCACTTATGTTCTATTTGATGCAGTCAAACTGTCAGCTAAGGATTCTGCCTTTTGTATCACAGCAAGACTTTTTGTGGCTCATGATTTTGCCTGTTGACCTCTTCTCTAAGAAGTCATGGATTTCTCTCCCTTTCCAGGGCAATCTTTTTAGACCTGAACTGAAACAGATCAGTGAGGCTACTGGGCGGAAAAGCACCCTGTTGCCTCAGATCTCCAAACGCCCTAATATGGTGAGGAAACTGCATATTTTTCATCCAGACCAGTGTGTTCTGCTTGTGGTTTCGGAAGGGTTCAAGATTGCTTTCAGGTCCCTTTCTCCCCACAGATTCTTCCAGTCCAGGACTCTCTTGGCCAGGAAAAGTTGTGACTTTTTCAATGAGGTTGTTGAGGCTCTCTTGAACAAAGGAGTTCTTGTTCCAGTTCTGCTCAAGAGAGGTTCATGTCTCTATTCAAACCTGTTAATGGTAGCCAAGAGGGGCAACGGCATCAGTCCTATCTTGGACCTCAATTATTTTGTGGAGACTGAATGTTTCATTGCAGCTATGTGCCCTGGCCTCTCTGGATCTGCAGGATACATACTACTTGCATGTCCCGATTCATCCAGACAGTCAAATGTATCTCCTCTTCTCCTGCCAATCTGGTCACTTCCAGTTCACTGCTCTGCCTTTTTGGGCTTACATCTGTTCCTCAGGTGTTTGCCAGAGTTCTGGGGGCATTGATTGCCTTTCTTTACTCCTGGGGATTCAAGTGACTCCCTACATGAACGACCTTCTGCTGAAGGCTATGTCAATGGAAATCCTGGAACAGCACGTCCAGGATTGTGCTCAGATTCTCCTCCACCATGGGTGGATTCTCAATATGGGAAGTCTGCTCCGGTTCCAACTCAGGACTTGGTTTTCCTCGGACTCAGGTTGGATACCTGTCAAGGTAAGGTGTTTCTGATGGAGGACTCCATTTAGCAGTTCATGCTTCTGGTGTCCCAAGCTCTGGAGTGGCTCTCAGGTCCTGTTCGCAAGTTAATAATTCTTGTGGGACCTCCATGGTGTCCACCATGGAGGTAGTTCCTTACTCTATGGCCCACACCAGGGAACTCCAAAGATTCACCATCCGCTCTTGGCATGAGAACCCAGATCTCTTGGATTTCAGGGCTTTCCTTCCTCTGTAGGTCAGACAGGATCTCCTTTGATCCTGGTCAACCACCAATCTAGAGCTAGGGGAAATGTTTGTGATCCAGGAATTGATCTATGTTATGATGGACTCCAGCCTGCTGGGCTGGGGTGTGGTCCTGGGTCACCTGGGGATTTAGAGCATGTGGACTTTGGAGCAGTCCATCAATGTTCAGCAACTCGGGGCAATTCACCACGCTCTTGCTTACTGGTCCCTTCAGTTGAGGGATTGTCTGGTACACTTCCAGATAGACAATGCCACAGCCGTGGCATACATCAACAAGCAAGCAGTCACAAGAAGCTCTCCCGCATGGTCAGAGGTCAAGTCTATTTTGGAGCTCCACCCTACGTTTTCAACCTGTTGGGGCAGCGGTGAGGTCTTCCTCAGATTAAACTGATGGCCACCAGGGACAGCAGGAAAGTACAAATGTTTTATTCCCTTTAGGGGGGATCCTCTGGCATTCACTGTGGACTCTCTGGTGATAACGTGCCACTTTCATCTAGTTTACATCTTCCTTCCAGTCCCTGTCATCCCCAGAGTGATTCAGAAGATTTGAATGGATGGTTTGGCAGTCATCATGATTGCCTCCTATTGGACCAGGAGGGCATGGTTTCCTGAGTAGGTTTCACTTTCCATTCGGGATCCACATTTCCACTGCCACTCAGACCGGATCTCCTCCTTCTGTGGTACCTCGGGAAGGAGGATGTGGAGCGCCTGGATTTGGCAGCATGGCTGTTGAAGCCTCCATCCTGAGGAGAAAGGGTTTCTCCCCTTAGGTTATATCTACTATGATTCAGGCTAGGAAGCCTGTTTCTACTAAGGCCTACCACTGGGTTTGGTCCACTTTTCAGTCCTGGTGTGCAGACAGGGATCTGTCTTCACAGGACTCTGACCTTCTGGTGATCCTGCCTTTTTTGGAGGACAGTTTGAATAAGGGTCTCAGCCTTAATTACTTTAAGGTCCGGACTTTGGCGCTCTCTGTCTTTTTCCAAAGACGTATTGCCATCTTGCTGGATGGCAAGGTGTTCTTTCAGGGGTTTGCAAATGCTTTCCCTGCCTACAAGGGTCCCACACACCAGTTGTTGTGGTTTTCACAGGGGCCTCCTTTTGAGTCCCATGCTATAATTCCTCTGCATCTTTTGATATGGAAGATGTTTTTTCTTCTGGCTGTGGTCTCTCTGCGCAGAGTTTCTAAACTGCAGGCTTTGTCTTGCAAGCCGCCTTTCCTGATGTTTCACAAGACAGTTCTTCATACCTCTCAGGAATTCCTTCCTAAGGTGGTCTTTTAGTTCCACATCAATCAGGAGATTGTTGTGCCTTTGTTTTGTCCTGACCCTAAATCTGACAGAGATGTTGGATGTGGTACTCTGTCTCGAGTTTTATGTGCACCATACTGAGGCTTTAAATAGGACTGATAACTTGTTTGTCATCTCTCATGGTCCTAGAGCAGGTATGGCTGCGTCCAAGGTCACTATTGCATTCTGGATTAACCCTACCATTCGCATGGCTTATGAACTCTGGAAGAAACATGTTCCCTTTTTTTTGCAACAGCACGCTCCACTAGGTCTGTTGGTGCCTCCTGACTCTACAAGAACCAGGCCTCTGCTGAACAGCTATGCAAGGTTGAGAGACTTTGTCCTCTATGCATACCTTTGCCAAACACTATTGTGTTGATATTCTGGCTTCGGCTGAAGCCAGCTTTGGCAGGACAGTTCTGCAGGCCATTCTGCCTGTCTAAGGACCTACTTATTCCTGTGCATTACTGTACTTTAAATGGACTGTAATGTCCCATAACAACGTCTTATAGTTTTGTAGAGCTCAAGAAAATAAGAATGGTACAAACCCTATCTCTCAAACTGCTATGGTTTGAGAGATATTTTCACTGAAAGTTCGCCCCTCTCACTCCTTCTCCTGACGTCAGCATCTAGCTGACATTAGGAGATTCCGGTATGGGGACCAGCCTGTGGCTCTGCAGCAGAGCCAAAATCGCTGTATTGCAAACAAATTACTTCATTGGAAACGTCTACAAAGTGTGCTAGCAAACCAGGCACACTTCGTAGAAATTTCCAGTGAGGTAATTCTTTTGCAGTACTGCAATTTCGGCTCTGCTGCAGAGCCTCCTCCAGTCGTACGACTCTAATCTCCTGCTGACAGCTTTACATCTGACATCAGGAGAAAGGAAGAGAGGGGCGAACTTTCAGTGCCTATATCTCTCAAACCATAGCAGTCTGAGAGATAGGGTTTACACCATTCTTCTTATTTTCTTCAGCTCTATAAAAAGTTTTTATGGGACCTTACTGTCCCTTTAAAGCCGAGCTTTCACCTCCTGTAAAACTTATATCCATTTGTTCCTTATTAGCGATTATGGTTATTGTATAATTTACTTATATTTCTCTTTCTTCCATCTTGCGAAAAGTTTGATTTAAGTTTCAGAAAAATCTCCATCTGCTGCACCACACAGCTTCTATCTACCTCCCGCTGTGTTTTAAATCCTTCCCTTAGCTCTTCGTCACAAGCTTAGAGCCAACGATTAAGCTTACACACAGGGAGAGCACTGTCAATCAAATACCACGTCATGAAAATGGCAGCACTCTCCCTGTACTTCTGTGGAGATGAGAAATAGCCAAGTTGGAGAACTGCAATCAAAATGTGAGTTTTATTGAAATAATTTCATGTGAATAAGTGTGATACAGCGCTGTGGGGGGTATTTGATTTATGTGAAAGTTCCTCTTTAACTGTTTGAGTCGGAATGACTCTTGTTCCTGCGTGCTGTGCTTTTGTTATCGGTGTCTGTTGACAATTATATTGGACTGTCCCTGGTCTGACTAGTGCTAGGGAACTCTGGTATCATTGGCACTGGTGCTTGGTCCTTTAATTTTTCTTCCCACCCTGGGAGCTTAATGTTGGCATATGCCCATGGTACCTGTATGTCATATTGGACAACCAGAGAACAGAGGATTTTAGTTTACTTGCCTGTTGTCTTTTGGTGGCTGCGTTGTAGCAGTTGACTTTCTCTCCTGCCTTACTCTCTTGTCTAACTCTCAAAGTACTTAGAAAAAGATGTACTTGGAATAAAGTTGCTGATTCACCCACACTGAAGTTACCCTCCCCCTGTCTGTGCCTGAATTTAAACTAGTTAGGAGTCCCTACTAAGTCTGACTATACCCACTTACAAATTAATTTGCATAGATAATGCCCTGAGTGCAATCAGGTGAGACACCATTAAAATATCTGATCTGACAGGGAGTTATGAGAGGAGTCAGGGAGACAGACAATATGGAGACTAGAACAGGGAGTTAGAGCAGTTAGTGCATACCGCAAAAGGTTAACTCACAAGATGGGCACAGCATCCAGGTTGGTATAGCAGAATGGAGTGCTGATAGGTCTCCTGTGCATTGCTTTCCAATGCATTTGAAAACCTCCCTAGGACTCAAAGGGTTAAAAGACTCATATCTGTAGAGTGCATTTGGTTTGTCCCAAAACTGCAACATTTTACTTAGTACCTCAGTCTGATTGTCATGTGTTTAATGTTACCAAGACAATTATTTCCATCCACAGCTGGACGTGTTGTTGCAGCACAAAAATGTTAACTAACAGATGTCAACAGCTCTTCATATCTGGATTGTGGAGAGAACCAAAGCTGCTCTCCAATATTACTGTGGACCATTGTCATCCATCCATCAGAACAGGACTAGACAACCTGACGTTTTCCAAGTGTTTGGACTATGACTTCTCTTCAGCCACCTAATGTCCAGCTGAAGTCTGCTGTTAACGTTTTTAATCATAAAGATACCTTCTATATATTATGTTTGTGAAAATATATATGTATAGCTTTTACATTTTAAATACATATGTAGTCTAATCTAAATATCAGTCTAAAATATTTTATTATCTTCAGATTTTAAACCAGTGAAAATAAAATGTGATTTGTAAAATTGGTGCCTACTATATTTGGGTTGAAAACTATTCTTGTTACCTTGCTATTTTCATTACCGTAAAATCTTGTGTATAATACACATACCTGTTAATGTGTACAATGTGCCCCCATGCTTTTTCCTCCCTCTACCCACAAAAGAAAAATATGTGATCCCCCTCTATCTAATAAATGTACATTGCTGCTTCCAATGGGTGGGGAAAGAAAAAAACAAATGTGTCCACGAATCTTTCTGTGTATAATCTGGAGTGAAAAAGAATACCTGGGGTATTTACCAGTGACTGCTGTTTTACATATGTATTTTATTTGTAGCAAGTTTGACTTCTAAATGTAATGATCAAAAAACAAAGATGCAGATGAGCTTAGAACATTATCTGTGCAAACCTCTACTGACCCCCTCAGCAGAAATGCGGGTGATCCATCCATTGATAGCCACCTGTCCCACTTATGAAGCATGTGTACTGGGACATGAGTCAGGGATACTTTATCAGGATGTATTAAGAACATACCTGGCAGTATCTTTCACACATAACATGTACCCATGGTCCCTAAAGGTAACCATTTGTATGTATTCCTCCCACATATCCAGTACAGTGTATGCAGCCAAATAAACTGCCACTCCTGCCCCTCTTTTTTTGAAAATCCTAGATAATATAGTGTATCTAAAACATGCTTGTGGTTTGACGTTGGCACAGTTCCACACTTGAAGGGAGTTATATCAGTCCACCCAGGAGAGATCGTGCCCCTCCAAAACTAGCAAAGATGGGGGAGGTACAGATCACACCATCCCCTGTATAGCCTGGAAAATCTCCACTGCCATATTAACCAATGAAATGGCAGTGTGGTTAGGAAATACATTTAGTTTACCCTTAGTACAAACACCTGACTTTCCCACATTAACCCTGTTTTACCATCATGGTTTATTGGTATTATAACATCATTCTGGTATGCCTGCATCATACCAAATCAAGATAAATGATGCAGAGCTGTTAAACTTAGCCACGTAATGTTATACTACGCACTGTCCAATGATTGTTGGATAGACTGGCTGGTACAGCTTAAATCTACTTACATCAACACCAGGATGTAAACATATCCACCAGTCTACTTACATCAACACCAGGAATATGTAAACATATCCACCAGTCAATGTGGTTAATATTCTTTGCCATGGCATAGTGCGTTTGAAACAAAGCATTATCCAGAATACCAGTCACAAATCTCTTGCCTTGTGAGTAATTAGATTGCAATGAGTCCTGGACCTGAGTTGTTGTGAGCAGTATCAAAAACACAAATAAAAAAGGAAACCACTCCAACGCACAGAGCTCAAGGGATGTATTCCTCAGCAGTAAGACGTCCAAGGACTGAAAATTCCCGCTGTCTTGTTGCTGCAAGCATGATGTCACCACAATCAGGGAATTAAGAGGAACCTAGAAGGTGCAAGATAAAAAGGGTTAGTTTCTCCCTCCAACAGGACTAAAAATGTAGCATGCTGTCCTCATGCAAAATCTACCCTACAGATGCCCTGTGTATCTCTGAGCCTGCGGTAGGTATTACTCTAGACACAAAAAATGGAGAATAGCACTGGTGATAAGCAGACCAAACCGTCCCTTCATGATAAAATCAATAAAGCTTTGTTTCAACATGAGTGACTTGATGTCAAAAGGAGCAGGTAAAAGGTCAACGAGTTTCACACCCAGAAACGTAACTAGAAACCACCAGGCCTTGGTGCAAAAATTGCCATGTTGCCCTCCAACCACATTGCCCCCATTGTCTACCTCCACACTACCCACCTCTACATTGACCCCATTGTCGACCTCCACATTGGCCACCTTCACATGGCCCCCATTGTCCATCTCCACATTAGCCACATCCTCATTGCCCCCAGTGGCCACCTCCACTTAAGCCCCCATTGTCCACATTCTACATACCTACCTTTGCTGGCTCATTCCTGGTGGTCCAGCAGCATGCAGTGTGGAAGGAGAGGCCTGTGCTTTCTTCTGCACAGACCTCTATTAGCAGTTCCGCAAAGTCCACGCTTCAGTAATGCAGAGCGCTGGGAGATTTACCAGTAGCCTTATATGGACAAGAGAAAAGGATTTAACAGGTAAGACTAAAATCCACTTTTATTAACAAAGGCAACCTCGAAGTACATACAAAGAGTGAACAGATCCAGGATACAAACATAAACTCTCAAACAGCAGTACAGTGATCAATATTAACAATATTGAGGAGTAGCAGTAGACCAGATACGGTAAGTACAAAACAAGCACGCTACAGTAGCCCCCAACAGTTTTATAATACCTAGAAAAGGGGGGTAGGGGAGGGATGTATGCACCCAATCAAGGAAAGGGTTCATGGTCAAAATGCATCAACCAGGCCCTTCAAATGCTATAGAACCTGAGCATAACTCCGCGGTGAGCAAAAGCAAGGCAATAATGCAGAATATTCTGAGTAACTCGGCTGATCCAATGAATGTGGGATGTCAAGACAGCAGACATCCAAGCCGTTGTAACTACCTTTTGTGCCATGACCAGGGCCTCCTGCAGGAGAGATCCGATAGGTCGTGAGTCAAAGTCAGCAGGGACAATAGAAAGGATGCCCATCTTCGGCACAGGGGGAATCTGTATTCCCACCACTTCCAACAAAGTAGAGAACACTGCTTTCCAGAATCCAAAAACTACAGGACAAGTCAAGATGAGGAGCATGAAAGTACCAATGGCAGTCAAGCATCTGTCATACAGGTCAACATCATGCACCCCCGTCCAGAGCAACCTCACCAAAGTGAAATACGCTCTTTGTAAGGTTCAGTTGGATCATGTGATGCCTAGAATGCAGGGAAACCACATGTGAACTGAACTTGGCCATAGACCACTCCCAATCCTCCAACTCCCTAAATCCTCCTCCTCCCACCTCAATCTCAGAGAGGCATACCCCTGGGGGACATGAATATCTAGCCACTTGTAAATAAAACACAACGGTCGGTCAGGCCAGTGATCCATGGAGCATGACAAAAGGCAAAATCAATCAACAACAAGTTCCCCATTGCACACAAAGCACGTGTCGAAGCTGCAAGTATGAGTAGAAAAGAATGCGGGAGACCAGATTCCCTGTGAAGCTGGTCAAAATAATTCAGGCAGATATCAACATATACATACCTCAATTCAGTAATTCTGTAGCCAGTCAAGACGGTACAAAAGTCCAGGCTGCGCAAGTGGTTTGGAGTCGTATTAGCCCACAGGGGGTAGAAGGATCACAGCTCCTCCATCCTACCACTTTCTACAACTCCATACATGCCCCATATACTGCAAGTGCCATGGTCTATATTGAGCTACTCACAGTCGGACCCAAAGTCAAAAGTTACAGTAGGCAAATATATAGTTTTTGATACCTTTTATTGGCTAACTAAGCAGATATAGAATGCAAGCTTTCAAGACCTTAGGTCTCTTCCTCAGGCATGTTATAGAGATAAATATGAAAACATCTCTCTTAAATACAAGTACACATTGCATTGTTTAGCATTGAAATCAGATAAGAGAACTCAATCCAGATACTTTTATCAGTCAGTGGTAAATTGCACTCTTCCTCCGAGGATTTAGATGTATTTATGATGCTCTTGGGTCTGTTGGAAAGGTCAACCCATTAAGTGATAATGTGACAAGAACTCTTTGTCCTTATTCAAACCATTACAAATAGCATTACAGTTTAACATTAATTTTACCTCCCATACCTTTCTGTCCCTCTGAGTGCAGAACCATCCCATCAATACAGTTAACTTAATGTCCCTGACACTGTGCCCATTTTGACAAAAATGTTCTCCCACTGGTGTCTGTCTTTTTGTTATTAACACTGGATCTGTGTGTCACTTAAACCTCTTATGTAGTGCTTGTCCAGTTTCTCCCACATACAGTGCTGTTTGGCATTTTGCACACATGATAAGGTATATTACATTGGATGATTTACAGGTGAAGGTACCATTGATCTTATGGAGTAACTTGGTGTTTGGAATTAGTATCTTGCCCGTGGTGTAAATGTGTGCACAGGTTTCACAATCTCTTTTGTAGGCAGGGAGATGTGCCATTTTTTGTATTTTTATTCAAGGCACTCCTCACCATCAGTTGTTTCAAATTGGGAGGCTGTCTGAAGGAGAGTAAGGGAGGCTGTGGGAATATGTTCTTAAGTCTTTAATCCATATGTAATTTTGTTTGAAGTTCTCTTGATATTTTGAGTAGAACTTCAACCTGGGGGTGGTAAGTGACCACCAGTGGCACCCGGTTTCCCTTATGTTGTTCATTGTAGCGCAACAGATTTTTTTTCTTGGTATTTGGGTAGCCTTCTGTATCTGACTGTCAATAATAGTTGTTGTGTTTTATAAAGTCTCCTCTGAGTTTCTGGAGGTGCTTGTTACGGTCCATCATGTCAGAATAGATGCATTGGTATCTGATGGCCTGGCTGTATATGATGGAGTTTTTTGTGTGTTTTGGGTGGAATCTATTGTTTTTCAGTTAGGTTGGTCTGTCTGTTGGTTTGCGGTATAGGGATGTGTGGATGGAGGAGTTCTGAATACTGATAGTTGTGTCAAGGAAGTTAATGTTTGTGCGTGAGTGACTGAGTGTTAGGTTGATATTGGGGTGGAATGTATTGTAATTCTCAATTTGAGAATTACAAGACACCAGTGGGAGAACATTTTTGTCAAAATGGGCATAGTGTCAGTGACATTAAGTTAACTGTATTGATGGGATGGTTCCGCACTCGGAGGGACAGAAAGGTATGGGAGGTAAAATTAATGTTAAACTGTAATGCTATTTGTAATGGTTTGAATAAGGACAAAGCGTTCTTGTCACATTATCACTTAGTGGGTTGACCTTTCCAACAGACCCAAGAGCATCGTAAATACCTCTAAAGCCTCAGAGGAAGAGTGCAATTTACCTCTGACTGATCAAAGTATCTAGATCTGGACTGAGTTCTCTTATCTGATTTCCATTCTAAACAATGCAATGTGTACTTGTATTTAAGAGAGATGTTTTCATATTTATCTGTATAACATGCCTGAGGAAGAGACCTAAGGTTTTGAAAGCTTGCATTCTAAATCTGCTTAGTTAGCCAATAAAAGGTATCAAAAACTATATTTGCCTCCTGTATTTCTAAGGCTAACACGGTACCAACTCTCATCTGTTATAGTCAAGAGTTGAGATAGACAACGACTGTTGGTATGGAAAAAGAAAGTATTAGCCAAGTCAAATATTGCATGCAGTTGTCCAGAAGTCTGTGCAGTGCTTTCCGCCAATGAAATCATATCTGGGATTGCTGCTGCCAAATGAGGTGCAACTTTATTCAGGCCTTGGTAGTCAATAGTCATTCACCAGCTACCATCCATTTTTTTCACTGGCCATGCCGGACTGTTATATGGACTGGTAGCTGGTTGAAACACCCTGGCCTGTAACAGGCCCTGTATTGTCTCAGGCACCTCCTTGTGTCTCCTAGGGATACGGTATTGTTTCAAATTAACATGGTGGGCTGGTGGAGGAATGTACACTGGGGTCCGTTTCATTTTGTGTACCCTCTGACTATTGGCTTTATAGCTGAAAGAGACAAAGTACAGACTGCAGTGCCTAATGTATAACACCCTGTCACCCTTAAGGAAATCCATCCCCAGCATATTGTCCGGTAGTTCAGAAACTAGAATTTCTGCAGGAAAGATAGGTGCATTTTCGCTATTTGCATTTGACATTGCACCTGGTATGCAGGTGTTCGTCTACCCCCCAAACCTTCCACCATCACAGATCCTTTAGAGTAACATGAGGTACTGGCACTTCTGTACCTGTATCCAGTAAGGCCATCATATATTGTGGCTTTTTTAGCTATCCCCAATACAAATTTACTTACACATACAGGCATCGGTCCCCTGGTTTCAGTATTGCTATCTGTAACACAGTCATTGTTGGGGACAGGGACTGGCCTACTACTCACAAGGTCTTTGGGGTGGGGAGCCACGTCTGTTGATGGTCATGTAATGCTTCATATAGTTCTGCATGGGAAGATTGTAGTGGGAGGGGCAATACGGCCATACAGAGGAGCTGTCGGGGTTAGTTCTGCCTCTGCTCCCCCTTCTACATCACTAGTCACCACCACCTTTGGCCTAGCTGTTGGTAACTTCCCCTTTTGTTTCAGTTCTTGCCAGTGCTTGAGGAGAGCATTGGTGGGAGCCTTGTCTATATCATCTTTTGGAACTCCACTGGCTAGCAAGTACAGAAACAACTGTTTCCTATTAATTTTTAGCCGATTACCTCCCTCCTCCTTTCTGCCTCCCTATTTTTTACATGGTTGTCTTTCCCCTCGTCAAGTGCACCCAACTGACCCATTAAATTACTGTCCGCAAATACATTGGCTTGAGTACCAGTTAATGCACTGAACATGGTGAATAGTGGTGCTTTATACTGTTGTGGCGCTCCCTTAAGTAATTAAGTAAAAACTTCTTATTGTCTGGCCTCAACCATTATTTTACTGAATAATACCAAATATTAGCATCAGCAAGAGAATCCCTGATAACCCCATTCATACAAGCCAATTCACGTAACCTTTGTATCCCATCTCCCAAGGTTTGCCATGGGTTTGTATTTACCAATTTAGTGGGCAGTTCATAAACCTGGGCCATTGAGTCACGTTTCAGATGTAATAGGGAAAAGGTATTTACTGTATCTTGTCCCCTTCTCATCTGCAGTTGAACTATAGGGTCATTGTAAATACTCCCCAGTCCTACCACCTCTTGACTGGTGAGCATTATACTATATCCCCCCACATGCCACACATAGCAACCAAGAGAGTATATTTTCACCTGTACATTGCCTAAACATGTCCCCTAACTCAGGCAATTCTCCATTTGAATATGTGAGAGTCTCTTCAGTATATTGCTGTTCAGCCGCAGCTTGTACAGTACCTTCCTCACTTATGGGCAGAGTCTGGTAGTTACTCCTGCCTCTTCTATTTCTTCTGCTCCTTCTCAGACTCAAACCCATCCCAGGTCTGTATATCTTCACACTGTTCAGATTCTACAAAGGTACACACATGTACAGTACTCTTAGGTGGCAATGATGTTTGCTTCCTATGCTGCCTGCGCTTCTTCACAGCATTGACAACATATGAAGCAAAAGTGATCACCCTGTTCCTTGAATCTGTCTAGTTGATCTGTCAATGTACTACCTGCAGTTCTAGAGACTGTAGTGCCTGCTGCAATATCCACCCACATTAGCAGCAGCCTTCTTCTCTGCCCCCACATTCATTGAGAGATCAAGACTGACAGACACTTGGCAGGGGTTAACCAATTACTAGACACCCAACTAGGGAATAGAAGGGTTTTCTTTACATTCATTATATTCTCTGCTGAATCTAGCAAATATTTTTTTTTCAATTATTCTGTTATTTATAGTGGAATCCTGCAAACCATGCCAAATGTTGTGGTCGTGGCCTGAATTATGAACATTAATATACAATTAATGATATTCTAATTATGATATTAATCACAACATTAATATCTATTTGATTTGTGGTATATCAGTTGATATGTGGAATGAATTCACAGAAAACATTTGCTGTATTTACTGATATACTTCACTATAACATCTAGCATTAAATCAATATAGCTAAAGGATATTTACAACAGTTATAGCATACAGCTTACTGGTTAAACAACACACAAACTACTGTGCCTTTTAAGCAAGAAATATAACAGTTGTATTTGTTACAGTAATTACACTAATTTCTCTGTCGTCCAATACAGCTTACAGGTAACTTTAGGAAGGCTACCACCCCTTTAATTAGGCAGGAACAATTCTTGAAAAGAAGTGCAGGGTGGAGCCTTCCTTCTCTCCTTAGCTGGTCACCAGCCAATCCCAACCAGTTAGATTTGTTCCTTGAACAGGAAAGGCAAGAGAACAGTTATGCTTAGTTTTTAGTTATATTTATTATTTTTCTGTTGGATATGGGGTGCCGAAATCTCCCATTGGAGGAGTGCTCGGTTACCAGGCTCTGTTTTATGGACCTTCCAGACCTGAGGGGAAAGAACTTGCGTGGCAAGTTCTTTCCCTAGGAGAAGCCCAATGAGGCTTCTTCTTTAAAAGAATGGTAGTCTGAAGACAGAAGACCTGCTAAAAAGTTGAGCAACCCTTTGAGTGCTGAGGTCCACTTGTCCCACACTTCCCCTCCACACAGGGGTCTCCATTTGGAATTCCTATTACACTCCTGCACTCATTGGGTTTGCATGTTAGTCTGTTGGGTTCCAGGAGCACTTGGGTTGCTGTGGTAATTTAACCCTTTTTTTGCCTAATTAAACATGTTTATGGGTTTCTTACACTTTTCCCTTTGGACTTAGTGTTTTATTGCAATTTTATGGGGATTTCTATGCGTTTCAGTCTTTGGACTCACTTTGCTTTAATTCCGTTATTTTAAGTTCTGATTTACCTGTCACGGTTTTTAGAAAGACTCTCAGACCAGTATGTAAAATAAAACACAGTTTTATTTAGCAATAATAACACATAAGGTCGCCCTCTAGTGGCGGTTGGGTGTACATAACTGATAGTAACTGGAGAACACAGAGTTAAATGCACAAACGCAAAGCAAGTACAAATTACCACCAAGGAAGGGGTATAACCCCAGGAGGTTAAGTCCTTGATAAATATTAGGTTCAAAGGAACTGTTTGGCACACCCTGGGTATAAGTAGGCAAAGCTTAAGGTAACCACAGAGGGTTAAGTCCTTGATTATGATCAGTCTCTTAAGTGAATGCTTGGCACGCCCAAGGTGTAGATAAGCTGTGCTTGAAGAGATGTTCACCAACAAGGGGATAGGAACTGTCTCGCCACGGTGTGTAGTATAGCAGAGCCCAATAGCCCCCACGGGCGTACCTACAGGAATGGCTACTGCTGGTGCAAGTGATCTTAGCCCCACTGGCGTGTATTGAACCGGCCTGCAGTGCAAGAGCTCCCAAGCCTCTTCAGACTCTACCGGACTGAATATAACGAGACAGGGCCCAAAGCCCAACAGAAGTAGTGCCGGAATGCTAGTGCTGAAGCCTGTGCCCATCACCACTCGGTATAACGGAATCGCCCAGTGTATACAACGAGAGAGAGAGAGCCAATGCGCCCAACCAGCCTAAAGGAAGTGAACACTACTCGGATGGTATCGAGTTGCCGACGGAGAGCGGCCAACTCAGCAAGAGTTTCACTATGCTCGAGGCTCACACTGGAGTAGGGAGAGTGGGACCGAGACAGCACTGGTAGGGTTAAAAGGCACGTTTACACAAGGCTTTTCTGCGGTAGCACAGCACTGCGGTCTGAGAGAGGCGCACACAGCTCTGCACGATAGTAACACTGCACTGCACGAAGTCACACCAGGCAAGACAGCCACACAAGTACTGGAACAGTGGATGATAATGTCGCAACGGCGAAAACCTGGAACAAGGGTCTTCTGGAACACGCTGGAGGAGATCTTGCAGGATGAAGTCAGCAAGGCCGGATCGGAGCACGTAGGAGGTAGTCGTACCAGCCGGGTCATACACAAGCAGGAACGTCAGCCAAGCAGAGTCGAGATCCGGAGGAGATAGTCAGACGAGCCGGGTCATACACAAGCAGGAACGTCAGCCAAGCAGAGTCGAGATCCGGAGGAGATAGTCAGACGAGCCGGGTCATACACAAGCAGGAACACTGCAGAATGGTCAGGACTAGCCAAATCGGTACACAGGAATCAGGAACGTAGCAACAGAACAACTGGCTCAGAAACCACGAAAGGGCGCCTGACAGATGGATTTGCCAGGTATAAAAAGGAAACCAAGGGGCGGGCCAAACTAAGTGAACAAATCACCCTTGTGCATAGAAGAGAGTGACAGCTAGATCACAGGCACTGTGATAGTACCCCCCCTCAAAGACCCCCTCTCCCAGCTGGAGGCCTCGGTTTCTGAGGGTATTTGGAGTGGAAATTGCGCACGAGTCTGGGCGCATGGAGGTCCTTCTGGTCAATCCAAGCCCTTCCAGTGGACCAAGTATTGCAACTTCCCTCTAAGTCGCCTAGAATCAATAATGCTCTGGACCTCATATTCCTCTTGCCCCTGGACATCCACCGGCCCAGGAACCACCGGAGTGGTCGTGTAACGATTGCATACCAAGGGTTTTAATAAGGACACATGGAACACATTGTGAATGTGCATAGACGGTGGAAGTTGCAACGCATAGGAGACCGGATTAATTTTGCGAATAATCTTAAATGGGCCAATAAACCGGGGAGCCAACTTATTCGAAGGGACTTGCAGGTTGAGGTTTCTGGAGGAAAGCCATACCCTATCCCCAAAGAGACCGCTGACAGCCGTCTGCGATTGGCATACCTCTGATGTCGCTGGAATGACTGACTGAGGGTCCTTTGTACCTGTGCCCATGTGGAACGGAGCTGCTGCATATGCTCATCCAAAGCCGGAATCTGTTGAGACTGAACGAATCCGGGAGCAAACCTGGCTGAAACCCATAATTGATTAAGAACGGGGAGCTCCCGGATGATGAGTTAACTGCACAGTTCCTGGCAAACTCCGCCCAAGGCAACAGGTCGGCCCAATTGTCATGATGGTCAGAGATGAAACAGCGCAGGAACTGTTCCAATCCCTGGTTGGCACGCTCAGCAGCTCCGTTGGTCTGGGGATGGTAGGCGGAAGAGAAGGACAATTGAATGCCCATCATGCCACAGAAAGCCCTCCAAAACCTGGACACGAATTGACTCCCACGGTCAGAGACCACCACTCTGGGTACCCCGTGCAAACGAAACACCTCACTAGCAAACACTTTAGCTAGTTCCTGAGCCGATGGAAGCCCTCTGAGTGGCACAAAATGAGCCATTTTGGAGAACCGATCAACCACCATAAGTATAAAAGTAAACCCCCTCGAGTTAGGCAATTCTCCCATGTGAAAAAATCTCAGTTGTGGATTGAATCGAGAAATGCAAGTAAGATACTTTCATTGTTTTTAAAATCTTTGCAAAAGTGGAAAATGCCAATGAAATCATTATGGATGCGCTGATTTCAGAACCTAATTGAAATATTTGCTTTTTGCAATGCTTCTTTTACATCTTTATTTCGCAAGCTGTAGATTATAGGATTCAACATCGGAATGATCACTGTATAGAACACAGACACAATCCAGTCCTGATTGACTGAGTATGAGGAAGTGGGCCTTAAGTACATAAAGAGAATAGGACAATAGAATAAAGCTACACATGTAAAATGAGAGAGACAGGTGGAGATGGACTTCCGTCTGCCCCCTGTAAAACTAATTGTAAATATGGCAAATAGTATGTAAATATAAGAAATCACTATAAATAAGAATGAACCCACTTCAATAGAACCAGCAAGGACAAATGAGAGAATTTCATTAAGAGATGTATCTTTGCATGACAATTTTAAGATAGGATTGATATCACAATAGAAATGATTAACATGATTTGAACAACAAAATGGTAGCCTGAATGCAAAATATGTATGTATGAATGAATTAATAGACCCAGCAGTGTATACTAAGCAGATCAGTTGTTCATAAGTACTGGATAATACAGTGGTTTATATATTGCTACATATCGATCATAGGCCATCACTGCCAGTAACATACCCTCTGAACTGCCCAAATCAATGAAGAAAAACATCTGGACTGCACAAGCAGTGATGGAGATAGTCTTCTTCACCGAGAGGAAGTTTGCCAAAATATTGGGTGTAATTGTTGATGAATAAAGTAAATCTACAAAGGACAAATTAATGAGGAAAAAATACATAGGTGTTTGCAGGCCTGGGGTGATTTTAATTAATGTAATGATAGTGAGGTTTCCGAGTAATGTTACAATATATATTGATAAGCAGAGTATAAAGAGAGGTATCTGTAGATTTGGGTCAGTAGAGAGGCCAGAGAGAACAAATTCAGTTAGATGGGTTTTATTGCACCTCTTCAAATCTTCAGTCTGCATTACCTGTCAAAATGGGGAAAAGAACATGACAGCATAATGCAACAAGAACGTGAAACAATTTTGATGAATACCAACCACTATACAGACTGAATAAAACTTCTGTTATGGTAAACACTGCTTTTACCCTTTGAATTCTAGCAAGGTCTCCAACCCATTGTTTCACAAATCTTTGGAGACCTCTCTAGCATTTAAGTGGGTAAAAGACCCATTTATATGAAGAGAATGTTTGAATTTTATCTTAGCACCTTTTGGAACACTTGGTTTGCCACACAATGTCTCCAGTTCAGTTTAATACATCAGCCTCAAATTATAACTAAAAGCGTTGGGAAATTGTATTAACCCAGTAAATACTAGAAGGTTATGATTGAAGCTAATATAACTCATGAATATTTCTAAGAGAATGTACATACATAGGTCTGACAAAATATCAAGACAGTCCCTCTAAGAAAAAAAGTTACCAGTTAAGTGATAATATTAAAGATATAAGAATGTTAACCTTTTGCAATGCGTTGCATACTCTTTGGTAATTCAAAGTGTTAAATATTGTTATTGTTTTCTAGTCTAAGGGCTGTATATACAAAAGAAAACTGAATAATTATAGTGCAAACAAACTGCACCATGGTAGAGAGTATAAATCCCCATTGATTTAAATGGTGCACTTGACTGTTGGAATGTTAGACATGTCTCTAGTGCACTTTTCTTTACCTGTAAAGAAAATGGAAAATTGTTTCAGTTTACCATTATTTTCCTTTCCTGGTCACAACAAAGCAGCATTCTCTCAAGAGTTAAGACTAAATTCCTCTTCTAAGACCGGAAACACCTTCCCAAGCTATAAATTATTCCTCCCTAGCCCCTACTAGCTGTCTAGTTAAATAGCTCATCAAAGGACTGGGAGGGATGATAGTGAACAATGCCTCGTTGTGACCAGGAAAGGAAAATAACAGTAAGCTGAAAAATGTGAGTTCCTGGTCAGCTTTGCATGGAGGAGGCGTATGAGAAACTAGAAGGCATGGGCGGGTCCCCTTAACTTGGATGGGCCCTAGGCATGCGCCTAGTGCGCCTTGCCGGCGAGCCAGTTCTGCTGATGGGACACACTGTAAAACTGTCAGACCTGGTGGCGGAGCACAAAATAAATGCAGTGGAGTGGCAAATTGCCGACCCTGTCAAAGTGCCACCTGGGTTCATGGACCCACTGGGACCCATGTAAGGGCCGGCCCTGGTGACCAGGAAAGGAAAATAAAGGCAAGCTGAAAAATGTTCCCATTTTCCTGGTCCCTTGAGGCAGCATTCACTCAAGGTTAAAGCCCAAGTAGTTAGTTCACCAGTGAGGGAAAAGAGAAAAAACAATGAGATAGATATACATGCAAATAATCTAGTTTTAATTAAATAAACCAGAGTGTAACATTCCTTTTCCAAAATATGTTGCCTTGTGAACCCACACATCCAGCTGACAGTGTCTGATACAGGTATTCCCTGATGACCAAGTTGCTGCCCTACAGATGCCATCTGGAGGAACTCTAGCTTCTGTAGTCCATGACAGACAACACCCTTGCAAAATGAGCCTTTAAACCTTGAGGTACAATCAATCACTGTGCTTCATATACTTTTGAAATACATGTAACAATCCATCTGCTGATGGTAGCCTTGTAGACTGCTTCACCTTCTCTGTGCCCAGATGGTATAATAAAGATCCTGTCTTGTTTTCTGATAGTGCTTGTTCTTTGATTATATATTCACAAGTTCCTAACTGGATCAATTTAAACAAGATGGATTGTCCCCTTCCTCAGTTTACAGATGCAAGGTTGTTAGAACAATATCCTGAGACATATGAAAGGTGGAAAGGAAACCATCTTTGCAAGAAATTCAGGAACTGAGTCACCTGGTCCTGTAAAAAAAAAAGGAAGAGTTCCTGAACTGAAAGAGCCTAGATCTCTGAGACCAGTCTGGCTGAAGTTATGGCAATTAGAAATACCATCTTTAGGAAGTTTTGACCTGATTGCCTGTAATGGCAGATGCATAGTGCTCTCACTCTCTGTGTGCCTGTGAGCAGGACAATTGCTTTCTTAAGTTTCTTAAGTGCTGAAAATATGATAACTTTAGAAGACAATTGCCTTCTGAGAGAAAAAAAAGAATACTGACAGAGCGGATACCTCAGTATTAAAACAACTAACCTTGCAGCCTACGAAGTCCCCGGAGACAACACAGTTCCCTGACTCTTGGTAGAATTACCAGAGCAAGGCACCTCACATACACCAACAGAAGTGGCTACTCCTCCCCGAGAGGAAGTACTCTTTCCTGTAGTAGCGGATTCCAATTTTCAAAGTCCACTGACCTCTCCAATTTCGAAAAAAGAACTACTATAGATGTTAGCTGACCTTCCATCAAAGGTGGATATTTTGTCTATAATGGATGGCCTACAATCAGCTTTGAAAGCTGAGCTGACATTGATCCGAGCTGATATAATGCAACTTTTTCATCGAGTGTCTCTTTTGGAGGAAGACAAGGCTATAACAGCTGAATATACTACACAGTTGGAGCAAATAGTAGTGGAGCAGTGAGGGTTATTACTCAATTGACGCAGAGAGTAGACAATTTAGATAATAGGGGAAGACGGTGCAATGTCAGAATACAAAATTTGCCTTAATCCATCTCCCCAAACAGTTTAAAGGCGACACTGATCTCCTTCTTTAAATCATTGTTAGGCGGGAATTTAACTTCGGAAATCCATCTTGAAATGGCTCATCGCACTTTCAAGGCTTAAGAAAATGGCACTCCATGAGACACATGTTTTCATGGTTTTGAGAACAAAGATCAAATCATGAAAATATGTAGAAATAAAACCAACTATTATGCTATTGCCAGCATTATCAACACTTGAATGTGACTTGTTGTTGTCTTCAGTGTCCTTCTTTTATGGTTCTTATTATTTAGTTCTGCTGGCACTGGTGCTGCTAGAATTAGTTTTTCTGGGTGTTTGACAAACTGCATCCTCCCTTGGAGTAGAGGGATCATCATCGATTGCCTACGTTGCAGCAACCATTGCTGCAGTCAGTTTTTGAACTACTACTTTACTCTCAAGTCCCTGCACTGCTCCACTCCTCCCCCTTCCCCTTGTGCCTTTGCTGGACATTACGCAATTACTCTGTGTTTTTTTTTATTAAGTCCAGTCAGCCATCTGTCACTGTCACCTAATATATTTAGTTCTTTATTATTTTTATTTATTTATTTATTTATTATTTATTTTCTTTTTAAGTTGTCCACCCTGTTGTCTTATCACAGTCTGTCCAAAAAAACTTATAACTGAAAAATAAAATCAGCAAAGTCTTCCCCACCCAGCACAGAGACAATGACAGCACGATCAGCAAGCAAATGGGTCCCTAGCTGCCTGTGTCTTGCCAGTCAGTCACATGGAATTTTGGAGAATTTGGGGTCAACCTCCTTCCTCCCTTCTTCTCCCCAGTGTGCCCCACTGACTCTCCTAACAGAACAAATGTCCTACCCAAAAGATTCCCTAAATTAGACTTCAATCCCCTCTCTGTCTTCTCTAGCTCAAAAAACATACTGCTCTCTCCTCTCACAAACAGAAAATGGCATGCTGTGAGAGTCAGACAGCCTTTATATGGCTGTAGAAAACTTTCGTGTAGTGGAGAAATATTTTTCTTCCCATTGATTTCAATGGGCAAAAAATGCAGGAAAAAGCAGAAAAACTTCAGTTTTTGCAGGAAATTATTCACCAAGCGGAAAGTGCCATTATTCACCAATTTCAGTTTGAGGCAAAAATTTTCACCCATCCCTACTCACCTCTACCTTTATCTGGACATATAAAAAATGCATATTAACTGGTCTATTCTATATGCCTCGATTGAGCATGGAGGACTGCCATTGCCTGACCTTCAACTATATTGTAAAGTGGCTGCCTTAGCCAAATTTTTTGATTTTACTTCTAATAAGTCTATACAATGGGTAGATATGCTATCTGACACTCTTGGTTCTTTCAATCCATTACAACTTCTTTCCTCTTCTTCGCTTTTAGTTGTTCCACAGTGTACTAAATATGGCGTCCTAGGACATCTTCTCTGAATTTGGACTTCTACTAATCATACTTATCATTTAGTTCCATATCCTACTCCACCTGAATCCTTTATAGGTAGCCCTGACTTTCCTCAATATGCTCATAATCCATATCTACATAACTGGCAACATCATCAGACGGACATACATCACTCCCTTATGCAGTCATTTTTGTCCTCACGCATTAACTTATCCTACCTTACTCCTGAATTTAAAAAAATCTCATTAGCTCTTGCATTTGTAAATCCAACACTGGCTTTCTGAGGAAACTAAAACAGGTCCCTCTTTTTGCCCTTTAACAAAATTTGAAATTTCTTTAATTAATCCCCCACTAAATCTTGGATCGTTCTCTTTCTGTTATTCCCTATTGAATAAGTCAGCTTCCTTGCTAAAACCATACTTTACCAGAATTTGGGAAAGAGAATTAAATATCTGCCTACAACACAACCAGTGGTCCTACATTTTCAGATGTAATTTTACTCAAGCTAAAGATCACAGAATACTAAAACTAAATTACAAATGTTTTACTGGATGGTATATGACTCCACTCAAACTGTCAAGTCTTCCCTGTCTGTTGGCGATGTGCTAAGGAGCAAGGATTGGCAATACATCTTTTGTGGTCCTACCCATAATATCTACATACTGGTCACAAATTATTCATTATATTGAAACGGCCCTTAATGTAGACTCCTAGAAAGACCCTCTAATTTGTTTACTTGTTTTTAGACATAATCTTCCACATACAGTACGATATTCAAATAACTCATAAAAAGCTTGAAAATGCTTACCTCATCTTCCAAAGCAGCTAAATCATTAATCCTGCTTTACTGGAGAAAGCCTATCCATCCTCCTGTAGCACAAAGGTTCTGTAAAGTATAATTTCTCTTGTCTATGGAAAAACATCACACTATTGCAACCATTTCATACACCCCTTTTTATTAGACTTGGGACAGATGGTTAAAATATCACCCTTCAGGGCTTTTCCCTTGAAAGTCATCCATTTTCACTGGAGCTGCTAAGACTTCATTTTATGACCTTGACATTGGAGTAGTTTCATCTCAGTTTTCATCACTCTTGTGTCCTGTGGCTTTATAATGGTGCATTTGAGGTTTCCTATACCCTTCTATCCTCTTACCCGCTTTGTCTTTTTTCTCTTCCCTTGCATCTTTGTCATATATTTGGATTTCGTTCTTCTTAATTTGTAGCTCCTTAAGTACACAAGCTGAGCCTTAGGATTCAATCATCAGCCTTGCCCAAACATTTAGCCCAATGAGATAGATGATATAAGTTGCAAAGAGTCTGAAGCTAGTGCTAAGAGCACCACAGGTAAATCCCAAGGAGAATAGGCTTGTGCCTGTGGATGTAACCTGTTGATGGCCTTGAAGAAACAAGTGACCAGATCTTGTAAAGCCAGTATAGTTCCTGTGAGGGCTGAAGGAGCCAATACCTAGACGTTTAATGTCATTCTGTTTAGCCCTCTGTGAAAACATTCTTTTAGGAAGCTTAAAGGGATAGTAATGTTTCAAAATAAAAGCAGCTCCAATTAATCTTCATAGAATTTGGGCCATGCAGAGTGTTATTTCAATATTGTCAGAGTTGAAGTTCAAGAGTAGTTAAATGATAAAGTATCCCCCTCCCATCCCTTTTACTGATATAACACTGCTCACCTCAGAACAGAAAGGTGGTGTCCAGGTGGCTTGCAGAAAGGGACAATCTTAAATTAGCATAAGGGAAAAACCTGAAAAACCTGTCAAGGGGGGGCAGGGTTTTCATTGTTCTCACAGGAAGAAGGTTGTTCCTTGCTGTGAGTTGTCTGGTCTTAAGACCAGATTCCACATCTGAGGGGAGGTGGCTTACACTAGGTAAAAGGGGCAGGAGAGGGATATTTTATCATTCAATTACTCTTTAACTACAACTCTGACAGTACTGAAATAACACTCTCCATGGCCCAAATACTATCAAGATTAATTGGAGCTGTTTTATTTTGAAACATTACTATCCCTTTAAGATGTCAGCCACTAAATAATGTGTGTGGAAAATATCTCTTTGTTCTGCCCAATGAGCAAAGATTTTCCAGATTCTATAATAGGCCTAAGATGTGGATATTTTCCTAGGACTCATAAGGACAGCAATAGTGGATTCAGCAAAACCATGGGAGCCTAAGCTTTGCAATTCAGTCTTCAGGCCACTAAGTGTAGACTTCAAAGATTGGGATGCAGGAATGGCCTCTAATTTAGTAAGTTCTCCCTGCATGGCAGGATCCATGGACCTTGAGTTGCTAGGATGTAGAGTTGGGGAAGCCATGGTGTCCTGGGCCAATATGGGATAATTGTGATGACCTCTGCTTCTGGATTAATGGTATTGGAGAAAAGATGTAAGACAACTTGAGAAGCCATGAAGAACTGAAAGCATCTGTCCCCAGAGCTTCTTTGAAAAAACTTCTGCTGTAAAAGGTGTCCAGTTTGTTATTGTGGGGAAATGCTATAAGGTCTATTGTGGGAAGACCCCACCTCCTAACAATTATCCCAAAGATCTCCAAATTCAAGGTTCAGAAATCTGGTTCCAGTGGAGATCTGCTGAGAAAATCTGCGTGGCTGTTGAGTCTGCCCTATAGATAGACCACCATGAGACCAAACAGACCTCATTAGCCAAGTGCCTCCAACATTTTTGGCAAATCTTCTTGCCTTCTATTGCTGTATTGTCACAGGCAAATCCTTTTATTTGAGAGACTGGAGAATGTAGAGGTAAGTCGGCTCATCTAGGGCTGGAAAGACATGAATGAAATGTCCCATCAGCCTATAGCACTCTTTTTGAAATAACAAAAAGCCCCTTACCTTAGACACTGGCTTACCCAATAACCTTAGAATGCGGCATATTATGTATAGGCTCAGGATCCATATTCAAGCATCTGCTGCATATAAAAAAGAAAAGCCTTAGATCCCCAAGTTAAAATTTGCCATAACAGAGAATAAACACTTTCCCTCAAATGCCCAGATGTAGCACTTACCAGAGGCTTAAGAGAAAAACAGATTAGGGCACAGCAACAAATCACCAGTCTAATGTAGCTCAATTCAGATTGAAGCAGTATTACCAGGACAGACTCTGTTTAAATAGTGGATTCCACCTGACTAAAGGAGAAAAGTTGCAATCCTAATGACTTGTTTGGACCGGCATCCTTGTTGACCATGCATGCCTATCACTTTCAGCTGGTAGGGGCTAGGGAGAAATAATTTATATCTTCGGGAGGTGATTCCTGTCTTAGAAGAGGAATGGAGAAACCTAAAGTGAATGCTGCCTCAAGGGACCAGGTAAATACACTTAATTTGACTCCTAGAGGACCATGGGATTGAGAAACACATATTTTATATATGTGTTGTGTACCCTTCGGGTTCAGAAGGGGTTACAAAGGTGTCAAATTACATTCTAAACAGTATAAAATGTTTAGGAGCTATGAACTCCAAGGGCATTAATTATTTATGGCAGAGACCACTGGAAGAATAATATTATGACACACCTGAGTGTGAAAACGTGTAGACAAGAAAGAGAGAAGATATTACACAATTCAGAGCTCCACATTATTCCAAAATATGTAAACTAGAAAGAATATAGAAAAAAACAAAGAGATCAGAAGGCCCTGCTCATGACAATTTATAGTCTAGAGGAAGGTAGGTGGGACACAGAAGGTATAAGTGTAAGTTCCACTTGCTTCATGAACTGCCAAAAGTGGGCAGAAGTGCAGTAGTACAGGCAAGTAATGGGTCTGTTTGAGAGAGCAAGACTATGTGAAGAATGAGGTCATGATTGGGTTGTAGGTGGGAGACTGATTTTAGGCGGCAGTGAGAGTAAGCTTTTGATCTGGCCTTGCTATAACGGTTATGGAGGCAGTTGGCATGCTTCCCTAAAGAAGTGAGTTTTCAAGGAACGTCTGAAGATCTGAATGCTGGGACAAAGTCTGATGGTACAGGGGAGCGAATTCTAGCACTCAGGAAAAAGTCCTGTAGATGTAAATGGGAGTATGTAATAAGAGCTGCAGAGAGAAAATGGTGAGTGGGAGTGTATTTGGAAATTGCACATGCTAATTATACTTGGTCTTGGCCACCCTAAGGGTAATGGGGAATCCAAATATGGACCGTTTTTTCACAAGTGCCTAGAAAGATAAGCTGCACTTCACTGATAAGGCTCAAGAAGGTTGAAATTTAATCTGGGACTGACTGCTTCTCTTATCCAAAAAGGAACTGCCTGGCACTTTGTAACCTGACTGTCATTTAATCAGGGTCAGTGTGATATGCTTCAGGAACTTTTTTCTCTGTGCAAGGCATTTGTGAGCTAAACGAGATTGAGAATTGGGTAGGATGCCAGTCCTACCTACAAAAGTACTCTACTACTCTGCATAGTCCAGTGTAGATGCCAAATGCAGGAGTATCGCAGACTGTAATAATACTTTTTTATTGGAGTAACCTTAAAATTTAGGGATATGCTTTCGAGAGTGATGCTCCCTTTTACAAGTCTATGCAATATAGTTGAAAAGGGAGCATAGCTCTCAAAAGCTTGACCCTAAATTTGATGATTAGTCCAGTAAAAAGATATTTTTACATTCTGAGATACTCATGATATATATATATATATATATATATATATATATGTAGTTAGAAAGATATGGATAGATAGATCGATCGATCGATCCAGGGTCAATACAAACACTTTGTTGTGAACTATGTATTTGAACAGCTGTACAAAAATAGACAAATTCTACAGTAAGGGTGACAGGAAATGGTTTCAAGCAAAGAAAAGTAACATTTGTTTTACTCTTAGAGCAGTGAGAATGTGGGAGGCCTTGCTGACAGAAATATTCAGAAATGCATTTGACATCTTGTCAGAGCAGAACATCATATGTGTAATACTATACATTATGCAATGTGATGGCAAACTAAGTGACTCTAGGATGCAACTAGTATTTTCTTTAGGTATAATAAGAAATATTTTATTATTAAGTCTGAAGAAGAGACCTAACCATCTTGAAATCATACATCCTAGAGCCACTCAGTTAGCCAAGAAAGGTATAATTTTTATTTACTAGTCTCCTGCATTTTCTGTGGTTAACACATTACCACTACCATATCAAGACCTACCTAGGAATTAATGCACTGTCATATATCACCCTGCACAGAATGTAAAGTACTGACATATACATACTGCACAGAATTTAATGTTCTTGCATGTATAGAGCTAAATAGAATTTAATGCAGTTACATGTCTAGTTCTGCACAGGATCTAATGAACTGTCCTTTTCTAATACTGCACATTAATTTCCACTTCTATTGCTACAGTGAATTTAACCCTTTGAGTGCCAGACGTCTACGCAACACATGGCTTTGCAATGACTTGCGTACCCCTCTGTCTCTCAAAGGGTTAAAGTCCTGCCATGCCTAATTCTACACAGAATTTAACACACTGTCATTTCAACTGTATCACAGACTTAAGAAGTACACGTTTGAGCTAATGATTATCAATTTAAAAATAACTCTCCACTGATAGAAAGCTTTCTAATTCTTATGTTATTAAACTACAGAGATTTTCTGCACAGTTACATTACTCTGTTTAACAGAATAACATAAGTATTATACAGCTTTATATAACAGGAGAGTTTTCTCACCACTTTATCCATCTAGACTTTGATGTGACAACAAAAATTGAATGGGATGGATTTCACTGTAGCTGATACATTATACATAAACATGGGACTTTATCTCACAGATCCATATTGAAGTCTATGGGGAAGGTTAGAAAAAAAAGACAAATATATAACGTGCAACAGGATCCAGCGTATTATATAGCTCTGTAGTATAGTTAAAATGAAGATGATGCAAGTACATTTGTATATATATATATATATATATATATATATATATATATATATATATATATATATATATATATATATATATACAAATGTACACTGCTTCACTATGGTCATTTACCATATAACCCACTGCATTGAAACCCTGTTTAGACTCAACTCTTGCTGGTGAGCAACTAAGGGTTTCCACGGCAGTAAATGTCAGTGCTGGCCAGCCAGGTCACACACATTGTTTTGGTTGCCAGTAGTCCATGGAGTCATTGTTACTTCTGAGAACGTAGCTATTCTGCAAGTATGCTGAAAGTATCTCACATGCACTGGAACCACTCCTAGAAGCTACTCATTGTTCCTGGGTACCAGTTACCAACCCATACTCTACGAGCAAGTCCCATAGAGATGTGCCACCCCCAGTATCACCTCCACAACTACAAATGTTTGATTGATGCCCTGGAGACTCATGAATTGCCCTGTGTTCAGAATAGGACTGGGATTTTCTGGTTGATATTAGTGCTCCTGCTGCTGTTGGTATAAACCCTTTTCTGCCTTCCTTTTCACTATGCTTTCTAGCAGATTTTTGGCCCTAGTTTTCTCCTTCTCGTCCCAACCATCCACTTGATCAATAAGCAGAATCTGATTCCTCAGACAGATGCTGCTGATCATCATGAATTCTTGTTGTGACAAACTGACCACATTTTCGCATAATTCAGAAATTTTGTATTTAAAGCTGGGTCCAGAGAAGTTGCAAGAATATATTCCTTGTTGCTTTTAATGGACACTATGTGACGATCCTTAACCAGCTGGTGCATGTCTGTGTTGTCATCATGGTAAAATTCCTCAGCCATGCTCTTCAGTTGTTTCTGCAATAAATATATCAGTGGAAGAATTGCTAATTCCTGCCCCTACACAACTAACCAGCATGACTGCATCCTCAAAAGGTTTCAGATTCTCACATACATTGCACATTAGTTGTTATTGCCCAGGTGACAAATAGGCACCCTCCAAAGGCTTCCAGGTTTGCATTGTGCACTCGATAATGGCCTCTTATTCAGCATCTTTCTGAATGTTTCGGATACTGCTATGAATCTAGTCACAAAATTTAGCACATGGGCAACGAAGGGTACATGCACCGTATCAGCTATTTTGTTGGAACCATTATCAGCAGACAAAAAACCAGTCTTCAGGGAGAGAGGTACAAGTAATTACACTATCACCTGCTCTAGTTTACTTAATCCATCTGTGGATTTGTAGGATTGTCTCTCAAAACTCTACATGCAAAAAGTAGAGTGTGGTGGTGTGGGCTATCCTTTTGCTGCCTTTTAATCATACTGCCAGAACCAGAGACAACATTAATGGTTGTCATCTAATGCTGTTAGAAGTGTTTCCCACTGGTGGTTGTAGTGAAACCAAGAGAGCAGTCACAGTCATATAGTATGTGCTTTACCCATTTGTCCATATAGCTGATGTCAGGTGGATTTTCTTGCCATATGAGCTTTACAGCCCATTTGCCATCACGCTAACCACCTGTCACCATACCCAGCAAAAATGAAGGACAGACACAGTATATGTAATGTAAAATCACCTTTATTGAAAGTAAACAATAATGCATAACAATGCCCACATAACACCAGACCCAAGACTATAATATCCGGTCTACTACCCAGAGCTGCACACTGTGCTGAGCGCTGTACTACTGCGCTAAAAGCAGGGTAATGGAAATGTGCAAAGTCCCACAACAGAGAGCCTGTAGAAAGGACTAGAGTCTTAAACAGGGAATGCAACTGGAGGCAACAGGGAGCAAGCAAGACTGAGGCAGCGAGCTCAGGTGCGAATGGTAAAACCACTGGGGAATGCAGGGAGCAATTAGTCAACCAGAGCTACAGGTCAGAACTGAGTGGGTAGTCAGACAAGCCGGAGACTACTAGGAGCGATTTAGTCAGCCACTGCCACAGGTCAGAAACGATGTGGGTAGTCAGACAAGCCGGGGTCATACACAGAGCCAGTTAGTCAGCCAATCACAGGTCAGAACCAATGTGGGTAGTCAGACAAGCCGGGGTCATACACAGAGCGAGTTATCAGACAGGCACGGGTCACCACAATACACAAGAGCAGCAAATGGAAACACCACGTAAGGACAATGACTACTAGGCCCAAGGAGGTTATAAAGTAGCAGCTCAAGGCGGGAACTGATTAGGCAAATGAGACTAGGCCCATAAACAGGAGCAAGTACCCCCGCCTGTTCTAGTGACATCAGAATGCGGACGTAGCCGGCAATCATACCGGCCGACATCACAACAGAGGGAGGAAGCATAGGATAGCTTAGGCCACTAAGGGAGACTGTGATACCACCTGCATGTACAATTCTGTCCTGAAAAAATAACTGTGTATGTCAGCGAGGAGCTATACATGACATCATTTCTCTAAATCCTAGGCTTTCAACAAAAGAATATGGCAGCATGTCCACTGCCAACACCTTGCCAACCTTGCCATTCCACATACATACTTTGGGATTTCTTTTGTGACATTTTTGACTCCTTCTCAAGAACTCAGTAAGTGTGGGTTGGCAATACATGGAACAATAACCTTGCAACGTGATTGCTTGGCTATAGGAGATGGTGGAGGTGAGGGCAGTATGTGTGGGCAGTCTATGACTCTTGCCATCTCCCACAGGAAACTCAGTGTCATCTTTGTCTGCAGAAGTAGCCATAGGTGCTATTTTGATAACAAATTCTTGGCAAACTCTCTGACACATCAACATTATTACTATAACTATATTATATACCACAGAGCCCCTGACCCAGCTGCTGCTAGCTGTGGTACCTCTGACAAGTTGATGGTGTTTCTCCCAGTCAGACCCTTGGTTGTGTTTCAGATGGGATTTCATTGAGGAGGTGCTTTTCCACTGCTCATATGCTTTTTACGCAGACAACAGATAGCAACATGATTAGCTTTTCTGGATCATGAGTAAAGTATCTCCATACTGTGGCCTTCATTGACTGCAGGGTTTATGAGTAGGGATTGGTGTAAATTTTCACCTCAACTAAAAATGGAGAATAATGGCACTTTCTGCTTTGTGAAAAATTAAGTTTTTCTGCTTTTTTCACCTAGCTCATTCCATTGAAATCAATGGAAACATTGAATTTACACACAATACTTAACAAATGTTATTTTATTTCCCAAAGGCAGAGTATAAAAGGGGCTGAGGGTGCCTGGGTTGGTGGAATATGGGGAGAGAATCAGTTGAACAGGGACTGTTTTTTGGGGGTGTTGTTTACTGGGATTGGTGGGCAGTTAATAAAAATAAATATTAAATACAATTAAAATAACCCATAAGACATGGTATAAAAGGGATCTGAGAAGGGTGTCTATGTTGGTGGGTGGAGTCTGGGGAAAGAATGAGTTGAACAGAGAATTTGCTTTGTGGGAGTTTGTTGTCTAGTATGGGGGGGCGCAGTTAACAAAATACATAAATAAATAAAATAAATTAAGAAATTTGTATGTAAAGTGATAGAGACAGGGAACCCCTAGCGTAAGCTGCCACTGTGGTAGACTGCTACTTGACATGACAGAGTATGTTGTAGAGTAGGATTTGTAAGATTTGTTGTTAGGGAGGCCCAGGCCCTGAGGAAATATTGATTTGTAGGACTTAGACTTATTGGAGGCACAAGCCCATAGGAGACATTGATTTTGTAGGACTTAGACTTCTTTGGCACAAGCCTGAAGGAAACATTGATTTGTAGGCCTTAGACTTGTTTGGCGCAAACCCTAAAAATACAATGATTGATTTGTAGGACTTAAGCTTTGTTAGAAACAAGCCCCCAAAAACTGTTTATTTTTCTGTAGGCCTATGTTTTGTTTTGTTTTAAACACAAGCCCTGAGGAAAAAAAATGCCCTACTGGCCTAGTAGCAGCAGGTCACGTTGTGTTGGCCAGTGGCTGAGTTGTTTAAACAGCAGGGTGATTAGACAGCTCAAAGGGAATGAGATCAGACCACAACTAGCTCCAGTGATGCACCTGAGACAGTATCAGCACCATAACTAGCCCCTACCATTTCAGGTATATGTGGAGAAAAGAAGTTGGCTAATAATTCTGCTCCACCTGCCCCTCCTCCAAAATCATGGGTGTGTTGTTACTAGAATATACATTTTTCTCTTGACAGCAGGAACTATGCCTCTCATTAGAAACTGCAATGTGCATACTATGTGTGGTAAATAACACCTGGCACAAATTTATCCAAACACCGTGACACCAGAAACCAAATGCTGCTTTCACTATTAGACTTGTGCAAATTGGTTTGGCCAAATTCAGAATTCAGACGAATAAGGGTCATTCGGCATCATTCGGGCTGGCTGAAAGGCAAGGGCCATTCGTTTTTAAAAACCGGAACCTGAACAGTCCTGATCCGAATTTCATTCTAAATTTTGGAAATTGGACTAATAACACAGACACCCAGACAGCCTGCGTTTCCTGTTAGTCCGTTGTTGGAGCTCAGAGACAGTGTCCATAAAAGTGATTTATTAGCCAGTCTAGGGACTAGATTTAAAGGCAGCCTTAAACCAGCTGCTAAGTGAAAAAGGCACATCGCTCTCAAATAATACAGGAGTTACGGCAGATTCAATAGCTACTCTACGAGAATAGCTATCGAGCGTAGGCACACAAAAAACACGTAACACAAAAGCCGTTGTCGCTCATGTTAATGCACAACGGGCGGCCAAATCACACGATAACAGCGCTCAAAACAACATCTAACATAACGGCTGCCGTTGTCTAGCAACCATGATTGATGCAAAACCAAATTCAAACACACAGCCAATCACAAAGCCCCAATGTATCAAAATACTTCAAATATACCTATATATACCCAAAAATAACCACACACTGTCTGTTATCGAGTTCTTCAGAGCCAGATATCAGGACCCAGGAGCGGAGGATAGTGATTAGAGAGAGGGAGACAGGAGCGTTCATTGGAGGTAGAGGAGTTTTGGAGTTTGGAGAGAGGAGAGCATTGCACAGAATACGACACATAGCACACCTTTGCACATATTACACACACACATACAAACACAAACACATACACATACATACACATAGTCCTTTTATTTTATAACACCTTACACATTTTACTTTTTATTTTGACAGTGTGAATCTGTGAGTGAAAGTGTGTGACAGAGAGTGAGTGGATCGAGTGTGTCTGTGAGGGCCTGTGGGAGTGCCTGGGTGTGACTGGGTGAGTGATGGTGAGGAGAGGAGGACAGGAGAGAGGGATGGGGAGAGTAGTGGAGGAGGAGGAAGCTCAGGAGGGTATCCCTCAGCAGAGCAGGGGTGGGAGAGGGAGATCTGCAGGGCAGAGGGGGACCCGGCCCACAAGAGCAGGCACACGCAGGACAGGGACAGAACCTGCAGTGGGACGAGGGGTAGTTGCTGGGGAGCACCCCACACAGTCAGGGTCAGACCAGGCAGGGCACTCCGGCTCAGAATCCTCCCATGCCGGAGCTGACGAGGGCAGGATCAGGGACCCCAAATACACAGAGGAGGAGAACACGGCTCTCGTGGAGGCTGTCCTGGAGAGGCAGAGTGTTCTCCACCCGACAGAGAAGGTCCCTGGCCTGTCAGCGAGGAGGAAAGCAGCCTGGAACCAGATCTGCAGCCGGGTCAATATGGTGGCTTCATGCAGGCGGGATGTGGAGTCCATCAAAAAGAGATGGGGCGACTGCCGGAGGGTCGTCAAAAACAAGATGACAGAGCTCGCCAAGCACGCCTGAGACACTGGAGGTGGACCAGCAGTCCCTATCACCTTCTGCGGCTGGGAGGAGATGGTGCGGCAGACCATGTCCCCGACCCTAATCGAAGGGGGTCGTTGGAGGAACTGACACTGGGGATGAGAGGAGCCTCCACACTACCGGTAAGTGCAACACTACAGAACAACACACTACAGCAACCAACACCAGCTGCACACACAGTCACACCTCAACACATGTCCATCACTCAGCCATACAACTGCACCAACACAGTACCCTGAGGGTTAAAAAAAGGACACAACACCAGGACAAATGGCAAGGTCCAACTTGGGACAAACCTGTCAAAGTCCTACTTCAACCCTCCTGTCGCTGTGCTCATCAGACACAATACACAAACCGTTATGTTCAAAATGTCGCCTTTTAAATATCATCACTGTTCACACACAATGTCACCCATGTCCCCACCCCCATCCAACCCCCTTGAGTGCTAGAGGGATCATCAATGTATCGATCAACAATGCGTTGGCAACTCCTCTGGGACTCAAGGGGTTAACCAGACAACAAACAAGTCAATAGGTCAACCATCACATGCTACACAGGGGACATTCACTAAGCGGTGACAGAGAGATGGTGGACACAAAGTAACCCTCACACACCCTCACTTCACCAGTACCAGTGTTAGTCCATGGAGAATATGCAAAAACAAGAATCAAGTTTATAAGGTCCCATTGTACAGACTCCATGGAAAACACTGGAAATGGGGAAAGGAGATCACTGGAGAAGTCACCATCATGTTCACTTCATCAGTTCAACATCACCGCTTACTGAATCACAAAAAGGGGGCATCAGGTCACACATCACAGTGTCCCAGAATAAATGCTTGTAGGTGCAACACACAGGCCGAAAACTATTCCACAGAGTTCAAGCTTGAAAAAGTAAGCATTGGTGTTGTGACTGCAATCATTTACTCTGATTTGAAATGACATATCCCATATCTGATTCCCACATGGATCCACAGGGGTGCTGATGCCATGGATGGATGGTACACCAGCCGCTCTTTGCAGGATACACATGGGAAACAAATAGCAAACATTGCACCTTGGTCACCAACAGGCCATGACTGATGGATAGTGAAAGTGACAGTGGCAGCCCAATGTCATTTGTTCCATGGAACTGATAGGACATATTTGTTGATGTGTGTATTCATGTCAGGGGCACATATGTCTGCACACTCACATGTCAGCATGGAGTCCCTGGTAATCTGATCTACGTCTCATGACCTCTACATTGTGTGACCATACCACTATACATCCACCCTGTGCTGCTCTTCTCAGCTCTAGCACAGTACAGGTCCCATATTGAGTCCAATGTCCCTTTAACCCCTGATGTGCCTGAGTATTATCCAATGCATATCATTAGATGATACTCTTTCGCTACTGGGCTAGCATGGTTGTTCAGGCTATAATCATGGCATATCCAGTTAGTTGCTGTCAATCAAGGCCTGTAAGGTGATGAACATGGGTAATATGTTGTACCTTGTTTCTCCTGGGGGTGTGCGTGATATCCTTGGGGTCTGTATGTCAATGTGGAGAGTGGAATGGAGGATGGTTTTTGAGTCCACACACACAATTTGCCACATCCACTGCCAGTGCAGTGCTGTGTCACTGTTCCTGTGGGGTGAGACAGAACAAAACGTGCAGTGTGGTTAGTGTCACAGGACTGATGGGGGACTTGTATGGTTTGTTTGCATGCGTGTGTTATACTCACAGGTGAAGTGTTCCGTGATGAGCCTGTCTCTGATCTGTGCCCCTCTCATGGTCTCCTCCACATGCCCGATGTCCATGGCCACTTCCTGTCTGGGGGGGTCCGGGATGTGATCCAGCAGCCTGGTGTCCACTGCGATGTTGTGCAGTATTGCGCACGCCACAGTAATGTCACACACCTTAGCCGGTGCATACTGCAGTGGTCCCCCAGAGTGGTCCAGACATTGGAATCTTGACTTGAGGAGGCCAAAGGTCCGTTCAATAGCATTCCTCGTTCTGGCATGAGCCTGGTTGTACCTTTCCTGGGCATGTGTTTGGGGATTGGCCACAGGGGTCAGTAGCCAGGACTTGCATCCATAGCCAGCATCACCTGTGTAATGTGAGTGACATGGTGAGACGGGGAGCACATGTTGTGTGAATGATGTTTTGTGTGGTGGACGTAGTAGCTGTGGGTCAGGTGCATGCTGAGCAGCGTGGTGTGTACGCCTGTGTATGTGGTGTGATTTTGTTTTGTGAACTCACCCACTAGCCATCCCCCTGTAAAGGTTCCATTTTCAAAATCTCTGTGGACTGAGGAGTTTTGTAGAATGTATGCATCATGTGAGCTGCCAGGATATTTTGCACAGACATTCATTATCCTCATGTTGCTGTCACACACCATCTGCACGTTGATGGAGTGGAAGTTCTTCCTGTTGATGAATAGCTGTGCGTCACGTGCTGGGGCCTTAATCCGGACATGGGTGCAATCTATAGCACCCATGACCCTGGGCATGCCTCCCCTTGCGTAAAAGGTCTGCTTGACGTGTATCCAGTCCATGTTGGTGGTGGGAAAATGTATATAGGTACTGGCCTTGCTTTTGAGGGCTGGCAGGACCTGGGCCAGCACCCTGGATAATGTGGCCTGTGACATGCCAGATGCGTAACCCTCAGTGGACTGGAAGGCCCCACTTGTCATGAAGTGTATGGCACAGAGTAGTTTCTGCAGGCCAGTTAGGGCATGGTTGTGGATGTAGATGGGATCCACCTGCTCCTTGATGACCTCATACAAGGCAATGATGCTGTCAGGCCTCAACCTGTAGCGATTAATGACCTCGTCATCAGTCATTCCAAAGAGGGTGACCCTTGGGCGGTATACCCTGGGCCTTGGTGGTCGTCTATACATCCTCTGCCCTCCAGGTGGGGATGGACTCCTGTGTGGCTGCTGAGCCAGAGCCTCCTCACTTGCAACAGGTGAAGGCTGTTGATCAGGCGTGCTTGGAGGTTGCTGATGTTCCCTAGCTCTCTCTCTCCCTTGCACGCCTTCTCTGCAGTCTTCGCAACAATATGTAACCCAACATACTGTTTGCTCTCTCTATCTGTCTCTATCTGTCTCTCTCTCTCTCTCTATCTCTCTCTATCTCTCTCTCTCCCTCCCTGAGTGGAAAACAAGCCACAAGTGAGTGTGTTGAGTTGTCCCTTTAAGTACTTGATAGGGCGCTGTGTAGGTGTGGTGATGAGGTGAGTGCTAACCAATGGTGAGTTGTTTTTGTCCAGGTAAGTGTTTGCAGGTGTGTGTGTGTGTGTTATAAGATGTGGTGTGTTGTGCTTGTTATGTGTGTGCCATTTGCGGGCGAGCAGTTGTGGGGTGCCGGTCGCGTGTTGATGTTGCACAGGTGAGCTTGTATTTGCAGGTGTCCGCTTTGTGTGATAACCCCCATTGTTCCGTGCCATGTTGTGTTGTTGTTTTTTTGTGTGTCATTGTCCCTGTGGTGTTGGTTGTTGTTGTGTGTGGAGTGATTTGTGTTTTGTGTGCATGTTTTTGTGTTGTTTTGGCATTGCACTGGTTAATCTTCCCATTTACATGGTTGTGCGGTAAACATTTTGTGTATTTTCCTATGTAACGGGTGTTTTGTTTTGCCCGTTAAGTGTCTAACGGCTAAGAAAAGTGGGTCTTAACTTTTTGCCGTTAGGTGTGTCTTTTTTTCAGCCGTTACCAGTACCGCAAGCCTTTGAATAGCTCTGGGGTATGTTGTTCCATGCGTCTGAATGCACGTAAGTGTATCGGCCGTTAGGATTCTGCAACTGCCGTTAGCTGTTCTTTAGACGGATCTTTGAATTGCAACATGACACTTAACGCACCCGTTAGTGAATTTTTTTACTAACGGCTGCCTTTAAATCTAGCCCTTGTGCCTTATAGCAAGTCTAGTGCTAGTCTCATGCCTTATTAGCCAATCTAGTGCCAGTCTAGTGCCTTATTGCCACTGTCGGGAGCTGTTTTTTTTTTAAAGTTACACAGCCAATCAGACAGGTGTTGTGTAGGCAGACATCCAGCATCAGTGCCTTATCACACTTGCAAGTAATTTTTGCTCCTGTTGAAAAAAATAGTAGGAATTTGTGTAAATAATAATTCAGACTAGTGACATAACCAGTCTGACAGTTATGTAGACAGGCATCCATCCAGCATTAGTGCCCTATTTTGCACTGCAGTGCAAGTCATTATTGTTCCTGTTGAAAAAAATAGTTGGAATTTTGTAAATAATAATTCAGACTAGTGACACAGGCAGTCTGACAGTTATGTAGGCAGGCAGGCATCCATCCAGCATTAGTGACGTATTTTGAACTGCATTGTAAGTCATTTTTGTTCCTGTTGAAAAAAATTGTTGGAATTTGTGTAAAAAATAGTTCAGACTAGGGACACAGTCAGTCTGACAGTTGTGTAGACAGACAGGAAGGCATCCATTCAGCATTGGTGCCATATTTTGCTCTGCAGTGCAAGTCATTTTTGTTCCTATTGAAAAAAATAGTTGGAATTTGTGTAAATAATAATTCAGTGTAGTGACACAGCCAGTCTGACAGTTGTGTAGGCAGCATCCAACCTGATGTTCCTTGCCCTGGGACCAGCTGCAATGACCTAGCAACCACCAACACCACCCACAGTGCAGTTGCTTTCAAGTAGAGCTAGCAGCAGCAGGCGGCTAAAGAAGAGGACTGTCAGTAGTACTAGTAGTCAATGTGATAATTAGACTCAGCAGCAGCACTCCAAACCAAAAAAAAAAGATATAACAAGGGAACTATCAGTAGCAGCACCAGTAGCACTTCATCTTGTACCAGTGGAGCAGCTGCTGCTTTTTATGCTGAGGCAATGGACAGATTATGCTTCAGACATAATAAACAGCTCCCCCTAAATAGAAAAAGTGCTGAGTTTGAGGTTAAGACTTACCTTGCGGAACCTTCATTGCCCCTAAATACAGATCCCTTGGGTTTCTAGGATAACAAGAGGGCTGTGTGGCCTACTTTATCCCCGGTAGCCCAGGAATTGCATTCTTGCACCCAACCACTGTCCTGAGTGAGTGGGTATTTTCCGTAACAGGAAATATACTTCGCATCCAGCGCTCTCAATTGGCCACCCAGCTCATAGAGCAAATGACTTTTTCAAAAGTCAACCTGCCAAAGCTGGGTTACCCTGCTCTCAGGATCAATGAAGATTAGAAAAAAAAGAACTTAATCTACAATCACCCATAGTACCATAGTACTCTGAGTGCTCCAGCTTACCCAGCTCTAGAACCATGGTAGGTTGGGCAGAGGACACCCCCTTGACTTGTTGGGGACTACATTATTGTCCCACTATACAGGTTGTTCAGTCTTGCTCTATTGTTTTTCATCTCTAAATGTCTGCGGTATCTATCTACTGAGTCCTGCTCCAGTGTTCTGCAGTTTGCTGCAGGCTACATCTACAGTGTTGCTGTCATCCTGAGTCTGCCCTGTATCGGTCTTCCTCAGTTTTGTAGTCTCTTCTAACAAAAGTCTGTGGTATCTATATACTGAGTCCTGCCTGCTCCAGTGTTCTGCAGTTTGCTGCTGGCTCCATATACAGTGTTCCAGTCATCCTGAGTCCGCCCTGCACTGGTCACCCAGAGTTTTGTAGTCTCTTCTAAAAAAGTCTTTGGTATCTATCTACTGAGTCCTGCCTGCTCCAGTGTTCTGCAGTTTGCAGCTGGCTACATATACAGTGTTCCAGTCATCCTGAGTCCGCCCTGCACAGTCATCCAGAGTTTTGTAGTCTCTTCTAAAAAAGTCTGCAGTATCTATCCATTTGCTGCTGGCTACATATACAGTGTTCCTGTCATCCTGAGTACGCCCTGCACCGGTCAGGACTGTGCTAAGGACACATGAAAACTGATAAATAGTTATGATGACTCCTCCCTGCCACCAGCTTAGCATATTCTGTGGGATGGAATCTCCTCTGATGCCGCTTGATGCCCTGCTTGCGATTCTCTTCCACCACACTGCCATGTGTGGCCAGTGCAATGTGAAACACAGTGTGCAATGGGTGGACACGAACTCCCACATCCTAAAATCTACAGAGTGACTATCATTTGGCAGGGGAGGTAATGATGAATGAGGTGGACTGGCAGGATATGTAATTACCCTAGAGCAAGAAGGCGATGACGAGCTAGCTGATTAGCTCATCAACCAACTTCCAGCCTCTGTCCAGGTTTCTGTGTTCTTCTTCCTCTTTGATCTCCACCTTGCCTCCTGTTGTCTTTCTGGAGAGTCAGAGGCTACAGATATAGAGGTGCTCAATTTCTCTTGTGGGTATTTGGCTTTAACATGTTTCACATAAATGTCATGGTATATTTATTTAATGTGTGTTATGAGGGTGGTTTAGCCAAGGTTCGCTCCATTCTTTCCCCTTCTCACTCACTTGTCACAAATTGTGCACAGTGCGCTTGTTGATGACTGCACTGTTCCTGCCCCAAGAGAAAAATAGTCCCACAACCATGGCTTCGGGGGGGAGGAGAAAAGGTGGAGAAGTATGGCTTCTTTCTTCTTCTCCTCCACATTACCCTTCACTGTCTGGGGCAGAGAATGATGTTTTGTGCTGTTGCTGTTACTGTGTCAGAATCAGAACTGCAACTAGGACCAGGAATATTGCTGCTACTGGTAAGTGGAATCTGTCCTAGTCCCGCATCACTTGTTGGCCCCATTCCCATTGTTTCCACTGTGGTGTATGGTACACTAGCCTGCTCCTCAGCGTCCTGCTGCCTTTGCAACTAATCAGCAGCAGGAATTAGAGCATTTGCAAATTCCACAAATTCCAAAAGCTCACTGCTGGTGGTGGTGGGGATGCCCATCCGCCTCCCTGTCTCCCATTCCTTCCCAGTTTGGGCTAAAAAGGCCATCAATGTTTCTTCCACCCCAGCTTCTCCACCATCATCAACACCATTAGTCCCTCTGTGCTGCTGCTCTATTACAGACATCTCACTGCTGGTTGGAGGAGGTGACTAGAAATGTGACAGAGGGTCTCCTAATGTCACACTTATCATTTATTTATGACGTGAAGAAGGCAGACTGTCAGCAGTAACATTAGGCACAGGCAACTGATCTGTGCTTCTGGTGTTTTAGGTATTATTGCTGCTAGGTAACAGTTCTGCATTCTTCAGGATCATGTTCCCCATGGACAATGACATGGGGGGAACAGGACTCCCAAGGTCAGGGGAATGGTGTGGACTCCTTTGACTGCTAGTCTGAACACTCTTAATTGCTTCCCCTACCATTCCCCTAAAATTACACACACCAGCTGCATCACCGTCACTGTTACTAGTACAACCACTAACACCAATCACATCAGTTTCAGTCCCTGAGTCTTCCTCATCGCAGTTACTATTAATATGATGATTACCCCTCCTTCAATCCTAACACTAACAAGCTGCTGGACCTTCTTTGTAGTAATACTAGCACTGGTGGGACTGCTTAGGGATGGCAAGTGTGACTTAGGGTCCTCTGCTATCACACTTGGCATCATCTTCTCCTTCCCTCACTAATGAGTATTACAAGACACACTGGCAGCAGGTTCAGCACTGGCAGCAGGCACAGTACTGGTGGCAGCAGAGGCAACACAACTGACAGCAAGCACAGCACTGGGGGCAGCAGGCACAGCACATCTGACAGCAGGCATAGCACTGGTGGCAGCAGGGGCAGCACATCTTACAGCAGGCATGGCACTGGTAGCAGTAGGGTCAGCACTGGCAGCAGGCACAGCAGTGGTGGCAGCAGTGGCAGCAAGTCTGACAGCAGACACAGTACTGGAGGTAGCTATGTCAGCACTGACGGCAGCAGGGGCAGCAAGTCTAACAGCAGGCACAGCATTGGGGGCAGCATAGTACTAGCACTATCAAGACTGCTTGGGGATGGCAAGTGTGACTTAAGGTCCCCTGCTATCACATGTGGCATCATATCCTCCTAACCCCCTCCTGAGTATTACAAGACACACTGGCAGCAGGTTCAGCACTGGTGGCAGCAGATTCAGCACTGGCAGCAGTCACAGCACTGGTGGCAGCAAGGGCAGCATGTCTGACATCAGGCACAGTACTGATGGCTGCAGGGGTAGCATGTCTGGCAGCAGGCACAGCAATGGTGCTAGTAGTAGCAGGGACAGCATGTCTGACAGCAGGTACAGCAGTGGTGGTAGCAGTAGCATGGGCAGCACATCTGGCAGCAGGCACAGTCAGCTGACCTATCCTGCTCTCACTACTACCCTCTTCTTCCTCCCTTGACATTAATTTTCCCATGATCCCTAGGTGTGATTTACGGGGACTGGCCAGCATTGGTTCTGTTGTGTTTACTTCCTCCTCCTCAGACTCAGTGGACACATAAGTGTCCTTCTAGTTCCTCCTTTTATTTGTTTTAAACTCTCTCATAGTGATAGCAGTCACTATGGGCCTCTCCTGCTTCAATATTGCAGAAGGATCACAGCAGAACAGCACAGAACTTCTACCTCGCTCTGTAGCTGCTTCTATTGTGTTTCACTTTCTAAAATAAATCACATTTTTATAGGGAATAGGAAAAAAACACATAAATCAATGGGTGGAAACTTTCTAGCTATTGAAAAAATGACAATTTTTGCCAGTGGGTGAAAAATGCTAAGATTTTAATGCCTGCTTTCAAAGCAGATTTTCCCATGATAAAGCAGACAACAGTGTGGTTTTAACTGATTTTTTTGTGGGAACACAATGGGACCTTTTGCCCACCCCTAGTCCCAAATAATATTATTCAGTTCTTGTACTAGTACTTTCAGATTGAATGTTAAGTGTTCCAATGTCTAAAGAACAAAGGCAGCCTGATAGTGAATTTTAGCACCCTCTTCCATTGAGCTGGTCTTCACACTGCCACAGGAAGCAGCTCGCAAGACATTGGGGAAAGAGGGCCATTTTTTTGTTGTGGAGCCACATTAAGAGAATGGATCATAATCTACCACTCTGGTCCAGTGCGGGATGGCAGACTATGGATTGAATTAGTCTGGTGTCTTAGCCTTGATATGTTCTCCTAGGGTGACCCTGCCAGGAGTATATGCTTCTGATGTCATAGTTCTCGGTCGCTACTTCACTGACACATGCAAACACTCCTGCCATGACAAGGCATTATGCATGGGAGTGATATCTATATATTTAGAAATCTAAGTTATTCTGGTTCATGGCATGCAACACTGAGGCCACACCCACTGCTTCCTCAACCAACAACTACTTAGCCATTAACTTCCTCTTTTGTGAAACAAAAAAAAAACATTTGACTGTGATAGGATACACACTGTCTTGCATGCTTATACCCAACAATTCATCATAGCCTGCACAACTGTGATCTTCTTTACCACCTTTTCTTACAGTCACTCCCACTAGCAATACAACTGCATCCTCCTCTTGGTAAAATGCAGGGACTACAAGTGTTTCCTCTTCTTTCTCACTCACCTTCATACTCCACAATCAACTCCCTCATACCGCAGTTTTCATTGGCAACCATGTATTTCTCTTCACAATTCCGCAATGACATCGCTTCTTCTTCTTATCAACCCCTTCGTTTTTTGCCACTTCCCCTGACACTCCCTCCCAATCTCTCTTGTGCTGTTCCTCACCCTATCATACTGTCTCACTGCTTCACACGTCTAAAGGCAAACACTATTTAGCAGCACTTGTGGTCACATACCTTCATAATCTACAATTTATAGCCAGAGTCTTCACACTGCCAAATTAATATGAAACTCTATTTTCTTCTTACCAATCCCACAGTCACATAGCCAGTTCTCTGACTCAATCTGCTAAGAGAAAGCGGAAGGATCTGAGCACTTTGGCACTGAGCAGACCCCACCATGAGAGGATATAACTTATTACGGTGGACAGATGTTTGCTCCAGACAGTCCTCGTTCCCAGCCAGTTATTTTTATCCGATTAGTTTACACAAAACACAGTCTGCTAAACAACATATCTGTCTGTCTGTGTCTCTGTCTGAGACACTGAGTTGAGTGTCTGTCATCTGATCTTTACTGCAAGGCAAATCTGGGCATCTGCAATCTGCAAATTCACCCTCTGAGTATTACAGGCATGTCCAAAGCATTGCTTTGTAGTACTTTAGACATCCAGCAAGAACTCAAACAGTTAAGATCAACACTCCAGACTTCATGGCACTTGCTGTAAATTAAAACTTATCTCCTTCATGTAGTGTTTACAAGCATGAGCTGTAATGCAGCGATTTCTGGCTGCAGTTATGGAGAGCTCATTCTTTTATCTCGTAGTGGTCTCCAACATTTACTACATGCTCAGAGCCCTAACTTCTAATTTTAACACTTGCTGTCCCTTCCCCATAGTCTGGGTTCATGTAGGAGGGCCAGCACAGCAGGTGTACTACACATCGGAAGCTGCCTACAGATCAATGAATGAGCTCACAGTAAAGGCAGCCTACAAATAGATCATGGGAGGCAATTTACCTAATTACAGCTTATGTTTATGCAAACCTCCACTTGCCATACCTTTTTGGCACACAAAAGGGTTACAATTATAAGTGCCAAAAGTGTATCAGATGTATTGGCAATTTACTTTTAACAGTTACAGTGCCACACATGTATCCAATGCATTGGCACTCAAAGGGTTACACCCCATGGGTAAAGTTGTGTTATTGTTGCTTTGCACACATATACAGTATGTATGTATATATATATCTATTTATACATACATACATCAATATAATGAATGGCATCACAAAATTCTCTTAACTCTTTGAATGCCAGAGGGGTACACAACACTTTGCAAAGTAATTGGTTGCATACCCCAATGACACACAAATGGTTAAAATATAATCATTCTTCTTCCTCAAATATCTTTCACACGTAAAAAATCTTACTTGTGGATTGAATCGAGAAATGCTAGTAAGATACTTTCATCATTTTTCAAAACTTTGCAAAATTATGCATGGGCTGATTTCAGAACCATACAAGTCTTTGCTTTTTGCAATGCTTCTTTTACATCTTTATTTCGCAAGCTGTAGATTATAGGATTCAACATAGGAATGATCACTGTATAGAACACAGACACAATCCAGTCCTGATTGACTGAGTATGAGGAAGTGGGTCTTAAGTACATAAAGAGAATAGGACAATAGAATAAAGCTACACATGTAAAATGAGAGACACAGGTAGAGAGGGACTTCCGTCTACCCCCTGTAGAACTAATTCTAAATATGGCAAATAGTATGTAGATATAAGAAATCACTATAAATAAGAAGGAACCCACTTCAATAGAACCAGCAAGGACAAATGAGAGAATTTCATTAAGAGATGTATCTTTGCATGACAATTTTAAGATAGGATTGATATCACAATAGAAATGATTAACATGATTTGAACAACAAAATGGTAGCCTGAATGCAAAATATGTATGTATGAATGAATTAATAGACCCAGCAGTGTATACTAAGCAGATCAGTTGTTCATAAGTACTGGATAATACAGTGGTTTATATATTGCTACATATCGATCATAGGCCATCACTGCCAGTAACATACCCTCTGAACTGCCCAAATCAATGAAGAAAAACATCTGGACTGCACAAGCAGTGATGGAGATAGTCTTCTTCACCGAGAGGAAGTTTGCCAAAATATTGGGCGTAATTGTTGATGAATAAAGTATATCTACAAAGGACAAATTCATGAGGAAAAACTACATTGGTGTTTGCAGGCCCTGGGTGATTTTAATTAATGTAAAGATAGTGAGGTTTCCGAGTAATGTTACAATATATATTGATAAGCAGAGCATAAATAGAGGTATCTGTAGATTTTGGTCAGTAGAGAGGCCAGAGAGAACAAATTCAGTTAAATGGGTTTTGTTGCACCTCTTCAAATCTTCAGTCTGCATTACCTGTCAAAATGGGGAAAAAAACACGACAGCATAATGCAACAAGAACGTGAAGCAATTGTGAGGAATACCAACCACTAAACAGACTGAATAAAACTTCAGTTATGGTAAACACTGCTTTTACCCTTTGAATTCTAGCAAGGTCTCCAAGTCATCGTTTTACAAAGCTTTGGAGACCTCTCTAGCATTTAATTTGGTAAAAGACCCATTTATATGAAGAGAATGTTTGAATTTTGTCTTAGCACCTTTTGGAACACTTGGTTTGCCACACAATGTCTCCAGTTCAGCTTAATACATCAGCCTCAAATTATAACTAAAAGCGTTGGGAAATTGTATTAACCCAGTAAATACTAGAAGGTTATGGTTGAAGCTAATATAACTCATGAATATTTCTAAGAGAATGTACATACATAGGTCTGACAAAATAGCAAGAAAGTTCATCCAAGAAAAAAGTTACCAGTTAAGTGATAATATTAAAGACATAAGAATGTTAACCTTTTGCATACTCTTCTGGAATTCAAAGGGTTAAATATTGTTATTGTTTTCTAGTCTAAGAAAACTGAATAATTATGGTGCAAACCAACTGCACCTTGGTGGTGGTGGTACAAATCCCCCTTGATTTAAATGGTGCACTTAACTGTTTGAATGCTAGACATGTCTCTAGTGCACTTTTCTTTACCTGTAAAGAAAATGGAAAATTGTTTCAGTTTACCATTATTTTCCTTTCCTGGTCACAACAACGCAGCATTCTCTCAAGAGTTAAGACTAAATTCCACTTCTAAGACAAGAAACACCTTCCCAAGCTATAAATTATTCGTCCCTAGCCCCTACTAGTTGTCTAGTTAAATAGCCCATCAAAGGACTGGGAGGGATGATAGTGAACAATGCCTCCTTGTGACCAGGAAAGGAGAATAATGGTAAGCTGAAAAATGTGAGTTCCCAGTCAGCTTTGCATGGAGGAGGCATATGAGACACTAGCAGGCATGGGCGGGCCCCCTTAACTTGGCCGAGCCCTAGACACGTGCCTAGTGCGCCTTGCCGGTGAGTCGGCTCTGCTGATGGGACACACTGTAAAATTGACAGACCTGGTGGGGGCGCACAAAATAAATGCAGTGCCACCTGGGTCCATGGACCCACTGGGACACATGTAAGGGCTGGCCCTGGTGACCAGGAAAGGAAAATAAAGGTAAGCTGAAAAATGTTCTCATTTTCCTGGTGCCTTGAGGCAGCATTCACTCAAGGGTAATGCCCGAGTAGTTAGTTCACCAGTGAGGGAAAAGAGAAAAAACAATGAGATAGATATACATGCCAAAAATCTAGTTTTAATTAAATAAAGCAGAGCGTGGCACTCCTTTGCCAAAATCTGCTGCCTTGTGAACTCACACATCCAGCTGATGGTGTCTGATACAGGTATTCCCTGATGTCCAAGCTGCTGCCCTACAGATGCCATCTGGAGGAACTCTAGCCTCTGTAGTCCATGACATAGACACCACCCTTGCAAAATGAGCCTTTAAACCTTGAGGTACAATCAATCCCTGTGCTTCATATACTTTTGAGATACATGTAACAATCCATCTGCTGATGGTAGCCTTGTAGGCTGCTTCACCTTCTCTATGCTCAGATGGTAGCCTGTCTTGTTTTCTGATAGTGCTTGTTCTTTGATGATATATTCACAAGTTCCTAACTGGATCAAGTTGAACAAGACGTATTGTCCCCTTCCTCAGTTTACGGATGAAAGACTGTTAGAACAACATCCTGAGACATATGAAAGGTGGAAAGGAAACCACCTTTGCAAGAAATTCAGGAACTGCCCGTAGAGTAACCTGGTCCTGTAAAAAAAAAAAAAAAAAAGGAAGAGTTCCTGAACTGAAAGAGCCTAGATCTCTGAGACCAGTCTAGCTGAAGTTATGGCAATTAGAAATACCATCTTTAGGAAGTTTTGGCCTGATTGCCTGTAATGGCAGATGCATAGTGCTCTCTCTCTGTGCCTGTGAGCAGGACAATTGCTTTCTTAAGTTTCTTAAGTGCTGAAAATATGATAACTTTAAAAGACAATTGCTTTCTGACAGAAAAAAAGAATACTGACAGAGCGGATACCTCAGTATTGCAACATCTAACCTTGCAGCCTACGAAGTCCCCGGAGACAACACAGTTCTCTGACTCTTGGTAGCATTACCAGAACAAGGCACCTCACATACACCAATGCAAGTGGCTACTCCTCCCCGAGAGGAAGTACTCTTTCCTTTAGTAGCGGATTCCAATTTGCAAAGTCCACTGACCTCTCCAAATTCGAAACAAGACCTACTATAGATGTTAGCTGACCTTCTGTCGAAGGCGGATATTTTGTCTATAATGGATGACCTAAAATCACCTTTGAAAGCTTAACTGCCATTAATCCGAGCTGATATGATGCAGCTTAATCAGCGAGTGTCTCTTTTGGAGGAAGACAAGGCTGTAACAGCTGAATATGCTACACAGTTGTAGCAAATAGTAGTGGAGCAGTGAGGGTTATAACTCAATTGACGCAGAGGGTAGACAACGTAGATAATAGGGGAAGAAGGTACAATGTCAGAATACAAAATTTGCCTTAATCCATCTCCCCAAATAATTTAAAGGCGACACTGATCTTCTTCTTTAAATCATTGTTAGGTGAGAATTCAACTTCGGAAATCCATCTTGAAATGGCTCATCACATTTTCAAGGCTTAAGAAAATGGCACTCCACGAGATGTATCACATGTTTTCATGGTTTTGAGAACAAAGATCAAATCATGAAAATATGTAGAAAGAAAACCATCTATAATGGGCAGGAGTTACAATTAAAATATTTAACGACCTCTTGCCACATACACACTTCAATTAAGGAAGGAGATCAATCAAAGGTCTTACCGAACATTTGAGAAATAACCAAATTAAATATAGATAGGGTTTCCCATTTTCTTTAACTGCCATGATCAATGGAGTTTCAGCTACTATCCATGGTCCTAAAGAGGTTCCCGCTTTTTGTGCAGTGCTTGGCATTGTTTTGCCAGAACATTCCGGACCACAGACTAATGCACGACTGTCAAAATCTCAGAAGAGGATGGATTGGTCATTGAGATCTCCTTCGGATAAAAAGAAGTAGAATAGATTGGACATGAATTCGATGTCCTTCAACCATCTACATCAGATTGGGCCTGAACTTTTCAAAAATTTTCTGAGGAGTTTATATATTTTGGGCAATCTCGTGGTCTAGCTAAGTTTAGCTAGGGTTTCCCATGTTACTCTTAATAAGTTCTATTTCTTTAATTGTTCCATATTTCCATATCTAATTGAATAAGGGTGAAGGGAACAAGGTCTCGTTTTGTAATGCAACTTATGGAAGTCTTTCCCTATTTATTTAAGTAAATTATTTTCCTTTTTTTTTTTTTTTTTTTTTTTTATAAATTCAAGTTTTATTGAGGTTTTATCAGAAAGTTAAACAAGACAAAACAATACAGAAGACTAGATAGCCAAAAATACAAGATAAAGGGAAACGCATAGCATAAATAAGCTCACAATATATGTCCAGCATAAGTGTTGATAGATAATATCAATCGTACAAAAAGTAGCACAGCAAAGGAGCATAGAGTCGAAGATAAGAAGCAAGATAGAAAGCACCAGGACACGAAGAAGACAGACAAAAACATAAGACCAACTAGAAGGGCACAATAGACAGACAACAAACAACAAAAGAAACACACAAAAGGGGGGAGAGAGAAGGGGAAAAAAAAAAGGGGGGGGGAAACACCCTTAAGAACTGACTCAGTTAAGCAGATGCGTCATCCAAAAGAGACTGAGCCTGTGGATCCTCCAAAAATTGCAGCCAGGAAAACCAAGTGCCAAGGTACCTGTCACCCTGCAAATCCGCACGGCAAACAATTTCCTCTAAAGCTCGAGTCCTCTCCACACGCTGGACCCACTCACGTATAGTAGGGGGCGTAGACTCTCCCCAGTGTAGGGGAATGAGGGCCTTGGCTTCGTTCAGTAAATGTTTAACAATAGATCTCTTATAGCTAGAAAGAGGTACAGAAGTGTGATGCAGGAGTAGAGATGCCGGTAGAAACGGGGGAGGGGTATCCGAAAACTTGCATACAATCGAGTGAACACGCGACCAGAACGGAGCAAGAGCAGATCAGTCCCACCAAATGTGTAGAAAAGTACCGGGCGCAGACTTACATCTCCAACATAACTCTGACACATCCGGGGAGAAGCGGTGAATCAAATCAGGCATCCGATACCAATGGGTAAGTAGTTTATAAGACATTTCCTGAGTCTTAGCACTCAGAGAGCATTTATGGGTTAAAAGAAAGATCTTCTCCCATTGTGGGGTACTCAGAGAAACCTGCAAAGCTGATTCCCATTTCCTCACGAAAGGCGGCATGGAGGAGTCCCCCTGAGAGCGAAGCAAGTTGCACAGAAAGGAGATGCCCCATGAGGGCAACGAGCCACCTCGACACAACTCCTCAAATGGAGTGGTCGGACGCAGCAAGTCATGTCTACCCTGTAAAGATCTCACAAAATAACTTAGTTGAGTATAATGAAAATAATCAAGCGGCGAGGGAGGTCGATGGCGCAACAGCTCCAAAAGGGGTTTGACCTTAGCCTCCGGGGTCAAGAATTCCGCAATAGCGACTGGGTTATCTAGGGAGGAGGTCAGAAAGTCACCTGGGCCAGTACCCGGAGTGAAATCTGGATTATAGCGCAAAGGCGTCAAGGGCGATGGCTAGGAAGACAACCGGAGATGTTTAGAGGTAGAAAAAAACACAGAAAGTGTTGCCCACGTCAAAGGGTGACCAGAAGAAAGGCGCTTGGCATGGTGCGGCTTCAACCAAGGAAGCACCTGTAATGGGGTTCGAATACCAGATGCCTCTACATCAATCCAAGACTTATGTGGGGGATGGAAGGTCCATTCCAAAAGGCGAAGCAAATGGCAAGCACGGTAATAGAGTTTGGGACAAGGCAAAGTCAAACCTCCCCGCAATTTAGAACATGTCAAAAGCTCATAGCGTAGCCTAGGACTCTTCTGAGCCCAGACAAATCACAGAAACATTGTTTTAAGAGAGGAGAAGAAAGCCATCGGCAGTTTAATGGGCAGCGTCTGGAACAGATAAAGCAGTCTGGGAAGAACATTCATCTTCAGTGCGTTAACTCTACCAGTCCATGAAATATGTAAGGGAGACCAGGTCGCAAAATCACAACGCAAAACTTCAAGAAAAGGGGTGAAGTTACGGATATAGAGGCAGTCAGGGTCATTCGTTAACCATATCCCCAAATATTTAAGTCCATCCCTGCACCATTTGAATGGGAATGATGCGGATAGATGAGTCACCTCTGAAAGTGGTAGATTGATATTCAAAATTTCGGATTTGGAAAAATTGATTTTAAGATTCGCAAGTGATCCATAAAGTTCAAATTCTTTCATAAGGACTGGTAGGGAAAGCCTAGGTTTAGTGAGGACAAATAACAGATCGTCAGCAAACCCCAGAATCTTGTGTTGGACACCAAGAACTGACAATCCCCCAACATCTGGATTTTGTTGAATCGCCTCCATGAAAGGTTCAAGAGAAAGAATAAACAACAAGGGGGATAGAGGGCAGCCCTGCCTCGTACCATTAGAAATCTCAAAGGGTTCCGAAAGGACTCCATTAATCCGAATCCTGGCAGAGGGACGAGAATATAAAGAAGAGATCCATGCTAACATGTGGGGGCCAAAACCCACCTGGATCAGAACTTCGAATAAGAAGGACCAATCCAGGCGGTCGAAAGCCTTCTCGGCATCCATGGACAATAGAATAGCGGGGGAAGAGGTGGTCTGGGCACGTTGGATTAGATTGATCACCCGGATCGTACAATCCCTTGATTCCCGACCCGGGACAAATCCAGCCTGGTCAGAATGGATTAAGGATGGCATGAATGGGCCTATACGATTGGCCAGGATTTTGGAGAAAAGTTTTAAGTCCACATTGAGAAGGGATATCGGCCTGTAACTGCCACAGATTGTGGCCGAGAGAGTATGAGGATGTATGGGGTGGCCATCCAGGATGGCATTAAAGGCCCTCAGCAAGGGAGGACCCAGAACCTCACGACAAGCTTTGTAGTACGAAGCAGGCAGGCCATCTGGACCCGGGCACTTCCCCGACTTGGCAGTCTTCAAAGCCAGAAAAAGCTCCGAGTCAGAAATCGGACAGTCTAGCAGTTCCGAGTCAGCAGGAGACAATTTCCGCTTCAGATGTCGATGTAAATAAGAAGAAATCCTGAGTCGAAATTGATCCGTGTGAGAGGGATCAGAGGAGGTTGGCGAATGATTATACAAGGTTGAGTAAAAGGAAACAAACTCCCTAGCGACATCAGAGGGAAGCCTCTTAACAGAACCCCCCGGAGAGGGGATTTTAGAGATATAGGCAAGCTGTTTGCGCTTACGAAGCGCCCTCGACAGGTATTTCCCGTGTTTATCCCCGTGTTCATAGAACACGGCACGATATTTAAAAATATGTTTCTGAGCTTGTTGATTCAAGAGGGAGGAGAGGTCCCGACGCAAGACCAGAAGGCGCTGTAGGTCAGCTGCCCCAGGCCATCCTTATGCTGATGCTCCAGTAGGGCAATTTGCGAGTAGAGTTCACCAAGCCTCTTCGAGCGTGTTCTCTTCGCGGCGGAAACAAGTTTAAGGAAATGACCTCGTACTACGCATTTATGAGCCTCCCACACAGTGGGCGCTGTAACATCAGGAGTGTCGTTAGTGATGAAATAATCATGCAAGAGTGATTTAGTAGAAGAGAGGACAGTCTGATCCAAGAGCAGGGAGACATTAAGTCTCCAGGATGACTGGGTCGGCCGGATCAGTGGAGACGAAAGGCCCATTGTCAAGGGAGCATGATCCGACCAAGTCATCGGACCATAACAGGCCGTCTGCAGGAGCGGCAGGTGATAGTGGGAAACAAAAAAATAGTCAATATGTGAATATCTAGCGTGGGGCATAGAATAAAATCTATAGTCCCTGTCATCAGGGTGTAAAGCTCTCCAGCAATCTACCAGTTGATCATCATGAAGCAATCGCCTGATTTTCAGTAAGACATGGGCCGGGACACTGCTAGCGCCCACCGATGTATCTAGGGAAGGGTCCAAAGGAAGGTTAAAGTCCCCACCCAGGACCAGGAAGCCCTCCCGAAAACTCCGCAAGGAGGTCAAAAGACCCGCAAAACACTTGTGTTGGCGAGTATTAGGGAGATAGACGCAAAAGTATAAACACGGTTCGCAATAGTGCCTTTAACAAAGACGTAACGGCCTTCAGGATCAGAAAGATGCGCTAACACAACAAAAGGAACCAATTTAGAAATGAGAATTGCAGTACCTTTGGTCTTAGAGTGAGAATCCAAGCTGAGAAAACAGTGAGGAAATTCGCGGGAGACCAAACTGGGAGGAGAGGCACCCCGAAAATGAGTCTCTTGGATAAAAGCCACTGAAACACGCTGCTTCTTCAGATCACGTGTAAGAAGTGACCTCTTTTCAGGGGTATTGAGACCCTTGACATTAACAGTCAGGACCCGGAGATCAGCTGGAACAAAGGGGGCACCCGCAGACATCGTCAGGCACAAACTATATAAAAAAAAAAAAAAAAAAAAAAAAGTAGAGGGGGGAGAGAGGAGGGGATATAAGAAAGGAGGGAGGAAAAGAGAAAGGAGGGTCACACAAAAAAGGGGGGAAGACTAACAAGAAAAAAGAAGGGGGAAAGCCAGAACAAGAAGAGAGGAAGGCAAAAAAGAAAGAGGGGTAAAATACAGAAAGAAGGACAAACAAAGAGAAAAGGGGGGAAAAGCAAAGGGGACAAGGGGAGACAAACAACAAAAGGGGAAAAGACACAACAAGAAAAATACAATTATCTTATACACTGAGGTCCAATTGGACACTGAAGGCAGTCCCAAACCCAATAATAAGGGCAGGGCTACGTTCACACCAATAGAGAAATGGCCTCGGTATATAGGGAAATGTCAACCGAGGGAGAAGAACATAGACTCCAAAAAGGAGCCAAAAGAGTACAGAGGACCACACCAAAAAAGTGAGGTCCGCTGCCCTCCCATCTATAATGAAGTATAACAATGTGTAAACCAATACAACTGGGTACAACATAGAAACAGAGAAACCAAACAGTTACTAAGTAGATCTCAAGCTCCAACCAAGGGCGGGTGGCCCCCGCAAGGTCGCAGTAGACCACCCACCCAAGGTCCAAGCGAGACACCCACGTCACTGCCCACATAGTAGCACGCCATGTCAGCAAAGGTATTGCATATGTCACCCCCTCCCTCCCATAGCCGGGGGACAGGGATCACAGGAAGGCAACCCCACTACCAGGCCTACACCCCGGCCAACCACCAGCCCCCCAGGTGCAACCGGGCAGAGGAAGACACCATAGGTTGATGTACAAAATAGGGGATAGGTAAAGGGACAAGTCTAGGCTGGGAGCGCAGACAAAAGACCAAATCTTCAGGTTACCCGTCTCCACCACACCCGCACACCCCGCCGGAGGATCGAACAACCCTCCAAAAGAGCGCGCAAAGAGGGGAGAAGTAAAGTTCCCGGCCCAGACCCGCCCAAGGCAAAACCTTGTAGTATATACAATGCCCCCCGGTGGAGACAGATTAGTAAAACATAAAATAAAACAAGACCAAGCACTTTTACATGGTGGGGAATCACGGCAACCCGCCCCAGAGCAGGAACCCCCATACAAGGGACCCTCCTCCAGGCACGCACCGCCACCCCCCACCAGGCAAGAGGGCGCTCCCAAATTGAGAACAAACCCCCCCAAGACCTCTCACCCACCAGCCAAAACCCCTGTAGCTAGACACCTAGCAACCCTAAGATAAGCGGGGACACCCGGGAGGTGAAGGCCCAAGAAAGCAGGGAGAGAGAGGGAACGCAAGCGCAACTCCAACGTCGGGGTAGGGAAACATAGGGAAAAGAGAGAAAAGGGAGCATAAAGGCAAGGGGAGGGGAGGTCAGAAAAACAAAAGCAGGAGGGACACCCCAAATAGAGTAAAGAGCCCTCCCGGGTACGGAGCGTGATGGGAATAGAGCTCTACTGGAAAGGGGAGGGAGCAAGCGCAAAGGGGGATATAGGATAGGGACAAAACTACAAAATATAGCAGGAACATAGTACCCAAAGAACCCCCCCAGCAGTGGTAAATACAAAGCATAATGTAGAATGTAGTGAACAAGTCCTCAGAGCTATAGGCCTAGGGGACAAAGTAGCAGGAGTGAGCAAGAAATGTAAATAAAGGGGCACCGAAGCACCCAAAGAGTCCCTGCTGTGAGAAGGTACATCAGTTCAGGTGGCAGTGTAAAAGTGTCCCCACAGTTACTCCTCAATTTCCATCCCACTCCGAAAGCTCGGTTCAACCATAGGTTGGGTGTCTCCTGCAGGGGCAGAGTTCCTTGCAGCCCGTCGGACACGGGCACAGGCTGGATAGCGTTGCTCCGGGAAAGACCAGTCCCTAATCCGCAGGTCCGGAACCCCCAGCTGTTCCAAGAAGGCTGGAAGGTCATGGAAATAGTGCAAGATAGGTGTAGAATCAGGTAAAAAGACCTTCAGACCAAAAGGAAAGTTCCAAACATATTGGATATTCCATTGTTGCAGTATAGTAGTAAGGGGCCTCAAGGCCCGACTGGCCTGAAGAGTTAAATCCGGAAAAATCTTGGAAAAAAGTAAGCTCAGAACCCTCGTGGAGCCAGGTTCCCAGGGTGCGAGCTTGTCGCATAATCTCCTCCTTCAATTGGAAATCCATTAGACAGCATATAATGTCCCTGGGGGGACCCCCATCCATGCCTCTCAGTCGTAGCGCCCTGTGTGCCCTGTCCATGCGTATGGTGGCATCCGGAGGGCGACCAAGAATCGAGTCGAAAATGCTGGTCAAAAGGGAAACAACATCCTCCTCGGCCGAGTTGGTCGGTTCAGGGACACCGCGCACTCTTATGTTATGGCGCCGCCCACGATTATCCAAATCTTCCAGCCGACACCTAAATTCCACCAGGTACAAAGAGTGTTGCGTAGATGTTTGGGCAAGATGGGTGATTTTGCGCGTATGCTGCGAGAACACTTCTTCTTGCTTCGCCACCCTGCTCTCAAGGCCCTTCAGGTCGGTACGCAGCTTGGCCACTTCATCCTGTACCGTATGCTTCATTTCCAAAAGGAGTTTATTGAAATCCGATTTCCACGGAGCGGAGGAGAAGATGTTGTGGGTAGAGTTAGGGATAGATTGTCCCAGTGAGGGTGCGTCACCAAGCTGCAGGTCAAGGACCTCCTCTCCAGAAGAGTGCGAACAAGATGGCGATCCAGTCCTGAGATTGTCGCCCACTTGGAAGTCGACCGAGGCCTGCGAGTGGAAAAAGTCTTCAGGGAGGCCGCAGTAGGTTTATCCCTACCGCAGGGGGTTGAAGAGCCCAAGGTGCCACGTTTGGTACGGCCCATATCGCAAAACACCAGTCAGGCAGCTTACTAAACTAGGGAAGGCAGCGGAGCTCTGAAATTAAGCAGCCATCTTCTCCGATGGTCAGCCACACCCCCCTTTTTTTATAATATATGCACAAGCATTGTGTCACATATACGGAATGCTTGAGTCCTTACTGCATACAGTGAGGACCTCTCCTTTCTGCCATAAGGATTGTACAATGATACACTTTAAAAAATTTTAGTGCAAATTCTTTAATTTAAGATATTCCTCTTGTTTAGCTGTTTAGAGTCAAATTTACGACCACTCTGATGCAACTAATTGTGAGATGCCATGACAGTGGACTTTGTACTCATTTATACACAAAGAGCCTATGCTAATGTTTCTTTGCTAATTCATAGGGGCTTTAATTATATTTGATTTGTGGTGTGCAACTATATTCTCTTGAAGTTCCTTTTTGGTATGTTCAAATGCTTTTTATTTACCCCATTTTGGTTGGATTTGACTGCTGCTAGTTTATACTACACATTTATTATGTACACAAGCTAATATTTATATTTCACAATTTCTCTTATGAGAGAGTTTGGTTGCCACCATTATAGTGAATCTACCCTCTTCATTGTTTTTCTGCACTCTTGTATTGTTTGTTTGTTTTTCTTCCTCTCTCTCACTCCTTATATCTTGTTATACAGTTGTGTAATTCCTCTTTATGGATGCCTATTTTGAATTGTTTACTTTATTGCTATGTCACTTAACAATATGTATTAATCTACATTAAAGAGCTCTTTTATCATTCCATCATTCTCATCCCTCATTTCTAACTACATTTGTTGACTTACCTTTCAAACTCATTCATTATGTCTGGCTTAGCAAGGTTGTCTCTCAACCTTTCTCAGTACCCTACAATACTGCATGTGCATACTCATGTCACCCTTCAGTTCATATGGTCTAATCTTCCCATTCACACATATACACTTTCTATCCATGGATTAGTAAAAGTCTAATCACTCCCCTATGGCCTTTTGGCACTATCTGTATTCACCCCTAGCTCATATAACTTTTACACAGCTTTTTTATTGCAGTTTCCATCTCAAGTACAAAATATGCACATACAGCCTCCTCCCTGTGCTCCATTTATTTATTTTTTTCTCTCTTTTTCTCCTCCCTTCTTTTCCTCCTCCCCACCGTGGGATGGTAGTCTCCTTCTTAAGACTTTAATTTTTCTTGTTTCACATGACGCGTATTAAAATAACAACTCTCATTGTCAACGGTCTCAATTCGCCCTAAAAATGTTCTATAGCTCTGCGAGAATTTGATCGGTTAGCAGCTGATATAGTGTAAGTTCAAGAAATCCACTTTCAAAACTCTTCCCCTCCCAATTTTTTTTATCACAAATATCAAATGCTCAGGTCAAGAAATGTGGAGTAGGTGTCTTATTTTAAGCCAATTTACCTTGGACACTTTTACACATTGTTATTGATTCAGAGGGGCGTTATATAATCTTGAGGGGTCTAATAAACAACAAGCCTTTTTCTATCATCAGTCTATATTGCCCTAACTTCAACCAGGTATCCTATTTGCACAAGATCATCTCTCTTTTGGAGGAAATAATGGACAACATCCTCGATCATATATATATATATCTGGGGTAAGCACTTTCTGCTGATCTGTCATCCCTTCCGGATCTCAAGTTGAATCCTCTTATTGCTAGTATCAAATGAGACTTATTGAAATGGAACATCTCTTTTATTCCATGGTTAGGCAGGATTAATTTAATTTAAATGATGGTTTTACCAAAAATGTTATAGTTCAATTCTTTACCTATCCATATTCCTAAGAAAATTCTCATTGCTCTTGCTCACCTCTAGGGGTGGACAAAAAGTGTGAAAAATGTCCTGCATGACTTTTTGTGAAAACTTGCCTTTCTGCCTATGCAAAAATGCCCTCCTTTTTGCCTATTTTAACACATTTTCTGCCTATTTTAACACATTTTTTACCAATATTTCCTGTAGGTACTACATTTCCCACTGTAATATTAATGCTTCTGAGGGCTGAAGTCTAGAAATAAGTGGCTGAAAGTCAAAGTGAGTGCTACAGCAACATATGGCTTGAAAAATGTGTTAGCATGTAGAATGCATTTGTCCTTTGCCCACAACACTAACTTCCTGCTTAAGTGACACTGGCAAATATTCATGATGATATCAAGTAATAAAAAATAAAGTACAACCTAAAATGTGGCAGAGGTGTATTGTAGTGGTGGTGGTGGACTGGCATGGTGTGATTTGTGTATGTATTTTTACCATTATCCTCCTTCTCAGATTATTGACACACATTACTTATCGGTCATAGCAATGGTCCCAAGTGGGGTAGATGGTGGCAACCCTTCTTCACATCTCTCCTCCACCTCCTCATCTGTGCTGCTGTTAATATATTTGTCCTGGGTTTGTCTGTCATATGTGGTTTCTGCTACCTGATACTCAGATGGTATGAGATGTTGGTTCATTTTTAAGAATGTTAGTCACTCAACATTGCTGATTGATGACTGAGAGGGTTTGTGTTTTATGACATACTAGCAATGTGGGACGGCGTTGCCCGTCATGTTATGACCATTGGGCGCACGTGTGTGAAATGCAGACACACTGATAAACACAGACATATGCAACACACAGGCAGACACATACCATACATCCCAAGTGTCCCTCTTTGAGGGCCAAATCCCTCTGTCCCTCTTTCCCACCCTGTTGTCCCTCTTTTTAGGAGGTCAGACTGCGTGCAGGGCCGGCTCCACCTATAGGTGAGGTAGGCGCCGGCCTAGGGCGCACAGGTACTGGGGGTGCGGGCATGCAGCGGAGAAGAGCTGCGCCCGCACACACCACGCCGGGAACCACAACACAGTCAGGTCTGCGCTCCCTCATTGGGTCGGATCTTTAGTAATGCAGAGCGCGCTGGGAGTCATGATCTCCCGCCGCACTCTGCATTACTGAAGAGAAGACTGCGCGGGAGCTACAGGTATGTGATGGGGGGCAAGTTGGAGCTGAGGGGGCATAGTGGAGCTGCTGGGGGCAAGTTGGAGAGGATGGGGGGCAAAGTGGAGATGATAGGAGCAAGGTGGAGCTGAGGGGGCATAGTGGAGCTGCTGGGGGCAAGTTGGAGCTGATAAGGGTAAGTTGGAGCAGATGGAGGTCAAAGTGGAGCTGATGGGGGCAAGTTGGAGCGGATGGGGGTCAAAGTGGAGCTGAAGGGGGGGCAAAGTGGAGCTGGTGGGGACAAGTTGGAGCAGATGGGGGCCAAAGTGGAGCTGTTGGTGGCAAGTTGGAGCTGATAGGGGCATAGTGGAGCTGCTGGGGGGCAAAGTGGAGCCGATGGGGGTAAGTTGGAGCTGATAGGGGCAAGTTGGAGCTGAGGGGGCAAAGTGGAGCTGCTGGGGGGCAAAGTGGAGCCGATGGGGGTAAGTTGGAGCTGATAGGGGCAAGTTGGAGCTGAGGGGGCATAGTGGAGCTGAAGGGGGGGCAAAAGTGGAGCTGGTGGGGGCAAGTTAGAGTGGATGGGGAGCAAAGTGGAGCTGATGGGGGCAAGTTGGAGCGGATGGTGGGCAAAGTGGAGCTGATGGGGGCAAGTTGGAGCTGCTGGGGGCATAGTGGAGCTGATGGGGGGCAAAGTGGAGCCAGTGGGGATAAGTTGGAGTGGATGGGGGGCAAAGTGGAGCTGGTGGGGAAAAAGTGGAGCTGGTGGGGGGCAAAGTGGAGCTGCTGGGGGGCAAAGTGGAGCTGCTGGGGGGCAAAGTGGAGTTGATGGGGGCAAAGTGGAGCTGATGGGGGCAAGTTGGAGTTGATGGGGGCAAAGTGCAGCTGATAGGGCCAAAGTGGAGCTGATAAGGGGCAAGCTGGAGCTGGTGGGGGGCATCTCCAGACCAGGGGCAGACTGGCCCAGGGGGCAGAGAGAGGATAATCATGAAAAGAGGTGGGGTATAAGTAGGCGGGGTATAAAGGGGTGGGACACAAGGGGCGGACAGAAATGGGCGGCAAAATTAGGTTTTGCCTAGGGTGGCAAAAATCCTTGCACCAGCCCTGACTGTGTGGTGTGCATTACTTTGCTCTACAGCAAGAAAGCAATAAACTTCAGTATATGTGTTTCTACATTAGTCTGTGCAAATAAAATACTTTGGTCTTGCACTAAATCATTTATTCATTTACTTAAATAGCCAGTAATAGGTCATGAAATAACCTAAAAATTCTTACTAATGCCCCGCCCACCAGCCACGCCCCCAAAAATATCACCTAAAACTACAGTGTCCCTCTTTGGCCATGTGAAATGTTGGGAGGTATGCACATACACACAGTGAGCGGCAGAAACATGCAAAAGACACGCACACACACAGACACACTGGAGATGGACACACATATGTAACAGAGATGTACACACACACAACATATATGAGCAGAAACACATGCGTGCATGAGTTGTGTACCCCTCTGGCACTCAAATGGTTAATGTATAGAGAGGCATGTCAGAGATAAATAGCAGTGGGAAGTGTGTTCATACCTGGGAACTTTGATTTGTGTTGTCTCTGGAGGGGAGTTATGTGGTGCTGATGTGGAGAGACAAATGGGGCAATCTGGGTTAAAAGTGGGTGGGGCTTAATCACGAGTAGGGGCGGGGCTTAACATAAATGTGGAAAAGTGTTAGTAATAGGCTGGGGAAGGAGGAGAAGTGGGAGGGAAATGCAAGTTTACAGTGTGAGGGGTTTGAACACACTCACTGAGGGCTAAAACTTGATACACAACCCTGTGGCAGTCAGTGGGTTAAGTGTGTACCTGATGGCTGTCTGTCCTGTGTCTTGCATGGCAAATGATGACAGTGAAGAAATAATTCAGCAGAGGGCCTACCTTAACCCTTTGAGTGCCATTTTGTTCCCCTGGTGCTGCAATACAGGTCCTGCTGAGGCCACTGGGAGTCAGGGTGAGTGACTGTGTGTGTGTCAGCCATATTTCTATCTGGCTTTGTGGGTCTATGTGGTGCTGTGTGTGTGTGAGTGGGGGCATGTGTGTTTGGTGCTGTGTGAGTGGGACATGTGTGTGTGGTCTGTCTGTGTGAGTGGGACATATGTGTGTGTGTTTGTTTGGTGCTGTATGAGTGGGGCATGTGTGTGTTTGTCTGTGGTGTAGGAGCAAGTGGCGGCCATTTTATTTTTTTCTGAATTTGATAGTGGTGGGCGGGCTGCATAGTGGGGGTGGGCCAACTCCCTGCATGACTGAATCACCCAATAGGAGTAGTAACTCCTGCTTTATGCCTCCCCTGGGTGTGTTTTGGCAGGCACAAAGTCTTCTTTTATATATATAGATGTGCCTGTCCAGGGTCAGATTTTCCACTGGCTTTCTCAAACAATTTATAGACAGGCACAGCGCTCCTTAAAAATGGTGGAAGATTCAGCCTTTGACTTTCTGCTAACCTTATAGCCATATCATCATCCTCACTCTCAACTTCATCTGTATCTGAACAAGAGAAGAATGCTGAAGGGATATATTTTGGATCTGCATCATCATCAGTCATCATTAGGTCATCATCTGACAGTTCTTGCCCACTACTAGCCTTATATTCCTCTAAACTTTTGGAGGTCTCAAGCTATTTCTTATTACTTTTACTGTACCAAAGTTCCCTAGTGTGGGTGTTTTGGTGCTTCTTTGTCTCACTATCTGATGCAACAGGTGGTTCAGCTGCTACACCTTCCTCTATTATGCTATTGCCAGCATTATCAACACTTGAATGTGACTTGTTGTTTTCAGTGTTCTTCTTTTATGGTTATTATTTAGTTCTACTGGCACTGGTGTTGCTGGAACTAGTTTTGCTGGGTCCTTGATAAACTGCATCCCTCTTTGGAATAGAGGGATCATCATCATTGATTGCCCACGCTGCAGCAACCATTGCTGCAGTCAGCTTTTGAACTACTACTTTACTCTCAAGTCCCTGCATTGCTCCACCCCTCCCCCTTCCCCTTCCCCTTGTGCCTTTGCTCGATATTATACAATTACACTGTGTTTTTTTTTTTTTTACTAAGTCCAGTCGGCCATCTGCCACTGTCACCTAATATATTTAGTTCTTTATTCTTTTTATTTTTTAATTTTTATTTATTTATTTATTTTTTACTTATTTCCTTTTTAAGTTGTCCACCCTGTTGTCTTATCACAGTCTGTCCAAAAAAAAATTATAACTGAAAAATAAAATCAACAAAGTCTTTCCCCAGACTTCCCCACCCAGAACAGAGACAATGACAGCACTATCAACAATCAAATGGGTCCCTAGCTGCCTGTGTCTTGCCAGTCAGTCACACGGAAATTTGGAGAATTTGGGGTCAACCTCCTTCCTCCCTCCTTCTCCCCAGAGTGCCGAACTGACTCTCCTAACAGAACAAATGTCCTACCCAAAAGATTCCCTAAATTAGACTTCAATCCCCTGTCTTCTCTAGCTCAAAAAACATACTGCTCTCTCCTCTCACAAACAGAAAATGGCATGCTGTGAGAGCCAGACAGCCTTTTATATGGCTGTAGAAAACTTTTGTGTGGTGGAGAAATATTTTTCTTCCCATTGATTTCAATGGGCAAAAAATGCAGGAAAAGCAGAAAAACTGCAAGCGGAAAGTGCCATTATTCACCAATTTCAGTTTGAGGCGAAAATTTTTGCCCATCCCTACTCACCTCCACCTTTATCTGGACATATAAAAAACACTTATTAACTGGTCTGTTCTATATTCCTTGATTGAGCATGGAGGACTGCCATTGCCTGACCTTCAACTATATTGTAAAGTGGCTGCCTTAGCCAGATTTTTTGATTTTACTTCTAATAAGTCTATTCAATGGGTAGATATTCTATCTGACACTCTTGGTTCTTTCAATCCATTACAACTTCTTTGGTCTTCATTGCTTTTAGCTGTTCCACAGTGTACTAAACATGACATCCTAGGACATCTTCTCTGAATTTGGACTTCTACTAATCATGAACTCATAGCCTTTTTGTAGGAAATGCAATATCTTTGGCGTAGTGATATTAGCTCTACAAATCTTACACACCCTACACCAAGAGCTAAAAGTCCTCCAAACTGTATAATAAATCTTAGTGGTGGATGGTTTTCTTCCTGCTATTATAGTATCTATTACTGGCCTAGAAAGTCCTTTGAGAGACAGTGATTCCCTTTCAGCCTCCAGGCCTTCAATTTGAAGAAATGTGGGTTCTGATGAACTATGGGCCCCTGGATCAATATGTCTTGACAATTTGGTAATGTCAATGGATCCTCTATTGACATGTTTACTAGGTCCGCATACCACAGTCTTCTTGGCCATGCAGGAGCTATCAATATGACATTTGAGTTGTCTCTTTTTTTTCCTGAGGAATTCCGGTATTAATGGAATTGGAGGGAATACATATGCTAACAGATGATCCCATAGGAAGTATAGGGCATCCTGCCTTAGCACTTTCTGGTCTTTCCAACGGGAGAAGAACCTTGTGGACTGGGCGTTGTACCTTGACGCCATGAGGTCTATCTCTGGAATCCCCCATCTCTGTGTTATTAGATGAAAAACCTCTGGACTGAGCGCCCATTCTCCTTGGTTTAACTGGTTTCGGCTCAGAAAGTCTGCCTGGATGTTTTGGATCCCTGGCACATGGACCGCTGTGATCGTCTTTAGATTCCTCTCTGCCCATTGCAATATTGTCTCTGCCTCCAGAAACAGTCTTTTGCTTCTGGTACCGCCTTGATTCTTCAAGTATAGAACCGTCATCATGTTGTTTGAATAGATTCTGACCGACTTCCCCCTTAATTGCTTCTTGAATGCGATCAAGCTTCTCTTCACAGCTCTGAGCTCAAATATGTTTATATGTAGGGTCTTTTCTTTCTCTGACCATATGCCCTGGGCTGTTTGTCCGTTAAATACTGCTCCCCAACCCTGTTGACTTGCATTCATTGTCAGGTCTTCCCACTGAATTGGTTTCAGTGATATTCCCTTTGACAGATTCGACACTTTTTTCCACCATCGTAATTCCTTCTTTATTTTGGGTGACAGTATAATTCTTTGTGATACATCCTTGTAATTCTTGTTCCATCTGCTTAGAAAATGGATCTGGATTTTTCTCATATGGAACCTTGCCCATGGCAACACCTAGACAGTAGAGGTTAAAACTCCTAAGAGCTGCATAAAATCCTGTGCTGAATGCCTCCTCAGGGAATTGAATTTCCCATTGCTCTGAACAATTCTCCTCTGTCTGTCGCTTGATAGATATGCTCTTCCTTTGAGTGTATCTATGTCGATTCCTAGAAACACTAATCTTTGCGATGGAACTATCTGACTCTTCTGAAAATTTATAATCCAACCCAGGCTCTGGAGATGATTTATGGCGTATGAAGTGAGACTTTCTACCTGTTGCAATGAGGTTGATATGACTAGTAAGTCGTCTAGATAAGGGATTATGGTTATCCCCTTTTTTTCTCAGGTGTCCTGCTGCCAGGATTTTTGTGAATACCCTGGGCACAACTGACAGGTCGAATGGTAAAGCCATGAACTGAAAAGGTTTTTCCTTTATGCAAACCTCAGAAACCTGCAATGAACTGGGTCTATTGGGATATGATGATATGTGTCCATCAAGTCTACTGTTGTCAAATAGGCCTTCATGGGAATCAACTTTATCAGAGATGACGCGGTTTCCATCTAGAAAAGTCTGTACTGAAGAGAGTTATGCAGATGCTTTAGGTCCTGAATAGATCTGTAACCCCCTGAAGATTTCGGAACTATGAATAGGATTGAGTATATTCCTGTTCCTCTCTGCTGATGGGGAACTGATGTCCTAAAATCTGAATTATGTTCAAACTTTCTGCTTTCTGAGGGTCCTTCGGTATCGCAGAAGTTCTGAAGAGGTCCATGTGAGGAATCTTGTTGAATATCAGCGGGTACCCTGTCTCCAAGACCCTCAGCACCCAGTGATCGTCCACTGAATCCCACCAGATTGGTAGAAACATATGTAGACAACCTCCGACAGGTATCAGAGACAGGGCCCGCTAACCTTCAAAGATACTCCTTTCTGTAGTGTCCTCTCCCTGAATATTCCTTCTTGAAAGTTCCTCTTTGGACCGGCATAAAGGAAGGTTTCCTCTGCTCAAAAGGTCTATTGGGTTGATATTTCTTTGCTTCCTTGTAAGTCTGCCTTCTTGCTCTGTACACTGGTGTTCTTGCAGAGCTGTTGGTAGGGTTTCTTCTTTCCTGTGGAAGAAAAGAACTCTTTCCCCCGTCATACTCTTTATGAGTTCCTCCAAATGATACCCAAATTCCAATTCAGTTAATCAGATTCTGATGGTTCTAGCCATACAAGCCATAGTGGTGGCTGCTTTAAGATTTTGCCCCAAGATGGCAAACTGCTTCTTCAAAGCTCCTTCCATCGTCCTCTCCATGCTATCTCTTAAACAAGAGCCGTCTTCCATTGGGATGGTGGGACACTATGCTAGTTGTGCTATGGCTGCATCAATCTTGGGCGGGTTGATCCAATCTTGCACTTCGTCTTCCTTAAAGGGATACATCTTTGAAAATTTCCTTGACATAGCTACCCTTTTATCTCTTTTTTTCCCACTCAACTTTGATAATATTTGCTTTTGAATGGTGGATAGGGAACACAGGAACTTCCTTCTTATTCCCCAGGAATGCGGCATCTAAAACACCCAACTGTTTAGGGGTATCAGTTAAACCTAAGGATTTACGCATTGCTTTCAATAGATTGTCCATTTTCTCTGTTAAATGCTCTTTCATCCTCAGTAATTTCTCCTTCTTCCTGAGACGAGTATTCAGATATTATATACTGAAAACTTACTGCATCTTCTATTTCATTAAGCCTTTATGAAGTTCCTTCATCTGGGTCATCTGTTCTCTGCCTCTTCCTTGAACTAGCACCCATTTGCATAGCCACAAAGGTATCTTGCATGGATGTCCTCACCCAGGACAAAAAATCCTGGAATTGGGTAGGCATATCTGGGCTAGCAACCTTTTTTAAACAATCAGGACATAGCTTAGTAGAATCAGTAACAGGGATTTTAGCTTCACATCCAGAACATGGTTTACATTTCTGTCTCCTATCTGCTACTTCTGAAATAGGCTTATCCTTAGTAGGAGTCTGCTTGATTGGAGCAGACATGATAAATCAAAACATATAATTTAATAATTTTAGGTTAAAACAAATAAACCAGTATCCTAGCCTGACCAACTCAAGGACTGGGCCTGACTGACTGCTTTTATAGTATCCATGCATCTCAAGATTGAAATGCATGCACCAATACAAGGGTTAAACAAGGATCCTTAGATCTCTAAAACCAGATCTTCAATTACTACACTAAACACAAAAAGACAAAGGAGGATAACTTACTTAAAAGTATGCTCCAGGGACTAACCTTCTTCTAAACCAAGGCCTTAATCTTCAGTGTGCATCCCACGCTGGAACGCACGCTCTTCCTAGAAGATGGTGTCAGAAGAAGATTGTCCCGTCTTCCTCCAGCCCTCTACTGACGCGGAACGAAGAGGGAAGGAAGTAAAGGGCATAAGAAGTCAGCCTCTTGCTGGCGCATAGTGCGAAGATCAAGGGCTCCAGGAAAACCACTGGTCCGGCGGCCATGGTAATGGTAGGGAAAAAAAACTCCACTTGAATTTCTTAGGTGAGCGGCCTGAGACTCATCCCTCTGTCCTCACAGCTATGTAGGACCAAAAGACTAACCTAAACTAACATGAGACTTCCTTTTAAACTATCAATCGATTGGTCCTACACAGCTGAGAGGCAGAGACAATGCCCATATGTATAATGCCGTGGACAGGGGACACAGAAGAAAACAACAACAATATTTAAGGTAGCTTCTACTGAAGAGGACAGAGCCTCCGTCCTCCAGCTACGTAGGACCAATATAACTGGCGACCGGATGTTACAACCTGGCTTTTAAAGTTTGGCAATTGGTCCTACCAGCTGGGAGGCGGAGCTCACACCCATTCTTTGCCGTGGATAAGGACACAAAGGAAATTATTAATACTTCTCTTTAAAAGGACACTAATGTCAATAATAACTTCCTGTTTTGTAGATTAAAAAAAAAAATATGTTGAGCAAATCCCCTCCCTCCCCTTCTCCTGACAGCGCTCTACTGACAGCTGGAAATCCTGGTCCTGGGACCAGTCAGCAGCTCTGCAGCAGGGCCGAAATAGTGATATTTGAAAAGAATTACTTCAATGGAACGGTCTAAAAATGGCCTGTAGATAGTATTGGTGGCAAAAGAGTGGCTAGGGGATCCGGAGGCCAATCCCCCAAATAACTTATTTTTCATTTTTCCTCAGTTTGCCTAGCCAATGAGGTTATACACAGTGAGATGAATGTGCAGGCGCAGGTACATATGAGTAAGGACAGGGCTTATGTTTGCTATCCCCAGACCTAGCTATGCTCCCAGTGAGTTAGCATATCTGTGTCTGGGTTTAGCCAGCATAAACCCCACTCATATGTAACTGAGCCTGCAAATTCATCTTACAGCGTGTAATCTCATTGGTTACGTGAACTCAAGAAAAGAAAAAACAAACGATTTTTAGGGATGAGTCTTTAAGGATAATAAAGGGGTACAATGCATTTTGCAATGAGTTTGCACTCCCCTCTGGTCCTTCAAGGGTTAATAGTGCTTGTGACCAGTTTAAACTTGAAACCCACAGGAACAAATACATTTGTATATATAATGTACTAATACATGATCTTACATCAAAGGAAAGTTGGTATGGACCCCACTATCACTTTAAAAGCCAACTACTTATTTTTCTTGATAAAAACAAAAGCAAAATCAGCCACTGGACTAAAATCTACAGACATCACATCTGCATATTTCAGGGCTAGGCTGCCATCATAAGTATGTCATTTATGGAGTAGCAGAAATCACAGCAACTTGCTTTGTTCAATGGAGCCTGGAGACATTCTCCCCACATTCGTGCCTGGCTGTATTAAAGGGATAGTAATGTTTCAACATAAAAGCAGCTTCAGTTAATCTTAATAGTATTTGGGCAATGTACTATCAGAGTTGTAGTTCAAGAGTAATTGAATGATGAAGTTTCCCCCTCCTGCCCCCTTTAACCTAGTGTAAGACACCTCGCCTCAGATGAGGAATCTGGTCTTAAGACCAGACAGCTCACAGCAAGGCACAATCTTCTTACTGTGAGAACAATGAAAACCCTGCCCCCAGACAGGTTTTTCCCCTTATGCTAGTTGAAGATTGTCCCTCTCTGCAAGCCTTCTAGACCCCACCTTTCTGTTCGGAGGTGAGCAGTGTTACATCAGTAAAAGGGGCTGTAGGGGGATAGATCATTCAATTACTCTTGAACTACAACTCTGACAGTATTGAAATAACACTCTCCATGGCCCAAATACTATGAAGATTAATTGGAGCTGCTTTTATTTTGAAACATTACTACAACTTTAAAGAACATTGCGCTCTCTTTCTTCTCAAGCGCACGTATACAGCGTTTCAGGAGGGGGTGATTCATGTGGCAGGCGCGACCTTCCAATAAGGGGCAAGTGACATAGGTTACTTGAGCTTGTCCAGAGCCTGTGCCCTGTCACAGATACACCCACTAAGCGTGGGGCCTAGTGGACTGCACTCTTCCAAACCTACCCTGAATATAGAGTGTACACATCTGGAATATAGCTTAGGAGACATGGCTAATAAGAATAAGTATTTACCAGGGGTTGGCAGTCATAAAAACCACATTTTTGTACTCACATACACCAATATACAGTATATAGCTGTGGGTATCATAAGATAGTACGGATATGGGATTCTTATGGCTGCCCACCCCTTGCAAAATATTTTATTTAAAACAAAATTGTTAACATAAAGTACATAAATACACCGTATATTGTTGAATATATTAATATAGAACCGTGTGTTTATGATTGCCCACCCGTGCTGGCCAACACTTTATTTTAACACATATTTACTAATATTGGTACATACGTATCAAAAAAAAGCATATTGGCCAGCAGGGGAGGGCATTTATAAAAAGCACAGTTCTATATTAATACATTCAACAATATATGGTGTATTTGTGTACTGTATGTTAACAATATTGTAAAAAAAGAAATAAATAAATTTTGCTAGGCGTGGGCAGCCATATGAAATCCAAATCCATACTATCTTAATGTATGTATTGTATGTATGTATGTATGTATCTTTATTTATATGGCGCCACACAGTGTACGCAGCGCCTTACAATAGACATATGTTACAATAAATAAGAGGGGATGAAATAAGTGCGACATTCATAGAAACAATGGGAGAGAGGTCCCTGCCCCAAGGAGCTTACAGTCTAAATGGATAAAGGGAGACATACAATGGGGTAAAAGGGTGTTAAGTGCTGAGATTACAAGTGCTGAGTTTGGCCAAAGGCAGCACATGGTCCTAGTGCTCCAGAAGATAAGACTTCAGGGTAGACTTAAAGACAGAGGGGGATTTTTCTAGGCGTAAGGAGAGGGGTATGGAGTTCCATAGGTATGGAGCAGAAAGCGAGAAAGGTTTGAGACGGGAGAGGGCAGAGGGTGTGGATGGTGCAACAAGAAGTGCATTGTGTGCTGAGCGAAGGAAGCGGCCAGGAACATAATAGGAGATGAGGGAAGAGATGTAAGGAGGGGTAGCAGTGTGGAGAGCTTTAAAGGTGAGAAGAAGGACTTTGTAATTGATGCGCTGCTGAATTGGGAGCCATGACAGATGTCTGAGAATTATGTGGGCAGGTTCAGTTTTTGGGGAGAGTGTGGTGATTCGTGCAGCTGAGTTTAAAACAGATTGCATAGGTGAAAGATGAGTAGCAGGAAGGCCAGTTAGTAGGATGTTGCAATAGTCTAAGCGGGACAGAATGTATACGTATAAGAGTTTTAGTAGTTTGTTGGGAAAGGAACGGGCGGATTTTAGCAATGTTACAGAGAAAGAAGCGAGATGATCTAGCCACAGAGTTAATGTGAGGGGAGAAGGAAAGAGAGGAATCAAATATGGCCCCAAGGCAGCGTGCTGAGCTGACCGGATCAATATCAATTCCATCAACTGTAATGGTGAAGCTAGGTGTTCGGCAAGGTCTTGGTGGGAAGATTAGCAGTTCGGTTTTGGCCATGTTAATGTTCAGCTGACGCTGTGCCATCCAGGAGGAAATGGCCAAGAGGCAGTCTGAAATTTGCAGCTGGATTTGTGGTGAAAGATCAGGAGTGGAGATGTAAATTTGGGTATCATCAGCATATAGATGGTATTTAAAGCCAAATTAACTAATAAGTTCACCCAATGAAAGAGTGTACAGTGAGAAAAGCAGAGGACCCAGAATGGAGCCTTGAGGCACCCCCACAGACAGAGGGACCGTGGAGGAGGTGTTATTGTTAGAGGACACAAAAAAGGAACGTTGTGAGAGATAGGAGGAGAGCCATGAAGCAGCTTCATTTCGGAAACCAAGACTGTGGAGAATTTGAGCAAGCAGAGAATGGTTAACTGTGTCAAAGCCAGAGGATAAATCGAGTAGTATAAGTATTGAAAACTGTCCTTTGGCTTTTGCAGTCTGGAGAAACACAATATACAGTGTATAGCTGTGCATATGTTAGTACAGAATTGTGTTTTTTATGATTACCCACCCCTGGCAAATACTTATTCTTATAAACCATATCTGCTAACACATACACCAGATGTGTGTACCTCATTGCATGTTTTTTATGTATGTCTTAGATACATATATAAAGTAATGTATTGCATGGCCAAGGGTAGGAAGTCATAGAAACATTTTGGTACTGTTCGTGTACAAATCAGAATCTTACGATTACCTGACCCTGATAAAAAAATTTTTTTCCATTTTACAAACAAAACCATGAGCTTAACAGGTTAATTTTATCAAAACAAGAGTGGTGAGGGCAATCTCTACTGCACATGACTGCAGCGCGCGCACAGGGCCGGTGCAAGAATTTTTGCCACCCTAGGCAAAACCTAATTTTGCCGCCCCTTGTGTCCTACCCCTTTATGTGTTGAAGTGTCAGTGTGTTCCCTATATGTGTTGAAGTGTCAGTTTGTGTGTGTGTTCTCTATATGGGTATGTGTGTGTCAGTATGTGTTTCCTGTATGTATATAAATGTATCAGCGTGTGTTCCCTATATGTATATAAGTGTGTCAGTGTGTGTGAGTCTCTGTAAGGATATCAGTGTGTAAGTATGTGTGTGTGCTTCTCTATATGCGTATCAGTGCGACAGAGTGTATGTTCTCTATATGTGACTCTCCCCCTCATGACTGTTGACCCCCCTTTGACTTTCTCTCTCCCCGTCTGACTGTTGATCCCATCTTTGACTGTTGACCCCCCTCTTGACTGTTGATCCCCCTTTGACTCTCTCACTCCCCCTCTTGACTGTTGATCCCCCCTTTGACTCTCTCTCTCCACCTCTTGACTGTTGATCCCCCCCTTTGACTCTCTCTCTCTCTCCCTCTTGACTGTGGATCCCCCCTTTGACTCTCTCTCCCCCCTTTGACACTTTTTTCCCCCGTCTGACTCTTTATCCCCTCTTGACCCCCTTTACACTTACTCTTCCCGGGGCACATTCATTTTTTTTTTCCTCTCTCTCTCTCTCTCTCTCTCCCCGTTTCGGTGCCCTCACTTGGCTGGCTATTTTTTTAATGTAGCACAGCGATGCCCGTTTCTCTCTCCCTCTCTGTTCCTTCAATCCTTGTCCAGGACTGGAGGAGCTGAGGGGCAGAGAGAAACGGGCATCTCAAAGCCACTCAGACAATAATAAGGTACCATTTTTACTCTACTAGTCACCTGTATTTTCTATAGCTAACACAGTACCACACTTCACCCAACCTAAAAGTGTTTAAATATATGCAGTGTGCATATATTTAAACCCTAACTTTGAACCAGTTGTGATAAAATTACCCTGTTAGCTTATGGCCTTTTTACTAAAAAAGGGGGAGAAACATTGTGACCAGTATTGGGTAATCACATGAATTTAATTTCTTCACTAACATTATATTAGTGCAGAAATTTGATTCTTTCCACTGACCAACTCTGCAGGTTTTTCCCTTTTAACCCTTTGAGTGCCATGCTCCGTACCCCTCTGGCACTCAAAGGGTTAACCAAAGCCTTACGCTTAACAGGATAATTTTATAAAAGACCAATTAACAGACACAGTTAAAATATATGCACACTTTATATATTTAAACCCTAAATCTGACTTGAATCAGTTTTGATAAAATTATCCTGCACTTAAGTCTATTGTACTTTTTGTGTGTTTTTTCTACCTCTAAACTTTTTGTGGGTTTTTGTTTTACCTTCCTTCTTTGGTGGAACAAGGTATGCTTTGAGACTAGGCAGCAACAACTGGTTGAAAGAAAAACTGTCAAAAACCACAGGACTGCGCCACAGCAAATAAGACACACCAACTACTCCCTCCAAATATCTGTGCGTAGATAACGTCTCCTATTAAATAGCCTGAGCAGCACGCGGCAGCTTCTTATTCCGTTAACCCGCCTCCATCCACGTAGCCTTTTGAATGGTCGCACGCACCCTCCATCCATCAATTTTAAACCGTCTTCAGCAACTGCAAAGCGCTATTCAGGAAGCAAGGTTGGCTCTGCTTGGTATTAGTCCTGTGGGTACTAGAGGGGTACGCCGCAATGCGTTGCGTGCCTCTCTTGCACTCAAAGGGTTAGCCTCAGCGCCGATATCGTATTGAAGAAGTATCCCATTTACAAAATTGTGACCCCTAACCCGAATTGTTTAGGCCTCTATCTAAGCCTTTGCATTCAAGAGGTTAAAAGTGGCTGTTTAATAAAATTATTCGTGTTTGTATACATAGATTTTTCTTTGTCTCTGTATATATAAACGTGTGTTTCTGTAGATGCGTGTAAAGCCCCTGTACACTGGCCAAGGTCCGGGTGATGTTAGCCCTTTGAGTGCCGGAAGGGTATGCGACGCATTGTTTGCAATGCGTTGCGTACCCCTCTGGCACGCAAAGGGTTAATAGGGCGGTCATGCATTGTAGAGACTGCTTATGACAGCTTCTGACAAACATCTTAGTGAATTATTATATACATAAAAATAATAATATATATATATATATAACGATTAGGATATGAGGATGGATGGGAGGGGTATTTGTTCTCTATGATGTAGCTAGTGTTACTCCACTATTCCAGTTCTTATTTATTTATAACGCACACCGCTTTATGTACAAGTATATCTGCTGTTTAAAATTGCTTGCAGTTCCTTGGCCTCCGTCAAGATGGCGTTGCAGCTCCTGTCACTTGCCGGAGACAAGTGCTGTGTGCAGAGACGGGCAACTTGTGGCTGTCAGACTGCTGTCACCAATCTGAACAAGACATTTTCCAGCTCAAGATGATGGCTGTTGTAGTCCGACAACAGCGGGAGAGCCGTAAGTTGCCCACCACTGCTCTAAACGACATAATTTCGTAATAATTAGAATACGGGTTCAAAGTGATGCATAGAACAGCATTTTCTTTCCAATAAGAATTTATAAAATGTAGAAACAACGTAAAGCTACAAAACAGGTAACCTGTTTGATTAACTGTTTGTTAATAAAGCTAGTTTAAAACGCTCCCTATCACGTGGCTCCATATCAGCTGACAGGAAAAGTTTGCAGCGGCTGGTAACATGGTGAGTACCCGATGTTCAGGCTTACATAAATACGCTTCTATTTGTATGCATTCGTTCCTTTCACACACGACTAAGTGTAACGTGTGCGGATGGAGGGGACTTGTAACTGCAAAATAATTGGGGCTAACACTGCAATTGGATGACGCACAGATTGAGTATAGCTTATAAGTTGACCCTTCGAATGCCAGATGGGTACGCAAAGCAATGCGTTGCTTATCCCTTTAGCATGCAAATGGTTAAATGTCAGTTACGTTCCACGTCCTGTTGCTGTCTTGCTTACTCATCAGAGTGGGTTACCGAAGAGTGCAATCATACCTATGTGGTCTAAAAGGTGAATCGTCACACATTTTGGTATGCCTGTCCTAATTCTGTTATACTATCCGTTTCAGTAGTGGTTCTTCGTATAGTTGTGCTTTATAAATAAAATCCTTTGAGAAGTATAGGTTTTAGAGCTATAAAGTGTCATGTTATTTTATTTGGGGACGTGGGGATTCCATTTTTTGCATTTGAAAATGCTATTAATTCCATCATGGGCTGAAGTATTCCACCTGAAGTTGATACTGTATAACGTTATATAAAAATACCAACAAGAGCAGCGCTAGTATGCAGGATGGAGACAAAAATCAGTCTAGCTGCCTAAGATTAGATGGCTGTGCTTTGTGCTGTCTTTCTATATGGTAAATAGTAATATAAATCGGCGCTTCAGACAGATAATGTGTGAATATTTACTGGACCAAATATATACTATAACCATAAATCACAATTCAAGTATATTTTATTCAGAAAGCTCAAAGAATTTTCCAATATATCTCCAAATATGAAGAATCCTGAAAAATCATTTAATTAACTGAATATTCATACTAAATGATGGTAATAAATGTATTCTTTTTTTTTTCCCTATCACTCAAAGCATAAGATCACAAATATATCCCAATCAATATTCTGGATAAGTGCTACAAAAAAATGCTGTGCATGAATTACGAAAATTGTTGTCATATTTAAAATCACACAATCACACGTCAATATTTATTGAAATGCAACTACACCATACAATTCAATTATATCAATGGTTCACCGCTGTGGTACTCTCCGGCTCATTAACATAACTGGTAAGATATCCCAAATATAAACATGGCTCAAAAGTAGCCAGTATCTGATAGATAACTTGGATAGTCATATGACCGTCCTCTTACATGAGGGAAACACCAAAAATGACAGTGACCTTAGATGTAACCCCGCTGTGACACACCCTATTCCTTTCTCTATCTATAATCCTCTAAAATCTGAAAAACATTAACGATCGATCGTAATATATATTTTTTTATATATTTCATGTTTTTGTCTTTTTATATTACCGGACCTCTCTGTCCGGTTACTCGGAAAGGAAAACCCAAATCGGACAGAGAGGTCCGGTAATATATAACTCACATAACTCTTGCATACCAGTGAAGAAACACATGCTATCAAGATCTTTGTATGCATAAATAAAGAATAGCTTGATATGGACATACATACAAGTTCTAATTACAACGGAACATTGAATTTAAAGCACCAAACGGATTGGTTAACGGCAGCCATCTTGTGGATACATTATATTAAATCACAGATCAAATCTGATGTTGACATCTGATGTAGAGTAATCACAGTGTCACTAAACCAAACACAGAGTTGAAATAAGACTTATGAAACTGATGTCCATATAGTATTGGAAGGGAAGAGTGTCTAATACGTTTATGGACATACTCTCTTTTTCCCTTAGTGTCCTATACAAACAAATATTATTTATATATTTTATGTGGTTTTCTTTTTATATTACGATTGATCATTAATGTTTTTTAGATTTTAGAGGATTATAGATAGAGAAAGGAATAGGGTGTTTGTCACTTTTCTCGGTGTGTCACAGCAGGGTTACATCTAAAGTCACTGTCATTTCTGGTGTTTCCCTCATGTAAGAGGGCAGCTATATGGCTATCCAAGTTATCCATTAGATACTGGCTGCTTTTGAGCCGTCTTTATATTTGGGATATCTTACCAGTTATGTTGATGAGCCGGAAAGTACCACAGCGGTGAACCATTGATAAAATTGAATTGTATGGTGTAGTTGCATTTCACTAAATTATTGTGGTGTGATTTTAAATAGGACAATTTTTGTAATTCGTGTATAGCATTTTTTTGTAGCGCTTATTGCCCCGCTCCAATACGGAGAGTAAAGGAGTGGAACAGTATTACTTTCTGTATGGATTATATTATCCAGAATATTGATTGGGATATATTTGTGATCTCTTGTCTGGAGTGATAGGCAAAAAGACAAATACATTTATTCCCATCATTTAGTATGAATATTCAGTTAATTAGATGAATTTTCAGTATTTTTCAACTTTCTGAATAAAATATACTTGAATTGCGATTTATGGTTATAGTATATATTTGGTCCAGTAAATATTCACACATTATCTGTCTGAGGTGCTGATTTATATTACTACTGTCTAACGTTATGCTACATATTTTATTTTATGTGCATAAATAAATGTAGCTCCTTCTACATAAAGCAGAAACTGCAATACGTGGAAGGAAAGCACAAATCATACTCTCTTTAATACAATTCAGTAAGACCAGGGTAATCAATTGTTGGCCAATGAACTGTTCATCCTCCCCATGTTGTTTCTTTGACATCTAAAGGTAGGCATAGGGTATAATTATGACTAGCATTCACTTACAAATGACAATGTATTACAGTCAGCAGTGCAGTTAGAAAGTACTCATTAAAACATGACACATTAATGTAACTGGAGGAGATGGCCCTGCTTATGATAGTTTAGAGTCTAGAGCAGTGGTTCTCGGCTTTTGTCCTTTGGACACACCAGTGGATCAGGGTTGTTGAAATATCCCTAACTAAGCACAGGTAGTTCAATCATAGTGACTGAGCCACTGACTATTCACCTCTGATTATGCAGAATATCCTGAAGCGCTGATCTCTTGGTGTGTCAGGAGGATTTTTTTCAGGAAACCCTGCTCTAGAATCGAAGTAGAGCAAATGAAACTAGGTACAGGTAGTATTCCGTTTAGTTAAAGAGAAGGGAAGGCTGGGCCAGGACAACATAATACTGCCCCTATGGCAGTTTTGCAGTGGTCAGAGGTGGACTTTCAGGGAGTGCCTAAAGAGCTAAAAGCTATAGGAGAGTGATCTGGCATGGTTTTGAGTCCCAGAGAGAGGGTGCTGCCCAGGTATGAGAGCTAGCTTGCTTTGTGGTAACAAACAATTGCTCCTGAGTGTTCTGACCCTAATAGGACACATTAAGGAGAGTAGTCCCTTTGTTTCACCATCTTCATTACAGCGATGCAGAGACTTAAAGGGATAGTAATGTTTCACAGAAACAGCTCCAATTAATCTTCATAGTATTTGGACCATGGAGAGTGTTATTTCAATACAGTTAGAGTTGTAGTTGAAGAGTAAATGAATGATAAAGTATCCCCCTCCCACCCCTTTTACCTAGTGTAAACCGCCTCCCCTTAGATGTGGAATCTGGTATCTTGACCAGACGTGTCACAGCAAGGGACAATCTTCTTACTGTGAACCTAAGGACAACCCTGCCCCCCTTGACAGGTTTTTTCCTAATGCTAACTGAAGATTGTCCCTCTCTGCGAACCATCCAGACAGTCTTACTACTCTGAGGTGAGCAGTGTTACATCAGTAAAAGGGGTGGGAGAGGGGTAGTTTATCATTCAATTACTCTTGAACTACAACTCTGACAGTATTGAAATAACACTCTTCATAGCCCAAATCAGGGCTTAAAATATGAAGTCCTTTGCTACTAGCCAGACCTGAAAAGTTACTCGCCACTGCAAGCCATAGCATACCCACCAGGGCTGAATTTCTACTCCCCAGGGCTGAATTTTCACTCGCCATTGGGTAGTGAAAATTTTGAGCCCTTGCCCAAATACTATGAGGATTAATTGGAGCTGCTGTTTTTGTGAAGCATTACTCACTCAATCAAATTAGTCTACAAGTACTGCACTTCAAAAGCCCCATGACCTCACTCCAGAATCCTTAAGATAAAAAAAGAAACAGGAGTAACAATCCACTTTTAATATCCCAAACATAGCAAAGGATTGAAAGAAATACTCATGTGAATGCTCACTACTGGCTGTGAAGATATATGTAAGCTGGTTAAATACATGCAGTGTACTTAAGTCCACCCTGCTCTGGGATACACCTCCCGAAATGAAGTAGTATTTGGATCTGATTAATAAAAGTTGAATGAAATTTATTCTATAAAAATAAACATTAAAAGAATATAAATGCCAAATGCTCTGTTTCTAAGCATGATATATTTTTTTGCCTCTAGCTCCTGAAGAAAAGTGTGTTTGAAATGTATATTATTGTTTTTTATATAATAAATTTCATTCAACTTTTATTCATTGAGAAGATCCAATTACTCCTTATTTTCAGGAGGTTTGTCTCCGAGCAGGGTGGGCCTAAGTATACTGCATCTATTTATCCAGCTAACACTTATATGCAGCTGGTAGTCACTAGTCAGCATTCATGTAAAGATATATTTCAACCCTTTTCTATCTTTGGGATATTTATGCCTCCTTCTGTTGAATTTTGTTCTTCTGAGGGAAGTCTAAACTTAAAAAGCAGCAGGAGGAATACTGGGGAATGCAGATAAGGTTCCCGCCTGCCTTGGCACTGCAGCGTTAAACATCAAATATGTGGCATTGGTTCTCAGCCAGGGTGCCATGGCACTTTGGTGCACCACAATGAGAGAAACTTAGATTGCTCCTTTTTTCCCTATAAAGACTTTGACAAAACCTTGAATTCAGCTTTTGAAATCTGTATAGAAATTATGTACAGTATGTGCATTATTTAGATTATTATACCTAAGTTTATTTATGGATTTGCACCCTTCATTGTGGCCTTCACAAAGTAGATATGTTGGGGTGCCCCAAAATGTCCAGATTTTGTTGTTGGTGGTGCCTTGTGCAAAAAAAGAATGAGAACCACTGGGTTAAGGAATGCTCAGCATTCATCAGTGTTGTGAAGGTTAAGGCAGTAGTTTGAATATTCTCAAGTGCATGCTTATACCATTGTCAGTGGGTTCCCCTGCTGTTGGTTACAGTTGACACATGTACAGTTTGGTTCTTATCACCTTTATGCAGTGGTGTACACCAAAGCTGGATCAACAGTTTGTGAAGATATAATAACTGTCACTCCTTGCCCCCCCCCCCTCTCCACTCCATGGAGGCCGAAGGCCCCACCTCCTTAACTCCTTGGAGGCGAAAGACCCCCCTTCACTCCTTGCCTCTTCATGGAGGCCAAAAGGTGCCCCCCATCACTCCATACATCTCACTAAAGGATGGAATCCCTTTGCCACCCAGTACTGCATCATAAAGGGAGCTTGCTACCCCCTACCACTTCCTAGAGCTAAAAAAAAAAACAAATGCAAATGGCCACGTCATCAATTTATCTAGTAATTCACTCCCCCCAAACACTACCTGGTTCCACGTTCCCACCCACCCTGCCATTTATCCAGGGGAGCCTCCCCATCCCCTCACTAAGAGGTCACCAACCCTCCCTTCAGAAGCTGCTTTCCCTATACCCATTGGGACCATTCCACTCAATCATTTCACTTCACACCAGCCTCACACTCCTTGTATAAAAAGAAAAAAAAAAAATACGTTTATCCGACCACTTCTGACTCCATTTGGGAGTTCTGAGGCCAGTCCCCATTACCATTCAGCACCACCAGTCTCACGTTAAGCACTCTCTTCCCTTTCTTCACGTTACTATTCATCCATGCTTCCTATCCTCCTCCTGTGTGTGTCATTTTAGGATGGCAGACCTCAAGCACCAGGCACCTTAAGATCCTGAGGCATCCCCTGTGGATACCCTTCAACACCTAGACTTTGCAGACCAAACCTCAGAGAAAAATGGATGGTGCTTTCACTGATGGCCGAATTAAGTCTCAGGGACATTTGATACCCAACATCAGTCAGAAAGGTGGACCTTTTCTGCCTCCTCCCCCCCCCCACCCCCCCCCCCCCACCACCACCACTCAAGCCCCAGCCACACCTGGCCATTCTTCCCTCATCCCTGGCCCCTTCCTTATCACTTCCCACATCGAATGTCAGCTGGACACCATAGGCCACCACATGTCAGATTTAAGCTCGGCAATTGACGATACTCAAGGCAGACTGCAGGCAGTAGAATCTACCTCCGCTCCCGGATTCCATCCTCCTGCAAGAGAAGACTTGCCCATACTATACATCCTCCAGCCTTTCCCCTAAGATTATTCCAGCCCACATGGTGCTACAGAACCTCCATATTGATATCTTTGAGGACAAGGCTATCAACCTAGTCTTGCTTCTGATTGCTTCTCAGGGTCTGGTTTAATATAGGACCATCAGTTACTGAGACATCTCCGTCACCTTGAAGTCCAAAGACTCGCATTTGGCAAGGAGACTCTCTGTCTCTGAATTTGTACTGGCTTTTAGTGAATACCGCAACATCCTTTGTTCCGCCTTACCTCATAGGCATCAGGAGTTAGACCAATATCAATACACCATCATTGATTTAGAACATAAGTACGAGGTACCACAAGTCTTGTTTTTTTTTTTGTTTTTTTTTAGCAAAAGCAGCTGCAGCCTGTAGCCAATCTAATTTTTCCGTTGAGTGTCTTGAACAACAAATTATTCTGCAGGCACTTTGTGGGCCTTAAAGAGCCAGTTTATCATACTTGTTCATCTAAATATCACTTCCCCAATCTATGCCCCAACACGCCTGCTACTCAGCCCAGCAGACAGTCTATTCAAGTTGCTCCCCCACCCCAGATAAGTTTGGGAGACCCATCTACTATTTGAGGAGATGGACCATCTGAAATAATTTTAATTCCAGAGGGTGCTTTTTTTTAGCTGATGCAGTCTACTCCATATTTGTTCTGTATGTACGAAAGCCCACTCATGCACCATTTTTGTCCATTTTCACATTCTAATAAATTACTAGGACCAGTCAAACTACATGCCTCTGATAAGAGCAAAGAACAGAAAAGATCAGGGCGCAGACCCATCTAAGAGCAAATCTGTATCACCTCAATTAATTTTATCCCCCGTTTGTATTCACTCACCAGATGTTCTTGTTTGCCTTTAAGAGATAAGCAGATACTTGTCCCGTTTTACTCTCCTGTAACAAGTTCCCCGATATCCATTACCATTAAATCCGATTCAAATAGTATATGATTCAATTATTTATTAAACCAATATTCAAAAATAAAAAACAAATGGTAATAATAAAAAAAAACTGATATCAAATATAAATGTCCAACGCGTTTCGTATCTTATTGGATACTTTCTCAAGGACTGCAATGAATAATAATAGTAATTCGAAAAAACATACCTTATTATATCTTGAGGTTAAATACTGTCCTGCATTAGATGGGAGAGACCTCCCTCGGCGTCCTCTTAACGCCCGATGTACTGCGCATGTGTGAAATCCAAAAGAACTCTATGGTGCTCGGCGGAACCGACTCTATCATGCGCTCCACATGTGGAACGCAGAATAGTCGGCTCTCTATGCCAATTAAGAAACGGAGTCTGCGGACAAATCATTCCAACTAGGGTTCCCTTGTTTTCATATGTGTATCATCAAAGCATCACTTTGGGGAGCCAGAAGATCTATCCCCCATTGATGCAGTCAGCAGAACTGTTAAGCATCATTCCAAAACATCTGCACTTCTGTAGCCTCATATGTTCTTTCTTTGAGGTGAACAGGAGTGCGTGTGGAGACCCTTATTAACACAGATAGTCTTTTACAAATAATGACCACATGTATACCCCATAGTATATAGAAGATAGATATATCAAAATAAATAAATATATATATGTCTTAAAAAATACACATCTAAATATACACACACACACACACACATACATATATATATATATATATATATATATATATATATATATATATAAATAATATACTTAAAAAATAGTAATAAAAATATGAAAACATATATATATATATGTTCCTAAAACACATAAAATCAGTTAGATATACTAAAGGACCACTTGGTATCAGCTTTCCACATGATTCTGTATGCATTATATCTACACATATTCAGGAAAGCTGACACCAAGTGGTCCTTTAGTATATATAACTGATTTTCACTGTCGTCCAATACAGGTCACTGGTACTCTGGGAGGCGATCCGCCCCTTTAATAGGCAGGAACAATTATTCAAATGTGTGCAGGGGGCAGAGCCTCCCCTCCTACTTAAGCTGCCTTCAGGCCAGAGCCACTAGATTGATTTGTTCCTGTGTGCTGTGCACACCAGGTGGAGAACATCTATTCATTCAACTTAGTATTTTATTATTTTTATTCAAATATGGAATACCACCATTAGGAGGGTGACCATGGCTGTGAATTGCCCTCTCTAAAGTGGCTAGTGCAGCTTCCAGGGATTTTCTGTGGACCTTATGCCCTGAAGAGGGAACAGCTTGAGTCAAGCAGCTTCCCTGCTGGGGAATTTACCTCTGGTCTATTCCTACTTCATCATGGTCACCTGAAGACAGAAGTCCTGCAGAAAGGTGAGCCACCCCTTGAGTGCTGAAGGTCCACTTGTCCCCACAGTGTCCCTTTGATGGGCTTGTATTTGGGAGTTTGCATTGCACTCCAGCACTCATAGGGTGTTTTTATTTGCATTTCTTATATTTATGCAATTTCTGTGGTATTCTCTGGGTTTTGGAGCTTTGGGTATTGTTTTTCTTATGTTTCTCATGTGTTTGATAACTGTTTGGGGCATTTTCTGTTTCAGTGGGACTTTATTAAAATTTAGTGTTCCGCGCCTTTAAGCGCGCCTTTTTCCGCATAGACGCCATTGCTCCTTTACTCTCTATGAGACTACACAGTGTGGGACATATCTCTGGAACCGCTTGTCACAGCAACTTCAGAGATGGCTCATTTTATTACTATGCTCCTGCTCTATCATCCGGTGTCTATTTTCGGGGTGTGGGGAGTTCAGGGGGGCTTCGGGCACTGTTTGGGGTACTTCTGAGAGAAAACTACATATCCCATGAGCGCCCGTTTCGCGCTCGTTTTCTGATTGACTGACCTGACGGCAGCCATTTTGTGGTGTTATTTCTCAGCGAGTATACTACGCAGGGACCGAGCCTTCTCTCCTCTCAGCAGATTAACCCTTCGCTGGCCAGATAAGTCAGATTTTAGGCATTTCTGGGGTGAAACTTTAATCTTTCGCACTTTTACTGGGTGATATTTGTTAAGTGGTGTATATTGACGCTGTGAGCATATCTACTCCACTGGAGCCAGGGACTAGACCTAAGACTAAGGAGGCTGGGGTGTCTGTTCCCCCCCCCATTGCGCTTTGCTCCTCTTGTCACTCTGGGCTGCCTAGAGATTGTTCTGGTAGTTTATGCCCTAAATGCACTGATTGTTATGATAGCAACCCTGGGCTTCCCAGCCATGCTATTGAGCCAACTTGGGTGAAAGAGTTTAAAGCTGCCACTAGGGATCTCAGATCTACTCTCCAACTCTTTCCCTCTCAGGTACAGGGGGCTCTCTAGGTTTGGCAGACCCCCTCTACAATCAGGACTTCCCTGCCTAAGCCACAGGGGGCTCCTGATGTGTCTGATTCTTCTGAAGAAGAACTATTACAGGATTCTGATGCTGAGGAAGGCACTGTTATTGAGTCTAACAGGTCCATTGGGGACCCTTATGAATGTGACCCTGAGGTTTCTGCTGAGGGTTTGATTAGAGCTGTGTTAACCACGCTCAACCTTCCTCTGACTCAGGAATCTACTCATGATCCATCTGACGTTTTCCAAAAACCATCTAAGGTGGTTGTATGTTTTCCAACTAATCCTACTCTTGCCCGTCTAGTCTCTGAGGCGTGGAAGAATCCTGACAAATCCTCTTCTGTGTCCAAAAAGTTTGCTAAACTTTACCCTTTTCCTGAGACTGAACTGGCAAAATGGGTTCATCCTCCTAAAGTGGATGCTCCTGTTTCCAGGTTATCCAAATCTACTGCTTTAGCTGTCTCTGATGCCTCTGCCCTGCAGGATTGGACGGACAAAAAGCTAGAACTTTCTCTTAAATCTATTTTTGCCTCCATTGGCACTGCCATGCGTCCAACCTTTGCAGTGGTGTGGGTTAACAGAGCTATTGCGGCCTGGACTGAACGACTGACTGAAGCGGTCCGCCAGGATGCCCCGGTATCTGAGCAGTTGCAGCTCCTTGCTAATATTACTGAAGCACAGAATTATGTTGCTGATGCTGCCTTTGATGCTGTGCGCATGATGGCGAGGGCCTCCACTTCATCTGTGGTGGCTAGATGTGCCCTTTGGCTGAAAATTTGGTCTCCTGATACAGCCTCTAAGAAAGCCTTGCTTTCCTTGCCCTTTCAGGGGAACTTGCTATTTGGTTCTGAACTCAAAGAGATGATCAGCGAGGCTACTGGCGGTAAAAGTACTCTTCTACCCTCAGTCTTCAAGAAAAAGTTTCCAGCCAAACGCAACCGGTCCTTTCGTTCCTTTCAGACTGAGACAAGCTCCACGTCCCAGACGGGGTCGTCCTCTACGCGTCCCTCCTCCGAGCCCAAACAGTCCTGGAAGCCCAAAGTTGCCCCCAAGGCCAAGACCTCCAAGACTGCTTCGGCATGACTCACCGAACCCGGGTCCACATCCGGCAGTAGGTGGACGTCTCTGCATCTTTCGCCGGACTTGGGAGGAGTCTGTGACGGACCCATGGGTTATTCAGGTAGTGTCAGAGGGATACAGGATCCCTTTCTCTTCCCTTCCTCCTTTTTGGTTCCATTTTACTCGTCCTTCTCAGGAACCTACAAAAAGGCGTCTGTTCGACGATACTATTCAGGATCTTTTGGACAAAGAGGTCCTGGAATTGGTTCCTCCAAAGGACACAGGTTTAGGATTCTATTCCAACCTGTTCGTGGTGGCCAAAAAGGACGGAGGTGCTCGTCCTATCTTGGATCTAAAGGATCTCAATTCCTTTGTTGTGAGTTCCCACTTCCGCCAGGAATCCCTGCGCTCTGTGATTGCCGCAATGTCTCCAGGGGAGTTCCTTGCCTCCCTGGACCTTCAGGATGCATATCTTCACATCCCTATTCATCCAGAGAGCAGACGGTATCTCAGGATTGCCTGCCACAAGGGACACTTTCAGTTTTCAGATCTTCCCTTTGGACTGACTGCAGCCCCTCTGGTCTTTCAGCGGGTATTGGGATCATTGATAGCTGTGCTTCATCGAGAAGGTGTCAGAGTGACCCCCTACATGGACGATCTCCTCCTGAAAGCCTCCTCAGCGGAGCTTCTCCACCAGCAGATGCAGCTGTGTATACACACTCTGAACAGTCACGGCTGGATCTTGAATCTGGACAAGTCAGACTTGGTCCCATCTCAAAGGCTCCTTTTCCTGGGTCTCCTGTTCGACACTCGGCAGTGCATGGTGTTTCTGCCAGAGGCTGTGGCTCATCAGATAGCCGTCCGAGTAGCCGGGAGCCTGGAACTGGACAGGGTTCCGGTACTGAAGTTGACGTCTCTGGTGGGGAAGTTCATTTCCACAATCGAAGCTGTGCCCTTTGCCATGGCTCACACCAGGGAACTTCAGAGGTTTGTGATCCAGACGTGCAAGAATCATCCAGATCATCAGCATCTGTCAGTCTCTCTGCCTCCTCATGTCGAATCGAGTCTGCACTGGTGGTTGGATCTCTCTCATCTCCTGAAAGGGAGATCCTTTCGAATTCCCTATTGGACCACGCTCACAACGGATGCCAGCCTCCTGGGATGGGGTGCTGTGTTGGGTCGTTTCAGTGCTCAGGGGAAATGGGGACTGGAGGAATCTCTTCTCCCCATCAATGTTCAGGAACTGCGTGCGATACGGCTGGCCCTGAGGCACTGGGAATCTCAGCTGGAAGGTTGCCCAGTCAGAGTGGAGTCCGATAACGCCACCGCAGTGGCCTACATCAACAGACAAGGCGGCACAAGAAGTTTCACCGCCTGGTTGGAGGTCAAGGATATTTTATCTTGGGCAGAAGATCACGTGCCTGTCATTTCAGCGGTTCACGTTCCAGGCGTGGACAACGTCATGGCAGATTTTCTCAGTCGTCACACAGTCGACAGCGGAGAGTGGGCTCTTTATCCAGAGGTGTTTCACCTAATCACCCAGAGATGGGGGGGTACCTGCAGTGGACCTGATGGCTACCAGACACAACAGGAAGGTGCCGGCATTTTGCTCCCGGTGGAGGGACCCTCTTGCTCTAGCAGTGGATGCCTTGTCAATCCCTTGGGATTTTCCTCTGGCTTACATCTTCCCTCCTCTTCCTCTTTTGATCAGAGTCATCCAGAAGTTGAAGCTGGAGCACTGTCCTGTCATCCTGATCGCTCTAAACTGGCCTCGCCAGTCCTGGTATCCGGAGTTGATGGCCATGTCAGTGGCGGAACGTTTCCACTTCCTGCCCGTCCGGATCTGCTTCTTCAGGGATATCTGTGGAAGGAGGATGTTCAGAATCTCCAATTAATGGCGTGGCGATTGAATCATCAATTCTAGAGAAGAAAGGGTGTTCTCCTTCAGTGGTGTCGACAATGCTTAGTGCTCGCAAGCCTGTGTCCTCCAAGATCTATCATCGTATCTGGGCCACCTTTGTGGCTTGGTGTACTGATCGGAAGATGTCTCTAGATTTTCATCTTCCCACTGGCCTGGCTTTTCTGTAGGATGGTGTTGAGAAAGGGCTCAGTCTGAGTTCCCTCAAAGTTCAGACTTCTGCTTTGTCCGTATTTTTCCAGGAACGGATTGTTATCCTTCCTGATGTTAAAGTTTTCTTCCAGGGCGTGACTCATGTTCGGCCTGCCTTCAAGAGTCCTACTCCCCAGTGGGACCTCAATTTGGTGCTGGGAGTTCTCCAGCGACCCCTGTTTGAATCCTTGGCTTCCATTCCCTTACGTCTCTTGACTTGGAAAATGGCCTTTCTTTTGGCTATTGTTTCAGTTCGCCAGGTAGCAGAGTTACAATCGCTGTCTTGTAAACCTCCTTACTTGGTGTTCCACAAGGATAAGGCTGTGCTTCGCACTACCAAGGAATTCTTGTCCAAGGTTGTGTCCGAGTTTCACATCAATCAAGAGATTGTGGTTCCCTCTTTCTGCCCTAACCCTTCATCTGACAAGGAACGAGATCTCCATTTGTTGGATGTGGTGCGTTGCCTCAAGTTTTATGTTCATCGCACCGAGTCTATCAGGAAGTCTGACGCTCTATTCGTCATTCCTGAGGGGCCTAGGGCAGGGAGACCGGCTTCCAAAGTTACTATTGCCTCTTGGATTAAGGCTACTATTCGTGAAGCCTATAAGTTGCGGAATAAGCATGTTCCCTTCCAGGTGACTGCCCATTCCACCAGATCTATTGGGGCCTCTTGGGCCTACAAGAATCAGGCATCTGCTGATCAACTGTGCAGAGCGGCCACTTGGTCCTCTGTGCACACATTTTCAAAGCACTATCGAGTTGATGTACTGGCTTCGGCTGATGCCAGTTTTGGGAGGAAGGTCCTGGAGGCAGTTTTGCCTGTTTAGGTCTTCCGCTCTGTGATCCTTCGTGCTTCTTTACTGTTGAGCCCGGTTGGCTCTAGTTCAGTGTGCTGTGTTAGTTCAGGGGTTGTTTTCCCCTGGTTGGTGTCCGTTGACACTTCTATTCATGGGCTATGTGATTAACTAGTTCATAGCAGTTCTAGTGACTTGGGCCTTGCGCCTGGTCCTTGCCTTACTTCCCACCTCTGGGTCAGCTCAATGTTTGTACATCCCAGAGTACCAGTGACCTGTATTGGACGACAGTGAAAATAGGATTTTAGTCTTACCTGTTAAATCCTTTTCACTTAGTCCATACAGGTCACTTGTCTCCCACCCTGTCAAGGGACCATGCTTGGCTCTCCTGTGGCATTTAGTGGGAGACCTTCGGGGCATGCTCACAGGAGTCTTCCTTCTTGCTTACCTCTGGTCAGTTTTAGTGTCTCATATCAATCTAGTGGCTCTGGCCTGAAGGCAGCTTAAGTAGGAGGGGAGGCTCCGCCCCCTGCACACATTTGAATAATTGTTCCTGCCTATTAAAGGGGCAGATCGCCTCCCAGAGTACCAGTGACCTGTATGGACTAAGTGAAAAGGATTTAACAGGTAAGACTAAAATCCTATTTTATGTATTTTAGGAATATATATATATATATATATATATATATGTGTGTGTTTTCATATTTTTATTTGTTTTTTATATGTTTTATATTTGTTTTATATGTTTTCATATTTTTATTATTCTTAGATATGTATAGTTTTATTGATATGGAGATATATATATAATGTGTATATGTGTGTATTTTTAAGACATATATATATGTATTTATTTTGATATATCTTTAGAAATACTATCTTCTATATACTATGGGGTATACATGTGGTCATTATTTGTAAAAGACTGTCTGTGTTAATAAGGGTCTCCACACGCACTCCTGTACACCTCAAAGAAAGAACATATGAGGCTACAGAAGTGTAGAAGTTTTGGAATGATGCTTAACAGTTCTGCTGACTGCATCGATGGGGGATAGATCTTCTGGCTCCCCAAAGTGATGCTTTGATGATACACTAGTAAGAACGATTTGTCCGCAGACTCCGTTTCTTATTCGTCATAGAGAGCCGACCGTTCTGCTTTCCACGTGTGGAGCGCATGATAGAGTCGGCTCCGCCAAGCACCATAGAGTTCTTTTGGATTTCACACATGCGCAGTACATCGGGCGTTAAGAGGACGCCGAGGGAGGTCTGTCCCATCTAATGCAGGACAGTATTTAATCTCAAGATATAAAAAGGTATGTTTTTTCGAATTACTATTATTATTCATTGCAGTCCTTGAGAAAGTATCCAATAAGATACGAAACGCGTTGGACATTTATATTTAATATTCAATATCAGTTTTTTTTATTATTACCATTTGTTTTTTATTTTTGATTATTGGTTTAATAAATAATTGAATCGTATACTATTTGAATCGGATTTAATGGTAATGGATATCGGGGAACTGGTTACAGGAGAGTAAAACGGGACAAGTATTTGCTTATCTCTTAAAGGCAGTCAAACAAGAACTTCTGGTGAGTGCATACAAACTGGGGGTAAAATTAATTGATGCGATACAGATTTGCTCTTAGATGGGTCTGTGCCCTGTTCTTTTCTTGTCTTTGCTGTAGTCTACACAAAAGATTGTGAAGAAGAGCATTACCACGGTGCTATGAACTAAGGGCAGCATCCTAAAGGCAAAAAGAAAAGCGTCAAAAGAGCCCATACCGTGCATCACCAGGAACTAGTGTCTGCCAACTATAAGAGATTGCAAAAAAGACTACATCTTACAGTTTTTACAATTCCTGTCCAGTTTTTCCAAAATTGTCTATTCATAACCAATACAGGGAAGCAAATATTTTGGTTAACAAGTGTATGCATATATATGTTTGTTTAAAGGAGGAAGAATAACAGAGCGACCCTATAAGAGTCCCTTAGAAGCTCAAACTTTGGTAAATGAGCGCCATTGGATAAAAAAAGAATACATGCTTCTGATGTCTAACTATCCTGAACCTCACATCAGCCAATATATTCTCTCTGCTTTTGCAGAGCGATTCCATACATTCATTATCGCCTTTCCTTAAGCACCCCTCAAATGTCTTAACCTTCGGTTGTCACTGGAAGAATACAATACAGTATAAGACCTCATAGCTAAAGATTATGACAAAGAGTTCTTGCTAGGCCCCTTACTCTCTCCTCCATTCCCATCTTGGCGTTTTAGCCCAATAGGCTTAGCCACTAGGAAATTCTTGTAGAAAAAAAGGCTGATCATAGATCTATCAGCCCCCCACTCCACCAACATGTTCAGTCTCAACTCCCTCATCCCATCCATAGAGTACACCCTTCATTACTCCAGGATTGATGATACCATAGTTTTAATTAAACAGGCAGGACCTGCATGTTGTCTCTCCAAATCGGACATTGTCGATGCTTTTAAATTAATGCCAGTTCATCCATCCCTATGGTACCTTCAGCATTTCAAATGGAGGGATCAGTATTATTATATTCTCGACTTTCCTTTGGGGCTAAAAGTAGACCTCAAATTTTTAACACATTGCGAATATCCTATGCTGCGTCCTGACTAATCACTGTTCATGTCCCAATGTTCTCCACTACCTGGACGATTTCCTACTGAATGAACCAGCATCCTCCCCACCCTCACTAAAAATCAACACACTTTTTTTCAGGAGATTATTCCGGTGGCTCCATACAAAACTATGGGTCCATCTACAGAGGTTTAATTTTTTTAGGCATTGCCATCGATTCTAGCGATCTAGAAACTAGATTGCCACTGGACAAATTAAATAGGATTAGCGGACTCTGCCCTCCCTCTCAAGAGCCTAGCTGCAGTCCCTTTTAGGGCACCTTAATTTCTCAGCTAGGATTATTCCTCAAAGTAGGGCCTTCATGTCCTGTCTTCACTTCTATCGAACCCTTCCAACTCAAGACTACTTCATTCATTTAGACTAATTGGCTCAATCAGATCTGGCCATGTGGTCCCAATTTCTGAGAGGATGGAACAGATATTCTATGTTCCCTCCTGCCCTTTTAAACATTTCCCCAGCAGTTTATACTGACGCAGCGTCCGGCCATGGTTTCACTGCTATCTGCAGTCAAGAGTGGTTCGCAGAGCTTTGGCCAGCCAAGACTAAGGCTGTGCCCCAGTTTTTCACTACTTCTCCACGGTTAAAATTATACCCCATAGTAGCTGCAGCAGCTTTGTGGGGCCACCTATGGTCTTGCCAGGCAGTGACCTACACTGACAACATAGCTACATCCCAAGTCATCACCAAAAGCAGATCCACCTCTCATTACATCTTGTTATTCCTCAGGAAACTCACATGGCTCACTCAAACACCAATTTTTCATTCACAGTACCTACATTCTAGGCAGCGATAACTTAACCACTGACAATCTATAAGGTTTTATTTTTCAGAACTTCTTCAGCATCCACTCAGCAGCAAGCCTGCTTCCCTCTCATGTTTAAAGCATCTATCAGCCTACTCAAATATCATCATCCATAAATCTCTCGCCCAGCACCAGACAAGTCTATGATATAACTTGGAACTTTATCAACTTTAACCCCATCAACTCTAGCTCCACAAACGCCATTCTAGAATACACATCATACTGTCATTCTAACCTACAACTTAGTTCATTCACAATCCAATCATATTTGCCACGTATCCAACACCACCTGGTTCTTCTTCATCCCCAACATCAGTCTATATTTACCTATTACCAAGTTAAGAACACCATTCCATTCTTTGGCTTCCTGAGACCAGGGGCATTTGCAGCCCAGTCCCGTTCTCCCAGCTACTCGGTTAAATCAAATCTTAAGTTTCGCAATAACTACTTTATGACTTTAAGGCTTTATGGCTATAGTGAAGTAAACGGGGGTTGTTATTATTAGGAGTTTAGTGTTCCTTTAAGGACAAATCCTGCTAATAATGTCTAGTGCTTACCAATCTGTGATTTATCATACATATGTGAGGGTATGTTATACACAACTTGCTACTCTGTTATGTATATATGTGTGTGTGATCGCCAGTGTATTCAAGAGGGTCAGCACCACCAATTACTGCAACAGCCCAGGTACATGTTCACACAAAAATATCCAATAACTTCTCCAGTGAGATCAGCTCTCCAGTTCCTATGTTATTCTATAGAGCCTATGCACTAAGATCCCTAAAGTCTGAGAGATATTAGTGCATAGGCTCCATAGAGTTACATATAATTGGAGAAGTGATATCACTGGAGATGGTATCTCCACTTCATCACCTCTTTATTTCACCTTAGTGCAATCCCCCCTCCCCCTTTTACCTGTTTACCAGCTTCTCAATTTCTAGTCCTTCAGCCTCTCTGGCGTCCCCAACACTTTCTCTGCCAGCTCCCCTTCCTCACTGAAACTGGTAAAACTGTCCTCTCTGTGCCCTTCCATCCATCTCTGACCTGCTTTACTCATACTCCCTTCCCCCTCTGTTGCTTTCCCTCTCTCTTGTTGACTTCCTTTTTATAGATTACTTTTATTCTCTGTTTCAGAGGTTCCGGTTCTGTGGGGATCTGGATTGCCCAGACTGGGTTCTGGCTGAAATCAGCACTTTATCCAAAATAGTTGAGTAACATTTCTGGTCTCCTTCTATACTTGGATATGTGCATGCATGTAGATATAAATATTTTTTCATGTATCTACTCATCTTTTAAGTCTCTTCCACTTTCTTCCTTTTACAATTATGCTTAGTAAATACAGTTTCTTAGATTCTCAGCTAAGTTATGTTCTCCTACCATTCCAGAGAGTTGTTTGCTTCTTGGGTTCTCATCCTCTTAAGTCATACTCTGTTTCTTCTCTTATATCTCTTTTTACCCTCCATTTCACAGTCTTTCTCCTATCTCACAGTCCCACTTACTTTGTGACTCTCATTTCAGTCCTCAGTTAAACTGAAGCTGATCTGTGCCCAGGTGTTGAAGGAACAGCTGGGAGAAAAGATTGATGTAAGTAACAAGGCATGGGTACATACTTGGGAAGCAGTGCATGTTAAGAACTCACAGATTTATATATTTATCTTTTAGTATGAAAAGATATTGAAGCTAACATCAGATGCTCGCTTTGGTGAGAGTCCACACAATCTCTGATCATTTCCATATCCTTACTTTGTTTCCTCTCTTTATGTTACATTTAGTTTCTCACATCAGTCCGTTTCCTTTGGTACAAAATCTGTGCTGCTCTTCTCCCAAATGATAGTCATACACCCTCTCCACATTATTTTATTTCTCATTTTTTAAATATTTTCTCTATCACCACCATTATTTGTACTCTGTAGAGCAGGGGTAGCGAACATTAATCCTTGAGGGCCACGAGCAGTGCAAGTTTTTAGGCTACATTTTCTTGAGAGGATCAAACAGTGGCTCAGCTACTTTAATTTATTAATTAATCTGTAGTCATATCATGGAAAACTGTACTGTTCGCAGTTCTTCAAGACACATTGTCTACCTCTGCTGTAGACCAATTGATAAATCTGGTCGTCTACCTCTATGTTTTACAAATTCACTTTTTCTATTTAAAAAAAATACGTTGAGAATTAGTATGGTTCACAATCTCTGGTTCTCGTAGTATTACGTTTCTTTTTAGCCTCACTTTTCATTATCAGTACAGCTAATGGTCACCATCTCAACCCAGTCAGTACAACAGCCTACTTATCTAAATGCTGACCATATTCTCTCTTCCATGTTCATATCCTTTTGTTTATTTGCAGAGTCTGGGGATATTAAAGCCACAGTTGCGGTCCTTTGCTTCATTCTATCAAGTGCAGCCAAGCATAATGTTAGCAGTGACAATCTGTCCAGTGAGCTGCAGCAGCTGGGTCTTCCCAGAGGTAAGAAAGCAGACATACAAGATCAGATGGCTACCTACAGGTGCAAATGCACAAATATGTATTCAGAAGAATGTCCAGGAATGAGAGGGCACTTATGTCCAATCTTATCTACTCCATGAGATTGGGGTAAAAGGTTAGATTGTAACTAGGGTGCAGAGAGGTCAGTGGATGCAAGTGTGATGCTGTCACAGGGACATCCAGTGGTGCTAGAGCAGGAGTGGGATATTATTACTGCTTTGCCGAGGGGGGTTGAGACCATGCAACTGTGATAGCAGTTACTGCACAAACATCCATAAGTGTTATAGCAGGAAAACTTATAACAGGGTAGCCCTTAAACTTGATACAAAGACCTCCAACCACACAAATTTCTATGAGCAAGAAGATACTATTAAATAGATATTCCTAGGCCAGGGAAGGAACAAAATACCGCAAATATGCACACGTTTAAGGTGGCCTAATGAGAATTGCAGGAAGGACTGTGGTGGGCAGCAGTCAGATATGGATGGAAGCAAAGCCTTTCGCATAGAGGACATTTGCAGCAGAGTCTTTGACAAATTGTCCAGTAACAAGACGCAGAGTCTTTGGATGGAGGAAAGGGGGCAGCGCTAAAGCCACTGGAAGGGAGGGCCATAAGTCTGGGCAAGGTGTAGTTTGGAATGTTCAAGTAGCTGCTCTTGTTTAATAAAGTTTAGATGAGTCATAGATGTCAATGATTCTATATAAATATGTAACGCAATTAAAAAAAAAAAAAAAAAAAAAAAAATTATATATATATATAATATATAATAATATGGCTAGTAGTATCTAGCATCTTATGCATCTGCAATAAACTGCTTGAAGATACGTGATGTGTGCTGCCTCTCTCTGCAAAGGGGTTTTCCCAGGCTGAGTACATTTGTATATTTTCTCTATGGTGCGTGCACCATCAAATATATGATTTATTTGGTTTAATTTTTGTGAGTGCCACTGTCTATTCATCTCTATCATATATATATATATATATATATATATATATATATATATATATATATATATATATATAATAAAGTGTGTGTGAGATCTCAAAGGATGAATGATTTACATATAACGTATAAAGCACTTGGAAATCAAAGGTAGTGTATACACATGGTGCTATAAAATGTTTTTGATACATTTCATAGGTATCCAAACTTGTCCTCTGGCCAAATACAAGCTAGGACTATCCTTTGGGCACAGATGGCTTAGTCAAAATGAATGAATCTGTGATTATCTCACTTGTGCTAAATCAAGGATGGCCTTAGATTGTGGCCTTTTATATTTTTCTGGTGAGAGGTTTAGACATCCCTGGTTTATTTTATTTTATATGTGAAGGCGTACTTGATTACATCTTCATTTCTCCACTGAAGTCTATAGCGGCCTCTAAGAAGCAAGGATTTTAGCTAATGCCTACCTCAGCACAGGTTAATTAATCATTGGTTCAGTTATCAAGACTATCCCACAAGTTGTAATGCAACTATATCCTAAAATACAGGCCTGTTAGCACACTTGAGGACTAGAATTGAAAAATGCTGGTTCGTGTGGCTTTCCATGGATCGGATGTTTAACATGGTAACCATTCTAAGCTGAAGAGATTATAATGTTGATGTTGGCACTGTGCCTAGAATAAAGGTACAGAGTTAGCCAAAGTGTTAGTATTTAATAACATTTTATTTCGTATTTAAATCTTTGCATGTGGTACTTGAATTTTAAATACTATGTGTAGTTCCTGAATATGCATCAGTAACTTTACCAGGGGTAGACAACCTTTGGCATCGTAGCAGCTGGCTGGTTAGGGATGCTGGAAGTTGTAGTCCCCAACAGTACCAAGGGATGCCTACCCCTGGCTAAGCAATATTAATGTTCATATGTTTTTATAAATGTGTGCAATTTCACAACCACCTATCTAGCTGTTGAGTATTTAAGTATTTTTTCAGAACATGCTGCCTCTCTTTGCCGATCATATGAAGAAAAGCAGGCTGCTCTGCAGGAAACGTTGAGGGAGAACAGCTTGCGTTGTGAGTATGTGGTTCTAATTGACATCTTTTCATTCCACCATTATTTTATTTAGCATTATTACCTGTTATGTTGTTCCCGATGTTCTGTCTCTACACTGTTGTAGTTTGTTTTATGGATTAAACCTTTCGGATTATAAAGATGTCTCCAGTGCATTTTGATGCCGTACATTGGGAACATCGCTCGCATTCAAGGGCTAAAAAGAACACTAAAGATGCCATATGCTTCGATTGCAGAAGTGCATTATGTCCCCTGGTGCTGTTTTCTGTGGGAATATAGCATAGAACACTAGAATATTGTGCTGGGGACTCTGGCAAACGTGTGAAACCACTGCCGGCCAAATGAGGTGTATTGGCTCCCCTTTAAATGTCTTGGTATTCTTTATTTTTACTCCAAAAAAGTGATTAGACAAGCTGGACTTGAAATTATATCACTTGTGTGTCCTCTGCTCCCCTTTTGTCTCTGCAGTGACGCGCATGTCTTCAGTGAGCTGGCGTGTAGACCAGATCCTTGGCTCCAGTGCTGTGAAGGAAGTGAATGAGCCCCTTGTGCACCTCAACCTGAGTGTAACTGATTCTGGACACAGTCGACCTGTCGCTGTAACAGTGACTGCCACAAAACTCCGAGTTCTGCTGACAGGTGAGATACGGCAGTAGTGCTGTAAGTGTGGATGAGTAAAACTAAGAGGTTGCTTCGTACTCAGGGCAGAATTGAAGAGCCGCTGATGAGGCTGATGTACTAAGAATAATGTAACCTTGTACAAACCTGCACCACAGTAGATAAATATGTTTCCCTTAGTTTAAATGGAACCTTTAACCCTTTCCATGCTAAAAAAAAGTCTGTAGCAGTAGAGAGGTTAAAATTCTGATTTAAAACGGTGGTTGTTTGTGGAATTTTTACTTATCCTTGTGGTGCAGTTGCTTTCTCTAGAATTGCTCCAGGTCTGCTTTGTATATTCGCCTCAGTGGGGGTTACAGTAAGGACTTTTTTATCATGAGGAAAGATGTTAATCATTTTATTAATACTCTCCTTCTGTAGAAATGAAACAAGCTTTGGAGATGATGAATGCCCTGAATTGAGATCAGTACGGCTAGAGCCTGCATTTTGCCTCAAGATCTTCAGAGCAAAAGAGGCTGAAATGAGATTTTGCTGAGAATGGTAAAGCAGCAATAAATGTTTGCAGATGAAACCAGAGGATCAGCTGAGAACTTGCCTACACAACATTCCTCTAAGCATTGCAGTACCATCAAGCCAAGTGCACTGTATAAGGCCTTTACTCTGTTCCCTCCTGTGCATTCTGAGAGATCATTACCTTCCTTTTGATAGGAGCTGCTCTTAGACTGAGCAGATTACATCAAAGGGTAGCTTCCCTCCAGATGGTAAAGGGTGTATGTGGCACTGGGTTTTGATCTGCTCTCTTTCTCGGATTAATAGAAAGTTCAAAGTCTTGAACAGACTTACGTACTGTAGATTTACATATTTTTGTCACTATAGAACACTTCCAGAAGTCAGAGCACTCATCCATGTTCTTCCTCACCTCTCTTCCCTAATGCATTAGTGTCCTTATCCTATTGTCCGCTCCTGCACATGATCTATTCTTTACATTTTGTGTAATTTACAATCCCTTGATGTTCTCTCACTGTTATCTTTGTACAAATAGAAATGTACATACAGTGTATAAGTGTCTTCTCTCCTACAATATCCACTTAATTTTTAACACATTTTTAAAAAGATCTTTGTACAAAGTTAACAGGAACTCAGAGCCTTATTCAGCAATCTCAAATCTAATTTTAACCCCTTGAGTGCTGGTGAGGTCTCCAATGCTGTTCTTTCAAATGAGTCGAAGACGTCTATCGCATTCAGAGAGTAAAACACTAATTTAAATTAGTGCCAATTTTCATTTGTCCCCTAGGGTCCCAACGTCTAAATAACTCAAACTAGTTTTGGAAATACAAAATGGCTAATTCAACGTATAAGGGATTTTGAAAGCTTGTTCAAAATCACCAAAGTCCATTTTAGGCAATAGTGTCCCTTTAAAGCAGGTACTTCAAACTCAAATACAATCCAGTGCTGCATACTCAACATTTCCCTCCTAGGAGTGATGTAGCATTGCCTGATAGGTGTGTGGTTGTGCGCGTGTGTATATGTGTGTATATATATATATATATATGTGATATATAATATGAAAAATTAGGGCAGCACCCGTGGGACTTTATATTGAGAAATAACTTTTATTATGAGGTCAACGTTTCGGTCCAAGCATGAACCTTTATCATGCTTGGACCGAAACGTTGACCTCATAATAAAAGTTGTTGCTCAATATAAAGTCCCACGGGTGCTGCCCTAATTTTTCTTGTATTTCATTCTGTGGGATTGTGCACATGGGCCATTAATCTTGAAGAGTGAGTGGTGTCACATACAACATTTTGACTATAAAATATATACACATACATACATACATACGTATATACATAAATCTGTAACAATGATACCCCATCCTAAATCCACTGGTGGATTAATTAACCCTTTAAGTGCCAAAGAAGTATCCAATGTATTGCAATGCTTTGGATACTCCTCTGGCACACAGTGGGTTAGAGTGATACAGAAAAAAATCCTATTGCTCTTTTAATACCTTGCTGCGGTTCCTCAGTGCACTTAACCGTGTGAGCGCCAGAGGCGTATACAATGCATTGCGTACCCATCTGGCACTCAAATGGTTAAAAAAAAATATGTCTGTGTTGAAGGCATCACACTGTCAGTCTGTGGCCTACACTTTTCCAGCCCATATGTTTGACATGCCTGCTTTAAAAGCTCAGCGACACACGGTGTACCATTCTTGTCTAATGAACCAGTAGCAAAGTGGCTTACTAGGCATGTTAGGTTCTCTGGGTTCATTGGATGAGCCACAAGCAGAATATTATCCAGTACACTGCAAAGCAAGGAGTCTGGCAATCTTGAAGTGAAATGTTTAATGGAACACCTTATAGATTGATAGAAGTGCTTCTAACTGAATGGTTAGTAAATAAAAATGATAAATATCCCTTCCCTAACTATCCTACATATACTGCATCCAATTTGTTCTCCAATTGTAAATAAACAATTCTTCTGGTATAAATCGAGTGATATTATTTGCATACTTTCCAGGTAAGTGGTGATTCTGTTTGGTAGAAAATGACTATGTGAACAATGCGGTCATGATGGGGTTGTAGGTGGGAAAGTGATTTTAGAAGGGAATGAGAGTGAGCAGAATTTTGACAGGCTGTTAGTCTGTCCTTGCCTATAATGGTTATGGAGTTAGTTGATAGGATTCCCTGAAGAGATGAGTTTTCAAGGATGATATGAAGGCTTGGGGAAGAGTCTGATTGAATGGTGAAGGAATTCCAGAGCTCAGGTGCAGCACAATGTCCTCAGTATATATCCATTATGCAACTGTACAGCTGAGATACATCAAATTTCCCATATATTGTCTGGCATAGCTGTTTGTAAATGTTGTTGGCATAGCTTTAGTATGAATATGCATGTCTTACAAAAATGTGCAATTTAGATCCATTGTGGTGTACAAAACCAACAAAAGTAATACACACCTAGAGAAAAAGTGAAAAAAAAATAATCATCCAAAACACTGTCTGCAGACAAGTAGGATATTTCTGTCAACTGAATAAATAAAAAATAATAGATACTTAATAGGGCACTATAGTGATAGTCACAACAATAATTGTTAATGAAGTAATGATGCTTGTGGTGAAAGTTCTAAAATATAGCTTTTATTGAAACCAAAATATAAAACTCAAAAATTTAATTGAAATCAAAAATGAGTGCCAACAGTGCATTGGAAAGAATGCATACACAAGGAAACATTTGTTTTTAACCACTCTCTTTTCAGTAGTATCCAAGAGAAAAAGGGTTATATGCACATACACCACCACTTATTTGATCAATCTATGTATTGATACAGCTCAGTCCAATAACTTTACTGCACTGCTACCTAATTCAATATAAAGTGAATCACACTATCAAAACTGTGGACCAATCTACAATTCATTGGCAACAAACAGTTTTCACCATAAGTGTGTCTGTTTCTTGAATAGGTAGCAGAAATATCTATTCCTTATATAGTAGCAGTATTATCCCCCCCAATTCAAAGGGTTCATCTCAAATTATTATTCCTAATGTTATCTCTAATGCATAGTGACGACTACATTTAATTAAAAGAATATATCAGCACTCTGTATTTATATCAGCCACACAGCGTTTGTTGACCAGCAGAGTAATAGTGTAGACTAAAATTAGATACAAAGTTACTGCTCTCACAAGATCAGGATCCAATTTCTATCTCTAATCATTTCTGTCATGTTTGTTTTAAACAGAGTGCCAATAAAATGCTGACATGCATTTCACCAACAGGCTTTTTTTCAAAGCTCTCATCTCTGGCAACTGCTACGATCGACAAAACACACATGAACAAGATATTGTTATGTATGTTCTGACCGAGGCACCCAATGTGAGCTGACAGAGAACACCTAAATGGGAAGTAACCCCAGAAAGAGTAGCAGACAGCTACTTTGCTCAATAAATACCACAATTCGACAATAGAAATACAGGATACTCACAAGATAGGCACCTGTGAGCCAGAAGCTAGAGGGCGTAGAGTAGTGAGCGGTTCTGGCTGTCGGTGGCTGCTCCCAGGGAGCCTTGCTGCGGCAGGGGTCTGGTGGGGTAACAGGCCACGAAGCCTGATGGTCGGATGACCCCCTTGGTGACAGACAACTACTCACAGGTCTGGAAACAACTTGAGAAAGACCTACCTGTGGTATAGCAGTTTTGTCAAGAACAGGGAGAGCAATGTAGGGGTTGAAGTGAGTATACAACTGATAGTTGAACAGACAACTGGGACCGGAAGTCGACAACACCGCAGAACCGCTCAACACCGAGTCGAGGGTGAAGCACTGGGAACTTGAAAGCTTGAGGAGAGCTAGTCGACAGATCCGACTCGGCAACGGGCAGGCAGTGACAAAACCTGAGGGAGAGACAAGAGGAGAAGTCGGACAAACTGGGGTCGAAAGCCAGTTGAGAAAATACAGTACCGAATCAAACAGGCGAGAGGAGTCGAGGACAGGCCGAGGTCAAATATCACAAGAACGGAAGCCAAATCAGGAGACAGAGGAGTCAAGGAAAGCTGGGTCGTAAACAGGAATCACTTGAACAGGATCACAGAATCTCAGAGTACTGAACGCTTAGATCGCACACCGACACAGAGGTGTCAGTGCTTTAAATAGGCCTTGAACAAGGGTGTGCACTAAACAAGGCGGGGATACTGAACAGAGCAAAAGAACTAAAATACCTGGAGAAAAAGCAGGAAAACCTGGGAAATCATGACCAATACATACATAAAAGGGGGAAAAAAAACTATTTGTAAAACCATTTTCTAGTTCGCACTTTAACAAAACAGGAAAATTCAGGATTAAAATGTTAACTCTGCTCCGACCTCCAGCCCCCATGCTTTGTTGATGAAATCATACATGACGTTACAATTGACCCTTCTATGTCCAAAGCACAGACGCTGTATAAATTTATGCTTTTCCATGTTTGACAAAGAACTTTAACAATATGTTATTGCCTTTTTAATTTCCACTGGTTTATTATTTACCATACGTATAAATGTTTGATAATATTGTTTGTATGAAATACAGTAGTAAGCATTCATACATCAGGTCCAATTTTTTTTTTTTTTTTATTTAAACTTTTTTATTATTTTCTAATAGGCAAATGTAGGTAAACATTGACAATGAGTGCACAAGCCAATGTAACAATGATTCACATATAAAGCGAGGATGCATGAGATGCATTTTTATCCACATAGAATATACCTAAAAGGTCAAGCTTTATTTGTTTTGATCACATGAAAAAAATGTGTGTTCAAACTAGTTCAATTAGCTTATTGGAAGCAGGGTCGCAAGAAGGAGGGGTGGTTGAAATGGGTTAAGGGGGGTGATGGTGACCAGACAGTCCAACAAAGTAAAGTGACACAAGCCTTAAGCATTGACAGATGTCAACCAGTTTGCAAATTTGGCAGCAAAGATCTGATGACCCAATAGATCCATAATAGAGCTTCTCCATGTCTAATATTGAATGTATACGGTATTTCCAGTCTGCTTTGGGGGGTGATTTCCATTTTGCCGAGGTACAGGTTCTGACAGCTGTAACTAACTGGAGCCAAAGTTTCAGAGAGGATTTGGAAGGGGGGCATGTTTCCATGGGAAGCAAGGAGAGGAGAATAAGTTGGGGGGAGCTGGGAAGGTAGAGGCCCAATAACCTGGAAAGGTGGGTTACCACCTCCTCCCAGAATGAGTGAGAGCTGGGCAGTAAGATCCAAAGGTGAAATAATGTACCTTCCTCCAAACCACAAAGCCAACAAATGGGAGTGACTCCTGGAAAGATCTGTGCAAATGTATCTGGTGTGCGGTACCAGCCTAGCATAATTTTGAAGTTAAGTTCTCTCATAAGGACATTGGGTATAAGTTTGGTGTGAATGAGGAAAGCGGTTTCCCATTGCACAACTTAGATGGCTACCTGCAAGTCTGTTTCCCAGGAAGCTCTCTGGCAGAGAGGCAAGGTTGCCGACGGAACCTCCACAAGCCAGGCCATGTGAGATAATCCTTGTCTCACTGGAGAGGGATGGATAAGAAGGTTTTCAAGCGAGGTGAGTATACGAGGTCAGAAAAGTGATTAACTTTGCAATACTTCCAGTATTCAGAGGGGAAAAGGTGATGTGAGGAACAGAGATCTTGAAAATGTGGAGGCTTACCTGAGGGAAGGAGATGATCCAAATCCTCCAGTCCCAGATGAAGCCATGGTCGGAAGTCATCATTCCGTAGACTTAGGGAAAATCAGGATTACCTACTAGAGAGCTGAGTGGAGAGGGGGAGGGATTGAGGTCAAAACTCGAGTTACACAATCTCCAGGTAGCGAGCAGGTGCGAGAGTGTAGCATTCTATCAAATAGGCTTAGGGATGTTCTTAGGGTCCACCCACAATAACTGTAAAGGTAAGCTAATGTCCAGAGAAAGCTTTATCAAAGTTGGCCAATCAAGAGAAGAGACGACTGAACAAAGTTCCCTTAACACTGACAAAGCCACCCCCTTATAATAGGTGTGAGACTAGTCAAACGTAGTCCTCCTTTCCGAATGAGATGGTAAAGAATAGTGGCTTTCAGTCTAGGTGGTTTATTTCTCCAAATGAAACCGTTACTCAGGAACTGCATGGAATTAAGTAAGTGTATTGGGATTCTAAGCTGAAGGGATTTCAACAAGAAAAGAGCCTTTGGCAGTATAATCATCCTAACTAAATTGGTTCTACTAAATCAAGACACGAATATATGAGACCAAGAACTCAAATCGGTCTTTATCGTGGCTTCAAGTAAGTACATATTCAACAACACTAGGGAAGGGATACATTGTGTAAGTTGAACTCGCAGATATTTAATTGAGCTATCGCTCCAAGGAAAAGGATAGGAAGCTTGAAGTCGAGATTTGAATATATCTGGAACAGTAAAATTCAGTATCTATGGATTTAGCATAATTAAGCTTAATCAGAGTTGTAGTTCAAGAGTAATTGAATGATAAATTATCCCCTTCCCTGCCCCTTTTACTGATGTAACATTGCTCAGCCAGAGCAGAAGGGAGGTGCCCAGGAAGATTGCAGAGAGGGACAATCTTCAATTAAGATAAGGGAAAAACTTGTCAAGGGGGGCAGGGCTTTCATTGTTCTCATAGGAAGAAGATTGTCCCTTGCTGTTACCCGTCTGGTCTAGCAACCAGATTCCACATCTGAGAAGAGATGGCTTACACTAGGTAAAAGGGGAGGGAGGGGGAAAATGTATCATTCAATTACTCTTGAACCACAACTCTGATAGTATTGAAATAACACTCTCTATTGCTCAAATACTATGAAGATTAATTGGAGTTGCTGTTTTTGTGAAACATTACTATCCCTTTAAATAGAGAAAAATGGTAGGGGAAGCGTACAGCAGAATTAGACAAATATAACAATATGCAATTAGACTATTATTGAAGGCAGAAATCACAGCTCGTAATTAATTGGCTCTTACACCTCAGCACAATAAACTTCGCCTCCACTTGCAGACTCTCAACCAACAATACTTGGACTTGCCTACCTCTGTAGCACTCATATTGTTACCAGCAGGATAACCAAGTGCTGTGTGTAAAGGGGGAAGATGGCTTTCATGCAGAAATGCAAATGAATGGTGTAATATTTGTTATTGCTTACTATTGGAATCCAATACACGTTCAATGCTGATTTTTATTATTAACAGGTGTTGGTTTATTTCTCTGAGCAGAGATGCAATATATAACATGATCATAAAATAACAGTACTGCATTAACTGCTAAAAACCAGGAAGTGTCTACACACAAGAGTGATAGCCATGCCTACTAAAAACTGATTGGCAAAAGTCAACTAAAGAACACTACAAATGGAGCCGGGGAGCACACGGTTAAAGTGTAAGGGAGCAGTCCCTGGAGACAGCAGGGAAAGACTAGTGTAGGGTTAGTAAGTTTCAAACAGCTGAAGAGGGCACAGAGAATGGGTGATGCTGGGTGACACGAATAATAACTGAGGCATTTAGTACCATGTTAACCTGATCTGAGGGGCTGTGTATACAGACTGACTGTGCCTTCGAGAAGGATATGACACAGACACGGATCGTTTGGACTATTATTTTGTGTCAGGTGCTTCAAAGAGTTGATTGATTTGGATCCCATCCAACAGGCCCAGGAATAAGGTGCAATCGGGCCACGTGGTTATCTCCTTGTATGAGAACATGAACAATAAATGTACGACGGAGTGTGGATCGGCATGAGTCGGCCATTTCTCTTTTTAGCCGTATACTGGGGGCGGACTAACTCCTTGCAGTGATACTGTTTTTTTCAGAACGAATTGAGCTTTTTCGTGGTACCCTAAATGAAGAGAATTTTGCATGTTGCAAAAAGTTATGATGTCATAATGACAAAAAAAGTGAAAATTTACTTCTTTTGCTAAAATCAAATACTATGTATAACACACACTTACCTTGATTGAGAAAGTTTCAATTCTTTGAAAAAGCCCTGAGTCCTCCGAGTAAAAACAAAATACCAAATTTGTATAGTTTTTACCTATGTCCATGGCTAGCGCAGAGCCCTAATCACCAGGAGAGCAAAAAAGGCATTTTCTTACATTTCTGCCCCTTCAAATGTACTGAAATCTGTGAATTTCTGACTGTATTCATTAGCTAGTGCTCTTAGAAGAAAAATGATACCCCATTGGTATGAATTGACCTACCTTAGGGGGTGCTAGAAGTACAAAACTACACCTACTACAACCTCTCATGTTTCTAACATTTTCTCAAACCTGACTTGCCTGTACGAAAATGGCTATACCACCTTCAGAAGTGAAGAAAAGGTAGATAAACTATACCATTTTGGAAAGAAGATATTTTTATTTTATTTTTTTGTACATTTTGGGTACTTGTTTGATATACTTTTCTTTGATATAGTTTATTAAGTGGTTATTTTCAACTTTAATTCTACAGTAGCTGTGGCAAGTCGGATGATAATCCCTCCAGCTGTGGCACAGACTTCTATACATATATATTTTTTGTTTTAATCTTTCATGTGGTTTTAACTTGACACCGATAAAACTTGTATTTTTAAGTGGTGAAAAGTGGTGAGAAAGTGGGTGCTAAACAGTCATATGTTGTCTTTTTGTTTAAATGTGTGTAAGGTGGCTCTCTGATTTCCCTTAGGATAATGTGAGTTTTACAGAATGCACTAATGTTATTTTCTAGATAACAGAGTGGTCCTGTTACCTTTAATTTTAATGAGTAAAACTGTCTATTTTGTGCTAATCCGTGTGTTTGGAATATCAAAGATTACGTTTTGCAGAAAATGGGTAGTAGAATATATATGTATATTTTAATTATCTGTAAAATAAACTAAGATTAAAATGGCAAATCCACTTTGACAATTTTATGTGTACATTAAAAGTCAATGTGAAAAATATGCAATATGTGTCCCTTAACTTAAAAACATGCATATGTCTTTAATTCTGGTCATGTTAATCTGCTGTCTGATCAATAAGCTGTCATTTCATGAGTCTGAGAAGTGGCTGCCCTCATGCAATACTAATAAGTAGTATATGTAGAATATTAAGCAATAGTGATCTTTATGTAGAGTAGTACTTCAGTCCAGTTTGGGGAAAAATAATTCTACACCATTAATGGAACAGTAAGTCCATGTAAGTTCATCTGAAATGCACATTTGACTGCCGCTTACCTGCTCCAGTTGCTCGGGGTTAATACTTACCATGTGGCTAATGCCACAAATGACCAGGGTGGAGACTTCATGATTGGCGACCAGCAAGTATGGAAGCTGCTACTGCCATTTTGGGAATCCATAGAGCCATCTTGTTTGCCCGGAGCTGAAATATTGCAAGATGGTGCAGAACAATCTTATCATTTCAAGGTTTTTTTTATTTTTTTCTGCTCACCTGCATAGGGAAAATAATTTGGTCACTTGTGATGCCCTCCAGTATGTGTGTGGGAAATTCCTGTAATATTAAAGAAGCGTCCTCTGCAATGTTTGATAGAGCGTCAATCTATATTTTTCATGTGAATACTGATCTGTAGATGCAACTAATAGTGATCCAGTGCTAATGTGAGTGTGTGTTATTCTTGAATAAAAAAACAAAAATTTAAACTGATTGCTGGTATCATTAACCCCTTAAGGACCATGAAAATCTGAGGTAATTTTCCCTTAAGGACCGGAGCAATTCTGACCCTTTTGACTATGCCTTTGTTCAACAGTGTTTTCCCTCTAAAAAAGTCTTTTATTCCACCCCCATAAATTATATACTGTTTTTTTTAAAGAACAAATAGGGCTTTCTTTTGATACCCCACATATATGGACAACCCACCATTTACTTTATGAAAATTGAAAAAAAAATGTAAAAAAAAAAGTAAAAAAAACCACCATTTTTTATTTTTCTCTTGGGATCAATTGGCCACAAAGGGTTAAATTTTTATGGAGACTGCATGAAAAGTATGTCTGGTCAGTCATACCTACAAAATGTGCAGTTTAAAATGGCCACTGTCCCCCCTGGGTGAAAATCCCCATATCCCTTTTTCCCACCCTATTTTGACACTTTTTTTATCCCTGACATTTGGTGGTGTATATAAGTGTATTACATGGCTCCACAACAATCACACTTGCAATATCGTTCAATTATGTTGTTGTTTTTTTAAATAAAAAATTTTTTTGTAAAAAAAAAGTATTTTTTTTTTTTTTAAGTATATAATGGCAGGTCAAAAATTGACCTGCATTTAGCCAGCCTCCTGCATCAGCAGTGAAGGGGTTAATACCCCCAGCTGCTGTATTTTTTTTTTAACCACTAGGTGTCTCCTCTCTACTTCTGTCTCCCTTACTTTGATAGCAAGGGAGACAGAGGTAGAAGAGACAGGCAGAGACAGCATGCTGTCTGTCACTATGCCGGTACATGTGATCGCTGCTACGGCAATCACATGAACCAGTATAAGCAGGAAGGGCTGAGACTGAACGCCCCGGTCTCAGAGCACTTAGTCTCAGCCTGGAATTAATGATAGCAGCGTGCACGGCGTCACGCTGCTATCATTTAAGCCATGATGGTCCTGGATCGTCATGGGTCGTTAAGGGTATAACAACCCATGACGTTGCAGGATCGTCATGGGTCCTTAAGGGGTTAACCTAGATTAATGTGGAAAACCAAATTTGATGCATTTTTAAATATTAGTGTATATATATTTACTGTTTTAAGTATTGCTGAATAAGCAAATGTTGAAGTTCTGGCAACAGTTTAACCCTTTAAGCTCCAAAGGTGCAGCACCAGTGTTGTCTATCTAATTATTTACCACGCTCTTTAAAAAGTTTATTTACCATGTTTACAATTAAATTTCTATATTCTGAGTTTTTTAGCTCAAGAAATCTTTAGTATAGCCTGTATAATTGTGAATCCATTATATATTTATGAATCCAGTATATTGAATGCCAATTAAATACATATATTTTTCCCCCAAGTTTTAGAGCAAACATGTCATGTTAGGTTATCTAAACAGTACTTTTTATGGTCAAATTGCAACACTGCAAACAACTTAAAGGGACAGTAATGTTTCATAATAAAAGCAGCTAATTAATCATCATAGTGTTTGGACTTTCGAGAGTGTTATTTCAATTCTGTCAGAGTTGTACTTCAAGAGTAATTCAATGACAAACTTTCCCCCTCCCGCCCCTTTTACTGATGTAACACTGTTCAGCCAGATCAGAAGGGAGGTGCCCAGGTAGACTGCAGAGAGGGACAATCTTCACTTACGATAAGGGAAAAACTTGTCAAGGGGGGCAGGGTTTTCATTGTTTTCACAGAAAGAAGATTGTCTCCTGCTGTTATCTGTCTGGTCTATGGACTGCATTCCACATCTGAGAAGAGATGGCTTACACTAGGTAAAAGGGGCGGGGAGGGGAAACTTTGCTTGTGAATATCTCTTAAACCATAAAGGTTTGAGAGACAAGACTTATATCGTTCTTCATGTTTTTTTAATGCCTACAAAATAAAGCTAAAACGAAGTATTACTATCCCTTTAAATGCATGAGTCTGAGTAGCAATGAAATGCCAGACAATTCTACATTCATGCTGTCTCCTACTTTTATCATCAAATCCACAGTTGTAGTCTGAGTTGTTAGATTTATTAGAATGACGTTTTTGTGGTTTGGGGAACACGTAGGATTTTTCTGAAGACCCAACATATTCTACAGTATTGTACTGTGTGATTGCGTATAGTGTTTGAAATTAAAATCTGTAAAACATTTGTTTACGTTTTCCATTGTAAATGTAGTGTATTGGGTATTAGTACAATGCAAAGCTACTTATAGAAACATGCATCAGAATAAGGCTGTTTAAAACAGATGTCAACTTTTTTTTAATTGTGGGCATACATTTACTTGTACATAGGTAGTATTTTGTGAAGCCTTGTTCTAAATGTCCAGTATCTGTGGAATACGAAATGTCTGAACATGTAATTCTGCCAACAATCAGCTAAAACTTCCAGGCCTGAGGTATTTATCATTTTTAGGGCTGATAACTCAAAAGCTGTTTTAGAACTGGTAAAGGGAATGCTTTTCAACAACTACCAGCACATAATTTCTATCTAGAGATTTTTATTTTTTTTAGATTTTTGGGTACTTGTTTGATATACTTTATTAAGTGGTTATTTTCAACTTTAATTCTTATAGCAGTTGTGCAATTCGGATGAAAGCCTGTCAGGTGGCTCTCTGATTTCCCTTAGGATACTGTTAGTTTTGGAATATCGTAAGCAATAACATTTATTTAGTGGCAGTCTGGCACCTTATTCTATTTGGAGCTGTGCTGGGCCAATATTGCCACACACACTTCTATGAGTAAATCTAGGTAGAACCCACACACTGAGGCATTTTTAATAGAACATTGAGAGGTAAATTTGACCTGGAACAGAACCAACTAGTGTACTGTGCAGGAAATTAAAGTGCCACCAAACCAAAGGTTACTTTTTTCAAACTTCATTTTGCAGAGAAATTGGTAGTAGAACATATATGTAGATTTAAATTATATGTAAAATAAGCTAACACAGCAAATTCACTTAGGAATGACAATTTTTCGTTTACGTTAAAATGTCAGTGTGAAAAATACACAATATGAATGAATGAATGAATGAATATGTTTATTTATATAGCGCCACAAGTGTACGCAGCGCTTTACAATCTCAGAATTTAAACAATACAGGGTTACAGGTGCTTTTTGTAGAGTGAAACATTGGGTGCGAGGTCCCTGCCCGAAAGCTTACAATCTAAAGTGGTAATGGGAGACATACAGAGTACATAAGGGTCAAGTGCTGAATACAGTGCTAGTTTTCATGATAATAGAGGACATCAGTAATGTAAATAATTTATAAGAACATTCATTGTACAACATCAGTGCCTTCTAGCATGTTGAGATTTTATCCAAGAGGTGCATTTTCAAGTGAGATTTGAAGGTTGTCAGAGAGGTGCAGTGGCGTAGGTTGGATGGTAGAGCATTCCATAGATACGGAGCAATGAGAGAAAAAGGTTTGATACGTGACAGGGCTGTAGAGACAAAAGGAGCTGAGAGAAGACAGTCATTGGCTGACTGTAAGTGTCGGGATGGGGTATAACGGGAGATGAGAGTGGAAATGTAAGAAGGAGTAAAGGAGAGAAGTGTCTTGAAAGAGAGAAGTAAGATTTTGTATGATATCCTGAGTTTGATAGGCAGCCAATGGAGAGTTTTGAGGAGGAGTGGGGCAGGGACAAACCTAGGTGACAGAAGAGTAATTCGTGCTGCCGCATTCTGTATAGATTGAAGTGGTTGGAGATGGGAAGCAGGAATGCCAGACAGAAGAATGTTGCAATAGTCCATGCGGGAGAGGATGATTGCATGTATAAGAATTTTGGCTGTGGAGGAACAGAGGAAGGGACGGATTTTTGCAATGTTACGCAAAAGAAAGCGACAGGATTTAGTAATGGCATTAATATGAGAGGAAAATGAGAGAGAGTTGTCAATTATCACCCCTAGACACCGTGCTTCTGATACTGGATTTATGGTAGTGCCATTTACAGTCACCTGGAAGGGCGCTACAGGGCCAGGTCTAGGTGGAATGAGGAGCAGTTCAGTTTTGGACATATTGAGTTTGAGGTGTCTATGAGCCATCCAGTCTGAGATAGCAGAGAGGCAATCTGTGACTTTAGCCTGGATATCAGAAGTGAGTTGAGGTACAGATAAGTAAATCTGGGTGTCATCTGCATAGAGGTGATATTTGAGACCAAATGAGTTAATAAGATCGCCAAGGGTTATTGTGTAAAGAGAAAACAGAAGCGGTCCTAGAACAGAACCTTGAGGAACCCCAACAGAGAGTTGGATGGGGGAGGATGAAGAGGTGGCAGAGGAGACACTGAAGGATCTGTTAGATAGATAAGAAGAGAGCCAGTCCAGTGCTGTGTTGCGGATTCCTAAGGAGTGAAGAATGCGGAGGAGGAGTGCATGATCAACAGTATCGAAAGCTGCTGAGAGATCAAGCAGGATAAGAATTGAATAGTGACCTTGAGATTTGGCAATGTGAAGATCATTGACAACTCTTGTAAGAGCAGTTTCAGTGGAGTGAGCATTACGAAATCCAGATTGTAAAGGGTCAAGCAGGTTGTATGCATTGAGGAAGTCAAGCAGGCGTGAGTAGGCTAAGCGTTCCAGGAGTTTAGAGGCAAAAGGCAGAAGAGAAACTGGTCGATAGCTAGAGGGTGTGTTACTGTCAGAAGAGTTGTTCTTAAGGATAGGTTTTACTAAGGCATGTTTGAAGTCATAAGGAAAGGTAGCGGTGGCAAAGGAGGAGTTGAAGATTTGTAACAGGATAGGGATTAGTGTGGGGGAGAGGGATTGGATGAGGTGAGAGGGGAGCGGATCAAGTGCGCATGTTGTGGACGGAGCGGAGGATAGTAGGTTAGTCAGTTCCTCCTCCGTGACTAGTGAAAAAGAGTCCAGAGTGCCAGGAGGGGAACGAGGGAGGCTAGGAGGAGATATACAAGGTGGTATATTATCCCGGATGGAGTCCACCTTGGTTTTGAAGTAGTCAGCAAAGTCTTGTGGTTGTATGGAGTTAGCGGGGGAAGCAGATGGAGGGCGAAGGAGGGAGTCAAAGGAAGAGAAAAGTCGTCGGGGGTTGGATTTATGATTGTTGATTAGTTGTGAGAAGTAATGTTTTTTTGCAAGGGACAGAACAGAGTTAAAGCAGGAAAGGAGGAACCTGTAGTGGAGAAAGTCTGCTAGAGAGCCAGACTTTCTCCACAGTCGTTCAGCTGAACGAGTACAGGAGCGGAGGAAGCTGGTGTCTTTATTAAGCCATGGCCGCGGGTTAGTTCTGCGAGCCGATCGGAGAGACAGAGGCGCATGCAGGTTCAAAGAGGAGGATAGGACTGAGTTGTATATTTTGACAAGGCTGTTAGTGTCAGAATTAATGGGAATAGATGAAAGTCCATTAGCCAGGGAGGACTGGAGAGCCGTTAGATTAAGGGATTTGAGGTTACGCGTGAAGCGGGGAGAGGAAGCAGGGATTGCGGAAGGTGTATATGTAGTGCTGAAAGTTAGAAGATGGTGATCTGATAGTGGAAGAGGAGAGATACTAAAATCCGAGAGTGCACAGCTTCTAGTAAACACAAGGTCTAAGAAGTGACCGTCCTTGTGAGTACTAGCATTCGTCCACTGGGTTAGTCCAAATGCAGATGTTAAAGAGAGAAAACGGGATGCCCAGGAGATGGAGGGATCGTCCACATGACAGTTGAAGTCCCCCAGAAGAAGTGAAGGTGTGTCTGATGAGAGGAAGAAGGAGAGCCATGATTCAAAGTCAGAAAGGAAGTCTGAAGGTGTAGTGGTAGGTGGGCGATAGATGACTGCAACTTGTAGAGAGACTGGAGCAAAGATACGGACAGCATGCAGTTCAAAGGAGAAGCGGAGTGAAGATGGGGGAGAAATTGGTTGGTAATGACAATGTTCGGAGAGCAGCAAACCCACTCCTCCCCCACGTCCAGCTGGGCGTGGAGTGTGAGAGAAGGAGAGACCAATATGCATCTTAACTTAAAAAACATTCATATGTCTTTTTTTCCAAAAGCTTTATTGAAAAAAAAGGGGTACGTAAAGAAGAAAATATTGGGGGAAAATATGGGGAAGCACCTTACGGCAATGTGGACAGAGAATACAATGTGCGTATCAGGCTGAATATCATAACAGTACATTGATCAGAGAAAGTAAACCTTAGATGGCGTGGACAATCCATGAACAATTAGTCATTCAGGAGCAGAAGACAGCATGCGAGTAGAAAAGTACATACAAAAAAGGTCTATCCGGATCCCGGAACCAACCAAGCTCTGGCAAGACTAAGGCATCTTAGAAAAAAGAGAAGGGAAAATATGTAGAAAGAAAGGAAAGGGGAACCAAGGGAAAAGAAAGGTGGATAGGATTTCCAGATCCTTATCCCAACCTCAGCCCTCCCGTGAGGGATCCAGTGTTGTGGTAGCTGAAAGATTCAAAGACAGGCAAAAATCTTGCCACACTGGCGAAATCTCCATGAATGTAATTTTAGCAGTATCAGATTTAGCCGATAGTTTCTCAAGAATAAGTATGGTGGACAAGTGTGAAAACCAATTGTCTACCGAGAGAGTGACAGGGGATTTCCAAAGGGTAGGAACACATAGTTTAGCGGCATGGATCATGTAGGCCAGGAATTGGGATTTTGTGGGGGATGACTGCAGGACCAGATCCCATCTCTGTCTCTCCGTAGCCATAACTCACCCTGATCCAATTTGTCTCTCTCTCTGTAGCTGTCTCATATGGACACTGAATGTCTAATCAGCTGTGGATAAATAAATGTTGGCAAAACACCATGTTTGTGTGACGTATTTAATGAGGTTATCGTTATGTGTTATTTGGGCTAAGATTACAAACTGATAACAATGTACGTGTAAAAGATCCTAAGGGGTTCACAGACTATTCTTGTCAAAGTGCAACAATTGAGGAACAAATAACTGCCAATCATAGGAGACAAACACAATCCCCACTGATCTAAATGGGAGTTTTAACCCTTTCAGTGCCAGAGGATTGTGAAACGCATTGCAGAACAATGTGTTATACACCAGTCTAGCTCTCAAAGGTTTAACTGCTTGAATGATAGAAATGGGTTGCCTTACAATGCGTTGAAGACCTCTCTAGAATTCGAAGGGTTAACAGTACCATTTACACCAGTGTATATTTGACCCTTGTGGTGTAGATGTGTTGCCCCAGAATTGCTCAATTTTTGACTGTGTGAGTGTAACCCTGCGGGGAGGGGGTATGTTGCAGATAGACGGGGAGGGCTCAGAACAGAGGGGGGTAGGATGGCAGATCTTACTCAGTCCATACAGGTTGAAGCTATCAGGTCCAGAGTATTTTGTGCTGTTATCACTATTTGTCTTCATCATGTAATTGTGGCACATTTTGTCAAATCGAGCTTGAATAGTCTTTTCTGGGAGGAGGCAGAATACGCATCCAGAACAAAACAAGGAGGAAGCACAGACAGCAGGTAGAGACAAGGGGAGGGGGCACAAACAGCAAGAAGAGACTGGGGGAGAACATCCTGGGTGGTAGTGAGAGAGGGAGAGTGTGAGTGAACCGTGTCAGAGTTGGGTATCTGTTTCAGTGGTGGAAATAAGGGGTTTCCAGGTGCCGACACACCTCCATCTAGGGGTTAATACTTTCTGTACCTGGTTGTGTGGATGATGCAAATAAATCTACTTTCTCAATACTTGAAGATGGTTTTATTTCAGTGAAACAACATGTCTGTATTCACAGGGTTACACACATCAGGATCCAACATCATGTAACACATTGTGAGGAAAACAGAGCAGTCTTATAGGGGATTTTACACAAGGTCAAAATGACAGAACACTTAGTTGTGATGTAGAATGTATAGTAAATAGAAAGGAAAACAGTAGATAGTATCTATTTGTGTAGACCCTGTTACTAAGGTAGATGTAAAGGGATCCTGTCTTGGGGAATTTACTCTACATGAAAGGGAACAGTAAACCAATTAACCAGTAGCTGTTAGTATTGATAACAATACTTTAACCTGTTTTGGGGAATTCAAGTAAAGCAAGGTGAATTCAATAAGACTGAAGATTACTGATAATACATGATACATCCAGATTCTGCATGGAATAACTTACTTCTAATAATATTGTCCTGATTTAAAAACCTCGAAGAATGTAAAGATCCAATGAGATCAGCTTCACTTCAACCCCCCACAATCCCTTCATAGCTGCATTGACATTACTGCCTCATTGTCTGTTGTGCTATATCCACATTCCACCACCTTTAATAGCCAATGAATTTACACTTCTGTATAAGCGACACTAATTTTCAGTGATGTTCCTCTATTGACTCGGGCGTCCCAAGCCTGGACATGTGTGGGCAAACCTGACAAAAGTTTCAACACCCTTCTTGCTTTACATAAGAGATAAACAAACAATACAGCTAACAGTGCCTCTACAACAACTGTAATTACTAAAGGATGTATGAGAATATTAAAGGTGGCTGAACCTGTAGGGCTACATCCAAAAATGCCTTCAAACCAGGAAATCTGGGCATCTATTTTTAATCCTTTAATAACTTCTGAAATTTGATTGTGTATCATGTCTTACCTTTAAATCCGGCTCTTTACTTGAATTTACATAATCCTGAAGAATTCTGGGTGTTTGGGAAAAAGTTTTAGCATACCTCCCAAGTGTCCTACTTTAGGAGGAACAGTCCCTCTTTTAGATACAAATCCCTCTGTCTCTCTTTTCCACCCTGATGTCCCTCTTTTTAGGAGATTAGACTATGTGATGTGTATATAAGTGTATCATACTGCTCTACAGCAATAAACTCACATTCATGTTTGTTTAAACATCAGTATATGTGTTTATAAAATTAGTCTGTGTAAATAAAGTACTTAAGTCTTGTTATAAGTCATTTATTAGGTTACACAAGAGGGTGTTGAAAGGTCATGAAATAAACTAAAATTATCGGTAATGCCCTGCTCACCAGCCATGCCCACAGCAACACCCTCTAAAACACAAGTATCCCTCTTCAGCAATTTGAAATGTTGGAAGGTATGCAATGCTTGCAAATTAAAATGCAGTATGTCTCATACAGTGACATATATATAAAGCCTGAAGCATTTATGTTCACTTTATTTATAGCAGCACTACTCCTAAGTAATAAACAACTTACAACCTTATTATTAGATGCATTGGATATCTCCCTGGCAACCCCTTTGTGGAGGAAAGGTTTAGGTAATACATTGCGATAAAAGCAAAACTACAGACTATTGATGCATATTCACATACCTCCCAAGGGTCCCTCTTTAGGAGGGACAGTCCTCTTTGAGACCCGAAACCCCTCTGTCCATTTTTCCCACCCAGAAATCCCTGTTTTCAGGAGATCAGTATCACGGCGCCCGTGATCTGGGCGACATTCTGTCCATCCTGATTGTGCTGCTCTCCTATTGGCTGTGCTGTACTGCTCCTTCCAGTGACAGCATTTTTATACCCTGGGTTGTCACTCTGCTAGTGCCTTTCTGGTGTAACTGATGCCTAGCGCTGTTTTGCTATTGTGATACCAGCGTATGACCCCGGACTGCCTGACCACGCCATTGTCTTGTTCCTGACTCTGTATACTGATTCGGGTTGGCTGACGTTCCTGCTTCCTGTTCTGACCCGGCCTGGCTGACGTTCCTGCTCCGTGTACCGACCTGGTGAGACTGACGATCCTGCTCCGTGTACCGACCCGGCGAGACTGACGATCCTGCTCTATGTACCGACCCGGCGTGTCTGAGGTTCCTCCTCCTTGTACCGACCCGGCTTGGCTGACATTCCAGTGCTGTGTACCGAATCGACTTGGCGGTGGTTCCTGCTTCTGCTGTGCCCGGCTAGGCTTTACGGGACTGTGCTTGCTGGTGCCTGCCTTGCACCGTTTCCTCATTGCTGAGCCTCCTTGTGTTCCAGTACTCCAGTTGCCGGTTGTATTGTATCGTGGGGTCAGAGTCTCCGTGTGCCTCCACACTGTGTTGCACTCGCTTGGTCTTATGTGCTTCAGTTGAGCGCTTCCGGTGGTTGCCGTTATCCAGACCATAGCGCTATTAACCCCTTTGGGGGAAGGGCCTCATTCCTTTACTACCTCTCGGGGTCTGTTGGGCTCCATTACTCTGTGCGATTTAGTCTCCGTTTGGTTCCACGGTGCGCTTGAGGGTAGTACGTGCACACAGTGGTGGGTTGTTCCGGTAGGACCTCCGTTCTGGCACGAGCTCTGATCAGCCTTGTAGTCGTTGATGGGCGTCCACCGTTGCAGGCTTTTACAGCTGTCCTGTGCCTGTTGTTGCAGTCCTGTCACTGTTGCCTCCCATTGCCATAGGCGACATTGGGCCTTCGCTGTACTCATTCTCTGACGTGGTTCAACTGGTCACAATGGACTTTCATACACTGTATCCAACTCGTTTACCTGACCTGTGTCAGTATTGTGTGTATTATACATACTGGACCCGTGTGGGTTAACTAGCCTGTAACCTGTCCTGTGTCAGTTACTGCTGTAGTTACTGGACCCGTGAGGGTTACCTCATTCATTGTGTGCATTAATAAAGTTGTGTTTTACCAACATCTACCGTGTCTGAGTGTACTGAACCGTAACAGTACGAAAGGGCCATGACCTCGGATGGTGACGGTAATGCACAGAGTATCCATTGGAGGATGGATCTCCATGAACAACGGTTAGACCAGCTGGCTTTGGCTATCCAAACGATTCTTGAGCGCACGGCACACTTGGATAAACCAGTACCGGCTCCGGTGGTCCCCCCCCCGTTATAACACCGGGAGCGCAGTCTGATACTCTAACGCTAACATAGGGCTGACGGCTACTGCTCCATTACCTCTTAGGTATGATGGCGAACCTACCCTGTGTAGAGGGTTCATTAATCAGTTGGAAATCTTCCTAGAATTAACCCCTCATGCTTTTCCCAGTGATCACAGTAAAGTGGGGTTCATGATTTCCTTGCTTACGGGATGAGCCCTGGCATGGGCAAACCCTTTGTGGGAGACCGCTAAACCATATACTCGGAACTTCTCTGAGTTTATAAGGGCGTTTCGTAGAGTCTTTGAGGTTCCTGGAAGAGCCGCCTCTGCTGCAAAAAAAATTGATGGAAATTCAACAAGGGCCTCGCACAGTTGCTGATTATGCAATAGAATTCCGCACCCTAGCAGCAGAGGTGGGCTGGAACAATGAAGCGCTGGTTGCTGCATTTCCACAAGGTCTCTGTGACAGATTGAATGACTAGACAGCAGCACGAGAACTGCCAACCGAGCTTAATGAATTTATCGATTTCCAGGGAACGGATGGCAACTAAAGACCGGAGACAAAGGGCTAGAGAAATGGGTTCTGTAAGGTCAAATTTCCCACCCATACCTCCCTCACCTCCCTTACCTCCGACACAAGTAGTGAAGCTATGCAATTAGTATTCACTAGATTGTCTAAGGAGGAGAGGGCGCATCATAGCAGACAAGGCCTCTGTTGGTATTGTGGCCAGGCTGGCCATTTGTTGCGCTCTTGCCCGACCCGATCGGGAAACGAACGCACCTAGGGTACCTTGGGGGACAGGCCCTATGTGGTGTTCAGCAATCCCTGGACCCAACTAGCAGGGTTAAACTCACAAAGTCAAAAATTGAGCAATTCAGAGGCAACGCATCTACACCACAAGGACCAAATATCCACTGATCTAAATGGTGCTGTTAACCCATTGAATGCTAGAGAGTTCTTCAATGCATTGTAAGGCAACCCATTTTACCCCTTTCTGTCATTCAAGGAGTTAAACCTTTGAGAGCTAGACCGGTGGCATTTAGTTTGTTCCTCAATTGTTACACTTTGACGTGAAAAGTCTGTGAACCCCTTAGAATATTTTACACCTATATTGTCAGATTGTAATATTAGTCCTAATAATACATAATGGTAATCTCATCATATATGTTCACTTTGGGTGCTTCCAGAACATTTATATGGGGGTTTAGGTCCAGATTTTGACTAGGCCATTTCCAAACATGGAATTTATTCTTCTGCAGCCTCTTTCTTTCTTGATCTGCATGCATGTTCATGATCATTGTCATGTTACATGACCCACCTTTGGTTCAGCTTCAGCACACAGATAGATGTCCTGACGTTCTCCTCTAGACTCTGCTGATACACATTAGAATTCATGGGTGGCAAGCCATCAAGGTCTTGAGGCAGCAAAGCAGACCTAAACCATAACTCTTCCTCCACCAGGCTTGATGACTGGCATAATGTTTTTCTGTTCAAACTCCGTGTTTCTTTACCATGCACACAACAGTTGTCATTGTCACACCGAACGGGTTCGAGTAATGACCATAGTGGCCGTTTGTGCCGCTTCTTTGTTCTGGATGTGTATTCTCTCTTCCTCTCTCTCTCACAGTCTCCCTCTCTGTTCCCCACACAGGATGGTCCCCAATTTTGTCTACTTGCTGCTGCTTCCTTCGTGCTATGGATGTGTTTTCTGCGTTCTTCCCGAAAGAAACATCAAAGCACGATTTGAAGAAATGTGCCACCAATATATGATGGAGACGAACAGTGACAGTAGCACAAAGTACTCTGGGCCCAATGCCTTCAACACCAATGGTTTAAGTAAGATCTGCTTTCCTACCCCTCTCTGTTCTGAGCCCTCCTCGCCTATCTGCAACATCCCCTGTCTCCCCGCAGGGTTAAATTCACAAAGACAAAAATTGAGCAATTCAGAGGCAACGCATCTACACCACAAGAACCAAATATCCACTGATCTAAATGGTGATGTTAACCCATTGAATGCTAGAGAGGTCTTCAATGCATTGTGAGGTAACCCATTTTACCCCTTTCTGTCATTCAAGGAGTTAACACTTTTGAGAGCTAGACCGGTGGCAGTTAGTTTGTTCCACAATTGTTACACTTTGATGAGAAAAGTCTGTGAACCCCTTAGAATATTTTACACCTATATTGTTGTCAGAATGTAATCTTAGTCCTAATAATATATAACAATAATCTCATCATATATGTTCACTTTGGGTGCTTCCAGAACATTTTTATGGGGGTTTAGGTCCAGATTTTGACTAGGCCATTTCAAAACATGGAATTTATTCTTCTGCAGCCTCTTTCTTGATCTGCATGCATGTTCATCATCATTGTCATATAACATGACCCACCTTTGGTTCAGCTTCCGCACACAGATAGATGTTCTGACATTCTCCTCTAGACTCTGCTGATACACATTAGAATTCATGGTGGCAAGCCATCAAGGACTTAAGGCAGCAACGCAGACCTAAACCATCACTCTTCCACCACCAGGCTTGATGACTGGCATAATGTTTTTCATTTCAAACTCCGTGTTTCTTTACCATACACAACAGCGGTTGTCATTGTCACACCGAACGGGGTCGAGGAGTGACCATAGTGACAATTTGTGCCGCTCCTTTGTTCTGGATGTGTATTGTCTCTTCCTCTCTCTCTCACAGTCTCCCTCTCTGTTCCCCACACAGGATGGTCCCCAATTTTGTCTACCTGCTGCTGCTTCCTTCGTGCTATGGATGTGTTTTCTGCGTTCTTCCCGAAAGAAACATCAAAGCACGATTTGATGAAATATGCAACCAATATATGATGGAGACAAACAGTGACAGTTGCACAAAGTACTCTGGGCCCAATGCCTTCAACATCTAGGGTTTAAGTATGATCTGCCATCCTATCCACTCTCTGTTCTGAGCCCTCCCCGCCTATCTGCAACATCCCCTGCCTCCCCGCAGGGTTAAACTCACAAAGTCAAAAATTGAGCAATTCAGAGGCAACGCATCTACACCACAAGGACCAAATATCCAGTGATCTAAATGGTGCTGTTAACCCATTGAATGTTAGAGAGGTCTTCAATGCATTGCGAGGCAACCCATTTTACCTCTTTCTGTCATTCAAGGAGTTAACCCTTTGAAAGCTAGACCGGTAGCAGTTAGTTTGTTCCACAATTGTTACACTTTGACGAGAAAAGTCTGTGAACCCCTTAGAATATTTTACACCTATATTGTTGTCAGAATGTAATCTTAGTTCTAATAATACATAACGATAATCTCATCATATATGTTCACTTTGGGTGGTTCCAGAACATTTTAATGGGGGTTTAGGTCCAGATTTTGACTAGGCCATTTCAAAACATAGAATTTATTATTCTGCAGCCTCTTTCTTTCTTGATCTGCATGCATGTTCATGATCATTGTCATATAACATGACCCACACAGGATGGTCCCCAATTTTGTCTACCTGCTGCTGCTTCCTTCGTGCTATGGATGTGTTTTCTGCATTCTTCCCGAAAGAAACATCAAAGCACGATTTGATGAAATATGCCACCAATATATGATGGAGACGAACAGTGACAGTTGCACAAAATACTCTGGGCCCAATGCCTTCAACATCTATGGTTTAAGTAAGATCTGCCTTCCTACCCCGTCTCTGTTCTGAGCCCTCCCCGCCTATCTGCAACATCCCCTGCCTACCCGCAGGGTTAAACTCACAAAGTCAAAAATTGAGCAATTCAGAGGCAATGCATCTACACCACAAGGACCAAATATCCACTGATCTAAATGGTGCTGTTAACCCATTGAATGCTAGAGAGGTCTTCAATGCATTGCGAGGCAACCCATTTTACCCCTTTCTGTCATTCAAGGAGTTAACCCTTTGAGCGCTAGACCGGTAGCAGTTAGTTTGGTCCACAATTGTTACACTTTGACGAGAAAAGTCTGTGAACCCTTTAGAATATTTTACACCTATATTGTTGTCAGAATGTAATCTTAGTCCTAATAATACATAATGGTAATCTCATCATATATGTTCACTTTGGGTGCTTCCAGAACATTTATATGGGGGTTTAGGTCCAGATTTTGACTAGGCCATTTCAAAACATGGAATTTATTCTTCTGCAGCCTTTCTTTCTTGATCTGCATGCATGTTCATGATCATTGTCATATAACATGACCCACCTTTGGTTCAGCTTCAGCACACAGATAGATGTCCTGACATTCTCCTCTAGACTCTGCTGATACACATTAGAATTCATGGATGGCAAGCCATCAAGGTCTTGAGGCAGCAAAGCAGACCTAAACCATCACTCTTCCACCACCATTCTTCATGACTGGCATAATGTTTTTCTGTTCAAACTCCATGTTTCTTTACCATGCACACAACGGTTGTCATTGTCACACTGAACGGGGTCGAGGAGTGACCATAGTGATCATTTGTGCCGCTCCTTTGACTTGGATGTGTATTGTCTCTTCCTCTCTCTCTCACAGTCTCCCTCTCTGTTCCCCACACAGGATGTTCCCCAATTTTGTCTGCCTGCTGCTGCTTCTTTCTGCGTTCTTCCCGAAAGAAAGATCAAAGCACGATTTGATGAAATGTGCCACCAATATATGATGGAGACGAACAGTGACAGTTGCACAAAGTACTCTGGGCCCAATGCCTTCAACATCTATGGTTTAAGTAAGATCTGCCTTCCTACCCCCTCTCTGTTCTGAGCCCTCCCCGCCTATCTGCAACATCCCCTGCCTCCCTGCAGGGTTAAACTCACAAAGTCAAAAATTGAGCAATTCAGAGGCAACGCATCTACACAACAAGGACCAAATATCCACTGATCTAAATGGTGCTGTTAACCCATTGAATGCATCATAAGTATAAAGGAATACCCTCTAGACACTGGCAACGTGGGACCAGGGACGTTCACCATTAGGTACCGGCTGAAGTAGGTCCACAGGGAGGTGTCTAGGGGTCTTGGTACGGGCACAGGTGGCACAGGCATTCGTAAACTCAGCACAATCTGCCCTCATGGAGGGCCACCAAAAGACTTCTGAGAGACCAGATCAATTGATCTCTACCAACATGACCTGCAGCTTTAGAGGAATGATATGTCTCAAGCAATCGAGTGCGAAATGGCTCATCAACGAAACACTTGCCCACTGGGGTTTCTGGGGGAGCAGTAGCCTGGGAGGCCAATATCTCTTCCCCTAGTGGTGAAGTGATACTAGTACGTGGAGTAGCCAATATACTATCAGGCTGTATAATAGGAGCTGGAACCTCGTCTCTGTCAGTTTCAGGCTCAAATTGTCTTGACAGGGCATCAGCCCTAACATTCTTGGACCCCGGCAAGTAAGATGCAATAAAATTGAATTGAGATAGAAACAGTGCCCACCTGGCCTGGCGTGAGGACAATCTTTTAGCCTCAGAGAGATAGGTCAAGTGTTTGTGGTCAGTCAGAATTAATACTGGATTTTTTGTGCCCTCTAGTAGGTGGCGCCATTCCTTCAGGGCAAGAATAATGGCCAGTAGTTCTCTGTCACCTATCTCATAATGACTTTGAGCCACGGATAACTTTTTGGAGAAAAACCCACAAGGTCTGAGAATTCCTCCTTTGACAGGTCGTTGAGAAAATACTTATCACGGTGCAGTGATTCCCCTCCTGTCACTCTCATTTGTGCTGTGCTCCGATTGGTTGAGCCTGTTTGGCCCGCCCCTGGTGACCTTTTTATACTGGGCCATTGGCACCTGTCAGGTGCCCTTTCGTGGTGCTCCTGAGCCAGTTTTGCTGTGCTGTGTTCCTGCGTTCCTGATTTCCGGTGTACCAACTTGGCTTGCTCTGACTACGTTCCTGTGTTCCTGCCCCGTGATTTGACCCGGCCTGGCTGACGTTCCTGCTCGTATCCTGATCTGGCTTGTCTGAGAACCTGCTCCGTGATTTGACCCAGCCTGGCTGACGTTCCTGCTCGTATCCTGATCTGGCTTGTCTGAGAACCTGCTCTGTGATTCGACCCGGGTTGTATGACATTCCAGCTCCGTGACCTGCACCGGTTACATCTGCCCAGACTAAGTTCCAGCTTCCCACTGTCGCTGAGGCGACATTTTGACTTCCTTCAACTACTGTCCTTCTACGGCTGCAGTTGTTAACCCGTGCTGAGCTGAGATCCTGCTACCAAGCTGTTCCCTGCTGAGCTGTACTCCTCTTACGAGCCGTTAACCCGTGCAGAGCTGTGTTCCAACTATCGAGCCGTTAACCCATGCAGGGCTGTGTTCCAACTATTGAGCCGTTAACCCATGCAGAGCTGTGTTCCAACTATCGAGCCGTTGACCCGTTGTCACGGTTTTTGAAGACTCTCAGACTTAAGGTTTGGTAAAATAACTTAACTTTATTAAAAGTTAAAGGCAGTCCCCGTAGGGTAAATATACATAACAATACAACAGTAATATAACATATAATAGGTTCTACCGGCCTTGCCTAAGTACCGGGCAAGGTAACCCAAGTGACGGTTTTAATGACAGGCTCTACCGGCCTTGCCTATACCGGGTAAGGCAACCGTGAGATGACATATACCGGTTCTACCAGGAGGCTCAAATACTCTCCGAAAGGATTGCACAAAATCACAGAAATTCTTTGTGCAAGGTTTAGCATTTTCCCAAAGTGGGTTGGCCCAGGCCAATGCTCTGCCAGTCAGCAGGGATATCATGAACCCAACCTTGCTGCGATCACTAGGAAATGCGTGTGCCGTCAATTCCATAAATATTTCAAGTTGATTAATAAACCCTCTGCATAATTGAGGGTCCCCGTCATATCTCAGCGGCAAGGGTTCAGAAGCCGTTAACCCTTTGACTGCGGCCCCTGAGGGCTTAGACTCATTCTCCGGTGTCGGAATTGGCGGGACCACCGGGTTAGCACCGGACTTATCCGCAAGTACTGTGCGTTCAAGAATAGTTTGGATAGCAACCGCCAGCTTATCCAAACGTTGCTCGTGCATATCCATCCTCCAATGGATATTCTGTGCGTTACCATCACTCTTAGTGTCGGAGGTCATGGCCCTTTCGTACTGTCACGGTTTTTGAAGACTCTCAGACTTAAGGTTTGGTAAAATAACTTAACTTTATTAAAAGTTAAAGGCAGTCCCCGTAGGGTAAATATACATAACAATACAACAGTAATATAACATATAATAGGTTATACCGGCCTTGCCTAAATACCGGGCAAGGCAACCCAAGTGACAGTTTTAATGACAGGCTCTACCGGCCTTGCCTATACCGGGTAAGGCAACCGTGAGATGACATATACCGGTTCTACCAGCCTTACCAATACCAGGCAAGGCAGCCCCCACGGAATGCTGAATGTAGGCTCTACCGGCCCTGCCAATACCGGGTAAGGCAACCTTAAAGATGGTGAATTACAAGGTTCTACCGGCCTTACCAATACCGGGCAGGGCAGCCCAAAGGAGTACTGGAGTAGGCTGTACCGGCCCTGCCGATACCGGGTGAGGCAACCTACAGGATGGTATCGTGAAGGTTCTACCGGCCTCACCAATACTGGGCAGGGCAGCCTGAGCGAGTATACCAGCTGTCAGGTGACTAAGACAGCATATAGCATAAGTATAGAGGTCTTACTCAGCAGGAGTCTATTGCCAGGGATACTCAGACAACTGCAAGGAAGTGGACAGCGACTGACCACAGTACTGGATGTTCAGGAGCAAACCAACGTCCGCACTTTGGGACTAATGGTAATAGCAACCAGTTTAGTGGAGTAAACCAGCGTCCGCACGCTGGGACCAACAATGTATATCGCCACCAGGTTTAGTGGAGTAAACCAGCGTCCGCACGCTGGGACCAACAATGTATATCTCAACCAGGTTTAGTGGAGTAAACCAGTGTCCGCACGTTGAAATCAACAATGTATATAGCAACCACGTTTAGTGGAGTAAACCAGCGTCCGCACGCTGGGACCAACAATGTATATCTCAACCAGGTTTAGTGGAATAAACGAGAGTCCGCACGCTGGGACCAAAAATGTATATCGCAACCAGGTTTAGTGGAGTAAACCAGCGTCTGCACGCTGGGACCAACAATGTATATCGCAACCAGGTTTAGTGGACTAAACCAGCGTCCGCACGCTGGGACCAACAATGTATATCGCCACCAGGAACCAACAAAGTATGATCAGCAGCGAGAAGAACAATGTCGCCAGAGCGACGGCTGGAGCAGGAGATTCAGGAACTCAGTAAGATTAACCCGCAAGGTGCTGGAACACTGGAACTCAGTAAGATTAACCCGCAAGGTGCTGGAACACAGGAACACTGGAACTCAGGAACACTAGCATACAGGAACACTGGAACACAGGATCAGCAAGTACAGCAGGAACAGGCCCAGAAGCCTGACAAGCAAGTCAGGCAGAGTGAAGTCAGAAACACCACGAAAGGGCAACCTGGAAGTGCTCAGCCTGGGTTTAAAAAGGCTGTGTGAGGAGGGCTAATCACAGACAGCCAATCATGATACTCAGCAAGTGACTGACACTGAACAGCACCAATCACGGGCACGTGATACCTGTGCAGAGCTGTGTTCCAACTATCGAGCCGTTAACCCATGCAGAGCTGTGTTCCCAGTTCTGAGCCTCCAGTCTGGTACAGAGCGTTGCTATTGTGCTGAGCCGTTTCTCTCATACAACTATTACTGCTGAGCCGGCCCGGTAGGCCTTGCAGGCGACGGTTCATATCACTCCTTGCAGTATAGTGAAGTTCGTTACCACGCCCGGTAGGCGCTACGGCTTTAGCTGCTACTGTGCAAGCCTCTGTTATTACGCCCGTGGGGGATATTGGCTCAAGCTCTTGCAATCCAGTTGATTCCATTATCACGCCCGTGGAGGTTATTGGCTCAAGCTCTTGCAATCCAGTTGCTTCCGTTATCACGCCCGTGGGGGCTATTGGCTCAAGCTCTTGCAATCCAGTTGCTTCCGTTATCACGCCCGTGGGGGCTATTGGCTCAAGCTCTGGCAGTCTACTTTTTCCATTATTACGCCCGTGGGGGCTACTGTTCAAGTGCAGCAGGCACTGGGTTGCCGGTTCCTCTTTGCTGGACAGTTATCTCAGTATTATGAACATTTGGTGTTGAGTCCTCTCCACCATTTACTGCCTATTATCACCTTGGGCGTGCCAAACACCACAACTGAGACGGACTGATTACTGTGTTAACCCTTGTATCTCTGTACTCAGTATCTGCTATTTGCCTGTGTTGTTTAAATCAATACCTGTATATTGGTCATACTATTGCCTTATTGCTGCTACGCAGTGCTGCCTATAAGGGGGGATTTTGTCATTCATTTTGTTCTTAATAAAACTGTGTTTTATTTCACCTACTGGTCTGAGTGTCTTGAAAACCTTGACAGTACTGCCCCAACCCCAATCTCTGAGGCATCGACCTCCAAGTGAACGGGAGAGATGGTTTGGGGTGGGATAACACAGGAGCTTTAACAAAAGCGGATTTCAATTTCTCGAAGGCATCCTCCACTGCCACCGACCATTGGGATGGGTTAGCACCCTTGTGCGTAAGGTCAGACAATGGTTTAACAATTGTAGAAAAGTTCTTAATAAACTTCCTATAATAATTAGCGAAACCCAGAAATCGCTGAATAGCTTTAAGGCCCTTGGGCCGTGGCCATTGCAAAACTGCCGCCAGTTTCTCCTTATTCATGGCAATACCTTCTTTGCCAATGACAAACCCCAAGAATGGCACACTGGTTTTGTGAAACTCACATTTTTCCAATTTGCAAAACAATTTATTTTTAAGTAGGTGGAGCAACACTTCTGACACGTCTTTAATGTGTTGTGACATATTTTCAGAATGAATATGTCGTCCAAGTAGACAACCACACAGGACTGCAACATACCCCTGAGGATGTCATTGATTAATTCTTGAAATACTGTGGGTGCGTTACAGAGACCAAACGGCATCACTAGATATTCATAGTGCCCAGATTTAGTGTTAAAAGCAGTTTTCCACTCATCACCAGCTCTGATCCGAATCAGGTTATAAGCAGCTCGTAAGTCCAGTTTAGTAAAGATTGAGGACCCTTTCAACCTGTCAAATAACTCGGTGATGAGTGGTATTGGATAAGCATTTTTAGACATTAACTTGTTTAGGCCACGGTAATCAATGCATGGTCTCAGTTCGCCGTTTTTCTTTTTTACAAAAAAAGAATCCAGCCCCGGCTGGAGAGGTGGATTTCCTTAAACTCCCTCTCTTAAGGGCATCAGAAATGTATTCCTCCATAGCTTGGTTCTCATCACACGACAATGGATATGTGCATCCTCTAGGGGGCACCACCCCCAGAGGCAAATCAATAGCGCAGTGATAAGATCTGTGCTGAGGTAGAGTGCCAGCCTCTCCCTTACTGAATACATCACTGAACTGTTGATACTCGTCTGGGAGTGAAGGGGAGGTACACAAGATCTTAACCGGGTGGGACACACAATGCTCCATACAATACTGAGACCAAGCAGAGATTTCACACTTTTGCCAATCAAGCTGTAACCAAGGAAATCCCAGAATGACTGCGTTGTGTGGAGAATTGATAAGCTGGAACTGCAGTTTCTCTTTGTGAAGCGCCCCAATAGTCATAGATAAAGGCATTGTTTCAAAGGTAACCTGTGCAGGTTCTAGGGGTCTGCTGTCAATAGCTTCAATAGCGAGAGGGGATTCTCTCTCAATCTGCGGAATCCCATGTAATTCAGCAAAGGTATTATCCATAAAACATCCAACTGTGCCGGAATCAACCAGGGCCAGAACCTCCACTGAGCGTTCTGCCCATGAAAGTACCACCTGTTGGTGGGTTTCAGTGTGACCAGACCTGGGGATGGTTGAACACCACCTAGGGCCTGTCCCACAAGGTACCCTAGGTGTGTTCGTTTCCCGGACGTACGGGACAAGATCTTAGCAGGTGCCCATTTCTGCCACAGTATAAACACAACCCCTGCCTTCTGCTGTATGTTCTCTCCTCCTTGGTTAGTCTGGTGAAGCCCAATTGCATAGGTTCACCTGATTCCCGTAACTGTTCATTAGACTTAGATGCCAAGGGAGGGATGGGTGAGCAAAATGTACTGCTAGAACCGTTATTTTTTTACCTTAGCCTTCGATCTTTAGCCATCAATCTTTCACGGATCCGAGTGTCAGTTAGGATAACATACTCAATATATTCATCTAGATCGGTAGGCAATTCTTTAGCTGCAATTTCATCTTTAATCTGGTCGCTCAAACCTTGAGCAAACACTGCCAGCAACGCCTCATTGTTCCAACCTACCTCTGTTGCCAATGTGCGGAATTCAATGGCATAATCGCCTACAGTACACTTATCCTGCTTTATCTCCATAAGGCGTTTAGCAGCAGAGGCAGTTCTACCAGGGAGCTCAAACACTTTTCGAAATGACTGCACAAATTCCCTGAAATTCTTAGTGCACGGTCCCGCATTCTTCCATAAGGGATTGGCCCATGCCAGGGCTCTGCCAGTAAGCAGGGATATCATAAACCCAACTTTACTGCGGTCATTGGGAAAGGCATGCGAAGTCAATTCCATAAATATTTCAAGTTGGTTGATAAAACCTCTGAACAGGCTAGGATTACCATCATATCTGAGTGGCAAAGGGGCGGAAGCGGTTAACCCCTTAACTGCGGCCCCTGAGGGCATGGTATCGTTCTCCAGTGTCGGACCTGGGGAGACCACCGAACTCGGGACAGACTTGTCCGTGAGTACTGTCCGTTCAAGAATAGTTTGGATCGCTACCGCTAGCTGATCCAGGCATTGCTCATGTACATCCATCCTCCAATGGATGTTCTGTGTATTACCATCACTCTTATTATCTGAGGTCATTGCCCTTTCGTACTGTCACGGTTTGTTATGACTCTCAGACACAGAGTTAGATAAAACACAACTTTATTGAAAAGTTTAATGAATACCCATGTGGGTAGCATACACCTATAACATTTAATGTCAATACATAGTAGCAAGAGTAGTGGTATATGGAATGTAACACGGGATCTACCGGCCTTGCCAATACCGGGTAAGGCAACCTTAGATGACACAGATGGAAAAGGTTCTACCGGCCTTACCAATATACCGGGCAAGGCAGCCCTTAGACTAGTAACGGAGAACACAAGGCTCTACCGGCCTTGCCAATATACCGGGCAAGGCAACCTGGAGACTGGTACAACGAATAGTAATAGGCTCTACCAGCCCTGCCAATATACCAGGCAAGGCAGCCTGGAGACTGGAACAACGAATAGTTATAGGCTTTGCCAATACCGGGTAAGACAACCTTAAGTTGGTACAATGTGGAATAGGGTCTACCGGCCTTACCAATACCGGGCAAGGCAGCCTGGCCGGAACACAATCTCTACCGGTGCTGAGGAATACGCAGCAAGCAACTGGTTAATACGTGGAGCGAACCAGTACCCGCGTACTGGAGGAGGAAACTCTACAGCTGCAACAAGCAGCCGGCTGAATGGAGCGAACCAGTAACCGCGTACTGGAGATACCCAACCACCACCAGTGCTGTCAGATGATAATAAGCAGCCGGTTATACATGGAGCGAACCAGTACCCGCGTACTGGAGTAACCTAGAACTCCACCGGTGCTGTCAGATGATAGTAAGCAGCCGGTTATATATGGAGCAAACCAGTACCCACATACTGGGGAAACCTAGAACTCTACCAGTGCGACAGCAGCCGGTTGTATGTGGAGCGAACCAGTACCCGCATACTGGAGATACCCAACCACCACCAGTGCTGACAGATGACAATGAGCAGCCGGTTATACATGGAGCGAACCAGTACCCGCGTACTAGAGTAACCTAGAACTCTACCGGTGCCACAGCAGCCGGTTATACATGGAGAGAACCAGTACCCGCGTACTGGAGTAACCTAGAACTCTACCGGTGCCACAGCAGCCAGTTAACATGGAGCAAACCAGTACACGCATACTGGAGTAACCAGAACTCCACCGGTGCTACAGCAGCCGCTTATACATGGAGCAAACCAGTACACGCGTACTGGAGTAACCAGAACTCTACCGGTGCTACAGCAGCCGGTTATACATGGAGCAAACCAGTACCTGCGTAGTGGAGTAAGCCTAGAACTCTACCGGTGCAACAGCAGCCGGTTATACATGGAGCAAACCAGTACCCACGTACTGGAGTAACCTAGAACTCTACCGGTGCCACAGCAGCCGGTTGTATGTGGAGCGAACCAGTACCCGCGTACTGGAGTAACCTAGAACTCTACCGGTGCTACAGCAGCCGGTTATACATGGAGCAAACCAGTACCCGCGTACTGGAGTAAGCCTAGAACTCTACCAGTGCAACAGCAGCCGGTTGTATGTGGAGCGAACCAGTACCCGCGTACTGGAGAGTGGAACACAAGTGAATGAAAATGTCGCCAGGGCGACTGGAGGAGAGAAGCCCACTGCAGGCGATCCAGGAGCAGGAACACAGCCGTTGAAGGACAGGAAACAGATCTGCAGGCAGTCAACCGGATCAGGAACGGCAGCAGGAAACAGCAATAGATACAGCAACCCCAAACGGATCAGGAACGGATGCTGGAACCAGGGAAGCTGGTGAACAGGAACTCAGGCGATCACTAACGAGCAGGAACAGAGAAATGGCCCAGGAAGCTCAGGAATCCAATGCAAGTGCAGGTAGCACGAAAGGTCAACCAAAGGGTGTCCAAGCTCAGTTTAAATAGGCAACACAGGGCGGGCTGAAGTCAGGCAGCCAATGGAGAGCCCCCTACAGGTAACTGACAAGGAAATGCAGCAATCACGGGCACCGTGATAGCTACCCACAAGGCCTGGTAGAGATATCTCAGTAAGGCAGTTAGAGTGGCAGGAAGAACTCCAGCTCACCAATTGATCAGATCTCCAGTCAATTACTGGGTTGTGGCGGAGAAGCCAAGGGAGTCCCAAAATCACTGGAACGGAAGGGCAATTTATGACGTCAAGTTGAATAGTCTCTGAATGAAGGATGCCAGTTTGAAGAAGCAGTTGTTGTGTTTCATGGGTAACGAGACCCGTTCCCAGAGGACCCCCATCCATAGTAGAGACCTGCAAAGATTTGGCTTTCTGAACAAGAGGAATCGAGTGTCTGGAGCCAAATCTAGGATCAAGGAATACTCCTGCAGCACCTGAGTCCAAGAAGGCTTTTGTGGAGACTGAGCCCTCCTCCCAACTCAACCGAACAGGAACCATCATACGGTTTGGGTCAGACGGAGAGGTTTCATGTTTCAAGCTTAAGGAGTCGTCTCCATGGTTCCTTAAGCTTGGGAGTTTCCCGGTTAGGTCGGACACTGGCGTAGGAGATGGCCCTTAAGGCCACAATAAAGGCAAAGTCCCTGACTTCTTCGCCGGCGTTTCTCTTCCTCTGTGAGTTTAGTCACAGACCCAATATCCATAGGTTCAGCAGAGGCCTGTGATGTCTTGGTGGAAGAAGATGATCGTGGGACAAAATCTGGTTTATGGCGGTGGGAGCGATCTCTTTCATGTTGTCGCTCTAGTTGCCGATGGTCTAATTCTAAACAGATAGATATCAGATCCTCCAGATCATCTGGTATTTCTTGATTAAATAAAGCATCTTTGATGCGCTCGCTCAAGCCCCTACGAAAGATGGCCCGAAAGGCTCCATTGTTCTAGTCGGTTTCGTAGGAAAGTGTTCTGAACTCCACCGCATATTGAGCCACAGTGCGGGTACCTTGTCTTAAACCCAGTATACTGGCCTCTGCGGATGCCTGCCTTCCAGGTAGGTCAAATACGGTCTTAAAGGCAGCAATAAATGCGTTGGAGTCATGGAGAAGCGAGGATCTGTTCTCCACCAGGGGAGAAGCCCAAGCAAGGGCCTTGTCAGTCAATAGAGAGATTATGAATGCCACTCTTGTAGCATGAGAATTAAATGATTGAGGCAAGGTCTGGAAATGTAGCTGGCACGGATTCAAAAACCCACGACAATGTTCAGGTCGGCCAGAAAATCTCTCTGGTAAGGGTATCTTGGGTGGTTTGTATCCTGAGATGGTTCCGGTAGGAACTGTAGCCTCAGTGATCCGTGTTGGAGGAGCTTGAGCAGAGGTAGAAGGAGAGAAGGTACGTAACATTTCCATCATAGCATTCAGCTTATGATTGAGGGTTTGTAGCTGTGTTGCATGGGTAGACAGATTTTGCTCCTGTTGTTCCTGTCTGGTGGTTATGCGAGAAGCCTCAGCAGCATCCATTTTACTGGCTCAATTTTACTGTCAGTCTCTAAGATGGGCAAACGTGGTGGTAGTTCGAGACAGGACAGGATGATCCAGTCCACAATACTGAAGAGTTTCAAGATGGGACAAGATGGGGTTTGGAGTATCGAAGAGGTTCGAGACTGGATAGGTTGGTCGTCAGACTACAACTCCACTTCTCTCTACTGGTAGGAGATTTAGGGGTATCAAAGAAATTCGAGACAGAATCGGATGGTCGACGGACTACAAGTCCACTGTTCCCCTTAGTCGGAGGTTTAGGGGTATCGAAGAGGTTCAAGACAGGATCAGATGGTCAACGTACTACAAGTTCACTGCTCTCCACTAGTTCGAGGTTGAGGAAGTATTGAAGAGGTTATAGATAGAACCGGATGGTCGACAGGCTACAAGTCCACTGTTCCCCTTAGTCGGAGGTAATAGAAGGACCAACCAGATGTTGGGGGTTGATCCTGAGGCCTAGTAGATCTGGTAGAAGGTAAGAGGGTTTTGAGTCCCTACACCCTCGGCTGGCCGGGGCAGTCACCAGAGCAACCGGTGATGGCAATCCAAACCAATCGGTGGGCCTGAGGTGTAGGGTTGAGAAAACTGGAACCAGACCTTGGGAGCAGCTGGAGGGACTCCTGTTGAGAGGCAGAAGATTCCGTAGGAGAAGCGTGGTCAAGGATAGCCGAGGTCAAGCGGAAATCAAATCAAGGAGCCAGGGGATCCGACGGAGACGTAGTCAGGGAAAAGCCGGGTCGAGCGCCAAGGGCAGAAGACAAGAGGCACGGTCGTTTAACAAGGCAAGGTTCGGTACATGGATTCAGCAACTCGGGAACTCGCCGACAAAGGTTTCTCAGACTATTGGCGCTAAAATCGAGCAAGGCTAGGAGGTTGACCTAGATAGATAAAGCCTGCAGCAGCCAATAGGAATGAAGGTAGGAGGAACGATCAGGGGAAGCGTGACAGTCATACACGGAGCGGTTAGTCAGCCAGAGCCAGAGGTTGGCACCAGAACGGGTAGTCAGACAAACCAGGTAATAACAATGCAAAAGCCAAACTGCACTGGTCACCTCAAAAGGGCGACTGAGCATAGTGTCCAGGCAGTATTAGAGCCTTTGGCCCAGGAAGAGGAGGAATCAACATCCGCACAACTACCCCTTTAAATGGAGAGCACGACCATGCCCTTGGACGTGCTCCCATTATGACATCATTGCGTCGTGGCAGAGGAGGAAGAGACAGGAACCCAGAGCCCAGGAAGCAGCTGAGCCACTACAAGCCGAATGCGGCTGGAGCCGACAGACGGAAGATGCTGCTGGAGCCACCGGAAGAAAGCTGCAGTCGGCTTGAGCAGCCGCCGCATAAGTACTGTAATGACTTGCCACTACTGGCTCCAGTGATGCGCCTAAGGCAGTAGCAGCAGAATAAGTAGCCCCTAGTATATGTGGTGAAAAGAAGAAGTTGGCCATTAAATCTTCTCCACCCGCCCCTCCTCCAAAATCATCATAGGTATGTTGCTATTAGAATATATTTTTTCCCTTGAGAGCAGGAACAGCGGGTCTTATCAGCAACTGCAATGTGCACAGTGTGTGTGTGGTAAATAACATCTGGGGGCACAACTGTATCCAAACACCATGACACCCAAAACAAAGTACTGCCTCCGTCACTGTACCCCTTTTCCAGACCCGCTAAGGACACACGACAGCTGCTGACAGTTTAATAGCAATAATTAACCCTCCCTGCCACCATCTTAGCATATTCTGCAGGATGGAATCTCCTCAGATGCTGCTTGATGCACTGATTGCGATTCTCTTCCACCACACTGGCATGTGTGGTCAGTGCACCACACAGTGTGCAATGGATAGAGACGAACCGCCACATCCTAACATCAACAGAGTGGCTATCATTTGGCAGGGAGGTTATAAACGAGGTGCATTGGCAGAATATTTAGTTAACCTAGAAGGTGATGGCGAGCTAGTTGTTTCACTCGTCATGGAACTTCCAGTCTCTGCCTGAGTTGTTCTATTCCTCCAACTCTTTGATCTCTACTTCACCTCTTGTTGCCTTTCTGGAGAGTCAGGGTATCACGGTGCCCGTGCTATTGCTGGCGACATTTTGACAGTGCTGCTTCCTGATGCCGTTTTATTGGTTTACGTGGTCTGGCTCTGCCTAGTGCCAGCCCTTAAATACTGAGCCCTGTCACTTCTGGGTTGCCCTTTCGTGGAGTTTCCGTTGCTAAGCGCTTGCTCCAGTATTCGCATGTTTCCTGTGTATGACCCAGACTGCCTGACTACTCTGCCTGTATTCGTTCCTGCTCTGTGTACCGACCCGGATTGGCTGACGTTCCTGCTCTGTGTACTGACCCGGATTGGCTGATGTTCCTGCTCTGTGTACTGACCCGTCCTGGTTGACGTTCCTGCTCTGTGTACCGACCCGGATTGACTGACGTTCCTGCTCTGTGTACTGACCCGGCCTGGCTGATGTTCCTGGTCTGTGTACCGACACGGTTTTGGCAGACATTCCTGCTCTGTGTATCGACCCGGTCCGGCTCACTGCTCCATCCGGTATCCGGTTAAGGGCTGTCCTCCGGTTCCCTCTCTGTCCACGGACAGATCCTCTGGTTGCCTCCGTCGCTGCTCCTGCAGCCTTGTAACTGTGAACCGGTCACCGTATTGTGCCTCGTGATCCGACACCCGGTGTTGTTTATCCATTCAGTTGCACCACAGTACTCTTGACCTATTACTGCTACTAGCTGAGTTTGGTCTATTCCTGGGTGCCTCAGGCTGTTCTCAATATCTGGCAGTCGACTCCAGGTCTGAGTGTTCGTTAACCACTTGTGGGTTGGTGCCTTGCTCATTGGGTCACAGTCATTGCAGTCTCCGATTGGCATTACTCTGTGCCTACAGTTGCAGTCCTCCATTACTACTCCAGCAGTCTACCGCTTGTCCAGGGCCTTAGTTTACTCTCGTGGCCTTAGTCGCTATTGTGTCATTCTCTGCGTAGTGAGTGTCCTAAGGGCCTTTGCGCTATTAGGGCCTGTCTTTCCTCCTGGCCTAATAGCAACCATATCACCACTGTCTCGTTTGGATTCACACGAACTATACCTGTGTCTGTATTTTATTTGCCTATATATATATATATATATATATATATACACTGGACCCATGTGGGTATTGATTACTGTAACCTGACCTGTGTTAGTATTATATTGTATATATACTGGACCCGTGTGGGTATTGATTACTGTAACCTGACCTGTGTCAGTATTATATTGTCTATATATAAACTGGACCTGCAAGGGTTATTCTCTCTCTGTGGTTTTTCAATAAAACTGCATTTTACCTAAACCTTCCATGACCTCAGATGGTACAGGTGAGGGTAATGCACAAAGTATCCATTGGAGGATGGATTTACATGAGCAGCGTTTGGACCAGTTGGCATTGGCCGTACAAACAATATTAGAGCACACCGCTCATCTAGATAAACCAGTACAAGCCTCGGTGGTCTCCCCCATTACGACACCGGGAGCTCAACCCCTGATGCAAGCCAGCTCGAGCAGACGGTTAACTGCCACCGCTCCATTACCACTAAGATATGATGGTGAACCCACCCTGTGTAGAGGGTTTATTAACTAATTGGAGATTTTCCTGGAGTTAACTCCTCAAGCCTTTCCTAGTTACCAAAGTAAGGTGGGCTTTATGATTTATTTGCTAATGGGCAGAGCATTGGCATGAGCCAATCCCTTGTGGGAATCAGCCAAACCATGTAGTAAGAACTTCAGGGAGTTCTTGCGGGCGTTTTGTAGAGTGTTTGAAGTCCCAGGAAGAGCCGCCTCTGCTGCCAAAAGATTAATGGAAACCCAACAAGGGTAAAGTACGGTTGCGGATTATGCTATTGAGTTTCGTACATTGGCAGCAGAGGTAGGCTTGAACAATAAGGCGCTGGTGGCAACATTCTCTCAGGGACTCTGTCATTGTATTAAGGACGAGATGGCAGCCAGAGACTTGCCAAACGATCTGGATGAGTTCATTGATTTTGCTATATTAATTGATTCCCGCATAAGGGAGCGAATTGCGGCCAAGGACCGTAGGCAACGAGCCAGAAATTTGAGACAGGAAAATCAAAGTTTCCCACCCATGCCTCCCTCACCTCCCATGCCTCCTGATCGTAACCAAGACAGTAGTGAACCTATGCAGTTAGGGTTCACTAAGTTAACCAAGGAGGAAAGGCTAATCGCCACAGATAGGGCCTCTGCCTATATTGTGGCCAAGCTGGGCATTTACTACGTACCTGTCCTGTACGGCCGGGAAACGGACGCACCAAGGGTACCTTGGGGGACAGGCCCTAGGTGGCGTTCAGCGGTCCCTAGATCCGGTGAATCAGAAACCCACCATCCAGGCTGTAATTTCTTGGCCAGACCTCTCAGTGGAGGTTCTGGTCTTGGTGGACTCTGGTGCAGCCAGATATTTTATGGACAATTAGTTTGCTGCATTACACAAGATTCCGCTGGTCGAAAGGGAATCTCCATTGGCCATCGAAGCCATTGATGGCAGACCGTTGGTACCAGCACAAATGACTATGGAAACTATACCGCTGTCTATGAGTATTGGGGCGCTCTACACAGAGAAACAGTGTTTCCAGATTATCCAGACTCCTCATCATGCTGTCATCCTGGGGTTTACATGGTTACATCTGCACAACCCTAGGTTTGACTGGCAGACTTGTGAGATAACGGCCTGGACTGAATACTGTATTAAACATTGTATTTCTCACCCTACCACGATCATGTGTACCTCTCCCTCCGTGCCAGCTGAGTACCATCAATTCAGCGATGTTTTCAGTAAGGGAGAGGCTAGCTCTCTGCAGCAGCATCGGGCCTACGATTGCGCTATTGATTTGCCTCCTGGCGCTGTTCCTCCTACTCAGGGTCGTACGTACCCGTTGTCTTGTGAGGAGAATCAGGCCATGGAGGAATACATTTTGGATGCTCCGGAAAGGGGTATTATCAGGAAGTCATCCTAGCCCATGGGGGCTGGTTTCTTCTTTGTCAAAAAGAAAAATGGCGAGTTATGACCTTGCATCAATTATCGCAGCCTGAATAAACTCATGTCCAAAAACGCCTACCCGATACCACTCATCACTGAACTGTTTGACAGGTTGAAAGGCTCCTCCATTTTCACCAAGTTAGACTTACGTGTAGCATATAACTTCATCAGAATAAGAGCCGATGACGAGTGGAAAACAGCGTTCAATACCAGATCTGGACACTATGAATACTTAGTGATGTCTTTTGGGCTATGTAACGCTCCCACAGTGTTCCAGGAGTTTATTAATGACATCCTCCGTTTCATGCTCCAGTCTTGCGTAGTGGTTTATCTTGATGATATACTCATACACAGTTGTTCTGGTGGCCTTCCTTACGAGGTGATTGCACCGCCTTCACGGCAGCCTGCACTACTTGTGCCCGTGCCAAATCCCCTAAGCACCTCCCAGTTGTCTTGCTTCAACCAATGCCTAATGGCGAGCGTCCTTGGTCCCATGTTTCTATTGTGCGGTTAATTCATTGTCCTGGAGCTCCCAGTTTCTCATCAATTACAGGTTCCAACCATGTTTGCTCCCGGACTCATTTCAGAAGCAGCAGATTCCAGCTCTGGACGAGCATATCAGGCAACTCAGCTCCACTTGGGCTCAGGTACAGAGGACCTTCAGTAATTCGTTCCAGCGTTATCAGCGTCATGCTATTCGCAGACGGTTGCTAACGGTCTCCTTCCAGGTTGGGGATAGGGTATGGTTATCTTCCAGAAACCTCAATTTGCAAGTTCCTTGTAATAAATTGGCTCCTCGGTTTGTTGGTCCCTTTAAACTTATCTGCAAAATTAACCAAGTTTCATATGCCTTGGATCTCCCAGCATCCATGCGGATTCACAATGTGTGAAACAAAAGCAGAAAAGAGAAGAAAGCTCACAGCGCTCACTCACCATAAAATATCCATATCATATTATAATTTAATATAAGAATAAAGTTTGAAATATAGATAGCAGCAAGGAATGAGAGGGTTCTCCAGTCCCCCTAACATTAGGCCTAAACCCAAAAGTGAAAAACACATACAAAAAAGACAATCCTGCGCTCCTCTATATACTGTGAACATAAGTGCCCTGTATTTAGCATATGTAATAACTCTTAGTAAATCTAAGTGAAAATAAGTGAGAATTTCGTTCCACAAATTGGCCAATCCGTGTGTAAGCTTACCACCAACGCCAAGGTATCTCACTTTGCGGTAAGTCCTACTCTAATACACCTATAAAGACCCTATCTGAATTAAAATTAAAAACAGACATTCTCTGAAGAAAGATGTTATAATAAACGCGTCAATGGGGACCCTTTAAATATCTTTTTGATGTTTTTTATTTCTTGTGGGTCCCAGTGTAGTGCAATTAAAAACAACAGACATACAACAAGACATGCGCAGTAGACACTCCTGAGCGTGCTGCAGTCATGCGCAGCTCCAAAGGAGCGTTCAGCTTTGTATCAGCCATGGCGCGGGCAGTCTCTACTGCATTTGACTGCCCCGCGACCGGGTGGCAGTGGCACTTTGGCCCGTGTAACGGGCTGTTCAACTAGTAATTTAATATAAGAATAAAGTTTGAAATATAGATAGCGGCAAGGAATGAGAGGGTTTTTTTGTATGTCTTTTTTGTATGTGGATTCACAATGTGTTCCATGTATCCCTCCTGAAGCCATTGGTATGCAACCGTTATACTACAACTCCTGCGGTCCCCGGTCCTATTCAGGTGCAAGGTCAGGATGGGTATGAAGTTCAAAATATAATTGACTCCCGAAGGTTCAGAGGGAGATTACAATACTTGGTTCATTGGAAGGGCTATGGCCCTGAAGAATGTTCCTGGGTTAATTAAAATGACCTCCATGCTCCTAGATTACTGTGCAGATTTCATGCCAAATACCCTCAGAAGCCGGGTCCCTCCTCTTTGGGAGGGGGTCTTTCAGAGGGGGTACTATCACGGTGCCTGTGCTATTGCTGGCGACATTTTGACAGTGCTAGTTCCTGATGCTGATTTATTGGTTTACGCGGTCTGGCTCCGCCTAGTGCCAGCCCTTAAATACTGAGCCCTGTCACTTCTGGGTTGCCCTTTCATGATGTTCCCGTTGCTAAGCACTTGATCCAGTATTCGTGTGTTTCCTGTGTATGACCCAGACTGCCTAACTACTCTACCTGTATTCATTCCTGCTCTGTGTACCGACCCGGATTGGCTGACATTCCTGCTCTGTGTACCGACCCGGATTGGCTGACGTTCCTGCTCTGTGTACCGACCCAGCCTGGCTGACGTTCCTGCTCTGTGTACCGACCCGGTTTTGGAGGACATTCCTGCTCTGTGTATCGACCGGGTTTTGGAGGACATTCCTGCTCTGTGTATCGACCCGGTCTGGCTCACTGCTCTATCCGGTATCCGGTTAAGGGCTGTCCTCCGGTTCCCTCTCTGTCCACGGACAGATCCTCTGGTTGCCTCCGTTGCTGCTCCGGCAGCCTTGTAACTGTGACCCAGTCACCGTATTGTGCCTCGTGATCCAACACCCGGTGTTGTTGATCGATTCGGTTGCACCACGGTACACTTGACCTATTACTGCTACTAGCTGAGGTTGGTCTATTCCTGGGCACCTCAGGCTGTTCTCTATATCTGACAGTCGACTCCAGGTCTGAGCGTCCGTTAACTCCTTGTGGGTTGGTGCCTTGCTCATTGGGTCACAGTCATTACAGTCTCCGATTGGCGTTACACTGTGCCTACAGTGATAGTCCTCCATTTGCAGCTCTGGCAGTCTACTGCTTGTCCAGGGCCTTCGTTGCTTCCGTGGCCTTAGTCGCTATTGTGTCACTCTCTGCGTAGTGAGTGTCCTAAGGGCCATTGCACTATTAGGGCCTGTCTGTCCTCCTGGCCTAATAGTAACTATATCAACACTGTCTCATTTGGATTCACACGAACTGTACCGGACCAGTGTCAGTATTATATTTGCAGACCTATTATCACGGTGCCCATGCTCCCCTTGTCCTGTTTCCTGTCAGTCTGCACTTTGATTGCTCCCACTGGCTGTCCTGTGTTTGTCCCGCCCGGTATAGCCTTTATATACTGGGCTCTGGCACCCATCTGGTGCCCTTTCGTGGTGTTCCTGTACCAGTGCTGGTTTCTGCTCAGTGATTCCCAGTGTACCAATGTAGCCTGCCTGACTACTCTGCATTTGTCTCCTGCTCCTGTGTACCGACTCGGCTTGACTGGTGTTCCTGCTCCTGTGTACCGACCCAGCTCGGCTGATGTTCCAGCTCCTGTGTACCGACCCGGTCTGGGTGACGTTCCTGCTCCTTGATTCGACCCGGCTTGGCTGACGTTCCTGCTCCGTGATTCGACCCGGCTTGGCTGGTGTTCCTGCTCTGGCGGTCCTGTGTTGTCCTGGTGACATTCTGATCCTCCAGCTATCCAGTCTCCTCTATTGTTCCAGCAGAGTGCAAGTGTCAGTTCCGTTACTGCTACGGCAGTGTGCCTTTGTCCTAGTTTCCGTTATTGCTCCTGCAGAGTGCAAGTGTCTGCCTCCGTTACTGCTACGGCAGTGTGCCCTTGGCCTAATCTCCGGTATCACTCCTGCAGAGTGCAAGTGTCTGCCTCCGTTACTGCTACGGTAGTGTGCCATTGGCCTGGTCTCCATTACTGCTCCGGCAGAGGGCTAGTGTCTGTCTCTCTTACTGCTACGGCAGTCTCCTATGTTACTCAAGTCCTGATATTACTCTGGCAGTTCACGTTTGTTCTGCTAACCTGTCTCTGGGCTTCCGTATCCCTAAGCTCTCTTTAGGGAGTGAGTCCTATCACAGAACTCTCCACACATGGGACTGTTCACATTCTGTGAAGATCATTAACCCATTCAGTGTCTTACTCCTGGGAATCCAACATATTCTGCCTGACCTGTGTCAGTATAGACTGCTATGGACTTTATGGTTATACTGGACCTGTGTAGGCATATGAATATGTAACCTGTCGTGTGTCTGTATTATTCTGCATGTATACTACAGGACCTGTGAGGGTTACTATATTATTGTGATTTCAGTAAAACTGTGTTTTATCCTAAACCACTGTGTCTGTGTGTTGAACAAACCGTTACACCTATATATATATACTGGACCCGTGTGGGTACTGATTACTGTAACCTGACCTGTGTCAGTATTGTATTACATATATATACTGGACCCGTGTGGATATTTATTACTGTAACCTGACCTGTGTCAGTATTATATTGTCTATATACATACTGGACCCGCAAGGGTTATTCTATTTCTGTGGTTCTTCAATAAAACTGCATTTTACCTAAACCTTCCGTGTCTGAGTGTCCATAAAACCGTAACACAGGGACAGCAAAAGCGGTGCTTGATTTCTGTGGTGGGTGTTTGTCTTTAACATATTTGACATAAATGCCATGGTGTCTGTGTTTCATGTGTGATATCAGGGCGCTTGTGAAAAGGTGTGTTCCCTCATTTCCTGTTTTCACTGACTTCTCACAAATTGTGCACAGTGCCGTTGCTGATGACTGCACTGTGCCTGCCCCAAAAGAAAAATAGTCCCACACCCATGATGATTTCAGGGGGAAGGGAAAAGATGGAGAAGAATGGCCTCTTTCATCTCGTCCTCCACATTCCCCTTCATTGTCTGTGGCAGCGGATAACGTTGCTGCTACTACCTCAGATTCAGCACTGCAACTAGGATCAGGAGTATTGCTACTGCTTGCAAGTGGAACCTGTCCTAGTCCCGAATCACTTGTTGACCCCATTCCCATTGTGTGTACGGTGGTCTGTGGCACACTAGCCTGCTCCTCAGCATCCTGTTGCACTTGCATCTCAGCATCAGAAGGAATTAGAGCAGTTGCAAATTCCTCTAATTCCAAAATGTCATTGCTAGTGGTTTTAATTCTGAGCCTGCTCCCCCCCCCAACACCAATTCTGGCCTCTTAAGGATCATGTTCAACTTGGACACTGTACTGAGGAGAAGGGGACTCCCAGAGCCAGAGGAATGGTGTGGACTTCCTTGACAGCTAGTCTGGATGCTGTCAAATGTTTCCCCTACCACTCCGCTTGTTTAATCATTACTGCTACTACTACTACTAACACCAACCACATCAAGTTCAGCAGCAGAGTCTTCCTCCTCAGTCTCACAGTCACTAGTAATATGAGGATATTGTTAATTACCCCCTCCTTCACTACTAACGCTAACAAGCTGCTGAACCTTAGTAGCAGTAGTACTAGCACTGGCAGGACTGCTTGGGAATGGCAAGTGTGATTTAGGGTCCCTCGCTGTCACACTTGACATTATTTTCTCCTCTTCCCCCCCACCCCAAGTACTACAAGAGACACTAGCAGCAGGCAAAGAATTGGTGGCAGCAGGTTCAGCATTAGCAGCAGGTTCAGCACTGCCAGCAGGTACAACACTAGTGGCTGCAAGTACAGCAATTGTGGCACTGGCAGCAGGGGCAGCACATCTGGCAGTAGGTACAATACTAGTGGCTGCAGGTACATCAATGGTGGCACTTGCAGCAGGGGCAGCACGTCTGGCAGCAAGTACACCACTAGTGGCTGTAGGAACAGCAATGGTGGCACTGGTAGCAGAGGCAACACGTCTTGCAGCAGGCACAGGCAGCTGACCTGTCCTGCTCTCACAAGTACTACCCTTTTCTCCCTTCCTTCCCTTTTCTCCTTTCTTTCCCATTTCCTTTTCTCCCTCCCTTCTCATTAAGTTCCCCAGGATCCCTTGGGGTGATTTACGGGGACTGGACAGGCATTGGTTCAGTACTGCTAGTCACTTCCTCCTCCTCAGTGGACACATAATAAGGGTCCTTCCAGTTCCTCTTTTTGCTGCTCATAGTGATAGGAGTCACTATGAGCCTCTCCTGCCTCTATTTTTCCAAAATATCACAGCAGAACAGCACAGCACGTCTATCTTGCTCTGTAGCTGCTTCTATTGTGTCTGCCTTCAGCTAAAACATCACGTTTTTATAGCGGAAGTGCGAAAACAATGTAAATCAATGGGCGGAAACTTTCTAGCCATTGAAAAAAATGGCGGAAGATTTTGGCCAATGGGAGAAAGATGTGAAAATTTTAACCTCTAGTTTTAAAGCGTATTTTCCTTCAAAAAAGCAGATAATAATGTGGTTTTTGCTAAATTTCTCACAGGAACATGGCGACAACTTCCGCCTATCCCTACAATTGACACCATTTTACTTCTGTCTTTCTTAACTTACACAGAGGTTGCCTCTCCTTCTCAGATAACCCTTTGCTGCCAGATAAGTAACATTCTGGGCTTTTCTAGGGCAAATTTTTATTCTGAGATACAGCGTATGATATTTTATACTGTTTTCCCTCTATCAACCAGTATGACATACAGGTACCATGGGGAGGAGACTTCCTTCCTAGAAGGCTGGAATATTTCAAAAGACAAGGTCTTGGAGATGGAGCCTTCAGTTCTCCTTATCAGCCTACCCTAGCCCCGCCCACCCAGTTTTGACATGCTCCACCAGAGTGAACAAAGTAGGGATATCTCTGCTTAGTTTTTCAGTTTATGGGGTGTCACAATTCCCCCACTAGGTGAGTTACCATGCCTGGCTTCCGAGGATTGTCCAGCATACAGGTGCTGTTGTGGACCCCTGCAGCCCTGTGGAGAGAATCTTGCAGCCCAAGTTTCTCTTTCCTAACTGGGTCTCTCCGAGGCTCTGGTTCTTCACAATGTAAACGTGAAGACAGAAGATGAAGATTGGTGAGTAACCCATTGAGTACAATGGTCCACTTGTCTCACTTACTCCCCTCCATTCAGGGGTTATCTTGGAGTCTAGAACTCCTGCACTCATATTGGGTATTTTATTCTGGTTTGTTCCTGAGTTTTCTGGAGCTTGGATGGCTGCATTTTGGGTAGTTAACCCATTCCCTGCTGGTTTAACTGACGAAAGCCTTATAGAGCCGGATCTACAGGATAAACCCCAAAAAAACCAAGGGGGCCAAAGGCAACAAAAGAAGAAAAAAATATTCAGGTCAGCAGAGAGACCAAAGAGAAGGGGTGACAGGTCAAGAGGAAAGAAAATATGTGACAAGACACAATCAGGGGACACACAATTGATGACAGTGTTAAATCTGTCTGGAATGTACCTCTCTCCATTTCAGATTAAAGTATTGGAAACGGGTTTGGGTTTTGTGCCATCAAAATCTTTTAACCTTTTCAATATTTTATTAGATGTCAATCGTTTTGTTAGTCAACTTACAATTAAAAAATACTTATTTTCTCAAACGGACGATGTGCAAGTAGGGATGGATAGTACTAGACTTGTGCGAATTCATTCAGAGACATTCGGATTTTGTCGAAAATGGGGTAATTCGGAGACATTTGGCCAATCCGAAACTCAAGGGTCATTCGGAAAAAATGATCCGACTCCGAACAGCCCAGGACCGAAATTCGTCGAAACTTTCGGAAGTTTTGTCAATCGACAAATTTCCAAAAGTTTTGACTACTTTCGACCAGGACTTTTTTGTACTTACTGTGCTCGCTCAATTACTTTCCCTCCATAATTTTCCCTCCATGTCTCTAGTCCAATTCCATTCTCCGTTTCATGCACTACTTCCCTCTTTTTTCTGTATTCGAATAGCTTTCTTCGTTTCATGATGGGGGTTGGACTAATGACACAGTCACACAGACATATGCTCACTCAGTGGTGATGCCTGCTGGCTGCTTCAGTGACGTGAATTATGTGATAGTGAAACATTATGCCTATTTTGTATTGTTTATCGCCCACTTAAAGTCAAGACTTGAGTAAATAGGTCTACCGTCCCAGATTTGCTAGAGAGGTTTTACAAATACAGGAGGGTGCCCCCTGTACAAAATGAGTCTAAACATTTGGGATCCCTAGTATGAGTGCACGACAGTGCACGATGTGTCCTGAACAGGATTGCTGTGAGGTGTCTCCACCCGGGAGGTGCTGGCCGGGCTGAGCTTCAACATTGTGACGAGTGACCAACTAAGAGCACCGTGCCAGACTTAATCTGCAGCCATAGCATCACCCCCTCCTACTCTCTGGGTCCCGCTGACTGGCAAAAACAGGTGAGTCACTAAGAGATCTGAAGCCTTTCTGGAAGTCCTTTCACTTGGAAAGGGGCTAGGTATTACTTGGGGGAGTTGCCTCGTGTGTAAATAATTTCTAGGTGGGAGATGAATGTGCATCACTTATGTGTTTCCTAACAGTAGTTAGAATACAACTCCCATCATCCCCTGATTATGACATTGGGAAATGCCCAGCAATTACTGTAGAGCCCTGTATTGCACACTCACGGAAAACGGTGATATTGCTATACTAAGGAAATGATGTGGACCCCTCTTCAGTATAGATGTCATGCATTTTTTTTTTATTTCTCTCCTGTGTTGCAGTTCGTTCACAACAGAATGTCTCAATTTTTCTTTTTAACACATTACATCTATCACATTACAATCATTGATGTTTATTCTTGATGTAGTATGAAACACTACAATGTATATACACATAGACTTATCTGATATGAGGGGAAATCAGGATAGGAAAACGAGAGAGAGGAATTTGGGTACTAAAGAGGGACAGTAGGATAGGAGGCTGGTACCAGAAAATGAAACCTTAATCTTTACCCATGTACTAACATAGAATGTGACATGTAGTTTGTCCATGTTCGAGTCGACCACTTATGTTGAGTAGGATGTGACAGGCATGGGTTTTCGATGTTCGAGCATATGCTATATTGAAGGACAGGCATGGGGTTTCGATGTTCGAACATATGCTATACTGAAGGACAGGCATGGGGTTTCGATGTTCGAACATATGCTAAATTGAATGACAGGCATGGGTTCTCGATGTTCGACGTTTGCATTGTGACTGGCATCCCATGCTGGAGTAGAGGTGACATGCACAGACTGGCAATGTACGACAATGTCTCTTCTCAGATGTGGAACACAGTCCATAGACCAGACATATAACAGAAGGGGACAATCTTCTTCCTATGAAAACAATGAAAGCCCTGCCCCCCCCCCCTTACAAGTTTTTCAGGTTTTCTTAATTGAAGATTGTCCCTCTCTGCAGTCTACCTGGGCACCTCCCTTCTGCTCTGTCTGTGCAGTGTTACATCAGTAAAAGGGGCGGGAGGGGGATACTTTGCCATTGAATTACTCTTGAACTACAACTCTGATGATTAATTAGAGCTGCTTTTATTATGAAACATTACTATCCCTTTAAGTTGTTGTGTCCGTTTTCAGAGGTGTGGTTGCCGGACTATATGTTGTGGGTTAATTGGCCATAAGCCCACTACACTTGTCTGGTAGAACCCCGTTCCCGATTTCAAACACAACTGGGGGTTTAGAGATATAGAGGTTTTATTTATTTATTTTATTACTTGTTTGTTTTACCACAAGTCATGTTTTACTGTGAATTTATTATTTAATTTTACTTTTGAACCAATTCTATGTCGGATTAACCCCTTTACTGCCGGTATAAACTATCAGGATTGCCTTTGAGACACAAGGAGACTGTCAGAGATACAGATTGCTGGAGTTTTATGTGTAAGTGTGGAGGAGGGTAAAGGGTGTGTTGCTATGCTATGCATTAATACGTGTACTTCTTTTGAGAGAGATTATCATCTTCATATCGGATGTGACTGCAGAGAGGAACAAAAGATACAGATCGGAATATATCAATCTGTCAACTATCTGGATCGGAGGAGGATCAAAAGTACCACGTAAGTAAAGAAGCTGAAACGTGAGTGGATATTTTGTCCTCTTTCTTTGAATTGGATGACATCACTGACAATTGGATTCTGTTTCTCTTGATTTTGTCTTACATAATAGTTTGGAGTTGGAATACAATTTTTGCAAGCAAGTCCATTGTATAATTGGGACATAGAAAGAAATTTAGTGGACATTGGTGCTTTTACATAGTAGGATAACCAAGGTAACTTTCTCTCTTTTTAGTTTTACTTTCTGTGTATATCAGTTTAAGCCCAGGGCTGAACCTATTGTGTATTCTATCTCTGTTTTATATATATTGAGAAAGTGCTGTTTGATTTACAAAACTCTATTAGTTTATTTTGTAATCTATACACCTTAGCTTGCGGTGTAGTTGTTTTGCACAATTAATATGGATATTTTCAATACTTGGAAGCAGAGATATAGATCTAGTCTCCATTTTTGAAGAACAACATGATAATACTGTGGAAGAGGATGTGGATCTTGATCTGACTTTTCACAATTTAGAGAAACTAATGTTGAAGGAATTGAAAATCTGGTGGGACATGGTGACTATAGAAAATATATATACAATTAGCATCAGGAGTCAATGAACCAGACAGAGAGAAAAAGATAACTTTATTCGAGAAAAAATACAAATAATAATAACAAGAAACAAATACAGAATAGAAGATAATAGAAAATATAGCCCAATTTGGTAGGAAAAGGAGGTAGTCAGACCAACCCAAATTGGTAGGCAAAGGAGGTAATCAGACAAGCCCAAATCGATAGCCAAAGGAGTTAGTAAGACAAGTACAAATTGGTAACCAAGGAGGTAGTCAGACAAACCCAATCTGTACCAGAGATACAAGCCAAGCAACAAGGAACACACAGGCACCACGCAAGGGCAAAGGAGAAGTGCCTGATCAGATACATATATAACCATAAACTTGGGCAGAGCGAACATACGTTCCGTTTGCAGTGCCCAATAAAAGCTGTATTCGTGCAAATAGGGGAATGAGCGCACACTCTCGCGAGACTGCAGGAACTGAGGAAGCAGTCTCATGAGAGGGAAGGTGGAGGCACTCTCGATCCGAGAAGCGGCTCCCTTGTACGCGGGGATGCCGCAACCACTGAGGATGCCCAGCGGGTAGGAAGGGTGAAAACCCTGACAGTACCCTCCCCTTAATGACATCTCCCCAGAACGAGAGGCCCCGGCTTGGACGGAAATCAGGGGTGGAAGTACCGGAGGCAAGCTGGAGAGTGGACATCATGAGAAGGCACCAAAGAACGATCCTCGGGTCCGTAACCCTTCCAGTGTACAAGGCATTGCAACTGGCCCTGGATATCCAGGAGTTAACATTGTTATGAATTTCATACTCCTCATGGTTGTCAACAATCACAAGGCATGTCCGGTTAGACCAAGTAGTGAATCGACTGCAAATTAGGGGCTTGAGGAGAGAGACGTGAAAAACATTAGAGATAAGTATAGAGGGCTAAAGGTCAAGAGCGTAAGCAATTGGATTTACCTTACAAAGGATGCGATAGGGTCCAATATAGCAAGAGGCCAATTTGTTTGTAGGCACACAGAGATTCAGATTATAGGAGGACTGCCAGACCCTTTGCCCTACTTGGTATGAAGGAGCAGGAAGATTTCTCCAGTCAGCCTGTAGCTTTTGTTGTTGAAAGGACTTTCGTTGGGTTCTCTGAACCTGTACCCACATGAAACAGAGTTCCCTGAGATGTTCCTCCAGTACAGGAATGCTCTGAGTCCCAAATGATTCAGTCAGAAGCGAGGGTTAAAACCCATAATTGGCCATAAAGGGGGACATCTGGGAGGAAGATTTGATTGCACAATTACGTGCAAACTCTTCCCAAGGTAACAGGTTTGCCCAAATGTCATGGTGGTCTGAAATATAACAACGCAGAAACTGCTCCAATGCTTGGTTTGACGGTTCAGTGGCCCCATTGGACTGTGGGTGATAGGCAGAAGAGAAGGAAAGCTGAATCGCCATTTGACCACATAAGGAACGTCAAAACCGGGAAACAAATTGACTCCCATGATCGGAGACGATCGCTTTCGGCAACCTGTGCAAAAGGAAGACCTCCCGTGCAAAGATCGCAGCTAACTCCAGGGCAGAGGGTAAATTCTTGAGAGGGAGGAAATGGGCCATTTTCTAGAAATGATCCACAACCAGAAGGATAACCGTGTGGTCCTGAGAGCTAGGGAGATCAACCATGAAATTGATAGAAAGGTGTGTCCAAGGATAATCGCCAGTAGGTAAGGTATGGAGAAGTCCCACTGGTAAGTGCCAGGGAGACTTATTTTGCACTCAAACATGACAAGAAGAGGTGAGAGACCAACCAGAACATTTGTTTTTTTTCCCCGGATGTCCAGCCGCATTGGTATTATGATAGGTCTGCAGCAATTGGATTCGAAGATAGTCCAGAACAAAGCATTTGCCATTAGGCCTCTCTGGCGGAGCGGTAGGTTGAGCTGCCAAAATCTCTTCTCCTAAAGAAGAGGTAATACTTGTGTGTAGGGAAGCCAGAATTCGATCTGGAGGCACAATGTGTTTTGGAGCCATCTCATCCCTTGACAAGGTGGACAATTGGCGAGACAGGGCATCAGCTCTGATATTTTTGGTGCCCAGAAGGTAGGAAACAATATAATTGAATCGGGACAAAAAGAAGGACCGCATGGCTTGCCGAATGACAGGCGATTGGCCTCACATCAAGTTCTTGTGGTCCATGAGGATGAAAAGAGGGACACTGGTACCTTCAAGCAAATTTCTCCATTCTCAGAGAGCATGGATGACAGCCAATACCTCCCGGTCCCCTATTTCATAATGACTCTCTGCTGGGGACAATTTCTTAGAAAAAAAACCACAAGGATGTAAAGACCTTCTAGGAGTCGGACTCTGAGACAGGAGGGTGCCTACTCCTGCCTCAGACGCATGGACATCCAATATAAATGGCAACTTGGGATTGGGGTGGATCAAAACAGGAGCAGTAGCTAAGGCGGATTTTATGGTTTCAAAAGCCTGAAGAGCTAATGGGGACCATTCCGTAGGATTATTCTCTTTGCGGGTCATATCTGTAATGGGCTTAATCACAGAAGAGAAATTCCGTATGAATTTTCGATAATAATTAGAGAACCCCAGGAACCTTTGGATGGATCTGAGACCTACTGGACGAGGTCACTGGATAACTGCAGATAACTTCTGAGGACCCATAGCGAACCCACTAGCTGATATCACATACCCTAGAAAGGTTACCTGTGACTTGTTGAATTCACACTTTTCAAGTTTACAAAATAGGCCATTCTCTCTCAGCCTTTGTAAAACCTTGATAACATCAGTAGGGTGCATCTCCAGAGAAGGGAAGTAAATGAGGACATGCGTTATTGCAAGAAATCTCGTAACACATCATTAATAAATTCTTGGAAAGCAGCGGGTGTGTTGCATAAACCAAAAGGCATGACAAGATATTCAAAGTGACCTCTCCTGGTGTTAAACCCTGTCTTCCACTCATGACTGGCTTTAATGCGCACAAGGTTGTATGCGGCCGTTAGATCTAGTTTGGTGAAACTGCCATCGAAAGCCTCGACCGATAAAGGAGAGGACCGGAGCTGTAGTGGAATAGAATGATCAGAAACAAAGGTAGCATCCACAAAATAGCCCGCCCGCACCAGAATCTACTAGAGCCTGTGTAACCACTGAAGAGTCAGCCCAGGAAAATCACCAAAATAAGCGTTTTTTCTGTATTGAATTCCGGGGACTGAGAGAATCCACCCATAGTTAGTCTCAGACACGACCAGATGACCTGGCTTACCGCAGTAAAGACAAAGGCCCTCCCTTCTCTAAAAGGCCGTCTCCTCCACAGAAAGTTGGGTAAACTCAAGCTGCATGGGTTCAACCCCCGAGAAGTCAGAATTAGGAGGCGTTGGAGGTGAGGAAGTCATTGGAGGGTGAGAAAAGTTTGGAGCCAATCTGGGAGGAGGTCTACGCAGGCGATCCCATAAAGAGGGATCCTTGTGTCAATGAGGATTGTAAAGGACACAAGTTCCTCAAGATCGCTCTGCAAATCTCTACCTGCAATCTCATCCTTGATCGTATCACATAGCCCGAGAGAACGCGGCTACTAAGGCTTCATTGTTCCATCCCACCTCTGCAGCCAGGGTTCGAAACTCAATGGCATACTCGGCTACTGTTCTATTGCCCTGACGGATCGTCATGAGTTGCTTGGATGCAGAGGTGGATCGAGCTGGAATATCAAACACTCTTTTGAAGGAGGCCACAAGATCCGCATAATTAAAAATAACAGGCTTCTCCGTCACCCACAATGGGTTCGCCCAGGCCCAAACCCTATTGGATAGGAGAGAAATAAGAAACCCAACCTTACTTCTGTCACTGGGAAATGATTGAGGTACCATTTAAGGAACCCTTGGCATTGAACTGGGTCACCCCCTTAACGTTGGGGAAGTGGTGCAGACCCAATTAGGCATAGAGTTACCAGTGGTTAAGGCACAACAGGAGCAATGGGTGCCGGAACGGAAGCATCCGTGGCCACGGGTTGCTGAGGAGGACAATCAAGGTGGGCTGTCCAGTACAGGGGAGTCCGCATAGCTAAGGACAATTGACCTATGTGTTGGTCTTGTAGATCCATCCTTCTTAGGATGCTCTGTACAGGTGTTTAAAAATTGTTTAAAATAAATTGTTTAAAAATGCCCCTCAATGAGGTATATAATAAAAAAATATGAAAACAAAAATTAACACTGTGTGTGCCGCTGGGAGGGGGGGTTAAATGCAGACCCCTTTCCTGTGGCACACACAGGACTTATTATCAGAGCTTGTGATCAGAGCTTGTTTGGTGGTCACCTGAATACAAAGTAACGATAAAAAAAATGAACCCTTTGTGTGCCACAGGGGCCCAAATGCATTGCTTTGCAATCCACTGGACACCCCCCTGTGGCACACACAGGATTTTCCCCCCTTTATTTTTTTATTTAGACCTCATTGTATGGGTTCTGATGCCCCCAACGAGGTCTACACAAAAATATTGGGGGGAAAAGCCCCAAAAAATGCACGTGCCACAGGAGAAGGGGTCCAACGCAGTGCTTTGTATGAGGGGACATACAGTGCACATTGGTAGTCACAGATCTCCCATACACACTATCAGACACTGCCCCACCATCACCACCATCCTTGCTCCTCTGTTCATACCCACACACACTGCCTAATCCCTTTCATCCGTTAGCCATAAAATCACACATACACTGTTTGCGTTCCCATTCCTGTTTCACTGGTAGCTACGCTCCTGTAGTGTAAATTGGTATGTCAACCCACAGCAGTGAGGTACCATTTTTCTTAGGCTGGCAAGAAGTCCTCCTAGGAAATCCTATGCCATTGAACCATTTTAGTATCTTTGAAGTGACTGATGTGTAAAACAAATGTTTGTTTTTTTTCCTGTAGCACCATATTCTGGAATAGCTGTGCCAACTAACTTAGGGGTAAAAAGGCAAGTGATCCCTCATTAGATGCGGCAGGTTGTCTTCTTTCCAAAATGTTATGGTTTATCTACCTTTTCTTTAATTCTGAAGCCATTTTCGTACAGGCAAGTCAGGTTTGAGAAAATGTTAGAAACATCAGAGTTTGTAGTAGGTGTAGTTTTCTACTTCTAGCACCCCTAAGGTAGTTCAACGCATACCAATGTGGTGTCGTTTGACTCCTAAGAGCAGTAGCAAACAAATGCAGTTGAAAATTCCATGGTTTGCACAGAGCTCCATACATTTGAAGTGGCAGAAATATAAAAAATGAAATTTTTTTCCTATATCGCCTCCTTCTGGAAACATTTATGCACACCAGTATTGGGGTAAGAAGGCAAGTGACCCCTCATTAGATGCGGCAGGTTGTCGTCTTTCCAAAATGGTATGGTTTATCTACCTTTTCTTCAATTCTGAAGGTGTTATAGCCATTTTTGTACAGGCAAGTCACATTTGAGAAAATGTTACAAACATCAGAGGTTGTAGTAGGTGTAGTTTTCTACTTCTAGCACCCCCTAAGGTAGGTCAACTCATACCAATGGGGTGTCGTTTGACTCCTAAGAGCACTAGCTAATGAATGCAGTTGAAAATTCCATGGTTTTTACAGAGCTCCATACATTTGAAGGGGCAGAAATGTAAGTAAATACCTTTTTTTTTTTTTTTTTTTTTTTTTTTTTAAGCGCCACATCCTGGAAGCATTTGTGCATACCAGCCTTTGGGTAAGAAGGCAAGTGACCCCTCATTAGATGCGGTAGGTGGTTTTCTTTTCAAAATGGCATTGTTTCTCTACCTTTCCTGCATATCTATTATGGTTATAACCATTTTAATGCAAGCAGATCATTTAAAAAAACAAGTGTCAGGTTTAAGTACGTGTTCCTAGCACCCACATATTGTATGTTAACCCACACAAATGGGCTACCAGTTTTCTCATATTGGTAGCAAGTACTGAATACAGCAGGAAATATTATGGTTTTCAAAGATTTTAGTATCTTTGAAGTGGTGGAAATGTAAAAAAAAACATGTATTTTTTCCCATAGCGCCACCTTTTGGAAATATTTGTGCACTTCAGCCCAGGGGGTAGAAAGGCAAGTGACCCCTCATTTGATGCAGGAGAATGTCTACTTTCCAAAACGGTATACCTTTTATACCTTTCCTTCATGTCTCTAACAGTTATGGACATTTTAGTACAAGCAGCCATTTTCGAAGAAGCAAACAGGTAGGTGTAGTTATGTGCTTCTGGCACCCCTAAGGTAGGTCAACTCATTCCAGTGGGGTGTCATTTTTCTCCTAAGAGCACTAGCTAATGAATACAGTTGGAAATGCCATGGTTTTCACAAATTTCAGTACATTTGAAGGGACAGAAATGTAAGAAAATGCCTTTTTTTTTCATTAGCGCCACCTTCTGGAGGCATTTGTGCACTCCGGGCTTGGGGTAACAAGGCAAGTCACCCATCATTAGATGCGGCAGCGTGTCTTCTTTTCAAAATGGTATGGTTTGTGTACCCTTTCTTCACTTCTGTAGTTGTTATAACTATTTGTGTACAGACAAGTAATGTTTGAGAAAATGTTAGAAAAATTAGAGGTTGCAATAGGTGTAGTTTTGTACTTGTAGCGCCCCCTGAGGTAGGTGAACTCATACCAATGTGGTGTCATTTTTCTCCTAAGAGCACTAGCTAATGAATACAGTTGAAAATGCCATGGTTTTCACACATTTTAGTACATTTGAAGGGGCAGAAATGTAAGAAAATACCCTTTTTTTTCATTAGCGCCATCTTTTGGAGGCATTTGTGCACATCATCTTGGGGTAACAAGGTAAGTCACCCCTCATTAGATGCACCAGGTTCTCTACGTTCCAGAAATATATAGTTTTATGTAGTTATTCCACTGTTTTAGGGTAGATTTACCACAAAAACACTAGAACGCACATATTAGCTCAAAGTTGAAAATGTCATTTTGCGCTGCTGGTGATTAGGGCTCTACGCTAGCCGTGGACGTAGGTAAAACTATACAAATTTGGTATTTTTTTTTACTCGGGGGACTCGAGGCTTTTTCAAATAATTGAAACTTTTTCAATCCAGGTAAATGTTTTTGATACATAGTATGTGATTTTAGCAAAATTAGTAAATTTTCACTTTTTTTGTCATTATGACATCATAGCTTTTAGCACGATGTAAAATTCTCTTCATGTAAGGTACCACGAGAAAGCTCAATTCATTCTGAAAAAAAAACAATATATAGTTTTCCATATGTAACTAAAAATCCCCAGAGGAAATCAAGCCTAAACGGAAGGATAGCAAAAATGTTGAAAAAGTGTCTGACCTGAAGGGTTCAGGAAATGGCCCGAGCCTCTGGCACTGAAGGGGGTTAACAGAAGATTAGATACATTTCTTTCAAAAGGGAACATACAGGGTTTTAATGTGTATTAGTAGGCAAAACAGGAAGGTCTGATAAAGACCAACTTATTTGGCAGCAGGAAAGCTGTTTAATTCTCATGTCTGTGTTATGAGGCAAGAGTTGAAATTGATGGACTTTTGTCAATCTAATTTACTATGTTACTATGTAATGCAAAGTTACTATGTAATGCAAAGTTCAATTATCCCGGTTTGTATGGATGCATATGGAGGTGTGTGTGTGTGTGTACATACTTAAGATATTCGTTATACGTGTGTGAATTTATTCTTAATGCTTGTTAAACAATGTTTTTCACAGGTGCACTCCCGAAGAGGTTTAGCATATAGGATTGCCAGTACAGTCTTGTTGTAAAGTTCGAATGGTAAACATATAAATGCTGCAATGTAATATAACCCCTTTCACTGGGAGGCAGTGTAGAATGCATTGTTTGTGAATGAGCTGCATTGTCCTCTCTCAGTGAAAGGGTTAACCTTTTGAGTGGCAGAGGGGTATGTAGTGAATTGAAAGAATGAGTTGTACAGTGAATGGTAGTAAAATGGATAAAGTATGTGTGCAAATGGGTATGCAGTGCATTCAGAAACAATGATTTGTGAAGTGGCGAACACTAAGGGTTAACACTTTCAGTGCCAGAGGGGTGTACACACTTTCCACATACACTTGCTTACTTACAGAGTTTCTCTCAGTGTACGTATGTGCAAAGAAGGAGATGGACTGCTGGAGGAGGAGAGGATGAAGCAGAAACAGCAGCACACAAGAGGGTAAAGTGCGAGGGCCTGCAGTGAGTGTGGACACAATGGGGATGGCAGGAGGGAAAGTAATCCTGCTTAGTGTAGAATTAAAAAAAAAAAAATATTCACGTGACTGAGGATTGTTGTGCACCTGAAGGGGTTTAAATAAGTTGAATAAGACAATTCCACAATTTACTCTTCCCACGTCCTCCTGCTTTAGAAGTAGGTGGACCTGTGCAAGTATCCATACCTCTGTCCATCAAAATGAAAGTGGCTGGGCTACAGTTTAACCATTTGAATGCCAGAGGAATGTGGAAATTATATGGGTGGCACTAAAAGGGGTTATTGGTGTAATGGGGATCCAAAACCTGCTTTCCCAATGCTTCAGTGATTTTGTGATCCATGAGGATGCTATTAACCCCTTGATGAACAAAAGGCCTGCACACAGTTAACCCAATGATGACCAGTGGGGTATGCAACACATTGTAAAGCAATGAGGGTCACAGCCCTTTGGTCCTCAAGCCTGCTGTTTATTTAAGACATTGATTCAAATGTCTTGGAGAGGCACTAACCGGCTTGCCACATACCTGTTTTACTATACACTTGTGTATTATCATGATGATTTAAAAGAAAGGAACAATGGTGCTTATTAATTAAAAACAGTAACTAACACAGTGACTGAGGGATTACGTGGTGTAATTCATAAGAAGGAAAAATGTTGCTTCATCAATTGTCCGAAAGAAATTTTGAAGATTTTCACAAAAAATCACCCCAAATCAGCACATAAATGCTTGTAATGTGAAGGCAATCGGCCAAGATGTGCGAAGTAGAATCAGTCGTATACACGAAAGCTAGTTTTGAGGTGTACAGACGGCTACAGAGCATGTACAAGCTACTCAACTAAATTGGTATCGTTATGCCTACGCAGGATAGCATCAAGAACTGAATACTTATAATGTGAAAAACACAGTCCGTGTCTTTATGGCATTAAATGCATCTAGATAATGAAAGGACAGAAAAGCACCTGAGGAGAGAGGAAGCAGATGTCAGTTAAAGGAGCAGTAAGCTTTTTTTTTTTTTTATGAAAACACATTTTATACAGAATTTCCTGCTGAATAAAGCAAGGGCACTCCCACTGTTGTCAGATGTTTTATTCAAAACAAGGTCGGGGTATTGTTAACCCTCTGAATGCCAGAGGGGTATGCAATGCATTGCTTTAACATGCATTGCGTACCCCTCTGGCACTCAATTAACCAACCGCTACCACACTGCTCCACGCGATGCATTCTTGCGTCGCCCAACCCACGCAATGCAATCATGCGCAGTAGAGACTGCCTGAACGCGGCCAGTCTCTACTGCGCATGAATGCATCGTAACAAACATCCTAGTGAATTATTATATAGGATGTATAGCACTTCAAATAACCAGGAAGTGAATTTACTGTGTTTACTTCCTGATAGTCCTAACTGAAAGGAAGTGACAGGCAGTTTCTATTACATTCTATGGAGAATTGCAGGTCTCTGACTTTCCTCTCCATTAGAATCTAACAGAAAACTTATTAGAATTTGACCACTAGAGGGCACTAATGTAAAAAGAAAAAAAAAAAAAAACAAAAAAAAAAAACACAAAAAGCATGGGTTTAACACCTTAAAGGGATAGTAATACTTCGTTTTAACTTTATTTTATTTTGTAGGCATTAAAAAAAAACATGAAGAATGATATAAGTCTTATCTCTCAATCCTTTATGGTTTATGAGATATTCACAAGCAAAGTTCCCCTCCCCGCCCCTTTTACCTAGTGTAAGCCATCTCTTCTCAGATGTGGATCAGGTTGTATGACCAGACAGATAACAGAAGGGAACAATTTTCTTTGTATGAAAACAATGAAAGCCCTTCCCCCCTTGACAAGTTTTTCAGCTTTTTCCCTTATCTTAATTGAAGATTGTCCCTCTCTGTAGTCTACCTGGGCACCTCCCTTCTGATCTGGTTGAACAGGGGGGGGGATACTTTGTTTGTGAATATCTCTTAAACCATAAAGGTTTGAGAGATAAGACTTATATCATTCTTCATGTTTTTTTTAATGCCTACAAAATAAATAAAGTTAAAATGAAGTATTACTATCCCTTTAAGGACCCATGACGGTCCTGCACCGTCATGGGTTGTTATACCCTTAACGACTCATGACGGTCCAGGACCATCATGGCTTAAATGATAGCAGCGTGCCTCCGTGCACGCTGCTATCATTAATTCCAGGCTGAGACTGAGCGCTCCGAGACCGGGGCATTCAGTCACAGCCTTTCTTTCTTCTACCGGTTCAAGCGATCGCTGTATCAGCGATCACATGTACTGGCATTGTGAGACAGAGGTAAGCACACAACGCATGCTTACCTCTGTGTGTCTCCTCTTTTTCTGTCTCCCTTGCTATCAAAGTTAGGGAGACAGAAGTAGACGGGAGACACCTAGTGGTTAAAAAAACAAAAAAAAAAACACAGCAGCTGGGGGTATTAACCCCTTCACTGCTGGTGCAGGAGGCTGGCTAAATGCAGGTCAATTTTTGACCTGCAATTATACACTTTTTTTTTTAAATAAAAAAAAAACAACACTTTAAAAAATAAAAAATATAAAAAAAAAATATATATATAACTAAACAATATTGCACGTGTGATTGTTGTGGAGCCATGTAATACACTTATATACACCACGAAATGCCAGGGACAAAAAAGTGTCAAAATGGGGTGGGAAAAAGGGACATGGGGATTTTCACCCAGGGGGGACAGTAGCCACTTTAAACTGCGCATTTTGTAGGTATGACTGACCGGTCATACCTTTCATGAAGTCTCCATAAAAATTTAACCCTTTGTGGCCAATTGATCCCAAGAGAAAAATCAAAAATGGTGTTTTTTTTTAGTTTTTTTACTTTTTTTTTTTTTTTAATTTTCATAAAGTGAATGGTGGGTTATCCATATAAATAGGGTATCAAAAGAAAGCCCTATTTGTGCGTAGAAAAACAGTATATAATTTATGGGGGTGAAATAAAAGCCTAAGAGGGAAAACACTGTTGAACAAAGACATAGTCAAAAAGGTCAGAATTGCTCCGGTCCTTAAGGGAAAACGACGTCAGATTTTACTGGTCCTTAAGGGGTTAAACTGTAATAACTGGAAATATAAATCTCTCAGCAGTGGGAGTACCCTTATTTTACTCAATAGGAAAATCCCTACGATATATATTTTTTCATAAAAAAGTTTACTGCTCCTTCAAATGTTACCAGACACCGTTGTTCATTAGCCCGCTCTGCACTGTAGGGATGAAACAGAGTGGAGATTTGGAAAAGATGATTCTAGTGCCATTATTAAAGATTTGTGTCTACGCTGAGGATGTAGGGGGTGGTGCTGTGAAGTTATTCTGAGGGCACAGGCAGTATTTCTTGCTCACAGATGTGCATTCTGCTGCTGCAGTTGATGAAGGTAGCACAAAGAACACATGCAGCTGAGGCTAGTATGGATCACACTTTTTATTTTTTTATCTTAAATTAAAGCTTTTATTAAATCATATGCATTGTACAGAGTATGAGCAGGGCACAGAGTACTCAGCAATACAGTTCAGATTCAGATGTGCATGAGCAGACAGCAAACTGAGCAGTATTATACATTGCAATTGAACACAAACCAGTATACTTGGCAAAATAAAGCTTAACAGGTGCAACAATGGCATAGGAGTTCCAGGAGCCACCCCTCTAGCAAACAGGGCTTAGAGTGTGCACAGCTTAAAGGTATAGTAATGTTTCACAAAAAAAGCAGCTCAGAATAATCTTCATAGTATATGGTCCGAGTTGTGGTTCAAGAGTAACTGAATGAAAGAAGTATACCCCTACCACCCCTTTTACTGATGTAACACTGCTCACCTTAGAGCAGCAAGACTGTCCAGATGGATCACAAAGAGGAACAATCTTCAGTGGGCATAAAGAAAAACCTGTCAAAGCGGGGCAGGGTTTTCCTTATGCTCACAATAAGAAGATTGTCCCTTGCTGTGACCTGTCTAGTAAAGGGACCAGATTCCACATCTGAGGGGAGGCGGCTTACACTAGGTAAAAGGCGCTGGAGGGGGGATAATTTATCATTCAATTACTCTTGAACTACAACTCTGACAGTATTGAAATAATACTCTCCATGGCCCAAATACTATGAAGATTAATCAGAGCTGCTTTTTTTGTGAAACATTACTGACATTAAAGAAGAGGAGGAAAAGGCATAGAGAATAGAAATATAAGAGGTAATGAAAGGGGGCACTGTAGAGACAAGCTGAAGAAGCAATTTACACTAAGGGAGTGCGTGATACCAATGGGAGCATGGGGGTAAGGTAGGGGGATTGGGGATGGTGAGGTAAAGGGGACCCATCAACCACCAGCCACAGAAGAGCACTGATTGCTCTTAAGGCACATGAAAGAATGATAGCCAAGGTGTCCAGGTCTCTATAAAACTCATAGGCAAAGCCCTGTCACGGTTCCCAGAGAAGTTCAGGAGTCAGTATGGTATAGTTAAATGCAATTTATTAATAGTAGTGGTAGGCAAATATATACAAAGAAACAAGCAGAGGGGTTACAAGCCAGCGAGCACAGTTATCAGAAATAATAGGCTGCCAAGCTTGACCACAATGCAAGAGACTAGGCCTCAGCCACTGGTAGTCTCTACCGGAATCAGGAACAGAACAGGAGCAGGAACTGGGTCAGGAACACAGGATCTTGATCCAAAGTAGGAGGAGATGTACCAACACACACCTGCTGTCAGTAAGGAGAGAACTCTGACTCAGCCTGCAGTCAGAGAGGGAGTAGATAACTGACTCAAGTCTGCAGTCAGTATCAAAGCTGGTCTACCAGAGCCCCAGGTCCACACTAGTTTGGGTGTCTGCTAGGTAAAGGGAGCAAACATAAGAGTAGTCAGCCAGAGCCACTAGTCACCACCAGAGGAGGTAGACAGACAAGCCAGGTCATTCTCAGTTCATGTAGAGCCACAGGTCTGCACCAGGTTGGATGTCCACTAATAGGAATACGCAAAAGAATAGTCAGACAGAGGCACAGGTCAGCACCAGGTTGGATGGAAGACTAGCCAGGTCATACACAGAGACCAAGGTAAGAGAACTGCCAAGCACAACAACGCAAGGGCAACTGAGTCTGCCTTTTAAACCCACCAGGTTAATTTTGTGCAACACACGGAAAGGACCAATAAACCGAGGAGCCAATTTGTTGCAAGGGACCTGGAGGTGCAAGTTGTGGGAAGACAACCACACTGTCTTCTACTTGGAAGGTAGGTGCTGGCAGTTGCCTACGGTCAGCCTGTCTTTTCTGTCGCTGCACAGAATCACGTAGGGTATGCTGTACCCGTACCCACAAGGAACGAAGCGCCCTTAAATGCTCATCCAGAGTCGGAATTTGTGCTTGGAAGGTCTCGGGGAGAGCTGAGGGTTGGAACCCATAATTGACCAAGAACGGGGAACCCTTAGTGGAAGAGTTAGCATCACTATTCTGGGCAAACTCCACACAAGGTAACAGGGTAGTCCAGTTATCGTGATTGTCAAGAGATATAGCAGTGGAGAAACTGTTCTAAGGCTTGATTAGACCTCTCTGCCGCACCGTTGGACTGCGGGTGGTACACAGAGGAGAATGCCAGCTGAATTCCCACTTGAGCGCAGAAGCATCTCCAGAAGAGAGACACAAATTGGCTACCTCTATCGGATACATTTACTTTAGAGATACCATGTAATCATAAGACCTCCTTAGAGAATATCACCGCCAACTCTTGTGCAGATGGTAAGCCCTTGAGTGGTACAAAATGAGCCATCTTAGATAAATTATCCACATTATTAGAATGACTGTGTAGCCCATGGACCTTGGAAGTTCGACCATAAAATCAATAGATAGGTGTGCAACTAGCTGAAGCAAACCCACTGGTAAACGTCAAGGAGACTTAGTTTGGCACAAATCGTACATGTGACCGTGAAAGCGGTACACTCAGCCCGGAGGCTAGGCCACCAAAAGACTCGTGACAAGGACCATATTAGTTGGTCTCGACCAATGTGACCTGCTACTTCAAAGCATGATCTGTTTCCAACAGTAATACGTGTGCAGGAACAAAGCAATGGCCCACAGGCTTCGCCGTAAGAGAAGAATCTTGGGCTGCCAGAATCTCTTCTCCCAGAGGGGACGTGATACAGGTACGAATAGTAGTGAGGATCCGATCATCCGGAATGATCGAAGGGGAAACCTCCTCTCGGGATAAGCTACAGAATTGGCAAGACAACACGTCTGCCATTACATTCTTAGAGCCAGGAAGATATGAAACCACAAAATTGAAGCGAGACAGAAACAGTGCCCATCTGGCCTGTCTGGGACACAAATGTTTGGCCTCAGAGAGGTAGATGATGTTCTTGTGGTCAGTTAAGATCAATATAGAAACCTTAGAGCCTTCAAATGCCTCCATTCTTTCAAGGCCAGGACTATAGCCAGTAATTCTCTGTCTCCAATCTGGTAAAGCATCTCTGCTTTGGTCAACTTTCGAGAGAAGAACCCACACGGACGTGGCGTCTCGCCCGGGGAAGTGCTCTGGGATGGCAGGGTGCCTACACCGACCTCCGAAGCATCAGCCTGCAGTCAGAGAGGGAGTAGATAACCGACTCAAGCCTGCAGTCAATATCCAAGCTGGTCTACCAGAACCCCAGGTCTGCACTAGGTTGGGTGTCTGCTAGGTAAAGGGAGCAAACATAAGAGTAGTGAGAGCCACAAGTCTACACCAGAGGGGGTAGTCAGACAAGCCAGGTCATGCACAGTTCAGGTAGTCAGCCAGAGCCAAAGGTCTGCACCAGGTTGGATGTTCACTAATAGGAATACGCAAAAGAATAGTCAGAGGCACAGGTCACCACCAGGTTGGATGGAAGACTAGCCAGGTCATACACAGAGCCCAATGTAAGAACTGCTAAGCACAACAACGCAAGGGAAACTGGGTCAGGACTCAGTCTGCCTTTTAAACCCCTCCACAGGAAGTAGGAAGGAGGGGCAACTCAGAGGGAAGCGGTAGGTATGAGGAAGTAGGTAGGAGGAGACTACAGGAAGCAAACACATAAAACAGAGGCCTGCTGCATGCTTGAAGCCTTGCATCTGTAGATGACGCTGAAACTAAGGTAAGCTGTAACAAGCCCCTGAAGATCGCAACCTTTCCATCGCCATCACTCCAGTCATCCACACCACCCACTCAGCTTTGGTAGGATTCACAGAGGACCTCCAATGAGCAGGCATGCAGGCCTTGGCTGTGTTAATAATATGTGTGAACAATCACCTCTGCGGGCCCAAGAGCCTCAAGGGGGAGGTTTCAAGATGACTTGGAAAGGGTAAGGGCAATTGGGGTTTGAAAGAGGGCGGACAACCTGCACACAACTGAATCCCAATAGGGCTTAATATCTGGGAAAGACCACCAGATGTGATACAGCTACTCCCACCCCACACCACCAGCACGTTGAATCTATCATAAGGTGAAAGCGATGTAAAATGTCCAGAGTTCTATAAAAACAAAATAGAAGAAATATTGCTGCGTCTTGGATGAGTGTTTATCAGTAATTTTTCTCATGGGGATAAGTTATGGAGGATATCAGAGCTATGAGGGTAGGACAGTAGAAAGCTATGTAGTTGCCTGTACCACCACATCTCACTTGCTAGTACATCAAGACGACCCTGAAGAATTGTAAAACTTTGGAAAGAATGATCATTAGTCAGGTGGGCCAACTGTAACCTATTGTTCGTGAGCCAGTATAAAAAGTCTATGTCATGTTGGCCATGGGGAAAAGAAGGGATGAGAAGTAGTGGAGTGAGAGGGGAGGGATGTCCCACAGAAACCCATCCCAGACAGATCGAAATAAGAAGAAGTATGGAGGATTTGACAGTCGATGGGAGCAGTTTACGGTCCAACCATGGTAAGCCATTCAGAGGGGATGGTGAGATCATATTTGACAGTATCTGAACCCAGAGTTTGTCCTCTTTAGAGTGTATCCAGTGGGCAATCATAGAACAGCTTTATAACAGTTCTCCACTAATGGGAAGCCTAGCCCACCTAGTTTCTTCTTCTTGGCCACAAGTTTGATAGTTACACAGGCTGGTTTATGCATTCACACAAAGGCCTGTTGTAGTGCCTTAATATAAGAAGCCTGTAGTTTAACAAGTACATTTTGAAATACATATGGTATCTTAGGAATGACCACCATCATCACCACATTGATGTGGCCAATCCAGGAGAGGAAAAGAGGCCGCCATTTCCTTAACAGCTCCTTGATTTCGTTAAGTAATCATAGATGGTTAAAGGAGAAGAGCTATCCCACCTTGGGGGAGAGCATGACACCAAAATATTTCAATTTTATGAGAAGCCTATCTCAAAGAAGAAAGATGCGAGACACAGAGTGGCTACTCTCGTGACAGGGAGACATCTAAGCCTTCAGATTTAGAAATATTGGGCTTAAAATTGGAGAGAAGACCAAAGTGCCTATGCTTGTCCATTATAGCAGGTAAGGGATCAAATGGATCAGATACGATAAGCAAAAGATAGTCTGCAAAGAGAGACAGTTTATGTTCCCATGTGCCTACCACTAAACCTTTAAAACCAGGGTTTTTGCGTAGAGAACATGCCAGGGACTCCAAATAAAACAAAGATAAAGGCAGAAAGAGGGTATTCTGCCATGTGCCGTTAGCCAAGCCAACAGGGTCGGCAGAATGCCACTGATCCTGATGTTTGCTGAAGTATTCATATCTAGAGCCAAGACAAAGAATAAGAACTTCGGTCCAAGACACAGGTGGGTAACAGTCTCTTCAATAAAAGGCCATGAGACCCTACCAAAGGCCTTTTCGGCATCTACTGATAGAAATAATGCCTGTTAGTTGTGCGATTGTGCTACTGTAATCAACTGCAGCAGCTGAATGGTGTTGTTCCATGCCTCTACTGTGGACAAAGTTTGTTTGGTCTAAATGAACCAGAGAGAGGAGAAGCCCCTTAAGCCTGTTAGACTTTACATAGACTTTAGTGTCCAGGTTCAACAATGAGACGCATCTATAATTAGCTGGGGATTTTGGATCTTTACCCTCTTTAGGTATCAGGGCTGTGTGAGCTTCAGAAAAGGAAGGGTAAGCTGCTATCTGCTCCAAAAGATGGTTGTAAACATCAGTCAGGATAGGGTCCAGGTTGGGTATAAAACTGGAGCAGGAGGCTGTCAGGTCCAGGGCTCTTGCCAAAGGCCATCAACTTCACCAGTACAGCAATATCCGACTCAAGAGTATATCTCCCCAAGTCATGCATCTGACCCGGGTTTAGCCACAGGAGCCCTGAACTTTTAATATAGGGAAGCATGCTGGAAAAAGCAGAAGGGTCGGAGGGAGTGTTGTAGAGGTCTCTACAGAACTAATTTAAAGTCTCCAAAATGTCTGGGAAGTCACGGATCAGTTGACCATTTGGAGACTACTTGGGATATAGGTATGATACACCTCATGCCCTTAGTCTGGTGAGATAACAGATTGCCACATTTGCTGTTGTACTCATAATACGTGCTATTCACCCAATCTGATGCTTTAACAGAGTTGGACCTCAACAGTTGCATGATCTGATTACGGAGAAAAGAAAGAGAGCAAATGTAAAAGGTATCCAGGTCATGATGCACGTTGTGGGATATCTCCAACTACCTAATAGCCTCAATCAATGTCACCAAGGTCCCATTCTATTTGCTCCTTTGCCTAATAGAGATGCCGATAAAGACCACTGTATGTAACATTTCAGGAACTCCCAAACACTCAGAACCGTTGACTCTGAGGATAGGTTAGTCTGAAAAAAAATTCTTTAATATGCTTCCTAACCTCATCGCACAAGGAATATTATAATTATGCAACATTTTAACTATGCAGATATCAACTGGATAAATGAGACCTATCAGACTGCTAAGGGAAGCAGGTTTGTGAGCATGCTTAGGGAAAGCTAAATGTCAAATGGTGGAAGTCTCAACAATAAATGTATTGGATCTAGTGATAATGAATAACAAACATGGTATCCAATATTAAGGTAGGTGAACATTTGGCAAACAGTGATCACAACATGGTTGCACTTGAGATCAGTTTGGCAAAGCAAAACTGTATAGGTGTCACGGTTCCCAGGAATAAGCCAGGAGTCAGTACAGTAAAGTAAAACAATCTTTTATTAGAATAATCACAGTAATGAACATTAACAGATAACACACAGAGGATGATCAAAGAGGTAAGCACTGCATCAGGAATAGCAGTCTGCCAATAGATCCACCACACTGTCCGAGACTAGACCTCAGCCCACTGGAGCCTCCTGGTAATTCGGAACACCCAAAGGACTAGCACTGACTCAGCCTGCAGTCGGTCTAGGAGTCTGATAGAGCCCCAGGTCCGCACTAGGATGGGTGTCTGTGGAGCGAGGACCAACACACAGAGGAAACGGACAGAGCCCCCTAGTCAGCACCAGAAAGGATAGTCAGACAAGCCAGGTCATACACGGAACAGGTAGTCAGCCAGAGCCACAGGTTTGCACCAGATTGGGTGTCCACTACACAATGCGAGAAGGCAAAAGAGTAGTCAGACAGAGCCACAGGCCAGCACCAGAATGGATGGTCAGACAAGTCAGGTCATTACACTGAGCCCAAGGGAAACAGAACTATATTGTACAACAACACAAGGGCAACTGAGTCAGTACTCAGTCTGCCCTTTAAACCCCTCCACAGGAAGTAGGTAGGAGTAGACTACAGGAATCAAACACATAAAACAGAGGCCTGCTGCATGCTGAAGCCTCGCGCCTGCAGATGATGCATCTAGCTTTGATGCGTCCAACCATGCATTATTCTGGCGACATCCGTGCGGCATGGATAGCCGCTGACGCCGAAGCGTCACCTGATGAGGCGGTGCTGGAACCAAGGTAATCTGTAACAATAGGTTCAACCGAAACTCAACTTATTTTTAAATTAACTTTAAAAATATTGAGAGCATCAATGCAGCACATAGACTGGATACATTATTTACAGGCAAAAACACTGAGGAAAAATAGCAGAAAATCCAGATTTAGGCTGCAGAGATGTATTCAACAGTATATACCAGTGGGGAACAGATGCAAAAGAAGTAGATTACAGCACAGTGGTTAGCTTCTAATGTAAAGAAGGAAATGACAAGGGAAAAAGGGCATTTAAACCAAGTCTGAAGGAACAAAAATTTTTTTCTTGAAACACAGGGAGTGCAACAAAGATTGCAAAAAGGCAATTAGGTTAGCAAAAAGATACTGAAACTTGAATTGCAATGGAGAGCAAGACTAATCCAAAAATATTTTTCAAATACATAAATGGCAAAAACTTAGGAGGGAGTTTTCAAAAATGAGATGGGTGAGTTAATTAAAACATCAGTCTTTTCCTTATCCTCTCTAAACACTCTCTTTGCATCAGTGTATACAAGTGAACAAGGAATGGTAGAAGAGCCTCAATAAGTAACAAATAAAACCATTCCATTATCAGATATTGGGTTAACATAAGACAAGGTCATGGGAAGATTGAAGAAAATTAAAGATTGACAAAGCACACAAGACTGGAGTAAAGTCAATGTATTGCCCTCTATTTAAGAAGGGAACTAAAACAGAAACTGGGAATTATAGACAAACAGGTTTGACTTCTGTGGTGGGAAAACTGATAGAAGGGAAAATAATGGATTATATTCAGGATACTGCAAAAAATAAGATTTTAGCAGGAATCAACATGGTTTTATGAGGAATGGATCATGCAAAACTATTCTTTTCAGCTTATATGAAAAAGTAGCAACCTAGATTTTGCAAAGGCATTTGATATAGTGCCACACAGGAGGCTGGGGTATAAAATAAGGAAACTGGGGCTAGGAGATAACCTTTGCAATTGGAAAACTGGTTGAAGGATAGGGAGATTGTGTGGTTGTAAATGGACAATTCTCCAATAAAGTTAAAGTGGAGAGTGGAGTACCTCAGGGTTCAGTACTTGATCCATTGCTTTTTAACATTTATAAATTACCTGGCAATATATATAGAAAGCAAAATACCAATATTTGCAGAGGACGCCAAGTTATGAAAGGTAATAAATTCAGAACAGAATATTTGTTCTTTACAGCGGGATTTACATAACATGGCAGATTGGGCAACCAAATGGAATATCAAGTTTAATGTGGGAAATTGTAAAGAAATGCATTTGGGAAAAAATCTAAATGCTACTTATGAACTAAATTGAATAATTTTAGGGGACTTGTTGCTAGAGAAAGACCTGGAAATCCTTGTAACCTACAAACTTGGAAACCGTGACCAGTGTTAAATAGCAGTAGCAAAAGCAAGCAAAGTCCTCTCTTTCATAAAAAGGGGTATTGAAGCAAGAGTTGATAACATAATTTTGCCATTGTACAAATGGTTGACAAGACCTCACCTTGAATATGCAGTGCAGTTTTGGTTACCAGCTCTGAGAATAGGATTTTAGTCTTACCTGTTAAATCCTTTTCACTTAGTCCATACAGGTTACTGGTAACTCTGGGAGGAGTCAGTCCCCTTTAAGTAGGCAGGAACATTCTCTAAATGTATGCAGGGGGTGGAGCCTCCCTTCCCTCTCAGGCTGCAGTCTACCCAGCCTACCTCAGAATTGTTTGAGAACTAACCAGACTAGATAGTAGAAGGAAAGAAGACTCCTGTGAGCATGCCCCGAAGGACTCCCACATAATGCCACAGGAGAGCCAAGCATGGTCTCTTGACAGGGTGGGAGACCAGTAACCTGTATGGACTAAGTGAAAAGGATTTAACAGGTAAGACTAAAATCCTATTTTCACTGTCGTCCAATACATGTTACTGGTAACTCTGGGATGTCCAACCATTGAGTTACCCTGAGGTGGGAAGAAGGCAAGGACCAGGTGCAAGGCCCCCAGAGTCACCAGGACCTCCATGAACCAACCGGTCAGAGATCCCAACTAACCAGAGGTGTCAACGGACACCAACTAGAGGTAAAAACAGACCCCAAGAACTGTTACACAGCACACTGAATCAGAGCCAATAGGGCTCAACAGTAAGGAAGCACTGAGAACCTCAGAAAAGAAAGATCCTAGACAGGCAAAATTGCCTCCGGGACCTTCCTCCCAAAGCTGGCATCAGCCGAGGCCAGCACATCCACATGGTAGCGCTTCAAGAAGGGGTGCACAGAAGACCAAGTGGCCGCCCGGCACAATTGAGCTGCAGACTCTTGATTCTTGGAGGCCCAAGAGGCCCCAATTGACCTGGTAGAATGGGCAGTAACCCGAAAGGGAACATGCTTATCCCTCAACTTGTAAGCTTCACGATTAGAAGACTTAATCCAAGATGCAAAAGGTACCCCGGATGCCGGTCTCCCTGCCCTAGGACTCTCAGGAATGACGAACAGGGCGTCAGACTTCCTGATAGACTCAGTGCGATGAACATAAAACTTGAGACAACGCACAACATCAAACAAGTGGAGATCCCTCTCCTTGACAGAGGAAGGGTTAGGGCAGAAAGAAGACACCACAATCTCCTGATTGATGTGGAACTCAGAGACCACTTTAGGCAAGGACTCCTTAGAGGTGCGAAGCACGGCCTTATCCTTGTGAAACACCAGATAAGGTGGTTACAGGACAGAGCTTGCAAGTCCGCCACCCGGCGAACTGACACAATAGCCGGAGGAAAGGCCATCTTTCACGACAAAAGGTGCAAAGGAATAGTAGCCAAGGACTCAAAGGGGGAACGCTGGAGAACCCCCAAACCAGATTAAGGTCCCACTGAGGAGCTGGACTCCGAAAGGCAGGGCGCACAGTAGCAACACCCTGGAAGAAACCTCTGAAGTCTGGAAGATAGCAATAAGTTTCTGGAAAACGCCAGAAAGCGCCAAAGTAAGAACCGTAAGAGAACTCAGACTGAGTCCCTTGCCAACACCGTCCAACCAAAAGGACAGAACAGTGGGAAGATCAGAGTCGCGAGACAGATCTCTGTCAGCACACCAAGACACAAATATCGACCGGACACGGTGATAGATCGTGGAAGAAATAGGCTTATGACACTAAGCATAGTAGAAACCACAGCAGAAGAAAACCCTTTCTTCCATAAAATAGAGGATTCAACATACAGACCGTCAACTTGAGCCGAAGAAAATCGTCTTCCACAGATAACCCTGTAGAAGAAGAGCTGGACGAGAGGGGAGCCAAAATGGCTCCACCACAGATAGGGTCATAAACTCCAGATACCAGGGTTGACGATGTCAATCCCGAACAATCAGAATTACCAGACAACGTACCAATTACAATGTCCGTAACGCCCATATAAACATAGGGAGAGAGGGAGAGAGGGAGAGAGAGAGAGAGAGAGAGAGAGAGAGAGAGAGAGAGAGAGAGAGAGAGAGAGAGAGAGAGAGAAAAAATGGCCAGAAGGAATGTCCAGGAATGGACATTGTATCAGCAGCAGAGTTAGAGTGTCACTCCACAAAGAGCAAAATGGCGGAACCTTCCTGTTGTGTCCCATTGCCATCAGATCCACTGTGGCATTCCCCATCTCAGAACCAGAAGTTGAAACACCTCAGGATGTAGTTCCCACTCTCCGTTGTCGACTCTGTGATGACTGAGGAAGTCTGCCATGACGTTGTCTACGCCTGGAATGAGCACTGCGGAAATGACCGGAACATGAACCTCTGCCCAGGACAGAACGGCCTTGACCTCTAACCAAGCGGCGAGACCTTGTCCCGCCCTGTCTGTTGATGTAAGTCACTGCCGTGGCAAAGTCGGACTCCCCTCAGACTGGCCCGTCCTCCAGTTGACACTCCCAGTGATGGAAAGAAGGGACTCCTCGATGGACCACTTCCCCTGAGCGCAAAAGCGACCCAGAACAGCTCCCCAGCCCAGGAGGCTGGCATCCGTTGTAACCTCGGTCCAGTAGGGAATCCGGAAGGATCTTCCTTGTAGGAGATCGGAAGGCCCAACCACCACTCCAAGCTCAACTCGACATGAGGGGGGGGGAAATCGATAGTGTTTGATGATCGGTCGGTCCCTGCATGTCCGTATCACAAATCCCTGAAGTTCCCTGATGTGTACCATGGCAAATGGAACCGCCTCTATCGTGGAGATGAACTACCCCACCAGAGAAGACAACTTCGGAACCAGTATCCAATAGCGGGATAGGATCATAGAGACCCTTTCAGCAAATTGATGGTTACCTTGTCCGGTAGAAAAATCATGTACCTCTGAGTATCGAACAGAAGACCCAGGTGCCAAGACGGAACAAGGTCAGACTTGACCAAGTTCGCAATCCAACCATGATGTGTAAGGAATTGAATGCAGGTCTGGACCAGCTGATGAAGAAGGTCCGCAGATAATGGTTGCAAAAGGCAAGTCGTCCATGTACGAAGGCACTCTGATGCCATCCCGATGGAGGACGGATATCAAGGCCCCCCAACACCCGTTGGAAAACCTGGGGGGACTATTGTCAGACCAATGGTAGAGCTGAAACTGAAAATGACTTCTGGCGCAGGCAAACCTCAGATACTGCCTGCTCTCCAGATGGATTGGGATGTGCAATACGCATCCTGAAGGTCCAGAGAAGCAAGGAAGTCCCCCGGAGACATGGCAGCGAATACTGTGAGCAGAGACTTCTGACGATAGTGAGACTTCACTACAAAGGAATTAAGATCTCACAGACCCAAAATAGGGTGGCATCCGCCATCCCCCCCTTTTTTTTTTTTTTTGGTCCCCACAAAAAGGCTTGAATAGAATCCTGAAGCCCTGTCCGCAGGGGGTACCTGTTCCAGAACAACCTAGTCCAGAAGAGCCTGAATAGCATCTTCGAACAGATGGCATCACTAGACTTCTTGAGGAGAACGAGAAAGAAAAAGACGAAAAGGTGGGAGAGAAAAGAAAGGGATCTTATATCCCACAGACACCACCAGAAAAATCCATGGGTCTGACACTGAATCATCCCACGGTGTTGGTGAGTCATGCCGAAGCAGTCACGAAGTCATGGGCTTGAATGCGGCCTTGGGCTGCAATTGGTGCATGGGCTTGAAGGAGGAACCCGGAGCAGATGGAACCGCCTGGCTTGTCGTACGTGTCTCAGAGTGAAAGGAACGAAAGGACCGGTTACGCGTAAACGGCCACTTTTTTTTTTTTTTTTTGGAAGCCGTGACAGCAGACCAAATCTTAAGCCAACGCACACGCCCAACCACCACAGGAGTAGCGGAGGCCCTTGCCATCATGCGGATGGCATCAAAGGCAGCAGCAGAAACATATTGTTGATCCAGAGATAATAGCAAGGAGACGCGATCTCTCCGAAGTAGGTGCATCCTGACAGACCGCCATAGTAAGTTGCTCAGTCCAGACTGCAACTGCCCGGATAACCCATGCAACACAGCAAAGGCTGGATGCACAGCAGAGCCAATAGAAGAGAAAATGGACTTGAGGGGAACCTCAAGTTACTTATCAGTCCAATCTTACAGCGCAGAAGCATCAGAAACATGCAAGACAGCAGATTTAGGCAGTCTAGATATGGGTGTTTCCTCCTTAGGGGGATGAACCTATTCAGTCATTTCTGTTTCAGAAAAGGGGAAAAGTTTAGCAAACTTTCTAGACACGGAAGAGGACGTGACCGGAGTAGTCCATGCGTCAGAACCAAACAATCAAGAGTTGGGTTAGGAGGAAAATGAGTAAGGGGCTTTGCAGGCACCTGAAAAACATCAGAGGGATCAGAGGGAACCCCCTGAACTGATGGAATGTTGAGAGTGGACAATACAGCCCTGATCAGGCCCTCAGTAGAGGTTTCAGGATCAGCTCCAAATGGGTCCCCTAAGAGACCTGGAAGATTCCAAAAGAGCACCAACCTCAACATTCGAATCTAGCAACAATTCTTCCTTAGAAGAATCTGACACATCAGGGGCTCCCTGTGGTTGAGACAGGGAGGATCTGATAATAGAGGGGGTCTGCCATAATTGAAGTACCCCCTATATCTGGGATGTAAAGAGCTGTAAAGTGGACCTGAGGTTGCAGCCTTAAACTCTCGCACCCAATCTGGCTCAATAGCATGGCTGGAAGGCCCTGGGTTGCTGCCAGGAACTTCAAAACCTGCTGGGCAGAAACGACCAGAGAACACTCTAAGTAGCCCTGTGTGACAGGAAGAGCAATGCGCAATGGGGGATACTGATACCTCAACTTCCTTAGTCTTAAGTCTAACCCCTAGCACAAGCGGTACAGATTCTCACATTGTCAAAATAACCAACTGTACAATGAATCACCCAATTGAAGTGTATAAGATTGATATTTCACCCCAGAAACGCTAAATATAGACTGTTCTGGCAGGGGAAGGGTCAATCTCCAGAGGAGAAAAGGATTGTCCAAGCGCTGTGTAGGATACTCAATGAGAAAAGTGCCCAAAATGGCTCCCGAGACAGGAGCCAATCAGAAATTAGGCGTGAATCAAGCGCTCATGGGAAATGTAGATTTTCCCAAAAAGTACCCCAAAACAGTGCCCGAAGCCCCCCAAAACACTTGAACTATAAACCGGATGATAGAGCAAGGGTAGACAATTAAAATGAGCCCTCTCTGAATTCGCTGTGTGAAGAGGTTACAAAGATACGTCCCAAACAGTGTTAACCCATAGAAAGTAAATGGAGCAATAGAGAATGTTCCTGCCTACTTAAAGGGGACTGACGCCTTCCAGAGTTACCAGTAACCTGTATTGGACGACAGTGAAAAAGGATATTCTAAAACTGGAGAGAGTACAGCGAAGAGCAACAAAATTAAGGTAATGGAGGATTTGAAGCATGAGGAATGACTAATCAAACTTGGTTTATTTACTCTAGAGAAAAGACGACTAAGAGGAGATCTTGTCACAATGTTTAATGTATATGAGAGGTCAATACAAAGATCTCTCTGTGAGCTATTCATTCCAAGGCCTGATCAAATAACCAGGGGACACTCCTTGAGTGCATTTTTTTTCCTCTCTCCCCCCACCCACAATCCTTACAAAAGGTATTTACGACCCTCTGCAAGAATAGTCTAGATTCTCTTGTCTTATCTGCAGTCATGTTTTCTTAACACAAAACACAGCTAAACTTTGAACTGTATGTCTCACTGTGAATTCTGTGTCCTTTTACTCAGAAATGCTTTAGACTTGAGAAAGGGAGGTTCTCCCGAAAGCTTGTCAATCCAAAATTCTGTTAGTCCAATAAAAAAAGTATTACAAGATACTTTTTTGTTTGTTATTTTACATCTGCATCACTGGACTAATACGGCTACAATCTCCACTCTACTACTATGAAAACAATGAAAGCCCTGCCCCCCCTTGAAAAGCTTTTCAGGTTTTTCCCTTATTTTAACTGAAGATTGTCCCTCTCTGCAGTCTACCTGGGCACCTCCCTTCTGCTCTGGCTGAGCAGTGTTACATCAGTAAAAGGGGCAGGAGGGGGATACTTTGTCATTGAATTACTCTTGAACTACAACTCTGACAGAATTGAAACACTCTCCAAAGTCCAAATATTATGATGATTAATTAGAGCGGCTTTTATTATGAAACATTACTATCCCTTTAAATAATATTTCAGATCTCTCTCTGCCCCTCTTGTAACTATGGCCCCTATTATCCCACCAGGGCCCTCCAGTGCAAGAGCCAGCTTGGGTGATAAAACCTATCAACAGTGGCCAAACATCAATCCTGGAAGACCCCCCCTACTTTTAAATATGTGGCCCCCAGATCTCAAAGTCTTACTATGCTTCTAGGGGATTACTTTGTGGATATTTCAGATGGGGAGGACAAGGAAGTGGAATATGAGGATATGGATTCTTCCTACTCCTTCAGGTCCTCAACACCCCTGATGATGGGTCGTCTTCTGCTGTCTTTCAGAGGTGTAAGAAACGTTCTGCCGTTTTCCCCCTAATGCCACTATTCATCAGATCCTTCTGGATGAGTGGAAGACCACTGATAAGCGGCTGTATCACCAAAATGTTTTCTAACCAATAGTCTTTTTTGGTGCAGTCTCCAGGCTATCCAAGTCTACTGCCCGGCTGTTGGTGGACATAGCTGGTCTGAAGGATACAGCTGATAAGAAGCTGAGTTCTAGCCTTAGGACAAATTTCGCTGCCACTGGGGCTGTGCAGAGGCCTATTTTCACCTCTGCCTGGGTTAAAAGGGCTGTTGCCATGTGGGTTGAACAGCTGATGGAGGATGTCCATGCTGATGCTTTCAAGGAGAATCTGCTGGTCTTTTTAGCCAACATGAAAGAGGTGAAAACTTATGTTTCTGAGGCTCTTTTTGAGGCAGTCAGGTTGTCTGCTAAGGCTTCAGCCTTTTCAGTTACTCCTCTACACACCTTATAGCTTAAGATTTGGTCTGCAGAACAAACATCCAAGAAGTGGGTTCTTTACCATTTCAGGGCAAGTCCCTAATTGGACCTGAACTGAAACTGATCATTAGTAATGCTACTGGGGAAAGAGCACCTTGTTGCTTCAAATGTTGCTTCAAATCTAAACATCCTACTATGGCGAGGAAAATATGCAATTTTCGTTCCCACACAAAACAGAGGTGCAAATGCCACAAACCTTGCAAATTTCACACTTTCACTGCCAAGCCCAGACATCTGTGGCAGCCCAAGCAAATAGCGTCAAGGGCCAAGTCTGTCAAACCAGCTTCAGCAAGACTCATGGAATCCTGGTCCGTCAATCCCCATAGGGGGAGTCTGCCTTTTTTTCGAGACTCCTAGGAGTCATTTGCGAACAATTGGGTTTTGGGGGGAACCTCAAAAGGGTACAGAATAGACTTCAGATCCCTTCCTCCGTTTTGCTTCTTTTTGTCCAGGGTGCCAAAGGAGCAGGACAAGGTGTCGCTGTTTCTGGGGGTGCTAAACTTCCTGCTGGAAAAGAAGGTTCTGTTTCCAGTACCTCTCCAGGAGCAAGGTTCAGGTTTTTATTCCAATTAGTTTGTAGTTCCAAAGAAGGATGGTGGATCTTGTTCCATTTTTACCTCAAATGTCTCCACAAGTATGTGGAGAAGCTTCAAGGTGGAATCCTTGCATTCTGTTATCACAGCAATGTGCCCAGGGGAAGTATCTGGTGTCTCTGGATATTCAGGATGTGTACCTACACATCCCTGTCCACCCGACAGCAAATGATATCAAACCCCAACAGCAAATGGCTTTAAGCACTAACAGTTCATCGCTCTGCCATCTGGCCTGGCTTCTGCTCCTTGGGTGTTCACCAGAGTCATGGGGGCCTTGGCAGCCTACATTCACACCTGGGGCAATTTCTATGACACCCAATCGAGATGACCTCTTGATCAAGGCTCCTTCTAGAGAGCTCTTTGCCCAGCATGTCCAAGACTGTACCTCGTCTCCTGGTTTATAATAGGTGGACCTTGTTTAAGTCATCACCAGTGCTGTTCCAGGATCTTGTGTTCCTCGACATGAGGTTCAATACTCGCCAAGGGAAAGTCTTCCTCCCTGGAGTACAAGATCCTGCAGGTTAGGAAGAAGGTGTATTAGGCCCTGGAGTGACCGTCTACAATGATCAGGGAGTATATGAGAGTTCTGGGCAAGAAAGTGTCAATGCTAGAGGCGTGGTCTTACTCTCAGGTACAAAAAGGGAGCTCCAGAGACATTACATATACAATTGGTCTGGAAAAACTGGCACTTCTGGATCATCAGATCTCCTCCTCACTGGAGGCCAGAAGGGACCTGCAGTGGTGGTTGCACAGACACAACCAGAAACAGGGGAAATCCTTTGCGATTCCTGAATGGACTCTGGTCCCGAAAGACACCAGTTTGAGCAGCTCAGGTACATTTCTGGTTCACCTGGGGGACCAGGGCAGGTGGACTGCGGAGGAGTCTATCCAGTACATCAATGTTCTGGAACTCAGAGTGGTTGTCTCGTCCCTGTGTACTGACCTCTCAGTTCAAGGGACATCCACTGCGAGTCTGGTCTGACAACGGCAGAGCCGTGGCTTACATCAACAGTCAGGGAGGCACTGCATGGTTTGAGGTGAGGTACATTCTAGAAGCCCATGTTCCAGACATCTCCGCCATTCACATTTCAGGGGTAGAAAACATGCTGGCGGATTTTTTAAGTTGTCAAGACAGAGTGGGAGAGTGGGAATTAAATCCGGAAGCACTCTACCTGTAGGTACGCATCCTGAAGGTCCAGAGATTCCAGATACTCTCCCGGGGCACGTGGCTGTGATAACAGGGCACAAGGACTCCATCTTAAAGCGAGCAGTCTCCACATACAATACTTTGCAAAAGTTTTATGCAGGTGTGAACAAATGCTGTAAAATAAGAATGCTTTCAAAAACAGACATGGTAAAAGTTTATTTTTATCAACAAAAAAAAAAGAGTGAGGGAACAGAAGAAAAATCTAATTCAAATCAATACAGCATAATTTCTTCTAGGTAAATTTGCACAGTCAGGGATTTTGTAGGCATATAGTCAGGTGTATGATTAAACAATTATACCAAAGAGGTGCTGATGGTCATCATTTTAATATGTGGGTTGAAACACAAATATTAACTGCAACAGAAAAAGCAGTGTAGAAGGAATAAAACTGGGAGAGGAACAGCCAAACTCCGCTAACAAGGTGGGGTTGCTGAAGACAGTCTAATGTCAAAAGTCAGACACCATGGCAAGACTGAGCACAGCAAAAAGACACAACAAAATTATACTGCATCAGCAAGGTCTCTCCCAGGCAGAAATTTCAAGACAGACAGGGGTTTCCAGGTGTGCTGTCCAAGTTTTTGAGAAAGCACAAAAATGAACAACGCTGAGGACTGTAGACGCAGTGGTTGACCAAGGAAAAGTAGTGAAGCAGATGAAAGACGCATCATGCTTACTTCCCTTCAAAATCAAAAGATGTCCAGCAGTGCCATCAGCTCAGAATTGGCAGAAAACAGTGGGACTCCAGTATACCCATCTACTATCCGGAGAAGTCTGATCAGAAGTGGTCTTCATGGAAGACTTGTGCCAAAAAACCATCCCTCCAACAGGAAACAAGGCCAAGCAACTCAACTATGCACGAAACTCAGGAACTGGGGTGAAGAAAAATGTTCTCTGACTGATGGGTCAAAATTTGAATCCACAGAATCCTGATCTCAACATCGAGTCTGTCTGGGATTACATATATAGAGCGAAGCAACTGATGCTGCCGAAATCCACAGAACAACTGTGGTTAGTTCTCCAAGATGTTTGGGACAACCTACCTACCAAGTTCCTTTAAAAAAACTGTGTGCAAAGTGTACCTAGAAGAATTGAGGGTGACAAATATAGATTTGATTTAGCTTTTTCTTCTGTTCACTCACGATGCATTTTGTTAATTGATAAATATAAACTATTAACATGTCTTTTTGAAAACATTCTTACTTTACAGCATTTTTTTCACACCTGCCTAAAACATTTGCACATTACTGTATTCCAACTCTAGGCTCCCAGGGCGGAACAGGAGAAAGGACCTCATGAATGTCCCCATGATCCCATAGCTCCCTAGGACAATTCAGTATCTAAATAACCAATGTAACAAGTGTCAGACACAGCACACAAAAACAAGAGTGAACAGGGCTCAGAAACTACTGAACAACTGGTAGAAAAGTGTGCAGGTCCCTAAACAGAGAGAACTGCTTGCAGGACCTTATGGCCAAAGTTGGCCTCAGCCAAGGCCAAGATTTTGACACAGTGGTGTTTGGTGAAAATTTGCAAAGAGGACCAAGTTGCTGCCTTGCACAGCTGCCCAACTGAGAAGCACCCATGGACCTGGTTGAGTGGGTTGTGATCTTAAAGGGTACAGGATTCTACTGGATTTCATACACCTGGAATATGGTAGCCTTGATCCAAGAGGCAATGGTAACCTTGGAAGCAGCCTGACCAGCTGTAGAAACCACTGAGATGACAGAATCAGCCTTGCAAAAAAGCTTAGTACGATGCACAACTTACGGCAGCGCACCACATCCAACAGATATAGATCCCCTCTCCTTATTGGACGTGGGGTAAGGACAAAAGGTACCACAATCTCGGAGATTGATATGAAACTCAGAGACTACCTTGGGAAGAAACTCCTGAGAGGTACGAAGTACTGCCTTATCCTGATTGAACACCAGGAAAAAAGGTTTACATTACAGAGCTTGTAACTCAGAGACTCGCCACACCAAGACAAATGCCAAGAGGAAGACCATCTTGAGTGTCAGTTGGCAGAAAGAGATGGAGGAAAGAGGCTTGAAAGGAGTCCTCTGCAAAACACCACGACATCACTGAGATCTGAACCTTAAGGAAGCTCAAGCTGAGCCCTTTGTTCTCACACCATCCTGGAGAAGAGACAAAACCAAAGTAAGGTCAAAAGCCTGTGCGGACAAGTTCTTGTCTGCACACCACTTAAGAAAAATAGACCACACCCTATGGTATGCTTTGGAAGGGACCAGCTTCCAGGCCTGGATCATAGTGCATATAACCTCTGAGGAAAATCCTTTCCAGTTCAGGATGTTTTCTTCAACAGCCATACCATCAAAGCCACTCTCTCCATATCCTCATACCACAGGTGACCCTGGAGCAACAGATCTGGCCTGGGAGAGAGATGGATCAGATCCTGAACGGAGACACTTCTCAGGACTGCAAACCATGCCCTCTTGGGCCAGTATGGAGAACTCAAAATGACTTACGCCCTATCCATTCTGATCTTCCTGAAACACATAAGAGAAAGTAAAGCTCCACTGAATGGACATTACATCTGTTGCAAAGGCCAAAGGATCCTCCATTCGGGAGCAGAATATTGGACCCTTCCTATGTAAAACACTTCCGGATGGAGTCCCCAGTTTCCTGGATCTATGTCTTGGTGACTTACAAAGTCTGCCAGGACATTCTCTACCCCTGGAATATAAACAACTGAGATGGCCAGAACATGGGCCTCTGTCCAACAGAGGAGACCGTTCACTTCCTTCCAGGTCTCCTCGCTGCAAGTTCCTCCCTGGTGACTGATGCACGCCATGGTGTTGTTCGCTACACCCTCACTGGAACCCCCAAAATAACCTTAGTCCAATGAAGAAGTACTAGTCGAATCACCAGGAGTTCCAGGAGGTTCATGGGCAGCAGACTCATCCCAGCTCCACATGCCCTGGACACCAAGTTGACCCCTCAGACTGGCATCTGTGGTGACCAAGGTCCACTCTGGGACCATAAAGGGCCTTCCCTGCTCCAGGTATGGACAAGGCAACCACCAATGAAGATGCCCCCTGGAGTCCAGAGAGAGACATCTGCTGAAGAGGATGCTCCAGATTCCTGGACCAGCTCCTGAGAATGTCCCTCTGCCATTACCCGTGTGGAACTGACAGTAGAGGACTGCATCCAGGGTCTAGAGCAGCCGAACAAAACAGTAGCCACTTGTACTGGGCTAGTAAAATACCGGTGGGACCCTGTGGTTCAGCAACCCAGGCAGAGCTTGTGTTAGATCTCACTGGGTCTAGGGCCATTGGCTCTGGATTCATGGCCCGTCTGTGGGGTGGATTCCCGTGAGGCAAAGGGATTTCTGCAGTAATGAATGGGCTGGGGGGAAGCTGGTTCTGAAAGCCCCTCTCTGAACACCAGGGATCCAGTTTGGGGCAACACAGCAGGTAGACAGAGACATCTCCCCCTTCCTTCAAAGCATGGGCCACAGAACTGAAGGAGAGGAAGGCGGTCCCACTCTCCTGTGCTGGAGCAACGCTGTGACCGGTGAGGACCTCAACCTTGCTCACCCGGTCAGGGACAATGGAGCCACTGGAGAGGATGTCGGTCCCACTCTCCAGGGCCAGGTCAACACAGCTGCAAGAGAGTACAGGGGTCCCACTCTTTAGGGCTGGAGCATCACAGCCCCGGGGGAGGAAGGTTGTCCCACTCCCCAGGGCAAGGTATCACTAGAGGTGGTGAGGAGCACATTCCTGCTCACCAGGCTGTGATCAGAGCCACTAGTGAGGATGGCAGTCCCACTCCCCAGGTCAAGGGGATTATCTGAGATGGTGAGGAGCGTATTCCCACTCACCACGGTAGTAGCAACGGAGCCCCTGGAGAGAACACATTTCCCACTCTCCAGGTCAGGGACAACAGAGCCACTAGGGAGGACACTGGTCCCACTCCCCAAGGCAGTAGCAACGGACCCACTCTTCCCACTCTCCAGGGCAGGGGCATCAGAACCCCTGGAGAGGATACATGTCCCACTCTCCAGGGCAGGGGCATTAAATCCACTGGGGAGGACACGGGTCCCACTCCCCAGCGCTGGGGCAACCAAATCATCAGGGAGGACATCTGTCCCACTCCCCAGTGCAGGGGCATCACTCGCACTGGTGAGGAGTGAATTCCCACTCACCAGTCCAGGGGCATCAGAGCCACTCGGGAGGACACCGGTCCCACTCCCCAGGGCAGAGGTATCACTTGAGCTGGTAAGGAGCGAATTCCCCCTCACCATGCTAGGGGCAACATCACCACTGGTGAGGACGTCGGTCCCACTCACCAGGACAAGAGCAACAGTACGGTATTCTTGGAGGCAACGCTGATGCACTGCCGTCATAAGTCGGCACTCCATCTCGTCTGACGGATTGAGCCCCAGTAGGAGCAGCTGTCTCCACATTCTCTTTGCCACCGGGTCAACCGATACCTCGAAGGGGGCCTTGGCTTCAGGGTCAGAGCATCCATCACTTCCCTGAAGCACCCATTGTAGTTCCACCAGGAACTCTATATAGCTCCAGTTGGGCTGCATGTTTCACCGGCGTAATCCACTTTGATGAGGGAGATGACCACCACTGCCACCAGTGTAACAGAAGCCAAGGATGCCGGTTTGTCCTTAGCCGTTGTTCCAGGTCTCTCCCTCTTGGATGCAGCTACATGCGGGTAGCCTGTCCGGTGAAGCAGGATACTGGCTGGATGAACATAATCCACTGTAAACGACTGGGCTCCTGCTGTCAGCTACAAGGTGGGTAGCTGGAGGAAGCAGGCTGGTAGCTGTACTTCAACAGGCTGGATCACTGCAGCTGGCTGGTATGCTGGAACTCTGGAACACTGGAAAAAAGCTGTAAACATAGAGGCCTTGGATGGGATAAAAATTGACTATTTACACCATCAAGGAATAACAGAACTTCTTAGTTCCAGAACAAACTCAACTTTACTTGGTAAATACAGCTCTTTTATACATGTTTAACTGAATGCAAACCACAATACAGTACAAATGACACAAAAGGCACCAACACATGGTGGAGACAGGATACAATGGGGCAGACATGATTAAAGGGATAGTAATACTTAAATATTACTAATCCCCATATTGTAGCTATGGTAAAAAGAACTGAATTGTCCCCCTTTATGGTTTGAGAGATAACCAAACGCAAAGTCCCCCCCACCCCTTCAGCATTGTAGTAGACTGCAGGGGAAGACTGTCGTATGACAGGCTTGCTGCTCTGCAGCTGAGCAGAGATTGCGTTAGTAAAAAATAATTATTTCACTGAAACAGTCTTCTACATGTGCTTAGTTTGCAAGCACACATAGAAGACCGTTTCAGTGAAATAATTATTTTTTACCAACGTGATCTCGACTCAGCTGCAGAGCCGCCTGATGCAAAGAATACCGAATATCTCTGCAGCCAGTACAACGCCGACTTCAGGGAAGGGGGAGGGAGGGAGTTACTTTGCATTTGGTTATCTCTCAAACCATAATGGTTTGAGAGATTAACCTGGGGACATTTCAATTATTTTTACCATAGCTACAATATGGGGATTAGTAATATTTAAGTATTACTATCCCTTTAACTATACAAAGGGACTATGGTGAACAATGGTGGTGTTTACTGTAAAGCACTGGGCCAGACAATAGAACACCCGAGTGTAAACACAGGACATTACAGTGTGAGTGATACAATCAAAACAGTACAATAAAAGACAGACACATTCAATCAGAACCCCAGACTAATCCCATCACATAGCAGACATCAGAGGTGAAGGGATTAGTAAAGTGCAACCTTAAACTCTGGATCAGAGGGTGTGACCCGTCGTCTACAATTTTGGCTGGTTTTGCAAATGTCCAACAGTTTAACACATTCAGGGTAAGATTGTAGGCCAACAATGCAAACAGGGGTCCAGCATGGATTACAGTACATGACAACACATTAAACATTTAACATAGAACGGTAGGCAGCTGTGGATGGTGTGGAATTTAGCCTCTTTGGTAGAGCTGTCTGCTGGTATGATGTCCCAAAGTTCTCAATTCATAATAATGGCTGAAAGTCTGTATGCCCAGAAATGTCCTCCAGTAATGGACTGTGGTCTGTTACACCCTGCCTGGCTCTTTTCGAACCCTTGACAAAAAGAACCAATATGGCGTAAGTGATCTGAAATCTATGTGGTACCTTTCTGACATTACCCACAAAACCCACAGGTCCATTACAGGAGACGCCCAGATGTTTTTAAAAAAGGTGGAGACGGCCCCTACAGGCAACAACAAACTTCCGCGAGCCGTGCAAAAGTGTGCTTGTAAGACTTAGCCTTTGAAGCAGAGTTTCTGGGTTGCCAGGGTTTTGCGGAGGGGCTCTCTTGAGAGGCTTGCAATCTCTGTGGCCTCTGTGCCCCCAATTTGGGGTGAGGGGGATGAAAAAGATGCACCTTTCTCACCAGAAAAGTATACTTGATGGAGATTTGAGGTAACAATGTACGCTTACCACCAGCTGTGTCACTGGTCACTGTTTCAGTTCAAGCCCAAAAAAGTGACTTTTTAGTCTACAGACAAAATCTTGAGCCACAAGGTGTGATGCACAGCAACAGAAAGAGAGAAGGCCTTAGCAGAAAATCTGGTGGAGTCAAATATCACCTCAGAAACATAAGCACTGTCCTCCTTGATGTTAGCCATCAGAGCCAATAAGTTTTCCTTGGCCACATCAGCATGTAAAGCATCAGAAAGTTGCTCACCCCAAACAGCAACTGCCCTGTTAACTGAGGCAGAGGCAAAAATAGGTCTTAGTGCTACCCTGGTGGCAGTGAAGGAGGCCTTGAGAATAGAATTCAGCCTCTTAACCACCAGCTCCTTGAGTCCTGCTGCATCTGCCAGCAGAGGGCAGTGTTCTTTGTCAGCCATTAACTAGTGGGGTTCACGGTGTGGGAGGGGGCAGAAGTCCACTGAGCCGACGCCTCAACCGAAAAAGGGTATAGCTTAGCAATGAGCTCACTGAGGAAAACTTTTTTTTATTTTTGGTGAGTATTCCACTCATTCATAAGGATCTCTTCAGGAGTGTTATTGGGTGGAAAAATGGGAGAATACGTCTTACGTGTCTGGAAAATATCTAGAGGAGATCATTCATCAGGTGCATCAGAGACGTGAAGGGTCTCCACGGCAGCCCTGACTAGATCCTCAAAAATGGGGAGCTAATCAGTCTCACAGAAATCTCCATGTCCACATACTCACTTCCTCTTCGGAGGGTAATTCTTCCTCAGAAGAAACCCCAATAACCTGTAAATGCCCCTAGAAATGAGGGCAATCTGCTTAAAGGTAAGACTAGGCTTCCATGAATCTAGTACCCCTTGAATACATGAAGGGATTTAGGGCACTGAAGAGAGTAATGTCTTGACCCATGCTGGAACTTGACCAGTGCTAGAGGGGCCCCAGTGGTATAGTGGGGGCCACTATACATGAGGGGCATAGAGATCCTGAATACTCTCTAGGTAGCCCCAAGTGGCAAGAAGAACATTGTGTGTGAGTGTGGGGAAGAATGTGTGTGTGGGAGAATGTCCCAGTAATAAAAGAGTACCCTTAATAGCCAAAACAAAAAAACAAAAACTGCAAAACTGTGTGGGTACTGTAGTCTTCTCCACTGCTTGTTGCCTAGCAGCGCCTACAACTCCAATTCGTGGATTGCCACAAGCCCTCTGGACACTCAAAGTGGACTGGATGGTAGTGCATGTGGAGACTTTGTGGGACAAAGTAGAACAAGGGACTCAAATGGCTACTCACCAGTCTTCTGTGTTCAGGTTACCATCTAAGAAAGAAACCAGAGTCTAAAGAGCCCCTGTCATGAGGAAAAACTTGGCAGCAAGATTCACTCCACGAGGCTAAATGGGTCCACAAAGCACATATCAACTGGTCAGTCCATTCCAGGGAAGCCCAGTGATGGTAAACCACCTATTGAAGAAATATTCGGCCCCATATCTAATAGGAAAATAATAAATAAAACCTAAAGAAACCTAAGATGATGGCCATACCTGCCCAGCTCCTAGCAGGACACATGAATTCTGGAAGTTTTTGAGCTGGAGGAGGAAGTCTCCATCCCAAAAACCCTGTCTTTTTGTGACATGCCCTGGCCTCCAGGATGGCGGCCTCAACCCCCAGGGTACCTGTGTTCCATATTGGACGTAAGAGAGAATAGGATTTTAGTCAGTTTACAGTTAAATACTTTTTTCTTTAGTCCATATGGAACAAAGGAACCATGGGGATGAGCTCCCTCATCCAGGAGGGCCAGCACTTCAAAAAGACCAGAGACTCCCTCCTCCTCCTCTTCAACTTCCCGCCCACCCAGATTCATGTGATATGCAAAGAAGATGGAGGTGCAGTGGCAATTCTCTTTTTTAGGTTGGTTTATTATTTTTACTTTAGATATGGGGATGAATAAATGTTACCCCCTTAGGTGGGCTCACATCACTGGCTTCCCTGTTCCTGTTTACCATTTTGAATGTAAAATAAAGGCACTTTTTCCTGAATTGTGATTTAGCATACTTAGATTACAATTTTCCTTAGATGTCTGAAACTTTTGGTCCAAGGAAACCAAGTTTAAAGGAGCAGTAAAGTTTCCATTAGAATCTAACAGAAAAACTAATTAGAATTTGACCACTAGAGGGCACTGGTAATGTAAAAAAAACATGGGTTTAAACTGTAATAACTCTGGAAATATAAATCACTCAGCAGTGGGAGTACCCTTATTTTACTCAGTAGGAAAATCCCTACGACATATTTTTCATAAAAAAGTTTACTCCTCCTTTAAGAAAACGTACAACAGTTCATTTGTCAGATTCCCATGTATCCTAGAAGTGGAAAAAACAGATAATTATATAAGAAATATTCTTTGAGAGTACTGGTAGCATATACACCATACAAATCTAGTAACTAATATATAACAAACTAAATGAATATATATGGCTTTAAATTAAAAAAAAAAATATATATGTCTCTGCTTGAGTCAAAACACTCCCAGGAAAGCAAAATTGAATACAATATTTCTTCATATGAATTAGGAATTGGACTCCCAGCCACCCGTTCTAGGAATCCGCAGAAGGCCATTTAAAGTGTCTTTTATTTTCTTCAAAACAGCTGGTGTCATTTTATATGCCACAGAGGTTTCATTCATAATTATACGTTTTAGGTTATTGGGTAATGCATGCTTACCACGTGAACCATCAAAATTGGTATTGTGTGTCCATGTTTTATACAAGGAGTATGGTACATGATGTTGAAACAGGAGCTGCGCAAACCGGTGGGGTTGGCCACGGCTCTGCATCTTAAAATTGCTCAATAAAGCTGAATTCATTGTAGACAGATGGATGTCTGGTAGAGGCTCTCCAACAGTATCTGGGGTACGAAGACTCTCAAAGTTTATTTCTTTCTGATCAGAAGCTTTTGATACAATAATGATAGCAGGGCAATTAATATTTGGAATAGCAGTCGTTCCACTGGGTAAACATGAATTTTGTGCCCTGCTCTCCATAACTGTTGACAACACAGAGGTGGGAATCTCAGCCTCACTACTGGAGTTTGTGGAACTGTATGCTGGATGATGTTTTGACAATTTTGGTAAGTTGGTAAGAGCAGAGGGTTCTTCAGCTGGAAGATCAGTTTTATCGGCTTTAAACAATGCTCTTACTGAGGTATGCTGAGGAGGAGGAGGGCTAGCTGCTGTCTCTCCAGTAGAATCTGCTTTACAGAGGCTGTCGTGGTGGATTTGTGACTGTTCAAAATGGTTTGTGTAAATAGGGCTTGTAACAGGTGGGGAACTAAATGTAGTTATGTTGTTAAATAGATTGGGCGGAGTACTGCACATTGATCCAGTAACATTTTGTGAATAAGGCAAGGACTCAAAAGAGGAGATTGATGAAGTTGTATGTTCAGGTTGGTACACTTCATCAGGACATTCATCAGACAGGATCTCTTGCTTACAAACTGTTGGAACACTGAGATTGTCACTAACATGATAGTTGCTCTCAGGCCACTTAGAGGCAGCAACTGAATCCTTTGTCTTAAATGCCTTTAGAATATGGGCTATATTTCTATCAATTTTTGTCATCCTTCTCCCAAGCTTATTAATCCCGTGCATTAGCGGAGTAAATTGATTTGAAGAGGATAACGGAAAACATGTTTTTTTAATAATGTTGGCTCTGCTCTGAGCAGCAAAGAGGGTATGTTTGGGTAGACTGGTGCTTCTATCCATATATGCAGTGTTGTTATCTGGAAAACACAGTTAACACAGAAATCATTAGAAGTGTAATAACATTTAATGATGTAAAAGCAAAGCATACCATTAAATTATTTTCTTTTTAGTCCATATGGAACCCAGGAACCATGCGGTTGAGCACTTCCTCCTGGAGGGCAGGGCACATCACAAAGGACAAGGTCTTTGGGGAAGAGACTCCCTCCACCATGTCAGCTCCTGCCTTCAGACTTCCAGATTCATGTGTGACAAGTGTCACAAAAAGAACCTACGTGGGTAAGAAGAAAAGGAAGCTCAAAACTAAGACCCTAAGGGCACTCTCCTCTTGCCCAGGAAAGGAAACTTGGGTAGGTTTTTCTCTGGATGGGAGCCCAGTGTTACATATGGACTAAAGAGAAAAAGGATTTGAGGGTGTCACTAAAATCCTATTTTCTCTTATGTTCAATATGGGAAAAGAACTCACTCTTCCCCAAGGATACCAGTATTCCCTAAGACTAAACTGGATTTGTAAACTCGTATGCATCAATGCACACTGAACTAGCATAGAAAATCACACAAGAGCCAATGGGGCTCAAACTGCTGAACAACAAACTGGGCAGTAGATAAATTCTGACAGGCAAAAATGGCCTCAGCTGATGCCAGGAGATTGACACTGTAGTATTTGGTACATGTGTGCAAGGAGGACCATATTGCATAGATATTCAGCTGAGACCTGGTTCTTGTAGGCCCAAGAAGAACCCAAAGATCTGGTGGAGTGTGCTGTGATCCTGAAAAGAAGAGGTTTCTTCCTAATCATGTATATTTGACATACAGTAGCCTTGATCGAAGAGGCAATAATAACTGTGGATAAAGACTGACCTGCACAAAGATGACAAAAAAAAAAAAAAAAGTCAGCCTTGCAGAAATATTGAGCGTGATGCACTTAGAGATTAACCCTTTGAGTGCCAGAGTGATACGGAAAGCATTGCTTTGCAATGCATTCCGTAGCACTCTGGCACTCAAAGTGTTAAGACAACTCACCGCATCCAGCAGATTGAGATCCCTTTCATGCATGGACAAAAGGTCAGGACAAAAAGGAGGTACAAAAATCTCCTGATTAATGTGCAAGTCAGAGACAACCTTGGGCAAGATCTCCTACAAGATACAAAGTACTGCCTTTTCCTGGTAAAACACCAGGAACGGAGGCCTGCAAGAAAGAGCTTGCAACTCAGCAATCCTCCTAATAGAGACAATCTCCAAAAGGAAAGACATTTTTAGCGCCAGCTGATGCAAAGGAATCAAAGAAAAAGGAGGCCACTGAAGGAGTCCAAACAGTTTCTACAGAGGCATGGGGTCCCAAAAGGAAGGGGAGGCATGAACCACCCCCTGAAGAAAAGTCTTCATGTCCTGAATAATGGCAATGCATCTCTGAAAAGGAGAGCTGAGACCTGTACATTGAGGGACCTCAAACCTGTCCCATGCTGACTCTGTCCTGAAGAACTGAAAGTACCACAGGAAGAGCAAATGTCTGTGCAGACATTCTTGCCAGCACACTTCTGATGAAAAATGGAACAGACCTTATGAAAGCAGCTTTCTAGCTGTAATCATGTTGGAGACTATGTCCTCAGAGAATCCCTCTTGTCTCAGAATGGGGGCCTCAAAAGCCATGTCATCAAGGACAGTTTCTCCACACCTTCGTACCACAAGGATCCATGAAGAAGTGGTCCGGTCTCTGCGGCAGTCGGAGAGGTTCCTGAATGGACAGACTTAAAAGATCTGCAAACCAAGCCCACCTGGGTCAGAATGGGGAGATGATGTAGTCTCTGGGACCACATCCTAAAGCTCCCTCATATGGAACTAAGCGTAGGAGCAGACACTAGCCAGCTTGGGACTCACATGTAGTCCCTGTTCACGGTCGAAGGGTACTATAGCACATGTGAGATATCCTGAAACAGGAACTGGATCTTCTCCTCTGTGAGAAACACCTTCCCTGTGATGTACTAGATTGTGAGTGCATTCTTGGACATGGAGAGACTATATTTCCTAATAAGCAGCCTTGATCAGCAGATCATCCAAATATGGTTTCACAGAAATGCTTTGGGCATGGATGTATGCTGCCAGACATGCCATGATCTTGGTGAAGATTCTAGGTGTTGAAGCCAGGCATGACGCCAAGTGAAAGCAAAACACAGGAAGAGTTGGTGATCCAGGTGGAGCAGGACATGAAGGTACATGTCCAGAAGATCACACAAAGCTAGAAACTCCCCTGGACACATTGTTTTGATGACAGAATGCAAAGATTTCACCTTGAAGTGTGCACTTACCGTTTAAGACATTTCAGGTTCAAAATTCGACAGCAGCCATCAAACTTTTTGGAAGCCACAAAAAGGTTGGAAGAGAAACCTGAAACTCACTATTGGGCTGGGGCTGATACTAGAAGAGTAGAGATGCGATCATTGAAAAGATTAACCTTTGCTTGGTTCCCTTGAACTTTTAACAAAAATAAAAAAAAAAAAAGATAGGGAGAACTTGAAATCTATATGGTCCCCTTCTGACACCACTGGTACATTATGAAGCATGCCCAGGAATCTTGAAAAAGGTGGAGATGGCCCAGAAGTGTGGGAGTCATGCTGAGGCTGGCTAGCAGAAAATGTGCTGCCAAGACTATCTGGGCTTTGTGGTAGGGTGCACTTGAGTTGCTCCCTCTGCACCCCAAAAGGGGGGGATGAAATCTGCATCTTCCTTGCCAGAAAGGACCACTTAGTGGACAAGGTGCTTTTTCCATGAGTAGCATTGCTAAAGATCTGCTTCAGGTCAGGCCCAAATAAAATAGGGCATTGCCCTGCAAAGGTTAGGGCCAAATCTTGAGCCACAAGATGTGGCTTGGGGAAACAGAGAAGGCTGAAGATTTTTCTGAAGCTCCACGATGTTATCTAGCTAAATTAGCATGTCCTTGCTCTAAGAACATCAGAACAAATAGAATCTATCCACAAAGCAAAAGCTCTGTTGCCCCAGGCAGAGGCAAAAATAGACCTCAGTGTTGCCCCTGTGGCCACAAAGTTGGCTTTAAGAGAATGAAACTGCTTATCAGCCGGATCCTTGAGTCTCACAGCACCTTCCAAGTGAAGAGCAATATTCTTTGCTAAGCAAGAAATAGGGGTAGAAGCCCAATGTGCAAATGACTCAGCCATAAAAGGGTACAGTTTAGATAAGCATTTGTTTAAGAAAAGTCTCCACTGATCAAGAGTGTTATGGGGTGGAAAGAGTCTAGCAGCAGCCAGAGTGACCTGAAGTATCTCCAACACCGCTTTGATAAGCCCCTCAACCAGGGGGGGGGGGGGTTAGGGTCAGCCTCATAGGTAACTCCAAAGCAGAAGGAAGAGTTCATATACTTGTCATTCTCTGAGTCTAATTCTACCTCAGAGCATAGCTCGATAACATGAGTATGATCCTGAACGGAAGGGATAGCTGGCACAGATTAGAATTTTACTCAAGTGGGCTCTCTGTCAGTACCAGATGACCCCAGTGGAGGAGTAGGGGCCACAGTACATGAAGGGCATAAAAAAAATCTAAATATTCCCTTAGAAGCCCAGCATGGCACGAGGAACAGTGAGAAAGGGGTGAAAGGGAAGCCAGTCAATCCTTAGCCTTGGATTTTGACATATGCCTCCTAGGGTCACACATGTCCAGGAGAAACTAACATCCTCAGTTTAAAACATCCCAAGTTTAAAGTAAAGCCCCAGAAAGACTCAAAAAGTACTTATCTGATATGCAAAGGGGTAAACTAGAAAGGAGAGCAGGAGGGTCAGCCTCGTTGTAGGTTAAAGGGGAACATTCACCTGAAAAAAAATTGGAGCGCTGGTTATAAGTCCTAAAGCAATAGCGCTGGGTTTTATTTTAAATCTACTGACCTGTGAGCCGAGATATTAATGTTTGAAAAGTGCCACTTCCGCATACTGCGGCACCCTGTACCTGCGGCACGGAGCAGCAGGACTTCCCACTTCGCTCCCAGAAGCCCCAGCGAGCGCGTTCTCGCTTCACCTCGGAGCTCTATTGTGTTGGGCTAACGTTACATCCGGCTCAGTTTGAGATGCTACGGAGGTTGCGAGTTGGAGTCCTGCAAAGTTTGCAACCTTTGAGCTTCCGTTTGGTGGGGACAAAAAAGACGCAGTTTCCTCGACATATTGGGACGTTTGGTGGGTGTCTTCAGCTACAAGGTGCTCTTGCCCCCAGTAACATCACTAAATCTGCTTTAGCTCAGGTCCAAACAGAGACTTGCCCTGAAAGGTGAAAGAAACCAGTGACTTCTTGGAAGATTGGTTCGCAGACAAAATCTTAAGCCACAAGGTACGTTGAGCAGAAACAGAGAAGGCTGATATATCAGACAGTCATACCGCCACAAACAAGGTCTCTGAAACATAAGTCATGGCCTCCTTCGTGCTAGCCAACAAATCCTCTTTGGAAGCATCTGCATGGATAGCGTCCATCATGTGTTCACCCCAAATAGCAACAGCTCTGTTAACCCAGGCAGAGGCAAAAGTAGGACTCAACGCAGCCCCAGTGGTCACAAAATTAACTCTAATTATAGAATCAAGTTTCTTATCTGCCACATCTTTGAGACCCGCTGTATCAGGCAAAGGCAGAGCAGTGGGTTTGGCTAGCCTTGAGATTGGAGGAATCCACAGAAGGAGGAGAGACCCACTGCATCAAAGCTGCCTCCGAAAATGGGTACAATCTAGAAAACCTCTTGGTAAAAGACAACCTCTCATTAGGGGTCTTCCACTCATCCAAAAGAATCTGATCAAGAGTGGCATTGGGGGTGGGGGGGACATAAGAGTCCCCAGAGGAGTAGGAAGAATCCATAGCTTCAAATTCCCCTTCCTCATGTTCCCCCTTAGAAAATTCCTCCTCAGAGGAGGCACCTATGAGCGCAGGCCAACTCTAGTGGCCACATACTGAAAATTAGTAGGGGGTTCCAAGATTGGAGAACCCCTTGAAGGGAGAGAGGAAATTGGGTCCTAATGGACAACAAAGATTTGACCCAAGTTGGTTCTTGTTCAGTGCTGGAGGGGCCCGGTGGAGTAGTAGTGGGGGGGCACAGCACAGGAGGGGCAGAGAGATCCAGAATACTCTCTCTAGGGAGCCCCGTTTGACATAAGGAACAGTAAGTAATGGGGGTCAGAGACACCACTGAGTCCTTACTCTTAGATCTAGCCCCATGTCCCTTAGAATCCGACATCATGACAGAAGCACTGTCTAAAACACTTATAAATCACTTATAACAGTTCCACAGACTAATAGTTCACCCAAGAAAAGCCAAGAAAGTAATCTGGAGGAGACCAAGGAGAGTTTGCCTCTGAGTAGGATAAGCAAGAGAAGTAAAAATGGCGACTGCTAATTTGGCAGCCAATGGAAAGAAAGCCTGCAAAACGGGCATCTTGTTGCCTAGTAGCACTTACAACTCCGTCTGTGGAATTGCAATGGAATCTCAAGACACTCAGGATATGAATTGGATGAAAGGGCATGAGGAGACAAGAAGAGCCCACTCTGACTTCTGTATGTCCAACAGTTGCAGATATGTCACAATGAAGCAGTGACCCTGAAAAGGACAGGCTTTTTCCTCAGCTCATAAGCCTTACGAATAGTGGACTTGATCCAAGAAGCAAACAGTCATCTTGGATGCAGGTCTTCCTACCCTAGGGACCCTCAGGAATGACAAACAACAAGTCTGACTGCCTGATAGACTCAGTGCGATGTACATAAAACATGAGACAACGCACCACGTCTAACAAGTGGAGATCCCTCTCCTTGTCAAAGTTGGGGTCAGGGCAGAAAGAGGGCACCACAATCTCCTGATTGATGTGGAACTCAGAGGCCACCTTTGGCAGAAACTCCTTAGAAGTGCGAAGCACCGCCTTGTCCTTGTGAAACACCAAATAGGGTGGTGTACAGGACAGAGCATGTAAGTCCGTGATACGGCAAACTGACACAATCGCCAGGAGAAAAGCCATTTTCCACGTCAACAGGAGTATGATCAACGCCCTGAAAGAAAATCTTGACATCAGGAAGGATGGCAATGCACCTCTGAAAGAAAACAGAGCAGAAATCTGAACCTTAAGGGAACTCAAACTGAGGCCCTTATCCACATAGTCCTGCAAAAGAGCCAGGACCGTAGGCAGATCAAATTCCTGAGACGAGTCCCTGTCAGCACACCAAGACACAAAGGTTGACCAGACACAATAGTAGATCTTGGAAGAAACAGGCTTGTGGGCACCGAGCATAATAGCCACTACACCAGAAGAGAAGCCCTTCTTCAATATTGAGGATTCAATTTCCAAGCCGTCAAAGCTAGCCAGTAAACATCCTCCTTCCACAGGTAACCCTGTAGAAAAAGATCTGGATGGCAGGGGAGCCGAAAGGGCTCAGTCACTGACAGATCCAGGAGCTCTGGAAACCAAGACTGACGAGTCCAGTACAGAGCAATCAGAATAACTGGGCAATGCTCCAGCCGTAATTTCCGTAACACCCTGTGCAACAAGGGAAGGGAAGGAAAGATGTAAGCCAGAGGAAAGAACCACGGAATGGACATCGCATCCACTGCTAGAGCCAGAGAGTCTCTCCACCGAGAGCAGAACAGTGGAACCTTCCTGTTGTGTTTTGTCGCCATCATGTCGCTGTACCCCATCACTGAAGAATGAGTTGGAAACCTCTGGGTGCAGCTCCCATTTCTCCGCTGTCCACTGTGTGTCAACTGAGGAAGTCCGCCATGATGCTGTCTACGCCTGGAATGTGCACTGCGGATATGGCAGGAACGTGTTCCTCTGCCCAGGACAAAATAGCCGTGACCTCTAACCAAGCAGCGAGACTTCTTGTTCCACCTTGCTTGTTGATATAAGCCACAGCCGTGGCGTTCTTTAACTCCACTTGGACTGGACAGTCTTCCAACTGAGATGTCCAATGTCGCAGGGCATGAAATATCGCCCGAAGCTCCAATATGTTGATCGGAAGGAGGGATTCCTCCAGAGGCCACCGATCCTGAGCGCTCAAGTGACCCAGGACTGCACCTCAGCCAGAGAGGCTGGCATCCGTCATCACCATTGTCCAGAAGGGTACCAGGAAGGACTTACCCTTCAGCAGGTTGAGTCACCATAACAAGCTCAGATCCACAGAGGAGGAAGAGGAAGAGAAAAAGACATCTTCAGAAGATCCAGTTGACCCTTGCACACCTGGATCACAAACCTCTGGAGCTCCCTGGTGTGCCTCATGGCAAATGGAACCGCTTCTATGGTGGACATGAATTTCCCCACCAGAAAGGATAACTTCTGGACTGGAAATAGATCCCGAGATAGAATCGCAGAAATCCTGTGGGCGATCTGGTAACCCAACTCGTCTGTGAGGAACACCATGCTCTTCTGAGTGTTGAAGAGAAGGCCCAGGAAGACCAGACACTGGGATGGGACAAGATCTGAATTGCCCAAGTTGATGATCCACCCGTGATGGGTGACAGCCTGAATGCAGTTCTGAATTTGCTGATGAAGAAGTTCTGCAGAGGGGGCTTACAGAAGCAAGTCGTCCATGTATGGAGTAACTCTGATGCCGTTCCGGTGGAGGATGGATATCAAGGCACCCAGGACACGGTTGAAGATCTGAGGAGCCGTTGTCAGACCAAATGGAAGAGCGGAGAACTGAAAATGTCCCCTGTCGCAGGTAAACCGGAGGTACTGCCAGCTCTCTGGATGAATGGCAATGTGTAAGTACGCATCCTGAAGATCCAGAGAAGCAAGGAATTCTCCTGCGGATATGGCAGCAATCATTGTGAGCAGAGACTCCTGACGATAATGAGTCCGGGGTCACAAAGGAATTGAGATCCTTCAAGTCAACATCTAAATTCACCAGCAGTTCCTCTTCAGAGGAATCTGACACGTCAGGTACTCCCTGAGTTTTGGGCAGGGAAGATCTGACTGAGGAGGGGGCCTGCCAAGACTGAAAGGCCTCATGTAACTCTTGAACTCTTGCACCCAAGCTGGCTCTATGGCATGGCTGGCGGTCCCTGAAATGCTGTCAGGGACATCAGAACATACTGGTCATAAGTGACCTGAGAATTCTCTAGGTAGCCCTGAGTGACTGGAAGAGCAATGCGCAATAGAGAGACCCCAGCCTCCTTAGTCTTAGGTCTAGCCCCAAAGCTCCAGCGGTATAGACATTCTCACAGTGTCAAATAACCTACTGTACAATAAATCACCCAATTATAGTGTGTAGGATTAAAGTATCACCCCAGAAATCTCTAAAATAAACTTATCTGGCAGGGAAAGGGTTAATCTGCAGAGGAGATAAGGATATTCCAAGCCCTGCGTACTATACTCGCTCAGAAATGCTCACAAGATGGGTACCGCGGCAGGAGCCAATAAGAAACAAGGGCGCGAAGCAAGTGCTCATTGTAAATGTAGTTTTTTTCCCAAAAAGTACCCCAAACAGTGCCCGAAGTCCCTTGAGCCCCCCAACACACTAGAAACATGAACTGGATAATGGAGCAAGGGCAGACAAGTAAAATGAGACATCTCTGAAGTCGCTAGGCAAAATGGTTGCAGAGATACGCCCCAAACAGTACAGTCCCATATGAGTGAATGAAGCAATGGCGTCTATGTAGCAAAGCGAGCCTTAAAGATGCAGTACACAATTTTTACAAATTTTTAAGTAAAACATTAAAATGTGTAAAACATCACCAGAACATGTGTGAATACTCAAAAAAACACTAACCCAGTAGGAAAAGTGTTAGAAAACCCACCAAAAAGTGCCAAACCAGCAGTTAAAGGGTTAAGTTACCATAGACACCTGCTCCAAACACCCAGACAGACAGATATACCCAATGAGTGCAGTAGTGTGCAATAGGAATACACCACTGTGCGGAGGGGCACTGTGGGACAAGTGGACCTGCAGCACTCGAAGGGTTGCTCACCTTTCCTGCAGATCTTCTGCCTTCAGATTACCATGGAGCAAGAAGTACCTCAGTAGGTAACTCCTGGGGAAAGCACCTGGAATCAAGATTTTCCCCCTAAGGGCTTAAGGTCCACAAAAAGCACCTGGATACTGAGCTAGCCACATCTAAGGATATTGTCAGTCATGGTAATCCGCCTAATGATGGCATTCCATATCCAACAGAAAATAAAAAAAGATTCTAAAAACTATACAGAACTGTTCTCAGCCTGGTGTTGTCTTCACCAAGGAACAAATGTTTCTGGAACGGATTGGCTAGCTGCAGCCAATGAGGGAAGGGAGGCTCCACCCCCTGCATACACTTTTAGAGTTGTTCCTGCCTACTAAGGGGCAGATCGCCTCCCAGAGTTACCAGTAACCTGTATTGGACGACAGAGAAAATAGGATTTTAGTCTTACCTGTTAAATACTTTTCACTTAGTCCATACAGGTCACTGGTACTCTGGGAGGCGATTCGCCCATTTAATAGGCAGGAACAATTATGCAAATGACTGCAGGGGGCGGAGCCTCCCCTCCTACTTAAGCAGCCTTCAGGTCAGAGCCACTAGATTGATTTGAGACACTAACTGACCATAGGTAAGCAAGAAGAAAGACTCCTGTGAGCATGCCCCGAAGGTCTTCCACTGAATGCCACAGGAGAGCCAAGCATGGTCCCTTGACAGGGTGGGAGACCAGTGACCTGTATGGACTAAGTGAAAAGGATTTAACAGGTAAGACTAAAATCCTATTTTCACTGTCGTCCAATACAGGTCACTGGTACTCTGGGATGTACCAACATTGAGCTGACCCAGAGGCGGGAAGTAAGGCAAGGACCAGGCGCAAGGCCCAAGTCACTAGAACTGCTATGAACTAGTTAATCACATAGCCCATGAATAGAAGTGTCAACGGACACCAACCAGGGGAAAACAACCCCTGAACTAACACAGCACACTGAACTAGAGCCAACCGGGCTCAACAGTAAAGAAGCACGAAGGATCACAGAGCGGAAGACCTAAACAGGCAAAACTGCCTCCAGGACCTTCCTTCCAAAACTGGCATCAGCCGAAGCCAGTACATCAACGCGATAGTGCTTTGAAAATGTGTGCACAGAGGACCAAGTGGCTGCCCTGCACAGTTGATCAGCAGATGCCTGATTCTTGTAGGCCCAAGAGGCCCCAATAGATCTGGTGGAATGGGCAGTCACCCGGAAGGGAACATGCTTATTCCGCAACCTATAGGCTTCACGAATGGTAGCCTTAATCCAAGAGGCAATAGTAACTTTGGAAGCCGGTCTCCCTGCCCTAGGCCCCTCAGGAATGACGAATAGAGCGCCAGACTTCCTGATAGACTCGGTGCAACGAACATAAAACTTGAGGCAACGCACCACATCCAACAAATGGAAATCTCTTTCCTTGTCAGATGAAGGATTAGGGCAGAAAGAGGGAACCACAATCTCCTGATTGATGTGAAACTCGGACACAACCTTGGGTAAGAATTCCTTGGTAGTGCGAAGCACAACCTTATCCTTGTGGAACACCAGGTAAGGAGGTTTACAAGACAGAGCTTGTAACTCTGCTACCCGGCGAACGGAAACAATAGCCAAGAGAAAAGCCATTTTCCAAGTCAAAAGACGTAGTGGAATTGAAGCCAAGGATTCAAACGGGGGTCGCTGGCGCACTCCCAGCACCAAATTGAGATCCCACTGGGGAGTGGGACTCTTGAAGGCAGGCCGAACATGAGTCACGCCTTGGAAGAAAACTTTGACATCAGGAAGGACAGCAATCCGCTCCTGGAAAAACACAGACAAAGCAGAAGTATGAACTTTGAGGGAACTCAGACTAAGCCCCTTATCAACACCGTCCTGCAAGAAGGCCAGGACAGTGGGAAGATGAAAATGAAGGGATAATTTCTTATCAGTGCACCACGCAACAAAGGTTGACCATATGCGATGATAAATCTTGGAGGACACAGGCTTACGAGCACTGAGCATCGTCGACACCACTGAAGGAGAAAATCCTTTCCGTGCTAGAATCGAGGATTCAACTGCCATGCCATCAAATGGAGTGTCTGAACATCCTCTTTCCACAGATATCCCTGAAGAAGTAGATCCGGACGGGCCGGAAGTGGAAACGGTTCCGCTACAGACATGGCCATCAACTCCGGATACCAGGACTGGCGAGGCCAGTTTGGAGCGATCAGGATGACAGGACAACGCTCCCGCTTCAACTTCTGGATGACTCTGATCAAAAGAGGAAGAGGAGGGAAGATGTAAGCCAGAGGAAAATCCCAAGGGATTGACAAGGCATCCACTGCTAGAGCCAGAGAGTCCCTCCACCGGGAGCAAAACTCCGGTACCTTCCTGTTGTGTCTGGTAGCCATCAGGTCCACCGCAGGCACCCCCCACCTCTGGGTGAGTAGGTGAAACACCTCTGGATGAAGAGCCCATTCTCCGCTGTCGACTGTGTGACGACTGAGAAAGTCTGCCATGACGTTGTCTACGCCTGGAATGTAAACTGCAGAAATGACAGGCACGTGATCTTCTGCCCAAGATAAAATATCCTTGACCTCTAACCAGGCGGTGCAACTTCTGGTGCCGCCTTGCCTGTTGATGTAGGCCACAGCCGTGGCGTTGTCGGACTCCACTCTGATCGGACAACCGTCCAGTTGCGATTCCCAGTGTCTCAGGGCAAGGCGGACGGCCCGCAGTTCCAGAACATTGATGGAGAGAAGAGATTCCTCCAGACCCCATTTCCCCTGAGCACTGAAACGACCCAACACAGCACCCCAGCCCCGGAGGCTGGCATCCGTTGTGATCGTGGTCCAACGAGGAACTTGAAAAGATCTCCCTTTCAGGAGATGAGAGAGATCCAACCACCAGTGCAGACTCGACTCGACATGAGGAGGTAGAGATACTGACAGATGTTGATGATCTGGATGATTCTTGCACGTCTGGATCACAAATCTCTGAAGTTCCCTGGAGTGGGCCATGGCAAATGGCACCGCTTCGATCGTGGAAATTAACTTCCCCACTAGAGACGTCAACTTCGGTACCGGAACTCTGTCCATGTCCAGAATCCCCGCCACTCGGATGGCTATCTGATGAGCCACATCCTCCGGTAGAAACACCATGCATCGGTGAGTGTCGAACAGGAGACCCAGGAACAGAAGCCTCTGAGATGGGACCAAGTCCGACTTGTCCAGATTCAGGATCCAGCCATGACGGGTCAGAGTGTGTATACACAGCTGCAGCTGTTGGTGGAGAAGCTCCACTGAGGAAGCTTTGAGGAGGAGATCGTCCATGTAGGGGGTCACCCTGACCCCATCCTGATGAAGCACAGCTATCAAGGAACCCAACAGTCTCTGGAAGACCTGAGGAGCTGAAGTCAGCCCAAAGGGAAGAGCTGAAAACTGAAAGTGTCCCCTGTGGCAGGCAATCCGGAGATACCGCCTGCTCTCTGGATGAATAGGGATTTGGAGATATGCATCCTGAAGGTCCAGGGAGGCCAGAAATTCCCCCCGGAGACATAGCGGCAATCACAAAGCGCAGGGACTCCTGGCGGAAGTGGGAAGTCACCACATAGGCATTGAGATCTTGGAGATCCAAAATGGGACGAGCCCCTCCGTCCTTTTTGGCCACCACAAACAGGTTGGAGTAAAATCCTGAACCTGTGTCCTCCGGAGGAACCAATTCCAGGACCTCTTTGTCCAAGAGATCCTGAATAGCGTCGTCGAACAGACGTCTTTTTGTAGGTTCCTGAGAAGGACGAGTAAAATGGAACCGAAAAGGAGGAAGAGAGGAGAAAGGGATCCTGTATCCCTCTGACACCACCTGAATAACCCATGGGTCCGCCACTGACTCTTCCCAAGTCCGGCGAAAGATGCGGAGACGTCCCCCTACAGCCGTATGCGGACCCGGGTTCTGCGAGTCATGCCGAGGCAGTCTTGGAGGTCTTGGCCTTGGGGGCCACTTTGGGCTTCCAGGACTGTTTGGGCTTGGAGGAGGAGCGCGTAGCGGGAGTACCCGATTGGGACGTGGAGCGTGTCTCAGTCTGAAAGGAACGAAAGGACCGATTGCGTTTGGCTGGAAACTTTTTCTTGAAGACTGAGGGTAGAAGAGTACTTTTACCGCCAGTAGCCTCGCTAATCATTGCTTTGAGTTCAGAACCAAATAGCAAGTTCCCCTGAAAGAGCAAGGAAAGCAAGGCTTTCTTAGAGGCTGTATCAGCAGACCAAATTTTCAGCCAAAGGGCACGTCTAGCCACCACAGAAGAAGTGGAGGCCCTCGCCATCATGCGCACAGCATCAAAGGCAGCATCAGCAACATAATTTTGTGCTTCAGTAATATTAGCAAGGAGCTGCAACTGCTCAGATACCGGTGCATCCTGGCGGACTGCCTCAGTCAGTCGCTCAGTCCAGGCCGCAATAGCTCTATTAACCCACGCCACTGCAAAGGTTGGACGCATGGCAGTGCCAATGGAGGCAAAAATAGACTTAAGAGAAAGTTCTAGCTTTTTGTCCGTCCAATCCTGCAGGGCAGAGGCATCAGAGACAGCTAAGGCAGTAGACTTGGAAAGCCTGGAAATGGGAGCATCCACCTTGGGGGGATGAACCCATTTTGCCAGTTCAGTCTCAGGAAAGGGGTACAGTTTAGCAAACTTTTTGGACACGGAGGAGGATTTGTCAGGAGTCCTCCACGCCTCAGAGACTAAACGGGCAAGGGTAGGGTTAGTTGGGAAACATGATCCTACTGATGTTTTTCAGAAGAAACCATCTAAGTCTGTTGTATAAGTAGATTCTTGAGTCAGAGGAAGGTTGAGCGTAGTTAACGCAGCTCTAATCAGACCCTCAGCAGAAACTTCAGGGTCACATTCATAAGGATCCCCAATGGACCTGTTAGACTCAATAAAAGTGCGTTCCTCAGCATCAGAATCCTGTAATAATTCTTCCTCAGAAGAATCAGACACATCAGGAGCTCCCTGAGGTTTAGGCAGGGAAGTCCTGATTGTAGAGGGGGTCTGCCAAACCTGGAGAGCCCCCTGTACCTGAGAGGGAAAGAGTTGGAGAGTGGATCTGAGATCCCTAGTGGCAGCTTTAAACTCTCTTACCCAAGATGGCTCAATAGCATGGCTGGGAAGCCCAGGGTTGCTATCCTGACGATCAGTGCAGTTAGGGCATAGATCCCCCAAACAATCACTAGGTAGCCCAGAGTGACAAGAGGAGCAAAACGCAATGGGGGGGAACAGACACCCCAACCTCCTTAGACTTGGGTCTAGCCCCTAGCTCCAGTGGAGTAGACATGCTCACAGCGTCAATATACACCACTTAAACACTATCACCCAGTAAAAGTGTGGAAGATTAAAGTTTCACCCCAGAAATGCCTAAATTTGGACTTATCTGGCTAGCGAAGGGTTAATCTGCTGAGAGGAGAGAAGGCTCGGTCCCTGCGTAGTGTACTCGCTGAGAAAGAACACCACAAAATGGCGGCCGTCAGGTCAGCCAATCAGAAACGAGCGCGAACCGGACGCTCATGGGAAATGTAGTTTTCTCATAAAAGTACCCCAAACAGTGCCCGAAGCCCCCCTGAACTCCCCACACCTGTAAAACATACACCGGATGATAGAACAGGAGCCTAGAAGTAAAATGAGCCCTCTCTGAAGTTGCTGTGACAAGCGGTTCCAGAGATATGTCCCACACTGTGAAATCTCATAGAGAGTAAAGGAGCAATGGCGTCTAAGCGGGAAAAGCCGCGCTTAAAGGCGCGGAACACCAATTTTAATAAAGTCATACAAAACTTTAAAAAGTGCCCAAACATTTACCAAACACATAAGAAACATAAGTAAAACAATACCCAAAGCTCCAAAACCCAGAGAATACCACAGAAATTGCATAAAACATGAGAATGCAAATAAAAACACCCTATGAGTGCTGGAGTGCAATGCAAACTCCCAAATACAAGCCCATCAAAGGGACACTGTGGGGACAAGTGGACCTTCAGCACTCAAAGGGTGGCTCACCTTTCTGCAGGACTTCAGTCTTCAGGTGACCATGATGAAGTAGGAATAGACCAGAGGTAAATTCCCCAGCAGGGAAGCTGCTTGACTCAAGCTGTTCCCTCTTCAGGGCATAAGGTCCACAGAAAATCCCTGGAAGCTGCACCAGCCACTTTAAAGAGGGCAATTCACAGCCATGGTCACCCTCCTAATGGTGGTATTCCATATTTGAATAAAAATAACAAAATACTAAGTTGAATGCATAGATGTTCTCTACCTGGTGTGCACAGCACCCAGGAACAAATCAATCTAGTGGCTCTGGCCTGAAGGCTGCTTAAGTAGGAGGGGAGGCTCCGCCCCCTGCAGTCATTTGCATAATTGTTCCTGCCTATTAAAGGGGTGAACCGCCTCCCAGAGTACCAGTGACCTGTATTGGACGACAGTGAAATTGGGTTTTTAACCCCTTAACTACCCTTGACGGTCATCGTATGTCATGGGTAGATCTGAGTTAATGGAATTCTGGGCTCCGTAGTCCTTTAGAGACCACAACACGCTCAGTCGTTAAGGGGTTAAGGTGTGGGTGGAACTGGAAGGAGGAGGAGGAGAGAATCTCTGCCTCAATCTCCCAAATTCACATATAGGAAAGTGGCACATAAAAGTACCAAAAGCAGAACTAAAAGAAGGAAATCCCCTGAACAAAGACCCCATTGACCAGAGAAGAAAACAGTTTGTTTTTTTCTCTGGGTGGTAGTCCTGGTTTCCATATGGACTAAGAGAAAAGGATTTAACAGGGTCACTAAAATCCTGTTTTCTCTTACATCCAATATGGAACACAGGAAACAATAAGACTAAGATTCCAGGGACAGAAAAGATATAAAACTCTCCCCACAGGATTTCAGTATTCCACAAGAATAAACTGGTGCCATGTAACCTCAGGTGTCAATGGATGCTGAAATATCACAGCAAAAAACCAAAGAGCCAATGGAGCTCAAATGGAACAGGATGTGGTAGAAGGAAATAACTGTGGTCCTTAAACAGGTACAACCTTCTGAAGAACCTTCCAGCTAAAACTGTCATCAGCCGAAGGCCAGAACACTGACACGATATTGTTTGGTGAATGTGTGCAAGGAGGACCAAGGTGTCGCTTTTCGCAACTGTTCAGAGGTCTGATTCTTGTAGGACGCACCCACCAACCTGTTGGAATGCACTGTGAATCTGAAAGGAACAGTTTTCTTCTTGATTTCAAACTCCTGGTGTATGGTAGCCTTGATCCAAGACGCAATAGTGACTTTGGATGCTGCCTGATCTGCTATAGGTCACTTGGGAATATTAATTTTATGTATATAACACTTAAGGCTTAGAACCACATCCAATAGGTAAAAGTTATTTTCCCGTTTAATGGAAGGGTCAGGACAAAAGGAAGAAAACACAATATCCTGGTTGATGTATGTATATATGTATATCTTTATTTATATGGCTCCACACAGTGTACGCAGCACCTTACAATAGAAGTTACATTGAATAAGAGGGGATAAAATAAGTGCCACATTCATAGAAACATTAGGAGAGAGGTCCCTGCCCCAAGGAGCTTACAGTCTAAATGGCTAATAGGAGACAGACAACAGGGTAAGAGGGTGTCAAGTGCCGAGGTTACAAGTGTTGGCTTTGGCAAAAGGTAGTGGAAAGGTCCTAGTGCTCCAGAATTTAAGATTTCGGGGTAGACAAAGACAGAGGGGGATTCTTTCTAGATGTAGGGAAACGGGTATGGAGTTCCAGAGGTAGGGAGCAGAAAGCGAGAAAGGTTTGAGACGGGATAGGGCAGAGGTTGTGGATGGTGTAACAAGAAGGGTGTTGTGTGCTGAGCGAAGAAGGCGGCCAGGAACATAAGAGGAGATGAGGGAAGAGATGTTAAGGAGGGGTAGCAGTGTGGAGAGCATTAAAGGTGAGAAGAAACACATTGTAATTCATGTGTTGCTGAATAGGGAGCCATTACAGATGTCTAAGAATTATGTAAGCAGGTTCAATTTTTTGGGAGAGTGTGGTTATTCGTGCATCAGAGTTTAAAACAGACTGCAAAGGTGAAAGATGAGTAACAGGGAGGCCAGTTAGGAGAATATTTCAATAGTCTAATGTCAGAAATAACCTTAGGTAAGAAACCTTGAGAAGTACAAAGTACTGCCTTGTCCTGGTGAAACAAAACAAGTCTTGTAGCTCAGCAACTCTTCATACAGATGTCTAAAAGAAAAGTAATTTTCAGTGTCGAAAAGTGCAAGGATACAGATGAAAGAGGTTCAAATGGAGGACTCTAAAGAGCATCCAAGACCAGGGGGTAAGGTCCAAGCGGTACATAGGATCCCTAAGCGAAGGGAAGATGTGAGAAACAACCTTAAAAAAAAAAAAAAAAAAAAAAAAAATCTTAACATCTGGATATTGTATCCACTATCTTTAAGTAGGCAGGAACAATTCTTGGAAAAAACGCAGGGTGGAGCCTTCCTTCCCCATCCTTAGCTGGTCACAGCCACTCTCCCATTAGATCTGAGACACTAAGCTATCGATTAAAGGGATAGTAATACTTAAAATGTAAAAAAAATATGTTGTAGGGGTTATCCCCCTGAGTAAAACAAGAGTACTCCCACTGCTGAAAGGTGTTTCATTCAAAAGTTATTAATTTTCAAAGTTTAATTTTTAGGTGCAATATCACAGTGGCCTGAAATTGTACAGTGGCGCTGTTGCTACACCATCCTATGGAGATTTATGGTCCTGGGACCAGAGCTGTCCATAGGATTGTGTAGCAACAGCGCCACTGTACAATTTCAGGCCACTGTGATATTGCACCTAAAAAATTCAACTTTGAAAATTAATACACAGCACACTGAACTAGAGCCAACAGGGCTCAAAAGTGAGAGAGCACTAAAGGACCAAAGAAGATCCTAGACAGGAAAAATTGCCTCCAGGATCTTTCTCCCAAAGCTGGCATCAGCCAATGCCAGCACATCAACACGGTAGTGCTTCAAAAAGGTGTGCACAGACTACCAAGTGGCAGCCTTGCACAACTGATCAGCAGAGGCCTGAATTTTGTAAGCCCAAGAAGCGTCAATAGATCTAGTAGAATGAGCCGTGACCCAAAAGGGAACAGGCTTCTTCCTTAGTTCGTAAGCCTTACTAATAGTGGACTTAATCCAAGACGCAATGATCACTTTGGATGCAGGTCTCCCTGCCCTGGGCCCATCAGGAATAACGAACAGCGCGTAAGAATGTCGAATGGGATGTACATAAAACTTGAGACAACGCACCACATCTAACAAGTAGAGATCCCTCTCCTTGTCAGAGGGTAGGGTCAGGGCAGAAAGAAGGCACCATAATCTCCTGATTAACGTGGAACTCAGAAACCACCTTCGGGAGAAACTCCTGTGAAGTGCGAAGCACCGCCTTGTCCTTGTGAAACAGCAAAAAGGGTGGTCCACGAGACAGAGTGTGCAACTCCGCGACACGGCGAACAGACACTGTCACCAGGAGAAAGGCCAGTTTCCATGACAGCAGGCGTAGAGGAATGGTAGCCAATGACTCAAAGGGAGGGCGCTGAAGGACGCCCAAAACCAAGTTAAGATCCCACTGAGGAGCGGCAGTCTTAAAAACAGGACAAGTATGAGCAACTCCCTGGAAGAAAACCTTGACATCAGGAAGAATAGCAATGCGCCTCTGAAAGAAAACAGAGCGTTGATGTCTGAACCTTAAGGGAACTCAAACTGAGACCCTTATCTACACCATCCTGCAGGAAGGGCAAGACCATAGGAAGATCAAAATCCTGAGATAGGTCCCTATCAGCACACCAAGAGCGAAAGGTCGACCAGACATGATGGTAGCCTTAGAAGAAACAGGTTTGCGTGCATTAAGCATAGTAGCCAACACACCAGAAGAAAGACACTTCTTTCTCAGTATTGAGGATTCAATTTCCAAGCCGTCAAAGCTAGATGATGGACATCCTACTTCCACAGGTAACCCTGTAGAAGATGATCTGGACGGCAAGGGAGCTGGAACGGCTCAACCACCGATAGATCCAGAAGCTCCAGAAACCAAGCCTGCTGAGGCCAATATGGAGCAATCAGAATGACTGGATAGCGCTCCAGTCTCTGTTTCCTAAACACCCTGTGCAACATGGGAATGGGAGGAAAGATGTAAGACAGAAGAAATAACCATGGAACGGACATGGCATCCACTGCTAGAGGAGCCCTCCAGCGAGAGCAGAACTTCGGAATCTTCCGGTTGTGTCTTATCATCAGGTCGATGCATGGAAGACCCCACCTCTGAACAAGGAGGTTGAACACCTCTGGGTGCAGTTCCCACTCTCCGCTGTCAACTGAGGAAGTCTGCCATGACGTTGTCTATGCCGGGAATGTGAACTGCGGATCTGGCAGGAACATGTTCTTCTTCCCAGGACAAAACAGCCTTGACCTCTAACCAAGCCGCAAGGACTTTTTGTTCCACCTTGCTTGTTGATGTAAGCCACTGATGTGGCGTTGTCGGACCGGACCCGGACCAGGCAGTCCTCCAGCTGGCACGTACAGCAGTGAAGGGCATGAAATATCGCCCGAAGCTCCGACACGTTGATGAAAAGGAGAGATTCCTCTGGAGACCACAGTCCCTGAGCATTCAGGTGACCCAAAGCCGCTCCCCAGCCGGATAGGCTGGCATCTGTCGTCACTGTGGTCCAGAAGGACACCAGAAAGGGCTTGCCTTTCAGCAGATTGGAGAGATTGAGCCACCACAACAGACTCTGTTTCACATGAAGAGGGAGGGACATTGACATCTTCAGAAGATCCGGCTGACCCCTACACACCTGGATCACAAACCTCTGGAGTTCCCTGGTGTGAGCCATGGCGAACGGGACTGCTTCTATGGTGGAAATGAACTTCCCCACTAAAGAGGACAACTTTTTGCTTGGAACTGGATCATGAGCCAGAACAGCGGAAAACCCTGTGGGCGATCTGGTGAGAAACACCATGCTCTGCTGAGTGTCGAAGAGAAGGCCCAGGAAGACCAGACGCTGGGATGGGACAAGATCCGACTTGTCCATGTTGCGGATCCACCCATGATGGGTGAGTGCATGAATGCAGTCCTGAACCTGCTGATGAACGAGTTCCGGAGAAGGGGCTTTCAGAAGCCGGTCGTCCACCTATTGAGTAACACTGATGCTGTTCCGATGGAGGAAAGACATTAAGGCTCCCAGGACATGATTGAAGACTTGAGATGCTGTAGTCAGAACAAAGGGAAGAGTAGAAAACTGAAAATGCCCTTGGTCTCATGCAAATCTGAGGTACTGCTGGCTCTCTGGATGAATGGTGATGTGCAGATACGTGTCCTGAAGATCCAGAGAAGCAAGGAATTCCCCTGGGGACATGGCAGCAATCACCATCCTTAGGGACTCCTGGTGATGAGTCTTGATCACAAATAAACTGAAATCCTTCCAGTTCAAAATTGGACAACAACTGCCGTCCTCCTTGGAAACCACAAACAAGTATGAGTAAAAACCCAAACCCCTGTCCTGAACGGGAACTGGTTACAGAACCTCCTTGTTCAGAGGGGCCTGGATAGCGCTGTTGAACAGATGGTGTTTCTCTATGCCCTGAGGCGTGTGAGAAGGGGAAAAACCTAAAGGAAGGAAGAGATCCTGCTCCCTTCCACCACCACCAGCAAAACCCATGGATCCACCACGGAGTCCTCCCATACGCTGTGGTGGTGATGCAGACGGCCACCCGCAGCAGAGTGGGGATATGGGTTTGGCAAGTCATTCCGAAGGAGGCTTGGAAGCCTTGGGCTTTGTGGAGGCCTTAGGCTTCCATTGTTGTTTGGGCTTGGAGGAAGAACGCAGAGCTGAGGGAACCGCCTGGTTCGCCAGGCGTCTCAGTCTGGAAGGAACGAAAAACAATTACGCTTGATAGGCATCTTCTTCCTAGAAACCATGGGCAGAAGGGTACTCTCGCCCCCCGTTGCCTCACTAATCAGATCCTTGTTCTGGCCCAAACAGAGAAGTGCCCTGAAAAGGCAATGAGAGCAATGCGGTCTGGCAACCACAGACATGGTGGAAACCCTTGCCACCAAATGGATGGCATCAAACAAGGCAGGAGATACATAGAGCTGGGCTTCAGAAATGTTGGCAAGTAGCAACATATCAGCAGTAGGAGCTCCCTGATGAACAGCAAGAGTGAGTTGTTCAGTCCAAACCGCAATGGCCCTATTCACCCAGGCCACAGCAAACGCTGGAAGTAGGGAAGTACCAGCAGTGGAAAAAATGGACTTGAGGGAGGCCTCAAGTTTGTCAGTCCATTCTTTAAGAGCGGAAGCATCAGCAACCGGCAAAGCAGTGGACTTAGATAGCCTAGAAAATCAGGGACATCCACCTTGGGAGAATGAACCCACTGAGTAAGCGCTGCATCAGAAAAGGGGTAAAGCTTGGCAATTTTCTTGGGAGACCGAAAGTTCTCTTTCTGGAGACTTCCACTCATCACACACTAAGCGGTCAAGAGTGGGGTTAGGTGAAAAACAAATATGGGGCCTCTTAGGCTCCTGAAACACATCAGAGGGGTCTGAAGAAACCTCTTGAACCAAGGGAATGTGTGTTTAAAACGGCCTTGATCAGGCCCTCAGCCGAGGGCTCAGGATCAGCCTCAAAGGGGTCCCCAAAGAACTGAGGGGAGTCAACAGCAGAACATTCCGCATAGTCAGAATCTACCAAGAGTTCCTCTTCAGAGGAATCCGATATGTCAGGTACTCCCTGCGGTTTCAGCCGTGAAGATCTGACAGAAGTAGGGTGTAACATGACGCCTTGTATCATAAGCTGGATACCTCCTTTATAGTTCCTTTCTCCCTCAGAATAACACTCCAATAGCAAACCGACCCTCCTGTTCCCAAACATCAGCCGAGACTTGATGAAGGGAAGAACTCTCCTTTATTGACTCAAACACACAGCTTATATACACCACAGAGACTCCTATCAAGATCAGCATGCAAACGAATACTTGGGACAGCGTTTCTATGCTTGATCAATCGGTCACCAGCACCCTTATCAAGATAAGAATGCAGATTAAGACTTGAAATTATACATTCTTAACTGGCTCATCAATAACCTCCTCTGATTGGTCAAGGAAGCACAGCAGGAATCAATTAACATTCCTTAGCACAGACCTGGAGTATAGTGGAAGCAAAGCCCAACCCACACTATCTCTGCACTCTAGCAATGTATTGGAAGCAACTATGGATAAGCTCAGTCTATGGTTGTTAGTCTTTTGGGTAGAAATAGTCTGAAGACATGAGATCCCATATCCCTAACACACCAATATCTCCCATAGTCGTCACAGTTCCGTCACATAGGGGTCTCTAGTCGCAGCCTTAAACTCTTGCACCCAAACTGGCTCTAATGCATGGCTAGAGGCTCCTGGGAGAGACTCAGGGACAGCAGAACATGCTGGGCAGAAATGACCTGAGAATTCTCTAGGTAACCCTAACTGACATGAGGAGCAATTCTCAATGGGGGACACAGATCCCAGCGTCCTTAGTCTTATGCCTAGCCCCAAGATCCAAAGGATTAGACATTCTCACAGTGTCAAAACGTTCAAAATTATAAGGTATCACCCAAATACAGTGTGTATGATTACAGGTTCACCACAGAAATCACTAAAATACACTTATCTGGTAGACGAAGGGTTAATCTGCAGAGGAGAGCAGGAGAGTCCAAGCCCTGTGAAGGATAGTCGTTCAGGGAAAGCATAAAAAAGGAGTCAATCAGGAATGAGTGCTCGATGAAAGCGCTCATGGGAAATGTAGTTTTTCCAAAAAAAGTATCCCAACAGTGCCAGAAGCTCCCTGAGCCCCCCCAACACACACCAAACGTTGACCGGATAATAGAGCAATGACAGACAAACAAAATTAGCCATCTCTGAAGTCGCTACGATGAGCGTTTGCAGAGATATGTCCCAAACTGTAAAGTCCCAGAAAAGTGAATGGAGGAATGGTGTCTATGAGGTAAAAGGAACACAAATTTTGCAAAGTTAAAACTAAGAAGTCAATTTCCACCAAACATTACTAAAACATGTAACTATGCCCAAACACTGAACTCAGTAGGGAAAGTGCAAACAACTCCCAAAAGATGCCAAACCAGCAGCCAAAGGGTCAAGTTACCACAGAAACTTGCTCCAAAACACCCAACCGACATACAGATCAATCCAATGAGTGCAGGAGTGTGCAGTAAGAACTCCAAAGGAAAACCCCTGTGCGGAGGGGCCATGTGGGACATGTGGACCTCAGCACTCAAAGGGTCGCTCACTTTTCCTGCCAATCTTCTGTCTTCAGATTACCATGAAGCAAGAAGTCATCTCAGTGGGCAACTCCCGAGGAAAGAACTTGTAACCAAGATTCTCACCCCAGGGCTTAAGGTCCACCAAAGCACCTGGATACTGAGCTAGCCACATCTGAGGGCATTGTCAGTGATGGTAATCCACCTAATGGTGGTAATTCCATATCTAACAGAAAAATGAAAAATTAGCTAAAACTATAGCAGAACTGTTCTCTTGCCGTATCTTCATCCAGGGAACAAATCTACTGGAGATGGTTGGCTAGCTGCAGCCAAGGAGGGAAGGTAGGCTCCACCCCTGCATTCATTTCTAGAATTGTTCCTGCCTACTTAAAGGGTACCAGTAACCTATATTGGACGACAGAGAAATTAAGGTACAACATTCTGAATGAACACCTGGGGGGCAGTGGTCAGACCAAAGGGGAGAGCTGAAAACTGGAAATGCCCCTTGTCACAAGCGATCCTGAGGTACTGCAGGCTTTCTAGATGAATATCTATGCGCAGGTAGGCATCTTGCAGATCCAAGGGAAGCCAGAAACTGCCACAATCACTGACCTTAAGGACTCCTGGCAGGTAATAAGTCTTGACTACAATGGAATTGAGATCCTTGAATTCCAGAATAGGACACCAGCCGCCGTCCTTCTTGGAGACCACAAATAGGTCGGAAAAGAAGCCCAAACCTATTTCTGGTTCGGGAACCGGTTCCAGAACCTCCTTGTCCAAGAAAGTCTGGATGGCCCCATTGAAAAGTCAAAGCTTTTCCAGTCCCTGAGTTGAGTGAGAATGGAAGAACCTGAAGGGAGGAAGAGAAGTGAAGGGAATCCTGTATCCTTCGGAAACCTCCTGTAACACCCACAGATCCGCCATGGTATCTGTCCAGACACTGTGAAAATGGCGCAGATGGCCACCCACTGGAGCATGCAGTCCAGGGTTCACCAAATCATGCTGAAGGAGGTTTGGTGGATTTGGGCTTGGTGGAGGACTGCTTGGGGCTTCACTGTTGTTTCGACTTGGTGGAGAAGGATGGGCCTGAGGAACCTGTTAAGTACGAAAAAGACAGTGCCTACGAAGCTGAGGCTTCTTCTTGGGAACCAAGGGCAACAAGGTGCTCTTGCCTCCAGTAGCCTCACTGATGAAAGTCTTCACCTCTGGGCCAAAAAGGGAAGAGAAACCAAGGATTTCTTGGAAATCAGCAGACCAGATTTTATGCCACAGGGAATGCCTGGCAGCCACAAGCCTTAGCCTCTAGCCGAATAATGTCAAAGATAGCCTCAGTAACATAATGCTGAGCTTCAGAAATGTTAGCCAAAAGCTGCAGCAGGCCAGCTGAGGGGGAGCCCTGATGAACAGCATCAGTAATCTGTTCCGTCCATACAGCAATGGCCCTATTCACTCAAGCTGAAGCAAAGGTAGGTTGCAGAGACACACCTATGGTTGCAAATGTGGTTTTCAGAATAGCCTCAAGTTTCCTATCAGTCAAATTCTTGAGAGCAGAAGCATCCACCACAGGCAGAGCTGTGGATTTGGAAAGCCTAGAGATAGGGGCATCCACCTTAGGAGGGAGGGCCCACTGAGCCAAGGACGCCTCAGAGAAGGGGTACAACTTAGCAACTCTCTTAGGCAGAGACAGACATTTGTCAGGGGTCTTCCAGTCATCTAGGACAACCTAGTCAAGAGTGGGATTAGGTGGAAAGACAGTATAATGCTTCTTGCGAGTTTGGAAGACATCAGAAGTAGTCTGACGATCCTCAGAAAGAGGGGGAATGTTCAAGGTACTCAGGACCGCCCTGATAAAAAAAATTAGGAGTAAACCCCTTCGTAACATTCACCCTCATCTGAGTCCACCAACAATTCCTCATTAAAGGAATCAGAAAAATCAGGGAAACCCTGAGATTTAGGTGCCAAAGACCTGAATATTGCAGGGGGCTTCCAAGCCTGTGGGACTCCTGAAGGTGCATAGGAAACTGTGACAGTAGATTTTAACTCTTGCACCCAAGGTGGCTCTTGAACATGGCTGGTAGGCCCTGGAGCATGAAGGGCATAAAAGACCTGAGTATTCTCTAGGGAGCCCTGACTGACATCAGCATCAGTGCACAATGGGGGTCAAAGATACCCCAGTATCCTTAGTCTTAGGTCTAGCCCCAGGTCCCAATGGGTCTGACACTGACAGGAGATAAAAGTATAAGGAATAAACCAAATACTGTGTCCCAGATTAATAATTCACCCCAGAAAGAGCTAAAATACACTTATCTGGCAAGCAAAGGGTTAATCTGCTGAGGAGAGAGGAAGGATCCAAAGCCCTGCGTAGGATACTTGGGAGAGGAAAGAGAAAATGGCGTCCGAACCAGAAGCCAATCAGAAAATAGCCCGCAAAACAGGCATTCATGTGAAATGTAGTTTCCCTTCAAACTACCCAAAAACAGTGCCCAAAGCACCCTGTGCCCCCCTAGACACTAAACATGCACCACATTGTAGGGCAAGGGCAAACATGAAGAACGAGCCATCTATGAACTCAGTACATGGAGCAGTTACAGAGATATGTCCCAAAGGAAAGTGTCCCATAGAGATCAATGGAGCATTGTGGCCATGCAGTAAAGCGCGCCTTGGAACTCAAACAAAATTTTTTGAAAAGTGTTCCAAAAGTTGGAAAACGTATAGAAAACACATGGACATTATTAGAAATCACTGACCCCAAAGGGAAATGTGTGAAAACGTCCCCCAAAGCACCTAACATGGCAAATAAGGTGTTAAATTACCCCAGAGAACACAAAATGCTCCAAAGACCCCAAACAGACAACATATAAACCCAAATGAGTACAGGAGTATGTGTAGGAACTCCTAAAGGAGACCCCTGTGCAGAGGGGAAGCAGTGGGACAAGTGGACCTCAGCACTAAAAGGGTTGCACACCTTTTTTTGCAGGTATTCTGTCTTCAGATTACCATTCAGAAAAGAAGATGCCTCAGTGGGCTTCTCCTAGGGAAAAGACATAGCATGCAAGGATTTCCCCCAGGGCTTGAAGGTCCAAAGACAGTATCTGTTAACTGAGCAATCCACCACTGGGAAGTCAGTAATGGTAATCTGCCTAATGGGAGATTTCTACAACCCATATCTAACATATATTATTGTTTTAAGGTAAAAAGTAAGCAGAACTGTTATCTTGCCTATCTTGTTCAAGGAACAAATTAACTGGAGAGGGATTACCTGGTGACCAGCTAAGGAGGGAAGGAAGGCTCCACCCTGCATTCTTTCCAAGAATTGTTCCTGCCTACTTAAATGGGCGATTGTCTTCCCTTAGTTACCTGTAAGCTATATTGGATGACAGAGAAAGTTCTTCTATCTTGACACTGTGTATCTGAAGAGCTGCATGCTGCTTTTATGATCTCTTATCTCACTCTTATCATTTATTGTTTATACACAGAATTAAAGTTAGTGTGACTCTTACATCCAACATCTCTTCCCGGTTTCCATGCTTTACTCCCAACGCCATAAAGTAATCCAGTAAGAATTGTTTCAACTCATTACTCCCAATCTCCTCAGGGATCTTGCGCAATCGCAGATTACATCTTCTTGATCTATCTTTTATCTCATTTAACTTATCCTCCAAATCCTCACAGCACTTATTCAGCTGCTTGTAATTATCCTGCATAACTGCATGTTGAAAATCCATGGTTTCAATCTAGTCTTCTATCTTTTGCATATTATGCATAATCAGGGCTATATCTGCCCGCAAATCTTTTGTACTAGCAATTATTTCCCTCTTAATTTTATCAAACTGAACAGCAAGCCCTTTATCCAGCATTTCAGCCCAGATTCCAGATAGATCCGGAGATACTAAATTACCATCTTCCTGCACCTTCTCTTTAATCTGGCTTTCTGGGCTATTTGACAATTGGGAGGGATAATAGTCAGACATTCTCTTATCGGTCTTTAACTCTTTGACCTCCTTTTTATTTTTCTTCCCTTTTATTACAGGCTCCTGAGTCTTCCTAGCAGCCATCTCCACACAATACTATGTAAACCAATAAACTTGGCACTTTGCATCCATGCACACCCAAATTTTCCAACCCTCTGTGTACCACCAACTTCAGTATAGATTTTCACAAACCGTAACCAACGGCCATGGCGTGCATATCTGTTCCAGGGTGCTCTTCCAAGCTGTGCCGTCTAGTGCATTCCCGCTGCTTCAGCACTTTTCGCTCCACTAGTAGCATTACTTTTACACACTTGCCAGCTAATGCGCATCACGTTGCACTCTGCTCGGCTGCATACACCCCTCCTCCCTTCCTGCCTGTCGCCTCCGTCCCAGCCAACAGATGCTCACAATCTGGGCTTCTCCCTCTCCTTCATCAGCCGCCACAAACCTCCTCCCACAAGCGGCCAGCCGCCGCAGCGGTCAGTAGGGACCTTGCTCGGTTCTCCGAGCCTGCATCACGCGCCCTGGCATTCGCGCACCATCGGAGCTACGCACGCATCACCCACGCGTCATAGCTCCACCCCCCTCTCCTTTACCTCCAGATCTTGATGACTGAAATGTCAGCGACCACATTTCTATCCCTGGGATGTGGACAGCAAAGTGAAGAATTTTGCACATTTCCACCCAAGCTGACTCACTTCAAGTTCCTCCTTGGCTGTTGATGTAAGATACTGATGTTGAGCTGTCAGACAGGATTAGTACTGATGTTCCCTTCCAGTGAAGGAGTGCTAGGAGACTGTCCCGAATCACCCGGATGTTGATTGACTGGAGACATCATCTCTGGTCCACCATCCCTGACCAGGTTCCACTCTGGTATCACAAAAGGACCTCTCTAAGTCAGATGAGGATGATGTACCATCACCGGAGATCCAGGAGGAAAGGATCATGGAATAAGACAGATTATAATGTTGTCGGGACCAACTTCTGAGAAAATACAAAGTTCTCTCTGTGAAACTGGGAATAAGGAACCACTTACAGAGCAGATACCAGGCATCCCAGGATCCCCATGTTGAAATCCCTTATTGTTGTTGCAGGCCACAGGGCTTGAGATAAATTCTGAAACAAGATCTTGATCTTTTCTTCTAGTAAGATCACTCACCCTTTAATTTCATTACCAGGAAGAACGGTGTCTGGGATGGAACAGGAGAGGACTTCTGGAGATCCCAAACAGAGACAAATTATAAAACTTTTATAAGATCAATAAAAGTTGTAGAAGTCAATAAAAATCATGGGCGTCCGCAGGGGGGGGCACTTGCCCCCCCCCTTGGATTTTCATCTTGCCAATCCTGAGCGTAGCTCTCGCTCGCACTCTGAAGTACCTCTCCTTCTGCGACGCCCGTCACACACAGTTGGCAGCCAATGAGAGAGGGGTATCCAACTCTCCTCTGTCATTGGCTGCAGTGCGGTCTGCACTGCAGCCAATGAGAGAGGAGAGTTGGATACCCCTCTCTCATTGGCTGCCAAGTGTGCGTGACGGGCGTCGCGTCGCGGAGGGGGTGAGGAGAGGTGATCGCCGCGGGCAGCTGAAGGCGTCGCGGAGGGGAGAGGAGACCGCCGCAAGCAGCTGAAGGAGCGGTGCTGCAGACAGTGAGCGAGAGCTACAGACCCCGCTCAGGAGGAGACCTGGTGGACTGCATTAAAGGTAAGGCTGGGTGCACTCTAAGACATCCATGGGCGTCCGCAGGGGGGGGCACTTGTGAAGCTTATGGGGCAATGTGAAGCTGATAGGGGCAATGTGAGAGCAAGCTGATGGGGGCAAGTTGGAGCAATTTGAAGCTGATGGGGGCAAGTTGGAGCTGATGGGGCAATGTGAGGGAAAGTTGGATCTGATGGGGGCAATGTGAGGGCAAGTTGGAGCTGATGGGAGCAAGTTGAAGCTGATGGGGCAATGTGAGGGCAAGTTGGAACTGATTGGAGCAAGTTGAAGCTGATGGGGCAATGTGAGGGCAAGTTGGAACTGATTGGAGCAAGTTGAAGCTGATGGGGCAATGTGAGGGCAAGTTGGAGTTGATGGAGCAATTTGAGGGAAAGTTGGATCTGATGGGGGCAATGTGAGGGCATGTTGGAGCTGATGGAGCAATGTGAGGGCATGTTGGAGCTGATGGGAGCAAGTTGAAGCTGATGGGGCAATGTGAGGGCAAGTTGGAGTTGATAGAGCAATTTGAGGGAAAGTTGGATCTGATGGGGGCAATGTGAGGGCAAGTTGGAGCTGATGGAGCAATGTGAGGGCAAGTTGGAGCTGATGGAGCAATGTGAGGGCAAGTTGGAGCTGATGGGAGCAAGTTGAAGCTGATGGGGCAATGTGAGGGCAAGTTGGAGTTGATGGAGCAATTTGAGGGAAAGTTGGATCTGATGGGGGCAATGTGAGGGCAAGTTGGAGCTGATGGGAGCAAGTTGAAGCTGATGGGGCAATGTGAGGGCAAGTTGGAACTGATGGGAGCAAGTTGAAGCTGATGGGGCAATGTGAAGGCAAGTTGGAGCTGGTGGGAGCAAGTTGAAGCTGATGGGGCAATGTGAGGGCAAGTTGGAGTTGATGGAGCAATTTGAGGGAAAGTTGGATCTGATGGGGGCAATGTGAGGGCAAGTTGGAGTTGATGGAGGCAATGTGAGGGCAAGTTGGAGCTGATGGGGGCAAGTTGGAGCAAGTTGAAGCTGATGGGGGCAAGTTGGAGCAAGTTGAAGCTGATGGGGGTAATGTGAGGGCAAGTTGGAGCTGATGGGGGCAAGTTGGAGCAAGTTGAAGCTGATGGGGGCAAGTTGGAGCTGATGGTGGCAATGTGAGGGCAAGTTGGAGCTTTATGTGATGAGTATTCCCCTCCCCTTCATGACATTGTGAAAAAAGGACAGAGTATGGATGTCATTAAAATTATGCCCCCCCCTGGAAAAATTTCTGCGGATGCCCATGATAAAAATGTATATAAACACTGTTGCCAATAAAACTGTTCTCCAATTAAAAGAAAAGTCCCACAGAGCATGGAAAGCCCACAGTCAGGTAGTGCAGGAGTTATATCCCTACTAGTGTTAGAGAATAAGAACATAGAAGTACTAAATCCTTGATAGTTGAAATGCATAAGCAAGCCCATCAATGGAGCCAGGCTACCAAACCACATAGAGATGTGCCTGTCAGAGAAACAGGGATATATTCATAGAACAGGGCTCAAAATTTAAAGTCCTGAGCTACTAGCCAGGCCTGAAAAGTTACTCGCCATGGTTTTCCAAGCCTAACCCCACCCATATGCCTGCCTTTAACCCCACCCCTAATATCTCCTAAAAAGTGACACTTGGGAGGTATGGCCCCCTAATATCTCCTAAAGAGGGACAAACCCCTAATATATCCTAAAGATAGACACTTGGGATGTAAGGAGCCCTAATATCTTCTAAATCTCCTATAAAGAGGGATACTGGGGAGGTATAGATCCCTAATATCTCCTATAAAGAGGGACACTTGGGAGGTATAGATCCCTAATATCTCCTATAAAGAGGGACACTTGGGAGGTATAGATCCCTAATAGCTCCTATAAAGAGGGACACTTGGGAGGTATAGATCCCTAATAGCTCCTATAAAGAGGGACACTTGGGAGGTATAGATCCCTAATATCTCCTATAAAGAGGAACACTTGGGAGGCATGGACACTAATATCTCCTAAAGAGGGACACTTTGAAGATATGGCAACATAGGGCACAAATGAAAATGATCATTGATTTGAATTTGGCTTTTTATTCCATGAATGCTAGAGAAGGCAATATGACAGCTCTGTACTGATAGAACGCTCCGATCTGCACCCCTCTGTAGATGTCTCTCAAGCAGATCTCTCTTCCCTGATCATTTTACTCACATATTCTCTCTGCTGTGCACTTTTATTTCTTGCCTGACAGAGTTATATAATGACATAAACCAACACAGAACATCAGTTAAATGCAGAGCATTGTCTACTGTGCACACTTATCGGTTCATCTCAGTATATATCTCTGTCAGGCAAGAAATAAAAGTTTTTTTTCTGTATACATGGGCCCCAGTATACATGTATGTGCACTAGCTGTACAGTATTGCTTCATAAATCACAGTCCATCTAGCTCCTCTTCTTGACCTAGTAGTCTGGATGAAGGTATAAGATGTGAATACCAAGTCCATAATAGGTTTTGTAAGATTAGGAGTACAAATGTGCAACAGTCTGCAAAAACATCTTAACCCTTTGAGTGCCAGAGGGGTATGCAACGCATTGCTTTGCAATGCATTGCGTACCCCTCTAGCACTCAAAGGGTTAATATCCCCCAGTTAGGAAGTGATCTTGGTTAGCCAGCCTAATGATTATATAATAGGTCTGATCCGTGAAATAGGTCTCAAACGTGTGGTCTACTAAGCTAGTAGTGAAAGACCAATGCAAGTAGCAAATTGGACTGTTCACAAAAGTGCACTGAATGGAAATCAGAAGCAATTTCATTAACCCTTTCAGTGCCATAGGGGTACACAATGTATTGCTTTGCAATGCGTTGTGTACTCCTCTGGCACTTAAAAAAAAAAAAAAAAAAAAAGCTAACCCCTTCTTTCTCTACAATGTTTTTCATCATCTTTCCCCACTACATAAACATATAGAAATGTCCTAGAAATTAAAGTAATCGAAAAGCAGACCCAGCTCATTGGTCAGCAGTCTGGGGAACAGAACTGTTTTGTCCTCAAGCAGCTGCCTGTAAAATTCTACATTGACGGCTGGGGAGCTGTGCTTGTGGCTGCTCAGTGCATGCCTGCTCGGGCTGCTGTCTTTCTTGAAGACTGATTCAGAGAGAGAACAGGAGTCTGCGCCGGTAGGACTCAGTCTCACACTGCATCACTTGAGTTTGTGCTGCCAAAAACTCTCACGGCAACCACACTAATTTTTATGGCATGCTTTGCAGCACCAGCGTACGTAGCGCTGTCATCCCAGCTGTCTCACATGCACCGCCAGCTAATGAGAGGACCATACCATTGTACAAATACTCTCACTGGCTGGTGGGGCGTGTCTTGTTGCTGTTTGTAGGTTGTGTCTGTGGGCACGGCTGACTGAATAGCACTGATTGAAAGACAGCGAGTGCTGTTTGGGTGACTTTGCTACGTTCTGGGACAATTCAAAGCCTGGGTTCCATGGACGGGCCGGCTCTTGCAACACAAAGCGGAATTGCAGGGAAAGTGGCCATTCACACAGGGCTTCAATTTCCACTCGCCCTCACTCAATTTCTCCTTGCCAAATGCAAGGAGGTGAGTGGAAATTTTGAGCCCTGCACAGAACATGTACACCCAGTTGAAAATCCTCTCTTGTGTCTTCAGGCTCCTATATAAACAGGTACACTTCATAGAAGCTATGAGGAAACAGGCAGAAAAAAAATACCTATTCTCCACTGACCGGTCCTGAATGACCAGTGCACTGGTCTATCTTTCCAAAGGAGTCCAGAAATAGGAGAATGACTAATAAGGCATTATTCAGCCCCACATCCTAAGCACAGAATAAAAAGAAGGCCAAGTAAGAGCTTGTCCGTGCTTCCTCCTCAGGAAGAGAACTGTTAAAACTGAGAGCAAGTGCGGGCTGGGGAATAGAGGAGGGACTCTTCTTCTCAGTGCCCTGCCTTTGGTGGGAGGGAACTTTGCCCTGTGATCCCTGTGTTCCACATAGGATGTATAAAAAAAAAAAAAAAAAAAAAAAAAAAAAAAAAAAAAAAAAAAAAGCCATATTTCAGTTATAAATGCCTACCAAGTACATTTGAAAACACCAACTTACTGGTAGAACTTAGCCCTAGGTAAAACAGTAAGACGACTGACAGATTGTGGTATGTGAAGTTTTGTGCCTCTGTCACCTTTACAATAGGTCAATTCATACTAAAGGGTACCTTTTATTGGCTTGCAGTAGGTACTAAGTACAGTAGCAAATTCCATGGGTATAAAATCAGTATCTTTCAAGTGTAGGAAATGTTAAAAGATAAAATAAAAAAATGCTTATTTTTCCTGCATCGTTTCCTTCACTAGGGGCTTCCGATGCGTTACAATTTTGTGTTGAAAGACATTTCAACCAATTTTCCATTATTTAGGTTATGTGCTTTCAGAAAATACTTTTGTATAGTTATTGAGCTGTTTTAGGGTAGGCAGGCATGTACAGATTATAGGGTACCATTGTACTCTGAAGATGCTAACATTTTAGAATAAAATAACTGTAGCTATTAAGTTAAAAGTGGTTTGTAGTTGAAAAAGAGAATGGGCCAAGGTTGTGCATCTGACAGTCAACTTAAGTCAGAGAACGAGATCCCTCTCAGCCAGTACAGAGCTATCAGTAGGACTTTGGCTGTCTCTCTCCATCTTTCTTATTACTTGCAGAAGGATAGGAATTGAAGGTAATATTTATGCTAGAGAGAAGTTCCCATAAATCCTCAGGGAATCCTGACCTAGCACTTGCGGATCTCTCCAATGGGAAAAGTAGGCTCTGCATTTGAAGTTTTAAATTCATGCCATCGGGTCCACAGCTGGAGTACCCCATCTGTTGTTTACTATGATGTTGTAGACCTCAGGATTGAATAACCATTCCCCTCGATCCAGATGGTGTCTGCTTAGGAGATCCGCTTGGAGATTCCTGCTCTGATATATGAGACACTGATATTGCCAATAGAGTCTTCTCTGCCCATCTCAAACCATTCTCTGTTTGACTGAACAGCAGCATACATCTTGTGCCTCAGATACATAACTGCTGTGTTTCCTGTACAAATGAGGACTGGCTTTCTCTTTCCTAAGCCTTGAATTTCTTGAGGCAGGTCAGATTTGCCCTCATTTCCATAATGTTTATGTGCAATGCGTATTCTGCCCTGACCACAGACTCTGGATTGTGGTCATTTTCCATACACCTCCCCAGACTCTGAGGCTAGCACCTGTCTAAATTATTTCTCAATGAAAATCCTTTAAGGACTGACCCCTCACTAAGTTCTTGTCATTTAGCCACCATGAAAGATTGGTTTTGTCTGATGGAATGCTCTGCAAATATTGTTTGTCCTTCTATTCCAAAGAAACAGAAAATTGCTCTGTAGCTTCCAGAGGTGAAAACTGACAAAAATAGTGGAAGTGAAGATGTCCGTTATTACCATAAATTCTTGAGCCACGTGCTCTTTTTGCTGACAGAAAAGTCTTCTGTTTGAAGGCCAAGACGGCCTTCCCTCTTCTCCTCCTCTACGCTGATTGAAGCCCTACTACTAGCTTATTACCCAGCTAGCCCTTTGTTCTGCTCTCCATAATCCGTGCTACTTGCAGATTGTTGTTTGCATGGCATCCTGATCCTTGCATCTGTTTTCAGATTTGGCATCCTGATGTTCCCAGTACCTTGGATTTGTTTGACCATTCTCTTGATATTCCTCTGATAACCCAGTTTGCTACCGGCATCTTGGCCATTCTCTATGCTGCCCGTCTCTCCCTAGCACCCCACTTATTACCAGTGTTGCCAGACTTGGAACGGTCCCTCTCAGACTCTGGTACCCTTCAGAGAGTCCCTGCTTGCGCTCCATATCCTTACTGGAGCTATTTCAGTGCTCGCTCCAGTTCACAGGTTGTTGTGGGTCTTACCTAATGTCTCAGCCAAAGTGTGTTTCAGTGAGCCTAGCATCTCCCTTGTTTCCTCTAGAGTCTCCAGTATTCTCATTGTGGCCTAGCTGGTAGCCTCGTGAGCTATTTCCCGCAACTAATTGTTGGGCCTTTGGAGGTCAGCGGCTGGTATAGGCCCTTTGCAGGGTGATCTGTCAAATTTGACAGCCCACCCTTATGTGCCCGGGATCTGTCACCATGGAGATTGCTCGTGGGTACTGGTGTTGCCTTCAGTGTCTCTCACACTGCATAGGCTGAGACTTGCACCATTCGATTCTGGGTCTGTGGTCCTGTCCGCAGTGTGTAGAGGTATAGTTTGGGTCTCTCTCTCTCTCTCCAGATTCAGTGACTCCCGTGTGATTATTTATTCCAGGCACTCTCTCAGCTTAGGTATTGTGGTGCCAGCCTGCTGACCGGGTTCTGGTTCACTTGGTATTATCCTTGGGGTACTGGATACATAAGAGTGGTCTTAGCCCACAAGAGCTGGGTAGCGGCCTTATCCAACTTACCTGTTTGGCCTCTGGGTATTAGTAAGGGAGTTTACAGTTTAAGTCCGCCAGTACGTAGAGAAGACTTCTTCAGCTTGCTTGATGGACCTCTAGGTTTCTGGATAGAGAATTAGCTGTCTGAGTATTGGCATTGTCCCACTCACCTCCTGGGCCTCTTGGGTACTGCAAGAGTAGTACTGAGGTCCCAGCCTGCTAGTCTGAGAGGCGTTCATACCCCACTATTTGCACCATGTGGGTGCTGAGGAGGATAGTCTCTCTGTTATCGTTCCCTATCTGCATATCTACTCCTCTACCTTCCCCTTCATATGGCTAGCTTTCTGAGTTTTGAACATCTCTTCTGGAAACACCATTAGGGCCTTGTCCACTACTGTATCCCACCTGCATAAGGATCCAGACAGTCTTGGAAAGACTAGGTCATCTTGCAGTATGCCCTTGCTTCCATCCTTGTCAGGGTCCCAACTCAATCTGGATCGGACATCTGGCTTGGCAGCCTGCATCTTTGATATATGGCCATGGCCACGGCTAGAGTGACTGTCACTGTCAAGCTTCACACCCCAGGGTCACTCTCTAATGTGGTTCTCGCCTGGTTCCCGGTCGGGCTAGAGAGGTCCCATTCAGCTTTTTTTTTTAAATTCTCATATCCCCACCTCTTCTTCCATCTAAATATCCTTTCAATTTATTGTGATTCACAGCAATCGCCTACCCCAGCGAGAAAACTTCTCAGTTTACTTCAGCTTCCTCCAAAAGTGATACGTTTTCCTACCCATATTGTATCACTATGCCCTTATATCAGATTTTTTTCTATGCTCTGTTCTTTTCCAATCGAACGTAACTTTCGTACTACATTTTATTGTTGTAGTATTTTTGATATTTTCAATAAAGCTCTTTGAAATCTGAAAAGAAAATCTCCCTTAAAGCGGAACTACCACCATAGGTAAAGTCGCCCTGCAATAATTAGGCAGGCGGCGACTAGCTTAAAAATGGTTATGTTACCGCTCAGAACAACATGATTCTACAGAAATCCTTAATCTTCCAAGACTGTCGGCCAGGTTAGTGCAGTCTGCATGGCTGCACCGTCAGTCCCTTCAGGTGCCTTTCGGTACAGTGCAATGCTTTTTAATGGAGACCGGGAATGACAGAGCAGGCACGCAGACAAGATGCCTGCACTTATACCTGGCTTCCAGTCTCAAAAAATTAAGGCTTTCTGTAGAATCATGTCGCTCTGAGAGGTAATAGAACTATTACTAAGCTAGTCGACACCTGCCTAATTATTGCAGGGAGACTTTACCCATGGTAGTAGTTCCTCTTTAATCTGACCTCTCCTGGAGAAATCCCTTCTGAATCCTCCGCTTGAGGCCTGAGATCTACCTTGACCTTTGATGCAATGGACCTTCATGAGTCTCAAAAGGCTTACTTACTGGGCATGTAACCAGAAATAAATAAATAAATAAATTGGAGGAGAGGATCTTGATTGAATTGACTGAATTCTTACAGTCTAATGATTTTTTAATTCTTCTGGATTTCCCAGAAGAAAATGTCACCACAAAAAGAAATGGAAACCAACAAACAGAAGATTTTAGCCAAAGGGAGAGACGTGCAATAACAGAGGGCTGAAGACTTAGCCGCCAGCTTGAGGATATCTAGCAAGGTATCACATGAGAAACTAGTGACTTATTTTATGGAGGATACTTGCTTTAGGAGTCTGGAACGGGAGACAGAGGATTCAATTTTGTCTTCTAACGCAGACAGCTAGATACACAGTTCTAGATATGCATGCAACGGTAATGGAACCTTTTAGATTCTGGCCCAATAAAGTACACAGCTTCTTTAAAGCACTTTATCCATCGGGTCCCTCAAAGATTAACCATCTTCCATCAAAATAGCAGTACACTTTGCTAAATGAGCAATAACGGCATATGTTTTTGATGGCATGACCCATCGCTTTACTTATGCTTCATCAAAACAGAACATTATCTGAAATCATCTCTCTAATCGTCCTTCTGCCATTTCGATCTAAGAATATTCTGGAAAGAATGATGCATGGGGAAAATTGAAGAAGCTGTGTCCTTAATGTCTAGCTCCTTGTGGACATCTGTAAGGCTAAGAGTCTTCCTAGTGTCCTTAAGGAAAGAATCTACCTATCAAAGCTGACAAAATCCAATTCCTCTACTACCTCACTTTTTGTCTTCTGAGGAGTATAAGGAGTCTAGATCTGGATACTGGGGCTATTACCGAGGTCCTTGGCCCTGTAGGATCGACCTTCGCTTGGATCATCCAGTTGCTGCCTCTTTTTAGGTACTACAGCCCACTACATGAAGTCCTGGAATTAGGAGGGCATAGCCTGTCCTGCAGCCCTTTTTAGGCAATCGGGGCACAGCTTAGATGAATCATTAGTGAGTATTATCATCACAGACAGCGCATGACTTGGTTTTCAAGGATTTATCCTGTTTGGCATTAGAAAGGTCTCTGCTGGTGTCTTCTCTTTAGAAGAGGTGGCCTTGGACGCAAAACATGGCATAAAGCTAAATAATCTCATACAAATATCAAGGTCAATAGTAAGTGATTTTTTATTTTTTTTTATTAATTATTATTATTATTATTAAGAACTAAAAAACCAGGACGAATCCATCGCTGTGGCATTAAATCTCCTCTACCTGGCACGCATTTCACTATGGAACATATACGCATATAAGGAAATAAAAGGGCCGCCAGTAAGTAATGAGATCGCTGGAGGCAAAGAAGTAAAGGGCTGCATGCTGATGAGAAAAAGCAGGAAGGACCCTTTTATACGTTCAGAAAAGCAGCGCCATGTTGCATGAGTTCCACTGTGGAATGCAGAGAAAACCTGAAGCAGGGAGGTAGGCCAGAGGAGCAAGCTAAGCTTTTAATAAAGGGAGGGAATGGTTTATTATTATTATATATATATTATTTATACACATATATACATACACACACACACTGGAGAGAAATGTGCACTCTCGGATTTATATAACAAAAAACAATATAATGGTATACAAAAGCGACGTTTCGTTCGTCAACTTGCAACCTTTATCAAGCAAAACATGAATAATAATAGCAAAATAGCTTACATATATATGGAAAAGCACTCACCTCGTGTATGCCCAAACAGTCCCCAGTGATGACGTGAAAGGCGTGAACCTGATGTTGTTGGTAATGGAAGAAGTTGGTAAAGATCTAACTAAGGTTAGAAAAACCATAGCAGATTTTGAAATGAAACATCGTAATCGCGTGATTAAAGATCGCGTGAATATCTTTATGAATCAGGTGGATAAATACAGAAATGAACTGTTGCGATTCAAGAAAGCTAAGCTTCAAAAAATTAATGAGGATTACGAAGAAAACAGGGTTTTATTGCTGGCTGAGTGGTCAACCTGCAAGAGCCCAGTTTGGGCAACGTAGAAAAGTACCTAAATCTAAAATTAAAAAACCCAATTTGCAGACCATCGATGTAAGCTCAGGAGATTCAGCTGAGGACCTAATGAGTGAAGTGAGTGGAGGTCAAAACCCACCAATGGCTACCAGAAGCTCTAATAAACAACCTTTTTTAGGTCAAGATCTGGGGAAACCCCCAAACGGGTACAGGAAATGAGGGAGAAGAAGGCATATCAGAAGAGGCCAAAAAGGACACCAACACTGGAGCCAAAGGGTTACACAGGAGAGGAGTGAAGAACAAGCAGACAATGTGATTTATAATTTGTCACCTTGACGGCGGGTGAGATTTCACTGCTAAATAAAGGTCTCTCATACATACCAACGGTTAAACATAATTATTTCAATTGGGAAATTGAGCGCTATAAATTACTCAGATCGATGAG